>JAECWN010000375.1:7500000-10000000 GCA_018150725.1 Drosophila quadrilineata
TGCGACGACGCGCAACGGAATGCTATTAACTTGGCTATAAATAGCTAACGTATGCTAAATACATTGTGAACCAGACGATAAATCATAAATGTTGGGCGAATCCCACTGATTTATATGAATATAGTTGTAAAAATAGTAGTAGAAATACTAGTTGAAAAGTAGTAGAAATACTAGTTGAAAAAGTAGTAGAAATACTAGTTAAAAAAGTAGTACAAAGAGTAGTATTTTTGTCAAAAATATAATGATTGAATGAAAATTGATTGATTTCAAACAATTCGGAGCATATTAAATTTTACTTCACCTGCTCCTGATTAATACTACATATGAAATTCGGCAGAAGACTCTGAGTTATGCAGACGCAGTCGGAGGAGTCCAGGTGGCATCTAACCTCAGGGAGTCACACCAGTAATCAGCGGGAATATGGCATTAACTTTTTAAAATCCACTTGTTGTGGTTAAACAACTTTGTCGGTGAATGTCTAAAGAAACTTACAGATATTTTTTCAATTCGCTATTTACAGTGAAAGGGGTGAAATATACAAACAAGAGATGAATAACAACTAAGCGAGAGAGTTTACAAATATCAAATACACACAAATATTAATGTTTGGAAAATTTACTATATAGTAGAGAGAGTGTCAACTGAAATCCATTCGAAATAATAAAATAGGGAGATAATTAGAAGAGACGCTTAATGTCAAATATAAAATTATAGATATCAAGACTCCATGAAATTCTTCAAAATAAATTTAAAATTATATTTCCTACAAATAAGAAAATATCAGAATATAAATTCCCTAAATTAAACAATCAATCATTCAACAAATACTCGGCATATCTCAGTTCAGAACCCTCTTTAACCTAATTCGAATCTTTGGGGTTGCCTGCATAATTTATAAGACTTACTTTGATCCAGGTTTAATTTTATAAATGCGTAACACGTACATTGATTATATTGACCCACATTCGTGAATAAGCGAGTGACAAAAAGAGAGAATTAATCAATTCAATTCTCTGGTGGATGTACTATATACATGTCCACAAAATCAACAATAGCAACAAAAATAAACTCTTGTGGAAGTGAGGACGTTTCCTGGGTCAATTTTGACACTTGACGCCAACACAAACAGAAATAAATTTAGCGATCTGCATATATATATATATTATAATATGTGTATGTGTGTTTGTTCATAAACAATTGAATAGTTGAAATAAAAGAATTGTTTATTTTTAGCTGCATAAACAAACCCGAGACAGAATGATAAAATGTGTTGACTGTGTCAGGAAAAAAAAGAAGTAGAAAATGCAAATAATTATTTGGCTTCTATGAATAATATTGCAAAATTGATTGTTGCTGATGATTGTTGCTGCAGCTGTGCTAATTGTACAACAATTCGTGATCATAGGCGGGTTGCTGTGCACTTGAATTTTGTTTGTCATTTGCCACTTGCCACTTGCAACAAGAGCAGCAAAACAAACAAGTACTATTTCAACATATCCCTCGATTGGCTGTTGTTTGCGCAATATCAAGTGCATGTTTACAGCAGCATTTTTACATTATTAATAAACAAATACATAAATGATTAAAAATAAACACAAACACTTTCACTTGTTGCTCTTTCATTTCTTTTGCTGTTGTTGGTAATGCATTTCATTTTTCAAGTATTTTTTTTTGTAGCTTTATTTTGCAGACAGTTAGGTGGGCTCGTAATTTAATCGTCTTTTAACTTTTCAAGTACATATACTATATATATATATATTTTTTAACAGGAAATTAGTTAATTTGAAACCAAAGCGACAGCTACGACAATCAACACGTATACAATGAAAATGTACAGCAGTGGCAAGCAAGTTAGAACCCAATTAGTAAGAAATTTTAAATTTATGAATTTATAGTCTATTTTCACCTCTAACACAAAATAAGAAGAACATTTTTAAAAACTTTTTAAAAATAAATTAGAATCTCTTCAGTCTACTTTCTCTAAAGCTTCAATACATTTCGCAGCTAATTTTAAATTAATTTGAATTATGTATTTAGAAGGGTTCTAGTCGCAGCACCTGCGCTGTAACTTCTTCGGACCGCCTTGACATGGGCACACTGGGTCGTAAATCGAGACTTTTTTTCACTGATAAGAACCATAAACAAACGTACTAATATCGCAAATGGATGATTTCTGTATCATATGCATAGTTCATTTAACTGTAATTTGTGGCAAGCAGTTGCAAGCAACAACACTGTACAGTTGGCATGTAGTTGCAACTGTAATATCAACTGCCACAGCAACAACAACAACAACCGACAAACTCGTCGTTGCGTTGGGCGGCAGCTGCAACAGATATTCATGCAGCATTTTTTCTTTGGGGTGTGGGCCTGCCACACTCTACTTTAGTGTAATGTGACGTCACATCACATCATGAAATGTGTTTAAATGTGTTATCGACGACTTACGATGTGCTCCCGAACTGTATTATGGAACAGTTGCAGTTTTAGATCAGTCACCTCCTCCTCCTCCTCTTCCATGTTCTTGAGGAAGAACGATAGCTTATCGTTTGTTTGAGCCAGTTTTGTAATTGTTGTTCGCAAGGGTCGCCACCGTCGCCCCGCCTCGACACACAGTAACTTATTTGACAATCACAATTTGATAATATATATATGTAACATATATGTATATGTGTGCTTTTTAGTAAAAGATTTCACTTTTCACCCGCGTTCGCTCAGCCTTCGACACGCACATACAGAGAGCAATTAATTTGATTACTTGTTAAATTTTGTATTTACTTGCACTATGTTGATTAAGTAATTATTTTAAAAATTTAGGTTTTTACTTTAATTGCACATCTTTGTTATGCCTAAAAATGATTATTCGCGCCGCAATACGCGCCACACAACCTACTCGTCGTAAAAAGTTCTTGCAACTGAGCTGGTGTTGTCAACAAATATATTAACCGATAATTTTATCGATATATTTGGCATGCACTTCTGTAGGGTTGCCTTCACGTTGAAAGCAAACATCTGATTTTGTTATGTTCTCTGTGACGTAAAGAAATGTCCCAATCACTAAGGCGGCAGGCAAGTGATTTGTTAAGTTTTAAATTATTAAATTAAATTATTTCCTATATTTGTCGTGGCAATAACAGGTACTTAGCGCCTTCAAGAAACTGCACCGCACAAGGCAGTATGTGTTCCAGGGCGATGAACGAGCCCTTGTGGCGGGCCGGCAAAAAATTAACGAATCATTTCAACAGAACCGAAATGAATCCAACGAGGACGAAATTCAGAAGGTAAACAAGAAAATTGTAAAGGATATTGTTAATAGTTAATAACTTCTACCCATATAAATAGATGATCAAATTAGCTGTGGATGTTGATCACGAGCTGCGCACAAATATAATTCAAGCAACCAGGCGTGAAGATGATGTTTATGGTGAGTTAGGATTATATAAACATTGTATAGTATAATAAATCTCAATGTTTTAAAGAGTTACGCATAACACCCGAGACAACCCGCCTGGATAATGTAGTTTTTAATCCCGATGCAGTAATTGAACCTCCACGCAGAAAGAAGGGTGACAAGTCTGCAGGTTGTTGCGGAGGAGCAGCCATGGCTGCTCTAGAAGCAGAGGCGGCAGCGCGAAAGAAATAAGTATATATATATATATATATATATATATATATATATATATATATATATTCTGATTATTAGCACTTTATACTAAATACAAATAAAGTTATTGTTTAAAGTAAACATATCTTGTTATTTCTTATGCTTCTTCTTGGATCTGTGTTTGCTCTTCGACTTCTTGGACTTCTTTTGCTTGGATTTCTTTTTCTTGCGTTTACTGCGTTCATCTGAGGATGAACTATCCGATGACTCTGTGCTTGAAGTTTCACTATCATCCGAGGATTCGCTAGATTCCGAAGTGTCGCTACTGCTGCTGCTACTGCTCGCGTGTTTTGATTTCTTCTTAGTTTTGCTGTCTTTTTCCACAGCAACCCGTTTCCGATTCTCTCTCACATACGCTCGACTCTCGTCTCTCTGATTACCATTCTTTAATGTACCTCTATAATTGTTGTAAATAAGCTTAATATCAGTTCAAGTTTAGTTTATGTTAGACTATACCTCTGATTCCGATCTCTACTTCTACTACGACGATCGTCTTGACGTCTTCGATCTGGAGAATAGCGATTACCCTGGTATGGGGACGTCGGTCGTCTTCTGTCACTGCGATCTCTTAAGGGTGAACGTTGTCGTTTCTCCATACGATCCCTGGAACGTGAACGCCGCCTCTCCATGCGCTCTCTGGATCGTGAACGTCTTCGCTCATCGCGTTCATCATACCGTTTGCTACGAACGTCGTGATTTTGATTATGTGCGCTTCGCTCTCGGGATCGAGATCTTGGCCTTTGTCGACTTTCTCGTTCTCTTTGCTCCTGATGCCGCTGCTCACGAGCCTTGATGCGCTCAGACGAGCTCATACGCTCTCTTCTCTTATCGATTGTAGTAAACGCATGCTCCTTTCTTCCAGTTCTCATGTCCCTGGGTTTGTTGTCGTGCCTCTTGCCGTTGCTCCCTCTAAGATTGTTAAAGTCCAGCTTATCTTCGTCTCCGATTATACCTCTGCCTTTGCCGCGCCATTGTATCTTGGAGACCGATTGCGAGAAGTCAACATGAATTCGACGATCATCGATAAGCACGTTGTCCATTTTGAAATAGGCTGCTTCACAGGACTTTTGGTCCTCGAACTCCACAAAGGCGTATTGCAAGGAGTCGCCGGTTTTACGGTCACGAATAACTTCGCAGCCCTTGACGACCCCAAATCGGCTGAATATGATCTCCAAGTCGTCGTCTGTTGTAACAGGATTCAGTTTACATACGAATAGCACATTTTCTGGAGGCGCCATATCCGCATCTGGCAGATCGCCCACAATTTCCAAAATAGTGGCACGTGCTTTGGCTTCACGTTCGGCCAACAACTCTTGCATTTCCTCCACTGTTTTGCCATTGGTGTCGTCTATGTCCTCATCGGCAGCTATGCGCCCATTCTTTAGACGCTCCGCGCTCGGGGATGGCGATCTGCTGGGCATTTGAAAGCCACGTGGATTCGGAAAGGGATCATCGAGTACGACTGTATGCGTTATTCGAATGTCCTGATATGGACGAAACTTGTCATCCACAATAGCATCATTCAGCTTCCGTAAGAGTTCGTGTCCCTCAACAACTTCACCAATAACACAGTGAGTTCCATCTAGCGATGTTAGATTCTCACCAAGTGTGAAAAAGAATTGAGATCCTACAAGATTCTTGCCAGCGCTGACAAGAGACAACAATCCGGCACTGGAGTGATGAATCTTTGGTATATATTCTGCTTCAAAGAAACGCTTCTGCGAACCTTCCACAACGCCCCATACTGAAGAACCGCCATCCCCGGCTCCTGTGGGATCACCAGTTTGGGCAATAAAGTCCTGCTGCACGGTGTGAAACAAGTTGAAGTTGTAGTACTTCAACTGACAGAGTTTTATAAAGTTCAGGCAGGCAATTGGACGTTCATCCGTGAACAGATCCACAGTCAAGTCGCCCAGCGTGGTCTCAATGACCACCGACATTGCAAAACCTTGTAAATAACAATTATTATGCGTTGAAATATAATACCGGCAATAAACGTATACAATCAGCGGGACGGTTGTAAAAAATACCAAAAACTCTGAAGAGACGAGTATATCGATAACATATTAAAGGTATACCCTTGCAACATTATGAGCTAAATTATAATTATGGAAATAAGATAAAATTTGAAAAGTAGTAAATACATACATGCAATCAATTTACATATAATTGGTATAAATTTTATTTTAATAGACTAATAGATTTTAAAAATCACTGAGCAGGCTGACGCATAATGATGATTTATATCGAATTTCTTATCGATAACCATGCATCGAGATGCCTCTGTAACGTCGCCATTTTACTTTTGAGAAAATTTGTAATACATAGATTCTTTGCAGTCAGCCAGTCAGCATACGTTCTAAATAGTTGAATTTCAAAGTTAAATAGTATATTTATTATTCGATATTACGTGTCAGTTTTAACTGTTAAGCATTTATTGTCGCATATTTAATAATAAGTATTGGCAAGAAAAAAATGCACGAGACTGGTAAAAAAATAAGCGAGTTGCGTGTCTGTGACTTGAAAGAAGAGTTGGAAAACCGAAAACTGGAGACTGTCGGTCCCAAGGCAATTCTCATTGAACGTCTTGAAAGGGTATGCAAATAAATACCATATCAGAGGGATAAGTATATATCGAGCATATATTTCAGGCGCTGAAGAATGAGGGATTTGACCCCAGCACTCATCTGATAACACCAGCTGCCATGGGCAAGAAGCCAGTGCCAGCTAAAGAAGGGGAAGATGTGGAAGTTACCATTAAAAAAGAACCAATAGATATGGATGAACAGCAGGATACGGCTGTTAAAAATGGCAATGGCCCAGATGCTGCATATCAAGATGAAGATAATGGCCACGAGATCGATCAAGTGGGTGATGTCGATGATGTGTGTGTAATACTAGACGAGGATGATGAGGATATGGAAGATATGGGAGTGGAAGATAATCCCGATAATGCTACTGAAAATGTCAATGAACAAAACGTTGCCGTCAGGCAAGAAGGTGATGCCGATGAAGAGGGAAAGGCAGCAGAAGCCTCTGCCAATGAAATGCAAGAGGATAACACAGGAGACACTGTGAATATTGACAATGATGAGTCCATCAATTTGACAATTGGCGAGGACGAGCAACAGCTCCTGCATGCTGAGGTAATTGCAATACAAATGGTCAATTTCTGCCTAAAGAAAATTCTGAATTTGGTTTTTTGTTTTCCATTAGGCACCTGATGATAAGTCTGTTAAATCGGGTAAGTATGTCGGGTATTATCTCCCTGACATGGCAAAATGTATGTCGAGCTTAACGGAGCATAGCAAAATGCTTCAAATGCTTTTCTACATTATTATGCATACCTGTTTATCGAGTTTTGTGTGTGCATTATTTGAATTAATTAATTTTAATACTTCAACCAAAAATTGCAGTCAAACCGGCATCTAAAGCTGACAAAGCAAGTTTGGCTGCCAAGGACGTGGATAAAAAAAATCACAAGGATGATGATGCTGCTCGCTCCAAGAAGAAAGACGACAAGTCTACTGACAAAAAGGATACTAGGTATAGGTATAATAGAATATATTAATTTATCGTTACATTCATTAATTTTGTTTCTTATATTTTGGCAGTGATCAAAAATCTGGCGCGAAATCGTTGAATCAAAAAGACGACAAAGGTAATTTTCAGTTACTGTAACGCGAGGACTTTCAAGTGTGTTAGTAGGGGTATTATCTAAGTTATTTAGGATATGCATTAGAGGAGAAGAAAAAGGACATAAGTTGAACAATTGTGATATTTAGTGAGTGTGCATAAGAGAGTGTGAATTTGGTCTGGGCATGGATGGATTGGAACTGGAACGGGAACTGGAACTTCAACAGGAATCAAACTCCAACTGAGAACAAAATGGAAATCAGCATAATAATCCTTTTGGGATACTACTTTAACTTCAAGCAACTTCTCTAGATTTCTGGATGATACTTCTAGGTGCCCCAGCAGAAAATGCTAGGAAAAACGCTTACAAATTTACGACAAAGTGGGAATCATTTCTGGATAATATGAGAGAAATTCCTGCTAAAGATAACTACTATAAAATACAACAAAAGTATTTCTGCTAAGATAAATTTAACAAATCGTTTTGAACTATTGCCAGTTCAAAAATCGAGGACCCTCCGCCAAAAGAATCGGAGATTTAATGATATATATATAATATAAGATATATATATATATAGAAATTATCTGGATTATAGAATATAAGAAGCTCTTTCTAGCTGGACTCCAGACGCCGGTGGATAAACAAGTTGAGGGTCAGCTAAAATATTGTACGAGTCGACCAGCTGCAGAAAGGATGAGTTTCGAAACAGCCGATGAATGGACGAGTTGATGAGCAGCTGAAGAGTGGACGAGTTGAAGAACAAGATTTGAAGACCCGACTAGTAGAGCAATAAACGAACCTAAAGAACTCTTTAACACCGGATCAAATTCATACTCTCTTAGCTTCGCTAGTGCGCAGATTTCGAATGAAGTTCTTTAGTAGTCATATTGTTTAGATTCGCTCTTTTTTTTACTATACCAACAGCGATACGCTACAACCTTATATTCATATATAACTACACAAGTGTGCGTTTCAAGTGCTTCCCTTAATGATCAAATGAAATGAAAACCAAAACAGTTAACCAGTTAAAAGCCACTCTCACAGCTCTCTGACCATAACTCTCTCTTCCAATATTGTTATTATTTACATGGAACTTGCAGAAAAAACATCGACAACAACATCATCAGCAGCAGCAGCTGCATCAGGAGCATCATCAGCAGCTGCCGCCGGCGCATCTGCAACATCATCCTCGTCTGCCGCTGCCAACAAATTGGGATCTAGTGGAGGAGGTGCTGGTGCTTCTTCAGGTGGTAAGCAACAGGCATTGCTATCACGTAATCTCTGGGTATCCGGATTGTCTACTCTGACACGAGCCAGCGATTTGAAGGCGATATTCTCAAAGTTTGGCAAGGTAATTGGTGCCAAGGTGGTCACCAATACGCGCACTCCGGGTACACGCTGTTACGGATATGTGACCATGTCATCATCTGGCGATGCTTCGCGTTGTATTGATAATCTACATCGCACCGAGCTGCATGGACGTATTATATCTGTGGAGCGTACTAAAAATGAGATCGGCGGCAGCACCGCCAGCTCATCAAAGGATTCGGGCGGCGGCAAGGCCAATAATAAAACAAACATCAAGTCGTCTCATGGTGGTGACTCCCAGAAGAAGAAGGAAGACGACAAGAAATCAAATACCAAAGGCAGCGGCAGCGGCAGCGGCAGTGGGGCTGGTGAAGACAAGAAAAATGATGGTAATGGGGATGGAAAGCATGCGGCCAGTAGTGAAACTGGTGGCAAGCGCGATGGGGGTAAGGATAAGGAACGCAGCAACAGCAACAAGGAAAAGGGAGTATCGGCTGGTGGTGATAAGCGCCTGAATCGTGATCATCGCTCTGGAACCGGCGGCCACAAGTCCCAGCATCGTGATGGATCCAATGAGCGTCGTCCCGGTTCATCCCGGCAGCCACGTGATGTCGATCGTGAGATCCAGCAGCGTCAGCGTGATCGTGAACGTCGCCAGCGTGAGATGCTATCTTATCAAAAGATACGTGAGGAACGGGATCGCCAGCGGTTGCGAGATCGGGAGCGTGAGCTGCGCGAGGAGGAGCGCCGACGTCGTGAGGCCCGCGAGCGTCAACGTATTGAGGAGGAGCGGCTAGCCGAAGAGCGACGCAAGCTGGCCATCGAACGGGAGCGACTTGAGCGCGAGAAAGCTGATCTGCTGCGCATGGAGCGGGAACGTCAAAAGCTGGAGCGTGAGAAACTCGAGCTGGAGCGCCTAGAGTTGAAGCGTCAACAGTTGAAGTATGATAAAAAACGTAACAACGCTATAAAAAAAAACACCACCACCATATCTCTATATATATATATATCTATACATAATGCTTAGACATATATATAATATCTATCTATTTCTCTTAAAAAAAAAAAACATAATAATGGCATTTCTGTCATATAAATTAGTTCGATAAGTTCCAGCTCCCCAAAAACCAACCACGTTGTTTCTTCAACCTCCAAAAATCAAATATGAAAAGAGATTTGTATAACCCACGACTGTCGGGTGAAACTGTTCGTCTGCCTCCTGCACTTTGCAACTATCGCATCGTGTGTTTCTCTTATACTATATTACATAATAGTTATAATGATCTGACTCAATCAACTATAATGAATTTTAAACTTATGCGAATATCTTTAGCTAATGTCCATCTTTTTGTATGCTCTTTTCATCTATTGTACCCGCAACAGGATCATGGAGTCACGCGATGATCCCATCAAGCGTTCGGTTAGCAAGCGAGCGGATGATCGCTATGGGGATGTCGGATCGGATCGCAAGCGTTCGGCTGCCTTTGATGCACCGCCTCCGCCACGCTTTGATACCTCTCTAGTCAGCTCTCGCAAGTAAGTTCCAAAAACTATTCTCTCTTCCCTCTCTTCTCTAACGTGTACTTAGTTCCAGCTCGTATGACAAGAAACACGATGATTATGGCAGCTCCTCTGTTTCTAAGCGCGGTCTTGATGATTACTCCAGTTCGAAACGCTTGGACTACTCCAACAAACGCAGCGATTATGGCAGCAGTGCGGCCACTAAACGTGGTGCTATCGATGATTACTCCAATGTGCCCAGCAAGCGTTCTGGTGGCAATGACTACGTCACCTCGAGTTCCAAGCACGATTACCCTTCGTCCAGTGCCAGCAAACGGGATGAATATAAACGTGAAGTGGAGGTGCGCCATATGCCAGTTTCATCAGGTGGTGGCGTTGGTGCTGGTGGATCTAGTGGTTCCTATGTGCACAAGAGCAATGCTGCTGGTGTTACCGGCTCCTATGTCAACAAGAGCAACTTACCCAGTTCATATGGTCACAAGAATTCTGCAAGTGGTGGTGCTGGCAGCGGTGGAAGTGGGCGCTATAATGACTCGGATCGCAGCAATAACTCCAGCTATCGACGCGATGATGCACACAGCATGTCACAGTAAGATCATAGCCCAGTTCATCCCTATAACTTTATCTAGACTCTTTTACCCCGTTTGCAGTGGCAACAAGCGCTATGATAACTCGACCAGCAGCGGAGCCGCCGGCGGCTATGGCAGCAATTCGAACGTTAACATTTGGGCTCAATCGGGTGGCAGTGGTGGTGGCAGCAGCAGTGCCCATATGGGTGGCAGCGGTGGCCCCATGAAGTCATATGCCAACAATGGCATGTCCTCCAACATGCATGGCAACAATTCCTGGCAAAAGTCCGCGCCTATCGATGACAATTGGCGCCAAATGACCCAGACACAGGGACGATTCGATCGTAGCTACAACGAACGCTCTGGCGGCTATCAAGGCAATAGCGGTGCTGGTGGAGGCATGTACGGTGGTAGTCGCCCCACTCAGGATCGCTACGGTGGCCAGGTGGGACGTTACTAGTTCGCTTACAGAAATCCCCGCAATTCTTTAGTATGAAAAACATACAGCATCTTTTTAGACATTGCAAGGATATTCGGACTTGTTCTACTTTTCCTTTTAACGCTTATTGCGTTAATGTTAATTTCTTGTATTTGTATTTAGTGGCTAAATCTGTATTAAATATCATTAGATGTATGCACATTGATTGATTTGTTGTCCTTTTTTCGCAATAGTTTAATAGCAACAGAAGTGCACAGGATTTTAGAAACGGATTAATTTTGGGACCCATAAAAAAAGCAATAAATTATTTTGGCCATTTAGAAAAAAACTTATTGTATTGTAAAGATTCAAATCACTTTTTCAACTTATGGCTAAATAATAGTATTCATGCAATTTAACGTTAATTACAAGTAGTCCCACAACGTCTCAAGCTCTATTAAAGTTTATGAGCATTCTTGATCACTATTTGCAGCCGGGTCTTTGTGTTTGTTTCCTGGTTGTGTCTCATTCAGCATAAGTATTAAGGCATATTAAAGTTTAGTTTAAATTGTAAATTAACTAGTGAACTATAACTGATTTTGTCAACTACGCTAGGTAGTTTAGTAAATGACTAAATATAATACGAATGAGGTTCAACTACCGGTGGTTGAGTCCTCGGATTTGATTGTTGAACTGCTGACTGGCTCACCACCGGCCAACAGATCCGCACTGGAAGCCACAGTTGGCATCACAGCGGGCTGTGGTGCAACTGTGGCCATTGACACGGCAACGGGCATCACTGGCACCAGTGGCACGACACCGCCAGTGGCATCAACGCCCGGTGCCGTGCTAATAGTGCGTGCCAAGTTCATCTGTTGTCGGACCAGTTTCTCCTTCTCACGTGCTGCCTTGAGCTTCGCAAAGTCATCACCGTCATCGGCGGCAGTGGCATCGCCAGTGGGAGCGGCCGCCATAGGAGCCGCAGTAGCTCCAGTGGCAACACCAGCGGGAGTGGCGGCTGCAGTGGCTGCAGCAGCGGCGGCCAACAGATCGCTGGATGTTCTAAGATCCAGATTCTCAACTGTAAGAACAAATTTTGATTAGTTAGATTTTGTATAAAAAAAGTTTAGAAAATATTAAATATTTTGGAATTGAAGTGAGTATGAGAAATAAAATGCAAAACAGCTAAGAGGGAATATAGCTAGGCAAAGAGGCTACTAGTAGTAAATCTAGACGGTAAATCTAGACATAATGGAAGTTAAGAACCCGCTTTACAATTATTGGAATTTAAAAAATATTAAGGCACATTTTCGAAAATTCACTATAAGTATAAAAATCATATTAATTTTTCCACTGTCATCTGTAGATTTACCGCCTGGTTCTACTTCAGTATGACAAATGACAATACGAACTATTTGTAAGACCATCACTTAGAGTTAAGATTTTTATATATATATAGAGGAGTACGAACTACTAAACAAAAGGTAAGCGTTAAGTTAGTAAAAACTTCAATGAAAACAACATTCCTAAAATAAGTCTCAAAATCATAAATAATAGATAACAGAAACTTACATGGAAATAGATGACTTATATAGTACCCTGGGGAATAAGGTGCCATATATACCCTCGGGATTATACCATATCAAGCCATACTATAACCAACAAGTACTTAACATTATACTCAAAAAGAAAGGGGGGAGTTAATTAAAAGCAAAAATTTCACAAATCTCAACATTTACAATAATGAAAGAAAATCAAGCTCAATATAACGATATATTATATGGCGTTAATAATCCTTGACGTGGGATATTGATTTCCAAATGGAATTGAACATTACCGGGTGTTACGAACCACCTGAATAACTGCGGTGCATCAGGTCTCTCAATCGCTTTATGTGTATGGATGTAGATGAATAATTATATAGATGAGGATAAATGTTAAATATATGAATATATATATCTATTATTAATAACGAGACCCTCCTTAACTTACCCGTCTCTCGACTGGCTGTACGCTGCTGTTCATACAGCGACTTGTTGCTCTCACCCACCGGCGAACTGGGCGCAGTGGCTGCCGACAGCAGTGAGGAACTATCCCCAACTGGAGCCGAGGTGCTGAGCAGCGCATCCACGCCGCCGGGCGGGAACAGTGATGGTGTCTGGTCATAGTGGGACTGGGCACGCTCATACTTCGGTGAACGTTTTGGTATGTCCATTGGAGGTGAGCGCGTGGGCACAGATCCTGCAGCAGCAGCAGCAGCAGCGGCAGCAGCTGTTGGAGTTGGTGCAGCAGTTGAAGGAGGCGGTGGTTGCAGCGGTGCTCCAGGCTGTGGATGATCTCCGGTTTGTGCGAATATATCCATGACATTGGGACGGGGCTCATTCGGACGCATCGATGTGATGGTGGCCTGTTCATCCACCTCTTCGATGACCTGCTGCGTAATCCGCATGCTGCCAGCGGGTTTCACGGCACCAGCAACTGGAGTGCCGCCCGTCAAGCTGGCCGAACTGGCACTGGTCGGGAAGCGATACTTGCCGGGATCATCGCTTGGCGTGGCAGAGCCGGGACGACTATCGTCGCGACTCAAGAAACGCTTGAGCACTGAGGCCACCGTATTGACACGAGACAACGTTCCCGATACACTGACCAGGCTGGGCGAGGAGCCCAATCTCATCTTGCCATTGCCAGCTGAGAAATGAATGCCACTGGCATCGTCAGCCTAAACAGAGAGTATAGATTAGTCACATGGTAATCGCAGCCCGTTCATATAGAGTATAGAATAGATAGTGCATTGAGAGTGCGCATAAGTTACTTGTAACCAATAAGAAGAAGAAGTAGAAGTGGGTGCAGTTCATATTTTACAGATCTTGGAGTGCACTTGGAGTATACTCAAAGCAATAGGGTTGCTGGTGCAGAGTGCAGATATAGGCTGAAGTCGGTAGGCAAGCTGATTAGTGTTAGAATCAAAAGTTAGTATGCAGTCTTATATATAAGTACATAGAGGATACAGAGACAGTTACACTTAAAATTATTTTGACAGATCAAGAGGTTAGTGGGGATTAGTGGTATAATGCACAGTGGATACGCTTATCATCTTCGAGTTCAGAAAACATTTATTTATATTGAGAAAAAAATGAGATCTTTTTTCTGCTCATATTGTACTTCTCTTCTAACATTTCTTTTAAAGGGTTATCAATTATTTTTCTGTTTATAAATATTACCTATTATATTAGAATATTCAAACACTATCATAAGTATTTACATAGCACAAATCTTACAGAATATCGTTTAGAAAGTTAAACAATTTCAGAAACATTTTAACTAACTTGCAATTCGTTGCCATTTACGATATTTTCAAGATTAATTCAGTTAGTTAAAAATTTATCAAATTCCTAAACATTTTCACTTTGTCTGAAAGTTTTTACTTGGGAATAAAATCAATGAAGCAAATTGTAATCTTCAATGTAATTTTTAAAAGAATTCCTTAAATTTTTCTAATATAAGATAATTTCAAAATTTCTCGAAAGATAGTTAAGATCTCCACTGTGCATGCCTTTACGTATTACCAAATCTGTTAACACTTTTTACATACGATAATAAATCAGTATAAAGATCTTAGATCTATGAGTACCAAACACCGCTGTTAATGGAAATGCCAATTATATAATATGTAGATGTTCAACTTCAAAGAACTTGTCTTATTTTCGCAGAAGAATTTTGAATAAGAGGTTAGAAGAAATACTAGAGATTTGGATATCGATTCGGTTGTACCGCCACATGGATAGCAAATGGAGGTTAAGTTTTTGGTGCCAATGGAGCGTAGTTCTAATAAATGCTGCCAACGTTTTGATTCTAACCTCCTCGTCTGGCGCACCCTTGGATAGGTCATAAGTAACTGTCTGAAGGGGTGCGCCTTGCGGCTGCTCAGCGGCAGTGGACTTAGCACCAGTCACTGCGGTACCATTATTACCAACCATTTCATCAATGCGCACAGACGACATTGTCGATGGCATTGCTGCATTCTTGGGCACTTCAATCTTGGCCGTTGATGGCTCTGGATGATTCTCACGGAACCGTTCGGCGGCGATTGTGTAAGGTAATTCATTCGGAAAGACCTCATCCCAGTACTGATCCTTGAGCAACTCTGGATGATCATGGTGCATTTCATCCACAATCAAATATGAAACTTGGAGATTACGATCAACCATCCAGTTGACCTGAAAAAATGCAAGAGATTGATTAATATATGATATACATATATTCCCCCAGCGAGTAAAGAAACTTACCTCGAAATCATCATCGTCCTCGCCAAACGGATTGATGAGCGATTCGGCCACTTTAAGCCAACCCATGTAGAAGAAGAACTGCAGTGTGGTGAACACTGGAAAGTATAGATCCACCTTATTCAGATAGCTGCTGGTGCCCACGACCTTGCCATCTGTCCACTGTTGACCCATGCAGCAGGTGAGGAAATAGGAGTAGACGGCCAGTGTGACCACCTGTGTATAGACCAGGGGCACACTGATGGTATCATAGCTTATAAGTAGACCGCATTGACCGCGAAACTTGTTCAGCTCATCGATGATGGTCTTCACCGCAAAGTCATCCCTAATACGACCCTGGATAACCAAAAGTATTAATAAAAATATCGAAAGAAAAGGAAAACTAGAGTCAATTTTACCTCCTTTCTGGCTCTGGTTATGATGCTGGCCGCCCAGACGATGGGTAACCAATGTTTGGATGGTCTGGGGAATGCCTTGTTCATGGTCTCAATGATGGTGCGCTCATTCTCATTGAGCAGACCGGCCTCGACCAGATTGTTTAACCCTGGAAAACGCTTCTTGACACGCGGCGAAACATTGGCCAACACCATGGTGAGGCACAGGCAGACATAGCGCATGATGGTGCGACGCATGACACGGCCACGCTCATCCTGGCCATGCACATTGGAGCTGACGAAGACAGCAATGGGATCTGGCCACGGAATCGACGTGTACTGATTCCACCAGCGTGTCATCACAATGGACACATAGAAACCCAGCACAAAGGACAGCGGTATGAGATCACGATAACTATTGCAATAAGCCACAATGGCCTCAAAGGTTCTATGGAAATATATACAAAATTAATATATGATCATACATTTGGGTTATTCTACGTACTCCTTCTGGCCTGGATTGAGGGCGAAGCGATAGACACAGTTCAGCAGGTAGTATAAAAAGAGAAAGGCCAATAGGTCCAACCAGACCAGTTTGTATATGCTGCCTCGCCATCTAAAAAAAAAACCCAAGATTGCAATTAGTAACAACTGATAAATCCGATATCGGGCTTATAAATAGTGTGCTGGCTAATGCTACCACATAATTGTTTACTACGCACTTCTTCCCAATAATCGTATATCTTGATCGTATAGCTCCGATGTCTAGTACCTCTACTTCTTATATGTACATATTTGGGAAACTTTCGGCAAATTTTCGACGTCATCTAAAAGCCCTGCCGCCTGCCTATATTGACTGATAATACTGCCACTTGTTGTGGGCCTGCTGACGAAACGTCATAAAATATTCACAATCATCTATATATATACTATATGTGATATAATCGCCTTATATGCTTCGATTTCTAATTATTATTCCCCGAACGTCATTTCCCCACAAAACACAAAAAAAAGTGCGGGTAGCGTTCAAAATAGCATGACTCCCACCACAGTCAGGCCCAGTTTGTATCCGTATAATATTCCTCCTCGTTCTTATCTTAAGTTCTCTGCATGTATTTGTGTCTCATAAAATATATACATATGTATATGTATTTGTATAAACAAACAACAATAATAATCAAGTGTAGAGGAAGAGTCGCCTTATCATTGTCAAAAGTGCCCGAAAATGGCAAAAAGAAAATTTGACTCGTTATCAGAGTTGTCTGAAAGATTCCAAGGCGTTGATAAATTTTATTTTGGTTCTATTAATTAAATAAACCTCTTCACCCAAAATTGCATGTAGACCTTGCCTTAACATTTTTTGGAGAGTTTTATGAGTGTGACAGCGTCGGGTATATGGGTTTCTTAGGTTGTTACAAATTTTTGATAAATTGACAAGTATTTGCAAAGTTTGCTGTAGATATTTTGAAGTTTAAATTTGCAAATATAAATTTTTTAAAAATTAAATTTTTTTATTCAATTCTATTAATTCTAATATTATCATTTTATATTTTTTTGAAGAATATTTCATAAATTTATTGATATATGATTAATTGATTTTTATTGAGTTCAAATATACACTTTAATATAATTTATTTTTTTGTTATTTTTTTGAAGAACATTTCAAAAATTTATTTATAGTAAATTTTTTTAAATATACTATTTTAGAATGTATATATTTGAATTGAATATATGTAGAAGGCAAATTTCTGTGAAAAGTGGAGTAAATATATTTCTTAAATTGACATGAAACACCTACAGGATATCTGCAGTTTAATATTCTACTGGTATTATTTGGAAACTGTTAATTAGTTTCCGCCATTCTCTACAGATTTCGAAAGTCATATTTGCCAATCGATGTGAGTTTTGATTATTATTCTTATTATCAACTGATGAGTAACAGCTTGAGTTCGATTAGCCGTAACTTTTATTGCCACATATAACATCAAATAATAAATAGATGACTATATTATAGTATATAGTATAGTATAGTATAGTTAGTTATCATAGACTGTCTGTCTGCCAATTATTAAATTACAATTCAAATTACATGCCTGACAGATGTCATGGGGATGACATGCCCTGCCTGGAGAGGCATAGAGATTACATTGCGTCTGTTTGCATGTGGGTGGAGTTGTTGCTGATATCAGGCAAATATACACCGCAATTGTCCACATACATACATATGTACATATAGGGGACTGTAGTCCGTTGGAATATTCTATGAGTATTTGCATTAACTGCAATTGTAGAGCGATGACAACAACTACTACTGTATGTTATGTATCCTCTGTCTCAATTTGCAGTTTCACTGCATGCAGAAAGCGAACTGTGTCAGTTCTTTAATTAGCACTTGACTAGCAATTTCGCACACACTCTACAGATATAGATCACAGATACTGAATATGGTATATAGTATATACATATATTTTTAATTTCATTTCTACGCATGGAACTTCGCACTTACCTGAGCAACAATTTGAGAAAGCAACCGAAGCCACGACAAGTCGCCACTTCACCCGTATACGTAATTGTCATTTTCGCAACTTTTGTTCTATTACTTACTACTACTACTATGTGTGTGTGTTTGTGAGTTCTCTTGAGATTTTGTTGTATTTGTTTTTTAATTTTCTTGTTATAGTTGATGTTGTTTAATTAACACTATTCACTGTTTTCTTATCGCGCCTTGTGCTTCTGATAAATATATACATTTTGCAAGCCTTCTTTTCGAGTTCTGTAGATGAACGTTTGATTAATAGGATTTGATATTGTAGAATTAAGCATATAGTAAATAATTAAATTTTTATTATAACTGCGGTTTGTTATTTATTTTATTATGCATTTAGCTATTTTTTAACGACACATTTGTTGACCTGTTGTAAATTAATTCGAGCGAGATCTTTGCGGATCTCTGGGGTCAAATTATATGATTTGTAAGTTTAGCAGAAATTAATTTTTAAAAATATATTTATGTACAAATATATATTCTAAGTAAATTGCATTCAATGGAACTACCTCTAAACTGATCACTCATTCAGCAAAAATTAAACTAAGAAAATTTGAAATAAAATTTAAATCTTCTTTCCTGTCTTAAAATTCAAATTCAGATTTTAATAAAATATATAATATTTTTTATTCTATTCTCTATATTTTTATGAATATAGATACTATTCAGAGAATGATTGGAAAACAATAGAATCTTTTTTTTTAATAAAAAAGGTATAGTATAGTATATTTTTCTAAATCTGAAATCAGTCAACAATATATTGTATAACAATTAAAAAGCTGCAGTACCTCAGGCTGGCATTAACCTCTAACATTCAGTATCAAGTAACAAGTTTTAGATTCAGCATCGGCACATGGAACTAATTATATAGCTAAAGTCATGGCAACAATAATCGCATTGCATTTGAAATTCTAAAATCGATATTTCCACAATTAAGCACGCGACTTGGAAAATTTATAGAGTCGCGACGCGGAAAACAATTGCATTGCATTTACAGCATTTTATTTGAAATTTACAAAAACAGATAACACAAAAAAAATTTGAATTGAAGCTGTGACGAGTCGATTAAATTAATTGTCGCAATTTAAAATAATGTTTTTTTTTATATATATGTATATGCACTAAGTAGAGAGCTGAGAACAACTAAAGCCACTGTCTGTGTGGGCGGCAATCGTCATTTGATGAGATGAAGGTGCCAACGAGGGTCAAAACCCACACATAGCCAAGCAATTAGTTCGGCAAACATACTCAAACTAAAGTCAGACTGAACAGCATCTTATATATACCAACTATATAGTCTACATTCATACATCTATACATATATACGATATGGTTGACTGCGTATAGGGCCAGTCACAAAATGATGATGAGCTCATAAGTATATGTATGTAAAAGCGTATCTCTATCTCTCTCAGCTTACAAATGTGACTATCTCTCTCTGTCATTTTTTCTCTCTTTTTTCGAGTGAGAAAATACAATCAAGAGATTGATGAATTTCCGTATAGAAGTCATTCTACGAAACGGTGAGCTAATGATCAACCAAAACGAACTCGAACTGCGCTTAAAGCAAAATCAGAAACAATTATAATACGAGTATGGAATGGAATGATGGTCTATAGTATAGTATGTTTATACTTGTTGACTGTTGGTAAATGTGAAGAGAGAGCCAGGCTTTTGGCTCTGGAACATGACATCATTCGTTGGCTTATTTTACAAACAGCCCAAAAAAAATAAGAGAAGCATCGAATGCGCAGAATATCTTTAAGCTTGCTAAGTGGTCATGTCTGCTATATATATGTATATATATATACACCATATAATAATAAATCTGTGTTTGTTGTTTGTTGAGTTTTCAGCACTTTTTTTCACGTAAAATGAAATCCCCTGGCGACGTCTTTTATTATCTGATTACATTTCGAAACTTTATTCAGCTGATTACGCAGCACAACGTGATCAACTTGACTATGTTAATTAGTGTAGAATTAGAGTATTTAGTTGTACATTAGTTCAACAAACCAAAGCCACTGCTGCCACTGATAAGCAAATGAATCATATTTATTATACAAACACATACATACATATATATGTACATATAGATATATTGAGACAAAGAGCATCAAAGTTCTCAGAAAATCAATGATATATCCGTTGCCATGTTGTTTAAGTAACCTCAATAAGATCGGAGATTTATAACTCCCTTGATTTTGCTCAACTGTGTGCCAATTTGATTTCATTCAATCTTTAATTATTTATTTTATGGGGTTTCTCAAGTGCCACTTGACAAATATAAACCACATTCATTTTGATAATGTCAATCTTAAAATTCGCAACGCAACTTCAATTGAGAATGGTGTCAACCTTAAGATATACATATTATACACATACCATATAACTGACCTCTTGCAATATCTACATATTTATTTAGAAAATACATAATACATATATTTGAAACTGGTACACTATATACACTATATATAAACTGAGTTATCATTGCTGAAATCATTAAAGTGGGAGTTGTACAAATAATATATAGAAGTGTTAGCTATAAAATCGAATGACATCAAGTCAAGTCAGTCACGTGAAAAATCTTATCTGCCTTATAAATGATAATTGCTTACGGTAAATCGCGCCAACTGACATTTAAATTCAAAATAGCGAGGTTAATGACATGCCAAAAAAAAAAAAATGGGAAAGAAAATACTATATACATATGTATGTATGTAGACATTATAGGATAGGGGAAAGCAAACTAAATTTAGATATGAATCGAGAGCAAAAAAAAAGAGTATTTGCCATAAAATGTAGAAGTTTAGCCGGCAAAGGAGTAGAAACTGTTGAAAATTTTAAACGATTTTAGAAAACATCTGAAATGTAAAGAGTACTTTCAAAAAAAGTATCCACAAAAATGTAGCAAATTATTATTATTACTATTTTACTATATTTCAAATATAAAAATATATTCTAGTATATCTTATTATTTATATATATTTTTGAAGTTAAATAATCACATGTACATATGAATTTTATAGGAGCTTAACAATATTTAAGGGAATTCAAAAATTTACTTCATATAATTATTATTTTTTTTTTATAGCATTCCATTATGATTCAACATTTGTCAAAGATCTAAGGGCACATAAATATTTATACATTATATTTTTATTTATTAATTTAAAACTAACATAACATTTTATATGAGCCTTCGAAATATTTAGCGGAATTTCAAGATTTATTTCATTTTAATTATAATTCAACATTTGTCAATGATTTAAGGGCACATAAATATGTATAAAATTATATAAAAAAAAACACCACTGTAGTTAATTATTAATTTATGGCTGTTTGCAATTTTGTTTAACTTAATGACAGCTGAGCGGCATTTTAATGAAGTGCATTACATTATTATTCTCAAATTGTTGCTATTTAATGGGATTTTCAGCTAGGGTCTGTTGCTTTTTATGGTATTTATAGCATTCAACGCGCTTTCAAACTGAAATTCGGCCAATATTTTTGGTCGAAATTTGCATGCCGCACACACACACACACATACACACAACACTTGGACACGCAGAGAATAATGCCGAAACGAATAAAATAAAAATAAACAAAACAAAACTAAAAAAAAAGACAACTTTGAACTAATGTTGTGCAAATGGAAACGAAATTGCACATTGAAGGAGAGTGCGAAGAACTCTGTGCATGAGTCACACTTTCCCAGCATACAAACACACTTACACACATACACAGATTCATACATAAATCATAGAAATATATGTATGTGTGTGTATGTGTGAAGTTTCGACCAAAGTTGAGTTATGTATTATTAATAGTAGTAGCTGAAAGTTCTGCTACAACAATTTGTAGCAATCGATTTGCATGTCACGCGGTTCACTTTCAGGCTATTGTTGTTGCAGCCATTATTTTCTGGTTTTGTTGTTATTACATTTTTTGTTTTTGTTTTGTTTACACTGTTATTAAATCGCGCCATGGTCACTTACAATTGATGCAGCTCTAAGCTTATAAAACAGAACAGAGATTTACACAGCACACGAAACACGCGACGCGTCGTCGTTCCCAATGCTCGAAACCAACTCCACAGCAACAACAACAACAATTTAGCGCACGTTGTTATTCTTTAGAGTTGTTGTTGATTTCTTTTGTTGGCCCTTACGTTTCACTACTTTTACGTTTACGTTCTTTTTACCAACACACACATACGCCAATTGCCATGTCTGTCGGCGTCGTCGTCGCTCTGTCTTCGGCTACTTCGTCACAGCCATTCAAACAATTCGCGTTTTATGCCCTGACCCCGCTCACAACTCCCTCTAGCGTTCGTTCTTATTTTTACCCGCGCGCTTTAGTTCCCGCGCTAACTTGCGCGCTCAACGATAGACGATTGCAGACTGAAACTGAAACTGCCATGCAAAAATACTAACACAACTGGGAACAGTCCGTGCTCAGTGTTCTGTCGTGTTTTGTCGTGCCGGCAGCTGTGCCAAAAACCACATACTCATGCTTTCATACTCTCATGTCACAATGCATTGCCAAATGAGAGAAGAGTAAAACTGGTTTGTGAGCGCAAAAAGGAGATAAGCCAAGCACAGGGCCGGTTCGTGTAAGATGAGGGTTGTTCGCCCAATTAGTTATTGGTTGTGCACTTGCACACAATGAATTCTGTTTTTTGCAAATACGGAAATTTTATATTCTTAATTCATTTGATGAACATATTTTAAAATGCCTGATTGAATATTTTTTTAATTAAAAAAATTAAACATAGCACCATCTGACTCACATGAAGATCTGTTTTGCGCCATCTATATGACAAATTTAATATATATCACCATCTACTTTTAAGTTGAGGATCAGTTTAGCGTCATCTATACGACAATGCAAGTGGTGGTGCGATATTTAGGTCTAGTGGTGAGTACTTATATAGTATGCGCGCAGAAGTAGGCAGTATATATTTGTTTATTTTCCATATATATATATTTTGTGTCATATTTCTTAGTTTGGGTTTCGTCAGTTTTTACTATGTGTGTTCTACGTATTCTATGTACAGAGTAATACACCTTAGTATTATAAATTTAATAGTATTGTATTTTGAGCTACGTTTATGGTGCTCCACAGATGGCAACTGTTATCATTAAAACTAAAAGAGCTGTGAATATCATTGCATACTTTAATTTAGAATTACGAGCATACTTTTAGATGCCAATCGAAATATACGTGCTTGAATATAAGAGTGAAGTTCCAAAAGGACTCTCAGACTGAGCCAAATTTCACTAACTGGTTTGTGGCAATAAGATAATAATAATTTAGTTAAACTATTTTAACTTTTAAGTTATTTACTGTGGAGTTAAATAGACAGCGTTACTTGTTTAAATTGAATTTTATTATTATTTTAAAATTATGTATGTATGTATATTAATTAATTACAAATCGTACAGTTAACGTTAAACGTCTTTTGTCAAAGGAATGCACTTAATATTATTAACTAATTCGATTTTGTGATATTAATGTTGTTGACATTTGCTTTCCTTTTCGATTTTATACATTTTGTTGAAACATTTTACAATTCGTTCGCACTTACGACAGACTAATGACTTATTTTTAGTTTGTTAGGATCGATTAAAATTAGTTAAACTTTAAGGGAATATTTTAGAGTAATTGTATTGTCATTTAGTATTTTACAGCGGATCAGGATTCTAGAATTATTTCCAGCAACGAATTTGGAAAAAATACAAATACAAGCGAATACGGACAGTATCGCTTTAGTTTATGTACATTTGAGACTTATGATAAAATTGCAGAAGCTAATTGTTAAACTAATATGTTAAACATTAAAACTGTCACAATTGACTTATGAATTAAGTATGTGAATTTTCTCTTAAATTTTTGTTGTTTTTTTTTTTTGATTATTTATTAAATATTACTGGGCGGTCCACGATGGCCACGCTGTCCGTGCAACGTGGAGGAATGTCTAGAGCCGGGTCGTGAATGTACAATTGCATAATCGTTATCAATTGGCATAGACCTTCGAAGTAGTACGTTGGATAAGTACAAATTGAATGGTAAATATCATATGTAAATGTTGCATGTTTGTATGTATATGTATTATATAGTTATAGTTTACTGTAGACGAGACTGTTAGTTATGTTTGTTTGGCGGGGAAGTATGGAAATAATACGCAACTAAGAGTTCTAGAAGTTAAGTTTAAGGCTTGTTAAAGTTAGTTATCATATCGGATTGTTAATAACAGAGTACGAAATAATATCATTCTATTATTATTACTTTTTTTGAGAAATATCATTGTTCATATATATATAAATAGTTGTTTTTGTTTTTGCACAATTGTTGTCGGAGCAGTTGTCCTGCTGGGCGGGCACTTCAGTGTAGAGTTAACAAAGGATACGAATACGATACAAAATTACGATACATAGATACGATACAAGGCATTCTAGGCATGCTAATGTGTCTGTGTGTATAAATGTGTGTATAAATGTTTGTTTGTTTGTATATGTGTTGGCTCCAGAGCTACCAAAGAAAATAATTGTAAGAGCAGAGCAGATGCATATCGAGTGTAGCAAAAGAACTGCTGTATTGTATGTGTGTGTGTAACTGTGTCTGTGTATCTGTGTGTGTGTGTGTGTGTGTGTGTGTGTAGATCGACTTAATATCTATCAGACCTATTTGAGTGTATCGTTGAACCGCCGCTGGTATATCCTTTGTGGGCATCGCGTCCATGCAGCGAGTACCGACTGCCATACTGACTGCCATGCCAGCTGCGATACGGATCGTATTCCTCAATGATGGAGGGCTCCTTCTCAATGATCTGCCACATAAAAGTCATATATTGGTAAATGTATATGTATATTTTAAGTTAAGCTCACCTCTGTGTTGGCACAACTGCAGCTCATGGCTGTGCATAGGAATATGTTCATCAGCAGCATGATCAGGAACAGCACGCCCAGGGTGATGGCCAGCCAGAGCAGCCAGCTTGGACGGATGCCCTCTTCGCAGCTGGGCGCAATTACTAATACAACAATTAAGATAACAAAATATTAACAAATATATTTCAATTATATTTTAGTAAATTTATAACTATATTTTAATTTCTAAATATATTTCTATCGAGTCTGTTCTTGATTTCGAATCCGTACGAAACTTGCGGTTTTCGCATTGATAGCAAATGGAAAAACCGTACCTTCAATTCGTATTCGGAATTGAGAACATGCCGTTATATATCATCTTTTTGATTGACTTGAACTTACATCGCGCTTCAGCTGGATCCAGCACAAAGACTGTGGTGCCCGCTATGCTGGAGCCTTCCTCATTGGGGCCAAATTTGCGTGGAGCGCCATTGGTGCCCTTTGTGAATCCCGCCAGGGACACTTCGCTGCAATCATCAATCTCCACACAGCGGCCATAGCACTGCACCACATCGCACTGCAGATGCACCTCAGAGCCTTAAAATGGAAAACATATTTATTAAAATAAGTGAAATGAATTTATAAATTTGTGTCTTTTACCTTCGGGAAACCTGAACATGGTGCCCACAGTGGCCTCGGCAGCGCGTCCATCGGCAGTGGGCACAAAGCGAGTCATCAGATTGGCATCGTAGGGGCAGCTACAGAGTATAATATTAAATATAATATATAATTGTAAACAATATATATATTTTTTTAATAGCAGTATTTTTTTTATATACAACTATCCTATATGGATAACCATCAAATGTTATAACATTAACTTCAAATTTGGTTAAGGAACATTATGGTTTGATAATTAAAGTAAATTAAGGAATTATTAAGTAATAGGTATGGGTAGTTAGGGAGTCCAGGCGAGGTAAAAATATATATGTAACACAAAATTTTAATAGATAACTAAAAGAAGAATAAGGATTCCGAGTACAAAATAGCCAAAAATATAATTTTTGATAATTTTTTGTTAATTTTGCCCATATTTTTAAAAATCTAGCTTCAAATTAATTTACGAAAACTTTTAAGCGCATATTTAGACGTCCAAAATTGATTAATGCTAAATATTTTGATTTTTAAAATTATGCATTTTTTATATATTTTTTGACAAATGGTATATATGCAGAATTTCGCAAAAAATTTAAAAATCTTCAGCTGGATGCCAAAAAAATTTGAATCCAGTTGCCATGTATTAAAAAACAAGAAAGGCAGATGAAAATTTAAAAAAATCAATTGAATTTCGGTGAAGTTGTGACAATTTGAAGTTCAAAATGTCTCAGTTTTTTAAGCACGATTTTTCGGGAATATTTGCCTAGAGATTTGCTCATATTTCTCAAATAATTCTAAAAATTATGACGAGAATTCATTTTATATTTTCGCATTATCTAACCATAAGTGAAATTTAATTTAAAAACTGCAAACTTTATACGGAGCTATGATTTAGTATTTAGAAATTAAAAAGAATTTTAAAAATTTCCAAACTCACCCACGATCATCTGTCAGTTTAAGCGTCGCATTCTTCTTGTCGAAGGCAAAACAATTGCCCACACGCAGACCATAGGTATCTGAATACAGTAATTTTTCAAATTAGTTGAAGATATTTTTAAGATTTTCGAATAGACTTACCATTGGGTTTGGTGAATTCGGCGCGAATCTTGTACTCATGTCCATAGACCGTTTCAAGTACTCGATGATCGTTCTCCAGAAACCTGAGCACAACATGGGCATTGTCATCGCTGCAAGTGAATTGAAATGTGGCATTAGATAACAGTAAAAAAGAGTGCAATGCAGCAGCGGAAGATAGCTGCAATTATGGACAATTGTGCAGTTGGCCAGTAAGTTGGCAACTTGGTAATTAAAAGAGCTGGCCAATAGGCCCAAAAAGTGCGGCCCACCGCGTTTCGCATGCAGCTGCAACTGCAACGCAGGTCTTATGCAATTTGCCGGTCATTACGTTATAGACAGCCGACTTTTGTCTATGGCTATACTTATATAGATACAACTATATGCATCTATACATAATTTGTATGGCTTTTAATTTGTTGTTGACTTGTTTGCAGTTTTTTGCGCATTTTTGTCGATTTTTGCGGGTTTAATATTATTTTTGTTTGCTTTTTTTTTAGTATTGTATATTTTTTCAATTTCCTTTTTGTTTGCATTGAAGTTTTTTCCATGGCGTTTAACAGAGCGCAACACGCATGCTATACCTACACATATATGTACATACATATATCTCATATATAATACCATATAATTTTGCTTTTATATATTTGCTTTTCATTAGAGCGCCAACGTCCACGTTCAACGTCAACGTCAACGTCATCATACAAAAGACTTAGACAACGAACTTGCGCAATTTGCAGTGGCGGCAAAAAGTCATTGGCTCTATGGAAATGAGGCAAGCCAGGCAAAATTAAATTGTTTTGGTACAACAACCGATTGTTATCTTTAAGAGGTGCCATAAATGATTTACCGTTAATTGTGCACAACACACGGAGAAATTGCGTTTGCCGCGTGTGAAGTGATTAAAGCAACCCAAAAAAAATCGACAAAAATAACTTGAATTTCATTGTATGAAACGCGTTAATGGCCTTGAGTTCTACTCTGTGCCGAGTTCTATATAGAAAATCAATCGAAATGAAGGCGTCTAGCAAAAGGCACAGACACCTACGGCTACACACTTCACTTTGATTTTATTTGTTCTGAACCGACAATAACAAAATAACAAAAAAAAAAAAAACGAGTTTAAGGAAATCAAATGAAATTAGCAAAAAACGTAGGCAAATTTAGCTAAAGCTGTGAGGAGAGCACTTTGGCCTGACGGAAGCTGTGGCCAAATTGCGACTGCGAAAAAAATACTTAACAATTTAAATACGAGACTAAAGAGAGAGAGGGGGAGGGGAGAGAGAAAGAGAGGATGAGGGAATGATATGTGGCAGAGTTCAACGTGTTTGGTGCAATTGTCTAGACTTCACTTACCGTGTGTAGCCCGATTTGCCACAGGTAATCACGTAGAATTTATCATCCGCCAGTTCAAGAGTCTTGTGCACACGCACCGCCAGCTGTATGGAACGTTCCTCAGTCCGCTGCAACACACACATAGATAGAAAGAGATGGCTATCATATTATGCAAGTTAGAGTGAGAGAGCGAGTTAGAGTCGAGTTTGGTTATTAAAAGTGCAAGGAACTTGACTCTTGTTTTTTTTTTTATCTTTTTCTTTTTGATTTTGTTAGTTTTATGTTGATTGGAGTTGCAGGCATTGATATAGCAGCTGCTAAACTGCTGCAACTTTGGCTAATAAACATAAACGTGGCTAGCTCAGGCAACTTAATTGTCAACATGATGTAACTGCAGCCCAACAGCAACAGCAACATCAACAGCAACAGCAACCGCAGTAACGACAAGGAAATGCTAAAGGCCGCCAAGTGTGACGCAGAGAGTCTCGCCTCACACTCGACATACTATTTTCCAGTTTGTTTGTTTGTTTTAGTTTTTCTAGTTACATTTTTGTGTGGCACATTTCGTTTGAATCTCGCATTTCATTTTCAAACAATTTCTGTTGGCCATGCCAGCTAAAACTTCATTGAATCTTATGCTCTGCAGCCACATTAATAGCTGCACTTTCCGAGTTAATGAGCTGATTGCCGCCTCTCAGCTCACATTTTTCTTTTTTTCTATTTTTTTTTAATTTTTGGGTAATAATATGCTTGCATTTCATTTGATTTTCTGCTGTAGTAGGGGGGGGGGGGTGGGGAGACATGAGAAGAGGAGCGGAGCGTGGCATGTCAGTCTGCCAGCTGGCTTTGCCTGTCAGCTATTTCATATATGTAATTTAGCGTTTTAATTGTGCAGCCACACGAAACTCAACTGACGTCGAGTGAAGTAGAGTCTGCAAAACGAATGACTTAGGCGAGCAACTTGCTCGGAATTTAAATGCTGCTGCGACTTATGCACTGGCGCCAGATTAGATTTGCTGTGAATTCTCATGGTAAATCCAAGCTAAGACATGCTGTGTATTTTGTACCTAATTTTTAGACTATTTCATTAATTTATGTATTTTTTATAAAATTTTTTTCTTTTTAATTCAATTCCCTTTTTTTCATCTTCAATCTTTAATGCTGAGTATTTTTAGTATTTATTTAAAAATTTTTTTATTTACTTATTTCGGTTTCAGTTTGCTGATTCAGCTAACCTTGACCCGCAAATTGACAATAATTAAGTAAGATATTGTACAACGTCCAGCGAATGACGTTACAGCTCATCAGTCTCCCAAGTCCATAACTATACTATAAAGATCTCTACAGAGAGAGACAGAGAGAGAGATATGGCCAAGAGAGGGTGCTGCTCTGGGATTTGCGATTTGTGTGCTTAAAGCAAACAGCTGCTGCTGAACAAACTGGTTTTAAGCTAAGATTTTATATAGATATACATTTCTATATGTTTTTCCATAAATGTTTTATATTAATATATCTGCTGGCAATTGATGGCAGCCCACGCCAGAGCAGCTCTTGAGCTTCAGATTACGTATAAAACTGCTGTCAGCTGTTGTTTTTTTTAGTATTTTTTTATTTATGAATGAACTGCGGCTCTTAAAGGTTTCGGATTATGACTCAGCCAAGTTGAAGTTAGCCAAGTCAATGGCAGTTAGTGCAACATTAGCAAGAGCTCTTGGCAAATAAACACTAGATAAGTGAGCACAAATAGCTCTCCCAGTTGATGGAGATGCCCGCCATAATAATACTTGGTCTGTTCAATCAGAGTAAAGGTTCGATTTGTGTCACAGACTGTTGGCCAGGCCAGCTTATATCATATACCAGTTAATGGTGGCAATGGTGGTGAGCCAGGTCCAGACTTGGCTGCGATAGCGGATGGGCTCATTATGAAGTTATTATCAAGGCAAGTTGAATGCACAGAAATGATTGCGTTGATTTGCCATAAACACAGAGAGACGTAGTAATGTAATTTTCTAAGAAAATTACTTAATGATAAATTGCCATACACAAATTGTATATAGTATATATAATAGTTTTTTTTTGTTTGTTTGTTTTTCCTTTTGCCAATGCAATTAACATTTAAATGTTGATGTAATGATGCCGAGACAGCCAAGAGCAAGAACCCGCAAAGGAATCAACAGAGGTATCATATAATGGCAGCCCACTCGCAAATTCAATTTACAAAGCGAACAAATTCAAATACATAATAAGTTCAAGTACAGCCTCAACTCAGCTCAACAACCCACAACCATATAACGACAACCAACAACAATAACTACAACAACAACAACAACTTGAACTCTATGTTAAATTTTCTCTGTCTCTGTCGACTTTGGGCATGGGCGGGCTTCTTGCCATTGTTAGTTGACGGCGTTGGCAATTTCATGGTTTGCCAGCTACGACCAGGTTGAGGGCTTTTTGCGCCATAAAAACCAAAATCAAAGCGATTACAGACGCAGCTGGAGCTGGAACTGGAACTGGAACTGGAGCTGGCGATGCAGCTGCCCAGAGCCAAGGTCAATTGTCGTCGTTGTCGTTTACGTGGTTGGCATCTGCCAAGCAATTAATGCAACTACAAAAATATTTGCCAAGAAATAGAATCAAAATTGCGCCAGCGAACCGAAAAAATTCTTTTGACACAAATTCCCCACACACACACACACACTCATACACATATATACATCTACTCAGTTGTAGAACAAGAGCTTGGAATGCTGTCAAAGCCGCAGCCGTGGAAAGCCAAAGGCCGTGTCTGTGTCTGTATTTGTATTTGTTGTGTGTTGTGTGTTGTGTGTTGTCTGAGCATGTGAACTGTCTGCGTGGATTGTGTCTTGGCTAGACGCCGGCGCGCTGTCGACTGTCGACACTCCCAACGAACCCAGCAGCCACAGTTCCTTAGCAGACCCTCTCTCAGGGCAAACAAAATAAAATCTAGAAAAAGTCTGGGGGAAAAAAAAGGTAAAAAACTTGCAGCTTTTGCCGTCGCGATAAGCGTGATTTAATTTTATAGGGGACCTCCCCTTTTCTGGAAATAAATCTGCTACACCTATCTGAGGCAGGTAAAGTTGAGTCTCAACTGGAGCCTCGGCAGTTTATTTATAAATAAAAATTGGGCATACAATATACAGGGTGCAGTCTTCTGGCCCGCCACATTGTTTGACATTGCAATTAATAATGTTGTGCGCAGCTGAAGTGGAATTACAATACGAACATGACGCGTTGCGCTAATCATGTGCATTTCAACACGCCGCATTACGATCCTCAACAACAGATTGTCGCTACAACTATACTCTACATATTTAAATCTTTATATATATATATATATGCATATATATGTATATCTGACATATCAGTGCTTGCATATGGCTAATGCTAATGGCTTTTAGCCAGACTACTCTCCCAGCCACCAACTGTCTTGCCATTGTTTGCAGCGTGGACCTGGACTTGGGTGGGGGTTGGGATTGCGTTCGGGTTTGGGGCAAGAGCTGTTGTTGTAGTTGCAGCTATGGCTGTGGGTTACCCACACGCAGCTCGACGCCTGTCAACGCCCGTGATGCACGTAGGATTAAACTTGATTTTTATTGCCATCGTTATAGACGGCATAGTGCTGACGAACAGACTGCTGCCCTTCGTACTTGTCCTTCTTCTCTTTTCAATACATACATATTTTTTTTTTTTGCTGATTTGCCTTGATTTGCTGTTGAGTTGCAAGTACAACACATGCCAAGAAATTTATGCGCGTGTCTCCGGCTTCCTCTCTGCCCCCTTCGCTTCCTCTGTCTGGCTGCTCTAGCGCCCTTTAGGCTCCAACTAGTTCAGAGTCTAAGACGACTTGGCTATACTCTGCCACTCCCCTTCACTCTATTTTAGCATTTTTATGGCAGTCTTGCTGCTTTTATTAATAACATTTCAAGCGATTTTTATAGTTTCTTAATTGTGCTTAATATCTTTAGAATTTTTAGGAATCACTCGAGTTTAATTAATACGCATGTAGCTTAGCTTTAAATGCAGCTCAATAAGTTCTAGCTTTTAACAGCTAAAACTGGCTTCATTTTGTCATAGTTGTTGTTGCCAGTTTAGAGCATTCTTTAACTATGGGAATTTCCGGAGTTAAGACTCACCATAAAATCAGCCAGGTATGCTAAGTTAAGGTGGAGTTGTTATACAAAAAATAATGTGAAAAATAATGTAAAATATTAAAAATAAAATTTATATAAAATATATTTTCGTTGATCTAGCTGAAAACTCCTGAATTTTAGAGTCTGTCTAATAAGTTTACCAGTTGTCCATAAAATAGACAGGCTTAGGAATGATTCATCAGACTTTATAAATATATAGAAAAATAATATATAATATATTTTCGTTGATCTAACTGAAACTTCATAAATATTACAGTTGGTCTAATAAGTTAATTGAGCTACGAGTTGTTCATAAAATAGACAGAGATATAAATAGTTCCTCTCACTCTACTTATAAAGACAATCAACAGTCGCGTCTCAAGCAACAAGCACACCACTTGCTAAATTCATGATCTATCCCTTGCCATAAATTCCCTCACACACACCGCATCTCTTATGGTCTATTATGCCCGCCCGTGGCCATAGCAACTTGTCTGAGCTGCCAACAGCGCTGGCCATAAATGCATATTAAGTTTACGATCATATCATTAATTAGGACTTTAATTAAGCGAAGCTCGTCTAAATGCTTTTGAAGTGCAGATTCTAAGTGATGATTGATGGCTCAAAGAGCTAAACGATTAATCCGTTGTAAAAGAGTCAAAAAGAGATGAGAAAATAACATACATATTAGATTTGCTGCAAATCAGGAAAATGTGTGGAAAATCGTTATGATTCTTGGCAAAATTTTCTCATATTGTGTTAAATAATAACAATTAAAAAATGAAAAAAAATATATAAAAAAGAAATATCTATAGATACTGAAATTATTTAATTAATGGATTATTTAAAAATTAATTATTTTTTTATAAAAAACTCTAATTAAAATATTTTGTAAATTATTTTTTAGCAATGCAACTGAAATTAGGCAATTTCCTTAGTAAATTAGTCTATTAATTTGTATATATATATTAATAAAAGCTTGATGGGATTGGTTATATGCTTACATTGCTTCCACTCACGTTGCTGACCAGTATACCACAGTAGTCTGGTGCACCCTGTTTGGCCCACAGATTCAGGCTGAAGGCGACGGCATCGCTACCATCCCCCATGGCCATGCACGGCTGTGTGCGATGATCCCGGGCATGGACGGCGCCCGTGTAGCCGGAACTGAACTTCACCTTGATGTTCATGGTGCCCGCTTTGCAAGTGGCTGTCACATGTGGTGCAAATTCGCTGGGTGCTGCTCCCGCTTCCTGTGTGGCAACCTGTAAAATACACAAAAGCGCAAGAAGAAGAATAAGATGAAGAAGAGTTGAGTGATGTAAAGAAGAAGACTCTGAAAGAGTGCTTGCTAATAACTTTGACCCAATTCTGGGCTGGGAACTTATGCTACTATGCTAAAATATGAAAAGCCCAAGTCATTGGCTAAGCATGGGAAAAGTCTGCTCAAGATTGGGAAGGGAGGGTAGGGAGTGGGGGAACTGTTGGAGAATTCTAATTAATTTTAATGGGCAACCAAAGAGTCAGCAAAAGTCGCAATTAATTGCAAAAAGGCAACGGCAATAACAGACCACGTCTGGCACTTAGAACTATGACTTCCAAAAGTAGTATCTATACTCTCCCTCCCTTTCTCTCTCTCCCTCTCTCACTCCCTCTCTCTCTCTCTATTACTGTCTCTGTCTAGCTGGCTGCACGTTTTGGGCCAAGTTCCAGTCGCGCACTGTCAAAGCCATTTGGCTTGAAGATAATTTATTGGCAAGCTCTTGACTTGACTTGACTTGAGCTGCCGTCTCCGCGTCGTGATAATTGAATTTGTTTGCTGGCCAAAGCTGAAACTGGAGCTGAAACTGAAGCTGGGATTGAAGCTGGAATCGAAGCTGGGATTTTGCGGCTTGGATTGGAGAACTGCCGTAGCCGACCGTAGGCGCTAGATAAGCCGCACAAAAGTTAAGTAAGTCATGTCATGACAATCGCAAGTTCTCTGGGATTTTCGAATATATATATACTATTTTTTTGTATTTCTGGCCAACTCACGTTCTTTGGGTTGTCCAGCAAAGCGGCCCTCAGGCAGCAGGAAAGGCGCAACAATTCCCTGCGCTTGACGTCCAACCAAATTGATTTATGTATATTTGCTTTCGAAAGGCGGAACCGACTTTGAGTCCAGTCCCGTCTACTGCAATCTCTGCAGTCATGACAGCTTTTAATTTTGCCACAATTTCAGTTGCATTTCGAGCCGTTGCTGCTACTGTGCGTCAAGTGAAATGCAGATGGGACACAGATCGAACAGACGGCGACAACGACGACGACCCAATTTCATGTGGCACAGCGACTGCTGCCAAAAACATGTTGGCCACTGTGCCACTTTCTATGCCACAACTAGAACTACACAAGAGACACCTATGCAAATGCCAATTCCATGTCCAATAAATGTATAAAAATAGCATAATAATTCTTGTATATAAATGAGAGAGTCTCTCTACGTGAAGAAGAAGACAATTATTGTGGCAGGACACATCTTTTGGCGGCAGTTCAATGTCTGACTCGAGGGTCACAATGCAACTTCCAATTGAAATTGCAATTGCAATACCCATTTTAAGTTCGACTCCGATTCCAACTCCCATGACAATTTGTCGCAATTGTTTTGTATACATTTTTTTTTTTTTAGATTTATTTTGTTTTTTTGTTTAACGATATGCATGCAACAGGAGTCTCCAGTTGGAGCTGGTAGTTTGTATACAAAGTCACAGGCAAAGTCAATTAAAATAGTATTTTTTGTTTTTTTGTATTTTTCTCTGATTTTTTTCTTTCATGTTTGTTTCACTATCGTTGGGCTTGTTAAAATCGCAAACATTAAAAGTGTTGCCAGCTGTTGCCTTTGTATTATGCAACACGCTCTGATTGTTGTCGACGGACTTTCCAGCATTTGAAACAAAGCAACAAAAAGCGAAAACCTCAAACACAATTAGACACTTGCGCTGCCACACAGACATGCCACAATCACAGTCACAGTCACAGTCCCAGTCACAGGCAGTGGCAGTGGCAGAGTCGGGGGCAGGGATACAGACAGAGATGGAGTTAGACTCGCGTCAAATCGTCCATGGAATAAATGGAATGGACTTGGGGTTTGATTTTGATGGATTTGGACTGGCTTGAATAGTATGCGCAGTCATTAGCCACTCTATCCACATGCCGCAGGACACTTGGGTAATTTTTCACAAAAGTAACGCAAAAAATTCCTTTAGCTTAAAACAAAAGACTTGGAACACAAACTTGTTTGCCACTTCATCTGCTCCGACTGCCCATGTAAATCGTATCAAAATCAGACACAGTCTCGCTCCACGCACAGCTGGAGCTGGAGCAGCTGCTGTCCAACTTGGGCTGTGGATGTGGAGTTGTCTGGTGGGTCTGGGCCATTAAACACACTCTGTGCTTGTGCTTATGCTTGTGCCTCTGTGTCCAAACTCTTGCCTGATTTATAAGCATATGTATCTGCAAGGGGTCAAATGTTCTGCTGGCCATTAACTACCATCAACGCTCTTAACTATTAACTATCAACTATTAGGCACAGAGAGATGCGCACAATTAGCGCTAGAAGGCCAAGAGCCAGGTAATTAACTTGGCCAAGAATGACAGAAGTGCAGTGTGAATGCCTCCAGCAGAAAAATGGACATGAGCAGCAAAAGTGGCATTATTTTAGAGGAGTTTACTATTTTAAGAAGTTGATTAAAAAGTATTCTTTTCTTAACATTAATTTAATAACTAATAATTACACTGAACTCTCGTTTTATGGCTATATGAATTTCGATCAGAGTAATTTATATATTTTTCAATAAAAATAGCATTATTTTTTGACAGTTATTGGGAATTAACTGCACTAAAGACTATAAGTGTTTATATTAAGAGTTTCTTAACATGGGAATATGAAGAAAAATTAGAAATAAAAAAAATCGTAAAAAAATTAATTTAAAACTTTATAATTTATATATTTTATTATTTTTATAAATTTTTTTTTATAAGCAACTTTAGTTTTTATATGAAATGTATGTAACAATTTATAATTTATATATAAAATTATTTATTTTTTATTCACAAATTAGACTGGATTTTATGATGTTTTAACAACATTTAAGAAGTAGGGGATATTTAAAGTCTTTAATTCTCTCTAGAATATTCTTAGTTTTTCATTAATGATAGTGACATTTAAGTTAATATCAATTTAAATATATTTATAAATACAATAATTTTTCATTTAAAAATTTAACATACATGTTAAGTTTTCTTGATCAATAGAAATTTGTAAAGTAGATAATATCTTAAGAATTTAATATCTTTTGAGTTTTGAGTCAGTTTTTCACCTAACCATAAGTAACATAAAATTGAACTGCAATAAAAATTCAACTGCTATTGAATTTATGAGAAATAATTTATCTTATTTACAGCAGGAAGCTGCCTTTCACAAGAGTGGACTTCAGAGTATTGGACTTTACTTGAGAATATCATATCAAATGGAAAAGGGATATCTAATTTATGGTGCTCTCTAGATTAGGCTCAATTCTCAATTCTCAACTCTCAGCTCTTTCTCCTTTTATTAAGATACGGAAACCACAATTGCCATGAAAGTCACATCGACTTATCGGCTAATTGAACTTAATACAATCCGCTTTATGGGTGTAAGTGTGTGTGTGTGTGTGAAATATAGTATGTGAGTGAGTTTATGTGTGTGTGTGTGTTTGATTTGGGTGTGTTTTGGTAATGCTCTGGCCATTAGAAAGACTTAAATATTGCGCAATAGTTTGGCGATACAATCTGAATGAAAAAAAAAAAAGTTGAATTCGAGTGATGGCGATTGCAGCTGGAAGTGGAGACTGGAACTAGGAGAGTTAGACTCTACAACTTGGAGACTGGAACTGTGCGCAGCTGTGCATATTTTCGGCTGATTGCCAAATAAATTTGCTAATGTTCAGCAACAGCAACAGCAACAGCAACAACAATGAGAAGCGAAACGAAACTTGTAGTTTAACAAAAGGCAGATGGAGCTAGGGGGTGGCATTGGGCATGGGAGGGAGGTAGACTGTTGCCAGTTTAACATATTTTGTTTCGTTCGCATTTGAATTTCCGCTAGGCGACTGTGCAGTAATAAAGCTTGCCAAAGTAAATTATAACACAAGACAGGCGGCAAGGCTCAGGCCAGGCTCAGACCAACTTGTGGCAGTGGCAGCCACAAAGAGGCAGAGGCAAAGGCAACGGCAGTGGCAAGGCAAAGGCAAGGCTGTTGCTGTGGCTGTGGCAGTTGCAGTTGCTGCCTGATTGCAAATTGTCACGGTATTTTTGCTGGCAGCGCATAAATTGGCGTTCAAGCGCTTTCCAGATCGCATTACAGACTCAGTTGGCAGTCCTCGGTCGTCTTGGCCAAGACTCACATGAACTACATGCTGGTTGCATTTATGTTTTGTCTTTTTTTATTTACTTTTCTTTTATTTTTTGGGTCTGGCCAAACATATGATAATGAGTTATACAGCAAAACAAGTTTACTTGAGTAAGTTTTTGCCAAAAAACATAATAATACCGAAAAATTTAAACTAAAATCTTGGCATCTTTGCTGGCCATTTTTTCACACAGTTCGAAGGTAGTTTCTTTTCATCTCTTTTTTTTCGGGTTAGAATTATAATTAAAGAGTCGTAATTAATGTCGTTGTCGCTGCAATTAGTTTTCAATTGTTGGCGCGCTATTTCATTGATGTGTTCTGACGTGCTAATGCCACACCACGTAACCCATGCACACGTTCTTAACCCCCAACCTGAATCCGAATCCGAATCCGAACTCCAACTTCAAGTCCAAGTCCAAGTGGATACCATGGCAGACTCCAAGTTGGGTTTGTGGCCCATTCAACATGGTCGAGTGAGGGTCAATTGTGTGGCTTTTATGCTGTCGTAGCTCTAATATAATAATAAGCACTTGTCTGTCTTGGCCTTTTGTGTGGCGGCTTCTGAAAGGCAATCAATAGAAAATAACTTGTAAAGTTTTTCTCTCTCTCCCTCTCTCTCTCTCTCTCCCTCTCTGTCATATTTTCTTTTCTTTTCTAGTCTACTCTTTTCTTTTTTTCCCCCTGCTGCCAAAGAACTTTGTCATGTGCTGCCAACATTTCCAACTTTATTTATGTGTTTTACTAATTGCCAAGTCTGCTTCACAGTAGCTCATCACAAAAATGGGGAAGAAAAACCCAGGAAAAGAAAATAAAAGTTTCATTTTAATAGGTTTTCCATCAAATGCAGCTACTTATATCCACTTTCTTCCAACTCCAGCCAGATTATCTCTCTGAATATACTTTTCTCTATTCGTAGAGCTCTAAATGAACTTCGTAAATGTTTTGAAAGCTGACTTTAATTGAATTTATCTTGGCCTTAACCCGCTTTAATGGCCACAACAATGCTGGGAAATTATCAAAATTCTTAAACATAATTTTTGGTTGCATTTTGTACGCTTACTTTTCGGCTCATTTAATTATCATTAATCAAGCTTTGAGTGGTAATAAAAGTGGCTTTTCATTTTGAATAGTTGCTGTCTATACGGAAAGTTTTCTTTGTGGATTTCAACAAGAATTTTGTTTGTGTGGTGCCTGACACTTTCATTGTTTATTAACTCAATTGGTTGCCAATGTTTGCACAGCACGACAAATCCATTGTCAGAACTCCCTTGGGCTGGAAACCATTTTTACAAAATGTTGTGCAATTTTCATAAATGCACAGCTTTTGGCTACGAAATTAGAGCCACTCTCATGGGATGTCTATGAGTCTTTTGGCAACTGACGAGGGCTGCTTCAAATGTTTCGCAGAAATTTAAGAGTACATTGTAGAAATATACTATATATATATATATGTATATAAAAATAAATATTAAAGAAATGTAATCTAAGAAATATATTGTGATTGTTAAGCTGCAAATATTTCCGCCCTCGTACATGACCAACTGTACTGGGAATAGCCTAGTTGTGCACTTTCTGCTGCACTTGCTGAGTTGGCACAAGTTGGCACAAGTTGGCTGTCTGCCCCCCCCCCCCCCACCCCACCCCTTCTGGCAATGCCCCTCACTTGACTCAATGACAGGCCAATACTCAGGCAGTGAGTGGAAAATCAGAACTGGCAAATGGGTTTTCCCATTAGTTTCAAACGGCAGCAGCACCAACAACAAAAACCTACTTTTACCTACAACAACTACAACTACAACTAAAAAAACAATTGGTAAATTGTTGCTGTTGTTTTGGTAGTTGTTGCGTTGAGTGACAGCGGGAAAAAGTAGAAGCCAAAGCAGCAGATCCAGAGCTCCGCAATGCACATGGAGTCGAGTCTGCGCTGAACAATGCAAGTTAATCAAATAATGAAGTCGAAGACAATGGCAAGAACTTTCTCCCATTTTGAGAACTATGCGAGCCAGAGAACTGACCCAATATGCGACTAACAAAACCAAAAAAAAAAAAAAAAACAGAAAAAAAAACAGAAAAATGTTTGCATAAATTTTAATGAATTTTACGCTAGACTAACAATGACAACAAAATAAATAATTTGCACTGGAAACTCAACATGGCGTTAAATTGCGTCAACTCCAGTTAAAGCTACAGGCCAATAGATTTCGTGGTCAGTTCAGTTTGGCTTTTTTATTTTAGCTTTTTTTTTTTTTGGCATGACATAAACATGCTTAGGTTTTTTTTTTCCTAATTCTCTATATTTTTTTTTGTGGATTTTTTGTTTGTTTACAGTGAAGTACGTGGTTTAGTCTTGGGTACGGGTTTGTTCAGTTAGCTTGTGAGAATTATGAGCAAAACTTTGGCATCTAACTGCGCGTTGCACACTCAGCTGACCAATCTAATGATGCCAATGAAGTGGCTTCCTGTATCAGTACCAGTATCACGACCACTACTACTAATACTACCACTACCACTACCACTACCAGTTGGAAGAGCTGTCTTAGGAGCAAGTCACACTACTAACCCAGTGGCAATTGCGTGCGGGCAACATGAAACTGGTTGCCTCAGCTAATTGCCACACGGCGCGGCATCGGCTACTTCTGAGTTCTAATAGCGCAATACCAACTTCACCAACTCGGTCAGTTCACTTGAGTGCACTCTCAATATTTTGTGGTCGATATTTGATTTCCATTTGCATGCTGTGGTATTTACGGCCATTATCAAAGAGAGTTGTTGCCGGGGACGGAGACGGAGACGGGAGACGGGGATGGGGACAATGAATTGGGGTTCTAGTTGCGTTTGCTGCTTAACTGTAACTGCACCGTTAGGGCACAAATCAAAAGAACCCTCAGCACACAATAACCACCATTTATAAATACTATACTATACTATACTATACTATACTATATACAGTATGTTGCTTCAATCAATGCCAATGGAAACAATCAGGCAAGTTCGTTGCCTAAGTCTTTTGTTTATGCGCCGTGTCTCAGCGCAGCTTCCAAGAAACACACATTCCAGCTAAGCGTCAATCTCATCTAACAATGAATCACATTTTACGAGCTATGCATATACTGTATGATATATAAAGTATAACTATATCTATATGCTATCTCTCAAGTTGTTTACATTTCAATTGAGTTTATTCTCTTCTCTTGGCGTAACACGTGCTGTAACTTAACCACAATTGTGGTTTTCAGCTTTGGGCCATTTGCGGTCAATTTCAACGCGTCGTTTCTGGCCAAATACGTTCAGAAGTTGGCTGGACGCCTTGTCGATATTTATGGCCAAAATGCCGAGCAGTCCAAGCGCATGACGACATGGCTTAAACACATAATCACATGTGTATGTGAGTGCCTGAGTGTGTGTGTGTGTGTGGGTCTAGAGAATTAGCATATTTTGTTTGCGTTGACATTGAAACTGATTTTAATGGCCCGTAACCATAACAGCAACAACAACCACAAAAACAACTTTGAAAATAGCAATAACAATAAGAATTGCTATCTCACATTTGCTAATATGCAAGTCAATATTTTTATTTCATTGTGTACATTGAGATTGAGGCGACAATTATAATTAATAACATGGCCAATAGTTGTTGCCGCATGCGTTGCGCATTTTAAATAACATTGTATATATTTTTACCATATTTTAATTTTTTTTTCTGAATTTTTTCATTAGCTCTAAAGTGGAGACTATGTGTGTGTGTGAACAACCTTTTGGGAAATGAAAACCGAAAACTTTGGCTTTACTCAGAGTTTGCAAGTTGTTTAATGAGTGTGAAAAAGCAGGCAGAGTGTAAAGACAACTAAGCAAAAATTGAGAGACGAGCATACTCGACTAGGAAAGACCTGTTGCTTAAAATACGAAAATGACTTTCTACAAATTCAAATTTTAAAAATATTAAAATGAGTGGATTTTATATAGTAAAGTATAATTCCAATAAATAATTTGATTGCATTTGAGCAGTATTCTACAAATTCGATATATCTATATTTTGATATTTATTAATTCACTTATAATAATTAAAAAAAAGTGAAATAAAGAGAATATTTGCAATATTGAGACAAATTTTCTACTTGTTTCTTTCCTATCAAAAATTAAGCGTTCATAGAAATTTTTAATTTTTCCAATAATAAATTTATTCCTTATTTTTCTTAAAAAAAAACTATTCATGGCTGTAAAATATAAATCTGCTATTAAATTGAAATAAAATAAATATCATAAAAAATTTTTTAAAATATTTTAAGGTCCAATTAAATGCTGCACTAACATATTATACCGTCTTAGGCAACGCTGCGTGGCATAAAAAGTACCGCAAGTAAGCTGAATTTCAATTTTAACAGATATTTAACACGCAGCCATATGTAAAGATGTTTATGTGTGTGTGTGAGCGTCGGTAAACTTATATCATCATGATAATGACAATGCTGATGATCATCACATATTTAACATCATTATGAACAACATGCCCATCATCATTATGTTTGGCAGTTGCTGCTGCCGTTGCGGTGGTTGTTGCCGTTGCTGTTGCTGTTGCTGTTGGTGCGTCTCCAGCTTCAAGGTGCTATGACTTTTGCATTAGCCAAAGCCAACTAAAGGCTAAGTGAATACGACTTGGCTAACAGACTGTAGGCAGTTACTGTTTGCCAACTTAATGTAGGCGTCGTCTGTTCCCGCTTCGTATGTTTTATGATGTCATTTTTCAAGAGCAAACATTTATTCACAGTGTATAGTTCAATAGACCCATAAAAAAGATGTATGCAGAAATATTAAAAGTATAAATATTCAGGGGAAAATGAAAGTAATGCTAGTGCAGCTGCTAAACAATTAACTTTTACTTGGGGAAAATCTGATATACTAAAAAAATCAAAAAAAAATTAAATTAAATTGTTAGGTGTGTTTCTAAGACCGTCTTGGGCCCAATTCGATTGAGGCCAAGCCTTTGCAGCTGTCGCTTTAATAGATTTTGTGCCATTTCATGGAAACTCCCAGTTGAAAATAAACTGAACTCGAATCAAATCAAAGCATTTCTTCGATTGTGCTTCAACAATTGGAAATTGGCTTTTGAGGGCCGCCTAACAAAATCGAGGTAAAAGTTAAGATATCGGTCAGTGTTACAAGCCAAGAAATATGAGTTGCAAGTACCAAAAAAATACTCCAACAACAACTACAACTCGAACTCCAATTCTAGCTTGAAAATCCTAAAACGAGAAAACTGGCGCAGCTGCAGTTCATTAATTTGTCTTGCTTGGAAAATTGCCGTGGAAAATTCACGTGCCCCGCAGCGAATGTTGTTTGTGTCTGCCATCAACAAAAAAACAAAAAAAAAAACATATCGTATATAACTATAGCAAGTACTAACAATAAACAACAACAAAAAAATATAGTCTGGTAATGTCAGAGCTCACGCTTAACCTCGTTTTTATGCCAGAACATTATTGTATGCAAATGAAAAGTGAAATGGAAGAAAACTCGACTATCGTTATAAATGTATGGTAAAAAAGGGGTGTGTGTGTTTGTGTGTGTGTGTTTAGGTGTTAACTTACCTGTGTGACTAGCAGCATGTTGAGTAGCAGCAGCAGCCCAAGCGCTGTCATTCTCGCTGCCTTTGTGTGTTCCGTCATTTTTATCGCTGACTGTGTGTGTGTTTCGGGCACGTTCGTTGCCTAAGTCTTTTGTTTTTTGGATCTTTTTTCGTGGCGGCGTCAATTGGAATCCGTTTTGTGTATCCTTTTGGCAACTGCAAAAAGTCGTTGATCAAACCAAATTGAACAATCGAAACAAGCGCGCCGCACAAATCATGGCAAATTGCATGCAACTCACGCAGTTGGCAACAAAATCGCATGAAATAAATGAATTGATTGCAATTGCTGCTCCATCGACAACAATCATAATAACAAACAGATTACTCATACAAGTTGAGGCTAAGCAAATGATGAGTCAATAAGTCATTGAAAGAGACAGCGACAGAGAGAGAGAGAGAGAGAGAGAGAGAGAGAGAGAGAGAGAGAGAGAGAGAGAGAACAGTTTGACTCTAAGTCAATTTCCTGCGGTTTATTGCCGCAGCTGCATTCCAACAGATATATCTCTGCGGTGGTCATAACTTTCTAGGCACTTTCAAGTGCTCAAACGTGACATGCCATACAATTTCATTTCTAATCTCGAAATATGTTTTCTGATTTTGACTAGAGATGCATGCAGTTCATTCTCATTCTCACGTACGCGATTTCGTTTTTCAAAAATAAAATCGAAATTCGACGCGATGCTGATTGATCAGTTTAGATCAACTTATTTTTTGTTAAGTTGTTTGAAACTGAAGTTTTGTGTTTCTCGGAAACTGAGAAAAAAAAAACAAGTTTACCTTTTGGGCTTGCGACGTATGCGCATATGAATTTATGGCATTGCCAATTGTAGGTAGAAATTAAAATAAAAATAAAAAAAATGTCGAATAAAGTCAGAAAAAAAAGCCAATAATTAATTGGCGCGCATTAAAACTGACCGAGAAATAAAAAGCTATATGTGTGTTGAGAGAACAGAGATTACGTCATAACTTAAATGGTCGCTCAGTCTCTTGACAATTTACAGGGTATGCACTTTAGTCTAATTTGAGCTGGAAAATTGGCTTGAATTCACTTTTAGCCATAATAAAAGTTATTTATAGCTAGTCTAGTTAAAATACAGCGCCAGCTGTCGGAAATAGCTACACACCCACACAATAACAAACACACACACACACACTCACACAGACAAACAGACAGTGGCAGCTGTAAGTTTATACATCAGCTATGCAGTGTGCACAATATTTATGCAATAGTTAAAACAATAAAGTTAAAAATAAAATGAAAAAAATGTTAACCAAATGTTAAGAGTAACACTTTCATTAATAGCCAAGTTAAGAGCGCGGCTCACAGCGTGTGTCTATGTGTGTTTGTGTGTGTGTGTGTGTGTGTGTGTGTGTGTGTGTGTGTAGGTGTATTTGTGTGCAGTAAAATTCGCGCAAATTCCAAAATGATTTCCATTGGGAATTCTAATAATAAACTTTGATATCATTTGAATTTTCTGCTGCGAAATTGTTGCCATCTGCCTTTGTTGTTAAATATTATTGTTATTATTGCCATTTGTTGCTAATAATTATGCATATAGTTATGGCAAATGTTTTATCAATTGCTTTTGTACACACTTTGTTTCGTTTCGTTTTCTTTACGTTTTATATATATATATATATATTTTTTGTTTTGCGCTCTTTCGGCGCGTTTGCAACATTTGTTGAGTTGCACGTGAAAACAAGTTTTATGCAACAAGTTGTGGCAGATTTTATTACGATTTGTATTTTGTTTGTTTATGGTTATTATTTATTTATAACAATTGCTGTGTTTTGTTTTGCCCATGACGTCACTCACAATTTAAACAATTTTATAAATTATTTTGCGCTCTCTTCTCTGTCTACTCTTTATTTATGTTGGCTTAATACGAAATATGTTTAAAGCTGCCGCTTGACACGTTTGCAAAGACAAGTTTACGGCTCGAGTGTTTTGTTGGTACTGAAAGCTGCTCACAGAAGCGGAGCTCCAAGTCTAGTTGCCGCTCTGCTGCTGCTGCTGCCGTCAGACGTCGTTGTTGTTTTTGTTGTTTATCTCTTTCTCTCTCTCTCTCTCTCTCTTTGGCGTTTGCATTTTGGCTTTTGTTTTGTGTTTACACACAGACATTTTTTCACGTTGTGCTTTTTGGTCACATCTTTCGTTTCGTTTCGTTTCGTTTCGTTTCGTTTCGTTTCGTTTCGCTTGCGTTTGATTTTCTCATTCGCAGCGCTCTCTTCCAGTTGCCGTTGCCATTGGTACAACGCGGCGTTGCCAGATCGCTGTTAACAGGTTGCCGCTTTTCAGTGGTAATTTACGATGACAGCGCGTAACGGCTAATTCTCGTTCTGCTGATAAAAAACCATAGCACGTGTATGCGTATATGTGCGTGTATCACAGATTGTGTATGGGTATGTGGAGGGGAGTGTAGGTATACATATATATATATACTGTGTATGTGTGAGTGGGTGGGTGGGTGGTGGTTGGAAGCGTAAAATAGAATTGAATGAATCGATAACACCCGCAGCTTTACTATCACACGCATGCGCAGTGCCCACAAGGGGGGTTCACATGACACGAGAGCGTAAGATAAATGTTGAGAGGGAGTTTTAGTGTGCAGTGTTGAACAACACACCAAAAATAACGACATTTTTTTATTTATCTAGCAATATTACATACATCTTAAGCAATTTTTTAATTCTAAATATTTTTTTTATAAACTTTTAAAAATTCATTTCAGATTAAGAACAATTTTTTAGGACTGGAAATTTTTTCTTTAATATAAAAAGTTTCAAATGTTGTTATCAACAGTCTATCCACTCAAATTCTCTCTGAGAGCACATACCACTCAGTTTGTCTCTCTCGCGTCACGTTTTTGGTGGGAAATTAATATATAACATGACGAGTTGACGCTCAGTGAAAATTTCATCACCGTCGTCGTTGGTTCAGCTATTTTTTGCACTGTGCGCTCGAAATTCAAGAAAATCCAAATCCAAATTTTAAAATTCCAAACCAAAAAACACATCAAATAGTTTCGTATAAAATTGTGTTACATATTTTTGGAATTTATTGAAAACAAATACAAGACAAAATTTATAAAAATTAATTGCATACAAACCAAGTTGTTGGCAAGTGAAAAATATTTGCAACTCAAGCGATTTACTAAAAGGAAATTTGGAACTGCCAAAAAAAGCGTAGCAAAAAGAAAATCGAAACACGGTAAAAATTCTGTATCACTAAGTCAGTCAGACAGGCAATTGTATGAGTGAGTGTGTGTGTGAGTGTGAATGTGTATATGTGTGTGTGTGTGTGTACGTGATAAGCGTAGACAAACGCCGTAACAACAAACCCCAGGCAACCAATAGAGGCAACAGTAAAAACAGCAGCAGTGCCAGTGGCAAAGGAAGAGATAGAGTAGGAAACGTAGACATAGACTTGGGCAAAGGCACAGACAAACTGCAGAGAGTGTCCAAGTGTGTGCTAAAAGGGGGGTGGGGGTATTTTATTGAATTATATATAAAACAAAGAAGCGCTGAGCGATTAAGGAATTTGGATTACGCCTACTACGAGAGACAGAGAGACTGTCAGATAGACAGACCTGCTAACCCACAAACCTCGCAATTAAATGTAGCGCATTGAGGGAGGGAGGGTGTTAAGTAGGAGATAGAGAGGGAGGGAGAGGAAGCTAAAAATAGATAGAGTGATGGAGAGCTGTAGTCTGGCAGCGCCTGATGTGTAGTCTAATGGGCAAACAATAATTAAAGCAATAAGTGAATATATAAATATTTGCCGCTGCCCAGAAGTATGCAACGAAAAAGGTTCCATCTCACTTAACTTAATGAGCAGGCACAGGAGACACTCCTCCATACACATCTTCAAACTCTCTTCTTCTTCAGTTTGTCACATGCAGCACGTGGGCTGGTGGCAATTTAATGCGCGTGTGCCTGTTTGTGTGTGTGTGTGTGTTGCAACAATTATTTGCAGTTCTGTTTGCTTGTTTGCAAGTCTTTGACCTCAACTAGTGCGCTGCATGTGCCACATTTCGTTGTCGATTTTCATTTTTAATTACCATTGAAAGGACATTAGGCGCTGCTCAACTGCCAACAAGGACTACTGACTGACTGCCTCACTTGTTTGGCTTGACACACTGTTTGTCAGGCAGCACAAAGGAAATGCGGCTTGAAAATAGGTTAGCTCTGGCTGCAGGTGTTTTGCGGCTTTCCTGTGGTCTACCCCCAACAACTCAACAGCTTATGCCTCAGCAAACTGTGCCACATTTTAGTAAAACTGAAAAAATATGTAAAATAAAGTTGAATCCCAAGCATAATGAAATTCAAGCTACTGGCGTCGTTGATGGATCGTTAGGGCCTCAATAGACTAGAGGACAGTCTCCCCCCCTTCCCATCAACAAACCAAAAAAAAGGTTAAACGTTCTAATGAAGTTTTCCAGAGCACAGATTTGTGCGGCAAACCCCAAAAAAACTTTTTCATCCCACATGAAAAGAGTGCGAGAAACGAGAGAATTATAATTTATTCTCTGTGTGTTGCATACAAGAAATATTTCAGAAATAGTTGAATCCCACTTTAGCTTAGTTATATAAACGAGCAAAGTTTCATGAAGAGATATCTCTGTCTATATAGATTTGATAAATCAATCAATTGGCATATATGAATGTATATTATATTTTCATTTGTTTCGATTTGTTTGTGTCGGTTTAGCGTTTCCGATTAAACACACAATTCGGCACAGTCATCTGTCAACTTTGACATTTAAGGCCGACACGAGCGCCTCACCGTGCCACGAGCTGGGGCACGAGCATGTCTACGATGTGGCACGAGTAACTTACACAGCTTACAACATTGCCACCGAAATGGCAAATGTCAAAAAAAAAAGAAGAGCGAGGCATGTTTGCGACGCGGCACTTGCACAGCTTCAACGTCAATTTGTTTGACTAGGCGACCAGACCCCCCCCACACACACCCCCTCTCCGCCCACAACTACTCAACCAAAGGACACATTGTCAGTGCTTGTGGCAGACAGTGTGACGCCATTGCCGAATTACTACATGGCGTATACGTAATATGTTTAATATGTGGATGACTAAGAGAGGTAGAGAGAGACAGAGAGAGAGAGAGAGAGAGAGAGAGAGAGAGAGAGAGAGAGAGAGAGAGATTTCGCTTGCAACTGCAACAAAGTTACTGCATTTTTTTGATGCTTGATGCTGCACTCAAATTATGGTATTTGCAATTCCAAGTCCTCATTGACGCACCAACGAATTTCAATTTAGGTGCATATCATTTCGCCTGCCAAGGACATTCAAGCACATGTCAGCCTAAGGCCGACGCCGACTCCTGTCAAATTTGAGGCACGCACGCAGTTCAACTCCACCTCCCCCACCCACTCACTCACTCCCTCCCTCTCCCTCACAACTCTGACTGCCGGCGAAACTCACGTAAATTGTTTACCGAAAGTGGCACAACATTTGTGGGGACAAAAAACTGAAATTATGACCAACTGCGAGAAATGTTATTAGACGTGTCATGACATGTTTGAACCTGCACTGATTTCCGCTCTGTTCTGTTTCATGTCTCATGTCTCATGTCTATGGCCCCTGGGTCAAGTTGAAACAATTAACAGACAATAAGGCTGCAATCAAATCGCAGTTGGTCTAATCAACCAATCATAATTGCACTAGATTATATCAGATTAGATTAGTATAAACGTTGGGAATTTAGATTTCAGATAAACTCTTAAACAGAAATAGAGATACTTATGTGGACACGGTGTTTGTTCAGATTGATACGGATTAGAAAGTGTTTGATAATATTAACTGATTAAAGTAAAGGTTTTCAAGTACTTGATAATATTAAAAATTTAAAATTTTAGATTTTTTGTAAATCTAATTAGATTTTTCATATATTTAGATTTCTAAATTATATTTATAGTATTAAGACCACTAAAATTTTCACCTTAATTAATTAGTTTATTAATATATATAGAAGTGCTTTAGATAAATTGAGTAAATTAGGCCTTATGCTTGACAACTCGCAAGTTTCATTATAATTTTTTCTATTATTTAAATAATTTAAAAAAATTATATAATATGTAGCTTCGTACTTTTTGTAATTTTGGAATTTAAATTTAAATATTTTGCGTCCAAAACCCCTTCACAAAAAGTAAATAAACTTTGAAAATTGTACTACGAAATTTCTTGCTCTAATCAAATTCTGTTATCTAAAAAAAACTATAAACATTTTTTACTTATTTAAAGTAGTTTCTTAGAAAAGTTGAGCTAAATGTTGGAAAACGGTTCAAAATTAATTTTTCTATGTATGCGAGACCTACTCAACTTTAAATAATCATGTCTTTGCCAAAATTCTACAGATTCAAACAAATTTAACCTCTTCTGTGTTTGATTGTGATGTCATGTTTATTATGCATTCAAGTTTTCATGATTGTGGCAGAAAATGTTTAAATGAATGTAGACGAGAATGTCTGAAAAATGTGTGATTTCAGTAATAATCTACATATTTTACAAAATTAATAAATTTTTTGTGGCTAAGAAATAAATGTATTTTAGATATTTTGAAGCATTATGCCTCTTCAGAAAAATCTCTTGATATCTGCTCAATGATTTTTATTTGTGTTAAGCAACTGCATCAGTTTCGATTTTTTTTTTTATAAGTTTTATATATATTTTGATATATATTTATTAGTTGTTTATGCTCGTATGTTTTGACCCAGTTTGTGACCGGCGAGTGCATTGAACCAAAAATAATCAACGTTGAAGTTGCCAGCAACCCCAACAACAACAACAACAACAGCAACAGCAATATGAGAAAGAGAAACAAACAGCAACAGCAATAGCAGCAGCAGCAACCGCATTTAGACAAGTTGGCAGACAGCAGCAATATTGTCAAAAAAGAAAAGTTTACAACAACTTTTAATTTTTTTCTACATTCTTTTTTTGCTGTTGCTTTAGTCAAATACAATTTGCATTTGCTAAGTAAATTGAACTGAAACTGAATTCATGGCAAAAGTTTTAATAAATGTTGCAACTACTTTTACTTTATTCCACTTTGCAGTGAAATCATATTTCGCAGTCTTGAAATTCAGTCACAATCATCGCACTGAGAGGAGTCGCCGAGTCGCCAACTGAGCCCCATTGAACAGCGTGCCACTGTTCGACTCCATCGTTGTCCACGGTCAATATTAGCGCCATTGCAACTGCTGGGTGTGGGCGAATCTGCGCCCCGCCACCGGTAAGCCACTTCCAAGTGCCACAAAATAATAAAAAAAAAAAAAATATTAAAAAAATAAATTTAATATATATTATATATATTTACTTATATTTATATATCGAGAAATATGTAATTTAAATGCAGCTACTGATAATGCCGCACCATGTGTCTCTTGCAACAGTCACAGTTCACTTGCAACACACTCATTCACGCCTCTCTCTCTCTCTCACTCTCACTTGTTCACTCTCTCATGCTATAAAGTTTTTTATGTCATGCTACAAACTCGCTTTTGGCTTTCATCTTGCATAACTTTTTGGCTCAAGTTTTTCATTTTTTCAACATGCATATATATTATTTTGCAGCTTTCTTGTTCGTGGCTTTAAAGTGTTTTTTTCTGTTTGCTTTTTGTGCGTGAAAACTTTTCAATTGCCTTTGGGGCCCACAACAGGAGCAGCAGCAGCAGCAGCAGCAACTAAGCAGAAGGACTTCTACATGAAGGACTTCGTTTTTGGGGTAACAAGTGTTTGACATGCTCCACGCAGCTCAGGCAATACCTTCATTTCATTGATTTTCTTTGTTTTTTTTTTTTTGTTGCGTATACATTATTTTTGTGAGCTGTCCTTAGTTGTCCTTGCACACGAGCTGCACCTGTTGACAGTCGCGTCCCACAATTAAGTTTTAGTGTGCAATTATTTTTAAACGTTTTGAATTTCAACTATTGCTGCTCTTGTGGCAATTTTCACTTTTCAATTCGGTTCATTTACATTTTCCATTTTCACATCATGTCCGTTCGAACTTTCATTGCATTCTCATGCTACAAGAAACCTGACATCAACTTTATAGGTAATAATAAAACAGAAAAAAAAGAAAATAAATTGAAATCGAATTAAAAATTCAATACTAATGATACTCTTGACCAGATGACATATGAAATTTGAAATTGGGGGGCATATTGCTTTGGCAAATGCCTTTTCTTTTACGATTTTTACCATCTTTCACTGCGTGAATTTTCATTCGAAGTGACTACAAATATCAAGTATACGCCGCGTATACGCAATTTTTAATATGAATTTACATAAACCAGTGGCAGAGAAATGTGTTGATGTATTTTGATTGCATTTTATGTTTTGTGTAACGCTTTCAACGTTTTTATTGCCTTGTGAAGATATCAAATATATTCGATATATATATACTCTATATACTCTATATACTCATATGCGAGCCACTGAATGTCTATATAATATATATAGTAAATGCACTCACTTGAGAATCGAATTCGAATTCATTAAATGAATGCCCAAAATTATTATGAAGCACTTAACTAATGTAAGGAGTCTTTAACAAACTCTATCTATCTATCTATATATCTATCTATCTCACTCGCTCACTCTGGCTAAACTGCATCCGTCTCGCTCTGGCTTGGGCGTAACAGGAACCTAAAAGCAGCACCCTGAATTTCTCATCGTTCAAGTCGAGCTTCACTTCCAATGTTAATTTCCTGAAGAGAAGGTAAAGACCTTTAAAAGGAATCGCCTCCACCCTCCCCCTTTCTGCCCGCATTGAAGTGGGCGTTTGGGGGTGGAGGGCGGGGCAAGCAGTTGAACGAAACTAATTTGAGATTTCATATGTTTGTCTATTCCCGGCATCGTTATGCCCGCTCTCTTTCTCTCTTTTCTCCGTCTCTCTCTCTTTCTCTCTCTCTCTCTCTATCTCTCTGTGTCTCTTTTGTGCTGCACTTGTCACTTGTTGTACGGTCCACACACACACACACACACCCGTCCATATACATTAAATGCCGTACAAACCACGCACAGATTCAGCTCGGGAGATTTGTCTTCCGAGGTCGATGATGTTGATCCCAATAGCTTGCCGCCTGCGGCGCGTCCTATACAGGATCAGCCAACGAAACCAGTCGCTGGCGGCGGACCACCAAACATGCCGCCACCACCGGCGCCCGGACAGGGTCCTCCACCAGCAGCGGGCCAGCAACCCACCGGCGCCGCCCCCGATCTCTCGCTAAGCTTCGGCGCCGGCAAGGCACCGGCAACGGCGGCACCAGCGCCGCCACGTGGCGTCAGCGCCCCCACCAGCCCGGCCAAATCGCGGGAGAGTCTGCTGCAGCGGGTGCAGAGCTTAACTGGCGCCGCCAGAGATCAAGGCGCCTCCATACTGGGTAAATGCACACCAACACATACACAGATAGTTTAGTTTATCATGTCATCCTACTTCGCCACACATATACTATATACACTTAACGGGAGCAGTTCCAAGTGCTCGACTTTTAAATTCCAGGCACTCATTTCCGAATAATAACAATTATAATTATTATAATGAAAATTTACATATTTCGAAACTGAAATGTTTTATGCAGTTTGAAATTTCAACAAAAAAAAAAATTATTTTCTAATTAATTTTTTTTTAACTTCAGAAAAGAATTTTTATTCATTCCTCGAGAGATAAAGCATTAGTAAAAAGAACACGACTATAAAATTATAAGCACTCTTTTTCGAATTTCTCAAAAAACTCAAACTTTTCAATCAGTTGCGAGTATCGATTAAAAACAGGATTTTATATTTTAATTTAACCTAATTGTAATTATAATTAAAATTTCAAAAAAGGTTTTTTTTAACATTTCTGAAACCTTTAGATTTAAATTTTCTATTAAAATATGTCAAACACTCGTTATCGGATTAAAAAGAATAAAAATAATCCAAATTATTTGATTCATGCATTTTTTCATACGATACCAAATTTTTCTATATTTTTTTATGTTTCTTTGTTTAGATAAATTTACACATATTTTTTATTCAAGTGTCGATTTATAAATGCTCAACTAAAATATTCCACGTACTGAATTCCAAAGACACAAACCTCATTTAAATTTTTAATTTTCATGCCGATATTCATCTAAAATATAAATGTGAAATTTTTAACAAATTTTAGGTTATTTAAATAAAAAATCTATTAGATGCTATGTATTATTTCTTAAATGAAAGATTAATTTCCAAGTGCCGTGTGAAATAAATTTAACAAAACTTTTAACCCAACTCGCTAATTTAATGAATATTTCCTACATAACATGTCGAGAAACTTTGGTGAATTTCTGTGGAAATTGCAGAGAATTTGCAGCTGAGAATACAACTTTTCATTTAGCCAAATGCAACTTTAATTAAATTTTGCGCATTAAACTGAAACTAAAAGTAATTTCTAAATGAATATACGTACACATGTGTGTATGTATGTATGTGTGTATGCAGGTGCTGCGGTTCAGAGTGCCACACAGCGTGCACCCACCTTCAACAAGGACAGATACTTCACGCTGCTGGTCCTGGATGATCAGAATACGGACTGGTCCAAGTACTTCCGTGGTCGTCGTCTGCATGGCGACTTCGACATACGTGTGGAGCAGGCGGAGTTCCGTGTAAGCAGCACACTGCCTTCCAATTGTATATATACACATTTATACATATACTATGTTGTATCTGTTGTGCATTCGCAGGACATTACGGTGGTATCCAGCGCCGACACCGGACCCGTCGTCACAATGGCTGCCTATCGCAGTGGCACTCGGGTGAGTCTTGATTCCCTTTCCCATCGGTGGCCAATCGTCTGTTTGTTCTTAATTAGAGCGACATTGGCCATTCTGATCCCTTGCCAGTTGTCATTCTCTTTCTCCGTCTGTTTAGTTGTTTAGTTGTTTTTGTTTTGTTTTTATCGTCTCTCACATTTTATTTTAATTCGCATTGGAGAGCGTCTTTAGTGCCTTGTTGGCGTCCTCGTACTCCTCGTCATCGTCGTCAACAATTGTCGTGCTTCAACATTACGCTTTTATTTGCCAGCCAAAGGACACTCCAGCGTTGCCTTAACCACTTACACTTCCATCTCCACTGCCAATGGCATTCGTCTTCAGCCTGTGTTGCACTCCCAATTCCCAAGACTGTGGCTGTCTTGGCCTTGAAGAACTCCTTACTACACAAATAGACTTTATTTACTCATAACTAAATAGAGCAGAGCTTTATATGCCATAACAAGTTTAAAGGTAGATTCACTTGTATCGGTCGAGATTTGATCAAATTTGTCTACTATATACGAAATTTAAAAAGACTCTAAGACCAACATCCCGTACACAAACCACTATGATAAATTTGTGGTCAAAGCCTAGACACAATCCACCACTGTAGCGCAAGAAACCGAAACAGCATAGAAGTATGCAACACAATTTTTGATATCAAACTAATAACAGTTCAATGTGGTGTATTTTTATGCCCTTCACTCGTACTGTGGTGAATAAGCAAATTCAAATTATAAATTTGCTGGCGTTTTAGGTTTATTATTATTATTTTCACAATTGATTAAGCGTCGAACTACAATCTATACTTCTGTTTATTTGATACATTGCTAATAAAATAATTTCTTTTTCTTTTTTTTTTGGAATATCACACCAAAACAAACAAAATGACATAAACAGGTTGCCCGCTCCTTTCGCCCGGACTTTGTGTTGATTCGTCAGCCGCCGCGTGACGGCTCCAGTGATTACCGTTCGACGATATTGGGACTCAAATATGGCGGAGTGCCCAGCATCAATTCGCTGCATTCCATTTACCAATTTCAGGTGAGTTGTGCCACAAGTCGAAAATTATTGAAACTTTTTAGTAATTTTGTTTATTTGCTGTTTGCATTTAAGGATAAACCTTGGGTATTTTCGCATCTGCTGCAGTTGCAGCGTCGCTTGGGGCGAGATGGTTTCCCGCTGATCGAGCAGACATTCTTCCCGAATCCACGTGATTTGGTAAGTGTTTAATAAACATTACAAACTAGTCACTAATTAAGTAGCTACAATTACATACATATATCGACTTTACCTACAAGTGTTTGTTTGATTGATTTGATTGATTGATTGATTGATTGATCATTAATAAATAACACATTAAGCATAAACGTATGAATTAAAGCTCTACACGAATCGTTCAAATAATAATTACAATTATCAGATACAGATACAGTTACAGTTACAGATACAGTTACAGATACAATTGATAAAGAAACTGTTGCATAACAAAAAGCCAAGACATATTTGCATCACTCTCTAAGGATAACTCAGGCACTTCTTGTAGTGCTGTGTGCGTCGCCAGCGGCAACGTTGAACCTCCCCGTTGCGAGTACGCGCCTTGTGTGGCACGCAGGACGAATATTCGCGCTCGCATTTCCCAAATGGCGACCACTTGCAGCTATCGGCGTACTCGGTTCTCCGCAGGCACTGCATGCCATAGCAGGGAGTCACCTGAAGGACAACAAAATCAGATTCAATTCAATCAAGGGAGGGGAGGGGGGGCACAACATTAGTTGAACTCACTTTGCAACTGCAGGCATAGGCATAGGTTCTGCTGAAGCCGTGACGTTCGATGACTGTCATCCTGGTGTATTCCTTGTAGTAGGAGCACAGATTCAGTTGCGGCATTCGTCCTGCCAGCACATACACCTTGCCAATGTCCAGCTGCACACCGCAACTGAAGTCCTCGCTGGCCGAGGATAAACGTCCATCCCGCAGCATGTGTCGCGCCTCCGGAGTGGCCTAAAAATACAATATGCAAAGGGATGCATAAAAGATGTGATATGTAGGAGTTGGGAGGGAACTGAGGAGGAGCTTTACCTTGTAGATGCGCTTTATGTGCACCTTGTAGATGGTCTTGCCCGGTTCAATGGTGTTCGACTTGCGCAGGACACGCACCAAAACAACTGTCAAGTAAATCAAGTGATTTAATAAAGAAGAAAACTCAGCGAGGAATGCCCAGACACGTTTTACACGCCATTAAGTCACTGTATATATACTATAAGTATATGTATATATACCGTTAGCTTATACTCACCATAGTCGGCGGTGCAGTAATGCGTCTGCGGATGCGAGTGCTCGCACATGCAGGCGCTCGCTTCGCGTCCATAAAGCGCCAGCAGCGCGAGCGCCGCCAGCGCCAATAAACTCAAATGTCTTGTGGGCTCCATGGCGCCGCCAACAGCTTCAGCTCCCGCTCCTGCTCCTGCTCAATTCGTATGCGATATCCTTTGCTGTGTTCAATAACAAATAGCGCGACTGTAAAATGCAAAATGAAATTGTGTGATTGCGTTTTATTACTGCATATACATATAGTATAATGTAGATAATGCTGATGCTGATGATGGTGATGATGATGATGATGATGGTGATGTTGATGATGATGGTGATTAAGCAGTGCAGTAATCCAAAGCCAGGGTTGAAGGTCATGACTCGATGATGTCATGGCACTATCTCGTCAAACAGGCTCCATGAATCCATCAAGGCGCATTACGTATACGCACTGTTTGCCAGCATATAATTAAGACGCACTTATTTATTAAGTTAAAGGCACTTATATTTATACTTTAAGTTTACTCAGAGAGTACTCCTGTTTTCTCTCTTCAATTGACTCACACTTTAGCTATTCACACTTTAGTTTGAGAGGAGTTTCATTTTGGTAACAATTTAGTTGCCACAATACATTTCATCTATTTCTCTAATATTCGCGCGCTCTCTCTCTCTCTCTCTCTGCCTGCATATATTTCTCTCTCTCTCTTTCTGTGCCTCTTGAAAAGTAGTTCAATTGGCAGTCAAATGGCCTGGCCCCTCGTCTATGCCATTTAGCCACATTATTTATGGGAAATTCATAGAAAACTGCGAGACGAAATCCATTACAAAATCATGCGCCACAAATGTGCATATCTATCTACATATTAAATCTATCTATTTCTCTGCATATCGACGCAAAAATATTGTATAATATCGTGGCGTGGAGGAGGAAGTAGTGGAGCAGCAGCAATAGACTGCACTCATAGCCATTCCCATTCCCATTCCCAGTTCCCTGTTCTCTATTCGAGTTGAGCTCCAGGTTCCCAATTCCCAGTTCCCAGTTTTCAGTTTTCAGTCATCGTGTCGAGCTGATCGACAGAGATAGGCAGGCCCATATAGCTGCAACTGGCAACGTGTGGCATGTGGCAACATGGTAGCCGGCAATGTGGCAATTAAATTGAAATAAAATTGAATTAAAAGCATTTTGCGGAAAAGCCACTAGAGAAATAGAACATTAAAACAAAGAGCCAAGGCATTCGATTCTCGTTTCTCGATTCTCTACTCTCCAAACTCGATTCTCTTTGCTCGTTTCTCGTTTCTCGATTGTATCGCATAATGCATAAAACTATTTATTGAGTGTCAGACAGACAAACAGACGCCACAACCATAATGGGCCAACAAAATAATAAAAAAAAAAACAAACCAACATACAAGAGTTGAAGTCATATAGTAATTTTCTTGAAATTTTCCCGTCAAAGGAAAGTTTTATGCTCGCATTTTCCAGCTTTGTTGTGTTTAGTGACTTTGACACTTTGTATGGCCAATTAACAACAGCATTGGATTTGTTTAACAAACAGCAAACAAGACAACAAATGAGCTCAAACACAACCGGGCACACAAATAGAAACAAAAAGCAACAAATTAAAAAAAAAAAAAGAAATATATATATGTATATATACAAAAGACATTTAGCAACTAAATCAACTTGAAAAGCCATTCGTATTTTTTTTCCTATTTTTTTTTTGTATTTTTATTTGTAGTTTGTTTAACATGGAAACACTTTTTTACACTGTCGGCATAAATTCGCACGATTTTCTGGCTTCAAGTTTTCCAAACAAGAAAAGCCAGCGACAAGCGGCAGCCACAATTAGCGTTCCCATATATCACGCAGGCATATTTTAAAGTTGTCTGCCCCCAAAACAAGAAATGTGGGAGAGCACCGCATGTGCCACAGCAGCAGCAGCAGTGGCAGCAGCAGCGGTGGTAACAACAGCAGGCGGTGTCAACAAGTCAATCGACTGCCAGCGGCATCAGCAGCGGTGTTTTGTTGACAAGTTTTACATGTGTCAATTAAATGTTATATAGTATATCATGCCAGACACACATCCATACAAATATATATATGTATATATATCAACACTTATGGGCTGCTGTTTTGACGTCACAACTGTGCAGCGTCTAATTGCCACACTTTGTTGCTGCCTCCGCTGCCACTGCCCCTGCTGCTGATGCTGCTATTGTGTCGTCATCAAGATCGAAGTTGACATTTGACACTGTCAGCCAACAATATCTGCCTGCCACTTGACTTGCCGGAAAGCCAATAACAACAACTTTCGATTTCGAAATCTATACAAAAATTTGAGAAATGTGCCTCTATGTGTTTGAAGAGTACGCTTAATTAGCATTGATTTCCACTTTGCCCTCTGCACGACCAACACCAACAACAACAACAAATAAAATACAACAACAAATACAACAACATGAAACGATAGCTGTCAGCAGATAAGTGTAGTCTACACTGCCCAACAAAAGTCTGTGCCGCACAACGTGTGCGCGCGTATTGAATGAGATTGGTGTCAACTGGGAGAACAGATAATCATTATCTAGATAAGATATCGGATACGTTGCATATATATATATATATATATATATATATATATATATATATATATATATATATATATATATATATATATATATACATATATATCTTTTGAGTGCATTTACAAGGCAATTAAGCATGAGATATTAAGAGATCTTTAAACTAAATATTCTTTGGCTAAAGTTGCTTTGAATGATCCAAATAAAAAATTATTTAAAAAATAATAAAATTAGGTAAAGTTTTGGAAAATGTACAAAAGAAAGTTAAGTAGGATAAAATAGAATAAAATCTGCGCAATTCAAATTTAAATTTAGAAATACAAAAATGTATAAAAAAGACTTCCAGGAAACTTTAGCTGATTTTGGATAAAATATTAAAAATTTCCAAAAGGAAGTAATAGACATAAAAATCTATAATGATAAAAATCTATAATATTAAAATAAGACTCAAGAAACTTTAGCTGATTTTTGATAATATTAAATAAAAATGTTCATAACAAAGTAATAGAAATAAAAATCTAATATGATCTTATATTTAATTAGAAATTAAAAATATTAAAATTCGACTCAAGAAACTTTAGCTGATTTTGCATATTAATAATTTTCTAAAGCAAGTAATGGAAATAAAAATCAAATATGATCTTATATTTAATTGCAAATAAAAGGTATTAAAATAAAAGAATTTGAAGAAACTTTAGCTGATTTTGCATAAGAAAATTACAACTTTTCAATTGAACTAATAAATTAGAAATTAGAAATATAATATAATATAAAATTCAATTAGATATAGAAAATTATAAAGAGGACTATCAAGGTAGATTTTTAAAGAGTTTCATAACTCACAAATTATGTTATTCTGAATAATAACTCTAATTTCATACACCTATTAATATAGGAAACAGTTTCCAAACTAAAATGTCCGTTACTGAAAGGATCATAATTCTAAGTCAACAAAGCTTAAAGTTTACAAAACTTGCAAAATAATATCTTTGAATTCCTCTCACTATTTGGCAATTGTTGTTTTGCTCCTTAAAAATCAAGTGATGCCAAAACTCGGCATTCATTTGCCAGTTGCTACGACCTTAATGAATAATTTAAGGTAATTGCACCATAATATTTCCCCTTGGGCATAACTTTGGCATTATGCGAGCTGGGAAAGAACATTTAATGCCCAGTGTTATTGTTGAATTTATGCGAAAAGTGTTTGCAAATTTCAATTATGTAAATGCGTTTTTCAAGATTATTAACACTTCTCAGTGTGTCGAGCTTAGCTGCAAATTGAAAATGAAAGGGCTATATAAAGTCAAAAAGTGAAAAGCCAAATGCCAAAAGCCAGCAAGGTAAATAGCTAAAAAAAAGGACTACGAGTTGGGAATTGAAAAGCCTGAGAGACTCAGACTCAGACTGAGGCTCGACGGGGGCCAAAGGCAAAGGAAAAGGCAAAGGCTAAGCCGCAAACCAAGTTAAAGCTGTTGCGATTGGGCCAAAAGCCTTTTTGGTGGGGCAAGTTTGCGGCTTAGCTGCCGCAAAAAGCCGCATAATTAATGCGCTTTTGGTTATTGGCTCGCCGACACTAAAATATGGTATTTTGGTTATTTCGCCTATTTGGGATTTTGTCTGCCACAGTAGCGCATCCATCGCTTACAATAAATCTGGCCAACAAATAGAGCTAGCTGGCCATGTTTGTGTGTTTTATGAGCTCTTAATTGGCTCATAAAGTGCCGCTAATGGCCGTCATTGACATGTGTCGTTGCGACACTCTTCTCGCATGCAACTCCACATTCGATTTCAATTCAACCACAATGCGCTCTTTATGCACATACAAAAGCTTTTCGCGCCTCTCAAACAAACGCATGCATACATTTATAAATCGAACGGTAATTGTTGGGGGAGCGAATGGGAAACCAAATACAATAATAAAAATAAACAACAATTTTATTTGTTTTGGCTTTTGCCTGATCGCTTTATTTTGAGTGCCGCGATTTCGGTCTGGGCTTCTTAATTCAGCGGTCGTTTACTTTTCGCTTTTACACTTTGTCACAATTCTATTTTTTATTTTTTTTTTTTTTTTGGTTTTATGTTGACATTTTGATGTTCTCATTGACTTTCTAAACAATTCGCTAATAGGAGATGTATACGCGACATGTATAAATAATTGAGCATATTTCGATATGTGTTGGTCAATAGAACCATTAAAAGAGAATTGTAACAGAGCGAAAGGCAAAACTAATAAGAGTGAGCGTGACAGAAGTAGTTGCCTACTCAATGCTAGCTTACAATAGTTAGCAACAACAACGCAGACACAACATTAGGCTGAGCTTTATTTTACTGAGCTTTCCTATGCACTGTACGCTTCGTGCTTGAGCCTTTCTCACCTCAGCTCTCTCACATTCACCAAATTCATTCACCTTCGTAGTTCTGCTAGGCAAATGTGCCTCTCTCACTAGCCTATGTTATATGCTCTCCTTACTGCTCACACTCAGTCTAACTTAACAGAACAATCTTCTTTACCTCTCCTCGTCCACATTCCACAAATTCAGAACAAGCTCTTGCCATCTCCTTTCAACAAACCTGCTTAATTATGGATATGCAATCTAGTGCAACTGCTCTCATAAATACGCATCTTAGGCATGCAAAGTAGTTAATTACAGTTGGCTAATAAATTATAGCAAAGTACTATAAACAAGAACATGTGATAGTACTAAGTTGTACTCTGTATTTATATTTGAATTATTTTTTTACACTAAGCGTAAGAGTCTTATCAACAGTTCGCATCGCTGATTTAAATGGAAGTGGCTATATACATACATATGTATGTTTACTCAGCAATTGTTAAATATATATAAATATACAAAGCACTGATAAGCCAAGTGCATTTCAAGATTGCAAATTATCTTGAAACTTTTTCGTGGAAATTTACGGAAAATTGATCATAATTTTGTTTAGCCGAAAGAAAAACTTTCTATTGGCCTTTATGGCGGCTCTTTGCTTTGACTGCGCACACAATACCAGAGAAAATTAAAGGAAAAATAAAAATATCAAAGTCACGATCGGCAATGCCATAATCAGGCATGATCAATGGAAGCTGCAGGCCACTATGAGTATTGTGGCCCTGGAACCGGCCACGTACCCATACAGATACATTCATAGTGGTTTGATTAATGCTCATGGGCAGACCGTTTCTCTGCTGAACTTTGACATGCAAATATCCACGAATGTCGTGTGAGTTTTTCCAGGCATTTTCTTTGGAGATTAACTCAATTCAGCATGCGAGATTGACTGACTGATAGACGGACACCTGATGACCTGTTGGCCTTTTTGGCTAATACTCACTGTCATGTTTAGTCGTATAAATGTCTAAGCTGATAAGACGTGTTAACGTCAAACTCAGTTTGCTAATTGAATTTCGACTCTGTCGAGACATTAACAACAATTTCAACAGCAGCGGCAACAGCAACCGCAACAGCAACAGCAGCAGCTGCAACTTGGGTATATGCAACTGCAACTCTGATTTGACGGCTCCATTGTAGCGTGACATGATCTTGACAAGGCGGCGCCAATACAAAAGCTAAAACTGGAAAATTCCTCCACTCCTCCAACTCCCTCTCCAACTGGCATTAATTTGAAAATCGTTTAACGAATCGAAGTATTTTCCACAATTATGTTTAACATTTCGTTTATGCATCATTAACTTTCAAGTAAACCTACTTGCATGTACTAGAAATATCCGAATATACATATATTCTTGGTCTGGTCTGTGGTCTGGCATCATATTGCCGAAAATAAGTCTTACGCATATATTTGCCATATTTGGCCACTCAATAATGTCTGCCCGTCATTTTCGGGTAGGTAAATAAACAAAATGCACAAATTGCCACAGTTTTTCTTTAGCCTTTTTTTCTTCGTCATTTAAATATACAAAAAAAAAAGAAAAAATGTTGGCATTCGTCACGTTCAACGCATCATCGCCTCGCACTCTCCACACTCCCCTCTCCCCATGCTCCACTCTCTCCATTGTTGCCCCACAAAATCAACAAAGTTTCGCTCTCTTGATTATGACACAAATTACTTGTATTGTACTCTTAGGCGACGGTCAGTTCAAAAAGTAAACAAAATTATTATTAAAAACCAAAACAAAACAAAACAGAAAAATACCCCAAAACATTATTGGGGACGATAGTCTGTCAAAGTGTGGCCCAGACAGGATCCGTATCGAGAAATTCAATTAAAAATGCAAATGCAAAAGCCAAGAGCCAAAGTGCAAACAGTACAGAGACTTGACCAACCAACCGAGGAGGGAAACGAAGATAGGGTAGAAAGAGGAGAAAGAGTGGCTCTTAGCTTGCTTCTTCTTCTGCTGTTTCTTCATCGTTTTTTGGCTTGCATTGCATTTGCAGCTCATAAAAAAATATACATTTTTAATGCCTTTGGCATTTATATATATATTTTTTCACATTTTTTCCATAATATTATTATGTACATTTATGCATGTACATACATACATATGTACATATTCCAATGCGAAACAGATTGTGAATGCATTTGCTGGAAATGAGAGCTAAGTCACACACAGACAAAAGAGCCTGAGAGTGTATGAGTGTATATGGTATGTAGTCCATTTGAGTAGAAGTCTCTATGTAAGTGTGTGTGTGTGTATGTGTGTATTATTGGCAATACAAAAACCTCTCAGTTTACACTCAAGTATTTACTATAACATAATTTACAATTTAACACTAATGATTTCCGCACTAGTTAACCTTTAGCTGTTTAAAGAATGTTTTATGCATAAAATATTCTTTTATTTAAATTCATTATTTATTGTTATTGATTATAGGCTGTTCTTAGTAAGTAACAAAATTAACAGGAAATTTTAATAAACAGCCATAAGAAATTCAATCAATCGCATACCAAATAATGTCTGTGAGTGAGAGAAGCCACAGAAATGCAATACAATAGTATATATACTTATACAGATGTATACATAGGTACATATACATATGTCTCTCTTCATCGTTTACTTTAAGTCACTCTAGCATTTATTTTGTGATCTATGAGCTTTCTCGAATGTCCGCACTACTCCCACTAAAGCAGTACACTGGGCTGCATAAACTGCCTTACCTCACCCCACCTGACCGGTCATTCGGCAAATTCGGCAGCTGTACTTCATTTCCTTGCAATTGCCAAAAGCTTTTGCATTTATTCTTTAATTTTGACTTCGTTCACCTCAGCAGTGCACTGTGAGCAACGTTATCGAAGCTTACCTCAACTCCCCTCACCAACATGCACTAACTTCGGCATATGTGACTTCGTGCATCTCACGCTGTACTCCTTCGTAAGTTCTTCAGTGTTTGTGTAAGTACTAGTTGGCCTGCTCTAGAACACGCATTTATTTACTCTATTCACTGCTTGCTGTCTCTGTTTCACTTCATCTACGAATCATTGACATTGCCTTTGACTTTGACAGTTAATTGAGAATCGAGGAATTAATTCTTAACACCCTTCACATAAAGCCGATCAGTAAGCGGCATGACGAGATTGCCACTCATTAAATGAGAGCTTGATTTATGAATGAATGGAGACTCATGCCAGAATTGCGATAAACAATCTGATTAATAAAATGCCAAAGTCATTCACAAAATAAGAAAATCGACTGTGACAGATCTTGTTTAATAAATTTAAGAAACTGACAGACAATCAGCAAAAAAAATTGACAAACGCAGACGGCGTCAATTTGTGCGCCTTTTGGCCCACACACGCGCACAGATAAAGACGGAGAGAGATTGAGAGAGACACAGAGAGAGGTAGAGATGCAGACTGAGAGGCAGCCACATTCTACTCCAAGTAACAACATTATTCTCAGCCCCAACCCCAAGCTCAAATGCATACCCCCAAAGGATGAAACAAGCAGCATCAGCATCCCCATCACCAACACCATCGTCACCATCATGAGCAGCATCAGCATCAGACAGTAAAAAGAAAATCATCGTCAATAAATTTGCCAAGCTGTGAAATTTACACGACCGATTTTTATAAATGGTCTCCGCTTTGGGTCTCCCCGTCTGGGTTTCCTTGATATGGTCGATGCTGTTACGTCTTTGTGGCGCTGTCTTTTGCATTTCACTTTAATTGTACAATAATATTTAATTGCAAAACCGAATAAGAAAATTATTAATGGTTTTCTGCTCTGGTCACAGGCAGCAACAAACAACACCCACATACATTCATACATATATCCACAGATAATCCCCCCCAAAAAAACATCAACTGCCAAAACACAAACCGCAAAACAAGTGTAAAATTATAAACAATCATATATGTATGTATGGTATGTACTATATTGTGTATATCATATATTCTTTATATGGCGAATTGCTTTAAACACTTGCCTGACAGTCGCAGTCACAGTCCCAGTCACAGTCACAGTCACAACTTGAGTGCAGCCACCAAAAATGGAAAACACTCAACGATGTGCGAAGAAAATATCTTCTTTATAAATTCAATCGCATCGAATTGAATTGAATGTCTTTGTGATAAATAATTGCAATGCTTCTGCAATATTATCATTCAGATATGTGTGTTACAAATATATTTTTCTCACTTTTTCTAGCTGCCATTTGACTTTCGATTTGATTGCAAAATAATTGAAGTAGAGAATCTATTGTCAGAATATGTACAATAAAATGTATTATAATGGTATCCTAGGAATTTCATTTCATATGCTACAATTGACCAATTGATCTAACAATTTGTAGTTACATCTGTCATTCGATTTAGATTTATAGACAGTTTATAAGAGACACAATTCTTTTACAATATCATTGAATAAAATTCAATTTAAAATTTCAAAAGTTCCTCTCGTAAATGTACAAGTCAAAATGGAGAAAAATGTATCGCATCTCAACAATTTATTTATATTTTGGGTACAAGATTAATGTAAGTTGAGAATCAAAAGTTTGGGCTTTTGAAAAAATTTATTTATTTTTTTTTGAATAGAGTATTTGATGGCAATGATGATTATTGGTCAAGATAAGTTATTTTGAAGTTCAGTGAATTATTCGAGTTGATATTCCTGGTTTACAATGAAAAATCAATATGATTCAATTAGTAATTTTGATCGCTCAGAATTTCAAAATGAATTACTGAGATGCCAAAATATTGAAATCCTCATGCATTTTAATGAAGTTAAGGCGTTTTGTATTTTAGAATCTCAATCTAGAACTTCTGGTTTAAAATACTAATATTCATATATAATATTTAAAAATGTCATTTTAAATAATAGAATGCACGTGAATTAATAAATTTTTAAGTTTTTTTTTACTAAAAAAAATGCCTCTTAAACTTTTGTTTAAATTTGAAAAGTCTATTTAATACAAAATCTTTGTAAATATAAAATGCCCTGGGCAAACCTATCTACATATAAATATGAACATTTTGCACGTAGTACGTGCCAAAAATCACGAATCAACAAATTCAAAATCAACAGATTCCGATTTAGGGATATATACCCAAAATACCTAGTTGTAGGGCTAAAGAAACAGCTGTGGAGAAATGGAATGGCATCCCAGCACAGTCAACAAAATGAACGTTTATTTAGTATACAATAAAAGAAACATCAACAAGAATGAATGAAAATATACATTTCCAAGAATATATACTAAATATATGATAAGTAGTATGACTAAGTCCAAAAAAAATTAAATGTCTCAGTTTGAAAAACCAAGTCAAAGTGGCAAAGTCAAGTGAAGGAAACTCGCCTGAATATGGCCACTTACGAGTTGAAATGTTTATGCCTGAATAAATATAAGAAATTAGCAAACAAAACAAAAAAAAACACAAAAGAAAATAAACACTAGAATGACACTGAACTGACTTATTAGAATTTACAAATTTAAATGTGTTTGTTATTTTGGGATTGAGTTGTGGTCGTTAAAGTTGCCAATGCCAATAGCGAATCACCGAATCAGCGAATCAGCGAATCAGGGAAAGAGCAAAGGGGATACCATGACGTATGAGTAATATCTATGAAATCGCCACACGCAGCTTCCCTTGACATTTTTCAGCGTATGGAAACCACTTTGCATCACACACACACACACACACACACACACACACACATACAAATGCCGGTATATATGTGTGTGTGTATGTATATGTGTGTGTAAATGGAATTTGTGAGGCGAGATTGCACAACTGTGGAGCATAGTTGTATATTTTACTTTTATGACTGCCGTTTGTTTACAAATTGGCGACATTAGAAACTATTAAGAGAAATCAAAATCCAGCAGAAATGTCCAAATGAGAGGGGCACAGGCGCTCAACGCGGAAACTCAAAGAAACTGTCAGAATATCTATGCGTGAGTGAGAGAAACAGAGACAGAGAGAGAGAGAGAGAGAGAGAGAGAGAGGGAACATCAAATGAAATAAAAACAAATTAAAAATAAACGCAAATATGTTCGAGCACAAATAAATAGAAAGAAATGCAGCTCTATATGTATGCGTGTGGAAAACTGTGTCGCTATGTCAACGATGCTGCAACTGTGCTGTGCTGTGCTGTGCTGTGTGTCTGCGGCATGTGCCACAATTTTCACAGCACAGATGGAGCGAGTGCGCGCGCGTTTAAAACCGCATTAAAAACGCGCACATCAAACACGCAATGCAATTCCTGACTTTTTTATGCGTAAGCAAATTTTATAAAAAAAAAACAAGTATATATGTATGTATACATTTATTTAAATACCTGACTCGACAACTGTTTGCTGCAGTTATGTTTGTTTTTTGTTTATTAACTATTTGCTGTTGTTGTTTTCAATTGTTTTGTACTTATGTTTGCCACTTAAACAGTTTTTATTTAGCACTTTTTGTATGCACAGCGTCTCGGCTAGCTAATTTGTACACTGTCACTTTAAAGTCGACGCGTCTTGTTGCATTTTCATTTAATAATTTTTTTTGTAACACTATAATTTTCACCACTCCACTACCGATACTGCCGATCGCCGTTCGCTTTTCTCCGTCTTGGCACGTGCGTTCTACTTCACTGCGGACGAGGTTCTGCTGCAACCGATTTCAAGTGTTTTAATAGTCGGCGGCAGTCACTCGATTCGTGCCGATCGAAAGAGAGCGAGAGCAGTCGTGAACACGAGAGTGAGTACAGAGAGCGCAAAACACTTCAAAAAAAGCTCAATCGCTTGAGCGCTTTGTTAGCTCTTCGTGTTGAGTGTATCGACTGATAATGTAACAAGCAGAAGATCAGAATTGAGCATGCTGATTTATTGAGTCTTCGAGTTTCCCAAAGAGAGCTGAGTTGTATTTCGCTGTATGCCGAAGGCAGCTCTATTGAGTGAGAGCAGCCTTTGAGTTGTTTTGGCACCCGCACAAGCTCATGTTCGCATAGAGCGGCGCTTTCGCCATTGCCGAGTCGGGTGGCGATCAAAAGCATCATAAATTCACTGCAAATGAAAGCGCAGGGGGAACGTATGCTTGCGAAAGAGAGGAGAGTAGCTGGCGGTTCGCTCAATTGCATATTTCTGCGCATTATTTTACCTTGGCAGCTTTATTAATTGCGAGCGGTGAGTCTACAGTTTATGCTCTCGATCGTTGCGCGTCGCATCGCAGCGGCAAACACGAGCATTTGGCGCCAGAGCAGCGCCAGCAGCGAATAGCGCATCTGTTAGGCCACAAATCAAGCAATAATTTAGTTATACTACATACTACACACTACAGTATGTTGGTCCAGTCGGGGCCATGGCTATGACTTACTTGCACGTCACACAGCGTAGAGATGGCTGGTCTGCCCCCGTATTATTCCCACTCCCCCACAAGCACCATGACGTGACCAGTCAGAGTGGTAGACAGACAGACAGACAGACAGGCCATGTGGCGAGCACACGTGCAATGGATATGCATACGAGTATGTGTATGGGCATGTTTCATGGTACTACGCCTACAACAACAATGGTAGTAATCTGCATACATAGTAGGAACTGCTAGAGCTGCATGCCAAAACATACATGCATATATCGCTCAACTGATGCGTCACAGTGCATATTTTAAGTACGCTGATATAACCAACAGACAGAGAGACAGACGCAGATCGACAGAAAGGAGAGCGACAGCCACTCGAGACTACTATGATACGTTTGCCAGTTTCCAGGAATGTCTGCTATGCGGGGGTGTGACCATGATTTGTGCTCAGAGCCGAACGAAGCGTCGCTAACCCCCGTTAAGAACCCGAACCGCACACACGACAACCACACTCCCACTAACATTCACTCTCACTCTTTTTCTCTTTCTCTCTCTCTTTGCCAACCAGAATGAAGCATTGCAATCGTCATTATTATTGATATACTTATACTCATTGAGCGTTTTCTTTTGCGACAATTTTTCTGTCTGCGTCATCATTTGTTCTGCCCCGTTGACACTATATGCTCTACACTCTTCACACACACACACATACGATATAAATATGTTCACATATTTGAAAATGATTTATGAAATACATGTTTGTTGGCGGAACGATTTAGGCTCGAAAAAATAACACGCATAAATTACTTAGAGGGACGCCTAATGACAACACTCTGAATCAACACGCAAATGAGCTTATTAATAATTGAAAGATTTCAGATTCTTAATAATAAAAATAATAACAAATTGTTGTTATAGCAGCCAGATAGCTATCAGCAGTGATTGCTCTTAACAATAATCAATATTTTTTAAGAGCTGACAAATCTAATTAGATTGCTTGATTTATGGTTTTACAAAGTTTTCTAAGAAAGGAAACTATTATTAATATATTTTGTATAAACTGCAAACTGTCACTAATTGTTGTTTTAACAATTAATTTCAATTTATAAATAGTTGCAAATTTACAATCAAATTTTCATTTCTAAGGAAAATTATCAAAGAAATTTTTAATATATTCCTTAGAATATTATTTTTATATATGTATAACAAACTATAAATATGGCGTCATCGATTTATTTATAATGTTGTTATCTAACGAATAGACTAATATATAGTCGAATATAGTCGTCGCTCATCTGAACAATTTTTCACAATTAAAATCATACGGATTCGTAGAAATTCTTGAGTTTGTCGGCTGATTTCACATCCTCCAACCTCCTCCCTTTCCCCATTCCCATCCATATAGAAATCGGAAGTCTGACGATAAGCTATATGAATTTGGCGGATTTCCAATGAATTAATAAATATACTTTAACGCAGACGTTTCTTATTATTAACATATTGAAAATATGGTTTTGAATTTTGCTTTTCATATGTATTTTGTATTTTTTTGCAGTTCCAATTCACGAAGTTTCCGAGCGTGTTGAAGGCTGGACATTGCCACGGCGGCGTCGCCACCGCTCGCCTGGAGAATCAGAGCGCTTTGCAAGATGCCGCCGGACTTGTTAGCGGTGCTGGCAACGATTCCCATTGTTACTGCACCATTGAGCCCTACATCGATGCCAAGTTCAGCGTGCACATTCAGAAGATTGGCAACAACTACAAGGCATTTATGTAAGTGGCCATACAACAACAACAACAATAACAACAACAGCAACAAATAAACCGCAGACATCCACTTTGAAAGCCATATCTCAATACCGTCCATAAGGTCAACTGTGTTCCTCTACCTCTCCCTCTCTCTATATGATATCTGTGTCCATCTCTGTCTGTCTATGCCACTTGGCTGTGGCTTTTGTCCGATCAATTGACCTTGCAACTGTCAGCAAACAAAAGACAACTTGCGGCTCAAGTGCAATTGGCAATTATCCTACCAAGTGCAGTTCATTGTTTGGGTTCACCAATTCCAAATTTAAATAACAAAAAAAAAATATATATATATATATGAATAGAAATGTATCTTTTGCATTTTTCACGCATTATCTACAAGTTGATTTTCTGCTCTTCCAGGCGCAAATCCATCACTGGCAATTGGAAGACCAATCAGGGTTCAGCCATGCTCGAGCAAATCACTTTAACCGAGAAGTACAAGACATGGGTCGATGAGGTAAGTGCCGCTCAACAGTTGACAACGACCCGCCAAATACCCTTTGATTATGTCAGCAGGCAGAGTAACTTAGCCACGACATATGCCCAACTTTGGTTGAGACTGTGGCAAGTTGGCAACTGAAAGGCAGCCGGCAGCATGTTACCATTTATCAAACGTGGCCCAATCAAAATTACTTGAAAATCGACTTGAATTATTTGCGGCACATTTTTTTTCCTTTTTTTTTTGGTTTTGATTTTGATTTTGCGAGGTTTTTGCCCTCGGCTTACAGCTCTTAAGAGTAACTAGTGTATGTATGCATAACAGTAAAGTGAGTACGAGAGCAACACGAGAATGCCATCAATTGTTGCACACTGCGGCATTCGATCATGCCCCATAAATGGCAGCTGGGAAGTTGACTCAGAATTTCCGCGTATATTGCCACTAATGCAAATTGCAATTAATGCAATTATTTGCACATTAGATAAGGCATAGTTCGTTTTTTAAGTAAACATCTCATGGCAAATGGGTGGGTGGCCATACCCAGCGAGGGGCGTGGCATGGGGTAGGGGAAAAGGGGCGTGCATTGAAATGTGGTATGGCCACAGTTCTAAGCAAGCGACGCTGTATCAAAATCAAAGCAAACTGTGTTTGTAATTAAAACCAAACAAAACTGCAACAACAACAACGACAACAGCAACAAGTCGCAGTTGCAGTTGCAGTGGCATTTGTTGTTGCCACTTAAATGTTGTACAACAGCAACCCACACACAGCTACAACAACAACAACAACCACAACAACAACCACAACAACAATAACGAGTACTAGAAACTGCGAACTGGGCATGAAATCGAAAACAGATTCTGATTTCATTATTTTGATTTTGATTTCGATTTGAATTTTGATGCCATGACTCAATCGACTTATAGATAGACCTCTTACGTAGTAGCTAGACTACTACTTGCCCATAGAACACATATATCAATTTACATTAGTATAAACTGAGATAAGAGAGAGACAGCTCAACTCGAATATACCCAGTACATATTGCAATTGTGTCTATCCAACAGATTTCTTAGAATTTTCTTTATATTAGTTTTTAAATAAATTGTAAATTCATTAATTTATTAATTTATAAGTTATTTTCTTATCAATAACAATATTAGTATTGTTTTTAATTAACATTTAGTAAATTTAATAGTATCTTTATACAAAATCAAATTCGATATTCTTTTATTAATGACGTAAGCTGAATATTAGTTTTAAAAGTAAATTGCTCTCATTAATTCTGAAAGATGGTGTTTTTTTTGTGTATTTTGAACAGCTTAATGAAACGAATATTCAAAAAATATTATATTCGATTTTTTTTTAATAATTAATATACATTTTATCAGAAATTCAATTTTATTCCTTTCTACAATAAATTGGCCAAAAATATATTAGATTTCTAGGAAATTTGAATTTTTAAAAAATTGAATTTATTTCGACATTTAAAGTTCCTGAATCAATCGAATCTTCTCACTTTAGAGCTAACATTATTTCAATTTGAATCTTTTAAATAATCTTCTATTACTTTTCTACTACTATTACTTACAGATTTCGGAGCTGTTTGGTGGCCTGGAAGTATGTGGTGTCTCTGTCGTGGTGGCCAAGGATGGACGAGAGTACATCATAAGTGCTTGCGACAGCACCTTCGCCTTGATAGGCGACACCCAGGAGGAGGATCGTCGGCAGATCGCCGATCTGGTAACAGGACGCATGCAGGTGAGAATTCACATATCCTTACTCCATAATTTCGAAAATTCTCAATATAATCCAATATCTTCGCAGAACGTTTGCCGTCCGAATATGGCACAGACGGGTCCTGGCAAGCTGCCATCCCGCTCGTCGGTGTCGTCGCGTGCCGAGAGTCCCACCGAGGACTTGGCACCGACACCACCATTGCCCGCCGGCCCCCGTCCGGCGCCCATGGGCGGACCACCACCAATACCGGAGCGCACTTCGCCGGCCGTTGGCTCCATTGGACGGTTGAGCAGCCGCAGCAGCATCTCGGAGCTGCCGGAGGAGCCATCGTCGTCGGTGCCGAGCACAGTGGGCGGTGCAGTGCGTCGGGACTCGCAGACATCGCAGGCATCGAGCATCTCGTCGGCATCGCGGGTTGGCCAGCGTCCTCCGCAAACTCAGAGCTCGGTGGTTGAGGATGCGGAGGACACCATGAAGAACTTGAGGAAGACATTCGCGGGGATCTTTGGTGACATGTAGGAAATCGCTAACAAGAAACGCGGCAGAACGGCAAGTGAGACGAGCAACAGCAGCGGCCTAGGCAGCGTGCCCAGCAGCGCTGGACCCCCATCCAGCAGCGGCGGCAGTGGCTTCAGTGGCTCCTTCCTGGGCAAGCAGTTCTCGTTCGCCTCGGGCGGCAAGCCCAGCGGCACGGATGTCATCTCCACACAGCCCAGCCGACCCACGGAGGAGTCAGCTCCAGCTGCGGCCAGCTCAGCCGCATTGCCCGTCGCCAGCGTTTCGGATAGCGCCAATATAAATACGGATACAGCCAGTGGCGGTTACAAGCCGGTCACTAACTTTGAGCCACAGGAGCGGGTGAATCCCTTCGACAAGGATGCCCACAAATCGGCCAGTGTCACCAGCATGGGTGCCGTTTCGAACACAACCTCGTCATCCTCATCGATATCATCATCTTCGATCTCGTCGCGCATCAATCGCAATGGCAACACCATCAAGTCATCGCAACCACCTGCTGGGCCACCACCACCGCCGCCCAATCTCAGCAACACCAACACCGCCACCATCAACAATGCAAACACCACCACGAACAGCTCCAGTGGGTATCGCAACAGCTTCAGCAGCTCCCTGAGCAAGGACAAAACCAGCTATGGCAACTACGACAGCAACAGCTCCATTGAGACCATCACCCGCATGGACACGAACACAACCAACACGGCGGCCACAGCCACCACCACCGCCACTGGCACCGGAGCAGCTGAAGCCAGCGGCATAACTGCAGTCACAACCGGTGGAGGTGCCGCCATCACCAGCTCCGCATCAACGAACGATTGGCGCACTGCCATCGGCATGAGATCGGCCAGCGTGTATAGTGCACCGGCTGCGGTGACCACCACCGCATTGCCAGGCGACACATCGGGCTACGACAGCAACTCGCTGGCCTCGCAGGCGGGCTACAATAATCCCAGCGATCTGCCATCATATACGCGCCCCTCCTACTCTCGCTCCGAGTCCAATGGTAATTATCTAGCTGTGGGCGTGCTGCTGGTCAGCCTGACGCTGCGCAAGACCTAGAAACCAAATGTCCAGCTCATCCAACAATCCATTAACCCAGCATACTCATATCGATCAGTAATCAGTAATCAGTAATCAGTAATCATTAATCAGTATCAATCTCATCTATCAACTCAATTAATCATTATCTTATTAAACGATAAGCCATTAACTAATTAATGTTTAGCCAGCCGACCAAAAGTAAACTCTAATCCTTAGCCAAGTTAGTAGGCCGCGTGTCAAATAAGTTAGCCAAAAAAAAAAAAAAAAAAAAAAAACATAAAATATTTTAACAAAATTATAACAATAACATATTAGGTGCCAGCTGATAATTCGCTCTCTTCTACTCTCTCAAAGTGTAAGCCAAAATATTACGTATACGACAAGTGCGCCGCACACAAATTGCTTCGTAAGTTCGCCGACTCTCTCTCTACTCTCTCTCTCTCTCTCTCTCTCTCTATTCTACAGTGCTGCTACTCGCTTGCCTGCACGCACACATACTACAGTATACAGTATACGAACACATGTACACACAACAGGAACCTTACCGTACAGTAACAACTCGCCAGAGTGCACCGCAATACATCTGAGTTATTTAATGGCTTTCAAGGCACGGCACCAATAATGACAAACAAACCAAATATCAAAAATAATTATAAAAATATTTATAAATCTTAAAAATCTATGCAAAGCAGCTTTACGTAGTCCAAAATTCGTTAGATGTTTTTTCTTGCAACCCCGATTTTAGTTACTTTCATTACCCTATATACAATATACAATATACATAATTGTGTGTATGTGTGTGTGTGTGCGAGAGTGTAAGAAATATTAATGCGGAGATATGAACAATTTAGCAACAATTTCACATATGTTAGACCTCGATTTCTTACTTAGCAAATGTGTTCATTTTACATTGAATATCATACACATTCATTCATTCATTCATTCATTCATTCATTCATTCATTCATTCATTCATTCATTTCAGCAATGCATGTCCATTGAATCAATCATACATACAATCAATATATCAATATATACATTTATCGTAAACGACCAGAAATTAAATATGAGAAAAAGTTCAACTTTGAAGTGGAATACTTTTTTTGCTAAATACATTCAAATACTTTCTGTATTTTAAAAAGATTATTTATAAAATTGACATTTTTCATATGAACAAGTTTAATTTAGATTAGTTAGTTGATTTAATTAAATTTTTCATTTTAATTACTTTAAACAACAACACAATTTTTGAATTGTTAATTTAAAAGAATTACTTTTTTTCTTCAATGCTTAATCTTTATAAATAGTAAATGACTGTATTTTAAAATTTTAAATTTGATATTAGAATTTAAATATTTCTGAAATTTTATGTTTTCATAAAATTTTATTTTTATTTTACTTATAAATATATATATATATATATTTTATTTTTAATATATTTATTATATATTATATTATATATTTTTTTCCATTAGAGAAATATGCTACAAATATTTAACGATATTAACTATTTCCTGTTTAACAAACTTCAATATCATTTGCAAAATATATATAGAAATATTTTTCTTGTTGTCCATTTGATTCTGCTCCCTTTACTCTTTATACAAATGTGTATGTTTAATTTTCATAATAATCTTTAATTTATTTTTTATATTAATTATTTCATTTCATTTTAATTTTACTTATTTTTTATTTTTTTTTTATTTTTGCATAATTGATTCTGCTCTGCCTACTCTATACTGACATATTGTGACTCATTTCAAAGAACGCTCTATATCATATCGAATCACATTTCACCTATCATCATCATCTAATCATCATCATCATTATCATAATAACTTAATGATCATTTATTCAGTGTGTAAACAATTGGCCCAACCAGTAGTGCCTCAATGTAAAATGCGCTCCAATTGGCAATCAACTGCACCCCACGCAACAAATCGATGTGAAAAGTTGCCATTAATTAGAATTGACTTTGCTAATATATTTGTGGTGTATTTGCAGCCTCGAAGCAATCCGACATGGACATAATATTCGGTGATAGCAAGCCATCACACTCATCATCCTCGGCTCCTGGTAATGGCAAATACACACGTGCCGGCGGCTCAATCTCGGATGCGGACATGATCTTTGGTGGGCCGCCATCGAACTACAAGAGCGATCGCTTCGGTGCCGCCAAGAGCATGAGCATGAGCTCCTCCAGTGGTCCTGGAACCACTTCGTACAAGGTCTATGAGGGTATACAGAATGCGGCTTTCAGTGACTACAGCGATTCTGGCAGTATTGGAAGTGGCATCAACTCGAGCAGCAAACGATGGAGCAGCAAGCCCGATGAGGATGATGAATTGGATTTAAAGTGAATCCTCTACACAAAGACACACACACACACTCACATACAGACATACAGCTACATAATCACATATATAGTCATACATATACATATACATGCATAGCTTAAATCATGCTAAAGTCTCTTATCGAATGGGGAAATCTATGTCTTTTTTCTGCCTCCGAAGTTTCCTGGTTTCATGAGAATGAACGAAAAAGCAAAGATCAAACACGGATGAACATAAGCATCATCATCATTTGCATTTGCATTAGCATTAGCATTAGCATTAGCATTAATATTCACATTAACATGCTCATTGAGTTATTCAGTGATTGTTTTCCATTAGAGAAATATGCTACAAATATTTAACGATATTAACTATTTCCTGTTGAACAAACTTAAATATCATTTGCAAAATATTATAAATCTAAATAATAATAATAATAATAATAATAATGGAAAATGAAGGGAATACTCGACTCTCTCACATACTAAACGATGTATAATGATAACCACCAAAGCAACAATAATGAACGAATACACAGATACTCTTCAAAGTGAAATTTAAGAAAAGTATGGGCAACTTCGACGATGACTTGACTGGATTTTTGAATGCAAAATACTTACATGATGATAATAACGAGGATATTATAGTATTAATACTCGTTTTGAGATACATTTTCTAAACTAATATATATACATACATACATATATATACATACATTGATTATGAAATGAACTTAAATGTTGCAAATACAAATTATCATACATGTTAAATTGCTATCGATTTTCTTACAATTCATTACAAAATAAAACCAAAATTAAATTTGTTAATGGCAACAAAACAAAGAAGAAGAAGAAGATACTACTATTAAATGGGCACTCGACGAATTTCATGGTATTTTCCAAACAAATAATTCGTGTGCTTTATTATGAGAACAAAAGAAAGACAATATAAATGAATGGTACAGCAAATACATTTCAATAAAAATTATACTAAAAATGTTAAAAAAAAAATAAAGTTAAATATATAAAATAAATATAAAAATAAAATATGGGAGATATTTGAAGAGATAAAACTATGAGCAAATGTTACATACAATGGCATATTATGGCAAATTACACAAATTCAATGTTTATTATTATGATGTATTAGTAGTAAAATGTTTAAAAACACACACACAAAACAAATGCATGGCGAAAACAAAGAAGAAGAAGAAGAAGAAGAAGAAGAAGGAGGAGAATGAGGAGATGCGAAAGAAGAGGAAGATGACATCGTACCAGCTGCGTGCAAAGCAATGTTACATTAAGTTTTATGAACAAAAAGGCGAAACAACAACAACAACAACAGCAACAATATACATACATGCATATATTGATAACAATATTCAGAAATATTTTAAAAATATATACATACATATATATTTGCCTATGTGCAAAAGTTTATGCTAGAAACTCTCCTACTAAACTGAGGCAAGCTATGCGGCAACTTAAACGTTGCATGCAACAACGAAAATATTAAATTAAAAAAAAAAAACAAAATCATATATAAAACTATACACATTATATATAAATGTATTTGAGAGAAAGCTTATTAAAGTATTACATGTTTTCTTATTGAGTTTGTTACGCACATGTTAAGCGCATTAAATTTTATTTCTTAAAAGAAAAATATATAATTATAAAAAAAAAACAATAGCAAAATATATATATATACATATAGATTGATTCTGTTTTAGACATATCGCGATAAATAGTTAAAACCAACTTTTAACTTGGGTTGTAATCTCTAACCAAAAGATACAAAATGTTATTTTAAAATGTTAAATTCAACTTTTAAATCCAAATGTTGTTTACATACAAAAATAATACTAATATATTTATAGACTTATAACCATTTGCATTTTCCAACGGAAATTTCCCAATTTTGGTAGATTGAAATATTCTCGAATTACACTTTGAGCTTAATTTGTTCCGATTGATATCATCCTACAAATAATTACTATCTATCAGTTTGAATCATATACTATATAGATATAATAATACTCTATATATTCCATCAACTCGCACATATTCAAACATATTACAATTGTTTTAGATACAAGTATTTACAACAACATATACATACATACATATATATATCTCGTACGGGCATTAACGCATATATCACAACAGATTATATATATACATACATATATAGAGAATGCATAAAAATCATGCTGAAATATTACTGAAAAGTACACAAACAAATGATACTCAACCAGATATTACAATATATAATATACAACAAAAATTATATGTATAATGAAAATCTGCAAAAATACCTATATTAAATATTATGTAGTGTAAAACATAACCACGCTACATACATAACCCTCTATATGTTGTGTGTAATTACATGCAAAAAAAAAAAAAAAAAAAAACAAAATTAAAATTAAAAAATTAATTCTGAATATTTACATGTAATAAAAATTCAATGTATTTGCGAAAGAAAATTTAACAAAAATATACATACATAAATACCAACAAAGCAGAACAAACATTTGTATTACATACATTTATTGATATTATATAAATATATAAATATATTATATATTATATATACAGAAAGCAAATACTTTCAACTATTCCAACAAAACAAACCACAAACCAAAGTAACAATAAATGAGTTGATGATTGATACAAAAAAACAAAAAATATACAGAAATGTCACAATTGTGTTACTGAGCTTGATATTGAATTACCAGATCTACCAGACATATAGTAAATTATATATGCTGATCTTGAGTATGTAATTTACCAGCTGTTTACCTGGAAATTGCCAGACAGTTCGCACACAGGTAAGACAAATCCAAATCCTTGGAGTGGAAAAATGTCTGCCAATTTTAGGCTAATGACATCAGGAAAGACACTTTTGTTGCAAGTCGGTTTAGGGTGCAGCCAGGCACATCATGCAACCACTGTTTGGTTGCAGGTAAACGCGGAACAGCAGCTGCCACATGCATAAAAATGCGGCACTTGCCACAACTCAGATCAGTCTCGACACGCACGCGATCAACATTCAACTCAATCTTCAATCTGCCACAAAATGTTGCTGCAACCAACCACAATATATTTGCTGCTGCTACTTGGTGGCTGCCACACAGCCACCTTGCCACAACAGTCTGCTTTTGCTGAAGCGGAGGAGGAACAACTCTCCAACCACACCGATCTCAGCGAGACGACAGTGAGTCTGTTGCATCCACTGACATGGCTACGTTCGGCGCAGGATATGTTCGGCAGTCCGGCAGGTCATGTGGTGGTGCAGGTGGCCAAGGAGCTGCTGCATCGCTCAGCGGGCAACAGTCAAGTGCGTGCCAACAACTCTCCCACTCCAGACTCTCCCGTCTAATAACGTATTCGAAATTCCATTCCACCAGGTGCTCAGCTTGAACCTGACCAATCTGCTGATCATTGTGCTGCTCAAGGTGCTCATCTTTTCGGCTGGACTGCTGGGTGCCGGCCATTGGAGCAGCTATGGCCATGGCTATGGCAGATCGGCATCGCGTCTGGATGGCGGCTATGGTCTGGGCATCACATCGGGTGACGACTATCTGATAATGGGTTTTCTGGCTGCCCAGGGTGCCGGTCACGATGATTGCCTCTATGCGGCAGCCTGTGCCTGCCCCAATGCGGCCTACGAGTATGCCAAGGCGGCACGCGCTCTGCTGGGCGCCATCGAGATCTTCGAGGGGTGAGTTGAAGGTGAAGAGTCAAGTTAACTAACCAGCTATATACATGTTATCAATTCTCTCAGGGCACCCATGGAGAAGCCGCGCTATAATGATCTGATCGTGCTGATGGAACGGGCCGCCTACGATGGATTCAGAGGTGCCAGCTGCAACACCACCAAGTCCTGCGATGCTCTACTCTAACCTCGACTAATCACAGTCTCCCATATACTTATCTGTATGTTATTTCGTAGTACAAAGGAAATATGTATTTAATAGTGTTATCGTTGTGTCTTCCTGTGGAGTGTCTGTCTCTGTACAGTCTCAATTGTTCAGAATGGAGAATATAGTATACCACTATATATAAATTTGCTACTATATATCATGTGTGTATAAATGCTAGAATTTAACTAAGCTACATAGCTATTATTGTATGAGTTGTAACTGTGTGGGAGTTTTCCATTATATTTAGCGCAACATGTTGCGTTCCAGGCCCACCATGTCCTTGCCACCGGTCACTGCCTTGACGAACTCCGGATAGTGCAACAGTCCATCGTTATTCTCATCAGCTATCAGCAGAAACTTGTCTATGGCCTCTGTAATGCAATAAAGAATTTTCAAAAATATTTAAAAATTTTCTAAACTTATTTTTTACCTATAAAATGATCAAGTTCATCGCTGGCACTTTGTATGTAATCCTCGTCGTGTTCGCTGTTCTTGAAATAATCATAGTTATGATGCATGGCCGATTGAATCATCTCCAGGCCATCCAAGGCATTATTGTTGTCGTTGTCATGTGCCTAAAATCATTATAAACTTATTCTCAGTATTTCACTTGCAATTCAGACTCACCTTAAACATATAGAATATCTTTTCCTCCTCGCTCATCTCGTCCAGATTCGCCTGTATGCCCATATCCTTGAGGTCATCGTCGATGCGACTGCACAGAGATACTATAGTTTAATTTATTGCAATGCTGCACATACTATTGGTACTCACTGTTCCTCGTGCGTTAAGTGCTGATCCACCACACGTCGTGTCTCTCCCCGCGGATGATGTGGTCCCCGCTTCACCGCCATGCTGCCATCAAAGGTTTGACTAAAGCTGGCCATGCATATGATGAAGTTCAATACATTCGACAATTTGTACATTTTTAGGGATTTGTTTAACTTATGTTGTCCTCTGCTATTTTTTCTATTTATGTATCACTTTGTAGTGTGTGGTTTTTCCAACAGGGTTGACAACCGTCCTCAAATCTGATTACATACTGCGCATGTCCAGATTGCCACAGAGAAGGCGGAATATTTTCCCTTTTTGAATTAATTTTCATTTTTGTTGGTATCGTAGCAACCTTTGGGCCTGAGAATCGTATGTTTGCTGGATAAAAACAAAGTTCCAATTAAAACACTTGTCATTTTCATAGTGCAGAGCACGCCGAATTATAGTTTTTCATTATTAAAAGCATCATGTGTGAACACTTTTGCGACGACTTGGAGACCTTCAATCCTGAAGTGGAGTTCCTTAAATTTATCAAACGTAAACCGGTTGTTCAAACTGCCAAACTCTATGAAAAGCTGCACAAACGTGAAGAGGTCAAATGTCCCTGTAAGTAGTACTTAAAGATATCCAAAAATAGTTAATTTATTTAATAAAAAAAATGTTGAAACTTTTATTTGTAGATAATTTCAAGGGTTATGGCGTGGAGACTGACAAGAATACCATGTACCGTACTGGGAACTCGGAGTATGGTTATTATGCCCCAAATGCATATACCATACCAACTCGATTCTTTCCTCTGTCGCAACGTTTCTCCAATAATGTTGTCCGTTTTGGCATGTATCGTAACTTCTCCCTCAATACCCACATGGATAGCACCTACTATTAACAGCATAAATGGCATAAATTTAAAAAAAAATTTCTCATTTTTAAATTGCGTTTAAAAATTATTGTATTGTGTATGTTCAGCTATTAAAGTATATCCAAAATCACTCAATATTTAAAGGGCTTTAACTCACTAACTGCGTAAATTGATACTATTATCAAATTATTAAAAATAAATTAAATATTTTAAAATTGTAAAGCTTTATTGGAAAAAGGGGAAATAGCTTAAAGAAATAATTGCAGCTTGAAACTCTCAGCTTTTCCCTCAATACCCCCATGCCCCTACTACATATACTATTAACAGCATAAGTTTCAAAACGATTTTCTGAAATTGCATTTCAAATTATCGTATAATGCATGTTTAGCTATTAAAACATATTCAAAATTAAGCAATAAATAAACCGCTTAATAAAAGTTCAAATTCTTCAATTTTTGCAAATAATTAATGACATTAATTAAATTTAAATCCAAATTCAAAAAAAGCTTGAAGAATTAATTGAAACTTAAAATTCTCAACAAAAATATCTAATTCATATTTTATATTAAAATAAATTAATAAATGTAAATAAGCAGGCAGTTTGTCTTTGTAACAGTTAATTTAGTTTAATTTTACTCAATTTATTTTCGATGCAAGTTCTAAAAACTATTCAATTCTTAAGCCATTTTTTAACCCTTTTAATTCTCAATAATAATGGTTAAAAAATGTTCAGTTATTTATCATAAAATAAATAATTATATAATCTTTAAATTGATACAACTGTAACTGTAAGCTGAAAGTATGCCTTTCTAACAGTTGTCAAATTTCTTTAAAAATAAAGAAAGTTCTAAAAATTATTCATTGATTATTATGTTAATTCGGTTAAATTATATCTTATACATTTTTAAAAAATTTTCAAATCTAAAGCAACTTTATAAACCGTTTCAAGTCAACAAGTCTTATCAACAACCCTCCCACGGTGTCTTATCAATGAATTCTAAAAATGAGGTGAACTCTACCAAAATTAACATACAGCCCCGATTAAAAATGAAACAAAAAAAAACAAACCTTTTAAAAAAACCCACAGCGAGTGCAAAGTGCTACTGACGGCGCTGCTATGCGACATTTATGGGCAGCAGGAGCAGCAAGCGAGACGTCTGTGTCGTCGTGTGCGCCAGTCCAAAGCAAAGGAGGAACGCGGCAGCAGCAGGATCCACCAGCGGAACGGGCCAACCAGATGGGATTCGCTGTTCAAGATGGCCAGCAGCATGTCGGGCAATCGAAGCATACTCCACTCACTGAGCATACGACAGCTGATCGATGTATCCGCCATGCTTAAGGTGGAGCTGCTGATGATGAGCTGTCTGCTGGAGAGGGTGCTCATCTCTCGCGATAGATTGCGTCGCCACCAGGAGGTGCTCTGTGAATTTGTGACCGCAGTGCTGATAGTTGAATCCCGTAAGTAGACATTCATTTTGCGCAGTGTAAACAGCTGATGGGACCACAGAAAGAGCAAGAGAGAGCGAGAGTGAGTGGAAGAGAGTGCGCATGACTGACAGCTGAACATTTGGCTTTGCTGAGACTCCTGCTTTGACGGAGCACATCAGTCAAGTGCGGAACTCTCAGCTGTGTGCATCGTCAGTGCGGATAGAAAAACAGTTAGAAACAGTCAAAGAAGCAAAAGAAGCAAAGCTGAAGCACATTCAGTTAACGCAGCGCGCATGTATGTGTTTGTATATAGCACCCATATATGTGTGAGTGTGTGTGCGAGTTTATTGAATGAAAGCTAACAGTGTATGGGTGCGCACTTGTGTGTGTGTATGTGTGTTTGTGTTGGGCAGGTAAAGCAACGTATGTGTGTGTGTGTGTATGAGAGTGTCCACGTTGGGGGTTGATGACGACACAATGCCAAGCAGCAAGCGCCAAGCGAGTGAACATGAAAACAACTCACTGGCAAACACTTTCAGACTGTCTGACGTACACACACACACACACACCAACAGTATGTAGTTGTGTTGGTGTGTATGTGCTGGCACGTGTAGATGGTGCTGATTCTGCCCTGGCCTGGCCTGGCCTGGCTTCTCTTGGCTTGGCTTGGGCTGTCATATTCTCCGCAAGTATTTCTGTCACTTTTATCTATGTTTTCATATCTGAGAGGCGCTTTGGATTGTCGGCTGTCGCCTGTCGCCTCTCAGCTATTGTTGTTGCTGGCGTTGTCATTGTGTGGCCGCTACACAACATTACCCTTGATATTCCACCACTAACTCACATATATAACGAGCAGCAACAACAACAACAATAACAGTGGTTAACGGAAATAAACACGTACCACGTGCAAAAGTATTATAACTTTTACTACATTTGCTGCTGCAAACGCAATTACTCTGCAGCTCATGCTATCTCCCTCTCTATATTTCTCTCTGTCTCTATAAATATAACCAAGCATGTGTGTGTGTGTGTGTGTGTGTGTGACTCTGTGCTTAATTGAATAACGCAATAATATCGATCGGCTGCAATCAAAGTTTTTATTGTTCGGTTGTGCAATTTTTAATGCAGCGCCTGAAAGTATGCCACAATAAATTCGTTAAAACGAGCCAGCTTCCGTTTTATCGGCACTGTGTGTGAAGGACAAGCGCGCGCGCCATTTTAGTTGCCCATTTCCGTTGGCATTTTGGCAAATATACGTATACGTATACGTTTTGCGGTTACATTGATGCCATTGTTTGTTGAGGACCACACACAAACACCCACACACACATACACATACACACACCTACACATAATTTCAGACAAAAAGACTCCAAAGTGATCAACTAAGGAACGCCTACAGTTTAAAGTGGACGATGGAGCTTTATTTAAAACAGAAATTAAAGCTATACAAAATCCAATTTTTTAAAAAACATTTTTCCAATATTTAAAATTATTTTATGAAAAAGTGTGAGTTAAATGATTGGAAATTGTTTTCAAATATTTTCATAAAATATATTTGATATACTAAAAATATCATTTTCTTATTTAACTGAAGCGAATTTTGGAAAACTTGAAAGTTTACTTTAGATTCTGCTCTGGAAAAATCCAAATTTCCAACGAATCACATCTTCCAGCAACCACTGCAATTGCATGTGCTTAGTCAGAAACACACACACACAGACAGTCAATAAAATTGTTTGTAAATCTCTCAACAAACAGTCACGAAATGCTGTTAGTTTTATTTTATGTGCAAGTGCTTCAATGCCGTTGCGTAACTCTCGGAGTAAAAACCATAAAAGATAAAACTGAAGTGAAATGGAATATTTTCATTTTCAGTAAATGCATAACTTGTGTAGAGTGCGGACAGCAAACAACTCCCACGAGCATTCCGATTATAATTAACAATTTATAATAATTACGCAGCGTTGCCACTGACAAAGTCAATGTAAGAATTTGTTGCTGCGTGGGGGGCACGTTGTTGTGGTGCAAGATGGAAGCTGCCACATAATTAAGCTTGTCAAGCTTCAGCGAAATTGTGGCCGTGTGGATTACTTATAACAAAATAAGTACATGTGTCAGAGTAATATTACCATGCTCAGAATTTAAGCATTACAAACTGGGTCAAGACGTCAGTGGTTTTGGCCACGAATCGATGAACCTTAGCGTAAAAGTCACACAATGGCACGACGACTCTTACCTAATGCCAAACCAAGAGCGGAAAAAACTACTACTACTACTCATGCCAGTTGTAGTTGTAGTCGCTGTCAAGGTTTCTGCCAACTCTTTGTAGTGGCTGTGCTTGCAGAATGTTGGTTTTATTTTCGCTTATGTTACTTGTTTGCAGGCACTGAAATAAAAAAAGAAGAGGAAAATCTGAAAGAAACTGTATGGAAAAAAAAGACATTTATCAAGCTGACGGGTTGTGCCTATTTTTTTGTTTGTAGTACCCGTGTCTGTCTGTGTCGGTGTGAGTGTGTAAAAGTGTGTGTTGTACATTAGCCCGAGGCTGTAGTTGCCAACATGTTACATAACAATAACAACAGCATGTCAACTGCACATATGTAGGTATGTTGTATGTATGTATGTATTGCGCCGAAGAGCATGAGAAGCGAGACTAACATGAAGCGCTTTAGTAAACTTAGTATATTTACTATCTCTACTCTATACTAAACATGTACATATACATATATGATTGTAAGTGGATTTCTTGTAAAATATTTTGTGTAAACAATACAATAGGTCACGACAACGACATCAACAACAACAACAACTACAACTACAAGAACAACATACAGCTGTAACGCTTAAAGCTGCAACAATGTAAAGTTAAAAATATCAAAAGAAAACATGAGCTAAGTAAATATCAAATGCTCAAATCAATTACATTAACAAAACAACAGTAACAACAACAACAACAACTACTACTACAACAACAACTATTACTACAACAACAACTACAACTACAACAAGAACAAGCAGAAATCGTTGCCTACCAATGAGGCGCCGCTAAGTCAGAGCAGAATCGAACACAAATCGTAGCATACAAATCAGCGCACGTTTACTTAACATGGGTAAATATGCCACAACAAAGCTAAACTGTACAACAAAACAAAGTCGTAAACACTAACAATCTATGTCTATTTTGTAATATGTAATATATTTGTTAATTAATGTGTTCCCTTCTTAACTATTCTTTTTAGCGCGCCTTTGCAGCAAAAAAGAAACTAAAACATATCTAAAACAAAGCAAATCTTCTCAACTAATTTGCTTTGCTCTGTCAATAATCTCTCTATAATATACTATATACATGTGTGTGTGCTCACTATTATTGTGTTTTAATTATTTTTAACATTTATTGCTGTCTCTCTCTCTCTCTTCTCTCTTTTTTCTTTCAATTAAATTTGAATTCTTTCTGCCACAATAAAAATAAATAAATATATATATTTCTATACAATTTCGCAAATACAAAACAAAGGTAAATTTCTATGCAAAAATAATGTCAAAATGAAAACATTCAAAATGGCTTACATTAAATGCCATGCTCATCACAACATCCACATACAGACACCCAACACTAACACCCACTCACACACACCCACACCCACACCCCCACCCATACACACAGCGGTACATACGCAGTCAGGCATTATTCATGCATAACGCGCTCAGTTCTATTTTGGGAAAGGGCTGCTTGTAATTAACATTTGCATTTTTCACATGAATATGCCAAAACCAAAGAGCACACCAAAATGTGACGACAGTTGTGACCCGCCCCGTTGCGGCATAATTTTTGCTTATTATTTTCTGTTATTTTTGCATAAACCCTTTTCGACTTTCGACTTTTTGCCATTTAATTAGAATTTCGCAGAAATTTTCTTATATTATTTGCTGTTTTTAGCTCAATTTTCATGACATCGCCCCACACACACACACACACACACACACACATACTCACTTAGCTGTTGCATGCCACAAGTTGTTGTTGTTAATGTTATTATTGCTGTTGTTGTCGTTGTTGTTATTGTTATTATTATTGTTATGACTTTTTGCTGTTAGCTGAATCTGTGTAATCTGTTCATTTTCACATCGACAGCTCTCAAAATTATGTTTTTGAGACTCTTGGAAATAATTGTAATTGCTTCTGAAATTTCTGGCCACATAAATTTAGCACACGCACACGTGCCCTCATTACTAACTTGGTCAATACGAAAACACTTTTAAACGTGCGCCAAATGGTCCATTAGAAGCCAGTATATAGTATATAGAAAGTCAATTTCAAGTCTTGATTGGGCTTTGGCTTCACAGTCCAATGCACAATTTTGTTGGCCACAAATACTCCCCGGATAATTGCTAAATTGGTTTCAACTTAAAGCCAGAGCTTTGCCTGCTTTATTTCCATTTAGATTGGCCAAGTCGCCAAGTCGTCCTGGAGGACACATGCAATATTTAACCGTCGATTTATAGTGAACGAATGGATATACTTGGCATCTAAAATATTAATGAATCTAATTTCAACTTCTGCTAGACATTTTTAACTGAATTTGATACGCAATAATAACACGTATACGCCGCGTTGTCTTGATATGGTTGATGGAAGTCTATAAAAAGACTTGGGGTCTCATGTCCATTAGATGGGCATCCTTATCAATGCTCTCTCGCCTTATTTCCTTTTAGATTATGTGTGTCCTGTTGCTGCCTCCAGTCTCCTTCTCTACTCGCATTTCCTTTTTACGCACAACAATAAAAACGCAGACAATTTGTTTGCTTTAGCCCCGGTTTTTGACGTTCTTTTATTTTCTGTGCAATTTCTCGCATTTTTTATATGCAAAACGCGCAAATTGAACTTGGTTTGTTGCAGACACCAAATTGCCAAAGGGTCTTGGCCAAATCGAATTTTCTTCTGCCCCTGTGCTCTGCAAAAGCTTAACTATAATATGAAGCTTATTGAAATTGACAGGCCACAACTGGGCTTAAATTGATTGGCTTGAAGCGATCGCTTAACAGACAGTTGAAAATTCGAGTCAGTTTTTTGATTAATGTGCCAGCAGCGAAAACTTAAAAATAACACTCAAATTTGTTTTTGCAAATGCATACTTATGCAAGTTCCACATGCTGTTTTGACAGTTTGAAAAACGCGCTGAGAAATGCGCATAACCAAGCCATGTTAACAGCGCTTGTCGAAGGACCATTAAGGATGATGGCTGGAGTGTCCCTAACAGCATCACAATAATATCCAGCTGAAGTGCCGCGGACATTTCATTTTCCATTTCAACTTGTCGTTGGCATAACACTTCACATACGAGAGTCCCAATAGCTGGTATGATATGTTCGTGGTTAAGCTAGAATATTATACAATTTAACTGACTTTTTATCTTTAAAAATAGAGTGTGGGGCTGGGAAATTCTATATTCTTAAAATTATCTCGAATGGATATACAATAACATAAAAATAAAAATAAATTAATTGATTATAGTACTTCAAATTGTAATAATACAAAATATGCTAAAGTAAACATCATAAAAAATTATATATTCCAATTTTAATAATGTAATCAAAGGCTCAAAGGTTTTTGTGTTATTTTAAATCATAATTAAGCCCCGTTATCTATGGTATACACAGTACAGTATAGAGTCAAAGTCTTCTTCTTCATAAGCTTAAAATTAGCTCTAATTCTGTATAAATTTTGGCCTTTTATAATTCAACAGAATTCTCTATGGAGACAAGTGGCATAAGCTTTGGGAATAAGGCATTAAATATTTCTTACAAAAATTTCTGAATTTTAAGAAGAATATTTAATTATGGTTTCCTGCATTTGCGTTTATAAATTAGCATATTTTCTAACACTTTAAAATATGTTTTGTAGAAATTAAATGTGGGCTGAAACATCCTTTGCAAATTTTAAATATCTTTTTTAATATATTACAAATAGATGATCTCTTATTTACAAGATTTTTTATAATATTTTTACTTTAAAATTTAGAATTTTAACATAGCAAGTAAATATAATTAATTATAATTTCGAGCATTTCGTTCGAATTTGCATTGCAAAATATATACAATTTCTAGCACTTAAAAATAAATTTAAAAAAAATTTTATTTTTTATCAAATACGGTTTAATATCTTTAAATTTTAAAGTATTTTTTTTTAATATTTTCTTTAATTTTTCTACATTCTCTATCATCACATATTCAATTTTATTCAACTGTTACAAGCTCTGTGAAATTTAGTTATATTAATACACCTAACATTGTTATTTAAATTTTAAAATGTGGTTTAAGGATACTTGGTTTGAGGATACTCTCTACTTCACTTGGTATTTGTCTAGTTGACAACTTGGCCATCGCTTTGCGGCATCGCCACGTGATGATGGTGTCTGATGTTGTGGCAGCGTTAACCCTGCACAAAACGAGGTTAACTTGGCAATGGGTTAATGTACTACTTTCAGACTTGCCTCTTTGCGATTCATTATGCAACTGCAGTTGTCTGCCCCCCATATACCCCTCTCTGTTGCTGCTACTGCTGCTGCTGCTATGAATAACAACTTCAATTGACAGCAAATTGCAGCGGACGTGCTGCTGCATTGGACAGCCCAAGATTGAAGCTGAAGCAGAGGGCATAAGCACGTTGTTGATTTTGCTTAAATGGCATTGCTGCAGACAAAGTGACGCTGCTCTGGGCCAACACACACACACACACACACACATACATAGGCAATCCCAAAGGATAAGTGCCTTGTGTGTATGTGCGAGGTCCCTTAATGGCTGCCTTCGGGCGTGGCTGGCAGTCTGTCTGCGGATTGCGGCTTGACTTGTGTTTGCTGCTCTTGTTTTTTTATCTCCAAGTACATAAGCCAAATGTGCGCTTGGCTCATTAAGCCAAAATGTCGCGCATTGCGTTTTTTGTCTTGTCTTTCTTTCTTTTTTCACTTCACTGCACTGGACAAATATAAGGCCAACAGAAACCAGCACACAAGTGTCTTCTACATGTGTTCCTTTTTGGTCAAGGCTCAACAACAATTTTTGTCTGGCATGTCCTTGACATGGCTGCATTGTGTTCGGTTGCTAGTGCATTTAAAATAATTACGCGTAGCGAGCACAAAGGCCAGAGTATTGTTTTAAATACTAAAAATAACAAAAACAAAAAGAGTAAAATCCAATCCAACGCATTCTATATTTTGCCCTCTCTCTCTCTCACTTTCTCTCCTCTCTCTCGTATCTCGTTGTTCTCTAGAGTTACGGCTATAAAAATGGTTTATGGACCTCGGCTTAATTTGCGAAGCGGCGTTTATATAAGTGTTTGTGCAATTAGTAATTCATTAGTAATTTAGTCAGTCTTGTTTACTTGCCATCAAAGTTAAGCACAACCAACACACACACACACACACACACACACACACACACAATGCTCTTCTTCTTTGTATTTGCTTATGATACGCATTCACGAGTTTCGCTCGTCGTGCAAACAGAAATATTTCTCTTTCATTTCTCGCTCCTCACTTTTTTTGTTGTTGTTTTTGGCAAACAAAAAGCCGCTTACATAATGCTAAATTCCTTTTATATAAAGTAAGACCATATGTACATATATATTTTTCTTTATATATGCTAAGCACTTGTTGAAGTTGCTCCTGTGGGAGAAGTTAAGCTACAGACACTGTAGATTTTTAGTGCTGATGAGAGGGGGGAGGGGGGGCGGGGGCAACATCCGCCAAAAACTTTTGCTCACTTTGTAATTTCCTTGCATTTCAATTAATTTTTGATATTTTCACTGTAATCGCCTTGGCTCTACACTTAATTATACCCTGCCAAGAGCAACGATTTTTTTTAATACCCATTAAAATTGTATTTATCTTATATGGGGTATAATAAAGTTATGCAAAGCTTTTGTCTGTTTTGCGAAATGTGGCTTTAAACAATTATGCAAGATATTTATTATAAGTCTCAGAGGAAAACATAAAAATAGTTTACAACTGCAGGGCATTAAAAGTTTTGAAAATGTGTGGAAAATTTTCTGTTAAACAGCTGAAAATAATGAAGGTCATAATAATCATAATAATTTTTACGTGTAATCTGAGATTTAATTGTATTTTTAATATTTATTATTGATTGAAAGATCTACAACTTTAAAAATATTGTCAAGGTTGCAAACATAGAATTCTTTAACAGTACTTCTTCAGTTATTTAAATCACTTTCAATTTGTATTCAACCAACATACATATGTATATATGTATCTATGTCCCTCTCAATAAGCAACAAATATACGTATATCATAAATAATTCAAAGCATTTCACAAATGCCGTGCATTTCAAAGTTTCCTTTTTCTCTTCCTGTTAAATGCTTTGCTGAACCTTTTGTTCCAGAAATATTCCTCACTTTTACTTCCACATATGTTTCTAGCATTGAGAGAATTCCATATTTTGCCGTACATTTTTTTAACATTTGAAATTTGGCTCACGTTTCTGGCCAAAAACAAAAGCTTTAAAGAATATATTGAGGCAGACAATATGCAGCTAATAAACTTCAAACGCTGCTCAAATCAAATTATGAGCAAAAAAAAAATATATATATATACATATATATTTTTCGAATATCGATTAGCTTATTCAAATTTCAAGCCAGAAACTTACGAAGGAAATTCAATATCTAAACCGCAAAAGAATTCATTTACAGTAAACTCTGCATAGCATGAACTATTAAAAAATATTAATAATTTTCTTAATAATTTAGTGTGTAGCATAATTTTGCAAAAAAAAAAAAAAAAAAAAAAAAAAAAAAAACACTTTCAGATAAACGGATCTGAAATATCTAAGAAAAATTTATTTACTCGAGTAATACTTCTCTTGTCATAATTTAATACTAGCACTTTAATTTCCTGCTAATCTAAATTTCTAAATTTCAAAATTATTATTCAATTTGGCAAATCTTTAACTTGTTTATGTCAAAAAAAGTTCTATTCTTTATACACTTATACCGAGTTTACTGTAGTCCTGTCATAAAATTTGGCTGAAATTTTTTATCCGAATGAACTTTGACATCATGGATACAGAGAGAGATAGAAAGGGAGTGGTATAAAAATAAGCAGCAACAGCGGCAATAACAACAAACTGAAGATTTATGCGCTCCAAGTCGCTGTTGATAATAAAACCAACTCGAGTAAATTTAGTTTTGATATCAAAGAGAAAAAATAAAGCGCACAAGACAACGTATCATGTGGCAATAGACGAATGGACAGCATATGCAACCCCCCCCCACACTACACACCTACACACTCATACACACAACAGTTCTATATATATTTCCTATATACTACTAACTTTGTCGCATCGCCTGGCAACTGATAGAGAGAGCTCCAAGAATCTTATGGTCAATTTCACACAACAAAAACCCATCAAAAGTCATGCCCCCCACCATGTAGAAGTGTGGGGAGGATTTAAAGCTCTCATCGTAGCCTTAGCTTATCATAATCTGGCACAAAGTTCAACTGCAAGTTGCATACACACATCGACACATATATAGACACATACATACAAACATACATACATATATAGATGGCATGTGTATCCTTATAGATTGGCTTTACCGACTTTGCTTCACGCTCATTCCAAGTCACATTTCGTTATCATCAGTGTTGGCCGAACTTAAGATATATATATACCGATTTCTATATGAATTTTGATCAAGTGTATATAAAATATAAAATATATTCTTTTGTATTTTTTCTTCTTCTCTCTTTTGTGCGTAAACTAATATATATATATATATAAATATTTACGATATCTACTATATTTCAAATATATATATATATTCAAAATACGAACTCTCGTTATCAAAAATTGTCTTTATCAAATTTACTTGGGTAAAGTTTGCATACTGCACGGATATTGTAAGTCGAGTCACACGGATATACCCCAAAACAAAAATAAAAATATATACATATATACACACATCTACCAAACTGATTGTCCTATATTACTATATACCCATACACATAATCTATCTCTTTCTTTATATATAGAAGATATAGACTTTTTAAATCATTTCTTAATTGAAATTTTCTTAACTTGAACAACTTTTGCAGACGATGCACAGCCTAAAATGCGTTTTAGTCTCACGCCACCGCCACCGAAAGTCAGCCTAACATCACCCAACAGCATCAGCAGCAGCAGCAGAACCACCGGCACCACCCTCACCACCACCACCACCACCACCACAACCAACAACAATAATAACAATAATAGCAGCATCAGCGGCAGAAGTATCCTGAGCAGCGGCAACAAGGACCTTGATCACAGTCGCAGCAACAACAACAGCATGCTGAGCTCCTCTGCGGCTAGCAACGCTGATGCCGCAGATGATGCTGCCTCGGATTATAATCAGTGGCTGCATGCCATGAAATTGGTGGCACGACTGCCCGGTGGCACTCCGCCAGAGTTTCGGCGCAAGGTATCCACATATAACATACATATCTTTTAATTTATCATTTTTTACGACTACTTATATAAATGCAAAGTTGCTTATATGCAATCAGTAGTTGCATACAAGCAATCAGCAAATATACATCAAGTGGTCTTCATTTGTAATCAAATTTTTTGAATAACATTTACACAAATTTTACTTTATATTTGCATACAAGCAAATCAAAATTGAATGCAAACAGCAATAGTTTAAACATGAAATATTTGCATTTAAGCGATCATAACATAAAAGTAATTATCTACAAGAGCAAGTTTTAGCAATGATTGCAAATACAGGCCTGCTTTCAATTCCGAATTCGAACGAAACCGCACACTTCTTTCGGATTCAGAATTAAAAACAGGCCTGATAAACAATTAGTATTTTTGAATATTAATTTCCATATATAAGCAAACAATTGCATATAAGCAATCAGCACTATTAAAATGTTATTCCTTTCTAGCTATGGCTGTCGTTGGCGGATAAGTATCTCAAGTCCAAGAATGTGGACTGGACTGTGCAGCGTGAGAAGTGTTTCTGCGAGGAGTGGCGCGAGGATGACGAGGAACTGGGCATACAGATTGTCAAGGTGGGCAGCTCATCATCTCCATCATTTATAAAGCAAAGAAAACTACAATTAGAGATGTGTTTTATTGATTTTTAGGATCTGCATCGCACTGGCTCGAATTTATGCACCGGTCCAGCCGGCTCCATCAATCAGGCCAAGCTCAAGCGCATACTCTTGGGTTATGCTCGTTATAATCCCGAAGTGGGCTACTGCCAGGTGAGCTAAGAGGTGACATTCCAGCCACTCTCCAATAGTTAATGGATATTTTTCTACTATTCCGTTTGATAGGGCTTCAATATGCTGGGGGCGTTGATACTACAGGTGATGGACAAGGAAGAGGAGGAGTCGATGAAGGTCATGATCTATTTGGTGGAGGGTGTGCTGCCCACAGGCTATTTCTATGGCTCGATGGGTGGCCTGCAGGCAGACATGGGTGTGTTCCGGGAGCTGATGCAAACGAAGCTGCCGCGTCTGGCCAAGCATCTGCAGCGCCTGCAAGGACCCGTGGAGAATGCCTATGAGCCACCTCTCACCAATGTGTTTACCATGCAATGGTTCCTCACCATGTTCTGCACCTGCCTGCCCATGAGCTGTGTGCTGCGCGTCTGGGATCTGGTGCTCATCGAGGGCAGTGATGTGCTCCTCCGCACGGCTTTAGTCCTATGGAGTCTGCTTGAAGAGTGAGTAGGAAGTGGGACAAGCACTGTGGTTATGAATGGGGGGTGCTGAGATTTGGCATCAGTTTTTTTATGTCTTTTTTTTTGTATTGTGGCCGGCCTGCAGCCAAAAATGTGTGTCAAGGCTGCTCTGCTGCTGCTGCTGGACGACTCAAGGTTGCATGCCACATGCCAAAACTAGTTTTATGTGTTGCCAGCATTTCCGTGTCATTTCTCAAGTTGCAAGTGGGTGGTTGTGGTGGGTTGGGGAAAACTTTGAAAAAAATTTGTCTCCTCAAAACTTTTTCATTTCTTTTAATTTCTTGTGTCAAATTGAATCACATGATTCAATTGAATCTATTGAAAGCACTTAGAAGTATTCTGCATCCCTTATTTAATTTATTTATTCTATTATAAATTTTAATTTTTTAAAATACACTCAAAAACTATTAATTTTATTCCTTTTCTTAGGCGAGTCCTGAATGCCCGTACTGCTGATGATTTCTATGGCAAAATGGGATCCTTTTCGAATGAGCTGCTCAACGGTCACCTCATCGATTCGAATGGACTCATTGAGAAGGTGGTGCAACTAGGACCCATTGAAGATCTCAAGCAGCTTCGGGATAAGCATCTCTATCAAATAGCTCCACTCGGACACAAACAAGGATTGCAGTAAGTGAAGCTTAAAAAAGAAATCTTCAGCATAATCTAAACTCCACTCCGTAAAATAGGCTCTACTTCGATGAGGAGGACACGCATTCGGATGACGAGTCCCGTCTGGCTGTGGCCACCATGTGGGGTTTGAACTGGGGTCGTCGTGGATCTGTGGGTGTTGGCGTCAGTGTGAGTGCGTCCGGCAAAGCCAACACCGAGCAGAAGGATCGTCTGGCCTTGGACATATCCTTGCTCAAGAAGCAATACGATCGTTTGCGGGAGCGGCAGAAGCAAGCCCATGTTATACTGACCACCGCCTGTTCCACGGCTACCGCAGGTAAACAGACACCCACGGGCAATGCTCCAGCTTCGATCGCCGTCAATCAATTGCTCCTCGGTCGTCCTGCTATTGTCACCAACAAGGGCAAGCGTGTGGGAGCACCAGTGGGTGCCATTCCTCCGGCCAGGAAGCCCTCTTTGCCGGCTGTGCTGCAGGGCAAGTCTGCGGTGGCGGCTGAGCGACAACTGCGTCGTGGAGAGACCATACACTGGCGGGATATGGATGCCAATCGGCGGCGGGATAGTCTAACTTGGAAGGAGATTAAGGCCGATCGAGCAGCCCTGCTTCGAGAGGGCGTCGATGCCACCGGTATCAAGTCCCAAAAGTTGCGCACGCGCCTTGGCAAGAGCGACAGCTCCTCCTACAGCGAGGATAGCGATCTGGAGCAGGAGGCTGAGGGTAATAATGGCTCCAGCACGGACACGAGTCTTTGCGACGATGATGACCCCAACTCAATGGAGCAGAGTCCGAAACGTAGAGCCAAGCAGGCGCGCAAGCTTAAGGAGAAACCCAAATTGGCGGCACCAAGGGAGTCCAGTGTGGAACGACGACGTCCCAAGTCATGGGCACCCAGCAGCCATGAGATTCCCTTCGTGCTGATGGGCACGGATAGTGGCGATGAGAAGTATGCAGCGCATAAGGCAGAGGCTGAGGATAGCGCCACGGAAAGCGATCGCTATGGCTATGCCCGGGACGTGGAATGGTCCAAGACAGCTGGAGACCTGGCCTATAGCAAGATAGAACCGCTGCACGTAGATACCGAACCTCTGAGCATTACTAGCACCAGTCAGTTATCCCCCTTGCCCGACATTGCCAACTACTTAAGCACTACTTGCATCAGTCCGCTGCCCACGCCCAAGCCCATCTATGTGCTGTCCGACTCTGAGTCCATTAAGCCCTTGGGCAGCGCTGATAGCAAGGAGGAGCTCGAAAAGGATGTGGCGAGGTTCGATGTGAACGATGATGGGGTTACCAATCAGTATTTCGAGCGGGTGAACAGCGTGGAGCGTCCCAACAGGTTGGAGCTCTCTTACTCCTTCAATGTTGATGAAATGGAGAATGCTACTGAGCTGAAGGAAACGCGAGCCCGTGTGGAAGGACAGAGTGCGGAACATGCTGCAAAGCGTCTCTCATTTGAGTTGCGGGATGAGCCACAGAATAAACCTGCGAAAGACTTCCCACAGATACGGGATGACAACATTCCAGGAGAGAATAAGGATGACTACAAGGAGCTGCTCAGCATGACGATAGCACCACCAAAGCCCACTACCAACACCATTTCATCCATGAGTAGTGCCAGCCGCAAGCGTAGAGATCCCCGGCGAAAAACGCTGACCAGATCCTCCACCATTGAGCTGGAGGAGAGATTTCAGGCCTTAGAGCGACGCTTCAGCCAGGAGCCCTCCACTCGACCAAGTGATAAATATATACCCTCCACGGCAGCACTCGAGGAGCGTTTCAATAGCCTAGAGAAACAGCTCAGCGCCGAGAAGCAACAACTGTCTTTAGAGGAGCCCAGGCTCAGCCAGGATTGCTTTGAGAAACCCGAGCGCATACCCTCCACAGCAGATCTGGAGCTGCGTTTCAATGCCTTAACCAAACAGTTGAGTTCCACCGAATCCAATGGCAAGGCGCCATTAGAACTCAATGAGCAAGAGAGATCCTCTGGCAGCAGCTCCAAAAAGTCCAACGATAGCGAAAAGACAAGCAAACTGCATAGGTCCAATGAAAATGAATCCGATAGTGGTAAGAAACCTGCGAAGCAAATGGATGAAACGGATGCCAAGGGAAGGGAGAGTAAGGAGGAGAAAAGGGAGAAAACGGAAGGGGAGAGGGAACAACCACGCCTTAAGAAACTGCCTTCAACAGCCGAGCTGGAGGATCGCTTCAATGCCTTGGAACGCAAGCTGAGCATACAGTCAAGTAGTCCGGCGAAGACCAAAAAGGAACCGCCCGACGGGGAGAGGCGGCAACAGGAAAAGACAAGTGTTGGAAAAGAAGAAAATAATGAACAACAAGAGAAGAGAATTCCTGCGAAAACTAACACTACAAAAGAGGAAGTGCAAAAAAATAAGGTTAAGAAAGAAAATGAAGGAAAGGATGAAGAAGTGGAGGTAACAGAAAAGGAAGATAAAAAGGATTCCGCTAAATTAGAAACTGTCGAGCAGAAGGAAAATATGTGTTCAGAGAACGTGGAAATTGAGAAAAAACTAAGCTCAGGAAAAGAGGAGACTCTTGAGAAGGAAGAAAAACAGAGTAATGTGAAGATGGGTAGTGAAGGTAAGGATGATAAGAAACTTTCCAGCAAAGACGAGAATCTTGAAAATACCGCTAAAAGAAGTCCAAATCAAGCGAGAACTGAAGCCAAAAGTCCAGTAAAGAAGCTAAAATCCGAAGATTCCAAAAGCCCTCTAAAGGAGTCAAAGAGAACTGCTGAAAACCAGTTGGAAAATTTGAAAGATAAACAGGAAAAAAATTCTGAAAAATCAGAAAGCTCTGAAGAAAAAATCCAAAGTAAATCTCCCAAAAATAAAGAAACTCTAAATAAAACCCCAGAAGTTGAACTAGAGGTTGAGGTTGTAAAGCGCAAGATACCTCCCTCCACGGAGGAGCTTGAGAAGCGTTTCAATGCCTTGGAAAAGCAGCGCAGCATAGCACAAGCCGAGCATGAAGTAGAAGTTGATAAAAAGGTTATAGAAGAAACAGATAAAAAGGTTGAAGAAGATGAGGCGAAGCTAGAACAAAAGTCAAAAGCAGATGGAGAAGAAAAGGCTCAAAAGTCCATGAAAGTATTTAACGACAAAGTCAAGGCCAATAGTGCTAGCTTAGAAAAAGATACTTCCCAGCAAAAAACAAAGGAAACCTCCAAGGACATCTCTAAGGAAAATCTCGAGCAAAAAACCAAGGCAGATTCCAAAGAAACTTCAAATCAAGTCATCGGTAAGAACTTGGTGGAGAAATCCAAAAGAATCGAGTCTGAAGAAAAATCCAAGCTACAGGAAGCTGTTTCGCAATCCAAGGATATGAGCAAACGACGTGCCTCGGAGCCACCCTCCATGGAGGAGCTCGATCAACGCTATGAGCGGCTCAAGCGGCGCATGAGCAATAAAAATCAATGCACAAGCCAAAACGAAACCGTCAACGAGGCCCTGGATCGCATCGAACAGGAGGTGATTGCCGAGTTGGGCGATGTTGAGGATGACCCACAGCCTGTAAAGAAATCGCCACCCACAACGGCCGATCTGGAGAGCCGCTATGAGGCATTGCAGCAACCAGCAGCCAAAGCCAAAGTCAAGACACCTCCCAAGCAGGTGGATGTGGCCATCGAGGCGCATATACCAACACCTCCGCCGCCACCACCTCCACCAGTACATCCAAGGGATCAAGTGGCGGCAGGGGGCGAACAGCAACGTGCCCTGATCGAGGAGCTCCAGAGCAAGCTGAAGGGTCAATCACCGGGTGAGGAAAATCTGAAGCCGAGCGAGATCAATCCGCAGAGGAAGCTGCATCGACAGCTGCAACTGCAGCAGAGGCCCACACCGATGGGCGATGAGACATCGGAAGCACCTGCTAACACCGCTTACTACAGATCGGGAAATTACGAATCCTGCCACAGCGGGCAGCGTATGGTTCGTCGTTTCTCCGATTTGCCATCACGAGCCGATCTCGAAAATCGTTTACAATTCCTAGAAAAGAAATTGTACAAGAGATTCAACAAGCAGCGCAGTGCAAGTGATTCCGACGTTGCATCCCGCACAGCATCCCGATGCGATGACAGGCCAAGCACCTCCCGCCAGGCGGAGGCACTCCTGGAGCAGCGCGTCCTCGCCCTCGAGAAACAGCTAAGCGAGAATAGCCTCAAGCTACTGGAGGCGATGCGTGAGAAGCAGCGAGTTGTGCTGCCCACCAATGATGAGTACGTCACATCACCAGCCCAAAGCCTGGACTCGGAAACGGGCAAAGAGCTGGTGCGGTACACTCAGAACTTTGGCGAACTCGAGGAGTCTGACAAACCCATCAATATCAGTATCAACATCAAGATGCTGGTGAACAAGGATAGCGAACAGCGTAAGGCACAGACCGAAACCACCACAGATGATCTGCGACGACGTCTGGAACAACTGGAACAGCAACTGCTCGAAGAGCGTGCCAGAAATGGTAACATCCTGGTGGAAGAAGAGTTGCCACCAGTCGAACAAGAGCAGCCAGTCGAAGAATCGGAGGAGGTGGAGACATGCCAGAAACAGGAAAAGGATAGCCACAATCAGAGCGTTAAGTCGGATGAGGCTGACAAGCTGGTGGAGCACATAATCTCACCAGAGCCGGAAACGGTCAAGGAAACCAAAACCTTAGAGAACGAAGAGATAGCACAAAGTCGTCTCAAGGAAGTAGACAACGAGTCCAACAATGTGCAAGCAGTAGAGGTAGAGCAACAAACCCCCAAAGAAGAAGAACCGACTGTATCTCCAGCTACTGCCAAGACTCCACCTCCCACCCCAGCACAAGTTGAGCAGAGTTCCCCGCCAGCTGACTGCAAGGAACAGACCGCCAAGGTGGAAGATAAGTCCTCCCTAGCTACTGCAGCCAGCATGGAATCCCTTAATGCGGACAACAAAACTGTGGTGCTGCTCATGGATAACGAGCCGCGAGCCTTGAAGGTTCGTCGCCTGACCAGAGCCAACACTGAGGAGCTAGAGGGGCTATTCCAAGCGCTGGAGAAGCAGCTCAATGATCGCAACCTGGTGAAGTCCAAGGATGGCAAGTTAGTCAGAGCGGACAGCAAGCCAACTACAGAGCAAATCGAGCAGGCTCAGGCCATATCCGATCTCACCAAAGAGATTGAGGATTTCACTAGTGGCAAGCCGGAGAAGAGTACTGCGGATCAAAAGGCTGCAGAGGAACCGGCACCTGAAGAAGATCCCAACTATGACTGGGGTCCCAATCCAGAGAAACATCATCTAAAGCGCAAAACTGTCTATTTGCCCTCCACCAAGGAGCTGGAGGCACGTTTCCGTTCACTGGAGCGACAGATAAAGTTACTGGAGGATGTGGAGAAGATTGATGTGGAGCAGCGACTAAATGAGATCGAACGAAAGATCAAGTTACAGTACTCGCTCTCCCATGAAAAGGATCTCAACAAATACCTGGAGCTATGCGAAGGCAAGGGCCTGGATGATGATGAGCCACCCGCTGAGACTCCAGCTGCAACCACCGAAAGATCTCGTAGTCCAGCTAGGAAATCCAATGCAACTAAATCTCCCTACACTTCCCCAGCTCGCAAGGCCAAGTCACCGTATGTCTCTCCCTCCCGTAAGTCCAAAGAGGAGCACAAATCTCCTACAAGGTCAGGACAGAAGACCCCTCACACATCCCCGGCGCGCAGCGAGAGCAAAAAGAGTCCCTACACCTCCCCATCCCGTCGGCCTGCCCATTGCGATGATCTGCCCGTCTCGGATGATCTAGAGTACAAGTATCGCGTGCTGGACTTGGTACGCTCCAAATCGAAGGACAATCTGTCTAAGCGCAAAATGGATCCCAATAAGAAGCCACCAATTCATCCACTGGAAATGCTACTTGATCCGAGTCCGGATGACAGCGAAATACCCACAACTGGGGAGCTGGAGCATCGCATACGCCTACTGGACGAGAAGCTTAAGTCGCCGGCACGCCACAAATCCCGCTCACGATCTCCCACCATCGATGACATCAAGCGCAAAAAGATGCTGGACGAACAACGACCCAAGACTCCTGTCCATAATCTGGAGCGTCTGGTCAGTTCTCCTGGCAAGCCGGAGCCTCCCACTGCCGCCGAATTGGAAGAACGCATACTGGCTCTGGAGAAGGAGCAACGCTTCGACTTCAAGACCCAAAAACACTACAAAGAATTCAATCAAAAACTCAAGGATGTCATCTCGCCCTCGCTCTCCTACGAGGAGTTCAAGGCCGCCAAGTCCCGGGAGCAGAGTCCACGCCGCCAGACAAGCACCAGCACGCCCCACAAATCATCGCTGCGACGCGATGATCGGGATGATTATCGCCGTGACCATGAGACCACACACTATCGTCCCACCAGCCCCAAGGTGATACGCTTTCGCGATGACGAGGAGAATGACGACGACTACTACGAGGACAACTGGCGTCCCAAGTCACGACAGGCAGCAACCAGCAGCGAACGCATGGTTAGCATCACCTCTGTTGATGTTGTAGAGTGTATTGAAAAGAATACTAAAATACTGCAACGTATTCTTCAGAAGACTCTTGCAGATCAGCCAGGAGCAACAGCAGCAGGAACAGGAGCAGCCAGTCGGATCTATAGCAGCACCTCAACGGAGGGTGTCGATGCTCTCGGTAGCCGACTGATGCGGGTAAGTTGAACAGAGAAGAACCAAAGATAGTTTTACTTGGGAAAATGAAAACTCACTTGCACTTTTCTTCAAAGGAAACCTCACCCATCACACGGACCGGCACCCATACCGGCGTTCCCCTTCGCACCGGCGAGAACATCAACGATCGCCTGAGTTCGATCAAGAACAGCATCAAGTCCATCGATAGTCTGTGCGAGGAGAAGCCCTATCAGAAGGAGAAGTGTCAACGCTACATCGATTCGCTGTTCTCCGACTCGTTGCACTTTGCCAGCAAAAAGAGTTCCGCCGAGGATCTGACGCACAGTCGCAGTGAGAGCAGGGGGCGCGGCACACAGCGGTTCACCGACTATACGCCGGCCATACGCATCAGCTCGGAGCATCGGTCGGCGGGATCGGTGGATTCGCTGCGTAGTCCGTTGCGGGCGAACAGTCCGCCGCATCATCGTTCGCACAGGGATATCAGCAGGGAGCTGTCGCCACGTCGGCGTCGCGGGGAGTTGGAGGAGCAGGAGGAGCGCGAGAGTAGTAGGGTAAGACGTGATAATATGTTGCCAAATTATTATGCCGATAATCGTAGCGAGCTAAGTAGCTGCAATAGTTTAACTAAGTTTCATAAAGTAGATAGACAACTAGAAGAAACCTGCGCCAAGTACGCGGACGACAGACGTTCGGCCAGCCGATCTCCGTTGAGCTCACCCTACGAGAACCGATCATCAACCAGAACAGCAACCACAACAGCAACAGCAACAGGAACACGATACAACACCACAAACATCGATAGTTACCCTAGGCCCATATCGCCCTATCGTCAGCCCTATGACCCCAACAACAGACCCGGCCTCTCCAATACGCCCGTCTATCAGCCGGCCAAGCTTGAGATACGCCACACAACGGTCACCTCCACCTTCTATGATCGCTTCCTTACCGAGAAAAAGATCGAGAAACAGACTCTGTCCCGCCCGCCAAGCCGTTCCCCTGTTGTCTCCCCATCGGCCACCACCAAGAGCTACAGCGATCTGCCTGGCAGCCTCACAACTCTCAAATATGGGCGTGATAGCTTGCTCGATGTGGTTACTACCACCGCCACCAGCACCACCACTACCATAAGCAGCGGCAGCTACATTAGCTCAACCAGCTATACGCCCATGTCGCGTAGCTATGCCGGCAGCACCTCAAACTATTCATACCTCACCTCCCATACCGACACGCCCATTTCCAGCAGCCTTACTGCCGCCTCCACAATTGGCAGTGCGGTGGAGCTGCGCTCTAATCTCACGAACACCACAACGTCTTTCTCAAGCACTTTCACCACAACCACCAGCAGCGCATCCTTCTCGGCTTTTGTGCCCTACAATTTCACAAGTTCATTTAGCGGTCGCCTCAGCGAACCCTCAACCACCATTGCCACCGCCACCGCCACCGCAATCAGCATGGCCACTACCACCAGCAGTGGCTGCACTCTCGGTTCATATTCCACGGGTGTCTATAATCCCATGATGTCATTCACCCTTAGAGAACCCATGATAAACGTTAATACTGCCGGCAGCAACAGCAGCACCTCCAGCTCTGGTCTATTGGGTCATTATCAGTTCAAGAGCGGCTTTAGCTCCACTTATGGCAATCCCACGTCGCCATCGAAAAGTGAGTTCGATAAGCCATAGAAAACAGTGGCCACCCATATTTTGATGAGGGCTCTTCTTCCTTCTAAACTAGACACAGCTCAAACAAATTACTTTAGCTTAACGAAACTTACGGATTAAAATTAAACAAGAGTTATTGAAAGAAATATATACATTTTTAAGGGCCAATCAGACTAAGTAATACTCTCGCAGAGATGTTAGAGCATATTTTTTTTTAATTTTAAAATATTTTTAATCAATCATTAATTTTGAGACTATAATGTTTAGATACTCAATTTAATATAAAAAATTCCTAAAATTTAGAACATTTCTATAATATCAGTAGCTTTTTTTCCAATTCAAATCAAAATAAAATATGATTAATATACGAAAAAAATACATATACCCAAGTCTTCACATAAATATATAGAAATTATTGAATTATATAATATATATTAATTTCTTCCATTAATTTAATTTATATTTAATTTAATAAAACCACTGCAAGAGTATATTTAAGTTGACGTCCTTTATTAAATAAAACTCAAGCAATATACTCAAAAGAAATATGTTAAATTGTCCATCGAGAATATGCAACTCCTCTAAGTATATACCTATCACTTTTAAATTATCTGATATATAATCAAGGAAAGAATTCTCTCTCTCTACATATATATATATAGTATGATATACACACACTTGAAAATTTTAAAGCAAACTTAATGCACCACAAATAAACAAGATATGAAAATTGAATACAAATCACATTCTGGCTTCTTGCAAATTACATACCTCATCTACATTCAAGGCACCTCGAACGTACCATGCAGATTTTTGTAAATCTTAAATAGACTTTATATACTCTACAATTACTATATATATACCACTATTACGGAAAAATAACTATCAAACAAGGCTCTTTTTAGTGTTCGAAAATATAACTCTTAACACTACTCTACTCTACATTGAATCAATTAAAATTGAAACGTAATACAAATAAAATGTTTTGAAAATGGATTAATCGATCGGACGAACGGACTATCAATTGACTGACAGACGAATTGAATGATATATACACAAATGCATATATGAAATAGTTAATTATACACACATATATCTAAATAATTATTAAATGTTTATATATACATAACTATATACATATAATAATTTGCAGTTGTTGAATTTGAAGTTAGCTAACAATAAGCAAATTAAAACTAATGCTAAGACGAATGGCTTCAAAAATTATTATTGCATCAGGCAGCGTAACAAAATGTTAATGAAAACAATACGCAAGATTTTATGAAGAGTTCCAAAATTTTAATAACTTGAAGATTAATCGTTAATAACAATTATTATTATTATTATAGACACTCGTTTAATATGCGCAAATTGTTAAGCCAATCAAATCGAAGAGCCAAAACAAAAATCTAGCATCAAAATGTTAATATGTTTATGTATTTAATTATTGAAAATTTTTTAATGTTTAATTTGTATTTTTTTTATATTAGGTTAAAAATTCATATCTTGTTTAATATATTATTAAAAAAATATTGTAAAACTTTTAATTAAATTGTTGTAATGTTTTTAATTTTCATTAAAATTAAATGAATAAATGAGAAATGCATTTAATGCATTCATTGTATTCACCATTGAACCAGTTAGTTTTTAATACTTAATTTTAGAATTAATCAATGGGAAATGGTTATTTAATATATTTCTATTAGAAATATGGTTAAGTTTTCGAAAGCCAAGATATTGTCGCTTATTTCTTGAATAGAGTCCTTGCTATCAATGATAGCCTATCATTTAACTAATATAACTGACTGCCAAATATCAACAGATTTCATTAGAAAATGGTTTTGCAAAAATTTCAAGTTAAAAGCAAAATTGAAAAAGGTTCCGAAAATGAAGGTCTGAATTTAAGCAATCTTTGAATGCAGTTTTGTAGTGTTGGTTAAAACTAAGAAATTAATACATCAAACTTCAGAATCGGTTAAGATATGACAAAGTAATGGTGGATTGAAGGTTAGGAAGGACTAAAATCGCAATTTTGCCCTAGAGTTTTGAGCTTGTAGAGGGGTTCGAAAATGAAGATCTGAATTTGAGCAATCTTTGAATGTAGTTTAGTAGTGTTGGATAAAACTAAGAAATTAAGACATCAACCTTCAGAATCGGTTAAGATATGACAAAGTAATGAGAAATTTAAAATTGGGAAGGCCTAAAATCACAATTTGCCCTACAGAATTGGGCTTGTAGGGGAGATCGAAAAAGAAGGTCTGAATTTGAGCAATCTTTGAATGCAGTTTTGTAGTGTTGGTTAAAACTAAGAAATTAAGACATCAAACTTCAGAATCAGTTAAGATATGACAAAGTAATGGTGGATTGAAGGTTAGGAAGGACTAAAATCGCAATTTGGCCCTAGAGTATTGGGCTTGTAGAGGGGTTCGAAAATGAAATTCTGAATTTGAGCAATCTTTGAATGCAGTTTAGTAGTGTTGGGAAAAAATATAAAATTAAGACATCAAACATGAAAATCGGTTAAGATTTGACAAAGTAATGGGAAATTTAAAATTGGGAAGGCCTAAAATCACAATTTTCCCTACAGAATTGGGCTTGTAGAGGGGTTCGAAAGTGAAGGTGTGAATTTGAGCAATTTTTGAATGCAGATTAGTAGTGTTAGTCAAAACTAAGAAATTAAGACATCAAACTTGAAAATCGGTTAAGATTTGAAAAGTAATGGGGAATTGAAATTTGGGAAGGCCTAAAATCACAATTTTGCCCTACAGAATTGGGCTTATAGGGGGGTTCGAAAATGAAGGTCTGAATTTGAGCAATCTTTGAATGCAGTTTTGTAGTGTTGGTCAAAACTAAGAAATTAAGACATCAGACTTGAAAATCGGCTAAGATTTCACAGAGTAATGAGGAATTTAAAATTGTGAAGGGCTAAAATCACAATGTTTTCCTATATTGTCTACAGAATTGGACTTATAGAGGGGTTCGAAAATGAAGGTCTAAATTTGAGCAATCTTGGAATACAGTTTTCTAGTGTTGGTCAAAACTAAGAAATTAAGACATCAGACTTGAAAATCGGTTAAGATTTCACAGAGTAATGAGGAATTTAAAATAGTGAAGGGCTAAAATCACAATGTTTTCCTATATTGTCTACAGAATTGGACTTATAGAGGGGTTCGAAAATGAAGGTCTGAATTTGAGCAATCTTGGAATGCAGTTTTCTAGTGTTGGTCAAAACTAAGAAATTAAGATATCAGACTTGAAAATCGGTTAAGATTTCACAGAGTAATGAGGAATTTAAAATTGTGAAGGGCTAAAATCACAATGTTTTCCTATATTGTCTACAGAATTGGACTTATAGAGGGGTTCGAAAATGAAGGTCTGAATTTGAGCAATCTTGGAATGCAGTTTTGTAGTGTTGGTCAAAACTAAGAAATTAAGACATCAGACTTGAAAATCGGTTAAGATTTCACAGAGTAATGAGTAATTTAAAATTGTGAAGGGCTAAAATCACAATGTTTTCCTATATTGTCTACAGAATTGGACTTATAGAGGGGTTCCAAAATGAAGGTCTGAATTTGAGCAATCTTGGAATGCAGTTTTGTAGTGTTGGTCAAAACTAAGAAATTAAGACATCAGACTTGAAAATCGGTTAAGATTTCACAGAGTAATGAGGATTTTAAAATTGTGAATGGCTAAAATCACAATGTTTTCCTATATTGTCTACAGAATTGGACTTATAGAGGGGTTCGAAAATGAAGGTCTGAATTTGAGCAATCTTGGAATGCAGTTTTGTAGTGTTGGTCAAAACTAAGAAATTAAGACATCAGACTTGAAAATCGGTTAAGATTTCACAGAGTAATGAGGAATTTAAAATTGTGAAGGGCTAAAATCACAATGTTTTCCTATATTGTCTACAGAATTGGACTTATAGAGGGGTTCGAAAATGAAGGTCTGAATTTGAGCAATCTTGGAATGCAGTTTTGTAGTGTTGGTCAAAACTAAGAAATTAAGACATCAGACTTGAAAATCGGTTAAGATTTCACAGAGTAATGAGGAATTTAAAATTGTGAAGGGCTAAAATCACAATGTTTTCCTATATTGTCTACAGAATTGGACTTATAGAGGGGTTCGAAAATGAAGGTCTGAATTTGAGCAATCTTGGAATGCAGTTTTGTAGTGTTGGTCAAAACTAAGAAATTAAGACATCAGACTTGAAAATCGGTTAAGATTTCACAGAGTAATGAGGAATTTAAAATTGTGAAGGGCTAAAATCACAATGTTTTCCTATATTGTCTACAGAATTGGACTTATAGAGGGGTTCGAAAATGAAGGTCTGAATTTGAGCAATCTTGGAATGCAGTTTTGTAGTGTTGGTCAAAACTAAGAAATTAAGACATCAGACTTGAAAATCGGCTAAGATTTCACAGAGTAATGAGGAATTTAAAATTGTGAAGGGCTAAAATCACAATGTTTTCCTATATTGTCTGCAGAATTGGACTTATAGAGGGGTTCGAAAATGAAGGTCTGAATTTGAGCAATCTTGGAATGCAGTTTTCTAGTGTTGGTCAAAACTAAGAAATTAAGACATCAGACTTGAAAATCGGTTAAGATTTCACAGAGTAATGAGGATTTTAAAATTGTGAAGGGCTAAAATCACAATGTTTTCATATATTGTCTACAGAATTGGACTTATAGAGGGGTTCGAAAATGAAGGTCTGAATTTGAGCAATCTTGGAATGCAGTTTTGTAGTGTTGGTCAAAACTAAGAAATTAAGACATCAGACTTGAAAATCGGTTAAGATTTCACAGAGTAATGAGGAATTTAAAATTGTGAAGGGCTAAAATCACAATGTTTTCCTATATTGTCTACAGAATTGGACTTATAGAGGGGTTCGAAAATGAAGTTCTGAATTTGAGCAATCTTGGAATGCAGTTTTCTAGTATTGGTCAAAACTAAGAAATTAAGACATAAGACTTGAAAATCGGTTAAGATTTCACAGAGTAATGAGGAATTTAAAATTGTGAAGGTCTAAAATCACAATGTTTTCCTATATTGTCTACAGAATTGGACTTATAGAGGGGTTCGAAAATGAAGGTCTGAATTTGAGCAATCTTGGAATGCAGTTTTGTAGTGTTGGTCAAAACTAAGAAATTAAGACATCAGACTTGAAAATCGGTTAGGATTTCACAGAGTAATGAGGAATTTAAAATTGTGAAGGGCTAAAATCACAATGTTTTCCTATATTGTCTACAGAATTGGACTTATAGAGGGGTTCGAAAATGAAGGTCTGAATTTGAGCAATCTTGGAATGCAGTTTTGTAGTGTTGGTCAAAACTAAGAAATTAAGACATCAGACTTGAAAATCGGTTAGGATTTCACAGAGTAATGAGGAATTTAAAATTGTGAAGGGCTAAAATCACAATGTTTTCCTATATTGTCTACAGAATTGGACTTATAGAGGGGTTCCAAAATGAAGGTCTGAATTTGAGCAATCTTGGAATGCAGTTTTGTAGTGTTGGTCAAAACTAAGAAATTAAGACATCAGACTTGAAAATCGGTTAAGATTTCACAGAGTAATGAGGATTTTAAAATTGTGAATGGCTAAAATCACAATGTTTTCCTATATTGTCTACAGAATTGGACTTATAGAGGGGTTCGAAAATGAAGGTCTGAATTTGAGCAATCTTGGAATGCAGTTTTGTAGTGTTGGTCAAAACTAAGAAATTAAGACATCAGACTTGAAAATCGGTTAAGATTTCACAGAGTAATGAGGAATTTAAAATTGTGAAGGGCTAAAATCACAATGTTTTCCTATATTGTCTACAGAATTGGACTTATAGAGGGGTTCGAAAATGAAGGTCTGAATTTGAGCAATCTTGGAATGCAGTTTTGTAGTGTTGGTCAAAACTAAGAAATTAAGACATCAGACTTGAAAATCGGTTAAGATTTCACAGAGTAATGAGGAATTTAAAATTGTGAAGGGCTAAAATCACAATGTTTTCCTATATTGTCTACAGAATTGGACTTATAGAGGGGTTCGAAAATGAAGGTCTGAATTTGAGCAATCTTGGAATGCAGTTTTGTAGTGTTGGTCAAAACTAAGAAATTAAGACATCAGACTTGAAAATCGGTTAAGATTTCACAGAGTAATGAGGAATTTAAAATTGTGAAGGGCTAAAATCACAATGTTTTCCTATATTGTCTACAGAATTGGACTTATAGAGGGGTTCGAAAATGAAGGTCTGAATTTGAGCAATCTTGGAATGCAGTTTTGTAGTGTTGGTCAAAACTAAGAAATTAAGACATCAGACTTGAAAATCGGCTAAGATTTCACAGAGTAATGAGGAATTTAAAATTGTGAAGGGCTAAAATCACAATGTTTTCCTATATTGTCTGCAGAATTGGACTTATAGAGGGGTTCGAAAATGAAGGTCTGAATTTGAGCAATCTTGGAATGCAGTTTTTTAGTGTTGGTCAAAACTAAGAAATTAAGACATCAGACTTGAAAATCGGTTAAGATTTCACAGAGTAATGAGGATTTTAAAATTGTGAAGGGCTAAAATCACAATGTTTTCCTATATTGTCTACAGAATTGGACTTATAGAGGGGTTCGAAAATGAAGGTCTGAATTTGAGCAATCTTGGAATCCAGTTTTGTAGTGTTGGTCAAAACTAAGAAATTAAGACATCAGACTTGAAAATCAGTTAAGATTTCACAGAGTAATGAGGAATTTAAAATTGTGAAGGGCTAAAATCACAATGTTTTCCTATATTGTCTACAGAATTGGACTTATAGAGGGGTTCGAAAATGAAGTTCTGAATTTGAGCAATCTTGGAATGCAGTTTTCTAGTATTGGTCAAAACTAAGAAATTAAGACATAAGACTTGAAAATCGGTTAAGATTTCACAGAGTAATGAGGAATTTAAAATTGTGAAGGTCTAAAATCACAATGTTTTCCTATATTGTCTACAGAATTGGACTTATAGAGGGGTTCGAAAATGAAGGTCTGAATTTGAGCAATCTTGGAATGCAGTTTTGTAGTGTTGGTCAAAACTAAGAAATTAAGACATCAGACTTGAAAATCGGTTAGGATTTCACAGAGTAATGAGGAATTTAAAATTGTGAAGGGCTAAAATCACAATGTTTTCCTATATTGTCTACAGAATTGGACTTATAGAGGGGTTCGAAAATGAAGGTCTGAATTTGAGCAATCTTGGAATGCAGTTTCGTAGTGTTGGTCAAAACTAAGAAATTAAGACATCAGACTTGAAACTCGGTTAAGATTTCACAGAGTAATGAGGAATTTAAAATTGTGAAGGGCTAAAATCACAATGTTTTCCTATATTGTCTACAGAATTGGACTTATAGAGGGGTTCGAAAATGAAGGTCTGAATTTGAGCAATCTTGGAATGCAGTTTTGTAGTGTTGGTCAAAACTAAGAAATTAAGACATCAGACTTGAAAATCGGTTAAGATTTCACAGAGTAATGAGGAATTTAAAATTGTGAAGGGCTAAAATCATAATGTTTTCCTATATTGTCTACAGAATTGGACTTATAGAGTGGTTCGAAAATGAAGGTCTAAATTTGAGCAATCTTGGAATGCAGTTTTCTAGTGTTGGTCAAAACTAAGAAATTAAGACATCAGACTTGAAAATCGGTTAAGATTTCACAGAGTAATGAGGAATTTAAAATTGTGAAGGGCTAAAATCACAATGTTTTCCTATATTGTCTACAGAATTGGACTTATAGAGGGGTTCGAGAATGAAGGTCTGAATTTGAGCAATCTTGGAATGCAGTTTTGTAGTGTTGGTCAAAACTAAGAAATTAAGACTTCAGACTTGAAAATCGGTTAAGATTTCACAGAGTAATGAGGAATTTAAAATTGTGAAGGGCTAAAATCACAATGTTTTCCTATATTGTCTACAGAATTGGACTTATAGAGGGGTTCGAAAATGAAGGTCTGAATTTGAGCAATCTTGGAATGCAGTTTTGTAGTGTTGGTCAAAACTAAGAAATTAAGACATCAGACTTGAAAATCGGTTAAGATTTCACAGAGTAATGAGGAATTTAAAATTGTGAAGGGCTAAAATCACAATGTTTTCCTATATTGTCTACAGAATTGGACTTATAGAGGGGTTCGAAAATGAAGGTCTGAATTTGAGCAATCTTGGAATGCAGTTTTGTAGTGTTGGTCAAAACTAAGAAATTAAGACATCAGACTTGAAAATCGGTTAAGATTTCACAGAGTAATGAGGAATTTAAAATTGTGAAGGGCTAAAATCACAATGTTTTCCTATATTGTCTACAGAATTGGACTTATAGAGGGGTTCGAAAATGAAGGTCTGAATTTGAGCAATCTTGGAATGCAGTTTTGTAGTGTTGGTCAAAACTAAGAAATTAAGACATCAGACTTGAAAATCGGTTAAGATTTCACAGAGTAATGAGGATTTTAAAATTGTGAAGGGCTAAAATCACAATGTTTTCCTATATTGTCTACAGAATTGGACTTATAGAGGGGTTCGAAAATGAAGGTCTGAATTTGAGCAATCTTGGAATGCAGTTTTGTAGTGTTGGTCAAAACTAAGAAATTAAGACATCAGACTTGAAAATCGGTTAAGATTTCACAGAGTAATGAGGAATTTAAAATTGTGAAGGGCTAAAATCACAATGTTTTCCTATATTGTCTACAGAATTGGACTTATAGAGGGGTTCGAAAATGAAGTTCTGAATTTGAGCAATCTTGGAATGCAGTTTTCTAGTGTTGGTCAAAACTAAGAAATTAAGACATAAGACTTGAAAATCGGTTAAGATTTCACAGAGTAATGAGGAATTTAAAATTGTGAAGGTCTAAAATCACAATGTTTTCCTATATTGTCTACAGAATTGGACTTATAGAGGGGTTCGAAAATGAAGGTCTGAATTTGAGCAATCTTGGAATGCAGTTTTGTAGTGTTGGTCAAAACTAAGAAATTAAGACATCAGACTTGAAAATCGGTTAGGATTTCACAGAGTAATGAGGAATTTAAAATTGTGAAGGGCTAAAATCACAATGTTTTCCTATATTGTCTACAGAATTGGACTTATAGAGGGGTTCGAGAATGAAGGTCTGAATTTGAGCAATCTTGGAATGCAGTTTTGTAGTGTTGGTCAAAACTAAGAAATTAAGACTTCAGACTTGAAAATCGGTTAAGATTTCACAGAGTAATGAGCAATTTAAAATTGTGAAGGTCTAAAATCACAATGTTTTCCTATATTGTCTACAGAATTGGACTTATAGAGGATTTCGAAAATGAAGGTCTGAATTTGAGCAATCTTGGAATGCAGTTTTGTAGTGTTGGTCAAAACTAAGAAATTAAGACATCAGACTTGAAAATCGGTTAAGATTTCACAGAGTAATGAGTAATTTAAAATTGTGAAGGGCTAAAATCACAATGTTTTCCTATATTGTCTACAGAATTGGACTTATAGAGGGGTTCGAAAATGAAGGTCTGAATTTGAGCAATCTTGGAATGCAGTTTTGTAGTGTTGGTCAAAACTAAGAAATTAAGACATAAGACTTGAAAATCGGTTAAGATTTCACAGAGTAATGAGGAATTTAAAATTGTGAAGGTCTAAAATCACAATGTTTTCCTATATTGTCTACAGAATTGGACTTATAGAGGGGTTCGAAAATGAAGGTCTGAATTTGAGCAATCTTGGAATGCAGTTTTGTAGTGTTGGTCAAAACTAAGAAATTAAGACATCAGACTTGAAAATCGGTTAGGATTTCACAGAGTAATGAGGAATTTAAAATTGTGAAGGGCTAAAATCACAATGTTTTCCTATATTGTCTACAGAATTGGACTTATAGAGGGGTTCGAAAATGAAGGTCTGAATTTGAGCAATCTTGGAATGCAGTTTCGTAGTGTTGGTCAAAACTAAGAAATTAAGACATCAGACTTGAAAATCGGTTAAGATTTCACAGAGTAATGAGGAATTTAAAATTGTGAAGGGCTAAAATCACAATGTTTTCCTATATTGTCTACAGAATTGGACTTATAGAGGGGTTCGAAAATGAAGGTCTGAATTTGAGCAATCTTGGAATGCAGTTTTGTAGTGTTGGTCAAAACTAAGAAATTAAGACATCAGACTTGAAAATCGGTTAAGATTTCACAGAGTAATGAGGAATTTAAAATTGTGAAGGGCTAAAATCATAATGTTTTCCTATATTGTCTACAGAATTGGACTTATAGAGGGGTTCGAAAATGAAGGTCTAAATTTGAGCAATCTTGGAATGCAGTTTTCTAGTGTTGGTCAAAACTTAGAAATTAAGACATCAGACTTGAAAATCGGTTAAGATTTCACAGAGTAATGAGGAATTTAAAATTGTGAAGGGCTAAAATCACAATGTTTTCCTATATTGTCTACAGAATTGGACTTATAGAGGGGTTCGAGAATGAAGGTCTGAATTTGAGCAATCTTGGAATGCAGTTTTCTAGTGTTGGTCAAAACTAAGAAATTAAGACATCAGACTTGAAAATCGGTTAAGATTTCACAGAGTAATGAGGAATTTAAAATTGTGAAGGGCTAAAATCACAATGTTTTCCTATATTGTCTACAGAATTGGACTTATAGAGGGGTTCGAAAATGAAGGTCTGAATTTGAGCAATCTTGGAATGCAGTTTTCTAGTGTTGGTCAAAACTAAGAAATTAAGACATCAGACTTGAAAATCGGTTAAGATTTCACAGAGTAATGAGGAATTTAAAATTGTGAAGGGCTAAAATCACAATGTTTTCCTATATTGTCTACAGAATTGGACTTATAGAGGGGTTCGAAAATGAAGGTCTGAATTTGAGCAATCTTGGAATGCAGTTTTGTAGTGTTGGTCAAAACTAAGAAATTAAGACATCAGACTTGAAAATCGGTTAAGATTTCACAGAGTAATGAGGAATTTAAAATTGTGAAGGGCTAAAATCACAATGTTTTCCTATATTGTCTACAGAATTGGACTTATAGAGGGGTTCGAAAATGAAGGTCTGAATTTGAGCAATCTTGGAATGCAGTTTTGTAGTGTTGGTCAAAACTAAGAAATTAAGACATCAGACTTGAAAATCGGTTAAGATTTCACAGAGTAATGAGGATTTTAAAATTGTGAAGGGCTAAAATCACAATGTTTTCCTATATTGTCTACAGAATTGGACTTATAGAGGGGTTCGAAAATGAAGGTCTGAATTTGAGCAATCTTGGAATGCAGTTTTGTAGTGTTGGTCAAAACTAAGAAATTAAGACATCAGACTTGAAAATCGGTTAAGATTTCACAGAGTAATGAGTAATTTAAAATTGTGAAGGGCTAAAATCACAATGTTTTCCTATATTGTCTACAGAATTGGACTTATAGAGGGGTTCGAAAATGAAGGTCTGAATTTGAGCAATCTTGGAATGCAGTTTTGTAGTGTTGGTCAAAACTAAGAAATTAAGACATCAGACTTGAAAATCGGTTAAGATTTCACAGAGTAATGAGGAATTTAAAATTGTGAAGGGCTAAAATCACAATGTTTTCCTATATTGTCTACAGAATTGGACTTATGGAGGGGTTCGAAAATGAAGGTCTGAATTTGAGCAATCTTGGAATGCAGTTTTGTAGTGTTGGTCAAAACTAAGAAATTAAGACATCAGACTTGAAAATCGGTTAAGATTTCACAGAGTAATGAGGAATTTAAAATTGTGAAGGGCTAAAATCACAATGTTTTCCTATATTGTCTACAGAATTGGACTTATAGAGGGGTTCGAAAATGAAGGTCTGAATTTGAGCAATCTTGGAATGCAGTTTTCTAGTGTTGGTCAAAACTAAGAAATTAAGACATCAGACTTGAAAATCGGTTAAGATTTCACAGAGTAATGAGGATTTTAAAATTGTGAAGGGCTAAAATCACAATGTTTTCCTATATTGTCTACAGAATTGGACTTATAGAGGGGTTCGAAAATGAAGGTCTGAATTTGAGCAATCTTGGAATGCAGTTTTGTAGTGTTGGTCAAAACTAAGAAATTAAGACATCAGACTTGAAAATCGGTTAAGATTTCACAGAGTAATGAGGAATTTAAAATTGTGAAGGGCTAAAATCACAATGTTTTCCTATATTGTCTACAGAATTGGACTTATAGAGGGGTTCGAAAATGAAGTTCTGAATTTGAGCAATCTTGGAATGCAGTTTTCTAGTGTTGGTCAAAACTAAGAAATTAAGACATAAGACTTGAAAATCGGTTAAGATTTCACAGAGTAATGAGGAATTTAAAATTGTGAAGGTCTAAAATCACAATGTTTTCCTATATTGTCTACAGAATTGGACTTATAGAGGGGTTCGAAAATGAAGGTCTGAATTTGAGCAATCTTGGAATGCAGTTTTGTAGTGTTGGTCAAAACTAAGAAATTAAGACATCAGACTTGAAAATCGGTTAGGATTTCACAGAGTAATGAGGAATTTAAAATTGTGAAGGGCTAAAATCACAATGTTTTCCTATATTGTCTACAGAATTGGACTTATAGAGGGGTTCGAAAATGAAGGTCTGAATTTGAGCAATCTTGGAATGCAGTTTCGTAGTGTTGGTCAAAACTAAGAAATTAAGACATCAGACTTGAAAATCGGTTAAGATTTCACAGAGTAATGAGGAATTTAAAATTGTGAAGGGCTAAAATCATAATGTTTTCCTATATTGTCTACAGAATTGGACTTATAGAGGGGTTCGAAAATGAAGGTCTAAATTTGAGCAATCTTGGAATGCAGTTTTCTAGTGTTGGTCAAAACTAAGAAATTAAGACATCAGACTTGAAAATCGGTTAAGATTTCACAGAGTAATGAGGAATTTAAAATTGTGAAGGGCTAAAATCACAATGTTTTCCTATATTGTCTACAGAATTGGACTTATAGAGGGGTTCGAAAATGAAGGTCTGAATTTGAGCAATCTTGGAATGCAGTTTTGTAGTGTTGGTCAAAACTAAGAAATTAAGACATCAGACTTGAAAATCAGTTAAGATTTCACAGAGTAATGAGGAATTTAAAATTGTGAAGGGCTAAAATCACAATGTTTTCCTATATTGTCTACAGAATTGGACTTATAGAGGGGTTCGAAAATGAAGGTCTAAATTTGAGCAATCTTGGAATGCAGTTTTCTAGTGTTGGTCAAAACTAAGAAATTAAGACATCAGACTTGAAAATCGGTTAAGATTTCACAGAGTAATGAGGAATTTAAAATTGTGAAGGGCTAAAATCACAATGTTTTCCTATATTGTCTACAGAATTGGACTTATAGAGGGGTTCGAGAATGAAGGTCTGAATTTGAGCAATCTTGGAATGCAGTTTTGTAGTGTTGGTCAAAACTAAGAAATTAAGACTTCAGACTTGAAAATCGGTTAAGATTTCACAGAGTAATGAGGAATTTAAAATTGTGAAGGGCTAAAATCACAATGTTTTCCTATATTGTCCACAGAATTGGACTTATAGAGGGGTTCGAAAATGAAGGTCTGAATTTGAGCAATCTTGGAATGCAGTTTTGTAGTGTTGGTCAAAACTAAGAAATTAAGACTTCAGACTTGAAAATCGGTTAGGATTTCACAGAGTAATGAGGAATTTAAAATTGTGAAGGGCTAAAATCACAATGTTTTCCTATATTGTCTACAGAATTGGACTTATAGAGGGGTTCGAAAATGAAGGTCTGAATTTGAGCAATCTTGGAATGCAGTTTCGTAGTGTTGGTCAAAACTAAGAAATTAAGACATCAGACTTGAAAATCGGTTAAGATTTCACAGAGTAATGAGGAATTTAAAATTGTGAAGGGCTAAAATCATAATGTTTTCCTATATTGTCTACAGAATTGGACTTATAGAGGGGTTCGAAAATGAAGGTCTAAATTTGAGCAATCTTGGAATGCAGTTTTCTAGTGTTGGTCAAAACTAAGAAATTAAGACATCAGACTTGAAAATCGGTTAAGATTTCACAGAGTAATGAGGAATTTAAAATTGTGAAGGGCTAAAATCACAATGTTTTCCTATATTGTCTACAGAATTGGACTTATAGAGGGGTTCGAAAATGAAGGTCTGAATTTGAGCAATCTTGGAATGCAGTTTTGTAGTGTTGGTCAAAACTAAGAAATTAAGACATCAGACTTGAAAATCAGTTAAGATTTCACAGAGTAATGAGGAATTTAAAATTGTGAAGGGCTAAAATCACAATGTTTTCCTATATTGTCTACAGAATTGGACTTATAGAGGGGTTCGAAAATGAAGGTCTAAATTTGAGCAATCTTGGAATGCAGTTTTCTAGTGTTGGTCAAAACTAAGAAATTAAGACATCAGACTTGAAAATCGGTTAAGATTTCACAGAGTAATGAGGAATTTAAAATTGTGAAGGGCTAAAATCACAATGTTTTCCTATATTGTCTACAGAATTGGACTTATAGAGGGGTTCGAGAATGAAGGTCTGAATTTGAGCAATCTTGGAATGCAGTTTTGTAGTGTTGGTCAAAACTAAGAAATTAAGACTTCAGACTTGAAAATCGGTTAAGATTTCACAGAGTAATGAGGAATTTAAAATTGTGAAGGGCTAAAATCACAATGTTTTCCTATATTGTCCACAGAATTGGACTTATAGAGGGGTTCGAAAATGAAGGTCTGAATTTGAGCAATCTTGGAATGCAGTTTTGTAGTGTTGGTCAAAACTAAGAAATTAAGACTTCAGACTTGAAAATCGGTTAAGATTTCACAGAGTAATGAGCAATTTAAAATTGTGAAGGGCTAAAATCACAATGTTTTCCTATATTGTCTACAGAATTGGACTTATAGAGGGGTTCGAAAATGAAGGTCTGAATTTGAGCAATCTTGGAATGCAGTTTTGTAGTGTTGGTCAAAACTAAGAAATTAAGACATCAGACTTGAAAATCGGTTAAGATTTCACAGAGTAATGAGGAATTTAAAATTGTGAAGGGCTAAAATCACAATGTTTTCCTATATTGTCTACAGAATTGGACTTATAGAGGGGTACGAAAATGAAGGTCTGAATTTGAGCAATCTTGGAATGCAGTTTTGTAGTGTTGGTCAAAACTAAGAAATTAAGACATCAGACTTGAAAATCGGTTAAGATTTCACAGAGTAATGAGCAATTTAAAATTGTGAAGGGCTAAAATCACAATGTTTTCCTATATTGTCTACAGAATTGGACTTATAGAGGATTTCGAAAATGAAGGTCTGAATTTGAGCAATCTTGGAATGCAGTTTTGTAGTGTTGGTCAAAACTAAGAAATTAAGACATCAGACTTGAAAATCGGTTAAGATTTCACAGAGTAATGAGTAATTTAAAATTGTGAAGGGCTAAAATCACAATGTTTTCCTATATTGTCTACAGAATTGGACTTATAGAGGGGTTCGAAAATGAAGGTCTGAATTTGAGCAATCTTGGAATGCAGTTTTGTAGTGTTGGTCAAAACTAAGAAATTAAGACATCAGACTTGAAAATCGGTTAAGATTTCACAGAGTAATGAGGAATTTAAAATTGTGAAGGGCTAAAATCACAATGTTTTCCTATATTGTCTACAGAATTGGACTTATGGAGGGGTTCGAAAATGAAGGTCTGAATTTGAGCAATCTTGGAATGCAGTTTTGTAGTGTTGGTCAAAACTAAGAAATTAAGACATCAGACTTGAAAATCGGTTAAGATTTCACAGAGTAATGAGGAATTTAAAATTGTGAAGGGCTAAAATCACAATGTTTTCCTATATTGTCTACAGAATTGGACTTATAGAGGGGTTCGAAAATGAAGGTGTGAATTGGAGCAATCTTGGAATGCAGTTTTGTAGTGTTGGTCAAAACTAAGAAATTAAGACATCAGACTTGAAAATCGGTTAAGATTTCACAGAGTAATGAGGAATTTAAAATTGTGAAGGGCTAAAATCACAATGTTTTCCTATACTGTCTACAGAATTGGACTTATAGAGGGGTTCGAAAATGAAGGTCTGAATTTGAGCAATCTTTGAATGCAGTTTTGTAGTGTTGGTCAAAACTAATAAATTAAGACATCAAACTTGAAAATCGGTTAAGATATGACAGAGTAATGGGGGACAACAGTACTTTTACAGTTAAATTGCGGGCATTCGAACTATATCGATGCAACCCAGTTTGCTATCGATGAGTATATATCGATTACTTTACCAAATCTCACTCACGTGTTACGAACCGATTTTTCCCGGTGGGCAACCTCAGCTAGCTCAGTGTACCCAGGGATGGGTTGCTGGGTCCCAATGCCCTCAGTTCGTAGCCAGATCCCGAACAAGTTCCGTCTCGTTCGCAAACAACATCGATAACAACATCGATAACACACAACATCAACAATAACAAACACAAGCATGCATACAAACGACAAACTACAGCTGAGTGGAATCACTGCTGGTCTGGTGTTGATGACCAGAGACGCGCCCACCCTACCATACGATGGACCAAAGCGTGAATGTTGTGGTCCATCGCCCTTTGAGGAAAGTCACAGCTGACTATTCCAGGCTTTCACAGCCTTCTCTTCCCCCCCTCCTGCGGGAAACTAACAATTCATTTTCCTTTTTTTTGATGCGCAACTAACAAGTATTTATTGAAATTGATTTAAAATTATATTGTGGGGGCCCTGAGGTGACGGATGACCGTGGCAGCAAACCTGCTGTCTGCCAGGGCTAATCCTCACGCGCTATGTGCGGCAAAAGGTGAGCTGTAAATAGCCTCGCACATAAACTAAGACGGTTAATAAAAAGGGTCCTATCCTACCTAGAAGAGCTCCTCTGGGATTCGGGTGGGGACACCTAACCGTAACCAGAACAGCGTCTGGTTGCAACGCGCGCTGGCTTGCCCGCAAGCAGCAAGATTGCTACTCGGCAATGCGCCTACCTTCACAAAATTAATTTAAATCAAAAAAAAACGAACTAAAATACGCGGGGACAACTTACAAAACAAATAATTTAAATAAATAACTGATAAATAAGTAAATAAATGAATAAATAACAAATTAAATATATACATAAAAAAATATAACACGACGGGGACTATAGGGGGTCTGCAAGGGTAGACTGCGCCAAATTATCGCGTCGTCCTGATCGACGTGCCCCTCAGGGCTATGGAGGGTCTCGTGCCCCAAGTCCGGGGATTGCCACACGCTTCGGGGATCGCCGTCGCGTTGTCGCGGCGCCACGGGCCCAAATTTGAGCCAATTGAGCTCGATTGGAGCGGACTCACCAGTCAAGCGTCGCACTGCTGAAGCACACACCCACTGGCTGAGCGCTTCTTCTGCTGCCGTGTTGAGCGTGTGTGTGTGTATGTGTGTGAGTATGTGTCGATGTCCTATTGCTCTGACGTCCACTCCGTTATCCAGCGCAGGTTCAAGGAGCTGTGGGCCGGGCAGCTTCCCAGCGTTATCCCGGGCAGTCACAGGATGCCAGAAAAAGAAGCATAAAAAATGGACCGACGCCGGATTTTGGGACTAAGAAATCCGTACGTCGGTCAGCTGCCACAAGAAAAAAATTCTCTAATTAGAATTCCTTTTTTTTTTTTTATCACAAAGGAAACCCCCAGCAACTCTTACCTGGCTTTTACTAAAGCTCCCGCCAAATTTAATATCCTCCCATTTCCTCTGTTCCCTGCCAATATCTCCGTTGCTGCTGCAACCGGCTTGCTGCTGTGCCTCTCTCTCCGAGTTTTGCACCGATGATTTGCAAGAAAAAATCTGACAGATGGTCCACAAAAGAAATCTGACAGATTCTCTCCCGCGAATCATCTGTCAAACTCCAGAGAGAGAGCCACCCCTTTCGCCAGCCCTCGCCCTATCGATAACTTATGCAAAAATAAAAATAAAAAAATACTTATCTGGCCCTAACAGCTGATCAGAATGCAACACCACCCGGGAATTTGAGCGCGCCCCACGCAAGCGATGAACATTGCCGGGCGCATCATCTGATCTGCGTCCAGGTTGCCCACGAAAACCAACAAGCCCAACGTAGGTCACACCCACGACCCTGACCATCTAGACCTTGAGATCCTTGGCATGAAAGACTCCCAGAGCCTTCCCGGCCAAGTCCTCCAGCTCATAGGCATTCCCTCCTACTGCCCTGACCACACGACATTTGAGGAACTTCCTCGCGAATTTGGCATTGTACCCTCTGGCGAAATTGCTCAGCGTGAAATTCCTCCTATACACCTCCTGACCTGGAACCGCTCTAAAAAACCTAGCTCGTGCATTATAACGGACACTGCTACGCATATATGCCTCATGCAGCCGCCCACGTATCGCCTCCCGGATCATTCCTATCTTGTCCCTAGTCTCCGGACGCTCGATCCTGTGGTCCGACAAGGACTGCAGTCTTCTAGCCAGCTTGTAGTCAGCGCCATTCAAATACATGTGTTGTCCAAACACAGCAAAGAAAGGCGTGACTCCAGTGGCCGAATGGACCGCATTCCTTATCGCCACTTCGATCTCGGGCAGATACCAGTCCCACTCCCTATGGTCTTCCTCCAAGTAGGACCTGATGGCAGCCAACACGGTGCGATTCACTCGCTCCGCCGCGTTGCTCTGTGGCGCATACACAGCCGTCCTGATGTGCGAAATGCCAAACCCAGACAGCATCTCCCCGAAAGCCTTGGAAATAAACTGGCGACCGTTATCCGAGTGGATCACCTCCGGAACTCCGAACTTGTAGAACACTTCATTCACCAAGAACTTCACCACCTCTGTGGCCGTTGCGTCACGCATGGCCTTCAGAAAGGTGAATTTGGTGAAGTGATCCACAACCACGAAGACCCAGGCGTGACCCCTCTTCGACCTGGGATACTTCCCCAGAAAATCCACATAGATTTTCTGAAAAGGTCTTTCGGTCACCACTTCCTTTCCAATTTCAACCTGCATGACGTGATTCGGCGCTTTACACTCCTTGCACACCTGACAATTCTTCACGAAGTCCCTGACCTCCTTAGCCATCCTCGGCCAATAGAATTGCCGGCGTAACAAGTGGAGTGTCTTAGCCATCCCGCCATGTGCAGCTTTCTCCTCGCTGTGCGCCCGCTGAATCAACACTGAAGTTAGGGATTCAGGAATCCACAATCTCCAGGACATTGACTCAGCGTCCTCCCCGGGTCTGTCAAATTCGCACCGCCTGTACACTAAGCCTTCCTTCACACACAGGTCAGGTAGCAACTTCCCATTTTCCTCCACCTCCTGTACTAATGCCAAATACGCCGTTGACTCAAACGCCGTGGTCTCAAAGCCCAATAGCTCCTCGGGTCCGACTAGCTCCTCCACTACTCTAGACAATGTGTCCGCGACAACGTTGTCCGCACCCTTTCGGTGCTTGATGGCGAAGTCGAAGCCCTGTAGCTGCAGTGACCAGCGAGCCAATCTTCCGGTCAAGTCCTTCAACGACATCAGCCATTGAAGGCTTGCGTGGTCCGTGATGACCGTAAACGGCATCATTTCCACATATGGCCGGAATTTTTGGATCGCCAACACTGCTGCCAAGCACTCCTTCTCCGTCACCGAGTAGTTTAGCTGGTGCGAGTTCATCTTCGCCGAAAAGAACGCTATTGGCCTCTCATTCTCCTGCCTATCCAACTGGAACAACACCGCGCCCACGCCATAGTGCGAAGCGTCACACTGGATGAAGAACGGCTTAGAAAAGTCCGCGTGCACCAACACTGGTGCGGAAGTGAGAGCCTGTTTCAGCTTACCACAAGCCGCCACCGCCTCCTCACTAAGCACGAACTTCCCTACCCGCTTCTTCAGTGCCTCGGTCAATGGAGCCGCCAACTCGGCGTAATTCTTGATGAACCGGCGGTACCAACCAGCGGTTCCCAAGAAGCTCCGGACTTCCCGAACTGACTTCGGCACCGGCATCGCACTAATGGCGGTGATCCTACCTAGATCAGTGCGCAATGTGCCCCCTCCTACCACAAAACCTAGATAGTTCAATTGCTTGAAACAAAACCGGGACTTTTTGAGACCTATCGTCAGGTTGGCCTTCCGGAGACATTGAGACACAAGATCGAGATACTTGAGGTGAGTCTCAAAATCAGCAGATATAATCAGCAAATCATCGAGGTAGACAAACACGTTTGTTCTCAGCTCCGTGGGGATCACCTTATCCATCAGTCGGCAAAGCCTTTGGGATGCATTGCACAACCCAAATGGCATTACCCTGAATTGGTAAAGCGGTCGCCCGGGCACCGTGAACGCGGTGTAAGCCTTGCTCTCCTCATCTAACTCTATCTGCCAAAACGCGAACTTCAGATCTACACTCGATATGAAATAGGTCTGATCCACCCTCGACAGGATACCTTCGATAGACGGCAGCGGATAAGCATCCTTGACAGTCAACATGTTCAGCTTGCGGGCATCAAGACAGAATCGATTTTTGTCCGGCCTTCGCACTATGGTCGTGCGGTTACTCCACGGACTCTGACTCTCCTCAATGACCCCAAGTTGCAACATGTTGTCTACCTCTGCCCATACTATCTTTTGCATTCCTGGTGAGAGTGGATAGTGCCTATCCTTCACCGGTGCAAATCCCTCAACTAACTCAATCCGGTGTTTCTCCATCTCCGTCTTGCCCAGTCCGACATCCTCGAATGTCAGAAAGCTGGCTTTCACGCCATCCAACGCGGTTTGTTGCTCAGAATTCAACTCCCAGGAGTCTACCTGTGCAAGCTCGGGCTTCTCGGGAACATAATGCTCCATTTGCTTAACGAGAAGCTCCTCCACGATGGATTCGCTAGCCCCCGCTTTCCTACCGAGGACGTCCGGAGCAAGATCGAAGGCCCGCCAGAAATCTATACCTAGATACATCGATTGCGAGAGGTACGGGCATACGTAGAAGATGATGTCTCTACATACGCCCTTGTACCGAACAGGCACACTCGCTTTCCCTAACGTGGACCTGTCCTCCCCAGACGCCGTGGTGATCCTAGAGATGTATCGCTGAAGAGGAATACCGAGGGATTCGAGAACCTCACGGCCCCCTTTTCCCAGGACACTTACCGAAGCTCCCGTGTCCAAGAGTCCGGTAAACGTCTGGCCGAGTATCTCCACTTCAGCGAACACCCTAGGGTCATCACCAGTGGCCCTCTTCACTGCCTCCACCACTGCGCGTCTGTTCACTCGCCTCCTACGGTATCTATCCCTGGCCTTCCTGATCCTCACGGACACCTGTCGCATGCCAGACAATTGATGCCCCGAGAAGATCCGATTTCGGATCTCCAGGTACGCCCTCATTCGTTCTTCGAGAGGTAGGTGGCTCAACTTCCTGCTGGGTATTTGTGTCGCATTCTGATCCCTAATCTTCCTATCTAACTTATCGCTAACCTCCCCTAAATCCTTATTTTCTAGAATCTTAATCACCTTATCTAACTTACTATCTACACCTACGTCTAACGTGGGCCCATCTCCCTTGAGAACTTGGGGAGTCGCGTCGCGGAGCGCGTCTCGCCCGCCTTCGGCACACTCCGCCTTCCGTTTCCCGGGCAATCCACGCATTGAGGACTGTAGGTGTCCGGCTTTCCGCAGAAGTAGCAGAAGACGCGACGCTCCGCCGACATACAGTCCCGGAAGAAATGTCCCGGAACCTTGCAGTTCCAGCACAGTGCTTCCGGAGACGGTCCCCGACGAAGCCGCGCCTCCTCTACCTCCTCTGCTTCGGTCTGACAACCCTCGTCCTCCAATTCGTGGACGACCCGGTAGCGTTCCTTTGACGCAACTTGCTCGGTGGGACGAGTGCGTGAGTGCATCTGCCGGCGCTTAATATGCGCCTCTGCGCTCGCACACTCGTCTCGCAACTGATCCACTGAGTGGATCCGGAGCCCATAGACGAATTGGCCTATGTTCTTTTGTAGTGCATGCTTCAGCAGCACTACCAGCTCCCGCTCGGGTATTGGCCTGGCCATCCTGGATGAGAGCTTCCGGATCTCGTGGAAGAATGTATGCACGCTCTCACCAGGCTGCTGCACGCGCTCCCGCAGTTCGCGCTCTCTGTCAAAGTCAGAGGCGGTTCCGCGGAAGCGCTGCACCAAATCCTCCTTGAGCGTCTCCCACGAGTCCACTCCCTGGTCCCTGACATACTGCCAGTACCACTCCCGAGCCTCACCTGTCACGAGGTGGTGGAATCCATTAAGGACTTCCCTCCACCCGCACCGACTCTGCGCCTTAAGGAACTCCACCCGAAAGACGAAGTCCTCCACCGCCAACTTCTCTCCGTCGCCATCAAAGGAGATGTCCCACCTATCCATTCTTTCACCGTGCCTCCGCCCGCCTGAGAACTCATGGTGGCCCCACTCTGCTGCTCGCCTGTGTTGCCCCTGCCACTGATTGTCTCCTCGCGAGGGCGTGTTCCGCCAGTTGCGTTCCAGTGCATATCTGCTGGGGCCCCGCGCGTCTCCTGATCCATTTCTAAATGGGTTTTCGGATCCCGCTCCATTTTGCCTCCAGTCAGTCGCCCCTTGACCCGCTCTCCGCGGCACACCCTCACTTGAGCTCCGCAACGGTCTTTTCGGGACCGCTCCTAGCCCAACACCTATCGGTGCGCTTGCTGGCGCTCTCTGAGACGATCCAGTGGGCGGCTTCACGGCGGCCTCCTGCCGTGCCACTGCTTGCTCCCTTAAGCCAAGCTCCCTCAGTGGCTGTAGGGCCTCACCCATCATGTTCATGAGGTCCATGAACCCCCGGCGCGTTTCCTCTCGAATGGCTCTGGTGGCCGCGTCCTCACTGGACCGCATGGGTGGGAAATCTAGCCCAGAAACCCTTTCGGAGGACACGGGTGATCTCGGCAAATCCCAAGCCGCCGCGCCCGCGTGCGAACCTGGAGGAGTTCTGAGGAGTCCCCCTACGAGACTCCCAGTGGGCTCCTCTGCTCCTTCTCTCTCCAAGGCTGCTGCTGCTTTGGCTCGGGTGTTTGCCATCTCTCCTTATTTAAAATTTTTATAAAAAAAACTAATAATAACGAATAAATAATGAAAAAAACTAACCAAATAATAAATAATTAACTAACAAAATAAATAAATATAAATAAATAAATATAAATAGTAAATAATAAGTATGAATAAATAATAAATAACAATAAAATAAAGACTACCTAAAAAAAATAAATGACGACGAAAATAAAAAAGAAAAACGCGAAAACAAATATAATTGACTGTTCAGGGGGAAAGGAAGGACGATGTCCGCCGGAGTCAGCTGTTTTCCTCCTGCGTCTCAACACAGTAACTCCGCCCACAGAAAGAAACAATACCTCCAACTGGTAGAGCATCAGCATCACTGATGTTCCCCAGTTAGGGCTTTTACAACACTGGCGTTTCCTTATCCACTTGCTGCCGCCACGAACATCACTAGCGGTGCATCGCATGATGGCATCCATGTGCCTCATGGGTCACCAGACCTAATAATGTCCCTTGATGGCAAGAAGTGGAGGGAAACACTTGGATAAACTACTTTACACTTACGCGTGCTCGCCTTTTGCAATGCTGCCGCACTTGCTGTATCACCCGTAACACGCCGAGTCGCAAACGTCACTGCTCATTTATGAGCGTGCGTGTCATACTCGGGTGCTTCCGAACAACACAGACAAATGGTCAGCTCAATGGCCACCCTTGCCATGTCTTCTCGGTCCATGCAGCGTCGCAAACGTCACTGCTCATTGCTGAGCGTGAGTGTCATACGTGCATGGTCCGGTCCAAATAGGTCAAGATGCAGCCCTGATGCAGTTGCTCGTGGAGAAGCACCACGACAACACATCGGACTATGGACTTTACAAAACAATTACAACTACTACGACGACGGGCTTGTCTGGGTGACTCCGAGGTCCAGAATCCTCGCACAATTTCATTCGGAATTCGATTCCGATGAAAGCCGCGATTCATCCGGGCCCAATAGTCAGCCAAACTACCCACGAGACTTCATCATTCAGTTTGAATTTCTACCAACGAAAGCACGACGCGTTTCGCTGGTTCCTGAAGCCGTTCTTGCGAACTGCTCCAGAAACACTGGTGTTTTCGTTTGGGCGCCATATCTCTTACGAACCGATTTTTCCCGGTGGGCAACCTCAGCTAGCTCAGTGTACCCAGGGATGGGTTGCTGGGTCCCAATGCCCTCAGTTCGTAGCCAGATCCCGAACAAGTTCCGTCTCGTTCGCAAACAACATCGATAACAACATCGATAACACACAACATCAACAATAACAAACACAAGCATGCATACAAACGACAAACTACAGCTGAGTGGAATCACTGCTGGTCTGGTGTTGATGACCAGAGACGCGCCCACCCTACCATACGATGGACCAAAGCGTGAATGTTGTGGTCCATCGCCCTTTGAGGAAAGTCACAGCTGACTATTCCAGGCTTTCACAGCCTTCTCTTCCCCCCCTCCTGCGGGAAACTAACAATTCATTTTCCTTTTTTTGATGCGCAACTAACAAGTATTTATTGAAATTGATTTAAAATTATATTGTGGGGGCCCTGAGGTGACGGATGACCGTGGCAGCAAACCTGCTGTCTGCCAGGGCTAATCCTCACGCGCTATGTGCGGCAAAAGGTGAGCTGTAAATAGCCTCGCACATAAACTAAGACGGTTAATAAAAAGGGTCCTATCCTACCTAGAAGAGCTCCTCTGGGATTCGGGTGGGGACACCTAACCGTAACCAGAACAGCGTCTGGTTGCAACGCGCGCTGGCTTGCCCGCAAGCAGCAAGATTGCTACTCGGCAATGCGCCTACCTTCACAAAATTAATTTAAATCAAAAAAAAACGAACTAAAATACGCGGGGACAACTTACAAAACAAATAATTTAAATAAATAACTGATAAATAAGTAAATAAATGAATAAATAACAAATTAAATATATACATAAAAAAAATATAACACGACGGGGACTATAGGGGTTCTGCAAGGGTAGACTGCGCCAAATTATCGCGTCGTCCTGATCGACGTGCCCCTCAGGGCTATGGAGGGTCTCGTGCCCCAAGTCCGGGGATTGCCACACGCTTCGGGGATCGCCGTCGCGTTGTCGCGGCGCCACGGGCCCAAATTTGAGCCAATTGAGCTCGATTGGAGCGGACTCACCAGTCAAGCGTCGCACTGCTGAAGCACACACCCACTGGCTGAGCGCTTCTTCTGCTGCCGTGTTGAGCGTGTGTGTGTGTATGTGTGTGAGTATGTGTCGATGTCCTATTGCTCTGACGTCCACTCCGTTATCCAGCGCAGGTTCAAGGAGCTGTGGGCCGGGCAGCTTCCCAGCGTTATCCCGGGCAGTCACAGGATGCCAGAAAAAGAAGCATAAAAATGGACCGACGCCGGATTTTGGGACTAAGAAATCCGTACGTCGGTCAGCTGCCACAAGAAAAAAATTCTCTAATTAGAATTCCTTTTTTTTTTTTTTATCACAAAGGAAACCCCCAGCAACTCTTACCTGGCTTTTACTAAAGCTCCCGCCAAATTTAATATCCTCCCATTTCCTCTGTTCCCTGCCAATATCTCCGTTGCTGCTGCAACCGGCTTGCTGCTGTGCCTCTCTCTCCGAGTTTTGCACCGATGATTTGCAAGAAAAAATCTGACAGATGGTCCACAAAAGAAATCTGACAGATTCTCTCCCGCGAATCATCTGTCAAACTCCAGAGAGAGAGCCACCCCTTTCGCCAGCCCTCGCCCTATCGATAACTTATGCAAAAATAAAAATAAAAAAAATACTTATCTGGCCCTAACAGCTGATCAGAATGCAACACACGTGCAGAATCAAAATAAAAACAGAGCAAAAGACAAGTGATAAAGCAGTTTATAAAAATAAAAAGAATAAATGGGCAAAGCTTCCAAGGATAAACGTGATATTTTCTATAGATTGGCCAAGGAGCAGGGATGGCGGGCCAGAAGTGCATTTAAGTTGCTGCAAGCAGAAGAAACCTTTAATATATTAAATGGTATATTCACTATAAATAATTACTATTCTTTTAAAAGCATATGAAATTTATAACTGTAGGAGTCACTCGTGCTGTTGACTTGTGTGCCGCTCCTGGTGGCTGGTCACAGGTGCTGTCGAAGCGCATGTATGAGCCCCGCTCATCAGAGGAACGCGAACAGGTAAAAATCATTGCGGTTGACATGCAAGGCATGGCGCCAATTGATGGAGTCACCCAACTACGAGCTGATATCACCAAGGAGTCAACTGCGGAGGCCATCATTGACTTCTTCGGCGGTCAAAAGGCGCAGCTGGTGGTGAGCGACGGAGCACCCGATGTCACTGGCATGCATGATTGGGATGCCTACATGCAGGCACAACTGTTACTATCGGCGCTCAGCATTGCCACCTACATCCTCGAAGAGGGCGGCTCCTTCATGGGCAAGGTGTATCGAGCAGATAATACGAGCAGCGTATATCTGCAACTAAAAAGATTCTTTAAGGAGGCCTGTGTCTTTAAGCCTTCCGCCTCACGCAACTCCAGCATTGAAGCGTTTGTGGTCTGTCGGCAATTTAGTATGCCCAAGGATTATATTCCACGTAATCTAATAACCGAGTGGCATAGTCAACCTGGTAGTGCCTTGAGAAATATTACGGGCAGAGCATATGATGACGTGGTAAGTCTGCCATATGTGGCTCACAAATGCGACCTCGATGCGGATCTCAGCTATGAACTGGACGATAACTACGAACACCAAGAAGCTGTGCAGAAGCCACTAACCGCCGCCTATCAGGAGGTGCTGGAGAAAACAAAAACCATGTCCATTAAATACAATTCATTTATGGTGCGGCACGATGAGAATGATGAATGTAAATAAATTGTTTCATTTCATTTTCGAAAAAGTTTTAATAACTGTTCCAGATTTACTATACATTCTAAACTCATAACTGCATGGTGAGTTTATCGGCAGGTCTGACACCATATTTGTAGACTTTGTTGAGACTCTCAGGAAAGTCGGGCAACAGATTATTGAAATTCTCCACATGATGGGTATGCTGATCCGTCCAAATGCCGTCGCCGGTGAAATGGAACTCCGATTCGATAAGATATAGAATGAGAGTGAGGATCTCATTATTGCTTAGCTCGTGCATATCGGATATAGGCAACTGTAACTCTTCCAGAGTCTCAGGTGTCTGCAGTAGTAACAATTTCTCCTCAATCCGTTTGCTAAAATAAAGTTAATGAATGATTCAGTGGATTCTATATGGCCATCAACTCTTTCAACTCACATCGGATAAAGCAACAAATGAATATTGTTAAGTATATCATTCAGATAGAACTTCTTGCTCTGCAGAAATTCCAGGCATTGTTTGACATGTAGCACGGGTATATGACACCAGTTGGGATGACGGGACAGCAGGGAACGCAACGTCTGCTCATTCAAGTTGAAAATGTTGCCTAAAAATACGACAATATCCCGACCCTTTGTGCGATCGGAGCCATCACGAGCAAATCTATAAAAAATAACAAATATTAATATTATATCTCAGATATTAAGGGATATATTTACTTGGCAAATATTTCCGAGCCACAGGAGAGTATATGCAACGAGGCGCAGCGTACTTTCAGCTGATTTAGATACTCCAGACGCAGACGAGCTTTATTCTGATAGTGCACTAGGCGGAGTATGCGTGGATTGCTGCCCAGCACCTGAAACTCTTCGATTTCATTGAGATCACGCAGTCGCTCCAATACTGTATCCGGACCCAGGGTCAACACTTCCAGACACCGCAGCACTGCGTCCTCGCTGATGCCAAAGGAACGCACATGCTGCAGAGTTTGCTTGAGGCCATCACAATTGGACATCAAGATCTTCGGTCGACGATAGCCAATGTCGCGAATGTCCTGACCATTAATTGTTGGTATCTCGCGCAGTATGCGGCTTACATTGGCCGCATCCGCATGCAACAGGAAACAATTCTTGCGCAACCTTTCAGCAGGAAACTTGAAAGCTCTGCTAAGCAGCTCAATGATGTCCTGTACCGAACGGAAGCTTTTATGCCGCACTCGGGAATAAACCCGCCACATTTTTTGCAACTCCGTTTCATTCATCTGGAGGCGTTCACTTAAGTATGCATTCAGCAGGGACTGACGCAGATCCTTCAGAGTTACGGCTTCATCAGAGTTATCCTGTAACAATGTTGCCGGCAATTGGACATCTTTAAAAGTCTTTATCAATCGCTCGGCCACGTTCACATCGTACGGGATGAGGCCATGGGACTTCAGCATATTGATGGGCTTGTTGGCGATGGTTACGTATTTGAACAAAGTCTGAATGGTGATATTTTGAAAACCACACTCAATAAGCACACTATGCCGGTTAGAAAGTGTTGATGCTCCATAATAAATGATCATGGGCTTGGCAATGATGTCGTCCACCGAATAGTTCAACGATCTTAAAACATCGAATGAGTTGAGCAAATCCTTTCGTTTAACCGTCTTCAGTTCGGGGTGTTTTTCAAGCGCCGCATACCAGGAACGGTAGCTGCTGCCTGAAATATGTAAATAACAAACCGTAAATGGAACATTCAATAAATATATTGAATTTTCTTACCCAGTGTTCTTGACAAATAACTTGCATTTAAAGTTTCCTCTGGCGGCACTTCCAAACTGGATGCCTTTGGAATCTTAACCTTTGGCTGTTTGATGCTTGACTTTTTTGTTGATGCAAAACGTTGCGTTATACTGAAAATGCTATGCGAGCGATTATGTATATTTCGCAACATTTTCTTTTTATTTTAATTATATTCTAATTAACATTCTTAGAACGAAAACAATATGCAACAGTTTGTACCGATGTTCGATAGATTTATATTAACTCAAAATGGTTCACAGATATTGTTATCGAGAACAGCTGAGTAGTACTGCTTAGCTATCGATTAGTTCGTAAAATAAGTTGGCAGCACCTGTGGGACGCTACACGTGCATTTTGTGGATTTTGTATTTTCAATTTCATTTATTTATAAATAATGTCATTACTACGAATTAGGTAAGTTATTAATAAATAAAATTGCCTGTGAATTCAAATAACGAATATGTTATCTTAGGAAACCTAAGACCCGTAAGGGAAAAAAGGTGCTGTTGGCCCGTGAGCCGCAACTCATTGAAGCGGCGCGTAGCATGTTGTTCCTGGACGGACGAAAATGTGGAGGGAATGTCAAACAGTGCATGAAGGATCTGCAGCAGTTAAAAAAGCCGCTAGTTAAGGTGCTCAATCGCAAGAACGATATAACACCCTTTGATGATCCCTCTTCCTTGGAATTGTAAGTGCTCTCCTCAATTTAATATGCTGATTTCTTATCAATTATAATTTTTCCTTCAGCTTGACAATGAAAAATGATGCAGCTTTGTTCACATTCGGATCGACGTCAAAGAAACGTCCTGACAATATCGTCATTGGCCGCATCTTTGAAAATGAAGTGCTTGATATGTTCGAGTTGGGCATTAAACGCTATCAGGCTATTTCCGAGTTCAAAAACGAGAAGATTGGCTCCTGTGTGAAGCCTTGCTTGATCTTCAATGGCCCCAAATGGTCAGAAACAGATGAACTGCGTCGTCTACGCAATTTATTCGTTGACATGTTCCAGCGCGAGAAGGTCGAGTCCATACGCCTGCAGGGAATTGAGCATGTGATCAGTTTCACGGTCACTAGCGACTCATGTGTTCTGATGCGTTCCTATAAAATCCTGCTGAAGAAATCTGGCCAAAAGACGCCTCGCATTGAGCTTGAGGAAATTGGTCCCTCTGCTGATTTCGCAATTCGCCGGACAAAGATTGCCTCGGAAGATCTGTTCAAGTTGGCAAGAAAGCAACCCAAGCAATTAAAGGTCACCAAGAAGAAGAACATTTCCACAGATGCTCTGGGCAATACCAAGGGTCGTGTGCATCTGGGCAAACAGCAGACAGGATCCATACAGACGCGACGTGTAAAGGCGCTCAAGAAAACCCCGGAAGAGAAACGAGAAAATCGTCAGAGGAAGAAGATCGCACTGAAGGCAGCCGCAGCAGATGCATTGGCCGCCCAATAAGATCCAAGCATCGGTTTCATACATTGCTAGTTAGTTTTATAGATGTAATAAATTGGTCCAGCTTAAAATATAGCTAATAACTTGTCTTAATAACTACAATATTGTATCTAATGTATAGCATCTACTATGTTCTTAATACGGCGTGTTTTTGATTCGGCCAGGGCATCCTCTAGAGATTTGATTAAGTGCACCAAGCTGCTGACATCTGTCTGCACTAGCAGATCCTTGCGATGCCTGCGCTCATCCTCCTGCATGGCACTCAGCTCCCGGTCGCTGCGTTCGGATGTATCCGTCTCCAGCAGCTCACGATTTTCGTTCTTTGGCTCCGTATGCAGATACAATTTCATGGTAATGACCACATTGGATTGCTGTAGTAGAGATCTAGATGCTGTTCGCACCTCTAGCCGCCAATCGAGGTTAACCAGCCGATAGGCACGTATATTGGCTGACTTAATGGATCCCTCCACAAAATTACGCTTACTGGTCACAAACTGCTCCAGAACATCAACCACATCATCATTTAGATCTGGAAAGATTTGCCGAATGTTCGCAGACTCCCCTTCTAGGCCCGCATTTGTAGTTACATGGATGAGTAACGATATTAGGGCTTCCACAGCTTGCTTCACAGACTCCTTTTTGAGGTCACCAGCATACTTCTTGGCCAATAGCTCATATCGCTCCAGATTGGGTCCATTGACGAGATATTCGAATGCCGATTTACAGAGCTCGAGTACTTCATGGGCTGGACGTTGCAACAGCGCCAGATGTTCTCTCTGCTCTTGGCTTAGATGCACAGAAGACATGACTTCAATTATATGCAAATGCACTTTTGGGAATGTCTTCAAAGTTTACAGTTATTATTAAACCACTGTTTCACATAACATGTAAACAAAAACAGAACTCTGACATGTCTTCAAGGACTGTACGCTGTTCAGAAGCAAAGCAAATAACAGTCTTCAATGAATTACGAGAGATAAATTATTAAAGAATAATAATAATTACACATTATGCATAAATTTCAAAAGGATGTCACTTGAAATAAACCAAATTTACTTATTGTTTTTATAATAAATTGTTGAAAGCTACAGCATACTGATTTTTGCTCATATCGATTTTTGCAAAGTTATCGATTTTACATTTAGAACCATCGATAGCGCCGCAACTCTACACTGCTTTGTTTATTGATTGCGGGGGGCGTAAACAGATTAATTAAATTCTAATTTATTGAGGGAATCTCTGAGATAAATATGGATTTTGATAGTCCAGAGGAAAAGGAGTTCCCTGGCTTGTACGCATCCGAAACAGCCGACTCAAAATCCAAAAAGAGCAAGGAGGAGAGCGACTGTAAGTAAATGCATATGTGGGCGACAGAATATGCAAAGAAAAGCAACAATAAAATTACCTCTTTTGGGCTTTACTTAAACAGTCAGCGAAGGGGATCATGACAAACACAGTAAGAAAGACTTGCTCATCGGTCGACGGAAGGATAAGAAGGAGAAGGGCAAAGATCGCGGATATGCTGCGCTAGAAGGTGAAAGTTCACCCGAAGAGGAGCTGGACACCAAGTAAGCAGCATATACTTATTTATAAATAAATTTGCATAAAAGCATAATATATTTGTTGTATTATTGCAGAAGCCCTTCCAAGTCAAAAAAATCAAAGACCTTTAAATTCACCAGTTCCAAGAGCAAGGAAAAACGTGAAAAGTCACGAGATAAGGAGAAGGATCCCAAAGGAGCTGAGGAGGAGCCCAGCCACAAAATAAAGGATAAGGATAGGGACAAAGATAAGGAGCGCCAACAAGATGAGAAGGAGCATAAAAAGAAAGACAAGGAGCGCAAGGAGAAGGACAAAAAGGACAGGTCCGACAAAAAGGAGAAGAAAGATAAGAAAAGCAAGCAGCAACAAAGTGTAGACAATTCCGCCGTCGACGAGGTCTTGGCTCTCGGTTATCCCATCTTCGGTGTCTCCATCAGTCTGGCCACAGAGCGTTCCCGTTGCCACGACGGCGTCGACTTGCCCCTCGTTGTCCGCGATTGCATCGACTATCTGCAGCAGGAGCAATCCCTCAAATGCGAGCAGATCTACAAAGTAGAGCCCATCAAGACGCGTCTGACGCACTACAAGAGATTATACAACAATCGGGAATACGATGCAGCTGTGGATGAACTCAACATACCCACCGCCTGCAGTCTGCTCAAGTTATTCCTACGTGAGCTGCCGGAACCAGTGCTGACAACGGATCTGGTGGCTCGCTTCGAGGAGGTGGCATCCCATCCCAAAGTCCGCGAGCAGCAGGCTGAGTTGCAACAGCTGCTGGAGCAGTTGCCCACTTGTAATCGCACCCTGTTGGCCTGGATGATGCTACACTTTGATGCTGTTATACAGCAGGAACGCTACAACAAACTGAATGCGCAATCTCTGGCCATGCTGCTGAGTCCCACTCTGCAGATGTCACACCGTCTGATGGTTGCGCTCTTGTGCCACTGCACGAATCTGTTTCCCGACGTCCAGCTGATAAAGTAAGTATATTTACGCAATCTGTAGAGATTAGATTAAAGAAGCGCTCGTCACTTTGATAAATCTTTTTTTGGACGCTTCACTGACAACATGAGTGTCGTGCCCCGAAAACGTAAACGCTTCCAGCGCGTTGTCAGCTTCTTGTTAAGGCACTGATTTACACTAAACAAAGGTGTTCCAACTTCTGGCTAAGCTGATTCTGTCTTCTCCTTTGCAGGTATGTTCCTCCGCTGACGTCCAGCAGTCCTGGACTGCCCGACAAACCGGAGGAGATCCAAACTGAGCTGCGCAAACAGGACAGTCTCTTGGCGCAAATCCACAGCGAAATGAATGCAGGATTCATTACGAAGAAGCGAGAGGAGCAACTCTGGGAGGTGCAACGTATTATCACGCAACTCAAGAGGAAACTGCGAAGCTGTGAGAAGAAGCAGGAGAAATCCACAGAGGAAGTGGAAATAAATACAGCAGTATCCTCTACTCAAGCAACCGCTGCAGTTGCTCCAGCAGCACAACAACAACAGCAACCGCAATCGCAACCAGCCACAACAGTATCAGCCGATGTCATTAGCGAGGACACCACCGATTCCAAGCCAACCTCTTCCTCCTCGCATGCTGTCCCCATCTCCGAACAACCTGTTGAGCCCAGCACTAGTATTTCCAATTCCCCCACTGCTGCAGTCACCATAGATTACACCATTGATAAAGAGACTGGATATCTAATGCTACCCAAGACAAATCCACAACGTGATGAGCTACTTCGTCTCCAGATTGAGTACGATGAGCTCATGAACTGGCAGAATGAACTCAAGAATCGCATTCTCGCCGAGCGCAATGAAGTCTTTCGCTTGAAGCAATTATGTGAGCAGGAAATGCAGAAGCCACAATCTGGAGCGAGCACTAGTCAGGAGCAACTAACTGGAGACTCCGAATACGAACGTATTATTGAGCACTACACGCGAGAGAATGCGCTGCTGGAGCACAAGAAGCAAATGCTCGGCATGGAGCTGAAGGAAGAGCGGCGAGCATGTATTGCGCTACAGGTTGAGCTACGTATGCAGCAATTTTAATTTATGCTATACATCTTTTTAACTACATATATAATACATATGTGTGTGTGCGTGTTTAATGATCAAAAACAAAATGAGAAAATCCCAATTCTAAATACAATCAAAATTTCATCTACAAACTCAAAGCTTAGCATTTTACGCGCCTACAGTTCTCATACGAATACAAAGAGTGAAAAACAAGTTGGCAGCCCCGCAACTTTGCACAACAGCTGATAAAGCTCGTTTAACCTTGCGCCAGGTTGCCCGTAAGCTTTTTGCGCGAATAGCTATTGGGATTTTGCAAGCAGAGCGGCCGCTTATTGTTTAGCATATTAATTTCTTAAACAAATTATTTGACAAAAAATAAATAAAAACAATAAACATGTTGAAGCAAGTAACCAAACAATTGGCTCTGCAAGGCGTGCGCAGCTTTTCCGTTGGCCAACAGGTGAGCAAATCAACCAAGTCTAATTTCTGAAGCTGCTTGCAGCTGTTTACGTAATGTGATAATGCTGATTATATGAAAATTCTTACTTAATAACTAACATGTCGAACTAATCTCAGATTAGTTTAACTATAGCATACTGCATTAATTGAAGTAACATTATATTTGTGTCACGTAGAACAACTACAAGGTGACCGTATGCGGCGCCTCTGGCGGCATCGGACAGCCACTGTCGCTGCTGCTCAAGCAAAATCCCTTGGTTACGGATCTGTCTCTGTATGATATTGTGCACACTCCCGGCGTTGCTGCCGATCTGTCGCACATTGATACCAAGAGCAAGACAGCTGGCTTCATGGGAGCTGACCAATTGGGCGATTCCCTGAAGGGTAAGTTCACGAAACATACATATAAGTGAGGTTATGTTAAAGCGTTACAATGGAAAAATACCGATATCTGAGAAAAACAATCTTGTCACAAATAGTTAGAATAACCTATATAGTGTGAGATCAAAATATGTTAATCATATGTATATGTGTGTAGAGATGCATGCTTTAATGTATTACTGATAAGATTATTCCTTGAGAGAGTTTTATAACTTAGTTATAATCAGTGCAGTTCGACTTATCAATCAATAGGGCGACAACATGGAACATAATACAAAAGTTCAAGGAGCATTATTAAATCAAAGATATGATTTTCGTAATGAGGTAGCTCCCATTTTATATCGACTTAATTGAAGCAATAAATCGTTTTGATAGTAAAAGTTTGTCTTTTTATTCTCTTCTAGGTTCCGATGTTGTTGTCATCCCTGCTGGTGTGCCACGCAAACCAGGCATGACCCGTGATGATCTGTTCAATGTCAATGCTGGCATCATTAAGGACATCTCCAACGCCATTGCCAAGAACTGCCCCAAGGCTCTGGTTGCCATCATCACGAACCCTGTCAACACCTGTGTGCCCATTGCTGCCGAGATCCTGAAGAAGGTACCATGTCCACGGCAAAAGCATTAACGAGATTAGTGATTAACCAAAGTAATATGATTTTTAGGCTGGCGTCTATGATCCCAAGCGTCTCTTTGGTGTCTCCACCTTGGATGTGGTGCGTGCTCGTGCTTTTATTGGTCATGCTCTCGGTGTGGATCCCCAGACCGTGCAAATTCCAGTCATTGGTGGACACTCTGGTGTCACCATTCTGCCAGTGCTCTCCCAGAGCCAGCCTCTGTTCAAGGGCAACCAGGATGCCATTGAGAAATTGACCGTGCGCATCCAGGAGGCCGGTACCGAGGTTGTCAAGGCCAAGGCTGGCGCTGGTTCCGCCACCTTGTCGATGGCCTATGCTGGTGCCCGTTTTGCTGGTTCCCTGCTGAAGGGTCTTAACGGCGAAAAGAATGTGATCGAGTGCTCCTATGTGCAATCCAACATCACTGAGGCCACTTTCTTCTCCACACCTCTGGTCTTGGGCAAGAATGGTCTGCAGGAGAACTTGGGCCTGCCAAAGTTGAACGATTATGAGAAGAAACTGCTGGAGGCTGCCATTCCCGAGCTGAAGAAGAACATCCAGAAGGGCATTGACTTTGCCAATGCCTAAACAGCATGATATCCAGTCAATCAATCAATCAATCAATCAGCACGCAAACACGTCCCAAAAATAATATGGAAAAACTCTGGCCATCATTAGAGTCATCATTTAGTTTACATATTTGCCAAAGCATCATAACAAATTGGCTTGTTTACTTAGAAAATACCGCTCGTTTTAAGTTGAAAAGTGTACAATATTCCAAAAATGAAACCAGTTGATACTTAAAACATAAACAAATTTTAAAATAATACCAACCATCTAAAATTTTATTTGATTTCTGATTTGACTCGTATTTCCACAGCGGAATATGCAACAACTGTTGTGCTTTCGCTCTTTCCAACACACCTTTTAAGTATTTCCCAATGCTGTGCTCACACAGTCATGTGGGACTGCTCTGGAGCTACTCTCTCTCTCTTTCTCTCACTCACCACTCGTATGTGAGCGTGTGCATGTGCCTATGCTGATGCTCATGTACACACCAATACACGCTCAACCAATTAAGCTTCGTTAAGATCAATTGAGAGACTTGCCCGCATGTCATCCTCCCCTTCCTTCACACAGCTTCGCTTGATGCTAGGAATGTACATATACTCTTTTCATGTATGTATGTATGTGTGTGTTGTGATTCTGTTGCTGAGACTGTGTTTCTTTGCGTATTCAGTATAAATACATATCTTTTTGGAATTTATCTCAGCATTTGCATATTTAGCTTAGTATATGCATGTCAGAATATGGAACTATACACATAAACATTCAAATGTTTAATTATATTTTATGCGCGACACGAGCAAATATTCCGTCAAGCGAAAGCTGTGCAAAAAAGAGAAGAGGACTTAATTCATTCGCATGCGACGAGCTTATTTACATGCTTTAACTATTAATATCAATATGATAGTATTTAGCATTAATTATCACCTTAAGTTTGGAATGTGTGTTTAACAGATTATAAGTTTGTCATTTATATTAAACTTCCGATTTAATTACTTTATATGTATGCATATACTTATGTATGTACATATGAACAGATATACATATGTTTTAGAGGTCCAAATTAGTATATTAGTGTGAAATAGCTGAAGACATTTAGTAGAAAATTAAAGCATACTTTCAGGTGCAACTTAGATCGACAATTTCCAGGTATTCCATTACAAACTGGAATCTGTGAAGCTTCTTCTTATCTGCCCACCTGTTTACCTAAACAGATTCCCAATAATGTCTGTAATTTCAGTATTGCATACATTGATTGAAATTGAATTGGCAGGCGTCAGTAGCAATCGAATCAATTAGATTACTATTAGACAATTTGATTTGTTCATTAAGCCGGTATTGCCGATTGACCCACTCCCAATAACTCGAATCTATTTAGACAGACAGACAGTCAGACAGGGAGACGGTCAGTCAAATGAAGAGGAGTAAAAGAGATGGGAAGAGCACACACCCCCAACTTAATTATCGACGATCGAAAGGCAACGATAACACAGCACCAAAACAATCAATTGATACAATTTCATTCATAAAATCAGATCAAAATGCAAGCAAAAATCACAGAGCACAGACAAACCGTGCGCCGATGACGACAACCACAAACAATGATGCCATCTCTCCATCTCATTCCATTACAATCGTCCATCTGAGAGTGCGACTGCGACCAATTGCTCAGCGCGTTTTTAATGAAATAATGAGAAGGAATCAATTTTCAACAACACACATATACAATCACAAGCACTATACATTTTTGCCGGCCGGCATTTTTCAACATTTATTATTGTATTAGTGTTATTAAAACTAATTGGTATCCATGGATTTTCCAGTCAGACGCCCAAGTGCCAATGTCAGCAACGAGAAAGACAGAGACATACAAGCTACAAGTGAGCGCGAGCAAGACAGTTGCTGTAATCGACCTTGTACAATTTTATTTAATTACACACAATTAAACTCCGCATATCGTACCGACTGCCAAAATAAAACCAAAAACAAAGACAATTGACAATACACCATCAATTATAAAAATGAAAACAAATATAATCAATGCAAGCCTTAATTTGCCATTTGATTCGCTACGTTCTTCAGGCCATCTTGCATGCTGCTCACAATATGGAATCGATTAACTTTCCTCCTCGCTTGCACTTTAGGCAAATGAGCAGTGGATCAATGCAGGAGTGCAACAGAATCTTACTCGCTCTTGCACTTTTGACTAGTTTGAGCTGTGTGAGAGCGAATAGGCTAGTGAATTGAAATAGAAGTTCTAACTGCTAGAAAGCCCTTTACATTAAGTGCGAGCAGATCAGTACAAGGAAATGAGAGAGTTAAACTCCTTGCACTGTATTGGATACCTGTTGCTCTCATTGTCTCTTCGACCAATTGTGTAGGAGTATTTGAAATAATATGCGAGCATATCCATTTGATATCAATTACGCAATTTGCTGCTCTCGTCCACACAGTCACAAGCACAGAGATTCATAACCTTTCGTCTTGGTCGTTTTCACGATTATGATGACGACGATAATGTGCCGTTTAAGCAATATTAGTGATCGGGGTAAGCCATTCTCCATGACGATGTCCACGTTGGGCTGCATTAAATGGCGCCTTTGGCTTAAATAAGTCACAATTGTCGGCAATTAATTTGAATTACGCGCGCTGTGTTGGGATTTTCATTTTGCGAATCGCCAAGATACCGAAAGCGAAGCCAATTACAAGGGCCAAGCCCCCTTTCACCCAAATCCCACTCCCCTTATTCTGAGAGTGTTCCAAGAGTGGTTTGCCGTCTTCATGTGGGCTATTATAAATTTGCTCTACTATTGGGTTTAATTTATTGGCGTGTTCTCACTTTCACTTTGATTGCATTAAGTCTCAACTGTTTGATTTGGTTTTGTTGTCGATTCAAGTAAGATTCCCCCCATTATAACGAAAGATATAGTAGCATATAAATGTTTAAGATTAATATTGTAGTAGATACATTTAGATTATTCTTAGAAAATAGATAAGACCATCGAAAGCTGAAATGGAGTTATAGGACCTAAGATGTTTTATTTATATTTAAAAAAATAGTTGTAAATATTTATAAGTAGTGACAAAAATAACTTATGAATATTATTAGATTATTTAGAAATAGTAAAAAAATGAAATAATAAATATTAAAATTTCCTTATGAAATCTTTTTCTTAATTTTCTCTATATTGTTGCCGTGACAGCGAGAACTTTTGGAAAATCTAATGATGAGGATCGCTTGGGTCAGAAGTCACATCCGTTGGAGTACATGCATCCATATATGTATGTAAGTATGGCTGCCTGGTGACTAGTTTCTCAACATGTAAAGTGCCAAAAGGGGGTTACTATACATACATATATCAAGTGGACAATGAGCATGTATGTATAGTGGGGGTAACTCTTGGAGCGTACCCCAAAGTGCCATACAGAATTAATGGCATATGAAAAACTATACATCTTTGTCATAAACGGGGCCTGGTGTTGTCGTCTCTAACGACGACAGTCACTGCCAGTGGAACTGGGACGAGGGAAATGGTGGTATGTTGCCGTTAGAGTGGGTCTGGGTCTATTGGACAGACACCGACTTGGAGATATTGTTGTGGCCGCCGTCGTCTCGTCGATCTGTGGGCTGCCGATTTCGAAATATGTATGGTTGTTTGCTGACTTGACCGACGACGACAACGACGACGACGACGACGACTATGGCAAATAGCGAGACTCGGCAGAAAATGGAACTAAAGTACAAAAAACTATTTCATATGCGGGATTTTAAATTGATCTTAACGAAGCTTAATTGACTGCCAGTGTATTGGTGAAAAACTGTGTACGCTCGACTCTGGACTCTGCAAACACACGCACACACACAAACAAATACGAGTACGTGTATGTGACTGTATGTATGTGTGTGTGTGTGTGTGTGTGTATACGCCATATTGGAATTTCGTTGGCAGAGATCACAATCGCCAACGCCATTGCTACGCAGAACATATAGAAATGCATAACAAAAGTTCGTATGTGAATCTGAGGTATGTACATATGTATGTATGTATGTTTATATGTATGTAATTATATCGTAATACAATGTGATAATATGCCAACTGTAGAATGAGAATGAGACTACAGAATACTGAATATTTTTGATGTTTGTTGTTGTTGATGATGATGCTGATGATGATGATGATGGTGATGCCGTCCACTGACTGTCACTCAGAGTTCAAAACAAATGTGAACAAGTGCCATGATGATGCTTGTCGCTTGTATCTGTCTGAGTCGCAGTCGGTAGCTGTGTGTATCTGTGTGTGCCACTGTATCTCAATCTTAATGGTTATGGAAAAAATATGAAAAATTCTCGCATTCAACAAAAAATGCTTAGGAATCGCACTTTGCTTAATGTGACCAACTGTACCAAGTTTCAGTTTTGGAGCGTATACATAGTATTTCACCTTGTATGATGATAACCCTAAAATGTTATGTTATATATAAAAATTTTTTAAGTTTATTCCGACTAATCCTTTGTACATTCTTCACAGCTTAAAATGCACTTACATTCAAAATACATAAATAATATTTATTTTTAATTCTAAAATTTTTTTCTAAATAATTTCTGATTAATGTTTTGATTACACATATATTTTTGATAAACATTCAAAAATTGTTCTCTAAAGATAAATAAGTAAATAAATCTTAAATATTTTCTGACTTTTGTTTTGATTAGACATATCTTCTTTATACCCTTACATTATTACTTACTCTATTACTTATTGATTACTCTATTACTTTTCAAGTTAGCATTTTCATTTTTCATTCATTAGCTTGATTCAAACTTGCAATAAATTAAACTTATATAATCTTAAATATATCTTGATACAATTATATGTTTATTAGCCATACCTTTATCACTATTTTTAAGATATACTTCCCTCAGTCTTCAATCTCAAGGTAGAGAATACAATCTCCCAGCATCAGCCCATAGCCCCTTGCTTAATTATTGCCCTTCAACCCACAGAGTCAGCATCTGAACTGTAATTGACTTCTGATCCTTGATGCTATCACGCTTGACTTTTTGGGTCTTGAGACAGGACACACTCAAATTTAAAGTTCGCATCGACCCCAGCGACCCAGTCCGAGCCACTCGAGGATGGTCCCGCACCCATAACCATACCCATACACATACCCATACTCATACCCACACCCATACCATAACCATACCCACATAATATCGTCGCAATCGCAATGCAAAACGATGTCTGATTATTCACACGCAAAGCAGCGAGAGAGTCGTACTCATCTCAGCTCATCGCTGCCACTGCAGGGATGGCATAGACGGGGGGTTGCGGGGTTACTTTTAAATAGTATATGTGACGATCGCGTGCACATTTTCCATACCGTTCCCGTTCGCATTTCCGCTGCCCGCATTTCGAGACCTGCAAAGACCAAACAAAAAAACTCATCCATCGATATTGCCACATAGCGCGCCCAAAAGTATCAAATTGTTATTCTCCGATTTTTCATATTCTTTCTATAGAGAATTGAGGTTTCGATTGGCTTTTCCTTACGATGAGAAACTCCGCATTGATCCTGGACAGTTCGCACCGAAGTTCTGTGTCCTTAGCAAGGTCAATGCGGGTTGTACTTCTCGCTTTTATTTTTGGGGTGGTGTGCTGAGAAAGTGAAGGACTTGTGGGAACTAAATTTGAAAAATAATGCTTATATATAAACTAAGTTATTGGATATATTAATAATAATAAGAAAATTTATAAAATAAGCCGTATACACATTAAACATTTATTAGAAAATTTTCGAAAGCAAAAGTGCTTAATTAATATTTCCATATCATTTCCATGATGTTTACGAAATTTTAAAATTATTACCAGTTATAAAAAAAAAAATAAAATCAGCAACACAAATAAGAAATTTAGAAAAAAATGTAGGATATTTTATTACTTTAGATTTTTTACTTTTAGATTTTGATTTCCGTATTCCTCTTTCCCCTTTTTAAAATTTCAAAATCTTTTGCTTGCCACAAACTATCCATAACTCAAGCTCCGTCTGGAGTCTAAGTACGTGTCATCATATCTACCAGCATTTGGCCAAAAGGTCGCACACGCGCCGATCCTTCAAGGGTGAGAGGTTCAGCTTGAGAGTTCCTTGCTGGGGGTGACACGCGGCGAAGGCAGAAGTTTGCCACAACTACATGATCCTTGACGATGACTGTTGCTTGACGGTGGTGGGAAATGCCAATGTTTGGCATCAGACCCCTATACGGACTTCTGGCGTGTGACAGTATTCCAATTGGAATACAATATGTGTGGAGGTATTCAGAGTGACCAACGCTAATCGGAAACAAAAAGCATTTGCGGTCATGCAGGCAGGTGATGTAGGTACTTATTAAATGACTAAAATAAAAATTTCAGATATTATTCTGAAACAAAATTTCGACTTTAATTTATGTTTAATCAATTAAAAAAAATAAATAAAATATAAAAAAAAATATATTTTAAAAATAAAATATATAATTATAATAATATTTAAAAAAAAAATTAGCTGCCCACTGTTACTTTATTATTCACAGCTGCATATAAACAAAAAAAACTTAAATGAAATTGAAATTAAAAAGTAGTTACATATAAATTCCTATCTAACAAAAAAAAATATTACGAAAATTCTAATTTATTCGTTTTCTATAAAACTATGTCACATTATTTTCCCAGGACATGTTGAAATCCTGTCTGTTGATCTGCTGGCTTGGTGTTCTTTATAGTCTACTACCCGCTTCAGAATCTCAGGGCACAAACAAAACCACACCCCATCCAGAAACGTTGACAGCGCCGTCAACAGCGACTGCGCAGCGTCAGAAGAAGCGGAGGCAAAAAGCAAAAGTCACACGCGCCAGCATAAAAACGCAAAGTTGGAGAGACACGACACGCACATGAAATGCGCCCAATACTAGCTGGCATTCTGTTTGCTGTCTCTGTTTGGCAGCTGCGCAGAGTCAATGCGCAGCCATTGCTCGACGCTGATTGGCTGAAATGTGCGACGCGGCGTCGCTGCCAGCAAATTGGTATAAAAGGGCAATCATTGGCAGTTGTGGGCTCAATTAAGGCCACAACCATAGACTCGAGCGGTTCTACGATTGTGTCCACCGAGCAATTCTATCGCCAGGAGCAAAGTGACAACAACAACAACAACAACAACTTCGATCGCAACAAATGCATTTGCGCGTGCGCCAACAACTAAATGCAATTAATTCATTTACAACAATTAGTGAAAAGCGAGATTTTGTTTTGATTTCTGCGCGCACTTTGATTAACAATTAAATGGATTAAAATCACAACAAAAGTAATTAAAGGAAATAAAAATACATAAATTATTTACAACAAGTGCTAGTGTGTGTCTGTGCTGAGTGTGTGTGTGTGTGTGTAGTTGTGCGACATGGAACACGCAAGTTTCGATGACCAAATCTTTGGTGACTTTGGCGGCGGCCCATTGAGTCCCTTGGGCGCCAGCAAACCTCTACTGCCCACATCCACTTCCACCATCACCCATGGCACACTGCATCCCGTCATGCTCGGCAGCGTCGTCCATGAACTCTGCAGCCAACAACAGCAGCAGCAGCAACGTCTGCCGGACTGCAATACAATACTGCCCAACGGCGGCGGTGGCAGCGTCGGCTCCGGATCACCCAACTATGCCCAGAAAATGGACTTTGGCAATAAGATAGGCTGCTACTCGCCCAGCCAGAAGTATGAGTATATAACGACACCACAGAAACTGGTGGATGCCGGACAACAGCAGTCCCAACAGCAGCATCATCAGCAATACGCCGTAACTCCACCGCCATCCCATACCCATCACAATGGTATGATGCATCACAAATCCCAACAGCAGCAGCAACAGATGGTGGGCATCATGAGCGACTATCATACGCTGAATGGCAAGCTGGACTACTCGCCCAAGGATCAGTATGAGCCACAGCCTCAGCATATCCAGCTGCAGCATCAACAGCAGCATCTGTACGTTGGCAGTCCGCATCATACCCACTCCCATGTGCATACCCTGACGCATGAGGATGCCAGCAATGGCAATGGCATGTTGGAGCCTGCTCCATTGCTGCTCACCAATGGCGGCACTGGAGGTGGCGGTGGCGGCAACGGCGGCAAGCAAAAGAAACCCGATGAGCTGTGCTCCCAGTTGGACAATGGAAATGTGGGCAGCAATGGTAATGCGACTGCCAACGGCAACTCCAATGGCGGCAACAGCAATGGCGCCAACAGCAGCAACGGTGTGGGGAGCAATGGCGGCGTTGGTGGTGGAGCAGCGGGAAGTGCGGCTGTGACGGCAGTCAAAAAGGATAACAGCAATAAAAAGAAAGGCGACCCCAATGGCATCAAGAAGAAGAAAACGAGGTGAGCTGACATTCTTATCTATCTATATATACATATGTAGTACATATTATATATACGCGTAATCTATACCCGTAATAATTACGTAATTAACTTAACGACGGGAAATCTATGAAATTATCTGACAATTTAATATGCGAACAGCAGGAGTCCTCCACCAAAAAATAATAGTCTCTCCCTACGGGAGTTGACACCAATGGGTAGTAGTGGGTAGCGGTATGACTGCGGACTGTGGAGCAGGAAGATTCCATTCTAAATGAGGAATAAAAGTATAACTTTTAGTTTTCTTAAAATTTGCTATTATATTTTTTTCTTAATAATCGTATATATTAGAAATATTTATTACAGCTGAATAGTATTCTATTACCTTTGTGGCAACTTAAGCTAATGAGAAAAAAAAAATAATTATATATATATTATATATATTATATTGAATCAAATATTCAACGTTGAGAAATAGGGTTTTTTTTTAATATTTATAACTACAATTTACGTACCAATTTAATTGCATTTTATTAGAATTTTTATTTCTAAATAATTTTAATCCAAAAATAAATGATATTAATATTATTTTCCTATTAAATTCGAATGATTCTAATTTTGTAATTTAAAATATTTCCATAAAATTGGAAAATTTTTCCAGCAATTGTATTTTCTATGCCATTTGCATATCGTTTTGAGATCTCGAAAAATATAATTAAATGGAACTAAATTCAATATTATATATCCCAAATTCACAATGTTAAAATTTTTTTTTAATAATTATCTTTTGGTGTATACCTAATATTAAAACGGAAGATTATCAAATCAAAGAAAAGTCTTATCCAACTTAGCTTGAATAAAAATATTTAATTATTTTCAACTCCTTTAGTTATGCTTTTTAAAAACTTTTATTAATTTCTCTTCATATTTATTGCTAATTTTTAGAACCACATTCACTGCCTACCAGCTGGAGGAATTGGAAAGGGCCTTCGAACGTGCACCGTATCCAGATGTGTTTGCACGCGAGGAGCTGGCCATCAAACTAAACTTAAGCGAGTCGCGGGTGCAGGTCTGGTTCCAGAATCGACGGGCCAAATGGCGCAAGCATGAGCCGCCACGGAAGACGGGCTACATCAAGACGAACACGCCGCCGACGGCAGCATTGAACAGCACACTGGCGCCACCTTTCGCCAGTTTTCCGCAAACGACGACAGTGACGCCGCCGGGCAGCATGGATAGCTGGACCAGCTATCAGACACCATACGAGCTGAGTCCTCAGTTTGGTTTGCTATCGCCAGCGCCCAGTCCCTACGGCACTTACTCCGGCCAGTATGGCACCTATGTCCACGAGAGTCAACTCTTCTCCATGCGCCACTTTGACTATGGCAGTCCGCCGCGCATTGAGATGAATGGCACTACCAATGGTGCGGGCACTGTGGATGGCACGGACGGAACCAATGGCTATCAGGCAGCGGAGCTTCAGCAACTGGATGGCACCACCAGCACCCAGCAGCAGTTGCCGGATGGCACTATGGTCACGGTGCATCAGCAACTGAATGGCAAGTATCTCACCGCCGAGGAGGCTAAGTATGTGCAGGTGCAGTGCCAGCCGCCAACTGGACTGGATGGACATGCTGCTGCTGCGGCGGCAGTTGCCTGTCACATGGAGGCAGCAGCTCATCATTATGTTAGCTCGGGTGCAGCGGGAACATCTGCCTCTGGCAGCGATGACAACGATAGTGGTCTGCTTACTGTGATCAAGAGTGAGGATGCAGTGCAGCAGCACCAGCAACAACAACAACAACAACAGCAGCAACAGGCACAAAGTTATGTTCTGCCGCCTTTTTTGCCCTAAGGGAAATGCTCACGCAACGTCGACAGCGGCATCAGCAGCAGCAGCAGCAGCAGCAGCAGCGACGCGTCGTCTCTGTCTCTGTCGCTGCCAGCGGCAGCGCAGCAGCCATACGCTTCAAGCGGCCATTTTGAAATTATGACTGTGGGCGTGCATAACTATGTACATATGTATGTGTGTGTGGAGCATTTCAAGGAGTCCGATAAAGTCTTAGCAAATATTTGTAACTATATTTGTATGTATATAATTATAAAATTGTTGCCATAGGTTCCTTTTAGCCTTTAAGCCTAGTTAATAGTAGAAAGCGCTGCAGCAACAAAATCGACAAGTCTTGCCAAAACTTAACACATTTCACCAAGTCTAATTTGTTATTGTTAATTAAGCTTAGTTTCGTAGTCCATATAGTAAGTTACGCTTGCTGAGCTCCGTTTTCAGCCAAGTATACCCCATGCATTCAAAATGTGCCTTAATCGCCTCCTCCAGAACGCAACGCAGTTTGGTCTGGACAGGATTTACTTTTACTTTACTTATAAATTCGTATTAATTAATATTAATATAAAATCTGTATAAAAAATTTCAATACTGTTGTGTAGCTAGACAATAAACTTCTTTTTAATTTTTAATTAAACAAACAAAATAAATTACAAACAGAAGCAAAAACTATGTTAATACTTAAGTCGTAGAAAATTCGAGATTTTCTCTTTAGCTGCTCGACAATTTCTTAGTTTTAACAACAATTGTACATAGTTTATAAATACAACAATTAAACAATTAAATAAAGTAACATATTTTGTACCACAGAAACAAAAAAAAACCGTAAACAAAATCAAAAATCTAAATCAAAAACAATAATGAGACTCATTTTGGTAATTGTAGTGAGTGTGGAATGTAGTCATTTTTATCCTTATTCCTTTTTGGCTAATACTTAAAGTTAAATAGCGCTTTGACGCTGTTGCATAATCATATCTTAAAGCCCGTTGAGTTTTAATTGAAATTCTTGAAACTTAAGGCTAGAGAGAAGCCTTGCCCTGCTCCGTCACCTGCTGCCAATCGATGCACTCGAAGAAGGCATGAGCCTGAAGTTGGTCGTAGTCTAAACGCTGCTCGGCATTCAATTGAAGTAGCTGCTCTAGCAGATCCTTGGCATTATCCGATATGTCCAAAACTTCAGACGGATACTGCACACAGCCATACAGCTCCAGCTGCCCGGGATGTGTGGACTTGTAGGACTGTAAATATATAGAAAATTATATCAAATCTATAGTGAAAAATTATGTTAGTTGTATCTGCCCGACTACCAAATTGCAAGTATCAGCTTCATTCAATTGTACGAGGAATATGTGGGAATAAAATTAAAAATCAATCAGATTGAGGTACATGGTATATAAGTAGACCACCTTGTTGCATACATTAAACATAAATCCAATATCCTGTCGATGCTCTGGTACATGGAATTGTTATCAAAATATAATCCCCCTACATACCACGCCCAACAGCAGCTGGTAGAGCACCACGCCGTAGCTCCACCAATCGGAACGGAAGCTCAACGGTCGCTCCGGAGCCACAAAGTGATTGTTGAGCGCCACCAGACTGAGTGCCTTGTGCATGTAGTTGTCATCGGAGCTGAGTCCCTCGTTCTGATAGAAGTACGTGAGCATCAATTGGCCAGATTTGCCGAGCAATATATTCTCCATGTGCAGATCACGCAGGATGACGCCCTTGTCGTGCAGACTGTGTATGGCAATCGCCAGCTCACAGGCCCATTGCCGCAGGCAAACCTCTGGCAACCGCTGCACCTTCACCAGCTGACGCTTGGGAGTGCCTGCGCCCGCCTGAATGCTACTCAACGTCTGGGACACGGACTTGAGCAGTTGCTGTGAGTTGCGCAACAATTCGCTGACATCGCTATGGGCAGTGGCAGTTGGCTGCTCCTCGGGAAAGAGAGCAGCATAGTTGCCGCTGGTGGCTGCTGCGGGCGTGTAGCTCTGTATATAATCGTAGAGTCGTCCACCTTCCGCTTGCTTGAGCAGCAGGAAGATCTTCTGCTCCGACTGGAAGTAGGCCAACAGAGGCGTCATGTAGGGCACACATTGTGGCAGGAAGATGCTTTGAGTGGGCGAGTTGCTAGCGGGTTTCTCAATGCCCTTCATGATGGCCGTGGGATGGGATTGGGGCTGTGTGATGCACTGCACCTGCATGACACGTTCACCCAGGATTCGCAGCACTTTATACTTGGCCAACTGATTCCAGGCGCATTCCAGTTGCTTCACATTATCGGTCTCATCCAGCGAGAGCTGGAACTGCAACTTCCTAGATCCATTGCCAATGACCGAGGAGTGGAGGAAATTCGCATGAATCTCATCGGCACGCGCCAAGTACTTGGCTATCTTGGCCTTGGCAATGAATTTGCGATCCTCGTTGCCATCATGCTTGGCTCCCTCAAGCAACAGCTCCACGCCACGCTTGTACAGCTTGTGTGCCTCCTCGTACTCCAGATTGACCTCGGCCTGCACGGCATGACTGAATTCCAAGGCGGCCTCATAAATATAATCGCTATCGTCGCTCTCCACAGATGCCATGGGAGTCAACAGACGTGAATAGTCGCGCTTAGACGGTTGTGGCTGTGCCTCCACGGCATCGCTATTGTTATCATCATTGGACTCGCTATCATTTTGTCTTGGCATGTCGCAACGCGAATCCAATGGTATTATGCCATTGGCATTGTGCGGATCGTAGGGCACATCGAGTTTATCACAAATTTCAGCTATGGCCCCGCTCCCTGGCGCCTTCAGCGACCGCTCCACATACAATTTGCGCAGTGGCGACGCATTTGGTGATTGTGCCTCGCTGAAGAACTGCGTGAATGTGTTGCACTTGTACAGAGCCGGATGCTGTGCGGCAAAATCCAAAAGGTTCAGTATATAATCCTTCCGTCGCTGTATCACAATCGCATCGAACCGCTTGAAGTAGCTGCTGTCCGTCGGCTCGGGCAGCTTCCCCGGCAGCTGGAGGCTCTTATGCCGGCGGCTGAGCTCCCGATGCAGGCGCTTGATCTCATGGAATCGTTTCCACACCACCAGGCAGGTCAATGCTTGGGGCACCGAACGAGGGAACACCTACAAGCAATTGGTGGGCGGATCAAGTATTGCGACATAAAATATATAATTAATTGCATATGTATGTATGTATCTATTTAAAATTACTTACAATCGATGTAATCTTGTAGATGGTGTAGCCTCCCTTATGCTGCTGTGTATCCGTTACCGTGAAGCTATGAATCCAGCCGCCAAGATTTAGACTCATCGTGGCGGCAGTTTCTAGTTGCTATTGTTAGTGTTAAATTAACAATTTCTAACTGAAATTGCATTTGGCACTTGCATTGAAAAATACATATGGTTGCTACTCTTTTCTCTCTTTTGAATCTTCTCTCTCGCTGTTGCCAACGAAGTTAACACACTGGAAACCTATTTAACAATTCCAGAACATTTTCATTATATATTCACTAACTGCTTCAAATGAATACATCTGGAAATTAGGAAATCATTTTAATAGTTTCACTTTACATCTTTATGCGTTATTTTTGTTTTTAATTTCCACCAACAGCAAAGGGGAGAAGTAATTACAGTGCCCGATAACAGCGATACAATTTAACATAATGCTGTTAATAACTTCGAACGATATATCGGCGCGCAAGATTTTAAATAGTACAACATTGCCTAAAAGAAAATAAATTTTAGCTTTGTCATGCACAAAAATAATGCGATGCTAATATAAAAATATTAAGATTTAAAGTAAAAAAAAAACTATGGAAATTTCAACTGACTTTAGTTTTCGATTATTAATTTATATTTATTTTTCAATTCATATTATTTTGAATTTGTAACTCTATATCAAACACAATAATTGCAAATATTTTGAAATTAAATAAAAACATTCAAATTGTTGTAATTCTTTAAATTACTTGGTCATATATTTATATAAAATATTCTATTGTTGCTCGATAACTATATTTATTCCAGTTGATATATTCCAAAGCACCACTGGAGCGGCCATCTTAATTATGCCGCACCTCTTACTGATTCGTTCATGGAACGACTGGACAAGTTTTGTTCGCGATTCGCTTTATCTCGCTCGCTCTCTCTCTGTCATCCCTTTATTCTACATCATTCAGAGTAGAGCATTTTCAAAGCCTTAACGACAAAGTAAGCATATGAAAAATCATCGTATTATTTCTTGAGTAATTTCTCGAACAGTAACAGTGCGTTATTAACGAAATAGGAGAGGCAGTGTAAAGAAAGTATTAAACATTTTCGGCGCACGCTCTCTCACTCACAGTGTATATTAATTATTCAATTTACCCCCAAATGTTCCGTTCTTTACTGTACTCGCAGTTCGTGTAGCGTCCACGACGACATTGAAAATTTGAACGGCAGCCGAACCGAGTGAGCGAGCGTGCGAGTGAGCTAAGCAGAGCGCTTGTCGACTCAAAAAGCAGTAGAGAAAAAGAAGGCGACGAAGCAGCAGCAGCAGAAATCAACGCCGCACGTACCGGGAGCATTTAAAATAATTTTTTCTGTGGATTAATTTACCTAAAAAGGATTTAAACACAATGACTGAACGTGAAAACAACGTCTACAAGGCAAAATTGGCCGAACAGGCTGAGCGCTATGATGGTAAGTCCAAAAAATTATGCTGAAAAAATGGGCGAAAAATTTTTTTTTGTCAGCGGAGCGCCAACTTTGGGGAGGGGTCCAGTAGCAGAGTGTAGACGACGCGTGGCTCGCGCTTCATTAATCAATACACAGAAAATTGTCCAATTTAACACAATAGAAAGGCGCAGAATGGAAATAATATTATAAACGAAAGAAATTGTACGAAAAATTTGCAGACATTTGTGTGTAGGTGCGCCTCGCTTTGCCTGAATCTTTCGGTAGAAGCGTCGAGTCGGCGTCGCTATTGCCGCAGTAGCAGCCGATGAGTAGTGTTTCTGCGAAAAGACCGAAAAGCGAATGAAAAAGAAGATGAAGAGGAAGAAGGCGAGACAACGCTGTAGAAAATGGCAAGAGAACGACTGTGAAAAAGAAAAATGTGAAACAAACCAGATTTTTACCGGCAAAAATTCGCGTGGTTTAACATTTTGCGTTGGCTTTTGCAAAAAGGAAAAAAACAACTTAGTTGCGTATATTTCATTTAGTAGTTTTCTCTACAAAGAACTTTTTTTAGTAAGTGGGGATGGGGTATTCAAAATTTTGTGTATTTAGTATTGAATGATAGGTTCAAGAGGGGTGTGCGGAGTACCGATAAGACGTCGTTGCTAAGGGCTGTTTTGTTGTAATTTTTTTTCTATTATTTCTTCTGTGTTGTCAAGGCAGACTTTGAACGCAAAGTAGCAGGCATAAGTAACATAATTTGTCAGATATTTAAATATGCTAAACGGGTGGAGTTCTTTCTCCATAATTAAAATCGATGAGAGGGAAAAACTTTTTCGGCATACATTCTTGCTCGTTCGCTCTCGCTCTCTCTCTTTTTTCTTTAGTTTCTTTCCCTCTGTTCCATCAGTGCTCAAAATGTGCTTTGTTGCGCAGCAGCAGCAAGGCGGCGGACGTCGTCATCATGCGAAAAATCGATGAATGAATCGATTGTGAGTGTGGTGCACGAAACAGTCGCTATGCCAATGATACTCAATTCTCTAATCAAAGATCAAATTTTAGATTTATTTTGGAGGAACGCTTCTTTAATTTTAAACTTTGCATTTTCTTTTCATTTTAATATTAAGCCACTTGGCAACTCTGCTGCTTGTTAGTGCAAGAAAAAAATTGCAGTAGCATTACTCATATTTCCATGCGCATGTGTGAGTGTGTGTATGTGTGCCTCAGAGAGGAACACGCACTTACGCATACGGCTACAAATTTAACTACTCATACACATACACAAGTAAAGTCGGAACTTTTATTGTTGTGTGTGCTGCTTATTTAATTAAAAATGCTTCAATTAATTAAAATACTGGCGCTGCTGTTCCAAATGCAAAGCGCTAGGCAGGCAGTAACAAAGCAAATCAAACGGCGTTTTTGCTGTTTTGCTGAAAAAAGCGCGCGCGCTCAGCAACATCAGTTAAATGCGTTACCCTGTGCGTTAAAGCGAGATAACTAGTGTGTTACCCACAGCGTCTGACTCTGTGCTGTTGTGCTGCCTCTCAACACACAGTGGCGTTAAAAAGTTTGCTAATGTTAGCCGTATTTTTAAAATGAGCAGCTACTATAAGTTGTAATTACAACAAACAACGTTACTGGCGGCAATTGACAACATTAACACAGGCGGCATTTTCAACTTCTTTTTCCTCTTACTATTTGCGCTGCTTCTTCGGTTAAAAGAAGTCAATCAACTATTTGCAGCTACTGCTCCGGACACACACGTACACGCATACTCATACATTTGAACATTAAAGTCTGTATCACATGTTTTTCTTCTTATTTTCGCCTGCGTGTACTACGAACAGCCATCGCATATGTATTTGTGTGAACACTTGGCGTTGGCCTTGTCGCACTTGGGCAGTTTTAGTTATGCTGGAGAGGCTCTAATACAAATGCATTCCAGGCAGGCAGGCAGCCGGCAACGAACGTCTGTCTGGGGCTCTCTTTTGCCTGCGCTCTCCCCACTCTCTGGCTTTTTACGTTGTCGTCGCCCCCACGACGCGCACTCCTCGATCCTCCCATCGTTTTATACACATTAACGTCAGTGGCGGCAGCAGCAATAGCAACATTTTTGTGCTTGCCTTTAAGTGCTTTTGCTCTTTCAGGTGCTGCTGTCGCTCCTACTTATTCCTAGCTGTATTTTTTCGAGGTCGCTATCGTGCACTCTTTAGTCTCTTCTGCCGCTTACCTCAATGTCGTCAATGAATACCACCACCTGCCCTCCCACCGACAGGAAAGAGAGCAAAGAATTAATGATTTGATTGACATGGTTTTGCTCATGTGAAATTGCACTGTATGATTTATGGTGTGTCACGCCCACAATAAATACATTTATAAGGCAAGAATCAGGCTGACTCTTCAAGCAACTGCAATCCCTTAGGCATACATACATATACTTGTGCGTGGAAGTGACGCGCCTTGAATTAGTGTAGGTGTGTGTGGGGTACATTGTGATTAAACTTGGGTGGGTGGGTGAGTGGTTTAATTTGAAAAACTCTGCAACTGTGTTGACTTTGGCTTTATGCCGCATATTTGTCTGGCATATCATATCTACTCTTTTCGATTTCATTTGTTATTGCGTGGGAATTTGATTAGGTATTTTATTTTTATTTTATTGATTTCATTGGATGACCTTAACTTGCGTTTTTATTAAAGATTTAAAATATTAGAAATCAAAAATAGTAATCGCTAATTAACTAATTTTAAATCACATGAGAAATAGATTTACAAAACTCCTATTCCAATCAAAAATAAGAAATTGAAATTCCGATAGCAGTATTAGTGTTGCAAAGCGACGCGTTACAATTTTGTGCCATTGCCAAACAACAATTTGAAGTTCAACAGAAACGCAACAGCAACCATAACTAAAAAGCAGCAACACACATTCAACCAAACTGAACAGCATGAATCACACGCATTCAACTTGATTTCAATTTTCACAGCTCTTATGTGTTTTGTACGTGTGCTACAATATTGCAATACACAAATAACAAAGCTCCCGCTGCCTTTTCAGCGTGTAAAATCTTAGCGAGTATGAGGGAGAGAAGAGACAGTGGAATTGAGAGAGGGTGTGAGGCTGGTGAGACGCGCGTACGTACGTCAGTCGCAGAGAGCAGCTGACTGCAAAAGAAAGACTGCATAAGAACGGCAGGGAGAGGGAGATGAAGAGAGTGCATATTGTATTGTGAACTGCTGGCAAAAAGAAGAGGCATAGGCAAAAATGTTACAATTACTCTATTTAGCGCTGATTTTTTTCTTTTATAGTTTCAATGTGTGTGTTGTGTGTCTATGCATGGCATATGATCATGTATGGGGTGTATATGTTTGTGAGTGTATGTGTGTTATCAGGCAAACACGCGAAGCAAAGTCTCGACTTATAAATTGCAGCTGGCAAGAGTCGATCACAGTCACAGTACCCAAGTCCAGTCACTGTGAACGAATGTGATTCATGACGCAGTTTTGGCGTTTTGTTGATGACGCCGCACAACTGTATGTACATGTGTGTGTGTGTAATATGTGCAACAATATGTATGCGAATGTGTGTGTGTATACCCGGCTGAAGTGTTATCAGCGTCAGCCCAACATGACAAAATCGGTCTAAAAAGGGAGAAAGACACTCAGCACAGGAAACCGTTAACCGCCGTTTAGCATACATACACAGTTACAGACACACACACACACACACAGACTCGCTTTTTTTGTGTGACAACGTTATGTCATTATTAACTTCTTGGGTGTGTTTGCATTCATTTTGGCTAGATAATAGATAAACAAATACGTATTTTTTTTTGTATTTGGTCTGTTTGCCTTTCCACTCTAAATATGTATGTATCTATAACTATATCGATATCGGATGGTATGCATATTATCTATAGTTCTTTGAGTTTTTTTAACACTCGCCACCATATCATAATATCTATACTAAAACTAATTTTTATTCAAACTAAAATTCTTATTTGTTTATTTTCTTTATTATCTAAATCCTATTTTTATTCTCTCGGATTTATTTGACATTTTCTTATCATGTTGTTATTGTTGTTTTTGTTGGGTTCTTACAGAAATGGTCGATGCCATGAAGAAGGTGGCTTCGATGGACGTTGAGCTGACCGTTGAGGAGCGCAATTTGCTCTCGGTTGCCTACAAGAATGTGATTGGTGCCCGTCGTGCCTCGTGGCGCATCATCACCTCCATCGAACAGAAGGAGGAGAATAAGGGTGCCGAAGAGAAATTGGAAATGATCAAGACCTATCGTGGTCAGGTGGAGAAGGAGTTGCGCGACATTTGCTCGGATATATTAAATGTCCTCGAGAAACATCTCATTCCATGCGCCACATCCGGCGAAAGCAAAGTATTCTACTATAAGATGAAGGGCGATTATCATCGCTATTTGGCCGAATTTGCCACCGGCTCCGATCGCAAGGATGCTGCTGAGAACTCATTGATTGCCTACAAGGCAGCAAGTGATATTGCCATGAGTGATCTGCCACCAACACATCCCATCCGTTTGGGCCTGGCATTGAACTTCTCGGTAGGTTAATACCTTATCTCTCTCTCTCTCTACCTTCTCTCTTGGTCTTTTGCAGTTCTTAACTAACTTATTCTTTCTCTTTTGGTCGTTCCTCTTGTAGGTATTCTACTATGAGATACTCAACTCGCCGGATCGCGCTTGCCGCTTGGCGAAAGCCGCATTTGATGATGCCATCGCTGAGTTGGATACACTGAGCGAAGAGAGCTACAAAGACTCGACCCTGATTATGCAGCTGCTGCGGGACAACCTCACATTATGGACGTCCGATATGCAGGCAGATGGTGAGTAGTTAGTTACAGTAGTCCTAAACCCAATGCCCAAGTCCATATAAAATCCGGGCGTGAGCCCTTATAATATAATAATAATATCGAGAACAAAATATTTATAAATTCTATATAATTATTTGTGTGTGTGTGTGTGTGTGAATTAGTATTTGAAATATTTGGCCTATGAATCGATATGAATTTTCGACTAACATATTGCATAAATCTCTGATCTTTGATCTATACTAAAATATAGACTCCACAACAGGTGACGGCGAGGTCAAACCCGAAATTCAGGATGTTGAGGATCAGGATGTGTCGTAATTTAAGTAAACCCCCGCCCTTCCATTTAAAAAAAAAAAAAAAAAAATACACAAAAACAAAAAAAAATAAGAAAAAAACATATACCTTCTAAAGTAAATATAATACATATAATATATATGCATACAACAACAATAAAAACAAGAAGAACAACACACAACCGGGTAATAAAGAGCAGCATCCAACAACAATAACAACAACAACAACATCAAGGAGGACGAATAGCGAGATAACATAGACAGGGAATGGGCGCAACCACAGACACCACAGCAGCGCAGCAACAGAGCAGCCGCTGGCAGAAGTCATGATGCAGAAGAAGATGCAGACACGCCACAAGAAACAGCAGCAACACATCAAATCAAAGTTGGCGACACAGCTCCGACATGGAGATGGTGCGGTGGTGTCAAGCATGCGGGGTGCAGCCGCCATGTCGAGATGCCCTCTAAATTTTTGGTATGCGATTATTTTGGACTCCGGTATACTCCCCTCCCCCCATAAGAAAAGCAGCAGGCAGCAGGCAGCACTTGTGGCAACAACAGCAGGACACGGGGAGCAGCAGCAGCAGCAACAACAACTACAACATTTGAAATTTTTTGCATTCAAGAAACAAAAGCATTATATTATATTTAAATAAATATTATATTTAATTCTGAGAAGCGAAAGCAAAATAAACTTCATTTAAAACAAGAGAGAAAGAAAATCAAATAAAAAATATATAAAAAAGAACTAAAAATACACTCACGTACAACACATACACACACACGCAGAGACAAACATACACAACTCACACACACACACATACACAGTAAATTTCATTAAAAGTTGGCATATATTATTATAACAATTTATCAGATCAACACTACAACAAAACAAAAACATACGATACACAACTTCAACTTTAATTTTAAGCCAGTCATAAAGTAATTAAATGAACTAAAAATAATAAAAGGTAATAACATTCGAAAAACAAAAACAAAAATTGAATTAAACTTAATAAGCGCAAATTGAATTAATTAAATGCAGAAAGCAAAGTAAAAACTTAATGAAATGACGATCATGACGAAAACGAAAGAAAACACAGCAGCAATTAATTTAATACATATTTAATACGAACGAAACGAGCAAAACAAGCAAAGCAGCAAATGAAGAAGAATGAAGCGAACAGAGAGGCAACGAGAGAAAAGCGAAGAACAAAAAGAAATGTTAGTTAAAGCGAATTTCGAATGTTTTGGTTAAAAAAGAAAATGCGAACAATGAGAAAACGAATTCTTAAGCTTAAATTTGTATGTACGTTAGTGTATTGTCACACACATGCATAGACACACACATTACACTAAACTACACTACACTACAGAATCACAATCGCAGCGAATAACAACATTAAGCACGATAAATATAAATGTTCTTTCGTTTCGAAGCTTTTACAATAATTTTCTTCGACGCGCCCTCTCCACATTCGCATGATTTTCGAATCGCAACTTTCGCGAAATTGGGAATATTCTCAATAATTGATTTTGTTTTTCGTTCGTGTTTGAAACGGTTTTTTGAATTCACTTTTCGCCACAAAAACATTTCATATATAAAAATATAAATATATATAAATATTAAAATGAATGAGGAAAATTAAAAAAAAAAACAAACAGAAAACGTATTTGTAGTTGCTAAACAAATGGTACACATATATATAAATATATATTGTATACGTCTTAGTATATATACATTCGTATATATGTACTTGTATATTTTCTATGCCTACCACTTATGTAATTTGTAGATTTCCAATTTTTCAAAGTGAACAACCAAACCATCCCCTCTCCCCACACTAAACAAAAGAATACCGGCGACAGAAACTCAGAAAGAAATATATAAATATGTTTGCATTTATCCAGGCAGTCGAGATAATATATTATTTAAATTAGCTAAAAGAAAAGAACAACATGAAATTCACATCGAAAACAAGTTTCGAGTTTTTCTTTAGATTCTCAATATTCATTGCTGTTTGTTCCTGAGAATCCCAAAAACAGAATCAAATTAATATTTGCAAAGAGAGTAATATATATAGTAAAAATCTGAACGATCGGTATAATTGTTTAGGCAGGAGACAGTGGGCATCACACAGCAATGGATATATAAATAATAACGAAAAACAAACAAAGAACAACAACAAACAGCTAAACTGACATTCGTATTCATTTCAAATAAAATAAAACAAAAAACAAAACATTGGGTGAATTTTATTATTTTCTGATTAAATTTATGGCACATTTGCTAAACGCTGCGAACTCATGGAAACATTTTCATGCAAATACTGTGGGTGGGCATATTATGGATGAATGTACGTTGTACAGTCACGCACAAAAGTATTCATTTTAGAATGCTGATGGTCAATTCATACCTGATTTAGTTTTTCACGAGGTAAGTACATTTATGATAACTCACTATTTTAATATAAATAATAATAATAATATATAATCTTCAAAATTTTAATTTCGTTTATTTTTTCGCCACTGCATTTTAATTGATTTTAACAGTATACGTTTTTATAATATAACTATACCTTCCTTTATGTTCTAAATTGTAATACCTGTAAAGAAACATTATATTAATGTCATGCTTTCCACCTTACGTATGATTTACTTTCTGTAACTGTCATTTTAGCTTCAAATATTTAAATTAGTTGACTATCGGTATTCGTGATGATACTCTGCTAATATCGATATAAAACTAAGGTCTATCGATATGTTGATAAAATATACACCGGGAACAGAGTTGCTTGCACAATTTTCCAATAATTTATAAGCAGACTATATTTACGTCATTGCAATTTAAATTAACGAAAATAACTTAGGCAGCTATTACTTTTTTAAATCTGAACAATTTTGCACAAAATGTCTCCAACATGATGTACTCTATTTTGCACCAAAATTGACAATATGATCGTCAAATTTGCTGAAACTCTAATGTAGCGAGTTCAAGAAACATTTGTTTTGTAATTCGTATCTCAAGTTAAAATATCTGTGCAACAAAACAATGTTGTTTTAGTGTGTTATTATTAAATAAAATACCCGATTCAGAATCAAAATTTTAAATTTTTTGCTTTAACCGCTAATATTTTGCTGCTGCATACTTTTGTGATGATGTAAAATTCCCACACAAACGGGCAGCTGATGTATTTAGTAGTATTTGTATATATCTATATAAATGTCATTGAAAATGCAAAATAGTTATTGTTTTTTTACTTTTATTAAAAGTTTTTATATCCGTCTCAATCAGCAGCTTCAAGTCCACATCCTTGCTTCTTCCACTTTTGCTTTTCATTTAAGTATTTTTCGTGTGTTCGTGCGTTGTTTTTTTTGTGTATGATTTTTTACTCTCATTTTTTCAATTGTTTTTAAATTTTTGCATTTTTTATCCTTTTTAACTTAAAAATTTGTTTGACAAAAATTGTATTTGTTTTGCTTAATTTGAATTGCATATTAAAAATGTAATAACTTTAAAATTAAATTAAATTAAATTATGTTTAAGTTTGGACGTGAATGTGTGCATGGGTAAACATGTATGTAAGTATGTATAAGTATGTGTTGGTGTGTGTGTGAGTGTGTGTGTGTGTTTAAAAATCAAAGATAATAGTTAAAGCAATAAATTGTACAATTTGCATTAATAAAATGTTTAAGTAAAACATTATTATAAGTGTGTAAGTATATAGACAATCGTTAAAATAATATGCATAAATAAATTACAATTTTTTACTTATTGTTCATTTATTACATTATTATTTTTTTAATTAAAGCGGCTTTTCGATATTTATAAATATATATGTATGTAAATTTATATAAAACATTGCAAAGAGATTCCTCAAATGAATTTAAAAAAATGTATTTGGGGGACGGGGGCAGGGACTGATTATATACGGATGATGGAAACTTGCGCGTCATTTAATAATTTAATAAGTATTAAGTATGTTTATTAAACATTAATCATGCCACAATATGCTAAGTAATTTAAGGAGTTTTACGTTACGTTTTATGTTTTCGATTTTCTTTTTAAATTTACGTTTTATGTAAATATATTTTTTGTAATATAATGTAGTAGTAATTATGTAATGCATATTTTCACAAGTGTTTTTTTTTTGTTGTTGTTGTCTCATTTTTCTTCTTGTTTTATTTTTCTTTTTAAGGACCCGCAACGCTTTCAATCGTTGCTTCTCTCTTTGCTCTCTTTTCGGTTGCTTTATAAGTCAATTTTTCATCTCGAAGAATATTCTCTCATTTTTGATTAAAGACATTGAAAGTTGTTTATGTGTCATATAAATGTAACTAAATTTAACTAAGTTGATTTATTTATGAATCAAGTTAATGTTGACATTGTTGTTGCAGCAACTTGTTGTACAAGTTTGATTTATTGTTGCCGCGTCGCTTGTGCTACAAACAAACCAAAAAAATAAGATAAGATATTAACCGAACTATATAAACAATTTTGTTGCAAAAATTATTGGTGTCCCAGCAATAAAAAATATAATTATCATCATATCGATATAACGGGACCACACCATATGTATGCGTATTCTATAACAGAAAACATATAGGATTACATATACACATATAATATATAGATAGAGAGATATACATATATATATATATATATATATATATATATATATATAGATTGTATACAATATGAGAGGGAGGATTAATAATTTGGGAGGGAGGACTACAATTAACAGAACATTACACGTACATTAACGTAATTAATCATAAATTTAATCATAATTTTAATCGTAATCGTAATCATAATAGTAAACTAAGCAGCTGCCTTCAGTTGGCTGACATCAGCAGCTGTCTCTTTATATATATGTATATATATATATATATATATATTATGTATATGTGGTTAGTATATATATATGTAGATAGTTAGCTGGTCACTAACATTGCTTGATTGTGTTGGGTTTCGCTTAAGCTTAAGCTTAGCCAAAAAACTTATCGCATCCGTTTTATATATATATATATAAGTATATGTAAATAAATTGTTGTAAATTAGTTAATATACTGCTATACATAGAGTATATATTAATATATATGTATTGGTACGAAAAATTGTTGCGTTCAGTGTCCATTTCAGAAAGATTTCATTCCAAATTCTCTGGCCTCTCACGCCGTGGCATTATTCAGCTGCTGCAGCTTCACTTTCAGTTCGGCGAATGTTGGTCGCTTGGCAGGATTCAGATCCCAGGCCTGTCGCATCATCTCGTATATTTCCGCTGGACAGCCCTCGGGTGCTTCCATTTTGTAACCAACCTCCACATGTTTCACCACATCCGCCAATGGCTGCAAGAAAATTTAAAATATTATAAAGTTAAAAATTTTATTTTTTTTCTATATAGTATATTAAGTACTTACAATTCTGGGATAGGGCACACGTCCAAAGGAGTATATCTCCCACAGCAATATGCCAAAACTCCACATATCCGATTTGTTAGAGAAACGCTAAATTCACATACAAATGAATATATTTAAGTAAATTTATATTTAGGATCTTTTTTTTTTAATAGTCTACTTACGCCATTTTTCAGTGCCTCGGGCGCTGTCCATTTGATGGGCAGCTTGCCCACGTCGAGATTATAGCATTCCTCGCGCGCCAGTCCAAAGTCGGATACCTTGGCCACGCAATCCTCCGATATGAGCACGTTGCGTGCGGCCAGATCACGATGCACAACCTTTTTGGCCTCCAGATACTCCATGCCAGAGGCCGTATCGCTGAAAATAATAACAAATTGTAATTCATTAAAAAATGTTTACTTTTAAATTATGTTTTAAATAATTTGTTTAATTTTGTCTTGCCACCTTGTTGTATTATAATTAAAAACATTATTTAAAAAATATAATATTTTTAAAATTAATAAAAATAATTTTTATAAAATTTTTGATGTGTAACTTACAAGGCGAAATTGATTTGATCCTTTTTGGTTATATGCTGTCGTCCACGCGAACGCAAATAATCAACCAGCGATCCTTTGCTCATGTATTCCGTAACCAAGTACAGATGTTTGCTGGTAAAAACTAGGCCAATAAACTTGACCAGATTCATGTGCTCCAGCGTGCTGCAAATACAAGTTTATTGGTGGATATACTATATATGTACATACATATGAAATGTATTGATGACTTACGTCATGACCGATGCCTCGGCTAGAAACTTTTGGACAGCGCCCTCATCTTTGAGCATCTTGACGGCAACTTTCTCGTTACGCAATATGCCCAGCATGACATCACCGAACTCGCCCTTGCCAATGCTCTCTCGCAGCTGCAGCTCCGCTTCCGGTATGACCCAACCCTTGTCCACAAACTCCTTGGAGTTGATGCAAAACTCCTGTTTGCCCAACTTGGGCAGACAGTTGATCAGCTGCGTACACAGACCATCCGCATCAGCCTCATAGTGCTAACAAAAAAATGAAACAAAACAAAGATTAATTAATGATTATGTGGATTGGGTGATTGTTCAAATTACCGCCACAAGCTGCCCCAGATTCTCAAAGTATTCCTCATCATCGATGGTTAGCTTATTCTCCAGATATTTGACACGATAGTGCTCCACTTTGCCCTGAAAGCAGACGCACAGCGTATAGTCACCGGGAAAGTTTGTGGATTCGCGCACCAGGAAGAGTCCATCCTCGCGCGGTTGCAGCAAATGCTCCGCCTCATCGCGTGTTATGCTGCCATGGAACCACCTAAAGGAGGATACAACAAACCAATAATAAATCGTCCTCTTGGAGAGACTTTCTAGCGATTCCACTTACGGCATTGCATTCAGCTTGACTTCGCATTTGCGGTGGAGCTGTGGTGCACCGCCTGTGGGCGAGAGGGAAGCAGCATGATTCATGGCCGTGGTGGAGCCACTTGTCCATTTGTCCATGCTGCCACCATTGATATCGAAGCTGTGCAGCGATGTCGACATGCCACTTGTTGCATTGCCACCACTGTTGTTGTTATTGTTGCTGTTGCTGCCACTCCCACTTAGGCTAGTGCTGGCAACTGTTGATTGCGCCGCCGACGACGACTGCAGCAACATGGGCGCCAGACCACCACCCACTGGGGCATGCAGCGTCAGCGAGGAGGACATTAGATTATTGCTGGTGCCACAATTGGCCAGCAATTGCATATGTTGCTGCTGCTGTTGCTGTGTTACGGCAGCAACAGCTGCCGCTGTCACCGATGTGCCGCACGTCTCCGCCGCGGATGCTGCTGCTCCCGCTGCTGCTGTCGACGCTGATGTTGCGGGTGCAAATGTTGACAATATGCTGTGCGGTTGCGTCGTTTGCTGTTGATGTTGCTGTTGCTGTTGTATTGTCGTCGTCTGTTGTTGCTGTTGCTGCGTCTGATTGGGTGATTTTGGCGAATGATTGTTGATTAAATTATGACTATTCAATGCATGCGATGACAGATGCAATGCACCTGCCGCTGCCGCTGCCGTCGCTGCTGCCTGCTGTGGTTGGTGCTGCAACAAAATGTGTGGCAACAACTCGTTCAGTTACATAATTAAATTCATCGTTATCGCACTCGCCAAGTCATTCATAAATATCTAATTAATAACATTAAGCGATAAGATTGCGCAGAGCAATAAAATAAATGGCATAAACCAATAGCTTAATGAAGAGCTTTAAAGCTCACCAAGTGAGTGCAGAAAGGAGCATATATCTTATATGTATCTTTGAGTCTTTCTTATAACTTCAAAGCTTTCCTATTGCAGCTTTCAAAGCTCCTTTAAACAGACTTTCACTTACCAAATTATTCTCGCGATGATGATGATGATGTGGCGGTATGCTTGGTGGCACTATATGCGGTTGGGATTGGCTCAGCTGCTGTTGATGCAACAGCGATGTGGCAGTTAAACCGACACCGACCCCGACTCCGACGCCCATCGAATTGGGCTGTGGAGCGGGTCGCTTATTGTGTCGAAGCGGGGCTGTGGGTGGCATTTGATGCCCGGTGGCCTGCAGATACCATGGATCGCCGGCTGTGCCGCCCGCTGTGGCAGCCGCGGCAACCGATGGCTGCGAGAAACCTCGATGATGTCCAACGACCGTTGTTTGTCCGTTCTGTGTGGCCGTCGCGTGACTGTTCATATCCTCGACCTTGCTGCAGCTGACAGCGTTGCTGCTGTCAACTGTTGCTGCTGCTGTTTGGTTAGCTGCTGCTCCTGCTGCTACTATTCCGGGTGAGGCTGTAGATCCTCCACCCTCGGTCACCTCCCTGGTTGTTGTTCCTTTTGTTTCTACTCGTCTTTTTGCTGCTGTTGTTGTTGGTACTTGAAGCGGCTTGGCCGCGGCAACATTTGCTCTGTGTTGCGCCGGTTTGTTGTCTTTGCCTTGTCCTTGTTTAATTTCAACCTTTATCAGTGCATCCGCTGCCGCAACAGCTGCCCTTGTCCTTGACGGCGATTCCTTATTTGATTTTGTCTCAGTTGCTTTTTGTGTAGCTTCTTCGTCTGCAAATTAAACAAGAAATATAGGCAAAATTTATTATTTACTCAAATCGTTACCACAACTCAATGCTAATCTAATCACAACAAATACGCACACACACACACACACAGTCAATTGTAGCTATAGTCAACATGCTTTGTAAACTATTTAATAGGTAAAAAATGTTCTCTGTAGATTTTGTTTGCCCAAGTCATTAAATATGCATACATCTTTATATAAACAACAATAACAATTGACTATAAGTTCGTACTATTATTACTCATAAATTCGCTAATAGCATTTCAAGTTCAAATTCATATTTGAATGCATATTCTACTGTCCGTCGCTTTTCATTGGTCTGGCAACGCTTTTTAATGTCTTAAGCTTGTCTGTTAACGATGTGCTTAACATTATTATTCGATAGCAGCGCGTTTCGATTGTTTAAGAACATGCATATATCGATAGGTACTGGCTGTATAGTTTCAAATTCAAATTCTAAGTAGCTTTTGAGCTTAACAAATTTCATTTAAGATATAAAGGATAATATTCTTTATTTTATTTATTTTAATATCAATTAATGCCACAAATCATTTATTTGATCAAACAGTTAATCAGAGTCATAAATGTAAGTTTTTATTGCGCTCTGTTATCAAACACAGTTACAATGTCATTTCGTATTAATCCAAAGCACGTTTATTTAGTTAATGATTAAATTGCACAACACTTTTCGATAAATTAACTGCTCACATGTATTCTCTTATAAACAATTCGTAATTGTTGCTGCTACTGTAGTAGATTCAACTGCAACTGCGGTTCGCATATTAATCGGGGCTTAGGCTACGCCCACGCCCACGGCTATCCGCAATTTTGGGCGGCTGTCAAACAAGAGCAGCATGAGCAGGTGAGGATGAACAGAGAGAGAGAGAGACAGAGGGAGAGGATTCGCACAAAAAAAGGGAGTGAGTCAGCGCGCCCGAGAGCGAAAAGGACAGAAGGTTGGCAACTGATTTTGTCTAAAATGTAAAACATTTGCGATGTGACAAGCATAATTAAAAGTTTTACTGCGCAATTTGCGTAAATATCGTGAGCTACTGTATTGAGCCATACCTTTCAAATACAGGGTGTATATATGTAGCTACCGATAATGTTCCCTTCTATTTTTTAAAAAAATCTATATCCAAATATTCCACTGATTAATAATTATATATCAACTATTTTGATTTATATACCCTGCTTACAAATAAAGTAGGGTATTTCAGAAATTTACACCAAATCTGTACCGAGGTTTTCATCCGAGGTTTTCTCATTAAAATTCTCAAGGCATAGTATTATTTACTCGAGCATTGAAATTGAGCAATAAATCTCGGGAGCAACGCAACTTAATTTTACTCTCTTTTGTTTATTCGGAATATTGCTCGTAATTATGTTTTAAATAAAGTCTGCGTTTTCGTGGCTATGATACATTTTTTGATTTTTAAATTTTATGTTAATTTTTTTTTTTTTTAAATGACGGAAACTGGCAAACTCAATGGAATTCTCAGAGTCTAGTCACGAGCAGAACAACTCGTGTTCTTGTCGACTTATGGTGGGAGTATATTTCTAAAGCGCGTTGAATTGACTAATCATTATCGTTTTGGTAAAAACCTATCAAATTGCGCGATAGTTTCGTATTATTTTGTTGACCTTGCCACAAATTCAAATTTATTTAACACATTCGTTATTCGTAATTTTGTTTGTGCAGGAATCATGCAATTGCAATTAACCATTGTCTTGATAATATATCATGTCCAATTGGTTTCAAATTTTTACCCCAACATGATTCAACAGAAAAAGGAAACACAAAACGAATACAAGAAAATATTGCAAGCAGTCATCGTTATCGTATGTTTCCTGATTCATAGTCACGCCACAAAGTGGACTGTATATCTCTGGTCCAATTGTTATCTAATAATGGAACCATTTAACAAGTGCGTTTACTAAAGTCTTCATACAAAAAAAGATCTCTATGTAAAGTAAATGTGAAGAAGTCCCATTTCGCTCTATATATGAGGGGTACCAAAATGAAGGCGTTAATTTCAGCAATCTTTGAATGCAGTTTTGTTTTATGGGTCAAAACTTGAAAAAAGAGGTATGAAACTTCAAAATCAGTTAGGATTTGACAAAGTTATGTCAAAACTAATTTTGGGTATTTGTGAAAGTCCCAATTTGCACTATATATCAGGGCTTCCTAGGGGTACCAAAATGAAGGCGTTAATTTCAGCAATCTTTGAATGCAGTTTTGTTTTGTGGATCTAAACTTGAAAAAAGTGGTATGAAACTTCAAAATCAGTTAGGATTTGACAAAGTTATGTCAAAACTAATTTTTGGGTATTTGTGAAAGTCCCAATTTGCACTATATATCAGGGCTTCCTAGGGGTACCAAAATGAAGGTGTTAATTTCAGCAATCTTTGAATGCAGTTTTGTTTTATGGGTCAAAACTTGAAAAAAGAGGTATGAAACTTCAAAATCAGTTAGGATTTGACAAAGTTATGTCAAAACTAATTTTGGGTATTTGTGAAAGTCCCAATTTGCACTATATATCAGGGCTTCCTAGGGGTACCAAAATGAAGGTGTCAATTTCAGCAATCTTTGAATGCAGTTTTGTTTTATGGGTCAAAACTTGAAAAAAGAGGTATGAAACTTCAAAATCAGTTAAGATTTGACAAAGTTATGTCAGATCTAAGTTTGGGAATTTGTGAAAGTCCCAATTTGCCCTATATACCAGGGCTTCCTAGGGGTCCCAAAATGAAGGTGTTAATTTGAAGAATCTTTGAATGCAGTTTTGTTTTATGGGTCAAAACTTGAAAAAAGAGGTATGAAACTTCAAAATCAGTTAAGATTTGACAAAGTTATGTCAGATCTAAGTTTGGGAATTTGTGAAAGTCCCAATTTGCCCTATATACCAGGGCTTCCTAGAGGTCCCAAAATGAAGGTGTTAATTTGAAGAATCTTTGAATGCAGTTTTATTTTATGGGTCAAAACTTGAAAAAAGAGGTATGAAACTTCAAAATCAGTTAAGATTTGACAAAGTTATGTCAGATCTAAGTTTGGGAATTTGTGAAAGTCCCAATTTGCCCTATATACCAGGGCTTTCTAGGGGTCCCAAAATGAAGGTGTTAATTTGAAGAATCTTTGAATGCAGTTTTGTTTTATGGGTCAAAACTTGAAAAAAGAGTTATGAAACTTCAAAATCAGTTAAGATTTGACAAAATTATGTCAGATCTAAGTTTGGGAATTTGTGAAAGTCCCAATTTGCCCTATATACCAGGGCTTCCTAGGGGTCCCAAAATGAAGGTGTTAATTTGAAGAATCTTTGAATGCAGTTTTGTTTTATGGGTCAAAACTTGAAAAAAGAGGTATGAAACTTCAAAATCAGTTAAGATTTGACAAAGTTATGTCAGATCTAAGTTTGGGAATTTGTGAAAGTCCCAATTTGCCCTATATACCAGGGCTTCCTAGGGGTCCCAAAATGAAGGTGTTAATTTGAAGAATCTTTGAATGCAGTTTTGTTTTATGGATCAAAACTTGAAAAAAGAGGTATGAATCTTCAAATCAGTTAAGATTTGATAAAGATATGTCGCAACTAAGTTTGGGAATTTGTGAAAGTTCCATTTTGCCCTGTAGATCAGGGCTTCTGAGGGGTCCCAAAATGAAGTTGTGAATCCTTGAATGCAGTTTTGTTGTATGAGTCAAATAAAAATTTGGGGTATAAATTTGAATATTGGTTGAGATTTGGGAAGCCTTTCAAATAAATCATATGGACTGTGTATTTTTAAATACCTCATTGGAATATTACTGCTAGGACTTATTAAACTGCCTATCGCCTCCAGAAACGGATACGTTGAAGTGTATCGAACAGCTTTGAGATATAATTATAAGGGTGGGACAAGTTATTTTGAAGTCAGTAACCAGATTACAAGGAGTTCACACATTTTGATATGAAAGTTTATGTCAGTGATACCCTACGATAAATAAAATAAATTTATTTCTTATAAACCATTTTATTGACTCATAGGGTATCATTGACCTTGGTTGCTTTTATCCTTTTGGCCTGTCATCCAGTTAATTAATGCCTGACCTTCAACGTCAAGTTGATCACAATTTGTTTGCCTGGGGCAACTGTTGATGTCGCTGATCATACATATATTCCACGCATTGCGTTGTCATGATCTCTGGGCATGAGTCAGAATAAAGTTGAATAAGCTCACCCACTTTGACAGGCAAACACAAGGTTCGTCTGGCATGTAACTGTATTTACATACATACAGTCATAAGTTCTACGAAAGAGACGAGAGAAAATAATGGGAAGTTATAGGGGGTAAATAAATGTCAACGCTGCTGTTTGAACTGACAACACCCGCAACGAGACATGATGTGACTTGATGACTTCACCTCACATCATTTTACACTTTGCACCTCTCTTGTTTGTTTGTATACATATTTATTTTCGAATTTGCCTTTTACTTCAAATAACAATTGCTGCGCACTTCACGTCGCCGACTAACGATAGACATGGCGTGTTATCGATTTATTGCAGACGAGTTGGCAGCACGCACGCACGAAATGTAAACACAGAAGCAGCATGACATGAAGAAGAGTCTTCTTCGCTTGCGAAACTTTAGAGCAGCGAAAAATGATTGTGAAAAGTCGACGCCAATTGGCAAACAGAATATTTGTTGTATTTATAATGTTGTTATTGTTGCTCAAGCGTTAAATAAATATAAGCAGAACAATAACTAACACTCTACAGGAATCCCACACTTCACGTCGTATATTTATTTTTAAAAATGAATTTGAAATAAATGAATTTTTGGTTTGCATTTACTCGCAGTTATTATCTGTTTTTTTTTTTTTTTGGGTGCTGTCAGTGGCTTCATTAAAATGCTTTTGTTATTATTTCTGTATATTGCAAATTAAAAATATGCATAAATTTTTGGACGAAAAATTAACGACAAAAACGAGCAATCATCAACGCTTGCCGGACATGTGAACAAAGTTATAAACTTAAAATGATTCATTGACAATTGTTTTCACATATTTTCAACATTATTATTGTTATATCTCAGAGTTACTGACTTTTGTAATGCACTGTAGGAAGTTGGTTTTGTTTTTGTTGTTGTGGGTGTCTGTGTGTGTGTGCACTTATATGGCCATATAACTCGCAATGCGATGAGGTAATGCACAAGTCTCATCATTAGCTTGTGCAAATACCGAAAGCACTTTAAGTTCAAATTTTATAATGAAAAAATTAAATGTTCCATGCAATTTGTAGTACAATTAAGCTGAAAGCGAGGAAAAGGAAGAAAAAGGGGGGCAGATTAACTAAGATTGAGAATCGAAATGGAATTTCAATAAACGAGATCATTTTGTGATTACTAGAAGAGTGTATTGTAAACAAAATGGCAATTAGAGATGGGAAAACAATTTAGGTTATCGATAGATATCGCATAAGCTTAAGCTCAATACTAAGGAAATCTATTGCAACTCTTAAGAATTGCAACTGATTCGTTAAACATGTGTTAGAGCTTGAATTTATATACTATGTATACTGAAAATAATGGTAGCCAACGTAAGCTACATAAGAACTATCGCATAAAATTGACTAGGCTCAGCACTCTTGAGTTCTGAGCAACTCATTAGCTTTGTTTAATCATTTTAAGATATAATCTTTAGCTAATAAGCGATGTAAAGAATTCTGAGACTTGCAACAGTTATAACAACCTTTGCTATAGCTTGACGATGGATGAGAACTTCCACAATGTAATGTGATGTGTGGCTAACACTACCACCAACAACAACAACGGGAATCTGTTAGCCAAGTTAACTAACTATAACTGAAAGACACAGACAAAGTTGCCCCCAGGGGCGATTCATGTCACGTCACGGCACAGAAAATAAGCAAGGGTAGAAATTCTATATATGCTAAAGAGCAACAAATGTTAGACGAGACGGTAAGAGAAGAGAAGAGAGAGAGTGGAGGGAAAAAAACTACAGTTCAACACCTATAGAGGTAACAAGTACGTGAGAATCTTTTGTATTGCTTCCTCCATTGTATGCAAGTTAAGGAAGGAACCAGGAAAAGCTACAGAGACAGAGAAAGAGAGAGAGCAATGTAAATGCAGGAGAAAGAGAAATACAGAGACGAGACATGTAAATACCATGCATCACAATCATTTCGTGTAGTTTCGAGCTGGAAAGTGTAAAATAATAATGAAAGGCAGACAGATGGATAGACAGACAAACAGACAGACGAACAGACACAGAGGCAACTTTAGTCAACTCAACAGCAAAGAGGCATGAATGGAACATTGTATATGATGATGACGATGATGTGGATGATGATGAAGAAGGCAAACATCATGATGTTGGCGATGGCATGCTAAAGCCACATGATGATGACACCAGCCAAAGCACAAGCAGACAAAGTGTGAAGGAGATTCGCTGCTCTGCTCGCATTTTGGCCAACAATTTGCATATCGCATGCAATGCGATGAGGGGCACAGGAAAACCGCAAGCCCAGCAAACGGACGAACAGACGCCAGGACGGACAGCAGGAAGAAGGAAGTCAAGCCAGCCAAGTCACAAGGTAAACATGCAACACACATACCCACACTGCTCTCTTTGTACTCCACATACGTATACATATACAAAATAAAAGTACTAATTACATGAGTCGCTCTGTGTCAGGTGGGCAGGGCTGTAATCGGCAAGTGGGCAGCCCCATTTTGCTGTTTACTATTTTATATGGTTGAGTTTAATTAAACTTTGTTATGCGACGGAAATCTATCAAAACAGTATAGGTATTCCTGGGATCTTTCATTATAGATACAATGCGATAGATACTAATATAGATAATATTGTGGTGTAAAATGTATTTAAAGAGTAGATTTTTTATTGAAGCTTAAAGTTCTAAGGGCTCATAACTTTGATAAATTAATTGTATTTTATTTTTTACCCATTTCATTCAATCCTATTCTATACTATTCGCAATTCCGAAAAAACTTTCTGATAATATATCGATGTATTATTATATCGCTATTTTTATTGAAATGATATTTATAACTAATATTTCTTTGCTCCGCAGCCGAATAATGTATCTCATCTTATAATTTAATTAAATGGAATCTAATGAATTATATTCTTATGTTTGATTAATATACAACATCTCATTTAATTTGGGAAAATAATAATATCGATATATAGACTTTAATGCGATAATGTTTTATAAAATAAAAAATAATGTTAATACGATATTTTGCAAAAGTTTTCAATCGGAAGGGATTCAGATTGCTTTAATCTACATTACAGTATATTGAATTTAAAATGTATTTAGCATGGAATCTTTAGTAAGACTTGTATTTCATTTAAGCACCTCAACTATGGGTATTCTTCTAGTTTGTGTTGGTTTCAATTTCAACTACTTCTAGTCTTTTGATGATTGTCTCAACCAATGACGGAGATGGACAATCGCTTGGCTGATTCTGCCGCCTCTTGGCCACCTTTCCAAAAAGACATAAATAAAGCGTGTTGGCAATTTGAGACTGAAGCCAAAAAGGCAAAACAAAAACCCAAAACCCCACATCAATGTCAACCCAAAACAACAAAAGGGGAGTCTCGTCGCCAGTCGCCCAATCTCTCACTTTGGTTTCGATGTTGAATTTGGTTTACCAAGCGCAACGATGGTAACTTTATATGCAGCTCACAGTTTGCTTAAGTGAAGCAGAGCACTTGCGACATTGGGCACAGGGCTGCTTTGGGGTTTTTGTACACCGGAGTTACTTATTACTGGAAGATATCCAAACTAGGGTAGACTATGCTAATATTTTAGATTTAATTTTTTTGCCATATCCTTTTCCAAAATCAACAGTTCGATTCTAGCGAGTTTAGTGTGATTGTAGGTTGATTTTGGGCTGTCTTTAGATCTGAACCTCAATCAATTGCGACATTGGGCACAGGGCTGCTTTGGGGTTTTTGTACACCGGAGTTACTTATTACTGGAAGATATCCAAACTAGGGTAGACTATGCTAATATTTTAGATTTAATTTTTTTGCCATATCCTTTTCCAAAATCAACAGTTCGATTCTAGCGAGTTTAGTGTGATTGTAGGTTGATTTTGGGCCGTCTTCAGATCTGAACCTCAATCAATTGCGACAAAAGGCACAGGGCTGCTTTGGGGATTTTGTATATCAGAGTTACTTATTAACGGAATGTATCCAAACTAGGGTAGACTATGCTAATATTTTAGATATAATTTCTTTGCCATATCCTTTCCTAAATCATCTTTCGATTCTAGCGAGTTCAGTGTGATTGTAGGTTGATTTTGGTCCGTCTTCAGATCTGAACCTCAATCAATTGCGACATAAGGCACAGGGCTGCTTTGGGGTTTTTGTATACCAGAGTTACTTAATAACGGAATGTATCCAAACTAGGGTAGAATAAGATTATTTCACAAACATTTACTATATCCTCTTCTATATATTTTCATATACTAACCAAACCAATCATCGGTACTAATGATGGGAGGCAAGGAGCTGCTGCTGTTGTTGTTGTTGCTTAGAATTCTGCCTCTGTTTGTGGCACGTTCTTTGGTGTTGCATCTGCTGCTATTGTTGTAGTTGTTGTTGTTGTTTTGTTCAGGCTTTGGTTTGACTGTTGCTGTTGTTGCTGTGGCAGCTTGAAATCTACGTTGTGCACTACGCAGGAAGTTCAACAAACGCACGTCAATGGGCTGCGGCGGATTCGCGTGCGTTGAGGCAGTTACTTTGCTGTGGCTTCTGCTGTAGCTACCGTTTGTTGTTACCACCACCGCATTGGACGGGTATTTATCACAAAAGTAAAACTCCTTCCGTTTAGGTGGCGCATATGCTGCACTCAGGCTGCTGCACAGCTGCAGAGGTCGACGTCTGGCCTTGGAAATTAGATGACCGCCTGGGGCATGACCACCACCACCGCCACCACCACCACTGCTACTTGTGGGACTGCTGTTTATCGATGGCGGCGACTCCCTGTGGTGCCCCAAACTGCTGGCACTGCGATTCAAGCTCTGCTTGCACCAATACACATCCTTGCTACCAAAATAATAATACCGTCGTCGCGGATCTTGAGTTGCCAAATTGGAGCCAATACGGTGGTGTCGACTGCAGTTGCTGCGTGTTGAACGTTTGCTGTGATTTGTGTTTGTGTTGCTGCTGCTGCTGTTGTTGTTGTTATGGTTGTTGTTGTTGTTGTTGTGATTCTTGTTGCTGCCACCAGTTGTTTGACTGCCACTGCTGGTTTGTGAGTTGTCGCTCTCGTTGCTCAAACTGTTGACACCGTTAATGGCTGCTGATATTTCTGTTGCTTTTGTTGACACTTTTTCGGCTATCGCCACATTCGTTTGCGTTGGCGTAAGATACGAATTCGATTGGATGAAGACGCCATCGCAGGTTATTTTGATTGTTGTCACCATGTTCCACACGGCATTTCGCACGCCTTCCTCCCACTTGCTAAACCACTAGGCATTTATCGATAACACTTTGGCACTTTGACACTTCACCTGTTATTCTATCGTTGCAAATTTTTCTTTAGATTTTTGGATATCGACTTTGGCGGCGCTTACGTTTTGTTATATGTATATACCAAATATCATATAAAGTAAAAGTTATCGATATTAGATATCATATCGATATAATATAAAATATCGATAGCTTTATCTTTATACTCAAATGCAATCTATTCTATTCGAAGGCAATGAGAACCCATATTATACATACAAATTCTTTAAATTCTATCATATTAAAATGATCGATATAAAATTGTGTATAATTTATATCAAATCGATTACTTTTACTTTTAATGATATGTTTTATATATCAAATTAAGTACGATTCACAGGATTACGGTTTCAGTGATTATTATGTATCAAATTAAGTCGACTACCTGACGATCTGTGATTTTCAAAATTTGTTAACTAAAAATATCGATAACTTAATATATCGATTAAGTACCAAAATCAAATATAAGCTCAGTAAACTAACAAGTAAGATACTACTCATAGCTAATACTTAAAGCAACTATTGAACTTGCTCACAATAGCCAAGCTTTTCCACTTCATTCCCCTCTCTACGGTTATTTCCTATAAATTCTTTACTTTTATGCGCTGGACTCTGCCCTACTTGAATCGAGGCTAATGTCGAACACAAACAATGCACAATTGCAAATTGTTTTCTTTTGTAATAATACTAATTAAAGTTGCTGTCTGTTTGTTTTTTGTGTGTTTTGCTCGTTTTTTCCTTGCCATTGAAGCACTTCGAAAAAGATGTAAGAAACCAAATCAATGTATGACAGGGGGAAAAAACTGACTGCTGAAAAAAAAGACTGGAAAAAAAACTCGCACAAATGGAAAATATCTTTGGAGAAAATCCAACAAGCAAAGCAACCACTAAATAAAAAAAAAGTGAAACAACAAAAATATTTGTCTGTTGATGCTCCATATTTGTCAACTCTCTTTTGAACGAAAGAGGGGGGTAAGGGAGTACGTATAGTAGTAATAATAGTAATTGTATTGCCAAAGTCAATTTGCCACATTAAGCGTAACTGTAACTTGTCTTTAGACAAAAAAAACAACAACAACAATAACTACATCGAATCTAAGCACATCCAATAAATAAATATTGATGTAGTACTTGCAGACAATCGACAATTTCGTAGCTAAAGCGTTGATACTTTTTGTTTACTTAACATTTCTTTTCTAAATACCGCTTACATTGAAGAGAATCGGGTGTGCCAGGTTCATAGACCACTTTAATAGTTGAAACCGTGTTTGGTATCTGAAAGTTGAGCACGTATACGTATTTTTGTAGGTTGGAAATACACGCACATAGCAAGTAGCATGGCTTGAATTGAATTGGAATTTAGCGGGAATTGTGCAAATACTTGTATACTCCTTACATATCTATATATGTGTGTACATACATATATCTGAAAGAGTTTTATATAAGCCTACATATTGTATATAGTATTTTAAGCGTGAGAACACTGACAACGCCCATTGTTATAGTTGCTATTGTTGTACAGATACAGATACATATTATGTATCTATCGCTGTGTACATTACAATCTATTGTATTTAATTCAAGGCAGGTATGCTGCTTGGGAAAGTACGCGAATAACCAGGTGAAATGCTACAGATGTCGACAGATATGAAGATATATACATATACACATATAGTATAATGTGCAGATTCAGCCGACAGTCTCATATGCAGTTCAGTTATGTTATGTAGGCAGTAGTGTTAATTGAGTGTGAATTGCTCAGAGACCATGGTCTATTTTAAGTATACAAAGTTATTTACATTTCATTTTTTTTTTTCGTTGATTTAACAACGACAAGTTCAAATACTGTTTAAGTAATGAACTAGTTCATGTAAGCAAAATATTTGAAGCGTATTGAATTTAGGAAAAAATTTACTTAAATCTGGATTTAAATTCAAATAAAATTTAGGATTCAAATATCCTCAATATTCTTATTGTAAATTATAACTAGTTAAAGAACTAGTTCCAATTAAGATTATTGCAAGTTCAACTGAAAGTTCATTAGTTCATTTGAAGATTGAATTTAAGCGAAGTTCATCTTAGGCTAAGTTCTTAAGGAAAGTTTACCTACTTGACGACAGCAGCTGAACTTGAAGTTATCTACAGAAAAATGGAACTTTTGCCAAAGAGTTTTTAATGAGACTTTCAATTAATTTAAAAGCCCGGCATATAGTGAAAGCTTTTCACTTTTCATTTATGGGACACTTGAAGAATTCTGAACAAATGTCAAATGTTTAAGAGGCCTGGACACACCAGCCAAGTTCCACAATTAATAATGGAAATGAAGCCAAGAATTGGGCACGTGGAAAGTGGAAGATCTATCAGACGAGGGGGAGCGAGAGCAAGAAATACAATCAGACTGTGAGGGAGACACAAAATTAAGGTTCTGTTTTTGGTAAAGACGGGAAATGGAAGACGCTAAGAAAAACGTGCAACACAATGTTAAAGAGCCGCCATGGCAAAGAGAGGAAGGCCCAGAGAGAGAGAGAGACGACTCCGGCTGAATATAAATAACATCAAGAAACCAATTTAAAAACAAAAGCAACAATAATAACAACAACAACAACAAATGAAATATGACACAACAAGTTTTTGTATGGAAATAGACGAAATGCAAAATGAAAAGCGAAATCAAAATAAAAGTTCGAAAAAAAAAACCTGCGCTCTCGTCTAAAAACAAAGTGGGTAATAATATGAAACAATAAGACCATAAAAAACAACAATACAGCAACAACAACAACAGTAAATGGCTAAACAAAAACAAGCATAAAGTGGAGGCAAAAGTGAATAAGCCCGAGGCGCCGCCGCGTGGCGGATATCCTCGGGCGAGAAACGGTCTTTATTTACAAATAATAACAAAAAAAATATATATACATATATATAGAAAATACTACTATTAGTATATGAATTGTTCGCAGTGTTTTATTTTATATTTGCAGTGAAAGTTGCACGTTTTGGCAGCTCTGAAAAAATAAAAAGGGCGTTGCACAAGCTGCACAGTTGGAAGTCGAAGTGTTGCAGCCAAAGATTGATTACTAACTAAAAGCTGAACAATTAATTAAAAGCCAAAAACCATAAAACAGCAAACGCATACAACCAACAACGAAGCTTAAATACTCTTTAAAAACAATAAAAAAAATAAATACGTAATTCTTCTTTGGTAGGCGGAAATCTTGGCAAGAGTTTCATGAGACTTCAGCCAGCTGTTAAATGAGATATAGATACACTTTTATCTTTCTATATACATATATATTTTTCAGCTAATGCAGATAGGGCTAAGAGATGTGATATGTGCAGTTACAGAAGAAGAAGACGAAGAAGATGAGATGCGTAACAAACTTGTTGATTAACTGGCAAGTGCTCTCCAAGCTCAACACGTACACTGCACAACAATGAAAATGAAACGAGAGAAAAACCATAAAAAAAGAAACATAAAAAAAAAAAAAAAATTAAAAAAAAATGAGGAATGAAATGCGGCGCATGCGCAATTGAAAAATGAAATGCGCCATTGGCTTTTTGTTTATACGTTACTTTTTTTTTGTTTCTTTTTTTATTTTTGGTTATTTGTTGTTAACGTATTTCCATTTCTTGGCCGTGTGCAGTGAATGGCAAATTGCCTAAGTAGATGGAAAATACACACAAATACAAAATATGTATGTATGTATGTATGTATGTATGTATATATCACCGTTAAGAAAACATCAAAAATTAATTCACGCGTCTGCACAGCGTTGTCCACTTTCACTTCGGCTCTGGGCAACTCTCTCAGGATGATGACGACTACTGCTAGACGAGGCCTGTCTTACCCACAACAACAACAACAACAACTACAGTAACAACAACAGCAACAACAACAACGTCAACTGAAATTGGCCAGACACGAGAGACACACGAAACTAAAACTAGTTACAGTTTAAGGCCCCCACGACCAGGCCAAAAGCGATGACTAATGCGCCGGAAAATTGCAAATGGCTTTAGCCTGGCGGACTTAAAAAACAAGCTAAAAAGATAAATTTAAAATAAATAAAATAAAAAATACAGCTTCAGCCCACGAAAGATACTTTGCATCTGGCAATGTCTGCACGTCGCCAAAATTAGCGTGGAAATCAATTGCAAAAGCTAATGATTCATGCAATTGAAATAAGTTAAGCGTTGATTAGCTGTAGTATCTCACGAAGAGGCAGGGTAAAGAGTGGATAGAGACAGAGACAGAGAGAGAGAGTGTGTAGACTGTAGACTTATAAACAAATTATCTGGCTTAAGCCGCAATTGCAGCAACGAATGGCAAAAAAATCCAAGCAAAGTAAATGCAAAATAAAAAAAAATAAAACTGGCGAAAATAAAACACAGATAAGTATATGCAAAAAGAGCATAAAATGTATCTAATAGATACCGTCTTAAATTATATGCAAACCGTTTGAGTTTTGGGAAACTGAAGCGGCACTAAACGTGTTCCAAATTGATAAAGAAATCTGCTAAAAAAAAAAACTGTGATAACTAGTGGCAATACTTTCTAAGAAACTAAGCAACAATATTTATTCTAAACTCTACATAAAATAAGATATATGATTTAATTGATATGCAAAATAAATACCAATAATATTAAACAAAGAATATTTCACTTTATCGCATGGTCTTCAAAAACCCCTGTATCAAATGACAAATAACGCAATAATATTATATAAAATCGCTAGCTAAAAACAACAAACATTTCACTTCATATTCAATCATTATAACACCTTTGACCCAAAACACATAATTACACTGAAATCCGCCAGATACATACATACATAACATAAGTATACAAAAGGTCATTGCGCCACCAAAAAAATCAGCAAAAAGAAAGAAAGAGAGAAAGAAATAATCAAGTTCACAAACAGAAAACATATATCATATTTATATGGCTGGTTTCGCGTTGAGTTTTGTTTTTGTTTCTTGGCTCATGTTAATTGAGCAACTAATTTGCATATCGACAGTGAGCTTTTTTGCGCTTCCTTGAGGGCAAAACACAACAGCAAGTTTCGCACTTTATGCATGCATCAAATTATTTATTAATAATAAAGATTTGCCTTTTAAGCTGGTTGCACAATCATTTGTTGGATTTGCACACCACACACACTCGCACACAAACACATTAATTATTGTTATTAGTGATTGGTGCAACGCTAAACAATTGCAATTGATTATTGGCAATAATTTTTTGACACGCGACGACAAGAGAGCGCATTGAAAGCCAGCGGCGCATGTGCAGCAGAGTTTTCACGAACCGCACTCTTTGCTTGCAAGTTTGTAACTAAACTCAAAAGTCACAACTCGCGACCGGCAAGCACTTGAGTCGTCGGTGGCAATCCGCCAAAGAGTCTGAAATAAGACAGCAATAGCGAGAGAGAGAGAGAGAGAGCGTAGAGTTGCTGACTGAGCGCGGCTCAAGCTTTCTTTATGCTCGAACGCTCGTGCTTGCTTTTTTTTTTGTATAAGTAAGAGAGAGCGTATCTTAGTCGGACTGCACACCTAGTATAGCATGCGATATATCAAGTTGTATGCCCAGCTGATATGCTTCTGTGAGAGAGTGCAATTTTTATTGCATGCGATATATACATGATAACTAGCACAAGTCTTATACTGCTGACATGCGATAAGTGGACTGTATAAGAAAACATCAACTTCTTATACAGCTCTATAAAATTATCGCATGCGATTCCTGATATGTATCGTATGCTACAGGAAAATATTTGCCATCACTTTTGGCGTCTAAATTAATTGCCAATACTTAATTAACAATAACAACAACATGTTGCCCGAATTTTCTGCCATTCTTATGGGCCTTTCAACTTTGTTTTTTCTACATTTGTTGATTATATGTATTTTTTTGTGGCTTTTGACCAAATTCGATTTGTCTGTCGGCCAATAAGTAAGTCACATACATATATCTTGACTTTTGTGTCTGTGTGCGTGTTAATGATGATATTTGCCTTAAATGTAGCGACAGTCTCGACAAACAATGCGAGAGCGAGACAGCTGCTTAATAGGTGCAATTTAAAGGTTTACTTTTATAAATTTGTAATAAAAATATTTACCTTGAAAAATAAATGTTAAAATTATGATAATTTGAAAATGGAAAAAAAAATGGTGAGAAAAATTATAATTAATTTACATTCAAATGTCGAAATTGCAACTGAAATATCTCAGTTAATCTATTTCCTAACTTTATGTGACTTTTTTGTGCGGATTTTCAATTGAGATTCTCCTTTTGTTTCCGCTTCGTATTTGTATCTCTATGTGCATACGTTCTAATTGCTTTTCCCTATGTCATTTACTGTTGCTGTTGCTGCTGCTGCTGCTGGAAATTTTAATTAATTTCAACTCGTTCTCTCGTTCTCGTTGTTGTTATTGTTGCTTGTGTGTTTGCTTCTTCTTCGTATGCCAATTTGCAGCCCTCCCTCTTTTTGTTTTGCATGTTTACATTTCTCAGTAATTTGTTGGCAATTTGTTCCCCTCTTGCTGTTCCCTTTGTATTGAAAATATAATAAAACTCACACACACACACATTTGTACACTCTTATACAGATGTTCTTAACTGCATGCATATGTATGCACTTATATAAAGCCCTCTTAGAGGCACTTTAAAATTAGTTATTACCAATTCCACTTGCAACACATTTTTGTCAAGTGGCCCCATATGCACATCTGGCAAACTCTACTTGAGTCGTCATAAACTACAGGGTATCGTCTGCTATATACACATTTGTTTATAATTTTTATTGTTGTTTATGTTGTGTTTTCAGTTGTCGCGCATTGTTGCGACTGCAGAGTTCGTGATATTTCGCCAATTTTCGCTGCCGTTAAATGCGCATATTTCAAGTGCAGGCAATTAGCATTTTCGCGTCACCCCCTCCACCCACCCTTCACACACTCCTGGCACGCCCTCAACTTCAATACATACAAGCAGCGGTATGTTAGCGTACGCATGTGAAAAGAGAAATTGCATTGATAGTGAATGCAGGAGAGCAACGAGTACCAGTACGAGTACGAGAGAAAGAGAGAGCTTTTGCTGACGTCATTGATATACGCAGCAATGGAATTTGCGATGAGAACTATAACAACACAATAAGACCCTTTTACACACAGACATTTAGGTTGGCAGCTCCCAACAGTTTGCTAAAAATAAAATGTGTTTAGAAATTCAACAAAAACAAACAAGAAAATATGAAATAAATTGCAGAGACATGCAAAAATCACAGGTTAAACATACGTATACACAAACACACAATGTTTTGGGTGTATGTATGTGTATAGCTCAGCAAAAGCTGCTCTCACTTTTCTTTTTCATTCTTTCTGTACACCTCTCCCTCTATCGCAGTGTCATATGAATTACCGATAACGATAACGACAGGTGCTGCAATGTAATTCCGAGAAAGCCCACGCATACAATTTGATTATGCACATAGTTCTGTGATAACAACGACCCCTCACTATCATATTGATAAGCATAATGAAGTATTAGTTATTGGATAAAAATCCATGTACAATAAACAGATTATTGCTTGTCATTAAACAATGTAATATTTGCTCATTTATTTATGCCAGCTCTAATTAAGTATATCGTTATCGAGCGCGTAGTACAATCACAGCTGGCCAAATACTCGTACAGAAATTCCAATGCAGAAGTAATAAGTGTTGGCGAAAATGAGAAAAATGAGATAAAATATAATCAAATGACAGCAGCAGCAAAGCAAGTGAAACAAAGAAATCGTTTCTGACCCATCCACTTGACCATTGTGCGAGATCATCGCAACAACAGCAACTACAAGAGCCACAAATACCAATGCGAAAAAGTTCACGCAATTTCGAACCATCATACACTCACAGAGGCAGACACAGGAGCTTGTATGTGTTGAACGCCCACGCATAGTGCAATATACAAACAAACCGAAAAGCTTTGGCGCCGACATGAGCAACAACAACTACAACAATAACAACTGGACTCCAGCTACTCAACTCGCAATGCGTGACGTCAGCGCACGAACATTTTTGCCGAAAGCCGACGTCTCCACAACAATAACAAATACAACAACAACAGCAGCAGGCACAGAGACAGCAACTGACCAACGACGGCAACGACGTCGACAACAACAATGAAAACAACGAACTACGCACTACAACGGAAACTACGATGCGCTACGCTTCGGTAATTGCCGTTAATTAGTGTTGTAGTTGCTGTTGTTGTTGGTGTATTGAATTTGGTCATTCATGGAGCTGCCGCTCAGTTTTGCATACCCACACATATACACATGCAGGCATACAATATGCATATGTACGTACATATGTATATGTTCGTGTGCATATGGTATGCTTGCAGGCTTGCGCCGCAGTGTGACTTTTGTATGTGTGATTGTGAATTGTGGAGCCTCGTTTGCTATTCACAATAAGCCTAAAAGGTAACAACAACAAAATTGCGCGCCATTGGAGCGCAGAGTTGTAAAACGTGTTTTTGTTTTGCTGCTGCTGTTGCTGTTAGTTTTATAGTTGTTTTGTTGTCGTTGTTGTTGTTGTTGTTGCTGCTGGATGAAAAAATGCGTAGTTTGTTGTTGTTGTTTATCATTTTTTTGCTTTCGATTTTTTATTATTTTTTTGAATATACAAACTATATATACACAATATCTAAAAAACCTCCAGTTTGACCTCAGACAACAAGCATAAAAAGGCTTGTATTGATATCGAAATCAAAGCTTTATTTAATATACGCACATACACACATAAAATACATATGTATGTCTTTTGATAGTTTTCATCAATGGGGACAACAACAAAGAGCTTCGTCTATTTACAACCTTGTGCAGGGGTTTTTATCACTTTTGATACTTAATCTGTATATTAAGCGAAAGTATTCGGAAGATGTTATTTATCAAGGGTATTTAATAGTCGACCACGCTGCTGCCTTTCTGCCAATTGCAATTTTGACATCATCATCATCACCACTTCGTAGCAAAAAATTTACGCAATAGTTAAAAAGCTGAGAGAATTATGCAAACATTTGCACTCTCATACAAGCAAACTTATACACAGTTACATGAGGCACGCCCCTGCACAGAGCACACACGAGGAATGCGTAGCAAAAAAAAAACAGATAGGAGGAGCAGATGGAAAAAGCAAGCAAAAGAAGTAACGTTATTTTTCGGGTGCTGCTTCTTATTGGCACAGCAGCCAGGCGGGCTGTCGTTTGTTCAATTGCCTTATCCTTTTTGCTCAAGCTTTCGTCACTTTCACCCATACATGGACACACACAAACACACACACACATGAACAGAGATAATGTAAGAGGCAGACAGCGCGACGACGCGCAAAAAGGGCGTTAGGTAGTGGTAGTAGTAGTAGTCCTTATATCAAAACAACACCAAATTCTCACAAACACACGAAAACATCGACACACAAGCTTACATCTGCGGATGTATATACATATGTGTACGTATTTACATTCACATTTTTACACCTTACCTGATTCCTATTGCTTTGATGCTGCTGCTGCTACTGCGCTACTGCGGCGGCTGCTGCTGCCGTTTGGCATTCCACTACGCCTCCAATGGTGCTGCTCGGCTGCTGCTGTTGTTAACGACAACCAGCGATTATACATATGCACATTTCTTTTTCTTTTATAAATATTTCGGATATTATAAATTATTTATAAACATTTGCACGCACACATACACTCGCACACGACCACTATGTAAAATTTCTTATATGTGGCTGCTGGTTTTCTGTGTGTGGAATTTTCTACACCTTTCTTGTTAGCTGCAACACATTTGATATGATTTATTTTGGCTAAGATTGATTGGATTGACCACTTAGTCACGTTTAGATAGTATTATTAACACGTAGGCGCACACAACAATCTTTTAACGCACAGAACGTACTAATTTTACGGCAACAAAAAATTCCATGAAAAATAAAGCAGCCATCTTTGCCCAGTATTAGGATTGTTGATATTATATCGGTATATCGATGTCGGACGGAAATATCATCGATAGGCATTGCGCCACACTTACAACAATAATCGAATTACGCCATGCGCGAGCATCGAAAGTGTAGAGTTGTGACGTCAGACTTGACCACTAAACAGGCGCCATTTATATTTTAAATGTTGAATATTAATTGTCAATATAGTTCAATTTTAACATAAATTTAGTAAAATATGTGAAATTTAAAATATATTTATTTTAAAATTATTAAAAATAATATTAATAAACTAATGCAGACGAGTTGGTATTATTATTCGATTGCAATGATATCGATTGCTGAGCACAGCTGGTATATATTCATTGTTATTGGTATTTAGTTTGGTGCACGTTGTTGCCACAGGCATTGGCAATAATAACGTAATTTCTTAGTAAATATGCGCAACCTAAAGCTAAAATATTGTAAGGAGGACTCAACGGGCATTAAGCATGTTAAGCAACTACTACAGCCGATCGATATCGATCACAGTCCCATCGAATTAGCATACGTTGTAACGGACAGCAAAATCTACGATGTCAGCAACGCCGACAAGGAACCAAAAGTTGTTGCCGAGTTGTCGGATATAGTGGGTGCGGAGTTCCTCCAACTGGACAATGTGATATGTGTGGCCACCAGCATGGGCGAGGTGCTGCTCATCGATCCGGACACATATGAAACACGCGAGGGCACCTTCTGTGATGTGGGCATCGAGTGCATGGCATGGTCACCCAACCAGGAGGTTGTGGCGTTCGTCACGAAGGCCAAGAATGTGGTGATCATGACCTGCACGTATGATGTGCTGGGTGAACATCCGCTGGATGCAGAGTTGGCCAGCAATCAGCAGTTTGTCAATGTCGGCTGGGGCAAAAAGGAGACACAGTTCCATGGAGCAGCCGGAAAACAGGCGGCAAAGCAATCCGCAACTTTCCAGCAACCAGCAGATGTATCAGAGTTGCCACAGGTATGTCTACCCCGTACCAAGATGACAAAATTATATTAAAATGTTAAATCCTTTCGAGCAGGATGTGCAGATTGCTTGGCGTGGGGATGGCGCCTACTTTGCCGTCTCCTATGTGGCCAGCAATGTGGGACGCACCTTCAACGTGTACGACAATGAGGGCAATCTGCAGTACATGGCCGAGAAATGGAATGGCCTGCAACCCATACTCGCCTGGCGTCCCAGTGGCAATTGGATTGCGCTGCCACAGGTCCTGCCCGGCAAGTCCACCATATCGCTGTTCGAGAAGAACGGGCTGCGTCACCGGGAATTGGAGCTGCCATTCGATCTACAAGTGGAGACCGTTGTGCAGCTGGCCTGGAGCAGCGACTCGGATATATTGGCCATACGCACCAAATCGTCGGAGGCACAGAGAATATATATCTACACGATTGGAAATTACCACTGGTATCTAAAGCAGGTGCTCAGCTACAGTCTGCTGGATCCGGTGACGTTCTTCCACTGGTCAAATGCAATGGAGCAACGTCTCTTCGTGTGCCTGGAGAGCGGCAAATATTTCTCCTACAGCTGGAACACGGGCGTAGATTGCCACAAGGGCATTGCTGCTGTGATCGATGGCAAGCGTGTGCTCCTCACAAATCTCGCCAAGGCTGTCGTGCCGCCACCCATGAGCCAGGCTGTGCTGCAGCTGGAGAACTATGTCAATGCCATCGCCTGTAATGGAAGCCAACTCTGTGTCTATACCAGCGGGGGACAATTGAACTTTTATGAGCTCGAACAACTGCCACGGGAGCAGAAGCTGTTGAGTAGCTGGCAGCCAGGAGAGAGTCTGGCGGGGATCAATCTGGCCAATCTGTTGTGCCTGCCAGTGGAGGCTGGGGCAGGAGTTGCGTTGGCAGCCACACTGACCAAGGGCCAAAAGACAGAGATCGTAGTACTGGAGCAGTCCAAGGATTCCTCCAACTATCACCTGGTTAGCTCAACATCCATAGCTGGCACTGTTAATGCCCTGACTGTGGACAGTCAAGGGAAGCTCTTTGCTCATATTCACCACACTGGACATCTCTATGAGATTAGCTGTAGCAATCACTGTCTTCAGCCGGCCAAGTTGCTGCTCCAATTGAGGCAACCGGCGGATTACCTGCAGTACAGTGAAGCTGGTCTAATTACGCTACGCTCTCAGCAGTTGCTTCAATTGGATGGGCAACGCATTGATGAGGATGTCACCTCCTATCTGCTGGCCGAGGATTATCTCATCTACACCCAGTTGAATACCATTAGCTTCTATCATCTGCCCACTTCACGGAAGCTCTGCTCCCGCAGCATCGAACGTGGCGGGAAGCTGGTGATGCATGGTCCGGATGCTCGAGTGGTGCTGCAATTGCCACGGGGCAATCTGGAGCTGATCTATCCACGTGTGCTGGCACTCAGGATGATTGGCCAGCTGCTGGACGACAGATACTACAGTGAAGCCACACAGATGCTGCGCAAGCAACGCATCAATCTGAACATCATTTGTGACCACAATCTATTGTTCTTCTGCACGGAGTTGGATGTGTTTCTGCGCGAGATGCCGGAGAGTCAGTGGCTCTGTCTGTTCATCAGTGAGCTGCAGAACGAGGATTACACACTGGGCATGTATGCCAGCAGCTATGTGGGACGACCACGTAACTATCCAGAGGATTTCCGCATTGAGCGCAAGGTGGAGTACATCTGCGAGAGGCTCTGCCGGCTGATGGAGGCAGATCAGGGTGAACGCTATCGATTGCCCATCATTACAGCCTATGTGAAGCTGGGCAAGTTGGAGCAGGCGCTGCTCCTCATCTGGCAGCAGAAGCAAACAGATGCTCAGCAGGCGGAGCAGATGCTCAAGTATCTCTTGTATTTGGTGGATGTCAATGATCTGTATAATGTTGCCCTGGGCACCTATGACTTTGGCCTGGTGCTGTTCGTTGCCCAGAAATCCCAGAAGGATCCCAAGGAGTTTCTGCCCTATCTCAACGAACTGAAGGCTCTGCCCATCGATTATCGCAAATTCAAGATCGATGAGCATCTCAAGCGCTATGAGCGTGCCTTGGGTCATCTGGCTGCCTGTGGAGCAGAGCACTATGAGCTGGCCATGGACTTCATCAAGCAGCACAACCTGTACAGTAAGGCGCTGTTGGCCTATGAGCAGCAGCCGGAGATGCATCAGCGCATCTGTGTGGCCTTTGCGGATCAGCTGCGTGCCAATGCCCAACTGGACTTGGCCAGCATCATGTACGAACGTGGTGGACAATTCCAGCAGGCACTGCTCAGTGCCAAGCATACATTGGATTGGCAGCGAGTGCTGCTCCTGGCACAACGTGCTGGTGAATCTCTAGAGCAGCTGGCCAACTCCATGGTGGCGCCACTGCAGCAACAGAATCGTCACCTGGAGGCCTATGAGCTACTGAAGGCCTACGGTAAGCCGGATACGGCGAACGTGACGCCGCTGGAGGTGCTGCTCCAAGGTCATCTCTATGGTAGAGCCATCTATGAGGCGGGCCTGATGGAAGCACAGGGTGCGGAGAAGCTATTGGGTAAGTGAAGAACCATTCCTTGTCTTACGTCACTTGTGGTGGTTGGTTTGAAAGATTACTACCTCGAGAATTTGGAGAACCAATTATTACTTAAGATAAAGGGAAATTCTTGAAATTTCCAAAGAATTTCGTAAGCGAGAATAGACGAGTTCCAGATAAACGTAAGCATATATAAAGCCAAAGACCCATAGGTAAACCTAGGAAAAGTTTCAAATTTAAAGTAGAATATGGGTCTCACAACGTTTGGAGTAGTGTCTCTGTTTCTTGTGGTTGTTACTCAGGCACATCCTCAAGGAAATCGTGGCTATATATTAAGACCACAGGATCCCATTGGAAAAGTGGAATTTGCCGAAGTTAAGGCAGAAATTTATGTTAAATGTTTTGGCAAAGAGATTTGGAAATATTATGAGGATGACGACTATGATGTAAATGATGATGATTCTGTGATTAGCAATGATTTTTCTAATGATCTCGCTTATGAGTTTGGGGAATTTGATGATATTACGCTACCAAATCAGGAATTGGAGAAAGACTATCAAAATGATGGCGATAATATTGATAGTGATAATTTTGATCATGATGAAGATGGGGATGATGATGAGGATGATGAGGTAGAACTCAATGAAAATGATAAACAAATTGATGATGACGAAGAGCTGGAACAGGAGTATAATAAGAATGATTGTGATGATGAAAATGATTGCGATGATGATGACAATTTCAATGAGAATGATAATTATGAAGATGAATTGGATGACGATGAGGATTTGTATGCAGATGAAGATGATTATGAAGACGATGCAGACGACGAAGATAAAATGTTGGATGAACTTGAGTATAATGGTGAATTTGATGATGATTAAGACGACTGCGAATGCTATAAAGATGAATTGGATGAAGACCAGGATTGCAATACGTGTGATTATGATGAGGAGGCATATGAGGTTGAATGATTATTATGATGAGGAACTAAATGATGAGACAGAATATATTAAAGTTAATGAGAAAAAGGGACAGATAACAATGTAAAGCGTATTTCTGCGACAAAAATCTTAAGGAAAACCTATAATATAATTTTTTAATAAAAACAACTTTACAAATAACTTAGAACTAAGAATATTTCTTTAGGAACTCAATTGTCAGTTGTAAGTTTACTAAATTGAAATGGAACCTTGCAGCAGAACGTGTGCAACCGGCATTGATTGCCTATGTGCAACAGTTAACCAGTTCCTTGAATGCAGATCGGGAACTGTTCCAGGAGCACAAGAAACGGCTACTGGAGCTGCGCCAACAGAAGGCAAATCAGATGAATGCAATGGATGGGGATCATGATGTGGATATTGATGAACTTGATTTGCTGTCGGATACGACAAGCGTGAGATCATCTCGTTACAGCGGCAGCTCTCGAGGCACGGGGTAAGTGAACGAATCAACGAATTGATTTCCATTTTGTGGAGAGGTTTTCACTTTTTTTCTTTTTTGCAGAAAAACCTTTCGTTCCAGCAAAAATCGGCGCAAGCACGAACGTAAATTGCTTAGCTTGAAACCGGGCAATCCATTCGAAGATATCGCGCTCATCGATGCGCTCCACAATCAAGTCACAAAGATTGCCCATCAGCAGCAGCAGCAGCTCGTCCATGACACATGCAAGGCGCTCCTCCAGCTGCACACTGAGGATGAGCGCGCCTCCCAGCTGCAGCAACTGTACAAATGTGTCTTGACCATGATGCAGGACTCCCTGGATGACATTTGGATACCGGAGCTGATGAGTGGCAGCATACAACATCTAACTGGACCCAATGTGGACTACTTGGCATTGCAGAAGGAGCAGCGTTATGCCTTGATAAGTAAATATTTTAAGTTGATCATATTTCATGGAATATTCATTTATTTTGTTTTGCAGATCCTTTGAAGCGTTTCAAACCGCAACTGACAATTATCGATTGGCAGCACAGCATTCTACAACACTGAATGCTGTTATCGATAATTTGATTGTTGGCACTTCTTGCTTATCAACTGTTGCAGACGCTTTCCGTGTTTTTGAAATTTTCACTTTTTTTTCATGCAAATTTTTCCAACTATTGAAAATATAATTGAAGCTAAAATGCAAAAAGGGGGCGGAGAGAGAGGAAGACCAAATGGCATATACCGTGTCCGCCCCTCATTTATTTACTTTCACTTCATTACTTCCAAAATGAAAAATAAATCTTGCATTAAATTTAATAATTGAAGATGTTGTTTCTTTTTTTTGTTTATTAAATATTAAATACAAATTATTGGCACGAATCAAATTTGTTGCATGCAGCAGCTGCAGCTGTGGTTGAAGAGCTGTGAAAAGTGGGTGTACAATTATAATGGTAATTGGTACCGACGTATCATTTAGTGGGCGTTCTTTCATTTATCATTTCACTTAGTGCTGTACAACGCCCTTCAAAGTATTTTCGGTATTGAGATTTCCTGGCGCTGTCGCTGCCAGCAGAGCGCAACTGTGACGCCAACGCCTACGCTGGCAGCGCTGTCTAACGTCAGCTTGGCTGCACTGAAGCATTTTGTTTGTCAAACAACAACAAACCATGCCGGCGGCTGCATGAAACAGGTTTTTTGAAAGGGAGTTGCTTCGTGATTTTGTTGTAGGTGCATTTTGTTGCCAGGCAGCGCAATGCACAGTGGGCTCAGCTGTAAAGAAAAATAATATATTTTTTATGGCAGCATTGGGCTGCAGTGAGAGCAAATTAATAATAATTATTTGTCTTATAATGTCCTCTACCATCGCTCATTCAAAAAAATAAAACGTTCTACTTAATTTATAACATTTTTTTAAGAATTTTGCATCATGCAACACCCTAATGCACATTGGACATGCGCAGCTAGCGTACGCTGCTGCTAATACTGTTTTTACGCTGGCACTCAGCGCTCTGCGTCAGCGTCGCAGTCGCAACTCCAGTTGAGCCGATTGGCTCTCGGCTCTCTCGGTAACGTTTTCGCATCGCATTTCAGTGAGCGCCATTGACTGGTGCGGACGTCTCTTTGCTGTTCGGTCTTCGCGTTTGTCGCGACCCGTTGCTGCGTTATTTTTGTTTCCATTCTTTGCCCGCCAAATAACCAAATAAATAATTTCAAACTGTGTTAATAAACAAATATGAAAGTGAGTGTATATGTTTTTATGCTCTCAAACGTGCCTTCGTATGAATAAGAATGGTGTTTCGTAAATAAAAGCGCAAAGAAATTGGTTGCTGAAAAGCAGCAGCAACAGAAGCGTCAGCAGCGCAACAAGTGCGAAAGGAAACGTGCGTAAAACGAAAAATACTTCGAAAGCGAAAACAAAATGCAAAAAGTGCAGATGAAATAATACATGTATGTGTGTGTGTGTGTGTGTGTACGCCAGAGTGTAAAAAAATATATTGGTATTTGTAAATAAAATTTCAGCTAATTGCTAATTAATGGAAATTTCTTATTAATAGAAATCATGTATTTGTTGTAATTATAAAGAAAGTGTGAAATATAAGAGAATATAAATAATATACTGCCGCGCAGCAGCTATAAACGGAAGCAGCGCAGTCGCAGCTGTGCCCAAGTAAAATACAAATACACAAATGTATAAATTTATATATTATTTGCTACATATGATGCGCATATAATCAAAGTCGTATTGTTGCTATTCAAGTGTTTGCCATATAATTAACAGCAATAAATATCATTAACAAAATTGGAGTTGGCTACGACAAACCACTTCAACAACAACAACAACTGAAAGAGCAGCAGCGATAACAACAATAAAACATATTTCGGTAAGTCGCAGCCGCAGGGTGTTCTTTAAGCAGCGCTGTCGACGTCAAGTAGAGCTTTCAGTTATAGGCGCTGGCACTAGCACTATCTACGTCGCTGCATCTAGCTCGCTCGCTCTGTCGTGTTCTCTCATGCTGTGGCGCTGTCCAGTTAAAGCTTAGCTCAAACTTGCAAAACGACTTTCAACATCGTTCGCTATAGTTTATAGTTGTTGTCATTTTATTTTCTGCTTCCCCTTCTTTGCCGTCATATTCTGCTCGCTGTGAGTTTTAGTTTCTGTCTGTGGTGTTTATTTAATTACACCTTCTACTATTATTTTCCCAGTGCCATTTGATACAATTTCGTTTTCCAGCACTATATGTTTCTGTTTCTCTTATTCTCTTTAGCATATTTTCGCACATGTCGAAATAGAATATCGCACACACATGCAGAGCGCAATTATTTATTTGTTAACGTAATAATTGCTGCTATTTGTGTCGTCTTTTATGGCTAAACGTGGAAAATTCATGCATAAAAATGCCGACATATATATGGCACGCATTTGGCAGCTTTGGCGATATCCAAACTATATAACTGATAGTTAAAGAATTTATTTCATGGCACACTTCAATGTTTTGGCAAGTCCTCGTTTACTTTTATGGAATTAGATCAAAAATGTTTTGAACTATTTTATATCAAAATTAATGTGCGGATATGATCGGTTAATTTTTATTAAATCAATTTCAAGTACGACCGACCAAAATTATTTAAAAGGTTAAGTTAAATCATATTTTTTTTTCTTATATTTTAATTAAAATTTGTTCTTGGAATTTGATGTTCAATAAATGTGGAAAGGTTAAGTTTAATTATGTCATAATTTTTTGAATTTTTAAGTTCATTATAAATAAAGTTTTTCTGTCTCATAAGGGCACTAATCATTAATGATCTCTCATTGAGGTTTCATTAGCAAGCTTAAGTTTGCGGTCGAGTTTTCGTTGAGTTTGGCCACACTGTGCAGTCTCGAGTTGACTGTGCTAACGAGCGAGAAGGTCGTAAAACAAAAGCCTTAAGCTGTGCTAAGAGTTGCATTTAAAACTTGGCCAAGACATGGCTGAGTCGCTGAGACGTTGTCTATAGCAACAACAACCACCACAACAACTTTAACTTCAACTACAATTACAAAACTCCACCTTCGACTCTGGCGCGAATCTATGCAAAATCGAAGGTTGAGTCAGAGACTCTCCGGCTGAGAACCGGTGGCCACAAACACACCCAGCGACATGATATTTCTCTTTTTTGTTTTTTGTTTTTTTAATTAGAGGTAGAAAAAATGCATTATGCATTGTTGTAAGTCGGAGGAGAGAATACATTTTGAATGCCAAATGAGGCTAAGCTGATGAAATGCCTGTAAGAATCCTCCTTCAACTCATATTCAAACCCAAATCTCTTGACTTCCATGGAATGCGGTTCCAAAGTAGAGAACGCGTTTTATATGAAGAAAATAAATCCAAGAACCGGTTCCATGTTGGGCGCCACAACCATTAGATGTGATAGCTATGGCCTGATGATTTGATTTCATAAAGGTTTCCTATGGTCAGTTGAGGGGTCAGCAGAGAAGCAGAAGAAAGACTTGAGCCACAGAACCCGCATCAACCATGAGTCACGTTCAACATTTTTGGAAGAGACTTAAGAGACAGACTGAAACTCTAGGTACGTGACCCAACTGAATGGATTGGGTAATATTTCCACAGATACGTATGTACATCGGCGAAGAAATCGCAATTGTAAATTGTGAGATAATGATAGACACACTCTATACAGCTCGTATATCTGTCATAGAATACAATATCAGACTCAGACACATACGAATGGCAGACACTGTGTTACGAATACAAACACTCATTATTTATGCGCATAGCTTTCAGTTTTGCATTTGTCATAGTTTTTTTTTTCTGTGTATTTTTGCGGAACTTATCAAATGATTTGACAGCCTCTAGTCGGCAGATTATATTTGCAAAAGACTCAAGAATTGAATCAAGTAATACTGTCTTATCGGTGGCAAATCCCATTTAATCGAAAGCTTAAAAATATATATGGGTATTATTTATGAAATTTTTTGACCTATTGGGGAAATATTTTGAAATAAATCAAGCATAGATAAGAATGGATCATATTTATATATTTCTAAAATGTAAAATTTTAATTAAAGCTGGTACACATAAGCCCCCACTTTAGTATGAAGATTACTATTTGTAATAAATTAAAATATTTTAAAATATTTTAAGAAACCGAAAGCGATTTAGAGCTTGTTTAGAATTACCTGAAGTTTGAGGTTCTGTATTCATGCTGCATTCGTAGAACCGGTTGGTGACTCAATGGCATCCTACGATACGACACCATTAACATGACAAAGATGCAAAATACTATAGGCGTTGCAAGTCTTTTTGGTGATTGCCCCAACCAGTTGCAGTGGCAGCATGAATTAAGGTTGCCCCGCAGACCCAGAGACCTGACCTATGGCGTTTTGTTTTATTGCCATTTGCCTTTAATTTTCTTGTTTTTGTCTCTCTGATTGTCATTTCTGGTTCTTCGTATTATTGCATCTATCTCTCTTTCTCAATTCGTTTCTTTCGTTTCATTGTCTTTCATTTAGTCTCTTTTTCTTTGTCTTTCAACACCTTTGTTTTCTTTTTTTCTTTGGTTATGCGATTTTGCATTTTGTGTTACTGCAAGAAATGGCATGGAAAATTGCTACTTGACCACCATATTCGATGTGCTTGGAAGCTTACGCAGCAAAAGCTCTTGAACTTTTACGGCAGCACCAATTTGAGTTGCCGTTAAATGCTCAGAATCTGCTGGCAATTACGTGTACTTAATTGAACTTTTACTCAAACTTAATGTGAGCTTATTGAATTTAGTTATTGTGGGTGGATATGGGGAGATCATAGCTTATATATAGGGCCTAGAAATATCTGAATTTACCTTAAGTGGCAGGCACAACTTTAATTAATCTGTTGACAAACTAAATGTCAATGAACGTTTCAACTTTTACAATAAATAGGAAGTGTCTTAAGTGTTTATATATAGAAAAAGGCTAATTGTTGCTTTGAAAATTCTAGTAATATTCCTTATATACTTTTATTAGATTTCATATAGATCATTTGATTTTGATTTTTCTACAACAAATTTTTCGCTTAAATATTCTTTGACTAATTTAATTTTAAAAAAAATTTATATAATATATAAAACTCTATCTTTGATTAATAATATACTCATTTTATATATTTTTATGTATATTCAAACTACATTCGCATCATGTTATATTTTATACATATACATATATATATTTTTTAATTTATACATTTATTTATTGTACATATTGTACTCACATATAAGGTATTTTGATCATACGAGTATTATGATTAAATTAAATTCAATTGTAGGAAACATTTACACTTTTACGACAGCAAACTTTTCCGAGTTCTCTCCATCTATCTCTATATATCTTTCTCTTTCTATTTCCCTGTGTTCTCTGATTGAACTTAATTGAATTACGTAGCAGCGCATCTCGTGAGTTACAGCTCCAAGTCACAGTCTTGCCTGGCCCTGAACTGGGAGCTGTGTGTCTAGTTTGGGCATAGGCGTAGTGCATATGAATGTATAGTATAGTATAGCATGGTTGTATCATATATTTATATAGATCTATTTTGTCCCTGGCCCCCTTTCGAAAGGAAGTCGGTTACCGTTTTGAGCAAAACTGTGAACTAGTTTAAGAGTATTTTAGCTGGGGCTAGTTGATAGTTGGCCTAAAAGCCAGCTCCACAAAACGTTTTTAGAAATGTGTGTTTTGTTTACATTTGTGAGACAGCAACACACACACACACACACATACATATGCATATGTCGCTTTCTGTATGTGTGTGTGTGTGTTTTTAGCCACAGCTGTGGGCATAAAAATGCATTTACTCTTTTTGTTTACCTTTCACATTTGCGGCCCATTGAGGGCAGCCACACACAGACAAAGAGTGAATGAGAGAGAAAGAGAGAAAGAGAGAGAGAGAGAGAGGAAAAAGAGAGAGAGACACTTATAAATATTATATTCGTGCTGCTTTGGATTCATGAGTTTTTTATTTTGTTTATGCTAGTTGAACTCGCCATTAGATACATCTGCTGTATCTGTAATTGAACTCGCCAAGTACGTATCTGCAAGAAACCCAAAAATAAAGCAGTCAGCCCCGTTCTCAATATTTCATCGCTTTTCAAATTTTTTATGGAATTTAAAATGGATATACGAACTACACTTTTTTGAAGTACTCTATTTGGAGCAGTATTATAAGATAATTCGATCTAAAATATAAAAAGAGTGCCTTCAAAAATAACTCCTTTAGTCATAATTGTCATAACTTTGCCAAAAATCACAAAATTTTCTAAATTTCTTCACTTTTAGCATTGATGTAAATCCCATTATAAGTCTGCATACCAGTTAATTTAATTACTAATACTAGTTAATTTTGTCAATTTTCAGATTTTTTACATTTTTTGCACATTTTTGTGTGCAAACCCCTTGATAAAATTCTTCAAAAATTACAAACATTTTTATTTAAAATTTTTTGCCAGCAATCGATGTCTGGCAACAAATTATGTATGTATGTATAGAAAACATTACCAAAGTTAATTTGGAGCAGTGTTTTAGATAAAATGTATAAAAATGTAGAAATTGATATCGCACAAAATGATAATTCTTTCATACTTCTGATACTTGTAATAACAATATATTAATTTATATCACTTACATATTTTTGTATATTCTGTACTGCTTTTGTTCCGTTTATTTCTGTATACATATAGTAGATATCTTCAGTTTTTTAACAACACGTGCAACAATTTTGCATTGATAATGATACGTAGCAACAACTGTAGCTAATTAAATATATAATAATCGTAGTAAAAATATTACAATGTAGAATATACTTTAAGTGCCTTTGTTGTTTATAATATTTCTGTGAATTGAGCATAGTTAAACACTTAACAAGTAAGAATTCCTAGGAAATCCCCTTGAAATCTTTCGCTGGAGTCTTCACTAAAAACCAGTTCTTGATAGACAGCGCTGGAAACGAGTAGTTTTTGTAGTCCTAACTGAACCCGGAGTTGAGGTAAAACCCACACAATTTATTATGCATATGATTTGTTGTTATTATTTCCATAATATAATACTTATAGTATATGTCAAAGTTATCATAACCATACAAAAATAATTTTTACTGTGCAAAATTTTATTGTCAATTAGCAGCAACAGCCAGTAATGATGCCCCGTTTGCTTCACACTGATATTATATACCACATATCATTCTTCATTAATCGCTAAAATGCAAATTTAATTGTTTGTTTTTGTTATTATCTATGCGACTTGATAAAGATTATTAATATTTTTATTTAAAATGGAAGATGTTTCCTGGAAATATACTCATCAATCAAATCTTAAACTGTTACAATGTTCTTGATTCGGTATCCGATCGAAACTTGCGGTTTTGTAATAGTAATAATTTCGTTACAATTTATTAGAATAGTAAAAGTTTATCACAAAAATACTCTCAATTTCTCCATAAGTGTTGGTGAACTTTGCAAAATTTTGAAAAAAATTTGAGTTTGCTCAAAGCTCATTCAAAACAACTGTAATAGTCGTTTAAACATAAACTTAACACTCTGTAGCTAATCAATTAATATCACAAACCTTGAACCTTATCCAAGCTAAGCTTAATGATAAGACTTAACTATCTTTTGCTTAAACTCTATAAATATACAGACTTCATGATATGCATAAGAGATTATTTAACAATTGAGTTGTCAATGTTAAATTTTTGGGTGTGCGAAAAAGAAAACAGGGGAAGAGCCAAATAAAGTTGACCTAAAAAGAAACTAAAAGAAATTCACGAAAAAAAAAACACAGAGTATTTATTAATTATTATTAACAGTAAATATTTATTGACTATTATTAACTTTTATACATATATTTAATATATAATATACATATGTGTATCTTATATTTCAATTCTCGAAAACTTTTCTTTCTTTTTTTTTTGTGTCATGTGAAAAGTTTGGCTACTTAAGCGGTAAAAGTTTTGCTTTTACAAACATTTAAATAATTTTCAGCATTAATCGGCATAAAAGAAGTGCCAAAAAAAGAAAGATGTCAAAATAATGCCGGGCCAAATTTGTTTTTTATTGACGTGGGAGAGAAATCGCCCAATTGAGCGTGCAACCCCAAAAGGAAAGTCAAGAGAGTGTATCTAGTATTTAATTATATAATCCACATTCAAGCTGCCAAGCAGCCGCCCACATTATCGCCCAGACATGCCACCCCAACACCACTCGTCCCCCCCGCCACATAACATACCCTTCCCCCTAGTAAGACACTCGACAGCCTCAACTCGATCATTAACACATTTAAATGGTAGCTGAGTCAGGGAAAACTTGTCTGTCAACTTGTTACAGCTGTGGCAGCCACAGCCACAGCCACAGACTCAGATGTCGTCTCATGTGGCAGCCACAGCGTTGAAAATGTATCTGTAAGATACAAAATAAACGTTACACTCATCTGAAAAAGTAAAAGTGCTGCTCTAGGCTGAAAATTCACTTTTGCTTTCATTCAAAGTCAAGCGATAGTAATTGCTTTCCATTCAATTAAACAAATTGCTTGGAGTTGATCTTCAAAATTGAAAAGTTTTTGGCTTTCATTTGACAAATGGTTTTCCAAAAATATTAAAGGATCTCTAGAAAAAATAATATGCATAAGTAAATAATTTATTTATAAGTTGTGGAAAAGTAATGGCTTCTCAAAGATGAGGAATATTTCATTGTTTGCTCAAAAAGCTATTTTATGACTATTTTTTCAGTATTTACCCATATTTTCTAAAATATTGGTCCCAATTAAGAGCGGTTTAGTTTTTTATACTCATTATGATGCCAGAAATCGATTGTGCACAAAAAATTGGGATTTTAAAATTTTCACTTTTTTGACATTTTTGCAATGGGTTAGTATGCAAAAATGACCAAAATATTGGTCAAAATTTGAAAATGACAGTATGGAAAATATTTTAATGAAAATGAAAACATTTTGAAAATCGGTTGATTTTTAGCTAAATTATGGCATCTCAAAGCTCCAAAGACCCAAATTTTTGTACTAAGATCAGGTTTATTAGAGTTTTTCACTTTACTTGCCATATTTATTGATAGCTCTCTAAGAATTTTTGTGGTGGTTTTCGTTGTATGAAATATCCCATGTATGTGTTATATGGTCAGTGGTATAAGAAATGTTGTTTTTCGGGACTTCGAAGTTTTATATGCTTAAATTATATATCAATTAAATTTGGATTACATTTTATTCTACTTAAAATAGTTAAATCTACATGCAAATTGCGATTTTGTTATGAAGAAAAGTATTGGAAAAAAAACGCAATATTCGTTCGATTTCGAAATTGAGAACTGACCTATATATCTCTAAAAATATAGTGTTTTCCATTTCAGATCAATTCATTGAAAAACTAATTCAGTTTTAAATAAAATATTACAAAATCCACTCGAATTATATACTCATCCAACTCGTGTTATATTGTATAGTCAATTTGTCAGTATCGTGTTAACCATAAATTTCGTATAGAGAGTGCATTACTTAACTCGTGATTTGCTGTGAACTATGCGGCCACACGATGACAATGAATGAACTCTCACATGAGTCACAACAGCATAGTCTCAATTCAAATTGTTAACTCATCTGGTTGACTATGTGACTTCTCTCTCTCTCTCTCTCATTTATTTGTACCTCTGGTACGTGGAATAAAAAGAGTTATAGCCATGACGCCGCTAGTTGCCAGTTGCTTTTTGCAGTCTAAACCAAATTGAGGTTATGCCTCAACAACAACAACAACAGAAACACATTTGGAATGGACACATAGAGAGGGATAGAGATATAGTGGAGAGAGAGAGAGAGAGAGAGAGAGAGAGAGAGAGAGAGAGAGAGAGAGAGAGAGAGAGAGAGAGAGAGAGAGAGAGAGAGAGAGAGAGAGAGAGAGAGAGTGGAGAGAAGCATCGCGACGGTAGCCTCAATGAACGTTAACGCTTTTCAATTTGCGTGACATTCAAATTGGCCACGTAAAAAGGGCAACCGATTTTCGCATTACTTGCCACTTAAAATCAGTATGCAACAAGTGGTAATTGCTGCAACAAAATAGCAACAGCAACAACAACATCGACAGCAAACTGCTCTCATTTGTGTCTTGGGTGTGGGCGGCAGTTGTAAGTGTATTATTGTTGTCTTTAAGTCTTGTCCTTCAATGTTCAATTTGATGGAATGTTCAATTTGATTTGATTGACAAGTTGCAGCCTTGGTTACTTCAGATATAATAACAAATATGGAGAGTTTTGATTCATGAGTTTATTTATAGAGCAAAGCTAATTTGGTGATTAATAGCTAAAGAAAAGTAAATCTCAAAAAGTTTTAGAAGATAAATCGTATATTTTAAATATAATATAATAGCAGTAGATATATAACTTTGTACTAAATTTAAAAATGTTGATTAGCTTAGTTTTCATTCATTAGATGATTAAACTACCCTTTCTAAGTGATCTCTGTAGACTTTAGCCTAAAGATAAAATATATTCCACATATGTAAACATTTCGGGGTTCCATTATAGGTCAACCCCATTTAGAACTTCCCCATAATTCTAACTTTTCGCTGCTATCCCCATAACCATCAACCACCCCTAGTATTTGCCTTTTAGAAACTGAACTTTTAGACTGTTGCTATTTCATTAGGCCAGCTTATGTTAGATTAAAATCTTGGCCAACCCGTATATGCCTCAGGGGCGTGTTCCATTGGTCCCATACATATCTATGATTAGGTCTCTATATGTTATATCTGTCCATTCGACAAGTCGCGTGCTCGGCTCAATCAACTTTCTGCCCCAAATGCAATTTATTTATATATTTATGTTTATTTTTGGTTTTTTTGTTGTTTATTTTATTGTTTTTTATGCTTCACGAGCTTTGTAATTATTATAATGACGTGGTATAAAACCACCGCATAGATATGCATATATAGACTATAGATAATGGCACAACAATTTATTTAGTTCCCCAATGTGCCCCTCGGACTGCATAATTGCCTCTAATGCACTCGGTCAATTAGTCAAATAATGCATTACGCATACTACTACTACTTAATGTTCTTTGATTGACATAGAATTGTGCTCTATGTTCCTAGAACTGCACCTTTCTCTTTTTTTTAGTAATTGCCCTTCCAAGGGCTTGTAATTGCTCTCATTTGTTATTTTCAAATCTCGCCTTTCTCTCTCACTCTCTTCAATTGAGAAAAGTTAAAAATTTACTTTTCTAAAATAAATTTCTTATAATATTCTCATAAATTCATATTTTTTACAATCACCTGCAGTATTTTGTGGGAGTTTTGCATCGTATGAACCTTTACTTGCTACTTGTTGTTTCTGTAATAATCGGCCATAAACTAAACCAGATTTGGCGGGGAAAAAGCTAAATTGGCAACACTGGTCATCATAAACATTGCCAAGTGGGAGCTTCAAATATTGCTGAAGCTTTCTTTTAGTATCTCTGTTTTGCGATATCTATCGTTATAGCTAAACATATTTTTTCCAATATACAGACTTCCTTACTTACATTATTCATCTTGCTCTCATTTTTTACAAATATATATTCATTTGCCCATCTGAGTTATGGGCATGTGGAATCGCGACACATTTGTCAAATTTTTTTTATAGGTCTCAACACACATTAAGTGACCACTGGTCGCATTTATGAACATATATATTTGTCTATATATATACTGATATGTCGGCATAACTATAAAATATTGTACATGATCATTGGCTTTTGTTGTGGAATCATATGTGATTTATGTGTGTGAATGTGACTGTGTATGTGGTGATCAAGTTAAGAGGTTTACAAATTCGCTTTTGTATGGTTTTAAATTTGATTTTATCATGGGCTTTGTAAGTAATTGGAACTAGAGTAGTTTATGGTTTATGTCTGTTTGCCAATAATAAATCATCATATTTCAAATGCAATTTATTGTAATTAATCAAAGATTTGCTCTGTAAATTGGCCAACGTGGAATAAAGAGGAATATAGGAAGAAAAGAAAAAGATATATAGTGTTCAAGTACCTATTGTACCAATTGCAAATGTAATTGAAATAAATATATAGATAGTTATATATGTTTTAAAATGAATCGTAATTAATATTTGTTTAAATTATTGTTAACAATATTTGCCATAACAAAACGAATTCAATTCAAAAAAAAAAAAACATAATTTATAAAATCTTAATATATGATATGATATCAATGATATGATGTTACTAAGTTATAATTTATAGATATCCCTCAAAATACTTGTCAATCATTATTTAAACAGGAATTTTAATAAAAATAAATAGTTTTTGAGATAATTGCTAACATATATTTAAAAGAATATTCATCATACCAAAACAAATTCAATTAAGGTAGTATCTTTAGAAAAGAATCTCGATTTATATTCTTTAGATTTTTTTTTAGTATATTAAATCAACTCAAATATGAACAACTTTGGTAATTAAATGTTTGCCGCTTCAGAAATCTTTTCAGAACTGTTACGCTTCAATTCACAAAAGTTTGATAAAAAATTATAATTGAAGCAGTCATGTATTCAAAATAAATATTATGATTATTTATTTTTTTCTATTAAAAATAGTTTCAAGTGCAGTATGACGTCACTGTGATATCGTATCCGCAGACAGTCGTAGCTCATTAGTCCCAAAATAGCCTAAACATATTAATAATAGAGCAATACAAATAAATTAATAGAGGAAACAAAAAAACTGACCACTTCAATTTTTTTTTTATTTTTTGGAAGGCGTTTCAAGCTGCCTGGTTCAATAAACGCAACAAGGTCAATATTTATGTTTGATGATGGATGGTTTGGATATCTTTGCAAAAATAAATATTGCATTCTGGGAACTTTGGAATGTTTATGATTTTATGAAATTCCGCTGAAAGTTGTGCCCGAGGGAGTGTGTGACTTGAGGATGTTTGGCTTTGATTTCCCCCCAAAAATCATTGAAATGATATGTGTGTGATATAAGCAAATGTCATGCAAATGAGTCATCAGTCGAATGGAAATGAATGAACAGCGAATTTTGAGGTCAGAAAGAGTTGAAATCAAGCCAAAAAGAAAAAGAAGACATTCGAATTATGAATATGATTAAAACGGCATAAAGAAAAAATAGAAGACAAATCGCAGTCGAAAGTCAAGAGTTGATTTTGGAAATTGAGTTACAATAAATAAATAATTTGACATTTCTCTACTATTAAATTAAATTTAGAAATTCATTTATTTAATATGAAAGCAAATTTTGAAAATATTTCTAAAATATAATTATGCTTTTCTCACCCACGTTGCCTAAAAAACTATCAAATTGTCGCTTTTTTTTTGCCAAATAATTAATACCATATTTCGCCATAAATAATTATGAAAGGTAAACAGTTAAATATACAAACATACATATGTATGTACGGCAAGATTGTATGTACATACTTTCAGTCAGCATGCTGTGAATAACAATTGCAAACAACAAACGATAAAATTGTGCCCCGGCCTTATACAATAATTAACGCCCTGGCATCCGCTATAATATGCCAACGTCTTTCCCCCCATTCCACTTGGTTGATTTTTGTGTTTAGCAACAACAACAACAACAACAACAACAACAACAACAAAAACAACAACTAGTAGAAAGATATAAATTTAGAAAGAGTCAGGAAAATAGTATCTCCACGAAAGAAAAACAAATGAAATACGCATACGCAACAATTATATGAAAGATCTGTGATTAACTCGATTCTAACTGTTTGCATTCACTTCTTGTTAGGAGTGGAGACGGAGAAGATCCAGAACTGGCGAAGGCATGAAGAATTGCGTGCATATGGTAGATTTAGATTTGGGTTAGCTTCGGATATGCCTCGCCAATTGTAGCGATTAGTTTTGAAAAGAGAAATACTTCAATTAAGGTTAAAAGATTACGACTAATTGCAGGCACTTGAAATGAGGTTGATATTTCAGTTCAAATGGTTTTCCAAGATGTTGATTAGTGCCGGGCTAACAAACAAACATGAATGAGATCTAAAGAAGTTTACAAGAAAATTATTGAATTTTCTTACAGATTTTTGTTTCTGAAGCTTGAAGATCTGCTTTGAAAAATGTTTTAACTCAGTGAAATTTTTCTTTAGAACTTTCATTAATTACAAAATGATAAAACTTTTTCCAATCTTATTGATCTATTAGTTTAATTAGTTGATCATTTGTAGGGCTTAGTAAAATTTTGAGTCTGAGAATTTCATTCATTAATCAAAATATGCAGCTAAACTTATGTTTGCTCCACATAATTACTATTATTAAGCATTTGTAACATCATTAGAGTTTTCATTATAAGCATGATCATTCAATATGATCTTCGTTGAATTTCCCCATTCACTATGGATCACAATGGAAGTGAAATCATTTTAATTGCAAATCGATTTCAACTAAATTAACAACAACTTCGCTGATCTGATCTGCTTTAATGCCAAGAGGCATCATCATTATTGGGACGCAAAAACTGGTTTAGCATTCCACACGATCATCCGCATTGTCTGTATCATCATCATCATCAGGCAGGCAATGTTTGAGTTGCCGATCCTCGATGAGAATCACAAGTGCCTAGCAGCTATAGAATGATTCCAAATCATTCCGAATTTTATTCTAAGTCATTCGTTCATGTTAAGCGCTCTCGTTGCCGCTCAAGCGGAAATGAATCTTGGCTAAAAAGTTTAAATTTTGCTTTCTTTGATTTCTGTACTCTACCTCTACCGTATTTTGTTATGATATCTTCTTGTTCCTCTCTTACCTAGTGCTACTTCTTTCGCTGCTGCTGCTGCTGCTTCTTGTTTGTTTGTCTTGGTCTGCATATTTCGCTGTTTGGTGATGTTGTTATACGCTTGAGTCACGTTTCAGTCAGCACCAGAGACCGGGTACTTGTCTTCATTTGGGTTAAGTATAGGGTTCAAATTGCAATACCCCCGCCTGAAGCCAACTCTTCAGTTAGTCGCTTACACTTTACGATAGCTTTTTTATACGATTTCGTAATTTCGTTGGCAGTGTAATAACAATGCTCTTAGCCAGACATTCTGCATCTCGTTCTGCTGCTTCATTCTTCCTCTTTTCGAGTTTTTATGAATTGATTAAGTTTGTATTGAAAGAGGGGAAGTGACTTGATTTTTACATATTTTTCACAGCATACTTTTAGGACTTATGAAATAATAATCACTTTTATGAAAGTATGCAACATGTCACTACATGTTGTTGATATATTATTACTTAAATTATGCCGAAGACAATTTTTGTTATATTATTGATCTCTTTAAGAACAGAATTATTTAAGAAAATATTGTTTAAGAATTGGTAACAAAAGACATTTCCTTCTAAATCTTAATTTAAATTTTATAAAATTGTTTGACTATAAATCGTTTCGTTTCAGCTGTAATCAATATTTCAAATAAATACGATTAATAAGAAAAAAACATTGCCTCAAATAAATTTACTTTGCTTTGTAGTTTATGATTTCAAATGATTGCAAATTATTCTAAAGTGCCAAAAAACAGCTTATATTGCTGAAGCTGCAATTTGGAGAATTGTCAAAATCTTTGAAATAATTTACTGTACAAAAAAATACATATACAAATTGTTCTGGTTTATGACTCAATTCGGGTTTACGAGCAAGTTTGCCCTTTCTATATGGAAATCATACGCTGAAGCGACACAAACAAACGCAATCGCAGTTTTAATCTTTCTCTGTATTACCTTGTCCAGCCACTGGACAGGTGAGGTACACATACCGTTGTGTGGGTAAGGGCAATGCGGGCATCGAACGTATTGTAGGGGAAGGTCTATGCTTATCAGCGGCAACGTTGACATTCAGAAAAAAATAAACAACAAACAAAAGTTACAAAATATTTCGTAGTTGTTGCTGTAGCTGATGTTGACGTTAAGCAAACAAATCTTATCGAAAAATTAGTTTCTTTTCGTATGCTACTTTTCTGGAATTAGTCAGATAAATTATAAATGAGCTGCTGTTCTACGGAATTCCAAATTGATTTTAGTGCGTTTAGCAACACTTGAAAGGGGCCACTAAACTTTTTTAAAACAGGGCTGTCGCTTATCACAAAGTTAAAGTTAGGTGACAACTCTGCAAGGCACAGTGGGTTGAAAGTCCTTAAAATAAACTTCTACTACAAATTATTTTTAATAAAGAAAGTTTAAAATTCTTAAATTTTTAAAGTAATTTTACCAATTTATGTACATACAAGGCAACGAAATATATGTATATTTCCTTTAAGTGCATCAGTGTGCTATGGGGAGCTTGGTGTTACCAACATTAATTGGCTGACACGTTGCATGCAACATTGTCATGACATCGTGCTCAATCACTAGATAACAAAGCTACAATAACCATGGTGAATGTTCAGTATTGAAAAAGCCCACATATACATACATATGTATGTGTACATACTATGTAAACTTTGTACATATGTATGTAGATTTCTGTTGTAATAGTTATGAAACTTTGATGAACTTTGTTCCTGCTTCTCGGTTGGCAATTCGCAGTCAATAAAGTGGCGTGAGCTGATTGCAGTTGAATGAACTCAGCTGACACTTCAACTTGATGCCATCAATAAACTGCTTTAGTGCTTCAACACACATATTTGGGTGTTCATAGAGAGCTTTTACATACATATATTTGGTTGATTAGACTGCCCCTAAAAGTGCATTGAACCTGGGCAGCTTTTGTCTATTTGTTTGACATGTGACTAAGTAAAGAGATCTTGTCTTAATATTGTACTAATATTATTGTGAAAGCTTATATAATCATGATAAGCTGTTAGTTGACAATAGCTATAAGGAAGTAGCTGGAATAAAGAACTGAGATATAGTAAGCAGATTAGAAATGTCATATATAATGACGCTTCTATCTAAAATCTATAATAAAAATATATTTTTTCCGTAATTAACTTTCATTAGTGAGGTATACTCTGAAAATGATGGAAATAAAATCGGCCTTTTTTAATTTGATAGCACCATATTCAAGAAGAAATGAATCATTTTTCATAAAAAATGTTTCTTAAAATATTCTCTGATTCTTATACATACATAATATGTCGTTCTTTCGAATTCCAATGAATTTGTCTATAAATACGTTTAAAAATAGTTTCGATAGGAAATTTCCTAATTAGTAGTGAATAATAATAAACAATGTCAATATCAATTCCTTAATTAGTTAACGGTAGCTAAATTCAATTTCTTATTCATGGCTAATAGGGACATAGTTTCCTTAATACTTCGAGGATTTGAAGGTGTAATTTGATGGGTTGGCCTACTTAACAAACCACTTTTGCTTTTAATGTTTTTCCAACACAATTTTCCTTCCTTCACGTACCTCTCACGCTTTCCCTAGTTTCTTATAACTTTACCTTAAGAACCACTTAACCTTGAACTTGCGTTGCCGTCACTTAGAACGAACCCAACATTTTAATTAAAATTTATTTCAGGCACTTTTCGTGGAACGTGTCTTAACGATTATATGGAAATTATTTGAAATAGCTGGAGTTATTTAGGAAAATTATCAGTAGTTGCTTTTGTTGCTGGTTTCCATTATATTTTGTGCGTTTGTTTTGTTGTTCACTTTCTTTCATTGGAATTGTTAAACGTCGCGTCGTCGACCCGCATAATACTGACCTTATAAGCCTATGCCTGGCATACCAATATTATTTTTATTTTTTTTTTCAGTTATCAATATTTTTATGAAATTGTTTGCTTATTCTTTTACATTTTTATTTTGCAGGTCTTTCGTATAATTACAATATGGCAATGTGAGGAAACTGGCAACAAAAGTCTATTAAGGAGGTTGCAATGGGGCTCTTAACTAAAATCTAACGAAAGAAACAAAAACAACAACATTTAACAGCAGAACAATAACATCAACAACAACTGTAGTAATAATAATAATATCAGCTGTAAAAACAAGGCGAAGCGAAACGAAAATTTTAACAGAGAGAGAGAGAGAGAGAGAGAGAGAGAGAGAGAAATAGAAAGAGAGAGGGAGAGCCGCCAATATGCGCCTCGCCAGTTACTCTCTTTACCGCTATCGGGCCTTGAGCCTCTGTCTGTTTCTATTTTGGTTTGCAACTGCAACCCAGTCACGTTTTATTGCCAAAAGAGAAACGCCCAGTGTAAATGTAGGCGTGGCCGGCTCAATAGCTGACCCTGACATGGTTACGCCTGGCAGAGAAAGTCTGAATCAAAACATAAGCTCAAAGCTTGAAGATGAGTTTAAACCCGATACACTTAACTTAACAGCGGCTGTAAACTTAACAGCGACAGAGTCAACAACTGTAGTAACTGTTCAAAGTGTGGAGACTGAAACAACAGCAGAGCCAAAATTGAAAGTTGTTAACGGAGAGCAAGCTGAAGCAACAACAGAGCTGCCAGTGGAAACTGTTAACCAAAAGGAAGCTCAAATAACAGAGATGGGAGTGGAAGCTGTTAAAGCAGTTGTAACAACAGAGAGAGCAGAGGAAGCTGTTAAGCAACTGGAAGCTGCGGTTAAAACAAATGCTATTGTCGAGGATGAACTACAGCTGGCGGTAGATCATAAAAACACAACAACAAACATGCCAACGAATGAAACTGAACTTACAGCAACAACAACAATAACAACCACAGAAACTCCTGCAACAACAAAAATAACGACAGCAAAGACAACAACCACTGAGCGTGAAGAGCATGGACGCTCCATGCAATTTGGCAGCAGCACGGAGAGCATTTCCTTTATGCCAGCTGTAACGCCTATGAAATTGCGCCCATTGCCCATGACAACAACAACATCCACTACGACACACATGCCACAGCTGTTAGCAGCGCTGTTGCATGCCGGGGTCACTGTCACGCCGAGTGCTTCACTTGAGAACTCCATAGAGGAAGAACAGGTGCAGCCGCAATCGGAGAAGCGTGCGAAATACATCAGCGATAACTCGACAAATGCACAGCAGCTGACGTTGCCCAATGTGGCAGAGGCCTGGAGTTTGGCATCCATGAAAATGGTGCCAGCAACAACAACAACATCTGCAACAACAACAACAGCAGCAGCAAAAACTACAATTGGCACAGAACTGGGAAATGATATAGAACCTCAGCAGGCGCATAATGAGACGGAACAGCATAAGGAGAAGAATCTGTTGGACTGGCAACAGATAATGATGATGCAGACCAGCCAAGAGAATCGCACGGAGCCCATGATGAGCACCACATTGGATGCCACAGAGGCAGCAACACATGCAACCACCATGAAACTTGAAATGGCAACAGTTGAGGGCAACAGAGAAGCAACAACAACAGCGCAGCCAGAACTCTTGGCAGAGACGCTGACAGCAAAGCCAGCGTTAACAGCAGTCGAAGAAGCAGTAACAGAATTGTCAAAATCTGTTGCAGTAAAAGAGAATCTCGTAACAGTTGCAGTAAAGCCCAACCTAACAGAGACTGTTAAGCTCGATTTTAGAGCAGAGGCAGATGCAGTAAAAGACACAACACCAACAACCATAACAACAACGGAAGCAACAGCACCTGTTATTCAGTCAACAGCTGAGACTGAAACTGAAGCAACAACAACATCAGCAATAACCCCAACAACAGTCATGCCAAGTGAGTTGAATGCCACCCTCGCCGACACTAATACAAATGAAATGGCAATGAAAGCAACGACGACCACAACAACAACAACAACTACTACGATGCCAACAACAACTACAGCAATGCCGACAACGACGATGCCGACGATGGCACTTGAAAATAATGAAAACGACGATAAAGCCAACAACGTCGACAGCGGCAGTAGTAGCGCCGCTACTAGCAGCGACGACGTCATCAATAACGTCTCGGTCGCAGTCTCAATCGCCGCCTCAACGACCGAAACGACGCCGCAGGCAACTGAGCCACTGCAAATAACAGTTAGTATGCAAACAGCTGGCGAGGTGAGCACAACACCAGCTACAAGTACAACGACGACAGCACAGTCGACAACAACAACAACCACTACTACAACGGAGCCGACGACGACAACAGCGTCGCCAACGTTAGCATTAACGCCGACGCCGCAAATATTGCACGAAAAGGTTGATGAACAATTAACAACAACAAGCACATTGCCAACGCCAACGACAACGGATACAGTCCAAATTAGCAATGAAGTGAATTTAGAAACAATTACAGTGAAAAATGTGACAAATGACAATAACAAAATATTGCCAGCAGTAGAAACAGAAGCAACAACAAGTGCAACTAATACAGAGCAACCCCTTAACAGCGCCGTAAAAATTGAGACGGAGCAAGCCCTTAACAGCGCTGCAAACAGTGGGATAGAGCAAATCAATAACAGCACAATTAACAGTGAGTCAGTACAAATTAATAACAGTGAGAGTTCAAGTGTATTTACAACAACTACAACTACAAGTACAACAACAACAACAATCACAACACCATCGACACTGCTCACAGAGGAGAAGGTAAATAATAAATTGGAAGAGCATGTAACAGCGCTGGAGAATAATAACTTGAGTGAAACAGCTGCAACGCCAGCAACAACAACTACAACTACTACAACAGCAGCAACAGCTGTTGTGCGAAATTCGTTGAATGAAAGCTCTCCAACAGCGACAACAAAAACACCAACTACGGCGAGAACAAGCACTGTAAGCGAAGCGGAATATGAATATGGAGATGAGGAGCAGGAACAGCAGCAGCAGCATATTGATCGCGTTGAGCAGAATTCCTTGCTAGATAAAAACAAAATGGCAAACATAACATCCACAACAACAACTACAACTACAATTCCACCGACAACAACGACCATTGTGCCGAGGGCAGAACAGCCTGTTATCAATTTGCTGGATGACAGCACCACTAGCACTACTACAACCAGGTCCACCTCGACGTCAACAACAACTACGACCACACCTAGACCAACAACAACGACAACAACACCTACAACAACAGTTGAGCCCATTTACAGTTCGACAAACACCACCGCCTCCACTTTCTATAACAACAGCGACAATATGTTGCCTGTGACCACCACAACAGAATCCAGTGTGCCCAGCAACGGCATGGATTTGCCCACTATGCAGATGCCTATGCCGCATCCCAATCCCACCGATATGGATCATATGCAGCAGCCGCATGGCAACAACACGGGCACCGATGTCAATGTCATCATTGCCATCACGGTCAGTGTCATTGGCGTGGTGGCGCTCATCTTGCTGGTGGCATTCCTCTATCTGATGCGAAAGCGACAGAAGCAGATGTCGTATACCCAGCGTTGTCGTCCTGTCAGCCTCGATGCCTACTCCCTGGACAATGTGTCGGTGTTGGGCAGTGTGCGGCGCAAGGGACGCGATTTGCGGGCCTCCAAACGCACCTATGGCAACGCTGCCTTCGATGATCCTTCGCTGCGTCATAATCTGTTAAGTGCGACTGAGTTGAGCAAATTCCTCGAGCGGCGTTCAAGCATCTTTGAGGAGTTCAGGGATGTGCCGCAGATTATAGCCAGGGCTGATGAGGTACCTACAGGCTGTGAGGACAAGAATCGGTATGTAAATCAAGATATAGGAGAGCGTACTATATGATCTCATTGATAAAGCATGTTTCTCAAGGTAATCGACGGACGGATTAATTAATAAAAGTTAATTGGGGTTATGACATTCATTGCCCTGTGGGGTTCAGATAGATATATACACTCATAGTACAAATGTAAAGCACAGAGTGTGTGAAAAAGATAAGCTAAGAATAGACAATGCTCTTATCTTATTGACTGACTGAACTTGACGCATAGAAAAGTGTAGCAAAAGTATCTTAAAAAGTAAATGAAAATTCTGCAGACTAAATTAAAATTGAAAGCAAAAAAAAAGGGAAAGCCTAAGTCGTATAATTAACTAATGCTTAGGCAGGTGTAGGCACATATTTCCATATATTTATTTATGAAGATTACGTATTATTATTTAATTAAATGATTCAACATTGTTTATTGCATGCTTCGCTCGTTTCCTGATTAATGCGATCGTCTCCGACGACTTCAATGAATGAAATAAACGACTGTCTGACTGGGCGATCTCCACTTTGATCTCGAATCCGAACTCTCCACATAACCTCAAACCTGTAACCACAACGCAGCTACGCTAACGTAATTCCGCTTCCTGAGACGCGTGTGGTGCTGCAGCGTCTGGGCGATGATGACAAAACGGAATACATTAATGCCAATTATGTGCGGGTAAGTGAAACGGGACGAATGGCCGTATTCCCCCGACTGCTATCTTCCCTCATCCTCACTTTGCATACATACAACAACAAGAAAGAAAGAAACAAACAATCACAAAAAGCTGCTTTCCCACACATGAGTGAGTGTGTGTGTGTGTGTGTGTACATGTGTGTGGGCGTGCGCTCTCTCGTATGTGAGTATGTTTCAATGGCTTAAGCTTCGCCACTTCGTCTAGCCTTGCATGACGTATGTATGTATATGTATGTTTGTGTGTGTGTGTGTTTTTGCTTTTGAGGGAGCCACTAAAGGGAAGTGGGGAGCATAATTATACGGCCCATGAGATTGGCAAAGTGGCAAGAAAATTATATTTTCAACCTCTTTGTTTCATTGCCTGTTGTAAGCAAATGAGCTTTGTGCGAAAACAACAATGTAATATTATAGTAATTGCGGCGAAAGTTGCAGTTAAGTGAATATCCTAAAAATATAATGCAAATTTTAAATTATTTTTTTTTTTTTATTATTTTACTTAACTGCAATGTCAATCAAAAACTGAATATATTTTTACAATAAATACTTAAAAAGAACTTTTGTACGACTAGCCACATCTTATACCATATTTTCAAAAATAATGCTTCAAATTAAGTTGGGTAAAGCTTTCTATACCTAATTTGTTTCTTGAAAACAATTGGTGAAAACAAATTTTAATTCAAAAATTGTCACTTTCTTTGTATTTTATCCAAAAGTTTATGTGAAATGAAGTACAAAATGTGAAATCTAAGAATTGGATGATTTTTGGATATGTTATGACACTTTGATAATTTTAATTTCACGCAAATCGTAATTTATAATTTATAAAAAACTCCTTAAAATTGACTTGAATAAAGTTTTCCATAGTTCAGTCTCATTTTATTTCAAAATCTTTTGAGTTTTGGATATTTTATGAACAGTGCAAGTTAAGATGCTAACTGTTCTATAGGAGACCCGCTTTTTATACAAAATAATAAGTTTTTACAATAAGTCTTAAGGCAAATGTCAATTCAAAATGGGCTTTTGATGAGTCACATTTCGTTGATTAATTACCAAATTTATTATTTTTTTTCTTTTGGGTATTGGCCAAAGCACATGCCAAAAAAAATATTGTTGTACTTTTTGTTTATATTTTGGTTAGGGTATTTCCATAACTATTAAGCCTTAGCCAAATAAAACACATGCGCCTGCCTCATCATCATTGACGCGTGATTCCGACTGCATTAAAGCGCATTTGCAAAACACAACACAAATGCACTCAAGCGAAACTTGCTGAGAGCGAGAGGGAGACAAACAGAATGAGTGCACAAGAGAGCAGTAGCTTTTACTCTCACAACAGTCGCTCTCTCGTTTAGCAAGCTCAGCTGATCCATCTGCTAGACTTTGTTGTTGGAGAACGTGTGCATAAATTACTGATAATCTAAGCATGCCGTGATTTACGTTCCTACCTGCACACACACACACACGCATGTTAACATTTTTAAAGTCATTTATCAGCTGCGCACGCAGCCCAATGACAGAGACATTAACTGAAGCACACAGGCAGACAAAAGAGAAGCGCAGGAGAGAGCAAATGAGCGCGCTTTGCTTACAGCTCTCCATTAACGGTTATGTCATTGAACAACCCACACATTCAATGTGTGTTATGTAAATGTTATTTGCAGAATTCTGTTAATTAATGAATTGGCGCATTTTCAAATTTTACAGGGGCCAAGGGATGCGCCTAATTATTATATTGCCTGCCAAGCGCCGCTGGAGAGCACGACCGGCGACTTTTGGCGCATGATCTGGGAGCAGCAGTCGCGAGTGATCGTGCAGGCAACCGATCTAAATGAGAATGGCATTGAACGCTGTGCCGAGTATTTGCCGCCCTCTGTAACGCTGGATAATCACAGCAGCTATGGAGATTATCAGGTGACGCTAAAGAATCGCGAGGTGAAGGATAAGTATGCCATCTCAACACTGATGCTCAAGCGTGTGGATGGCGATGAGTGTCGAGAGCTCACCCACTACTGGTACAAGTGGCCAGAGACGGGTGTGCCCATGGAAGAGGCTCCCATTATTGCCATGCTATTGGAGGCGCGCTCATCGCTCAAGTCCTACGCCCTGGAGCAGGCCAACGAGCTAAAGGAGAAATCATCTACGTTGACTATAAAATCACTGGAGACGGCAATGGACGGAGATGTGAAAAAACCAACTGAGGAAGAATGCAGTACAACATCCTCCAATGAGATTAACGGCAATGTGACCAGCAAGACACAGCGTGGCCAGCAAGGGTAAGCCATATAACTCCTTGCATGTACATCGCTACATACATAATGATATGTTTGAATCATTATATGTTCTCATTTCTGTGTGGTTTTCCCCCCTTTCCTTTTCCCTAGACCGCTAACCATTCACTGTTCCCCAGGCACGGGCCGTACCGGCACTATCATTGCCTGTGACATGGCCATACGCAGCCTGGAGACGCCAAAGCGTTCTGTGGACATACCACAGCTGGTGTACTATGTTCGGCGAGGACGTGCCAGCGCCGTACAAACCAAGGATCAATACGAATTTATCTATAAGGTTGCCAATATGTATGCGACCAAGATCACAAATCTGTCAAATGATAACTAAGAGAAGAGAGAGACACCAGTCGATGAACATGTATTCAAACATGTCCTTATATACAATACATGATGTATACATAATATTGTAGTCATAGTTTATATACAGATACATACAAATACGTACATACATATATTATATACTGAAATCTATGCTAAAAATGTATTAAAAATCTATAGTTAGTTAGAAATTTATCGATCAGATGTGGCGTCGATAACACACATGCAATTTGCATTGAATTTTGCGCACATCATTATGTTGTCGTGCTTGAAATTTCATTTAAAATGTATGTATTCCTTTATTATTGTGATATATTCGTACATTTGTAAATCTCTTAATAATCTGTTGCATATTTATAATAAGTTGCATTGTTTAATTGGCAATTAAACAGCATTAAAGTGGATGTGTATATTTTGTTATTATATTATAAAATTTTAATTGTAAATGTAATGATATTATTTCTTTAATTTAAAAACAAGCTTTAATGTAATAAATAAATATAATTATGATTTAAAACGTGTGATTGAGTGGAGTATGAATTTCAAATTAAACGGTTTGCTTGCTAATCGGCGCCCAATCGGGTTCAATGTTACCGTTTCGCTGTGAATGGCACATGCCAAACTGCGTTTTAGCGCCTATCGTTAATCGTTATCGAATTCGTCTTACACTGATAAAGCAACTTAACACAGACACAAGGCAAGCTAAGATGAAAGTGGGACATTTATTTTTAATTTGTGCAATTTTTGGCGCCTCTTTGGCCACTGATACACCCAAAGTGAAGATTGGCGTAAAGAAGCGTGTGGAGAACTGCACGAGAAAGGCGAAAAGTGGAGACTTGATACATGTCCACTATAAGGTAGTAAATGGCAAAGCTTTTGTGGAACTCCACGTCAGTTTCTAACCCCTAAATCGATGCCGCTGTTGTTTTTAGGGTTCGCTTCAGGATGGCAGCGAGTTCGACAGCAGCTATGGCCGGGGCAAACCCTTCTCCTTCACACTCGGCGCCCGCCAAGTTATCAAAGGTTGGGATCAGGGTCTACTGGGAATGTGCGAGGGAGAACGTCGTACCCTGACCATTCCACCGGAGCTTGGCTATGGAGCAAGTGGCGCCGGCGGTGGCAAGATACCGCCCAATGCCGTGCTGGTCTTCGATGTGGAAATGGTCAAGATTGAGTCACGAGACACCGGAGAGCTTTAGATTGGTTTATAAATAATACTATGAATATATATTATTTTTTTAAATTTATGCACTAAAAAAAAAAAACAAAAATAAAACAAACAACAAAGTTAAATAAACACGGCAGCAGAGTATGCTCAGCTAGCTAATACTCTGCACTTTCTCGAAGCTGTCTCAAGTTGGAATCAGTTGCGATGCGGCGCGTTCATCGACATCGTCGAAATGCCGTCGCATCATGCGATGCTTCTCCAGCGCCGTGCCCTGAATGAAACGTTCGCCGCAGGTGCCACAGATGAAGGGGCACTCCCCGGTATGCTGTTGCAAATGCAACTTCAGATCCTTCGCCTGCCGATAGCTCTTCTCGCAGTACGTGCACTTGTGCGGCTTCAACCCGCTGTGGGTGAGCATGTGCCGCTTCAGCTTATCGGAGCGGGCAAAGTCCTTGCCACACACTGTACAATGGAATGGTTTCTCGCCCGTGTGGATTCTGCGATGCGATATCATCTCCGAGTGCCGTGGAAATGCCATCTCGCAGAGATCACACTTGAAGGGCTTCTCGCCGGTGTGTCGTCGCATATGGGTGAGCAAGGTGGCGGCGGATTGCGTTTCACGGCCACACAGCGAGCATAGGAACTTCTTCATGGCCTCCTTGCGTTTCCGATCCCCATTGATGTGGACGTCCCGTATGTGATTGTTCAGCCGTGACTTCATTTGATATGTGCGGTCGCAGTGCGGACATTGCAACAGCTGCAACGCGGTGGTATCTATGGCGTGATCAGTGGCATCTTCAGGTATGCCATCCGCTGTGGATGCTTCACCAGCAACTGGCAAGGATTGTGCTGCAGTCAGGTTGCCGTGTTGCAGCTGCATATGCTGTTGCAGATTCTCCGGCCACATGAACTTGTAACCGCATTTGCTGCACGAATACTTTTTGTCGGCACTATGACACTGCGATTGACGATGCTGGTCCATGATGCTCTGCAGATGATTTAAACAAATAAAAAGGATGTTACATATTTTTAAAATAAAGTATTCGAAATGCATATTCTTAAAAAAAAAACAAAATGATGTTAAATTTTTTTTTAATGTTAGAATTGAATTTAAAAAAAAATATCTCAAAATATTGATTTTAATAATTTCGATAAATAAATATTTTAAAAATAAAATATAGACGTTTAAAAAACAATAATAATAATATTAGTTCAAAAATATTAAACTTTTTAAAATATTTGTTTTTTTTTTAGAATTTGACACAAAAAAATCAATTTTATAATTTCAGAACTACTTATGCATTTATAATAAAATTAAATATTTAAAATTTCGGAAAGAATACTTTGATATAAAAGTAAAATTTTAATCATCTAATATTTACAAATATATCGGCCTTAAGAAATTTTATAATTTATGTGATACATATTCTGTATGTAAAATTTTAAAGCAAGATTAGAGATGTTACCTGGCAGACGCACTTGAAGATGCAAAGGTCGCACTCATGGGGCATCTTGTCGAATCGATGCATGGCACGCTGATGCTGTATCATCTCGTACTTCCGCTTGCACTGCACCTTGCACAGTTCGCAGATGTAGGCGAGACGTGTGTTGGCCTGCAGTTCATCCTCGGTCTCGGAGTCACCTAGGTGCAGCTCATACCCCGACTCATTCGTTATGGAATAGTTGTGGGGGGATTCGTAGTTCTGGTGTAGCGACAGGGCGAGCTTCAGTTCCAGTTGTATGTGGGCACGCAGATCGATGATGCGGCTGAAGTGCATGTTGCAGATCTTGCAGGAGATGCGTTTACTGCCATTTGGCTTGGATGTGGCCGCAATGAGGGTCTCGGCTAGGGGTATATCCTGCTCCCGGATGCCATGACGCTTCAAATGTTTGACGAGATAGTCGCGGCGATAGAACTTACGGCTGCACCACTGACATGGTATCAGCTTGGACTGCTCCGCATGCACACTGAGCAGATGAACGGTTAGGGATTTCTTCTTGTCAAAGACTCGCTTACAGTCCGCACACTCAAAGGTTTGATTCTGCAATGTGAGTAATTGTCAGAGAAGTAGTTTCAATTGGGATTTGGACTAATCATACCGTGATGCGATGTTCCCTCAGATGCAGCTTGAGATTGTGCCGCCAGCGAAATCGGAGTGGGCATTTGTTGCAAAGGAAACGCTTCTGGGAATTCTTGCACTGGGATTCATTATGATGCCGCAGCAGCTGCAAACTAACGAAGCGTGCATCACAGCGTCCACAGATGTGCGGTGCCTCCAGCCAGGCGTGCGTCTGCCGCTGATGATCATAGAGCTGATACTTGCGCTGATAGCGCTCCTGGCACAACTCGCAGTGATACTTGGCCTTGGGCAGATTGCGATTTTTCTTGGACAGTTCATCCGCATCCACTTCTAATTCACTTTCTGTCTCGGAGCTGTCCAGATCCATTTCGTAGCCAGACTGATTTGTTATGGAGTAGAAACGTTGATAACTCCCCGTATTCAGATCTTTGCGAATCAGCATCTTGAGTTTCTCCACACTGATATCCTTCAGATCGGGATAAAAGAGCTCAGATAGCTCATTTGGCATCAGACTGGAGCGTGTGCCAAAGTTGACAATCTCCGGATGATGCTCCAGATGATGGCGTAAGTGGGAGATCTTGTCGTATTGACTCTGACAGATCATGCACTCGATCAGCTTATAGCCATGTGGCTTACACACATTCACATCAATGTCCTTGGCCTTTTTGCTCTCGCCCAGATTGGCTGAACGCTTGGAATCACCGTGTACTTTGAGATGTGCCTGGAGAGCTTCGCTATGCCGGAACTTGCGTATACAGAAGGAGCAGGAATACAAGTCCTGCTTGGATTTGTGCACCCGTGAGGAGTGCTGCTTTAAATACCTCGGACGCTTGAAGCTCTTGGGGCATTCCTTGCACTCAAAGATTTGCCTTTTAAGACGTATACCATCTGTTGTTTTCCACTTGTGGACGCGCTGCTGAAGAGGCAAATCGTCGAGGGATCTAGAAATATTAGATATATGTATGAAATTCAAACGTGCATGGAACTGCTATGAGCTGCTGTCTTACTCCTCCTCTCCTTCGACTTCCTCCTCATCGTCGTCATCGTTGTCAGCCTTATATTTGTATTCCTGCTCCTGCATATCAGTTGTGCCGTCCTCCTCCAGTTTGACCGGATCAAGATCTAGCATTGTTAGCGGATCCGTTGACCGATTCTTAGTTTCCAGTTCCCGCTCTATTGCACCATACACCTCGTTGGAGTTCTGCACTGCACTGATGTCGCGTATCTCAGTGCAGGATATTTCTATATCCTCTTCCACCGTTTCCATCTTAACCTGCACCATATTAAATTCATTTAATGTCAATTCATCAATGTTAATATAAAGACATGACATACTTCGACATGCTGCTCAGCGCACAACTCCATGGGCACCTCCTGCAAACAGTCGCTGCTGACTGCCTTATCCGTGTCCTGGACATGATTCAGCAATAGCTCATTGGCAGCCAGCGCCTGTTTCACAAAATAGTATGCCGATATTAGTTTCCTGGCACAGCTGCCGCACAGACACTGGGGCAGTCGTTGTGCTCCTGTCTCTGTCAGATCAATCTGCGTTAATTCGCTTAGAATGTCAGAGAGGAGCTTATCGGGATACTTCTTGGTGGCTGTTGTCAGCTTGTAGAGTCTATCGGTGTCTCTTGTATCGCAGGTGCGACACATGACCGGCAGCTTCATCGTGTTTTGCCAGAAGTAATGTTTACAATACCTACAAAATTGAAACAATCACCAAATACACAAAATCAACAAATTCCCATGCCCCTTTGCTTATTTTTACACATAGTTGCCCATCTGTAACTGTGATGACACTTCAAGTAAATACTATCGATTAAAATATATATCTACTGTGTGCTGGAACATATCGATAAGTCATATGTGCATGTTGCATAGCAAAAACAAAAAAAATACCTAAACAAAACAATTGAGTAATTAATTCATAAATTTATTGAGATTTGACAAGTATTTCTTACATATCTATTGGTTTCTTCTTGTCATTTAAATTTAATTCTAAAAATATAGTTATGCTAATCGTTTTAATACTTCTTACATATAAATTGGTTTCTTTTTGTCATGTAGATCACATGCCTAATCCTAAAAATATATACATATTCATCGTTTTAATATTTCTTAATTGTTTTGCGAATCAGGGCCAAGCGTTGCTTGTGTGCTTCAGTGACAGCAGCACGCTTATAAGGACGCAATTCGTCCGTTCCGAACCCGGGAACCCACATGTTATGCTTTCGCTCCAAGTGCAGCTGGACGTCCCGCACCTCGATCTTATTCGATTTGCGATGTTTAGCGAGCACACTTGTTGCCTTGATAGTCTCCTCTACGAAATCATCAGTTATCTGCAGCAATAATTCCTCGACCTCCTCGTCCAGTTGAGTTGCTGAATCTACTTCTCTAATCAGCTCTGCCAGACGTTGCTTAGATAAAAGCTGAAAAAGACATGGCAAAACTTCAGCTTCAGCAATAATTCGGTCATTTAAGGTTATGTGCGTATTTACGGGTGCATTCTCGGCCCCAGTTGTTTGGCTATGATTTGTGCCCTTAGTGCCACCGCCGCCGGGTGTATTAGCTGCTCCTGTTGCTGTGGAACCGTTTTGTGAGGATGCAGAGTTGCTGTTGTTGGTCATTGGGCTGTGCTGTGAGGGCGATGCCATTGGCGTATCGTGGGGAAGGCCGCTGTTGCTATCGAAAGTTGTAAAAAGATCCGACATTGCTTGTTGATTTTATTTCTAACAATTTCTTTGCGTACTCAACCAAAGATTTAACGAAAGCACTTATAGAAATTTTTAAAAGCGGTGTAAGCGTGCGGTAGAAGTTTGTGCTAAAGCAGCTAGAATAGATGCAGTAGTGATTGTGTTTTGTATTTTGTGTGAGGCTGTGTATGAGTAATGCAGAAAGTAATAGTAAAATAAGCAGTCAAATAATGATGGTCTGAAAAAATAGTAAATATGTGTATTGAGAGCCCCAGTTAATGTGTTGTGTGTTCATGCCACTAGTGCTACCACCAATATTTGTATTAAATATACATAGATGGGATATGAACTACATTTAAAAATGTATTCTTATTGTTGTACTTACATTTGTGATCAACGTTATATTTTTTATGTTTATTTTAGTTAAATATAGATGAATACTTAATTGACGGAGAAAATTGTAAAGCCTGTTAGAAGCCACAAAACTGCAAGAAAGCGAACTGTGTCAGATGCAGTGCTGTAAAACACACACTTAGACAAATGTCAATGCCAATCGAATGTCAATTTAATCGATTGTTCGATAGTTGGGTATTTAAAGAAATAGGTATTTTATTTAAACTACATACGCAGTAGTTTATTGATAGTGAAATATAGTATAATTCAGAAGTTATTTTCGTTACACAAACAAATATGTCAACGGAACAGAGTGCATCGGCTGCAACAAATGCAGCGGACAAAGCAAAAACTGATAACAATGAATCCGTGGATATGGCATATACCAAAGAAGTGCGAAAAGCAACAAAAGATGTGCACAATTTAACTGACGTTCTGATTAATGCGAAATTTGCATTGGGTAAGCAAAAGTGCATTGCACGAAATTACGTATTAGTTATTGAACCTATTGAATTTTTGGAAATGCAGCTCTAACCGACGATAAAGTATGGTACGATGGACTTCTGGCCTTCTATGAAGTTTATAAATTTTTCGAGACAAATCTGCCGGAGCGCTTGCTGCCTAAAGAATTGCATCGTGTTGCCGCCTTTGAGCGCGACTTCGCCCATTTCTACGGCGCCGATTGGAAGCAGGCATATGAGCCGCGACCAGAGGTGAAAGCATATTTGGCAGTGTTGGAAAAAGCTGCAGCTAAAAATGAAGTGATGCTATTCGCTTACGCCTTTCAAATGTACATGGCCTTGATGTCTGGCGGGCAAATGTTGCAAAAGAAGCGAATGATTGCGCGCAAATTGTGGATATTTCCCCAAGGCACCACGTCTGAGGAACAGCAGCAGGCCGAAGCGGATGCTGCGTCAGCAACAGCTGCAGCCGCTGCAGCTCTAAGTGCAGATGATGACGAAAATGATTTGATTGCTCGGCCGATGCCTGAACAGGTTACAATTGGACCAGCAGGCTGCGAGGCCACATATTTTCCAGAACGCATCCCCCATATGAAATCGAAGCTGCGCCGCATCTTCAATGAGGTGTACGGCAATCTGGATGCACAAGGACGCGAAGAGTACATCGAGGCAAGTCGAAATCTCTTCCGCATAAATATGGATTTGGTGCGCTCGGTGAAGGGTGTCAATAGTGCCAATCTGCGTAAATTAGGCATTGTTGCGATATTCATTATCACCATCTATGCGGCAATCAAATTAGCTGTGAGATAAGCGTTGGTAATCGGATCTACATATATTGACTTTAATATTATATTATATATTTATGCAATTGTTCGAAATTAAACTGAAATAAACTTCAGGTATTTAGATCTCCAGTAGGCCAAGCTGATTAAGCCAGGGCATAATGCGTTCATAAAGCTTGGCATGGAGTGCATCAGCTGCTGGACCCTCGCTCATAAAGACCTCCTCAGTTGCCAAGTCGTCACTTGGCTCTAACAGGCACAGAGGCAGTATGGTTAGCACAGTGCAAGCAGCTGTAATGAGGAATAAGTTCCTCCAACTATTATCTTTTGAGTTATGTATCGTTACACTTCCTTGGAATACTTGCCAAATACGGGATGCCTTAGGAGTTGTATGCGGAAATCCTTTAGACTGGGCAGATAACCATTGTAGGCTAATATCCCGGCGTGCTCAACTAACATTCCATGATAATATCTCACTAAATAATCGAACTCATCTATCTTAATATCAAGCTGGGGTGAGGTCATTAGAAAGTAGTATAAATCCTGTGCGGGATTACCGTATTTGGTCACTTGATGGTCTATGAGATAGACCTCGATGACATGCCCGTTCTTATCATGCTGAAACATAATGTTGTTGGTCCACAAATCGCTGGAACTTGCTTAGGGAAGTTTTAGACGCACCTTTGAGTAGAGTGGTAATATCAATTTTATACATTTTGGAGGCAAAATTGTCCCTAGGTCTAGTAGCCATTAACCAATTGCCATCTAAAATTTTCTCAAACTGCGTCTCTCTCGACACAATCACCTCTCTGAAATCATCAAAGTTGAGCCAATCTAATGATAACTTTTTCCGAGGCAACTCTGTTAATAGAATTCTAAAATTGCCGGTAATTTTTATAGTAAAGATAATCGTGAATTTTTTTTTAATTAACTTTACCTAAAACTTTATTTATTTATCTTTTTTTTAAAAACAAAGAGTAAGAGTATAAACACATAACATATGTACGTATACATTTAATGTATAAATAACTCTGAAACTTACTCTATGTCAAGGAGACCTCTGTAATTGAGGAAGAGATAGAGAGCCTCGGCATGCTTGCGATATCTATCATTGTTAAATAGTTTCCTTTTGAAATTCTTTCCCTCCTCATTGTCACCCAACATTGTCTCAATGCTGGCATTCTCCGTTGGGTCCAATAGCACAGCGGTCATGACCGTGCTAACCGGTGTTACCGCCAATTCGGGGCTCTTGAGTAGTGCTATATGAATTTCCTTCAATGTAGGTATGTGTTTCGGGTACTTGAGTAGTTCCAGATTACGCTGAAGTTCATCATGATAATAACGTACGAAATAATCAAATTTCTCGATTTTGATATCGAAACTGGGTGAGGAGAAAAGGAAATAATACAGATCCATTGCTGGACTATTCCAATTTGAGCGCTGGAAGTCTATGAAGAGTGTGTCTGTAATGTTGCCCTGTGCATCATGGGCGAACATTATGTTGTTTGTCCAACAATCACCATGATTGATTACATTAAATTCATGGTCGTCGAATTCTTCGCCTTTTTCCATCACTTCATCGATGTCACCCAAAATCTTAGCCTGAACATGAATAGTGATATATTAAAAGATTATTTAATATAAATAATAATTTAAAATCCTATAGCAACACTTACAACTTTGTCGCCGAAGACTTCACTGCCTTTGAAGGTCTTGACTGCCTCAATTGCCAAATTCATGAAACTCTTGTTCTCAGGACTCATAAAGATGGGCTTCGTCTCTTCGTTGTGCACGGGTTTAATAAGGCAATCGGAGTATTGTCCTTTGGTGAGATATAGCTGCGCAGATGCTGCATGTAGCTTGGCTAGCTTAGCCAGTACGTGTTCTGTTTCATTAACATTCAAACCATTGAGACGATCGGAGTTCTTATAACCTGCTGGACGGAGATTCTCCAGAAGTATATGATCCTCCTTCGGAGAGTTCTTGAATTTGTAACTCTTTGGACTAATTATGATTGGATGTCCGGCTTGCTTATAGAGCTCTTCCAGCTGTGGTACAACTTCGTCGTACATGGCAATCTCCTTTTTAAAAGTCGCCATCAGATCAAGTAGGGATGCAACCTGGCTACTGCGTGGTGGCACCTTAAGCATGTAAGAAACATTTCCCTTTCCTCCAGATGTCGTTAGATAATCAATATCCACAGAGAGCATAATGGAGGAGTAATTATCACCCGCTTCGGTTGCCTTTTTCACTTGGAATTTTTCAATGTCCTTAAAGTCAGTTTTATCCATGCACAGCAGTTCCTTGAAGTACTCGATGGTAACCCAGGCCGGTGCTGCGGGGTCGATCTCAATTTGAGCTGAGCTAGTTTGGCCAGCAGCTAAATAAACTCCAAAGTCGCTCGGCGAACTAAAATCAACGAAGAATGAAATAATTTCAATAATTATTAAAATTTTAGTTTATGATTGTCTTACTAGATCTCTAGTAGTCCACGATTGTCCATCCATGGGAGTATTTTCTCAATGTTATTTATAAAACGTTTGCTACTAAACATCAAATTCTTGAAGTCCTGTCCTGCTTGGTTGTTCTTGAAGAAGTTCTCAAATGTGGCTGACTCGGTGGGATCCAATAGCACCACAGGCAAAACCATGTAGGCACCCATTATTGCAAATATACTATACTTATACAGCTGAATATGAAAGTCCAATAGTTTAGGTCTAATTCCCGTATAGCCCAAAATATCAAGATGTTCGATCAAATTATCGTGATAATATTTCAAAAAGAAATCAAAATATGTGAGTTTGTACTCAATGTTGACAGATGTCATGAGGAAGTAGAGTATATCCGCCAAAGGGTTGGCAAATCTGGGATTCTGGAAATCCACATAGATCATATCGATAATGTCGCCATTGGGTGCAAACTTGAAGAGCAGATTATTAACCCAAGAATCGCCATGGGTCAGAACATTAAATTCTGTTTTATCATAGGGGTCTGTCATTAAGAGAAAGAATTCGCGCATTTTTGTAAAATATGTTTCCTAGAAAAGGGATAAGCATTAGACTGAAAAATATACTACATTTTTACAACTACAACTTACCAGTTTCTTTTTATAAATTTCACCATTTTTAAAATTCTTTAGATTATTTAGGAACAACTTTTGCATGGGAATCATCATGTCATCCATCATTTGTATATTCTCAACCATATTCTTGCCATACATGCCATAGATCATGTTCTCGGAGAGCTCATGCTGCGTATAATAGTGAGCTCCTGCAGCATGGAATTGCGCCATCTTTTTGAGCACGTACTTGGTCTGCTCCAAGTTTAGACATTCCAGTCGATTGGCATTCTTGTAACCATCCTGTCCCAGATCATACATAAGCACAGTGTTGGCCAGCTTGGGTTCAACCTTTACGCCCTCCTTGAACCTGTAGGCACGTGGAACGAAAGTTATGTCCAGACCCTTCTCTTTGTATAACGCCTCAAAATGAGGCAGGACATCAATGTATGCCTCGTTCTCAATCTCAAAGAAGTTGGCATTGTCCAGCATTTGTTGCATTTCCGGAAAATCATGCGGAACTTTCATCATGTATGAAACGTTCTTCATCGACTTGTCTAAGAAGAAATCAGATTATAATTATACTAACTTGAAGTGTTTTCAATCTATAGATAATACTTATTACGCTATATGTGTGGCAGTATTATGAAGTATCTATAGTATAACCCAAATTTGGCATGATATTGTTTTTTGATAAGGTGACTTATAAATTTAGAACCGTTATCTCGAATTGAAGGCGTGTGCTAACCGTTATTTGATTCGAACCCCCCCATTAAAGTCACAATTACCAGCAGAAATTCTTCACGATTTCCTTGATAAAAATACTACGCACATTCCTTAGGCATTTTCTCAATGGATTTCAGATCTTCAACAATTTGTGACGTCACATATGGTACACTTACCAGTTAGTTCCACTTCGATTGATACTCTGAGCATGAGAGAGGCATAGTTTTCGCCAGCGTTGAGTCCGGGCTTTGCGTTGAAGCTTTTAATCTTTTCAAAATGTGGCACAGTCTCTCTCAGTATTTCCACAAACTGCGATTCATTGATCCAAGTGGGGACTACTCTAGTATCATTTTTTACTGGGGTTGTTGCAGCAGTTGCGGGAGGGGGAGCCTCTACGGATGTGGATGCTGGAACGGGTTTTGTGACATTAGTCTTCATTGGGGTGTCATTCATCTGGTGTCTGATCGGTGTGGTTGCCACCTTATAGCTATGTTTCGACTTGGTTGTACCCATTTTAGATGCGGATTCCCAAAACTGTGATGCACGTCTTTACTTTAGCACAAATATATTTCAACTGAGGCCTACGTTTAACTTAGATCCCCTTATTTATACTCGAAAATCCGAGCTGATAACGAATTCACACACCGATAACTGCACTATTTTATCAGGCTATTGAGTCCCGACAGGTGTTCGACGAATATTAAACTGAGGCAGATGAATGATACGACCACCATGGTCAACTGCATTCGAAAGCTTACAGAGAATGTGCTCTCCGATCTATGGTCTATATGCTATATAAATACATATGTCTATATTGTTCCTCTCATTATAGTTCTCTGAGATATTCACATATACATATGAACATATATGGCTATTGTTCTCTCAGTGATGTATCTGTCTCTCGTAAAAGGTTCTCAGTCTCCGTAATTATAATATCGGTTATATACTATTCAAGTAGGGGGTTAAACTCATGTATGATTTAATCTGATAGCCGCTACGTGAAATACATCAATTGCGAATTTAGTTTTCTACACCCAGCAATTTACAAGGAAAAGAGTCGGAACAAACAATAATTTTAATAAAAAAAAAATAAGTTTATTAGTAAGTTTAGGGAATGAATTCTATGTTTAGCTATAGTTATTTAGTATCTTAAAATATTAATCCAAGATTTCTAAAATCTGGAAAAAAAATTAACAAATTTTCGAAAAATGTATTTCAACTGAAAGACAAGAATTACTAAACAGGGTATATTTTTGTGAGGCATTTTAATTGCCAACCTCTTTTATTCTCAAACTAATCGGTTAAAATTATTGGTGTGCTTTCGTGTGATCACAATGACTCTTGGTTTGTTTATATTAGACTCTCGATAGACTTATCAGCCGATAGTATAATCAATTTCTACTTATACTGATAATGTATTTTATTTTTAATTTGGAAGGGCATGACGGATGTGGCGACTAACATAAAAACATGCTTTGTAATATTTATAGTATTATGTATTATAACTAATTATTGCAATTTGTGTAATGTCCACGACCGTACAATTAAAGCAATTAAAATGTTTTTCAAATGAGCTACAAAAAATAGCAAGGTTACGACCATTATAAGGTTGACGACCTGATATTCATCGTAGTCATTTGAAAATCTCTCTCTCTCTCTCTCTCTCTCTATGTTTCTCTCTATGAAAATAAATGTATTGTATCGTCTATCAATCAATATTAAAAGTAGAAAATTGTTTGATAAGATTAATCGATTTGCTGGATCAGTTTGAAAAATTTGTAAAACTATATAGTAAAGTTATCAGGCAGTTATTGTTGGCATTTCCTCAAGTCTACGCTCTTAGCCAAAAGCTGATGCAATTTTAAACAAAACTTTGCAGCATTCAGATGATTTTATTTATAAAACATAATCTTTATATAGGGCAGAGTTTGGTTTTAGTTGGAATCCAAGAGCCCACGATAATCAAGCCAGGGCAGTATCTTCTCAATGTTGGCCTTGTAGCGAGCATTTGTGTACAAGCGACTCTTGAACTGAGGACTTTGCAGTATCTCCTCATTGGGGTCAAGCAGTACAATGGGCAGAACCATAACTGAGGCGGTGATTGCCCAGATGCCGTACTTAAAGAGCTGAGAGTGAAGTTCTCTCAGCGAGGGTCTCCGCTCCTTATAGCCCAATAGGTCTAGATGTTCAATTAATTGATCGTGATAATACTTGATGAGATAGTCGAATTCCTTCAACTTGTAATCGATGTGCACAGATGTCATGATAAAGTTAAGCAGATCGGTCGATGGATGTCCATATTTGGGTAGCTGAAAGTCGACAAACAATAGATCAACTATTTCTCCTTTGGGTCCGAATTTGAAGAGCAAGTTATTAATCCAACAGTCGCCATGGTTGATCACATTGAATTCATTCGGGTCGAAGATACTAAGCTTCAGAAATTGCTGACTCATGTTATCAAAGAGAGTGACCTAAATGGAATAGTAATTATGGGAAAATTTATTTAAATAATGCCTTTTTGTACTTACAAATTTGTTATAATATTTCTCGCCATTCTTATAATCCTGCAGATTTTCCAGAAACATTTTCTTAAATGGTCCCATGATACCATTCAATATCGAGATAGCCCTCTCTTTATTCGCCCCGAATATGGGCTGGGTGAACACATCCGAGTAGGGTCCATAGACGGTTCTGCAGTGAGCGCCTGCAGCATGATATTGCGCCAGTTTCCGGAGCACAAACTTGCTCTCCTCCATATTCAGACATTCCAGACGATTGACATTCTTGTAACCATCCTGACTCAGATCATACATCAGCACAGAATTGATCAGTTTGGGCTCCTTTTTGATGCTTTCTTTGAACTTGTAAAAGCGTGGGGCAAATGTAATGCTCATCCCATTTGATCTGTACAGATTCTCGAATTTGGTTATGAGTTCAGCATAGGTGGCGTTTTCCACCGTGAAGAAATTAACCGTTTTGAGCATCTGTTGCATTTTCGCTGATTCGTGTGGGACTTTCATCATAAAGGACATGGGTTTAAGGCTACCATCTAAAGTAATCCACATTTTATATATAAATCTGATTGCTTAATTGTATATTCTGCTTACCTGTTAACCTAACATCGATTGTGATTCGCAACATTAGCGAAGAATAGTTTTCCCCTGCGCTTAATGCTGGCTTTACATAAAAATTTTCAATTTTCTCGAATTCGGGCAGAGTTTCTTTCAGTATTTCTATAAACTGCGATTTCTGAATCCACTGTGGCACCAACTGACTGTCCACACTTACAGCTGACTGGGGCAGAATCAACTTGACGTTCTCCTTGACACTGGGCGGGGTTTCCTCAGCATTTTCTGCCGAGTTACGCCTAGGCTTTGAGTGCTTTTGACCCATGTCCGACATCGAGAAATACTGTCTGTTAGAAGACGCAAATGCTTTAAAGAATAGAGAAGCGCATTGATGTCGTATTCAATTAAATGCGGAACAAGCCTTTATATAGAAAATCAATTCATGTTATCAATGACCTCGATTTTTCAACAAACAACGAAATTGTTTAATTGGTAAAACCCTAAGGTTTACATCTAATCAGAACTGCCATCTTGCCGCTCTTTCTAGCATTCAAATTGAATACGATGATAAGAAAGGAAATAGAAAATTTATGTTGGCTTTGAAAAGATCCCAGACTTGATATCATATATACATATATTTTTTTTTATCACAGTAGAAGTGCTTTTTGTAATGCAATATTTTGAAATTGTGGAGCTTTCAAAGGTATGCAAACTTCCAGAATGGAAGAATCAAGAATATATATTAAAAGATATAGACTCACCTTATAATTTGCAAAACTTTCATATCCATTTGTTACTCACTATCACAATCTTCTGCAACATTTTAAATAACTGAAACTTAAAAACACTTTTCATCTGCCCGACATATTAAAACTGAAATTCTTAATTATTTGATCATTTATTTAAATTAATAATAAACATTTATTTTTACATTACTAGGCCTACTTTACAATTTATACTAATAACAATAGCTTAAGTATTGCTTTATATTATTTATACAGCAGAAGCATTTCTTCTATAGTCCTTTTTTGTATCCTGTTCTCTTTAGGAGTTTGACTTGTTTTCGTCTGGAAACTTGGCTTCGGTTTGACCTCCATCAACCTTTCTTTAGATTCAGAGCGTATTATTGAAAACATTTTACGACCTTTCCCAATGTATGACTGAGCAATTTTGATTAATTTTTAAATTAAAACGCGTATTTATATAGTGACGACCAAAAAATGATTAAATACTGTAAGCTTAAGTGCTTATCAGTTTAACTAAGCTTTTGAACTTCTAATGTAATTATGCATATAGATGAAATATTTATAATTTATTTAGGTGATAAGGAATCATCGTCAACTAGGCAACTAGTCAACTAGTGGGGGCTACTAAATTTCTATATTTGGTTTTAAAAATATGGTGAAAGTCACCAACAGTTCTCTATTGTTCTAAACAAATCATATACATATAAAATTCCAATTTGAAGATAATTAACGCATTGAATAACATCACATAAACTTTAGCCAATTTAAATTGATGCAATGCTTTAAATCATTGAAAAAAAAAATTGGAAATATGAATTCATCAACAAATTGAGTCATATTTTGAAGCAACTGAGGGCAATCTATGGTAAAATTATTTGTATATGTTTCTTAGTACTTTCATACTTTGTAATTGGAATGATGAAATTGTTTTATAGAAATACAAAACTTATTAGCTCGTATCGCTTTCTTAACGGTAATCAATCTTATCATTAAAGCTTTGCAATGCGTACTTTTTATTATCGACATATGTTCGATGTCGAAATACCGTTATAAACTAAATGGGCCTATCAGTAAGGTATTGGACGTTGTCTATAAAAACTTGACAAGAAGCATATAATGTGCCATTATATAACTTTTTTTTAACGATTTAACGAACAGTTGATTTATGCAATTGAAATTTTTTATTATTATTTTCATTATAATTATTAATAATTCCTAAAAGTAATACTACTTCAATTGGATTAGGCAGTATCGAGCAGTCCGCGATTGTTCAGCCAGGGCAGTATCTGATCGATGTACGTCCTGTAGCGTTGACTATTGAATGCTAGATTCTTGAATTGATCATTGGATTCGCCGTCGCCCAGCAGATTGTCGGATGTGGCTGAATCTGTGGGATCCAGCAAGACCACAGGCAGTGCCATAAATGAGGCAAATATCGCAAAGATACCATATTTATAAAGTTTTATGTGGAAGTCTCTCAGTGTGGGCATGGGCCCATCATAGTCGAGTATGCGCAGGTGCTTGACAAGCTCCTCATAGTAGAAGCTCAAGAAGTAATCAAAATGCTTCAGCTTATGCTCAATATTCACAGAAGTTATGATCAGGTTGAGAAAATCAGCCAGAGGATGGCCGTAGCGGGGCAATTGGAAGTCCACAAAAACCATTTCCTCGAACTCTCCATTGGATTTCTGTTTGAAAAGTATGTTGTTTAGCCAGCAATCACCATGGATTAAAACATTAAACTCGTCGGGATCATATTTGCCAATATTCGGCAGAATAGTTAGAAATTTATCAAAAAGTTTTGTCTGAAAATAAAAATACTTTCAATAATTAATTCATGAACTAAAAAAGGTTGTCATATTTACCATTTTTGCCTGATATTTATCGCCATCCTTAAAATTCTTCATATTCGCCAAGAAAGCATTTTGCATTGGTTGAATGATGGACCTAAACATCGCCAAAGATTCATTCAAGTCTGGACCAAACATGCCCAGCATCATCTGTTCCGAATAGGGTCCATTCACTCTAAAACATTGTGCTCCGGCGGCACCAAATTGTGCCAATTTTCGTAGCACATATTTCGTCTGTTCAAAGTTGAGTCCTTCGAGGCGATTAATGTTCTTGAACCCATCCACTCCCAGATCATGCATAAGCACAGTATTGGCCAGTCTAGGTTCATCCTTCAATGCCTCTGTGAATTTGTATGCCTTGGGAGCAAACTGTATGTCCAATCCTTTGGCCTTGTAAAGAGCCTCGAATTTTGGCAACACATTCAGATAGGCATCATTCTCAGTGTTGAAGAAGTTAAACTTTTCCAACACTGTATTCATAGTACCCGTCTCATGCGGCACTTTCATCATATAGGAGATGGATTTCTTAGAGTTATCTATGGATGAAGGTGGAGAGATGATTTTAATTTAAAATAGAAAATAAAATTCGATACTTAACTGATGAATTGATTCTTGTTCATTCTTCAAAAATTTCGGTTCAGTCCTTTACTCACCCTTTAGCTCCACATCGATGCGTACTCTAAGCATTATGGACGCATAGTTCTCCCCTGCGGCCATAGCGGGTCTCACATCAAATTTCTCGATTTTCGAGTAGTTCGGGATACTGGCATTTAGAATTTCCTCGAATTGTGACGGTTTGATCCATGGATGCATGGCACTAGGCTGATCGTCCTGCGACATGTTGGTTAGTTCTGCTGTTAGTTTTCTACTGTTCTGAGGGTCTACGAATTCCGCTCTATTTATACAATAACTGGTATGATATCAACATCATTATCAGCACTTCAACGATTAACACTAAAGGTGATTCAGCTGAAAATTGATTGCCGAAACAAATGTACATATATGGAAATATTATGTACACACGTCTATAATATATAAACAATAATTGATATTGAAGTTAGCTCAAATAGTTTCGCGTAGCACCTGCCTGAATTGATAAGGGGTCTCTTGGGGATCTCTCGAATCAAATCACAATGACTGTTCGCAGCTTAAGTTATTGTTTGGTAGTTCAATGACCCCATGTACTATCAAACTAGATTGCGTAAATTCCGTTGTTGTTCATAAATCGCATGCGATTTTTCTTAAAATGACAATTCTGTGAAATTTAGTGATTAAAAAAGTTTATAGGTAGTAAGTAGAAAATATTTTTTTTTAATTTAACAATTATACTGGAAATAGAAAATTTGGAATATTTATTTTAGAAAGAAACAATATAATTAGGCAAAAACTAACTTTATTTATAGCACTTGGTATAGTCCAATAATCCCCGATTGTAGAGCCAGGGTAGCAACTGCTTGTAGTGTTTTATAAGGCGTGGATTGCCGAAGAGAGTATTGCGAAACTGATCGCCTTCCTGTTGCTGATCCATTAGTGTGTCCATATTGGACTTCTCGCTGGGATCCATTAGCACAAGTGGCAGTAAAAGTGATATTACTGGATATGCTATAAAAATATCAAAATATAATAATATCGATATTAACTTCGCCGAGCTGAGCACTTACCCCAGTCTCCATGATTGTATATGGCAGAATGTAACCCCCTTAATTCCGGTAACTGTTTGGCATATCCCAACAGTCTTAAATTCTCAATTAATTTTTTGTGATAATAGCATACAAAATATTCAAACTTGGAGAGCTTCAATTCATATGATACAGAAGAGAGTAGGAAGTAAATAAGATCTTGCGCAGGAGAGCAATATCGACTCATTTGCAGATCTATAAAGTGGGTGTCAATAAGTTGACCCTGATCATCATACTGGAACATGATGTTGTTACAGTAGAAGTCACCATGGTTGAGACAACGGAACTCATTTTCAAACTTAGGTGCATGAGCCTGAAACATGTCTGGCGCTTGGGAAGTGTACGATTTCTGGAATGGAAAAGAAAATTCTTAGAAGGCGGGAATATTAAATATTTCTAGAATTCATTATACCAGTGCTTCCTCCATATAACCAGCCTCGTAGTAGGGAAGCGCATCTATTAATGACTTAGCTTGGGTATCTCGAAACTCTTGGAACTTGTCCTCCTCGCTACATAGATTACGATCAAAGAGTTCTGGATAAGCTCCCTGGTCTTCATAACGCACTGCAGAAGCTGCATGGAAGTGTGCCAACTTCTCCAGTACTCGATGGGTGTGTTCCATATCGAGGCCTTCTTGTCGGTTGGCATTCTTAAAACCACGGTTACCCAGATCTTCCAAAATAACCAGCTCATCCGATTTGGGATTTGTTGGGTCATAGAACTTGGGTGCAAATCGTATCTCTTTGCCAACATTTCGATACATTTGTTCAAATTCGGGCACATAACTGCCAAACGAAAGCTTTTCCTTATCGAATATTTTCCAACTGGCAATCATATCTCGAGTGCTTAAAGTTGTCGGTAAAAGCTTGACAATATATGAGGTTGCCACCTCGCTGCCATCTTTAAAAATAATATGATAAGATGTTAATAATAGAATTGAGTATAATAATGCAAAATATAAACGAAATTTACCTTTAAGTTGAGCCTTTATCTTAATGCGAAGTACTAGTGTTGTAAAGTTCTCGCCTTTGGGGCAAGTTTCTTCTATGTCAAATTTATTGATGCATTTGAAATCTGGAAAGTCGCGTTCCAAGAACTCCACAAACATATGCTGGTCCAACCAGTTGGGCAACTCTGGTATCGTAGTCTCCATTTCAGTTATGCTTCACCGTGTTGTTCAGTTCGTACTGCGATCGAAAAGCTTTACCGATTTGTTTATATGCTTTAAGAGCTTTCACAATGATAACTTTGCTAGTATTACGCCATGTGATTTAATCTAACGATACTGTTGATATCGACTTGTGGATACCCTTTTACGTTCGAGGCACTTAAGCAGATTTTTTATAGTTGCATTCTTAGCAAACCAACATATTGACCTTTATTTGTATTATACATATATTTAATAAAATTAGCTCAGTTCGAGCAGCTTATAAAGAGCTTGTCAGCTCATATACGATATTAGTTTGGAAACATCTGTTCCAACTAACATCATGTCATCTATCTTGTTTCAGCGGATAAATTGTCGATAAATTTGCACAAAAGTTGCCAAAAATTGTAACGAAATTCAATTAATTTGTCATAGGCATTTGACATGGGCACAAAAGACATGGATGAGGACTATACGAGAGGGCTGATCAAATCTGTGTAAGGGATGAGCAAGCGAATCTCACTTATCGATTTACTTTGGGAATTATTTAAAAAGCAACACGTGACATAATTGAGATTCATTTAAATGTGATCTAACTCGAAATTAATCCAAGTATTAAGTGAAGAGTTGTAGTCTATCTTCAGGAGCTTTTGACTTCCCACACACAGCATGTGGCAAAGTCAAAATAGTTGCTCTTGTTATTTGTTATTTGTTGCTTGTTTAAAGTCTCAGCTAATCGCAGACACGTGAACACACTTCATAAGTCAATGTGATAAGCCCACCCTTGTTAGGCGTGGTGTTCGAGGTTGGGGTTGCCTTGCTGCATAATGCGGCATGAAGTGTCACAAATTCATCAAAACATATTGCAACACATTCGGACCAAAACAAGAGCAACCACATATCCTTGCCAAGGGTACAGTATTTAGCAACCCTCCCTCAGGTAGAGTTAGTCTCCCTGCGCATCCTCTGTTTCCACTTTCTGCCCTATTTATGCACTTCCAGTAAATTCGATGTGCCAAGAAAAAAAAAAAAAAAAGAAAAAAAAAGGGAAATAAATCTGTTTCAAATGGGCGTTGAACGCAAAAATTCCTCGGTATTTAGAGTAAGCCAAAGATTAATGCATTGATCGAAGTCAACATACTCTCTACTCTTTGTATTTATTACAACTAATTTAATTTCGCTTATATCTGGAAATCTTATTCTTTCAGCCGCGTTTAAATCACCACGAGTGTTATTATATCTCTGTATACACCCCATTTTACTCAATTACAGGGTATACTAGGCTGGGCCTTGTAAAAGTTTTGCACTTGTTTCCTTACCTTAGAGGGTTGTTCCGGCAATTGTCCTTGTATAAAGCTGCCCCTCTTCTTTCGGTCACATTATTTTATTAATAATAATTTTACGCTTTGTTTACGTTGTCAAATTTTATATAATTGTTTCAGTTTATTATGAGACTTTCTTGTTGCATCAACATGTGTATGTAGTTGTGGCTGTCGCACTGCCAGCTGCAAAAATTCACATGTAAAATGGTTTTCTAATAATGTTGTTCTATACGGGATTATCAGGTGGATGTTGGTTGGTTCTTTTTAATTTTGATATCATACTTATAATGCGGTGAATATATTTGCAGAAATCTTGAGGTTTATCAATTACCAAGAGTTACTGAAGCTAGTAAGAATGATGCAGTCGAGGGGGCCGACTAGCAAATAGTCGACCCCTTGTGGAGGGATACCCAAATGAAGGTCAACATTTTAAAAATCATACAGTGCCGTTTTGTAGAGTTTATGAAAACTAGGGAAAAAAGGTTTCGAACTTGAAAATCGCTTGAGTTTTGGCAAAGTAATGACAGATCGAAGGCTAGAAAGGCTTTATATTCAGATTTGCCCCTATAATGTGTATACAATTGGGCTTGTGGAGGGTCCGAAAATTAAGGTCGGAATTTAAATAATCTTTGAATGCAGTTTTATAGTGATGGTCAAAACTAGGAAATAGAGGTATCAGACTTGAAAATTGGTTGAGATTTGGCAAAGTTATGGCACATAGAAGGCTAGAAAGGCTTTATATTCAGATTTGCCCCTATAATGTGTATACAATTGGGCTTGTGGAGGGTCCGAAAATGAAGGTCGGAATTTAAATAATCTTTGAATGCAGTTTTATAGTGATGGTCAAAACTAGGAAATAGAGGTATCAGACTTGAAAATTTGTTGAGAATTGGCAAAGTTATGGCACATAGAAGGCTGGAAAGGCTTTATATTCAGATTTGTCCCTATAAGGTGTATACAATTGGGCTTGTGGAGGGTCCGATAATGAAGGTCGGAATTTAAATAATCTTTGAATGCAGTTTTATAGTGATGGTCAAAACTAGGAAATAGAGGTATCAAACTTGAACTTTGGTTGAGATTTGGCAAAGTTATGGCACATAGAAGGCTCGAAAGGCTTTATATTCAGATTTGTTCCTATAAGGTGTATACAATTGGGCTTGTGGAGGGTCCGAAAATGAAGGTCGGAATTTAAATAATCTTTGAATGCAGTTTTATAGTCATGGTCCAAACTAGGAAAAAAAGGTAACAAACTTGAAAATTGGTTGAGATTTGGCAAAGTTATGGCACATAGAAGGCTAGAAAGGCTTTAAATTCAGATTTGCCCCTATAAGGTGTATACAATTGGGCTTGTGGAGGGTCCGAAAATGAAGGTCGGAATTTAAATAATCTATGAATGCAGTTTTATAGTGATGGTCAAAACTAGGAAATAGAGGTATCAGACTTGAAAATTGGTTGAGATTTGGCAAAGTTATGGCACATAGAAGGCTGGAAAGGCTTTATATTCAGATTTGTCCCTATAAGGTGCATACAATTGGGCTTGTGGAGGGTCCGATAATGAAGGTCGGAATTTAAATAATCTTTGAATGCAGTTTTATAGTGATGGTCAAAACTAGGAAATAGAGGTATCAGACTTGAAAATTGGTTGAGATTTGGCAAAGTTATGGCACATAGAAGGCTAGAAAGGCTTTAAATTCAGATTTGCCCCTATAAGGTGTATACAATTGGGCTTGTGGAGGGTCCGAAAATGAAGGTCGGAATTTAAATAATCTTTGAATGCAGTTTTATAGTGATTTTCAAAACTAGGAAATAGAGGTAACAAACTTGAAAATTGGTTGAGATTTGGCAAAGTTATGGCACATAGAAGGCTAGAAAGGCTTTATATTCAGATTTGTCCCTATAAGGTGTATACAATTGGGCTTGTGGAGGGTCCGAAAATGAAGGTCGGAATTTAAATAATCTTTGAATGCAGTTTTATAGTGATGGTCAAAACTAGGAAATAGAGGTATCAGACTTGAAAATTGGTTGAGATTTGGCAAAGTTATGGCACATAGAAGGCTGGAAAGGCTTTATATTCAGATTTGTCCCTATAAGGTGTATTCAATTGGGCTTGTGGAGGGTCCGATAATGAAGGTCGGAATTTAAATAATCTTTGAATGCAGTTTTATAGTGATTTTCAAAACTAGGAAATAGAGGTAACAAACTTGAAAATTGGTTGAGATTTGGCAAAGTTATGGCACATAGAAGGCTAGAAAGGCTTTATTTTCAGATTTGTCCCTATAAGGTGTATACAATTGGGCTTGTGGAGGGTCCGAAAATGAAGGTCGGAATTTAAATAATCTTTGAATGCAGTTTTATAGTGATGGTCAAAACTAGGAAATAGAGATATCAGACTTGAAAATTGGTTGAGATTTGGCAAAGTTATGGCACATAGAAGGCTGGAAAGGCTTTATATTCAGATTTGTCCCTATAAGGTGTATACAATTGGGCTTGTGGAGGGTCCGATAATGAAGGTCGGAATTTAAATAATCTTTGAATGCAGTTTTATAGTGATTTTCAAAACTAGGAAATAGAGGTAACAAACTTGAAAATTGGTTGCGTTTTGGCAAAGTTATGGCTAGAAGGCTAGAAAGACCATATATTCAGATTTGTGTACATATAAATATATATTTATATATATTTAAAAAAAACCCATCTCTTATCAATTCTATGTATTTTTGTTTTAATAATACAATTTATAATACATAAATGTATCTGATAACTCAATATAAAACAAGCTTCAATTAGTGCGAGACATCAGTCTGAATACATCGTCTCAAAATGAATTTCGTTTTCATTGGAATTCTCGGCTTAATTTTCACTTCTCAACATGTCAATGCGGTAATTCTAGATAATATAAATTTTAGTTATTTTAGATGTGTTAACATTATTTTGTTTATTTTGTATTTCAAGAACTGTGTACAATCCAAAGAATTCGAGTCGAACTGTGGAAGTTACTGCTTTCAAGTTTTAAAGCCCATACTGGATCATGTTAAAATAATTCAGCAGAAATACGATGCACTCCAACATATAAATAAGATCCAAGAGAGTCCCGAAATATTTGAGAAGAAACTTAGCGATTTGATAGAAAATGTTGTCAAAATTGGTCAAAAAATTGAACAGAAAGTGGAAGTATATTTAGCAAATTTTGAAACAAGGATCATGGAAAAAGCAGATAATCACAGTAGATTAGTTGAAAGTGTTTTAGGACAACAGGCAGATAATTATGGTAAACTGTTATCTGAAAGTTCTAAATCTCAACAACTATTAAGTGATATGATGACATTAGTTAATGGTAAATCTGATAATCAAACTAAACTAGTTGGAGAAGTTGCTCAGAATCAGACATCACTTGCCAAGATTCATTTTGATTCACTTAAAGACGAGATAAGTAATAAGCTCCAACAACAAGGGTCAAAAATAATCAACAAATTGAATATTCTCAAATTGGGTTTAGTCACTGTTAGTAGACCCTCAAAACGACCTGAATTTAAAAAAATCGGATCAAAATATTATTATATTGAAGAGTCCAATAAATTAAAATGGTGGGGAGCATATCTCCAGTGTCTCTCGTACGACTCGCACCTAGTTAGCTTTAAATCGCAATATGAATTATCAAATATAACCGAAAAGCTGCAGCCTAATTTGAATTATTGGATTGACTTTACCGACTTGGAAGAAGATCGCAAATTCATATCTAGTACAACTGGTCAGGAACCCACATTTTTGAACTGGCATTCGGGAGAACCCTCCAATTCTCCATTCGAGCATTGTGGTGATCTGTGGTACAATAGTGGTAAACACCTGATGAATGATAACACATGCTCAAATGAACAATTATTTATTTGCGAATATTTTCGAGAATGAATAAGACGGCAAACACATTTTCATAATGTACTTTTGCATAAAAATATATAGATTATGTATATATATATAAATATAAAATTGTTTTTTATTTCTTTGGTTGCCTGTTTGTGATATCGCATATAGACAATGAAATGCGATTTGAATTTTTTTGAGATTTCGGAATTTTTCAAAATCCACTCACATTTCCCTCCATAGTAAATTGATTTATTTATAAAACTCAACAAATCTTAAATGAAAAACTGACGAAACGTTTATTTAAGTTTTTCATAGTGCGGTAGTTTTTGATGACTGATGCATTCTATAACTTTAGATGATTTTTTAATATCATTCATTTGATTCCTCTAGATAAGCGCGATTCTCTAGCCAGGGTAATATTTTTTGTAATTCCAGCGAATACAGAGCTGTCTTGAAAGGATCTTCGTCAACTGGAGAATCAAAGTCAGCTAACACCAAGGGAAGTATCTCCACAGCTACCTCGAAACCTGTAAATAGTATATATAAAGATTTAATATGTTGATTAATATTTCAACTCTTATATGTATTACCCCAGTGAGAAAAGCTTAAGAGCTCCAGCTGCAAATCGGTTAATGTGGGCAGCTTGCCCCTGAAACCAAGTAAACGTAGATTTGCAACGAGCTCATCCTGGTAGTACCTCAGATACGCATCAAACTGTTCGGTTTTCTCAGCAGGTGCTGTTAACAGCAGTTGAAATAGATCATATGAGGCACAGGTTGTGAGTGCTCCTCCAAAGTCAACAAAAAGTGTATCCTTCAAATTGCCAAAGGCATCAAAGTGACCCAAAACATTGCTTGGCCAACAGGCACCCACAGAGATCACACAAAAGGATCTCTTCGGATCCGATTGTGTGTTTTGGCAAGATAGTAAATACTTCAGATATGATTTCTAGTGGATAAATGAGGAAACTTTTGGAATAACACTATGTACTGTAAGTATTGTGATACCGACCACCTTATCCTCATAGTGCTGAAGATCATTGAAGCGCAAACTCTCTGAGAATTTACGCCTTAGCCAGATCTTGTGCTCTACTCTTTCCTTATCTAACTTGGGCATTGATAATTCTTGCATCTTTCTGATCTCTTCAGGATTCGTTTGCAGATATCGTGCGGTGCCAGCATGATACTCCGCCAACTTGATCAGGATTGATTTCATCGCATTTTGGTTTAAGCCCTTTGCTTGATTGGCTCGTCGATAGTTTTTGGCTTGTGGATAATCCAGATACAGGCAGGAGGGTTTCGTTGCTTTTAGTTTGTGATTTAGAGGACTGAAGGCCACATCCTTGCCCACATGCTTGAAGAGCTGCACTAGCTCCGGCAGCACCACATTGTACATGTGTAGCTCCATTTGATGGCTGTAGGCGCGAGGGATCTTGCTGACAACTGCACCTCCAAGCTGCTCCGATTTAACCAGATAGTTGACCAACTGATCGTTTACTACATAAATTTTTGTTATTTTGAGAATTATTTTCAGTTTAAAATATTATATATGTACTTCCCTCACCTGTCACCTGCACATGCAAGGAGCTCTGCGAGAACTGCTCCACTTGAGTTCTTATAGAGGTAATGTTGCCATTTTGTTGCAACAATTGCTGCAGTTCCTCTTGATTCAGCCAAGTGGGGAGAGCAGCATTTGGATCTGCTGAGATTTGCTTGACCAACGAAGGTTTTGACATTTTTCTTCAACTTGAAATTCAATACTCAATAGAAATTTCAAATATTTTAGAGATAAAGCCCAATAATCTATGGAACTGGAAATGGGTGTGCGATTATGTTAAAATAGTTATGTTGATAAGAAAATTGTCGTATCAGCACTATAATTGATGCCAGATAACGATATCGATAGTATTAATGCTGAGATCGATAAGTGTAAACTGATCAAGTTATGCACTGGTTCTGAACAGAGAGGAGTCTCTCAATGATCTCAATTCAGTTAAAATTGATATCAATGAAATTAGTTTAATGAACATAATTTAATTTTAAATAATACTCATCGAACAGTTCATATTCTTAATAACCATTCTATATTTTTATTACACTTTCATGTTGTTTTTTATTTTTAGCTTTAAAATTTAAGCTTAAACACAATAATTTAGCAACAGAAAAACAAGAAACAACCTGAGGAACCATTGTAGTTCCTAGGTTATTAGCAGAGCATCCAAAAACTCTAGGGCAGGCTGTGATTGTAGGGCGAGGCAAAGTCACGCTGATAGGCGGCTGGATGCAGATGGGGATGCGGATGCATTGGCGGTCCTGGTGGCACGCCTGCCGCATGATGATGTCCATTCATGCCGCCGTAGATATCCGTGCGCGATTTGTGGGAATTGGAGGGCGTGCCGCTAAGCAGCTCCGCCATAAATCCAATGTAGGTGATGGCCAGACGTAGTGTCTCAATGCGAGACAGTCGCTTCTCGTAGGCAAATGTGGGCACCTTGCGTCGCAGCTTGTCGAATGCTTCATTCAGATTGAACATGCGACGGCGTTCACGGATGTTGGCGGCGCGTCTCTGGGCCATGGACGCGACTCGTCGGCGCGTTTTCTTGGAAGACGATGATGAAGAGCCGTTAGTGCGTCCATTGGTAGCAGGACGTTGGTTAACCAGCGGAGCCACCTGAGATCTTTGCCACAATGCTGTGTTTGCAAATTCCAATTAGAATAAAAATATTTTAAATTTTTTGAAGGTTCAACAACTTACATAAATCGGTACAGGGAAAACCAGCTATAAGTTCCTGGTAGGGCACAATTGGCGGTGGCGGTGGTGCCTCCTGTCCCCACAATGGCTGAAATGGCACCTCTGGCATGTAGGTGGGCTGCTCACTTGGATGCTGCATTCTTGAAAATCTGTTTTCTTTTCTCTAACTCAAATATTATTATTACTACTTGAGCAGACCTTGGGTATGTTCTGCTTGGAAGCCCGAATTAGAATGAATTCTGATTGTGAAGAGCAGTCAACTTATTGGATTTAATGCCACATCCCTTACAGGCAACCAGATGTTGCCACAGGCCAGTGCCAGTCGGCCATTTTGGATTGGTAACAGTCCAAGGCTTTTTGATTGGTTCATGATTGAGGGTTGAACTTATTGCAAAAGTCAGAGATGTTCCCATTTAACTTTTGCCTTTATAATTTCCAGATCGAACTTTTGCGACTAATAATAAAATTGTACTAAAAATTAGTCTGATGATCTGATGTAATAATTGTGTATAAATTTAAATTATTTATATATTTTAGAAATTTTCCAAATTTATGCAATACTTTTCCCAATTATTATGTTATTTAATAGATTTTGCATATTTAAATATTTTTAAATTTTTATCTAAAAATGTATATTATTAACAAATCAAAGATATTTATGATTTAACTTATAACACAATATCCATAACACAAACCATTTTTAGTCTCTGAGCAGCTATAAAATCAGTTGGTTGTTGTCTATGATTAAATAGTATGGTTTCAGTATGCGAGCAATAGGTGGCGCCAGTCTTCGTTAAAAGCTGACTGTCACGCAACTCAGGCAACTCAATTCGTTGCGGTTGCCATGTCCTATATTAACAATCCATCGATAAAAACCAAATCTGTAAAATCTATATTCAAAAACCCTTATATTTTATGTCACAAAATTCAAAAAATCACAGTGATGAAGCAATTTCGTTTATTATTTGAAAGTGGCTTGTTATTATCACGATTAAATCATTCAAAGCGCCATTATTGCCGAAATGAACCGAAACACACAATCAAAATGGATTACTCTGTCTACAAGAGGCCACATAGCCTGATCAACTCACCTCCCATTTTAATAATGCATGGTCTGGGCGTATCTCGCACGCACTGGCGACGACCCGCTCGGATGATAGCCAGTCGAGGATCAAGGGTTGTCATTACTGTGGATGCTAGGAATCATGGAGATAGCGAGCATACTTCGCAGCATTCACCTGCATTGATGGCCGTTGACACCGCTCATTTCATGAGGGTAAACAAATTGGATCGCATCGTGGCCTTGGGTCACTGCATGGGTGGCAGGGCACTAATGACCCTGGCACTGACCCAGCCCAAGCTGGTGGAACGTGCAATCTTTGTGGACATAACGCCGGGCACACTGCCCATTGAGGCCGGGAAATCCTCAGAGCTATTCGAGGTAATGCGCGAGGTGATTAAGGAGATACCAAAAGGAGTTTCCATGCAGGGTGCACGTGCCATTGTCCTTTCTGAAATCAAAAATTTAGTAAAGAATCATTGGGATTTGGTCTTAATTCTACATAATCTAAGACGATTACCATCTGGCGCCTTCATCTGGTGTATAAATACCCAAGCGCTTCTGGATGGTTGGTGTGAAATGATGGAATGTTACGAGACGACTTTGCAGGGACTGAGTCCTTATCCTGGTGAAGCTCTGCTGATTGCAGCCTCAAATGATTTCTATGTCACGACTGAGAATATTGCCACCATGCAGAAATATTTTCCCAATCTGCGTGTCGAGTATCTCAATGCCCAACACAAAATCCACTTGGATCAACCCACTCAACTTGTCAAACTCGTTGTCGATTTTACTAAACGCTAAGAATGATTTAAACGCAGATCTATGACAGACCATATTCAAATCAAATTTTATGAAATTACCCATATTTCCAATTATCTAACTTCTATAAACTAGAATTCGAAAATAAAAAAAAAATTAAAATTAATTTGGTCTCTTATACATGTAACATAACTGATAAAAATTATTGGAAATCACGAACACCCCTCTTCAAACTGTTGCATGTTCTGTTTATATTTTGGAACAACTTGCTCTTAAGCTGAAAGTTGAGATATTGACAGAGAACAGGAAGGACATGTTTAATGCGCCGTTGCGGATATAGTTGCCGGCATTTTCTCTTTGTTGAAGGCGAAGAGAAAAGTTTGTAACGGAAATTGGATATTAGCTGAAGTAACTGACAAAGCGTTTTATTTTTAAATCTATAATTTTAAACCTAAAAAAATTTTCAGTCATTTATGAGTAAAGTTTTTAAAATAGAAATTTAATTTGAAGAAATGTTCTTTAAAAAAAAAATATACATGTATATGAAAGTAGTAAAATGGGCTTAAAATTAGTATAAATTATTCAATTTAGAATTCTTCTTAAAACAGCACCGGTTTCACTTATTAATTATATAATTAAATTTATTTTTAGACTGGTGTCATTGATAAGGGTATTTGTAAATGTAGCTTCAGGTGTCACACCTTACTTAAAATGAGCAAAAACAAAAAGGAAAGATTCTCTACAGAATCCTTGTTTTACTTGCAAGAAACTGACATTTTGTTTTCTGACTGCATTAAGGCTCTCCACAGAATTTATGTGAGAGCCCCAAGCTCCAAGCAGTCTGTATATAAATATAAACAGATATATACTATGTATGTGTTGGCTGTGAAAATATGCAAACATTTGTGTGCATCGTTTGTAACTTCCTAATTTTCCAGACAGCTGCATTTTATTTATGACGCCACACTTGGCATTTGTTTTTCAACTGGAATCTAAGAAAATTTAAACAGTTTTCAGTTTTCAAATTCTGCTAAAACTTAAGCGAAATCTTTCGTGAATTTTCTTCAGATTTTCGTTAAGCTTTAAATTTAATTTGTATACAGATCTGAAGGTCATATAATTTTAGAGTTGTTTGCAAAGTTTCGTTAAAGTATTTGGAAACTTGTGCAGTTGAAATGCGATGTCAGCATATCAGCTGTGGTCCTGGTCCTCAAACCCTTTATCGCCCTCTGCTCTTTGGAAGGAAGCGAAAAGGATGCATAGTGTAACTGACAAGGGGATTAAAGCGAGAGCTCACAATTTACTTATATACACACATGTGTGTGTGTGTCAAAATCGATGGGAAATCAACGTGGTAGCCAATTGAACTGACAGGCAATGTTCCCTGCTAGCATTTCTTCTTAAAAAGCAACACAAACAACAAAAACTCACAACACAACACAACAATACAGTTTCAGATTTCGTTGCAGGTATTTTTTCGAAAATGAGTGCAAAATAGAATGAAATATGTGGTGAAAGGTAAACGGTAAAAGTTGCAAATAAAATACGTAGCAAAAGGTGACTCAAAGTGCGCTACAATGCGATACAATTTAGAACCTTTTGTCTGATTTATTTCTATTGCACGTGTGACAGCTCGCTGACGAGCACAATGTGAAAGCTGAAGAGACTATATCGAGAGAGGGAATAGAAAGGGAATGCGAATTCGAATGTGAAGAGATGTGCTGCTCTATATTTAATGTCTGTTGCTTCAAAAATTCGATAATACTTATCGTCTTATGAGATAGCGAGCATTTAAAAGGAGGAGAGAAAGTGGAGCGCAAAGTGACAGAAGCGAGCGTTAAGTATCAGCACTGACCAAATAACGTATAGATTCCCCATTTCATATTCACGTTCTTAGGACAAAAATATCTTGCGAGAGGTCCTAGCAGAGGCTAAGCGTCTAACTGTTATTTGGTCAGCGATATCAGTAAGAATATTTGCTGAACAGGTATAAAAATACATTTCCACGTACTTGCGAAATTCTCTTTTAAAAGTTGAAGTTTTAGAAACAATCTTTCCATAATCGATTTTTATCTTAATATGATTGTTATATATAGCCCGAATTCTGAATTCCGAAATCTAACGAATCTTACGGTATCGACATTCGTATCTATTGCAAAATCGCACGTTTCGCACTTTCAAAAATTGTTTTTAATTTTTTTTTTTTAAGTTAGTTATATCATATATCTATTCTCATTGACTTAATAATATTTTTTTAAGTGCATAATTCAAATTGTTTCATAATATTTTTAAAACTGTTAATTCTGTATATAACTTCATTTGACTTGTCAGACAACCCATTGACATTAGAAATTCTGCATTTGTGGAGCAGATTTGCATCAAGAACAAAAAAAAAAAAAACAAGAAAGACAAAAGAATATTTACAAAGTTTAACCTCAAGTCAGAAATACGGTGTTTGCTGGAAACTTTACTCCAGTTGTTGTTTGTTTGTCTGTTATATTTGTTTGTATTTTGGTTTTAATAAGGATTACGTGAAATTTCATTATGCAGTGTAATAAATAAGTAGCAAGTCAACTAAACAGAAAGCTGAAAGCAAATAAGTGAAGATGCCAGGCAAGTGACAGAGGAAGAGGAAGATGAAGATGAAGGAAGAGAGAGAGAAACAGAGATGGAGCTTGAAATCCGAGAATGTGGTTGGAGGCAAAATGCTAAACAGACACAATGAAAGAGTCACGCAGGCATATTAAAATTTAGACACGTACATATTTTATTGCATGTACATTCGACAGTCTGTGGGTGTAACACACACACACACACTCACTTACTCACACACACATATTCAGCCAAAGACCCACAGATAGCAACACATTCTGCGCAACATCAAAAGCTGCATCACAAATCTTCAACCTTCTGACATAGCGCCGGTTAAAAGCACAATACAAAGACATTGCCAGACTACAAGTTGCGCCTTAATTGACAGCATTGATAATTTACAGTTATAACATATTTGTTAATAATTATTATAAATTGTGTAGTTTTTTTTTCACATTTGTATTTGCTCTAACGACAATACGATATTACGATAAAGAGTGAACAGGTGCATATATCGATACCACGTGGGCTCAGTCGATAACACAGCTAAAAAGTTATCGATTGCGCATGCACAACAGGTGATCGTGGTTGACAGTTCTCAGTTTCGAAAGGCGTGCAGATATAAGAAACGTCACCTTCTGCATGATAAGAAAAAATGTGATGTGAAACAAATATTAGTATCATAAATATAAAATATGTTAATCTTAAGAGATGTGAACCAAATATCAATATCAGCGTAAGCATGGTTTGATAATCCCACAAACCTATGTAACTCTACTACCATCATACTTTTTCGTAAACTCAATTCTCTCCAGAGTATTCAAATGCCAACAGCAATACCAAGTGCTGGTTAATGTTGCCCGTTGCCATTTGCCATTCACCATTTGCTACTGTCGTTTGTTTCGTTCTCAGTTTCCAGCAACTGTTGATGCTCTTGTTATTATTGTCGAATTTTGTTCTGTTAGACGAATCCTTTGGTTGCTCTGACATTCTGCAGCTGTTGCCAGCCGCTAGCAGACATGCCCCAATCGCCTTCAAACAACAAAATAGCTTTTGCAGTTCCCCAAATACACACCCACATACGTACAGAGCCTGGCAGCTGTTGAGACACGCCTATATAATGCATGTATTGGACAAAATTCCGATAAAGTAGTGGGATCGTATATTCGGAGGGCACGAAGGGGGCTTTAAAACATTATTAAATTGAAAAATTAAAATTAAAATTATATATGTTATATCTATTTTGATTTATTGTTGCTTATTTCCTATATATTACAAGAGGTAAGAAATTCACTGAAATACTGTTACGACTTGTAACACATTTACACTGTTTCACTCATTGCAATGACCGGCTGATATTGCCACTGTATATTGTATATTGTAATTCACTGTAGTTTCACTGAACTCGCTATATAATTTAGTGCCTTAAATTGTTTGCATCTATGTCCAGCTGTCGCCACCTTTGTATGGCTGCTATAAAACCTAAACCTAACCTAGCTAAATTTTCGATGCTAAGGTGTTTGGGAATTTGGCAAATATTACAATGGGTTCGTTGCTCATAGTTGCTGTTATTGCAAAACCTGCAGCTCCAATTGCCTTCTGCTGGCGTCCACTTCTTCTTCGCGGCCTGTTGACGCCGCTGCTCCATCACTTTCCGTTTGCAAGTGTAGTGTACGCCTCCCCTTGATGTGGTGTGCAGGTATGCGGGCTCAACGATTATATCTAAATTCTCGAATTTGACGCAACTTAAATCAGTTATGGCATTCTGGGTTGATTCTGGATCTGTGTATCTAATAGTGCACTCGCCCGTTGATTTATTTGATAGCCTATCCTTGTACACGAAGATGCAGGACTTCATTGTCGCCTCATTGATCTTGATATTACCAGCTACGCTGAAGAATTCGATGATTTGCATTTTGGTCACTATCTCTGGCAAACCAAGCACATATATAGTATCCTCGCACAGATCATATTTTTTGTTGTTTATATAAAGATTGGGTTCCAGACATCTTGGTGCAGCGTCCTCGCCATTGCTATTGCTATTGCTATTGCTATTGCTATTGCTATTGCTATTGCTATTGCTATTGCTATTCATGCCCTGTTGGTTGAATCCCGAAAATGTGGCAATATCATTATATCCTCTATTTCTAGATAGCTCTGCGTGCGTAGCGAAGAAATTAGTCGCGGACTGAATATTTTCTCTCACGGAATACATAATTTTACAAAAAGTGCCAAAAAAAATATTCTAATACAAAATTTATATTCAAAGCAAAAATTATTATTTTTTGTCATACTACACACGACACCCCACTGAATTATACTAACTAACTTTGTATTGCTTCAACACATACCTAAATTTTTACTGTACTTCAAAGCATGCTAAGATCTTTCACAATTTTAATGGAGCTCAAGAAATATATTTTCACTTTAAAAATATTGGTGACCCTTAGATATATATATATATCTGTAACAAAAATTAATTTTTGGTACAGAACCTTGGGTTGCCATTATGAAGCTTTAAAGCACCTATCGCCGACTGAGACATTTCATTTACCATTAAAAGCTCGAAATGAATTCGAAATATGTTAATTTCGTTACGAAAGTGCAATTGCCGTTGCTCAGCTGGAGCTTGTCCTCGTTCTCGTTCTCGTTCTCGTCCTCATCATCGTTCTCTTTTGGTACTTATGCATCCAGTTGATGATGACTTTGCACTTTCGCACCTTGAGTGGAAAATTGATTCATAATTTTGCGCATTTTCACTTTAATCAGTAAAGTTTGATTACCTTTTTTGCCACGGCAAAGTGATTTTTTTTTTATGTATTTAACGCATCAACAAGAAAATGAAGCGAGAGGAAAAAATTGATAAGTTATGAGAAACATAGTGAAGAGAAAATATGCAGAAAAACATAATATTGAAAAGTATAAGTAAAGCTCTTCGGTATTTTCAAAAATTTCAAATTAATAATATTCCTTTCATAATAGAGTATTACTTGAATTATTTAAATTGATGGAGTTCATCATCTGAAACTTTGCCCTCAAACAGTTAACAACTTATTAATATTTTAGACAACTCGTTCCGTCTTTAATCTTCATTAATCATAAGCTCTCAATGTCTAACTATGCTACAATTATCAATATTTAACATTGAATGTGTTCGGGAGGACCTCGTTCTTGGCTAAAAATATTATTTGAAATTAATTTCTAGCTGAGTTCGAGCTGAGATTTGGAGCATTTCAATCAGTCTGGAACTAATCCGGTCGCCGGGCAACGCGCTGTAGCCAATTAGTTGGCAATTATTTTGCTAATGAGCAACCACATTAAACCCCCCAAGGATTGTCTACTCTAACCCCAAGACAGCGAACGAAACATTAATTCGGCGCCCTCTACAAACACGCAGCGAGAAGAGCAGAGACAGCGATGACAAAGGGATGGAGTAGAAGTGGTAGCAAATGTTGGAGAAGTGGCAAAAGTCAAGAGGCAAAAGTCGCCTAAAATGGAGGCAAAGTTCTTGGGTTTCTAAGTTGATGAAATATGTTTTGTGGCACATATAGACACACTCGCATACACGCCTATAGTATAGGGCAAGCAGTAGGTGTGGTATTTATGTATACTTTTAGAGCATATCCTGGCACAGGACACGCTGATAAGAGAGTGTCCCGCTGCTCAGCACTGTGCTGTGCTGTCTGCCTCCTCCTCTGCGCCTCCTTTTATGGCGCCTCTTTACGAGCCACGCCCCGTAATGACCTTATCGACATTAGAGCAGCGTTGACAGCCCGCCCATCCATGGTCCTGGCGTTCATTAGAAGGCAAGTGCGCGACAGCATGCAGGCAGCAGGACATTGAGGAGAACCATGGGAAGTGGAAGGTGGCACGAGCACCGAGCACAGTCTGTGCCACAGTTTGCACAATTAAATGAAAATGCTGCTGCTGCTGCCGCTGCCACTGCCACTGCCGCTGCCGTTGTGTCAATTTCTTTTGGCATTTGCGGCTCGAAGCTCATTAGGTCACAGTAAACTGTGACTGTGGAGACTCTTGATTGTTGCTCTTACTTTTATTGTCAGCCGTTAAATTGTATGTTGTAAGTCCTTGCTATCAAAGGACGAACTCAGTATCTCTCTTTATCTCCCTCGCTGTTCATATTGGCACAGACTGCAGTTAGCATTTCTAATATGTATGAACAGAAATCAAAAGTCATCTTGGTGACAATTGAAAGTGGGACAAACTAGAGACGAACAAAGTGGAGGAGATGCTGGTAGAATTGCAACTTTGCGTTTGTGCGTTTATAATTGGAAAATGTCAAAAGTGAAAAGCGCATTCAGGCGAAAATTCGTATAAGAGTACACTGCGCGAAATAGTGCATGTACTTTCTTTGACTCACAAATGGGATAGATTAAATTGAAAAATTTTAAATTTCAAAATTTTATATCAAAATAATAAATTCTGTGAATATAATGTGAAGTCAGCAATCCTGTGCAATGAAGTGTTGCTTTTAGCAACTCCCATCACAAACTTGTCTAGTGAAAAGGATAAGAAAACCCTTTCTAGTTATTAACTGGAATTCGAGCAAGCATCACCTCTAACCCAAATCATAATTAGCATAAGTTGGAGTTTAGTCCCCAAGCATAAATCAATATTCATAATTTGTAATGCAAGTTTAATTGAGATAAATTAGATTGTGTTGTGCAGTCAGCATCATCAGCAGCAGGATCTGCAGAATAAAGGACATCTGCTCTTTCGGCTGACAAAGCCAAAGCTAATTGCAGTCAAATTAACTGAAACCTATGCCCATCGACTGTATGTCATAAATTGTAATATTATTATGCAATATCATTTGTTAAATGTGCATGTTAACTGCATTTCCATTTCAACCGTTGTAAGGAGATTATCCCATATCAAAGTGAAAACAAAAGCTGACATTAAATCCATTTAAGCCGAAAAGAAGCTCACTTTCCGATCACGTGCCGCCTGCAAAATTGAAGCTAATAGTTTAATGAATTTATATTCAAGCAAAAGTGTCAGCAGCTGCCCCCAATCCTCCTGCTTTATTGGTGTCTCTGTGGCTAACCGCTTTACAGTGCAGTCCCCTAAGCGTCACTCCAGTCGAGACATTTTCCACAGTTTGTCATGTGATTTAATCAAAGTTTGCTGCAGCCAAAAGCCATGCTTAATCGTCGTCCTCTGGCCACTGCTGTTGATCCACCTGATGCTCCCTTTTGTGGACATTTGTGTTGTGAATTTACTTGGCACCTTTCATGGCACTTTCTCGCTTCTCTGTCGGCGCTTTTTGCTGTGCCCAGGATATTTGCCTGTCTGCAGGTGTTCTCCCAACTCCCCAAACTGTGTCCTTCTGATGTCGATTTAAGTGCCAGCAGGAGAGAGTAAATGCAATAAACACCATTAGCTGCGACAAGGACTACGATGAAGACCAGCAAACAGGAGCAGGACTTGTACTAGCTGCAGCTGCATAGGCGGCAACTGGACAACCCAAAAGGACTTGTGCTATACAGGCAAACTCTCGCTACAAAAGTAGCACAAGTATCGAGGCCACAGGCCAAAGCAAATAGAAACCAAGAGGAAATAAGAAAGAGAGAGAGAGAGAGAGAGAGAGAGATGGCTAGGGAGAGAGCGAGAAAGATGGAGACAGAGACAGCGAATCAACTGCAAGTTGAAAATGTTGCAAAAGCAACTTAACTGAATTGAATGAAAAAGTTTCAAACTGCGGCTGCTATAAACTCAAATGCGGTTCATAAGGCCAACCCCAATCACAACAACACCCTCACACACACACACACACACACACACACACAAACATACACACACCTGGCACACCCAAGTGAGCTAGCAGAGTGGCAGGTTCGAGAACAACTTAAGGTCGAGTTTAAGTTGATTGCGTAATTTGCTTATCGTTCACAGCCTGTTTGCTATTTCGAGTTGCCAACTTTGTGCATCTTATTCTTCATCTGCTTCTTCTTCTTTATTTTCTTCTTCCCTACTTAACTGATTACATTTGGCGGCACTTGACCCCTTTTGGGCCAACACAAAGGCGCGTTAAATTCCTTTTTTGAAACTCGCAGCCTTCGCCAACTAATCATTATACATTTATTTATATAGATGTATTTATTAATGATATGTATGCAATATTTACATAAATTATGCATTTGATTGAATATTGAAATAAGCGGCTTGTGCATTAAATAATGTTAAATAAATACAGCATGAGCGACAAAATTAATAACAATTTAATTAACATGCATTACGCTCTGCAGTTGCGGTCTTCATTCAACATTTACATGTTGGCTTAAAGAAGAATAAGAAAAAAAAAGTTACGAATAATCGCCATTGTCAATCTGATGGGTATTTGTGCTGCTCGCAACGCACATCACGCATACGCCACGTGTAACACAAAAGTAATTAAAATTCTGCAACGCTTGAAGCCAACAATATGCGTTTGATATGAGCATTCAAATTGAAATTTAATTATGCTGAAGTTGATGCTTAAGTAAAGTAATACTTTATTCACTCTTTCTCTGTCTCTCTCATTCTCTCCACATTCATGTACTTTCTCTGCGAACTGTTCTTTTCGTTGCGATCATTTCTCTCATTGCGCTGTTGCTGACATATTGAAGCCTTCTATAGCTACAGTGCTTTCGGTATGTCTGTGCACGCATCGCATTTTATTATTCTATTTTGTGTGGCACACAGTTTCAGCCGACTTATCGCTTTTGTTTGCACCACAAAATAAATGATGCCAAATGTTGCACAACAAAACAAAAACGGGGGAAAAAAATATATTTAAAAAAGGAAAAGAAAAAATAAATAACAATGCGACTTTGCTTTTTGCCAGTTGCAATTCGTTTGCTCTTCTGCTGCCACCCTCGCACGCTGTCCGTGTCATTTCTTTTACTCAAATCCACTCAACTTCAAAAACACTCACTCACACTCACAGTTAAATACTCACACATTCACACACATACACACATGTATGTACTACATGGCGAAAGGGAGAAAAATACTGCAACACATTGAATGCAACTCTTTGCGGTTCATTGTACTTTACGAGCATTTTTCGTCGCTCTACTATGAGCTCAGTGCGACTTCCGCGTTGTTTTGCCGCCATTTTGTTACGTTTTTGTCAGCCGACCAGCGATACCCTCTAAATGCAGATAGTGCAGACAGCGGGTATACTGAACATATGTTATAAAAAGACGAGCTAAAAAAAATGTCCTAAATATTTACTTGTCTTAAGAAGGATGTCATATCAGTTTTTACTGGGTATTCTTAAGTCGAGTTTAATTTTTTTTCGTATTTGTTATTGCTTGTTTTTCTTTAGTTTCTCGCTGTTTTTTTTTTTTTTTTTTGCACGTGCATCGAACAATAGTTTGGAGCCAGCGTTCCCTCAATTGTTTGGCCATAAATAATGGGCAATGTCAGGCATGGCGAGCGTGGCGACAGTTGGCCTTAGATATGCCACCAGACACTCTCCCTCTCTCTGTTACTCTACTACTGTCGCTTTCTCTGTTTGAATCAGTTGCTGCTCAGCTGGCACAGTCATAACTATGCCGCATTTGTTAAAGCAACGTAAAATGTAAATGTAAATATCACGTATACGCCGCTTGAGCCGCTGCCATAGTATACATGCAATGGAAAATGACACTTTTGGGAATTGAGCTCGTTGTGCTGCGGTTGCAGTTACACTGCATTAGGCTAAAACGCAGTTAGCCAACAACTTTCTAACCACATTTCGGACATTTTCACATAAAAGGCAGCAAGGCCTTGCCTTCCATTTACTGTCTGCACTGACAGCTGTTCATTTGTCTCTCTTTCTCTCTCGTTTTCTCTCTCACTCTCACTCTCACTCTCTCTCTCTCTGTTCTGTTTTTAGTTTAGAGTTTAGAGCTTGCTGCCAATGTCGGCGTACCATCATCACATTAGCCCCATTTTCCGCACACAGTGTGGTCATAATTCACTCAAATTAATTGTCGCATTCAAGTGCAATTTTTCTATCTCTCATTTTTATGCTGTCTGTGGCTTTTGTGCAAAATTTGTAGTTCTTAGTTCTCACTCTCTGGGGTGACATTACTGACACTCTTCTCGGTATTGATATCGCTGACATCTCTCACTTCTCTAATTTATGGTTAGATTTTCGACAAGTGGATACAAGTTCAATTTAATTTGTGCTTATCACAACGAGGAATCATCATTTGCTGCCAACAACTTAGTTTCCACTAAACTGCACAATCACCAACAATATCTCAAATGAATATCCTGCTGAAATGGGCCAAAAACGGACTAAACTTAAATTACGGCCCAATTTTCGAGGCTCAAAGCGTTGAATGAATTATTCAATAACTTTTTATTAGTTGGCTCGTTTTTGACTCCTTGTGTCTTTTATTGCAATCCATTGTGTATTCGTTTTTACATATTTTATAAATGTTTTTGAATATGAATTCCATTTTGTATGGCAATTAATTCTGAAGAATATCAGAGCAACAGCAAATAATAACAAAAAAAATAAAAAAATAAAAATAAATAAATAAAATTTAAGAAAATAGGAAATTGCATTCCAGTTATGCAATAATAAATTGAATATGCTATTTTATCACATAGTTAACAGATACGATGTGCATAAAAAAATAATAAAAATATATATATGTATATATAATGTCAATTGATTTCCGAGTGCTTCAAAGAAATTTCTATATATTTTTCAAAATTAGTATAATCACGCATAATTGTTAAAGTTGCTCTAAAGTTGAGCCTTTTCTCTTCAAAGTTGGACAAAGCAAAGCGAAACAAGGAAATTATGCAAAACACAACAATAAAATTTAATAAAAATGCCAAGTGAAGCGAAGTTCCGGGTTTATTCAGAGACGCTGCCGCCGCCACGTGCAAATGGGCCTTGCAACATTTTATGCAAATTGTTGTGTCCGCATTTCAATTGCGCTGCGGGAATGTGGCAAGAATGATGAGAGGATTGGAGTTGGGAGAACAGGAAACGAACTTCTGAGATTATGTGTAAAAAGGGCTGTGCGCGTGCCTTACTCTGTCCTCTCTCTTTGACTGCATCATTTTAAGCGCAAGTCTATGTCTATCTCTGTCTGTCATTATTATTATGTTTATCAGGTAGTTGTTTAGACAGCTGCACTTTTTTGTATTCTTTGTTTTGAACTAATTTTATGAGAATTCTTTCTATCGCTTCGGGGGGAATTCCCCGCTTAAGGCTCCCATGATTGTCAGCTTTAAGCTGTTGTTGCTATTTTTGGGAATGGGTTTTGGCCTGGGCATGGCAATGGCTTTTAAAATAGGCAAATAAGTACTTTGTAAGTAATTTGAGTATGCCAGCTGTCTTACCCCCCAAAACAACAACAACAATAACGACAACAAAAGCGGGAGTACACAAGCTGTGCTGCCTTGGCAGACTCTCATAAAAATAAGTCAAGAGACAGGCCTCGAAACGATGCCATTCAAATGCTAAACAAAAATTTGTGTGTGCGCGCCAAAAGGCGGCTCACATTGCAAAAAAGTTGAGAAACTTTCATTTTGGCTTTTTGCCTTTGGTTTTTGTTGCATTTGCTTTATTTTCTGTTTCATTTTATTCGGTTTCGTTTGGCAGGGTTATAAAATAAAAACGAATGTAGACAAAAGTTTGCTCTCTGTTTGAAAGTCCGCAAATCCACCCCTGCCAACATAATGCTCTTTCTCATTCCCAACTCAATTTCAATCCCTAACTGGCACGCCTATTGGAGTTGTATAGAGATGATCCTGAGTTTGTATAGACTCAATACAATGGTAGAAAAACTCCAGAAGTAATAGTTAAACTTGTCGATTAACGAAGATATTCAAATTTACGATCAGTAACTGCTTTAAAATGGTTCAGTTCTTTGCTATTAACAGAGTATAAACGCTGGTACATAGTACTGAGAATGTTATGCTAACTATTTCAGACTGCTGTTAAACTGTGCAGCTCAAAAAATCAGCGATCTGCTGTTAAGCCAAAGTGGTTTGATTATCTACTAATACGTAGCAAAGTTCAAAAATAATGTAATTTGATATTTTTAAGGGGAGCTTTTTCATTTTGGCAATTCTAAGTACTATCACTTTAGTTGAGCATACTTAAAAATGAGGTAAAAACCTTAATATCCTATAAATGTATGCAACTCAATATTGGCAACGCTAACGATTCAACTGCGGACGGAAACAATAAAAAAATCTGCGACTCGCGTTGCATAAAAACGGCTGATTACGACGTAGCTATCAGTTTTTGCTGTCTATTTGCCGCTCTCTTTTCTCACTCTCTCAGGTTTCTTGCGCAATTGAAACAAAGTGAATGCTGAAAGGATTTGCGCACATAAATGCGAATATTACAAATGGAGCTGAAAAAGTTACCGAATTGGGAAGTTAGAGAGAAATAATAAACGAGAGAGTAAGAGAGGAAATCAAAGTATAATGAATATCAATAGCAGCAGTAGGAGTTTCAATTCAACTTGTGGTTGCCTTTAACTTATACTTTCAAATCTTACAACACATTTACATACATAGAATATAAATTTTGTGGTAAATAATAATGAAAATGAATTTATTTGGAAATTTAAGCAAAAGGCCAAAATATGTACACGTTAAGTTAATTAACTTTTGGTAGTTCAAAAAGGTGCGTATTCTAAAAAGGACAAAGTTAACAGTAATGCGTACACTCTCTCACTCACACACACTAACAAATACACACATGTGCGGAGGGGACGAAGGGAGCACTTAAAACTAAGCCAATTTCATGCGTCGTCGTACCCCGCAACGAACACAGAGAAAAGGCCAAAAAACTGGCACCTATTTCAAACTCAATTAAACACGGCATGGCCAGCACCACTTATTCTCTCTCTCTTTTTCTCTTTTTGTTATTCCATCTCTCTCTTATATAAAACGCTTGCAGCTGTTGTATAAATGTATTTGTATCTGTTGCCAACTGTGCAAAACCCTTTTACAGCTTGCCTTTTGCGGATTAAGCATTTCAAAATGGGATTGCCTACAGTTTTTCATGCCCTACCTAATTGTAAGCAGCCCCAGGCCCCCCGTTGCCCCTTTCCCTTTCACTATCACTCACTCTCTTTTGCTCTTTTCATTTATTTGCTGTTCAGCTCATTTCATATGAAATGACAAATAAAACGGAATTAGTTGTACAATACATAAGCCTGTTACTTAACATTTGAGCATGGACATTGCCTTAGATTAGGTAGTTTTTAACTATGAATTTTAAACGGTCGATCTACAAAAATATTAAGTATATTTTTTATAATATAGGAATATTTATTATTCCACGTACCACAGAAACAAAGAAATATATATTTTTTCGCGTCTTAGTATAAATGATAACAAATACTTTTTTCATGTTTGGCCATATTTTCTTAAATACCATTCCAAATCAATTAGTATAAAGTTGTATATGTCAATTCTGATGCCTGAAATCGAATAGTGATAGAAAATTTCTATTTAACATTTTTTGATTTATTAACCACTTTATCAAGGGGTTAGTATGCAAAAATGGTTAAAAAAGTGAATAATCTGAAATTGTCCAAGTATACGAATACTGAATGCAGATTTATTATTTTAAAAATCGATTATATTTTTAAATATGTTATGGGCATTTGTAAGACATGAATTTCTGTTGGGAGGAAACAAGAAGTTGGGTAGTCCAAACTTAGCTGATATGGACTAAGCTGAAAAGTATGCTATATATTGGCGGTTGGTATTTCAAACATTTCTCTGTCTCTCTCTGACTGCGCTTTAGGCTAATGGCATGACTTCACTATGACTACTTTGAGCTTAGTTCAGTGGATGTCAAATAAAAAGTTGGCAATGAGATTTGCATACAGCACGAAGCATAACAAATGAAAGAGAAAAAGAAGCAACTAAAACTGTCGATTAGCCAGTGTTTCTCTTTTATTTCCTGCTCATTTACATACCCCATACCTCATATCCCACTTTCAAAAACATACACCAACAACACTAACTCAACACACACGTGTGCGTTGTCAGCCCTTTCTGAGGGTCATAAAGCTTTGCATTTGAATTGGCCATTGTCCATTGTCCATTGTGTGTGACTCGGAAGGGTATCCGGTTCAGCTGACCCGCATATGACCACGCATAATTAGACCCCTTTCGTTTTTGGGGTTTCTTATTATGCCCCAAATATTTGTGCCGGCAAATTGATTTCGTTTTAGGACCTTAACCTCAGCCTCTGCCTTGCTGATGTCCTTTGCCATAACAAGCTCGTATGTACTCGTAGCTATCTGAGGTATAAGCAGGTGGTTGGATTTTATTGATGTTGCCGCAAACGGGAAATTTAAAAGGCATGTGTGGAAATATCGTTAAATTTGATTTAATTGAAAATGTACCCACGAATTAAAGGGCAATAAAGGAATTTAGTTTAGTTTATTGCTTTATCGGTTTAAGTTGGTGAAGCAACTTAATTGAAATCCAGTATATTTTTATCTATAAATATATAAATTTTTAATGTTTACATTTGAAAAAATTAGACAACTTATTTATATTAAATTTTCGTCCTAATTCTATGCATTTTCTGCAATCAGAGTTCACATTTAGAATCAGATTCGATAATATCTATTTACTAAAATTCGTGGCAAGTGGCAGTGGCAGTGGCAGTTTTAGCAAGACAGAGTGAAAGAGGAAAGCTATTGGAATGGAAATTGCAAATAACATGCATATCAAGCAATTCCTTAATTGATTTAACTTGTCTTTTGCAAATGCAACAATTCTGTTTTTGTCTCCTCAACCCATTATTGTGCTCTTCATACGAATTTGCGGCATTTCAAAGATATATGTAAGATATTAAAATATTTGGAAAATTTAAGATTTGAAATAATTAAATGTATTTTGCTGTTAGGCTATAAATACCGAACAAATTGTCGAGTGAATTGGTTGCTCCTTTGGACACGTTTTTAGCCTAAGATCAATTGATTCGTGTCTTTTAATGCTGCCAACTAATTGCTTAGCCGCAACTATGCGTCTCATTCTCTAACTATCCGCTGCTTCTTCTTACACTACTTGCTGCTCCTTTGGCCTGAGGCGTGGCACTGCTGCCTGTCTGCACTGTCTTTCATCTGCTGCATAGTTGTGCTTCTAGAAGTATGCCACACGCATCGAATGCTTCAACATTTTAAAATTCCAAGACACGCAGTCTCTTCTACCTGCTTCTGTTGCTCCTTCTGCTCCGTCTGCTCCTCCAGTTCTATTTTAGTGCTGTAGTTAGCGTAGAGAAAACGAGATTTTAAGGGGAAGGGACTTAGCTGAACTTCTCCTCAAGTCACGCAACAGACACGCCCTGAACAACGCCTATTGCCGCTTAAATTTAACATTGCTGTAGACTGTTTTATTGTTGCTTCTTTACTGCTTTAAATGTTGCTCAACTTGTTGAATTTGTTGCTGGACTAGAAAAGTACTTGCTGTTGCTGTCGCTGCTGCTGTTAATTATATGTTGCTGCTGCTTCGTCAGATGTTGCTGCTGCTGTTTTCAGCTGTTGTTGATTAGGTTGCTGCATCGGCTAATGTTGCCGCTGCTGCTGCTGCTGTTACTATGTTGCAGTGGCAATTGCAGCTGTTGCTGAAAGCACAGTTGTTCTTCCTCATCCTTTCATTCTCCTCTTTGTTGTTGTTCTTGCTGCTGTTGATGGAGTACCTCTAGTTGCAGCAGCTTCTCCACTGCTTATTAATTTTCTCAATAACACGGCAGCAGCACGTCTAAGGCTGACATATTTGTGCATTGTGCGCTTATTGAAAAATTCCTTAGCACAGGATAACGATAGGGAGAGAAAGAAGATGAGAGAGAGAGAGAGAGCGAGAGAGAGAAAGGGATTGAGATGTCTGAGAAACCAGAGGAATCTTCTGATGGCAGCTAGCAGCGAATTTCATTAAATTAAATGAATATACCAAAAGTCAAGCCAACAGAAGACACTTCTCTGTCATTTGCCTTGCTCCTAATGAGGCACAACTTTTGTTTATCTTTGGTTTCTTTTTGTTTTAATGGCTGCGACACATTAGCAACAAAAAATGTGTTAAATAATTTGTAGATACCGCGCTTCGTCTATAAATTTAACGATGCATTAAGCGAAGCGTAGCAAGTGGCAAGTCGAGACTGTTGCAAGCAGCCACAGACTGTGCCCCATTCATTTGCAATCATTTGAGTTTTGAGTTGCTTTGAGTTGAGTTGGGGTTTCTTGGCCAAAACGGAAACTGCCAGACGGCGTTTGCCAACATCCGGCAAACAGTAACTCTAGCTGACTCTTTCACTCTCGCTATGTCTGCTTCTCTCCCTCTCTTTCGTTTTATTTCGCTCTCTCCTTCTCTGTGTGTGTCTTGGGCCAGGCCAAAGTCGTTGGCAATTTTGACATTTCAACTTGGCACATTTGGCGAATTATTCAAATTCTTGTCACTGCAACACGCAGAACAAAAGCATAAAGAAAATAAAATGGAACAGAAGAGAAGAACAAAACGAAAAAAATAAAGAAGAAAATGGAATAAAAGCAAAGTACAGCAAAGACAGCCGAAGCAAAGCTGGAAGCTGTAGGAATTGCCAAAAGATTTATGCCAGTTTTTTTTGTTGTCTCACTCTTTACTGTTTGCACTCTCTCTTTCTAACGCCCTGTGAGACAACTGGCAACAAAGTTAAAAGCGCAAATAAAATGTTTGCTCACATTTTTGTAATTTTGTGAAAATTGCACGTTTATTGCCGCATCGCATCGCATCGCAACGCAACGCGTGTTTGTCTCCAATTGTCTCAGTTCCCTCTCTCTCTTTCTTAGTCTCTATCTCTTTCACAACTTTAAATTCATGTCATTCAGCCTGTAGAGCTAAGAGACACCAAGCGTTGTTTTAGGCTCTGTTGGAATTTTTCATTGAATAATTAAAATTACGCATACGAGATGTTAGCCATAGCAACCTCAAACAAAGCGCGAAATAATCGTAGAAATAATGATTGCTCGTCTCATTGAAAGCATTATATGATTATATCAATGATTGCTCGGTTTCTATACATACCAAGTGGTATTAGCTGCTTATATATCTCTGAGTATCAAATTTCTTATTAAATCATTTTTGATTCACCCTTAAACTTTAAGTGCTGTTTGTCTATTTCCTCAACTTCTTACATATATCATCGCAAATGTCAGGAGTATACGTATAATAAACTGATGCGCACACAAGTTGCTCGGGATAACCATAATTTAGTCAAAGGCTGACATGCCTAGCCAGAGTTGCCACCCTGTCAAAATGCTTGATTGTAAATTATTTACACGGCACATAAATCAGAGCAGCCGAAACACACAATTGCGTGTCAGTGACTGACTGAGTGTGTAAGAGAAGGACCTGCCACACCCACCTCTCTCTCTTACACACACACACATACACGCACACTTAACGAGAGCCAATTTGTCAACGCACCGCGTTGAGTTTGCAACTTGTGTAGCATTTTGTCATTACATCAATGCAACAGCATTGCCAAAAGTGCGAGAGTTCTCCTAGTTAATCCTTCGGCAATTGGAGTTGAGGTTCGACTTGGTTGGTCTTCTCGATTTGTGTGAAGTTGCTCTGCGATGCATGCAAATTGCCAAGAACTGCGGAAGAAAACTTAACAACGTCGACTACAACGATGTGGAGTTTCAATTGTGGCAGACGGAAATTGATGACGCGGTTGCCAGGTAAACCATGATGCCCCAAAGCCACCCATGGCAGTTGAATGGCAACATGTCTGCCATAGAAACTAACATCGAGTTGAGGTTAAGCGGTGCAGAGTGCCATAGAAAATCAATAGCAGACGATTCGAATAGTTTCGAAGTTGGTGCGAACTGTAATCAAAATTGAAGTAGATTTAAATGATAATTGAAAGAAATTGAATTGGGATAACAGATAAGTTGAAAGGATATTAAATTTGATTATGAGAATTCATGTTTCATTTAGTTACATTTTTTTAATTTTAATAATGATTGCATTATTGCAATTTTGTAAAACCTAACTATTTAAAATAATTAAAAAATAAACTTCAAAATTACACGTCAAAAATAAATCGTATACAACACAAGGAAACATCAATAAAACTATAAAAAACGTAAAGTATCCTTGTTTTCCAACTACGTTAACTTCGCCAATATTTTACAACTTAAATTTATCTTCTTACTTGATAATTAACAAAAACTTAAATCCACTTTGCTTACGATAAATGACAACAGATTAATTGTTAGTAATTACAGCATTATTACAAGCATATAATTTTCGCAACTTTATCCTCTGCCGGAGTAGCACAATTAATTGTTGTAGCTGTTGTTGTTGTCAGTGTTATTGTTGTTGTAATCGATAAAGCCAAAAGGATTGAATCCGAGCTCTGAGCTCTGTTAATGGCAAAGACAATTTATACGGCATTTAACCTGGGATTGCAGCAGCATTGAAGGATTGAAGGATTGAATGGAGGCGCTGCTGAGTGCTTAATTTACAGCAATTAACTACAGAGCGAGATAGACAGCGAGTAACAGAAACTGAGTGAAAGATAGAGAGAGAGAGAGAGAGAGAGAGAGGATTACGAGTAGCAATTGTTTATTGAATGCGGTTGGGCTGCAGTTCATTTATCAATGTCAATTTAAAAGTCAACTCAGTGTCTCTTAAAGCTACGTGTAACGGAATTTAATAATGCTTCAAACTACGTGCTCACTCTGCCTCTTTTTCTCTATCTCTCCCTCTCTCTCTCTCTCTGTCGCTCTGTTGCTGTCTCTTTTCAGGTCTGAGGTGCTTATCTGTCGCTCTAGTCACTTGGCTGCGGTTCAAGCAACTCACAAGTGATGCGAGAAGTGCACGAAAGATAAATGCGAACGTAACTTTTGCCATCAAATGTTGCCAATCTATGTCCATCGGCCAACGTCCTTTTGGCTCCTCTTACCTAGGTAAAGAGAGAGTGTGTGAGAGAGAGAGAGAGAGAAAGAAATACAGAGAGAGGAGCAGTCTTCTTCATTCAAGCCTGCTGCACAGTCAACAACTTTTGTCCATCTCAAGCTTCTGGAACTGCAGTTAGACTTTTATATTTTACCTTTTCCTTGGACCAAAACCAAGTCCAAGTCCAAGTCCGAATTCTGTTTCTCCACTTAGGGTCAGCTTTGTGCTGTTTGTCGTCCTGCTTGTTGCTTGCGTTAAGTGTTCGACAGAGATGTCCTGCCTCTTTTTACAAGGAAGTCTCACATTTACTTACTGATTTATGTGCGCTTCCCGTGGCTCTACAGCATTTTATCTGCCAAGTTTTGGGCGTAATCATTTCAACTCAAAATGGAGTTTCTGCACAACCGAAAAAGAAAAACAGATCCTGCAGCAGCAGGACCTCCTGTACAGTGTCTGTAGTCAGCTGTCCGACAAGCACTCGTTAATCAATGACACAACGTTTATCTTAACGTCTGCCCCATAAATTTCACACTACAAAATTGCAAACCTTTGACAGCTGCCCTCCTCTAAGCCTCCTCACTGTCCGCCCCCTCCACCTTACTGTCATTCTCAAACTTTTGGCCAAAAATTTGTTTTGCGTAAAAAGATTTGGTGTTTAGTCAGCTTTTGGCATATGCAAACCGTGAACTGAAGTCTTGACTTGCCTTTAAGTTTATCAGAGAGACAAATGTCCTTTTTCTCTACTTAGATTTATGGATTACTGCCAGCAAAGTAAGTTAAACTATCAGCTAGGCCATCAAAGTGATAAACATAAATTATGCTGAATTTAAAATTTAACTTTTAATATTTTCCTGGCTGTCACATCACATTTCATTCTAATTGCTTAATTGTATTATAAAGTTGTTAACACAAAACCACAAATTGTATACAATTTTTGTCGAGAGCGAGACAACATATGCTACATTAGAGAAAGCGAGTGAGAGAGATGCGGCTTCAATTTTCAAATGTTGGCAGAAGTAGAAAGCAAAATTTCATTTGTTTGGGAAAATTATTCTGCAAATATGTTTAGCCACTTGTTTTGAGTGGCCTTGGGGCAAGTTCAAATTGAAGACAAACCAAAACTGAACCCGAAACAACTCTAACACAAACTAAAATAAAACAATCTAAATAAAGCAAAAAAATGGTACCACTTCATTTCCTCTAGCGTTTGCTTGATTTCAATTAGTTTTTATTTTCCAAGCTGTTTTTAAGTTGTTGTGGGTGCATATACAAAATATATAATCAACTAGTTATATGTTGTACTCTAGTCTATATTTTCTGTCTGCATATATGCCTTTAATTTCATGTGTTATGCTGCCTGCGGCCGACACGGCAAACATGGCGTATGCGCAATGTACACCCATTGCCTGATTGCCTCAGACATGTTAGCCATGCTTTCATTGTCAGCCAACCAGTCGGCTAATTAATATTAAACACATTTGGTCAATGGCATTGAAATGCCAAAAGCAAACATGACCAAGCTGCTGAGCCTCTGCCCCTGCCTAAATCCCATTTTCTTGGCCAGCTTGAGACTCATCAGTTGCCTATTCAGCCGTCTGTCTGGGAAGGGTATCCTTTCCCAATAAGTTCTCTTTCTCTGCGAATTTGACTCTTCTGCTCTATTGAATGTGAGTAATTATTTTACGGCTGTGTTAGTTTTCGACATGGACATGAGCTGAGTCAAAGTATTTAAGCCCATTAGAAGTTGAGGCGTATTACGTGCTTGGCATTGATACGACTATACCAAATATCTCAGATTATGCTGGTAGCATAATTCATATAAATTGTATTTGTCATTTAAATTTAAGTACGTTAAGCAACATGATTAAGAGACAGACAGACAGACAAACAGACATTACGCATACGCAGCGTGCGCCGGAGCATGAAATGCTTGCCCTAATTACAATTGATGCTGAGTTGTGTCTGTCCCTCACTCTCTCTCTCACACTGTCAAAACTAATTAAAATGTTTATCAACATTTGCAATTATCACACCTACAGCCACTACGTGACCTACACAACCAACAGCAACAACAAGAATAACAGAAACAGAGAGAGCGCAACAACAAATGAAAGATAGTTTTGTCTGCATTATTTGTATGCAACACTGTTGTCAAGTTTTCCGACCGAAAAACATAAACCGAAAGTCGGTGAAAACAATTTCTGTAAATTTGTTACAAACTTTTGCATAAGCAACAGACAAGTCAAAAGTTGTCATAATAATGTGAAAATTATTTATCTAGCTGACAAAAGTCTGAAGAAATTATTCAGCGTCAAACAAAATGATGCACAAAATGATGTCAAAGTTAACCAATTAAAACGATGGAATCTGAAACATGAAAATTTATTCTAAACGAAATGTATCTAAATTTTAAAGTACACATAATAACTTAGCTTAAAATCAGGCGATTCAAATTTTAGATATTCAATCAATAAGACATAGTCTTATTCTTTAGTATACATAGTATATAACCATTTTGAATTTTCGTCGAAAATTTAATTTGATACAAATTTGTACTTAATAGACAATACTCATCCAAGTCAGATATCGTTAAACTCTAACATAATACTTATCAAATCTATTGGAGATCTGGGACATTTGTGAATAAATGCTGCCTCACAGTTGCCACCACGTCGTCCGAAACGTTCAGCAGACTTATAGTGTCGATCTCGGAGAGTGCCCAGCTTATCCATTGAGCTGGATGGTGTCAAGATGACGTGAAGAACCTCGCCAAGCAAACCACTCTCATGAGACAAGGGCACAGACGCATGCTCACAGATGACACGTAGTAGACAGCCGTGGCCGGGCAGACCCAAGTATTGGATAACCATTTCCAAGGCTCTGTAGATGATCCAACGATACATGGAACCCAAGTTGGGCTCAACGAAGCGTCTGTCCGTAATAGGTTGGGGCTTGAAGTAGGTGCTACTCAATTGCGAAGCATAGTTGGGCAGAAAGTATTGCATGCGGAGTGCATAGCCAGGGATGACAGCCTCATAGGTTAGATCCTGCACGGGTACGCCGAAACCACAGAGAAATGTGATTGGAGTGGGGTCCAATTCCGGAAAGATCATTGTACCAGGACTAATCCAAGCACAGCCCAACAAAGTGAGGACAATGAGCATCGATGTGGTACGCATGTTAGCGCTGTGAGAGATGCGACCATGCCAAGATTCACTCGAGAACTGAGTGTAGTGAAGTGTTGTTCTCGGCAACGACTAACGGAGTTCTATTAGCACAGCTGATAAATTTACACCTGTCCGGGTTCTAACAAAAGAAATAATTCGATAGAGCACGAGAATAAGAGAAAGAGAAAAAGAAGTGGTGAAGAAATGAAAGCGACTCACGTATAAGAGCAACAACGAATAGGAGAGTCTGTGAGAAGCGAAATAAATCTCAGTCCGATTCCAAAGAACACCAGAGGTCGCTTTGCTGTTGTTCATATTGTTCCTCGATTATAACCCTTTTGCAGTTTGTTTTAGAACGTTTTTTTATTTTTTCTTAAGTCTATATGTTTTTTTCTATTTCCTATCACAAATTGATATCCTATCTCTCCAATACCTTACACTAAGATGCTGACTAGTTCTAGCGGTGAACTAGGACACTTGCGTCCATAGCTCGCCGCACAGTTGCCTCCCCTCTTACCAAAACGCTCCGCCACCAGATACTCCCTATCAGTGTGCAGGGCATAGTGATCCGATGAACTGGATGGAGTCAACACCAAGTGCAGCACTTCAGCCAACAACCCACTCTCATGACTTAAGGGCAGAGCAGCATGTTCACAAATTACACGTAGCAGGCAACTGCGTCCGGGCAGCTGCATATTCTGCAAAACCATCTCAATGCTGCGATAGATGATCCAACGGTAGATGGCACCATAGTTGGAGCCGGCTGCCTCCTCATTGTCCCTGCGATCCGTAATGGGCTGCGGCTTCAGGTAGACGCGTGTAATCTCATGCGCTTCGGTGGGCAGAAAGTATTCCGTCTTCAGCACATAGCCAGAGGTGACGGACTCAAAGGGCAGATCCTCAACGGGTATGCCAATGCCGCCGATGAACTGTACACGGGTGGGCGCAGTGGCTGGGAATAGCAGGGATCTGCTCAACCGCTGCAGATGAGTATCCTCAGCAGCTGCTGTGGCTAGAAAAGCAGCAAAATAAATCCACAGTCTTATACTCTGCATGATGATAGCCACTGAGCAGTTGAAGATCTAAAATGAAACTGAAGCAGCAAAAGAATTCTTAAGCAGCTGCAAAATCCGAATGCACTCACTTTCCATTTGTTTACCCACCGAAAGAGCATGACAGCTTGAGATATGAAAAGTGAGAGAGGGAGAATGAGACAGAAGGGGGAGCCTCAGTTAAATCAGTGCAATTAGCGTCTACTTGACAAAAATTTGTTTTCTCAGTAAACCAGTTTACGCACAATCCCACAAACGATCCACTTAAACCCATTTCACTCCGGCTGAATTCGATCAAAGCAACGCAGCCAAATGATCTATTCTTAAAGCATTAGTCGTACTAAACGCTTTCTTCCATTTCGTTATTCCAGAAGCGTGATCTTGTTTGTTTAGCTAAACACGCTCTAATCGAGAATTTTATATACATATAAACACCTTTTTCCAAAGAATTTATTATAAAAAAAGTTTATTATTTATGTATGTTGTTATATACAAGGTCATGATTTTAATAAATATATTGGAATAATATTAGATATATTAATTTAAAAATATAAATATGAGGTCTCTTCTTAATTCTGAAATCGAACGAAGTATGCGGTTTTACAGTAGCTGAAACCACAAGATTCGTTCGGATTCGAAATTGAGAACAGGTCTGTAAATCTCTTATTTTTGTGAAATCTGAAGAAAACTATTTTTTCTTAACTCATATATTCATATTTCAATATTTAAAAATACATAGCATTTTTAAAATATGAATTTATAACAAATAATTGCATATTATACGAAAAATTATGTCATGTTTAACTCAAGAGAGAGATTTTTTCTCTTTTTATTACCACTAATTAGTATTTTTTTATGGCATGTTTATAGCAATTTATGGAAACTATTGAGACAGTTTTCTGTCATTTTTAAGTGGTGTGTCTCGCTAATCATTTCCACATCATTGGCACAGATTTACTTTCTTTTTACTCATTGCCCTCCATATGCTGTATTTACTTTCTATACTTCATCTCAAATATTTTTGCACATTCATGAGAGACGATCCCAGACTCAGACTCTGAAAGCACTTATAGCAGTTAACGAGAGCTTCCAGAGAGTGCCACAATTTCTTACCGACTAAATGCATCATCTGAAGGATTTCGTCTCGAAATGTTTACATATGAGAAATTGTATAAAATGTGTATGGGCATTGGCATTAAGACACTAAGCACTAAGCTGACAGCTCAGCTCAGCATGTGGATGTGGCATCCACTATCTAACTTCATTTTTTTTTTTTTTTTGTATTTCGCTCTCTTTCTGAACTTCTTTACCTCGTTGTAGTGGTAAAAATGGGGGCAGCAGTTGGCGGAAGTTATGCCGACAACGACTTGAGTAAGTTAAGTGAATTGCTGTTGCATCTTCAAAAGGCAAAAGGAAATGCGCCACCAGCATCTACAGCAGAACCAGAACCAGAAGCAACAGCAGCAGAGATTAAAGCTTCGCATGGAGATGATGGCGGAATGGAAGGATGCATCGTCCACTTGGCGAAGGGAAAAGCGCATAAAAATGGAATGACGTTCGAGTGGACGAGATGCGAAACAAAATGCATTCCTCAGGCAGCAGCTTAGCATTAGAACATAAACCAACAGAACAGAACAGAACAGAACTCAAGATGACGATGAAGACGAAGACGGCTATTTATTAAATAAGCGAGACGACAACAGTTCAAATGCTTGACCTGCCCAGGAGCACAGCACAATCCTTGCAGCTCAAGGCTCAACACATACACACACACACACACGCAGTCATAAGATTTATATTAAGTGCAGTAAACTCTTTATAACATGGATAACATGCTAAGCACTACAAACTGAAAAAATTGCAAAACAAAATAAATTTTCTAAAATTTCAGTTAAGAAGAACAAAAATAAGATAATTCTTTGAACTAGTTCCTTTGCTCGCTTTTATTTGTGTGCTAATCGGGACAGTTTATCTTATTGACAGTTTACTACAGTTAGCTACAAAGTTCTACAAGTTCGTATGTTGAAACCCCTAAGCAGATTACATTACGAGTACAATTGAAATTTTATTTATTTTTACCTTATTTATTTTTTATTATATTTACTTTTATTAAACCTTTAATATATAATTTTAGGTACTGTAACTGCAGATACAAGTTGCATCAGCAGCTGCTGCAATGGTTATCAACAGTGTCTAAGAGTATGTTAGACCGCAGCCAACAAACAATGTTAACAGGACTACAGATTTAGCAAAGAATTTAACTATGTTAATTACGCTGCTATGTTTTAAGGTAAGTGACTCTACTTATACCAACAAAATATTAAATGTTCACTAAAATTAACATAAAATTCGAAAATGTTAAGTCATAATCACTTATCTACACTTGCCAGCAAATCCTATTGACTCAGCCAAAATTTAAGCACATTATTAGGTTTACCAAACAGTTTACAAATTTAACAACAAATCAATATTTATCTATATACATTTACTGCTTCTTAAACTAGCAATCGCTTAGTACGAAATGGCCAAAAATCCAAAAATCAAAGGCAACGCAATGCCAAGTTTCGAACATTGGCACGATATTTTATGTGGCTCGTTAGAGGCAGCTGCACAGTGGTGCAAAGTTAAACAAATTGAAATATTTAGTCAACAAACATTTGAAAAGTGATCAATCTGTGTGTGTGTAAGTGTGTGTATAAATGTGTATATGTTTGTGGCAAATCAATTTTAATTGACTTGAATTGATGTTTGCGGCTTGGAACAATTAGAATGTCAAAGCAAACATTTATGTAACAATTTGCCACAAACCAATGTTGAAGTGGAGAGTGTGTGCTGATGTGTGGCACAACTTGACCTCATCTTTGCTTTTTGAATTGCCGCATGTCAAGCAGAAATATTTCTTTTTCTTTTTTGGACCACACGAAGTACATGTGTGTGTTTATTTAGTTTGAGTGCCACAAGTTGTGGCAAGTGCCCCGTAAATGTAATGAGTTAAATTATTATGCATGCAGCGGAAAGTCTGCAAGTCGCCAGTTAAGTAAGAAAGACAACCATGGGTGGAGGGCGAGGGCATGAGGAAGTGCATGTGGCACATAAACAAAAACGCTTGCATCAAGCTACTCAGCGTCTGCATCTCATAATCATGTGAAGCATAACGAGGATGCTGCTGCTGCTCATGATCATGATGTCATGATGATGATGATGATGTTGTTGTGGCAGCAGCTGCTATTCACACATTGTGCCAAGTGTCATTTAAGGCACAAGGGCCTGTCAGTTCCTCTCTCTCTCTCTCTCTCTCTCTCTCTCTCTCTATCTCTCTCTCTCTGGCTCCATCTGTGCTTGTCCCTCACCTGCCACTAATAATGTGCCACATATTATTCAAGGCAGCCTGCACAATATAATTGGCAAGTTTCCAATTGTGCAAGCAACTCACATACTCGAATACTTCGGCAGGTGGCCAGCAACATTTGATGAGGGCTCTATTTTCCTTTTTGGGTAAAAAAAAAAAATAATAAGAAAATTTTTGCATTCACATATTCGGTTGACAAAATGTCGACGCATGCATGAACAAACAGCAGCAAAAGCAGTATAAACAGATGAAGCATCAATAAAAACTAAGTTAGGGAACTGGAAGCTGACATTTGAAACCCATTTCGAAATTGGATATCTTTGCAAGTCTATAGAGTTGATAAAAGCAGCTGTTGAACCAGAAGATCAATCAGAATCAGTCGCTAGCCACTTAACAGCGCTATATAGTTGCAGCTATCTTAAGTTGTTAACAGCGCAGAGTAAATCTGTTAGTCGGTTAAGTGAGTGCTGCCACCAACTCCACCTTACGCCCAGTACTCAAACCTAAACCGAACAGTCTAACAGCTTAGAACCATTAGCAGCGTTTTGCAGTTGGCCATTAATTATGTAGGCTGTTGTCAAGTGTTCAGCGGTGCTAAGCCTGATAAATTCAACACTTTCGTCAAGTGACAACCAACAACAATGGTTTGAAATGCGCCACAGCAATGCCTTGAAGCGTTGCGTAAAAGCAATTAAATCATATATGAAATGCTATACATGGTCACCATATACATTATATATAGGTATATAAGGAAGTATACAATTTATGCACATATCTTTAAGCGCAGCAAGAGCTAAATATCTGTATGTGTATATGTGTGGGTGTTGCAGGATAATAATTGTGTGGGTGGCTTGTGTTGGCCGTTGGCGAAATAAGCAGGAGTATTTCGTATCCTTGAAGCGTTTAAGCGCTGCTCATTTATCACACATTTCTCATTTGCCTCTCTCTCTCTCTCTCTCTCTCTCTCTCTCTCTCTCTTTCAAACACAATCTCCCTCTATCTCCCTCCAACCCTCACACACTTTTTGCCAGCAAAATTAATATGCGAAAATAAATTATCAAGCCAAATGAGCAGCGTGTTCTTACCAAAAGATTGTTCGAGTAAAAAAGAGAGAGAGAGAGAGAGAAACTGAATGAGCAAAACAGAAAGCAACAGAGATGATGGTGTGGGGAAAGCATTCCATTTCGCAAACGCATGTTTGGCCACATGGAATGCCGTGTTTGGGTGCGATTGGGGTAGCCTTTTCAGCTTCATCAGCCAAAGCATTAAACATCATTTGTTATGCCATTTTACGCACAGCAACGTCAGCAACTAAACTGGCCGATAGGCGCTGTCACACCGGAGCTGTGCAGCAGCTTTAAATAGCCACCAAATAATGGACACCAAAGAACCTAAGCGACTTCACTAAAAAAAAGCAACAGCATAAAAGTCAAATTTAATTACGGTTAGCAGATACTCTAACAGCGCTGTTAAAGCAATAATTTGTGCTAAACTTTTTTTTTTTAATAATTTACACACAAACGATCAGTGGTGAGCTTATTAGCTAAACCACCATATGGTTTCAACACAAGATAGAATAACATCACATATGTTAACAGCAAACCTGCTATTTGGATTCTGTAATGTTAACAACAGTATTGTTAGCAGTAATGTTAGCTAACAACAAATTGAAACATTTTAAAGAACTATGCACAATAAACTAATTTCATTAATTAGTAGAAACACAGTATACGACTTAACTAAGTTAGTTGAGCCCTCTTTGGTTAGGGAATAATGAAATCCCATACGCTGCCTCTACACGTATTCGTAGGGTAATTGAAAGTTGGTCAAGTGTGAAAGTCTGCCAACAAATTGTATGGGGATATGTTTGGTCTCCCCAGCCTGTCAGTCTTACGCTGAAGTTATCCTTCCCAGAATGTGAGAGAGCGAAGGAGGGACCGTCTCATGTCCATTATGGAGACGCTGTTCAACGGCTTGAAAAGCGATAAAAACTCGACTAGGCTAACTGTAGCTGGGCAGTTGCTTAAAGTGACATTCACTCCAGCACTATTTAGGCAACTTTAAAGAGGCTTTTGAGAGAGTCCCACAGGATACGCTCACATGCTGCCTGCTACCTACTGCCAGCTGAGGGATTATCCGTGCCGTAATGAGCCTAATTTGAGCGCATTCATTTGGAAAATTAAAAATTAAATTGCTTGTCTCGCTGTATATTTGTTGCTCTCGTCTCGAGACTGTTGTATTTTTATTATTTCCTTCTAATGTAAGTGTGAGCAAAATATTGTAACAATCTCTTGTAATAAATCTCATTAACGTGCCAGAGACAACAGGCGGCAACAGACAACAGGCAACTGGCAACGCTGTATTAAGTGGAAAAAATTGCTGACATTCAATTGTGCTTCAGAGATCTGAAGTTGAAGTGAAATTATTCGCCTAGAAACGAAATAAATCATCAAATTATTAAATACGATTTCGATTTCGGCGGCTAAAGTATTTAGTTTTTAACAGCATGCCACAACTAAACTAACATCACGTAAATATCCCGTATATTCATTCACTTCATTTTAATCTGTTTGGAATTTCCTAGACTGATTTTCCTTCTCAATTACCGCTTGAAATTTTCAAATCCATGAGCTTACAATTCGCAGGCAAACACACAATTTGGTTGGAGTTCTTATGGAAAGTTGCCTTCTGTTAAATATTTAAATATTTATTTTGGCAATTCGTGCTGAAAATATTGAGTACCCTACAGACATTCACTTTCAACAGATGTCTGCAGCATATTCAATCAGAGCAGGCGTACGCAGACACACTCACACACATTCACCTAAACATGGCCAAAAGCGGATACATTGTAAGGGCTAACAACTGGTCCACATCCACTTGCATTGGCTACGGCTTTGGGGCAAAAACGAGGCCAATATTTCAGCGGCTCGAATGGCGTGAAGCAATTGCTTTCCGCTTATTGTGTATATTTACGGTTTGGTATTGGCATCTGGCCGTATGCGCTGCCTGTATTGCCAATAAAATACAATTTCAAACCTGCATTTGCCATGAACGGCATCTAAATTTTGAATTTTGCGTGTGCGTGTGTGTGTGTGTGCGAATGTTACCCTTTAGCACTTTACTTTGACTCCTCACATATCCTGCTTACAGTGTTATTTTGCTTATGCAAAGTGGAATCCAACAAAATTGGCCAAATAAATCTGTACTTCATATAATGCTGTTTAACAATGCAACAATATCGTTGAGTGATCGACTTTTATCTTTAGGTTATATTTCTTAAAAGCATCTGGAATTAACTTGATGCCAGCAATAGATCTAAAAAAAGTTTCATATTAAAATGCTTTCATAATTTGCCAAATTGTTGACTTTTAGCACTGACCAAATATCAGATTATTCTGATACCTCAGCATATTATTTTTAACGATCCCCGATTGAAGAAGCAAGCAAACGCCACCGCAAATAATGTGGGTCGCATTCCTGGCAATGACTTACCTGGGCAATAAGTTGTGGATGTCGTCGCATTTCTGCAAACATAATCTGTCCTATCGATAGATCGGGAGGGTAGTAATCTACAAATTCGAAGCCACTCCAAATATATCTCCGCGAAGTACTTCATATTGACTGCTTAACGATCTACTTGAAAGTGTTGCTACAGAATACAGTTCAAACCTTTTTATAGTTGCCTCGCTGTCTGATAATAGTACTATTATTAGTTCTTAATTACATTATAATCTTTCAAATTTGATTCTCCTAACCGTAGTCTTATCAGCTCTTCAATGCGTGAGTGCTCAACTATCATATACTCTTTTATGACTTCATAATTAAAAAAAAGGTTAAAATTAAAAGGAAGTGGATTAGCATCGTACAGTGATAAAGACAGTTAGAATAGAGATAATATGCAACAAAATTAACATTATGTTTAATAATTTATTATTTAATTTCAAGCACTTGACGAATCAATGCCAATTCAGCCTCGGCGGGAACCTCTCGCTAGAAAATTGTGTCAAAAACTTTTTATGAAATGTTCGATCTATGTCTAATTTTTTTTAATTTATTTATAATTTAAAATCAATCTATTTAAATATAATAAGTAAAGATTATGACAAAGGGAATGACAGAGAAATTATATATAATTTTTTTACATTAAGGTGATATTTACAAAAAAGTATTTTCTACCACTCCTTGGGTGGCCTAAGGAGAAAGTCAAGGGGGTAGTGTTGGCTGTTGTCATGGAGGTTAACAGCGGGTTGAAGTGAGAGACTAGTAATACGTCAATGTTGTTCCTTTTGATATATATTTCAACTTTCTTATTTGGTCAGTGCCTTTAGTCAAGGGCCTAAAATTTGTCAAGAAATGTGAAAAAAATTGGAATATTATTATTATGTTGGCCATATTTTCTATAATATAACTCCAAATTAACTCCGTTAAGGTTTTCTAATCCCATTCTGGTGCCCGAAATGGATTAATAAATTTTTTAACAAATTTTGTACAAAAAGAAAATACTAAATGTAAATGCAAAACAAGAAACTTATAGAAATGCAGAAATTTTGAACTTTTTTTAAGTTTAAAAGGCACTACTCATTTTATTGAAAAACTCTGTTGGGAATTTTTCCATCTACATTTTTCACTACGTAACTGTGCACATAATACCCCAGCTAACATTGTTATGTCATGGTTGACAGCATTGTCAGCATTTAGAGGACTTTGACAGAGAAACTCGACTGCCAGCAAGTGTAAGACACACGGAGACATATTTTTCATTCTATTATTATTATTTTTTTTTTCTTTTCTATCTTAACTAAAGACTACTCATGACTCATAGGAAGCAACAACGTCAACATGATTTGTGTTGAGGCTGAGACTGCGCTGAGGAAACGGAAGTTAGGCAGACAACAAATTACGTTTTCCGGCCTTCGTACTCCGCTCTCTGGTTGGTGTGACCAATGGATCTATGTAGGTGATGGACTTGTCAATTATTGTGAGAGCAGCTAAGCGTTAACCATAGTAAGCAGTACATACACTTCTTCAATGCCAAATTGGTTTTTATTTGATAATTGTGCAAGTTCCACTTTTGCTGATGTCGGCGCTAGAACCCGCATCGAATCATCAAATGAGACTTCAAAGCCATAAACCAATCAACAGCTACAACTGTTGACTGAAGGATGTTGACTAGGCTGCTCCCCATCTCTCTCGACCTCTGGCTTTATGGCCGGCTCACCATAATTGAGCTAAATGTTAACCGCAGACGAAAAAATACTCTAGGAAATCATCATTTTTTTTTTTGGTTAATAGCTTCTTGGCTAACTGCGAGGCTGAAATGGAATGGGATGTAGCAGGTCAGCAGCTTTGCTGGTAGTAAGAGTAATAAACTTTTTGGACAGGATATGCGGTATGGCGTCGCCTGTTCGTTCGTCCTGGCTACACATTCCGCCTCCAATTAGAGTTGTGCTGATTTGGCGCACTTAGCAAACGGCATGCCGCATGCTTCGTTAACATGGTGCCCCCCACTGGTATTGTTGGCGTGTCGGGGTATGATGTTAGGCTGATTCAGTTTTGGGTTTCGATTTGAGCTGAATAGCAGACTGGCAGCCAGGCATCCAGCGAGCCTGTTGTTGAAAACCCATTAAGATCATGGTCCATTAATTGAGTACTAATGAAAACGCCAGACCTAACCAAACCAGACTAGACGAGACCACACCAGATCCCTATAGGCCATATGTACTTGTAACTAGTCATTGGCTACCCTTAGTACCAAGTGCGAGGGCGGTTGGTGTCAAAATTGTACATGTTCCAAATGGTTTTTGGCCCTCGCCGACGTTCGCTAACAAATTAAGTTACACTTGCCGAACGCCAAACGAATCGTGGTCAGAGCCGCCAAAAAAATACATTCAAAAAAAAGTTACATAAATGGATGGAATGAGGCAACGGGAATAGAGAGAGAGCGAGAGAGAGAGAGATAGAGAATGAGCGAGACAAGCAACTGGCCTGTTGCCATGAAAATGCAAAATGTTGCGAGAGGAGAGTGTAGGAAATTTGCCAGAAATTTTCCAAAAAAAAAAAAAAAAATACAGCAAACATATAGTATAAAATATGCATAGGCATGTTTTTGGGTAGCTCGATTGCTTTGTGTCGCGAGCGAACGCGTATATGCCAAAAAACAAGACCTCTAACTGGCATCCCAAAACCCTCTTTCTCTTTCTCCCTACCAATACAGTTCTCTCATGCCTCCAACAATTCCCTAAGGGGGCAACTGGAGAAACGGGAGTGTAATTGTAATTAGCGTTGAAACAAATCAACCGCACAAAGTATCCATGAGAGGCATTTGCTTTAGGCTTCAAATGTAACTGTATAGCTGTATGAGTGTTTATTGTGTGTGTAACTGTTACATCAGTATGTGTGCAAATGTAGCTTTATCTGTAACTGTGCTTTGTGAGAGTACGAAATTGGCCCTGCTCTAAAATTGTTCTAAATGGGTTAACACACACTGAACTGATAAAGGGCATTTTGCAGCAACAAAGCAATTTTAAACCTTTGATAAATTATTAGCAGGCCACAAGATTAAGCTTTAAATAATTGCCTAAACACATTCAAATCATAGGAAACTCTTTCATTCTTGATTTATAAGTTACACTAAAAAATTAAAGTCTGAATTTTAGCAATCGTTGACTCCAGTTTTATAGTGTTGATCAAAACTAGGATATAAAGATATCAAACTTGAAAATTGGTTAAGATTTGGCAAAGTTATGACACATCAAAGGCTAGAAAGGCTTTATATTCAGATTTGCCCCTATAAGGTGTATACAATTGAGCTTGTGGAGGGTCCGAAAATGAAGGTCGGAATTTAAATAATCTTTGAATGCAGTTTTATAGTGATGGACAAATCTAGGAAATAGAGGTATCAAACTTGAAAATCAGTTGAGTTTTGGCCAAGTTATGGCACATCGAAGGCCAGAAAGGCCTTAAATCTAAATTTTTGTATGGAATTGGGCTTTTGGAGGGTCCGAAAATGAAGGTTGAAATTTAAACAATCTTTGAATGCAGTTTTCAAGTGTTGGTCACAACTATGAAATAGAGGTATCAAACTTGAAAATTGGTTGAGATTTGGCAAAGTTATGCAACATCAAAAGCTAGAAAGGCCTTATATTAAGATTGCCCCTATGTGGTCTATAGAAATGGGCTTTTGGAGGGTCAGAAAATGAAAGTCTGAATTTAAACAATCTTTGAATGCAGTTTTGTAGTGTTGGTCAAAACTAGGAAATAGAGGTGTGAAAATTGAATGGATATCTCTATTGATAATGGCGTCGGTAACGTATCGATCTCCCTGTTTCGCATACTTAAAAGATTGTAATACCCTTTACCTTTATTTCTAAAATTGAAAAGTATAAAAAATACATTTGTTATAGGGCCCCTACCTTTACTTTATTTTAAATCTTACTTAATTTCACTTTATGTCTGTCTTTCAAACAAACATTTAACAAAAACTTTTGCACATATTTTTACCATATTTTTTTGCCTGGCAAAGTCAGAGCTAGATTATGGCTAATCTATGTAGCCAAATCTCTGCATTGTTTTTGCATCTTTGTTCTTACTTTTGCTGCTGCAAACCAAACAAAGGCAGCAGAAGACGCCGCCAGGGGGATTAAAATGAAGTTACCTCCATGCACTTAACCAAACCGCAATAAATCAAAACACCTGGCAGCGTGCTTAAAAACTGCAAAGGTATTACACACACACACACACAGCGTTACCAACAATACAACAACAAACAAACTCAAACAAGAAGGAAAACAAAAACAACAGCAAAGTCAAGTCAATACCGTGACAAGGGCAGTAGCAACAAACAAACACACAAAAACAAAGCCAAATCAAAACTTTTGCTATAGGCAATGGCGAAAAAAGAGAGAGAACACCGCCAAGTGCAGGCGCAACAACAACAAAAACAACAGGTGTTCGACACGCTCTTTAGCACACATATACAAACAAACAACCAGCTATTACCAATACACCAAAGGAGAGAGAAAGAAAAATAAAGTGAGGAAGAGATGAAGTGAACCCACAGCAGTGCTTAAACATTTGCTGTTGCCTACTTTGGGGCGCCCACAGCAAAAAACTCTTATTGCTGCGTTGTTTTGTCAATTTTTTGCAAGTGGTTCACAGTTTAAGAATATGAAGCTGCAGCGACAAGCTAGACAATTGCACAGGCTGCACTCACACACCCACGGAGAGCAACAATCGGACCCACATCAAAAGTGAAGAAAGTTTAAAGCTGCAAAGTTTGTGGCAAAAGTTTTCTTACACCTTTTGTGGCGAGAGCGCATCTCCAGTGCGAAAATGCAGTTAAAAACTTACAGCCGCAATTCAATTAAAACTTCAATGTAATACCAGCATCTCCACACACACATACACACACTTGGTGAACATTAAAATGAAATGCCAACGCCAAGTCTTAGCCTGGCCCCAGCTGTGTGTCCTCAATGTAAACAAAACGCGTCAAAAAGAGCAACCGGCATCATCGCATTGCAACACATCTCATAGCTTTGCATTGTGTGCATCCTTTGGCCAGATTCTCACACATTATCCGCGCAGACGCACTGTATCCCCAACTCGTGGACTATAAAAGCAGCTTCACTTGAGCTGCCACAAGCAGTTTTAAACGTGCCGCGTTCCCGTCAAGAACTCAAGCTCTGCAGAGGCAACAGGTTATCCCATTGAGAGCAACTTGTAGATGATTATGACGATTCAGAGTCGGTTTAAGTTGCCAGGACAACAGCAATTTAGAGTTGATAGCAGTAAACTTACCAACGCAGTGTGAGTGCGATGTGTGTCTAGACCCTAGACTAGCAAATTATTCAAATCGAAACCGCAAATGCACACAAGTTACTTCGCGTTGCATTTATTTGATAATGTTAATTAAATTTTTGCAACAATTTGCAAATTTTGCGGTGGTGTCTGCTGTTTGTGTCACAAAATGCAATTAAATAAACTGTAATTAGTTTTCGATGGAATTTAATTAGCCGGCAATTAGCTGAGCGAAGCACTAAAATTATAATACAATAAATATTCATATGCCGCTTAATGGACTATATGCTGAATCAACAAATTTTCATAAAATAATTCACCAATTATCGCGTTGCAAATAAACACCAAATGTATTAAATATACTTGTGAAACATTTCAATGTGGTGATGTTACTTCAAATTTAATTAATTTGCTACAAATATTATGCTAACTAGGGGATATTAAATCAACTTTCTCTAAAGTTATTCAAGCTTAGAGAACAAATACGGCGACGAATTCAAAATTGCAATTACAGATGCAGAAAGTAAGCCAAACTATTCCAAGAACTGGAAACTTTGAAATGAATATGAAATAACAAAATATCAAAAATGAAATAAATTATTATTACGCTCAAAGTGAACTTAATTAAATTGCTTAGTAACAGATTGTTGCGGCACGTGAATTCAAGTAGAAAATTTCAAAAGTAAATGAGGATCAACTTGAAAGCGACGAAGGCCAAACTAAATTAACAATTTTTTCAAAAAGAAACAAATTTGCTTTTTACTTGGCAGTATTTGTGTCTTTGCAAGAGTGTGTGTGTGTTTATGTGTGCGTGTCTCCTTTGCAGACATTTGCAAATGTTATTTATTCGCAATTCCAAGTAAGGTCGCCGCTCGCGGAGTGTCTAATTTATTATGATGGATAGCTAATAACCAGCGTCGCAAACAACGAATGAGAAATATAAATAAAATACAAGCAAGAGCAGCTCAACTCAAAAGCGTAAAATAGATGTAAGTAGAGGAATATACTATAAGCATCACTCTATTTAACTTCACATTACGTGTAATATACTCACAAAAACATAGATACATAGATAAATTGTTGTTATCTAGTCTAGGCACAAAAGGACAATATTCCAAGGGAAAGACGCAAATTATAAGCATGTATCTTCGTTGTATTTATTACATCAATTTTAAAAATCAATGAAATGATTTAAAGATCTCTCAATATACTACTGTCCCACCTTGCGTATAAGCGATATTAGCAAAAATAGAGCGGGGACACGAACCTTAACGAAACCTTGTAGTTAAGCGATCGTAAGCATTGTATTCATGGTAGACTATATTATGGTAGTTCTAAATATACTTATACTTATACTTGGTGTGAAATAGAAAGAAATGTAAAGATATAGGACTACCAGCTGTCATAAAACTCCGACTCTCACATACATGCAAGTAGCATTGTCTGCAATAGTATATGTATGAATATTAACGTATAAAGAAACCACAAAAAGAGTATAAACAAAGGGCATAGGCAGAGAGAAAAGTAATCACAAGAGATAATATACGCATTCGCATATCTTTCGGCTTGTCCTTTGGCGTTTATAGTGTGCTTTGGTAGATTGATTTATGTTCGTGTGTGTGTTTGTTTGGAAAAGACTGAGCTGCAAAAGCCACATATGCTGTCGCATTGTGCATAATTGAATGCGGCGCAAAAAACAGGAGAAATGAAAAATAGAGGAAGAATTTTCTCTTTCTTTTTCTTTTTTTTTTGCGTGGGCATTCACCTCATTTCATTCTAAAACATTTTCATATTGTAACAAAATTGCATTGTTAATGGCAATGGAGGGAAAAATGGCAATGGCAGAAATCCGCAAACTGTTCACCGTTGTGACCCACAAAAAAATATATAAAACTGAATAACAAAAGAGATAGACAGTGGCACAGTGTGTGCGAAAGAGAAAAGGAGGGCTTTACATGCTCATTGGTTAATGTGAATTCTTTTATAATATGCAAAGTTTCGCAGCGACAGCGCAAAATAACTGCGGTTTTTTTTTACGATTTTTATATGCGAAATGCAATAAAATATAATGTAACCCAACACACATACTATACACACTGAGTGAATGAGAGGCAGACAGCGAGATAATGTGGACTATCTGCGTCTCATTCGCGTTATATGCTTCTTGGTGGCGACCACATCATTGCCGCAATCTGATCTATGGTAATTTGCAAGTTAAATGTCCTCTGCGATAATGCTCATAATTTACGAGCAGCAGCTCGGGTTTTTTTACATATAAATGGGTGCACAAATTAAAGCTAATTTCTGAGCTGGGAATAAATTTAGAAAATAGTTTTTATTTTTATTTTTTTCTTATAAAAAAAAAACAAGAAAATAGATAATAAAATAATTACAATATTAAACAAATTGTTTTGGTGACCTAAATCTTACTTAATTAATTAATTTTAATATTTTTAGTTAATTGGATTTTTTTCTAAAGAATAATTCAAACGAAAAGTCAATATTTTAAATAAGAAGCCAATATTCCAAGCTTGTGTACCTTTAAACTAAATCTTGGGCTCATACTATATGAAGCGCTTGAACCGCTCCTGTAATGTGCTTTTTAAGGCGTAATGCCTGTGGCATTTAAATGAGAGAATGAGCTCGAAAGAGAGAGAGCGCGAGAAAGAAAGAAAGAGTAAAAGAGAATGACAGACAACAAGAGCAACGGTGTAGCTCTTATACCATTAAGTGGCATTATAATTATCATCTGCTCTGAGTAGCGGCTAAATGCAGACAAGAAAGGAGGCAGCAGAGTGATGGAGGGCGCCAGAGGTGAGGGTGGTTGTAGCAAGCAGCATTTACTGTTATCCACCAGCGTAGGGAACTGTTATAAAGTTAGCATTTGATGTGCTCATTAAACCATGACGAAGGCGCCATTTAAGCTTTAAGCGGGAGATGAAGATAACAGCAATTGTATATGTATGTGGACGAATTTAGTTTCTCCTGTGGAGATGAGAAGCTACTAATCGGTGGATAGTCCAAAAAAAAAAACGTAAAGAATAAAAAATGCAGACGCACAGTTGCCCAATTTGCAAATAATCCGCTTGGATTTTAATTAATTGTGCCCCCCAACCAAAGGAGATTCCCACTCCACAAATAAAAATAATAATTATGCCTGTTGTTCCACCTGCTACACCAGGAGTTTATCAATATTCCTGTGGATTAGACAAGTATTTGGGTGTTTGATTTTATTTGCCTGACGATGCGGCTTTACTTTATACTGCCGGCATGTTGATTCGGTCTGAGATTAGGATTTTAAAATTAATTGAGCGCATAAATCTGTTGCTTGGGTCCGCCCATTTAGCATCCTGTCTCGGCTCCTTTCGGATATTTGGTTAATGGAGCCGGCAACCTTTTCTTTTCAGTTTGCTGTGATGGGCAATAAATTTACTTTCGTCTCAAATGACTTTTGCATAAGAACAAATGCTGCAAAAATTAATATATACATACATACACTCATATATTTGCCAGGCATTGGGCCAGGTTAGTTTATCCTGCTGTCTGCCGGGGCTTTTATTTGTTTAGTTATTAAGTGGATTTACGTTGAGTCATTAGTTTCGCAATTGGCATTCGAATTTGCATGCCCAAGGGGAGGCCATTTTCTAATCTTAATCTATCTCTTCCTGTCCCTTTGTCATTGCCTTTTACGCTGTCTTTTACACTGCCTTCTTAAATGGTGTACATAAATAATCCTAATGCTGTGGTTAAATATTTTGAACACAAAACGTTGGCAGCGCTTAAGCAAATATTTAGCCAAATTGTTTAACAAAGTTAAAAGCTTTTGGCCATTAAATATAAATAAAGTTGGTCAAATGTCAAGCTGTTTATGCTAAGCGACCCTGAAACACTTGTTGTTTATTGAATATTATGAGTTTATCATCTTTATTGATGTGCTACATTTCAAAGAGAAAAGATTTCATTTCAAATTTCTTAAGCTTTTAGTTTAATCGAGAGCTTTACATATTTAACTCATTTATTTCACATATAAGCAGTTTGCCTTTAAATTGATTGTGGCTTTCCTATTTATTTAAAATATACGTAGTTGATACTCCTGATACTCTGACTACTTCAAGCTACTTTCACACAGCTTTTTACTTTGCCCTAAATGATATTGTGCCTCTTTTCCATGTTTTCATATTCAAATATTCGAAAAAACTTTAACTGACAGCTTGAAAAAAATGCAAAAAAAATTCAACAAAATATAAAAAACTGTGTTATATGATAAATAGGCAAAGCAAAAAACAGAGCTTTTCTTAATCCATTGCTGTCACTTTTTTAAACGGTTTATTGTTTTAAATTTAAGCTCCGCTTAAATGACTGCCTGGCATTTTACACAAGCTTAAGTATCACAATTTTGTTGGCACATTTATGGCTATGCCAACAACACAGACAGTCCTTACAATCGAGTACTTCTACATTGGTCGCCATTTTCTGGCATCACTTTCTCAAGTTCTTCTTTTTTTTTCTAGCATACTTTGCTGCTCAGCTCTCAATTCGTTTTAGTGATTATATTATCATTGTCATGCAGAGACTGATGTGCAAAGCTGTTGCTGTCTCGTTTCAGACTGCCGCGTTTTTCTCTAAGTGAATAACAAGAGGATGGAAAAGAAGCAGCAGCAGCAAATATAAATCAATAAAATCGGAATTTAATATAGCCACAATGCATGCCAGGCAAAAAGAAAAGGGCATTCCAACTACTTAAAAATAAGCTCAACTAATAAGTCACTACTTAAATAAATGCATTCAAAGAAATGTATTAAAATAAAATGTAGGAAAGTGTTAAAAATATATACTCAACAAATTATTTTGTTTATCATATAAATCATCAATTTTTTAGTAGCTATATGCCCTTTTTACAACTGATTTAGAGGGCATTTAAACCTTGCCCAGCAGACGAACAGACGAAAATGTTATGCAGGAATTTTCAACGTTCATTGATAAAGTTCGTGAGCAAACAAGGGAATCATCACACAACTCATACCAAACACATACACGCACACAGATACAGACATACCGAAACAGACACACTCACAGAGACACACCCCTTAGCCCACAATTGAAGTGCCTCAATTGTGTTGGGTGCAAAATAATTTACATATTATGCGAGACAAAAAAGTTAGAGAATGTTATGGACTAGAAAATACGCCTTTAAAAGGAATATATCTTAGGAAATTTATAGGGTATACAAGAACCTATATGTTAGCCACATCTCGATTGCTATTGTCTAACAACACAGCCGAGGAGCAGCTATCAAACTACAGCAGTCGAAAAACTACACTGTCTATCCTACATACACATGCCCCTCTTTGTCTCCCTATTCTCTCTCTCTCTCTCTTTGTTTTTGTCACATGTGCTCGCAATTGGATGTATTTTATACAACGCTTTTTATTGCGGTTTAAGTATTGGGGCAGCACATAGAAAGCAGGCAAGCATTATTTATGCGACGGAAACAGGAATATAATTTGACGTAATCCGTATAATGGTTGGACAGATTACGTATACGCACTGTCGAACTCGGGCAGACGACAGCTGGTCGGCCAAACGACACTTTTGAGGTGACACTATAAAATTAATTTTAAAACATTTTTCGGAGGCTTAATCATTCGTGCAGATAAAAGGCGACAGTTGTCCCCAAGGATAATTGCGTATGCGTGTGGAGCACGCACAGCCCAAAGCAGGCTATGATAGAGAGAGAGAGAGACAGAGAGGGAGAGAGAGAGAGAGTGGGTGATAAAGGGGGCTAAAGTTGGCATTTAAGGCATCATTTGTGCGCAAAATATATTTGCTGGTTTATGCAGAAAATGTGCCCAAGACCAGTGGCCAGACCCAGGCCCAAAACTGAACCGAGGAACCGAGAGGAGAGGGGACTGAGAGATCCCAATCCTCCGTTCGCCACTTGCAGAACTTTTTCCAGAAACGTGCGAAGCTTTTCAACTTGCCCTTGTGCGTGGAGTGTGGAGTGGAGGGAGTTCTGGGTACAGATATCAGTTTTACGAGTCCTTTGAGAGTCGTACTTGTTAAATTCTCGACCCTGCCCAACTCCACACCCCTACTATCGGTGTCCCTCTTTTAGCTGCTCCTTCACATTGTTGCGTTGAAGTTGCGTCAGGGGAATGGATCGAAACATGCCAGAGATTTGCGTTTGGGAACTGGCTTTTGATATTCAATCATGTCGAGCGGCCAACACACACACACACACATAAATACAGCCCTAAACAAATATACAGACATATTAGTCGACATACAACTGGACTTCAATTTATTTGTAATAATGTTCTCTCATTTTTTAATGTTGCCTTTTTTGAACAAAATTCCCCTTACCCTTGTGAAATTTTATTGTTATTATTGTTGCTGCCCGTTTTTTTTAATCAATCGCATACAATTTTTATTTTTCTTTTCTTTCTTTTTTTTATGTTGATTTTTTTAAGGTTTCATTTCATTTCACATTTGTTGCAGGTCAACGACAAGTCCCACGTCAATTTGATTGAGGACAAATAATTGAGAAAACTTTTCGCCATACTTTATTTTTTATTTTATTTGGTAAATATAACAATTTGAATTTGATTGATAAATTGAAATAAATTTTTATCAGCCAACAAATACCCCGAAAATGTGACAAAAGCCCAATATGTGTTCACATGTATGCGCAACAAATAAAAGGCAACAACTGTGCCATTTGTTTAATCAACTTTTCAACTAACTTTAAATTGAAGTTTAAATAACTCGCAAAAAAGTAACTTTTTGATGAGCCATTGCGCATATTGTCGTTATTTTCTGTTGAGTGTAAGAGAGCTTGTGCATAAAATGGAAATAATGGAGACATATTTAAAAAACATTAAAAGTTCAGCTGTTAACAGTTCTTACAGCATAGCAATCAAGTTGCCTGTTAATTGTTAATGTATAAAATGTTTGAAGAGTTAACATAGAGCTGTAAAGCAGCTGAGATCGCAACCACATGTTGCTTACATTTACTTTTCGTACTAGCTTCGCTTTACCCAAGACAACAACACTTGCATGTGTTGTATGATGGGTTTACGATCGTTGCATTAGCAGATAGTTCATGATATGCATCCTACGTACTTGGACCTGTATTAGTAAATAAAATGCCTTTAGCAACTATCTATTGTTTTACTGTTTGATAAATCTCTTAAATTTACATTGCAACTGCCTGCCCGATGGCCACTTTACAGTTCATTAACTAGCCATAAATCGACTTGTCGAGATGAATTTGAAATGGAAATTGTTAGAGGTAAATAGGCCTGACTTCGGGCAGAAATCTTGGCTTAAGACAAACGAACAGTTCATTTAGTATTCAGGTGGGTTTTCTAACAGTTTGTGACAAGCAACAACTTTGCCAATTTGCAAAGTTGAAACTATAAAAGAGCAAGAGAAACAAACAGCAACAATGTCAATAAAAGCAGCAAGGAGATGGAGAGAAATAAAAAACATGGAAAGAGAAATAGAGAGAAGATAAAAAACAATAACAATTACAGTGATTGCGTACCCATCCCACCCCCGGAGACTCTGCTGAAAGTTGAAAGTGACCTGACGAATGTTCTCGAAATGAAAATGGAAATGGCAATGGCAATGGCAAGAGTAATGGGAATGAGGATGGAGTTGAATGTATGGCAAATGGCAACTATCTCATATAGTAAAGTAACTCCCGTGGAGTGTCCTACACTGTATGATACCCTGCATGAAGGTATAGAGGCATATGGACAAGGATTAACTGTTGGTTCAAATTATAGCGCATCTTTTGGTCGTATATTTGTTGTTTTTTAGTACTTTTCACAATTTTTATTTTTTCGTATCTTTGTTACAGGCAATGCCATAAAACAATTGAGAGAGCTCAATTTTGCACGGCCGGTTGGTTTTATTTTACATACATACATATAAACATAACTCGAACTACTGTTGCAGTTGGGCATGGCTTTGGGGCGTGGCAGAGGATGCGCCCGCAGCCTGCAGGATATGCACATACCGAATGATTTCAGTTTCAGTCGTAACTTTGTTAGTTCCCTCCAAGCACACTCCGTCTCCCTCACACTCACACACAAACTCAAAAACACAAACACACACACACAGACTCAGAATGCCTGTTGGATGTACTTCTGTTATGGCCAAGAGGCAGCCATCGTTTATCTGGCAAAATGTTTTGCTCTGCCATTATTCGTATTGTTCCAGGCAAGCTGCAGAATCATGCCAAGGACGAGGGAATGTGCAGGCATTTATGTGCGTAAAAATTCTATTTGATTATTGCACGTTTAACGTTGCAAAAAGAGACAGGCATAAGAGAGAGAGAGAGAGAGAGAGAGAGAGAGAGAGAGAGAAACTCTTCGAACGTAGACAATGCTTTTAAGTTTCCAAATAACAAAAATATTTAATCCACATATTTATTTCCTGTTGCAGGATATGAAAGTGTGTGCTTCTGAATGTGTGTGTGTGTGCGTGTATTTGTATGCGTGTGCATTGACTTTGATGACCCTCATCTTTCGCCCATACGTGACCCCCCTCATTGAGCCAGCTGTTCACCCCCTCTCCACAGCAAGTTTGCTGACCAAAGCAAATATCTTTAATGGACTGCAGCAAAGGATTGCGTTTAATTATTTCTGTGGCCATTTGCGCAACAGTCGCAGATGGAAAGGGAGCGGGAGATGGGTGCAAGAATTTTGGGATGGATCTCGTATTAAGCCACAGCCAGCTCAGGCAAACATGACTACGATATACTCCAATTTATAATGGCTGCAATAAATTGCATACTGCAATATTTAAACACACGTGCAACTGAGGCGGCAAATGGGTCATGCCAACACACCCCCCCCCCCCTCTCAAGTGCGTTCCTTCCCCTTTGGTCAACATGCATACATATTTAATGTAATGCAAATAAATAGTTGGCCATGCTCGAAAGTAAATTATTTTGCTTATGTGCTGAATGAAGGTAATCAATTTGCAGTTGGTCAAGAGTCTTGAGGCTAATATGGAGAATATGCCTCGACCATCTATCTCTGCTACTCTTCAATTCATTGCACTTAAATGAGTGCCAATTTAATGTTCGATAACATAATAGTGTCACAATGAGATCGCAAATATATCGATTAAATATTACCCCAGCCGATAACCTTGATCAGCAACCGCTGATCTTAGTTGCCAGCATTCATTTCCGGACTTTCTTTACATATTCATAAGAATAAACACAGCTACCTCATATTCTGAAAAAAATAATACTCTATGATAACTTATTAAATGTATTTTTAATTCATGAAATATTGCTGTATTTACTATTTGACAACACATACACAAGGATTGATTTTTGCTTTTGCGGCCCATTTGAAAATTCTTTGCTCCAATTTATTGTTTTCAATTTGATTTCTATTAATAACAGTTAAATCATATGTTGGCTTTTCGGGGATACCCATTTTCGCAAATTTTTTGTCCACTTGGAGTTGCCACAAGGTTTTCTTTGACGACATACCAAAAAAAACCCCTTTAAACTTTAAATAAAATCTTATAATTTATATATCTTCGAAAAGGTAATTTAACAAGCTTTAATATACCATTTTTAAAATTATAATTTTATTTATTTTTATGCATTTTATTCAAGCTTGAAATTGCAAAAAATAAAAACCGAGTATTAATGTTATCCACTCTACATACTATAACATCTACGTATGCTGACTAAAAACTAATTATAAGTGCGCTTCCTTTCGGTTGCTCTTCATACATAGAAAAAGCTGTTTCTGCAGCTCTTTGATTTTTCATTTCTTTCTTTACTTTCCCTTTCACATTGTGTGTCTCTTTGATCCAATCAATTGCAGCTTTCTATTAGCACTCTTTGCTTTGACTGCTGTGCACTTCACATTGCTGGCACTAGCTGCACTCTTCACTTGATAACTCGTCGCTGCTTTGATTAGCTTAGCAGTATAGTTGTTTCACTCACACACTTGCCTCTCAGCTATGCTGTCATCATTTTGATTCTTTTGCTTGTCGTCTTCTTCGTTTGATTTGCATTCATTGTGAGCTGCGTTGACTTTGAGCATAAAATAATCATAAATTCTTGTTTGGCTAAGCATAATATTCAATTTATTCAAATGATTTCAACTCGTTATGATGCGCAACTAATTTTATCTGTGGCTTTTGGCTTTATTATCTTTATATTTATCTTTTACAGCGCTGAAATGAACGTAGACGCGCTTTAAGTGCGCTAAGCACAAGTACCAAAAGAAGAAAGTACAAAAAGAGAAAGAAAGGCATAACATAAAGGAATCAAAAGCGAAACGTGACTTTTGTCGAAAGTAAATTGAAGCCGCAGAGAGATAAAAAATAAAGGTGCAATGGCAACCTGAGCAAGATTTTTGTGTCGCAATCAAACAGATAAAACTTATACATTCCCATATACTATATAATATATACATATATAGTAACAGTGAAAGTGCAACAGAGACGGCGGCAGTTGCCAGAGCATCGCTGCCCATGGCGGCCACTTCAGCTGCATCAGAGATGAGCTCAGTCAAGCGGCGACATCATCATCACCATCATCATCATCATCATCTTCTTCAACTGCATTCGGCCACCATTTGGCTGCTGCTGCTGCCCCTACTCGTTGCAGTTGCCATTGCAGCGCCCACATCCACATCTCAGCCAGCGCCAGCAGCGACGTCAACGACAACAGCAGCTCGACGTCGTTGCGCACACAAAGGCATCGCCGAGCTGATTCGCACCAGTCCCGTGATTGTTAAAGCACTCGCCGCGCGTGTTTTCACAGATGCTGAACTTGCCGATGCCGGTGCCAATGTAGGTGCAGGTGCAGATGATGGCAGTGGGGCAGCCACTTCAGCGTCAGCCACAATTTTAATAACATTAACACCCGAAACGATATACAAAGGGGCCTCGCTCCTGAAAATGGCCAATGGGCCAGCACCTGCGGTGACTGCCGATTTGAGCAACTCCGGCAGTGGCGCGAGACGCAACAGCTTTACGAGCTACAGTGGTGCCTCCACTGGTGCATGGAGTGACAGCGGCACGGCTGACTCAGCCTATCATTATGAAGGGTAAGAGAATGCTTTTATATTATACTTTTAAGTAAATTTTAAATAGATTACGGGCGCTGAAATACAGTTTTATTTTATTTTCTGTGAAGAGAATTTCTCTAGAGGGTCTACCCCTTTAACTAAGATACAGTTTTTTTTTTCATTTTCGCTTTAAGCAGCGCATTATCTCTAGTTATCTATCACTGTCTAACATACACTTCTCTCTCTCTCTCCCTCTCCTGCTCGGTAGTCAACTGAATGCCACAGTGCAGCCGTTGCATTGCTTCGATGCTAATATGCTGAAAATGCTGCCCACGGAATTAATTGCTTTTGGCAAATTGCAACCCGCCTCAGCTTCCGGCACCGGCACCGGCACCGACACTCAGCCGGCCAGCAGCTTCCTGTCCAACTCTGATGGCAGCATTGCCATGACCTCTGGGCAAATACAGGCGGCATCGCTGAGTGCTGCCTTCGGCCATGAGGCTGATGTTTCCAATGACAAGGATGTGCTGCACATCAGCATCAACGGTCTGCATCGTTGGACGCCCCAGTTCGAGAATCATATCTGGAAGCATTTGGGTAAGTTTAGAGAACAGCGCTCTCCCCCGTCTGCCAGTCCTAATCCACATATGCCTGTGTTGTGGACACATCCGCCACTTAATCGCATTTCCCCCATGCATTTTCAACCTAACTCTTTTGCAATTGTGCTGCAAGTGCTCCCACAATGGTTCAAAGTTGGTAGCTAACTCCCGAGGCATGTCAGCAGCTTGTTTCAGGCTGAGCAATTAAACTTAATTACCAGCTCAAAATACCTAACAAACAATAGAAGAAGAAGAGCACTGAAACTTTTCGCCATTTTGTGAATTGCACAAAAACTGTTGCATACAGCTCGGCGCCAAATTTCTGGCTTTCGATATTATATAAAAATTTCAATTAAAATTGCCAAAAACTAATTTTTGTGGACCAAAAATCAATAGGACTTTAACTGTCATTAACAGCCGTTTCATATTCAGACTTAATTTATTTAAATTTTTAATATATTTACACTCCATAAACTTGAAAATTGTTTTTATTTTGCTAGTTTAAACTTTTAACTCTAATTTATGCACTCAATCTGCATAGGAAAGCAAATTTCTATGCTTTTTGTAAACTAATATTTTACACATATAAAAGGTAACATATTTACGGGAACCGCCATGTCATGCTCCACTCAAAAGTGAAAGTTTAAGAAATTGATGTCTCAATTTACTTTCGTTTCTTGGCTTTTACAACTTTACGAAAATGATGTCAACGCAAGTGTATTACAAGTTGTAGAGGCTCCTCATGTGCGATTCCTTTCAGCCTTAATCAATTAGTGTCTGATGAAGATTGATAACGGGCGACGGGCGATCCATTGAAAATTGCTTAACAAAATTCTCGTCATGCCTGTGTGCATATACAAAATCTATAAAAATGTGAGGCAAAAAAATATTTTACTACATAGAATATATATGTATGTATACCAATGACGATGACACAGCAGAGCGGGTCTAGAAATACATACAGACATACATATATGTACATATATACATATGTCTCTACAAGTGTATGTGTGTGTGTCCGATTATCCTTGAGTTTAGCTGACAGGACAAGCACGAGTCGCTTTTCAGAGAGTCTGCAGCAGCACTTGAGGAAAGTAACACTTGACTTTTGTGTCAAGTGATGATAGCACAAACCATACATATAACGGACACAAATACACACTTTTATATAAAGAAAGCCTCAAAAATACACACAGACATGTCAGCCCAAATACAGATTGTGGTAATTTCTTCAGCTAGACACAAAAAAGAGGGCGTGGTAGGAAGTTGATGCTACAATTTAAGTTTCGAATTTCATGTTGTCCATTTAACTTGGCATTCTTCAATTTTCTTATTCAATGTTACCCCATTTAAAGGCAGAAGCTGTTTAAAAGTTTCAATGCTTAGCAAACGATCACTGTTAAGTTAACAGCACGTCATAGCCTACTTATCAGCGTGGATGTTAAACTGCGATCGCAGCTAACTTCACGCATTTCTCTTTAATTTTGAATGCGTATTTAAATAAAAACGGAATTACTTAGATAAAAAGATTGAAACTATGTCACCTGTACAATTATAGGCTGGGATGATTGGAGTGACTTTACGCTGTGCAGCGTCACCTGCGGCAAAGGTGTGCAGCAACGTTTCCGACGCTGTCTGCTGGACAATCCATTGGTGGATATCAGCAGGAGTATGAATCTGAATTTGAATCTGGACTATGACGAGGATGATGAGGATGACGAAGAGGATGCCGATGACGACGAAAATATGGAGTTGGAGGTGGCAACAGAGACCGTCACTGAAACACAGGCGGAGGCTGAGTTGAATGTGGAGCAGGCTGAAGTGGTTGCTGACGAGGCAAATAATGATGCGACAGACACATTCAATGCTGATAATAATGAAGTGTTCAGCCATGACGAGAATAAGCAGCAGCAGCAGCAGCAAGATGATGAGCTGGCAATGCTGATGATGCAACCAGCACCAGCAGCTGATGGTGATGGTGACGGTGTCCTTGGCCAGCTGCATAAATTCACACCGATACCCACAGCCGCAGCCTCATCGGCACTAACAAGTGATAGTAATGAAGCAACCGGCAACAGTGGCAGCATCCCAAGTGTCAGCTTTGTGGCACCTGCACGTAATGACCATCACAGGACACGTGCACGTGCCCGTGCAAATAATCAGCACAACAACAAAAAGAAGAAACGCAAATCTGCAAAAAGTGTAGCATTATCCACACTGCTCTGCGAGGGCTACAACATAGAGCAGCGTAACTGCAACAGCTTCGAGTGCAACGGTAAGTGGTGCTGCCAACCATTTCCACTGAATTGCCACACCTAAGCAGTTCTCTTCCTCTTGCTCTTCCTGTTATTCATTGTAGACGATATCAGCGATCTGCTCAAGTTCTATAAGAAATTGCCCAGCTCTGTCGAGGCGGAACTTGGCATCGATAGCCGCAGCAACAATGACAGCTTCGCCAACCTGGTAGCAGCATCTGATGCAACTGATCTGACAACAGCTGCATCTCTGGGCAGTGGTGGAGCCTTATCAACGCCCTCTAATATGGGCTACATACGCAGTTGGAGGAATATGAATAACTTCACGCTGATGATTACGCTGCGTGCCAAGGTACACAATCCAGTTATCGATATATCGATTCATCACATTGCTACTCTCATTGTATATCAATTCTTTGGTTATCGAATCAAAAACAACTTACCGTTAACTGCTGCCAGAAATCATAATCCTTTTGTCATCCATTTTCAACTTTCATAATTGAACTTTTACGCTTGAGAAAAACTTTTTACAAACTCTTCACACTGTCAATTTCCCATTTTATTTCTATATTCTACTTCCATTCCTCCAACACCAGAATGACACGAAAAACACATCGACAATTTTCTCAATACGCAATTCCACACACAATCTGTATCTGGATGCGTGCAATGATGGACTTCGATTGTATCAGGAGCGCGACAACACAACGGAAATGTTGCCGTTGAAATTCAATTTATATGATTATCGTTGGCATCAAGTGGCCATCAGGTGAGCAACAGTCAACCGACAGAGAGAGAGACACAGTTTGAGTTTGCCGAACGAGTGAGTGGCAGTGTAGAATATTGGAAGCGAAAGCTGCAAATCTGTATGTACGTGTACGTGTGTGTGTGAGACGCGATAGAGTGACTGTAGGCAAACAATGACAGAGGAGACCGCAGCGCTGAGATTGCTAGAGAATGGTGTATGGGCGTGCGTATGTGTGTGTTTGTAATTGTTGTGAGAGCATAAGAGAGTGAGTTTGAATTAAGTGTGGAGTGCAACTCAGTCGGTGTGAGTCTGTGTTGGCATTTTAGCTTTTTTCCAAATAGATCTCGCTTTAACTTCTTTTGAACGGAATTTAAGACATCTGCAGTTATTGCTTTATTTTTATTTGATGACTACCAAATAATTCTTACATTTAGTAACTTACCTTCAATAATAAGAAAATACTGCCTACTTTATTGTTGTATATTTTTATCCTGTTTATTCGATCTGTCTTTTGATAGTGTCCCGCTTTAGACAACACTGCTGCACATAAGTGAGAGTGTGCTTGCCTCTTGATTGGCAATCTGAAATCTACGAGTGAGGTCTAGGTTTGGAGATTCAATATACATATGTATACATGTATTAATGTATGTATGTATGTGTGAGTGAGTGCATTGGTGTGTGTGTTTGTTTGCGGTTTTGACGGGGGAGAAAACAGATTCGTTGACACTTTCATTTTATTTGCATTTTCAATTTATTAGCATAAATGCTTGTGCCACGAACGCTCTACCACTTGACACACATACAAATAGCACGCACTGTTACACATATGAGTATGACACACACACACACACACATGTACACACACACACACACACAGGGCAACGCATACATGAGTGAATATCGAGTGAACCATTTTTTGAGAATGTTATTTGTTGGGGCAGGCGAACAACAACCAAATTGACACTTGGTTAAAGTGGGCGCCATTTGTCATCGGCCGTTGGCATATTTCTCTATGCCACTGTACTGCCCTCCGGTGCTCTTCTGTTGCTGTTCTCGTGTGTATTTTAATTATTTGCGTCTCTCACGTTGTTATCTGTTTATTCCTTTTTCTCTGTATCCCTCTCACTCTGTCCCTCTCTCTCTCTGTCTCCCCCTTTTAGCATACAAAATGGCGATTTCATATCGATTTACGTCGATTGCTTGTGGACAAACAGTTTTGTTGTCTCGAAGCGTTTGTTTACGCTGCCCCTCGATGCGGATGTGGAAATTGGACGCGGCTTTAATGTGAGTATTGGGACAAATTTCAAAAAGTAATTGACAGCCAAACACCATCGACATACTGACAGCCAAACAAACAGTGGCATAAGTGTAACAATACATGGGGTAAAAATAAAAGATAGTTTTAGAAATTCACATAAAATCATTTTCAAATTATATACTTTGTAAACACTTGGTGGTATACAGAATAGTAAAATAATTTAAAATAGTTTAAGGTTGAAAATCGCTTGTGTTTTAGCCAACTTATCATTGTTTATAGTACTGAGCGTAAAGTGGAGGATTTCTAAAATATTTTGGCATATTTTATTTATTTAAAATTCTAAACGAATTGCCAACTACTGTGCGTAAGCCTTGGGCGTGTGTGAAAACAATGTGCGATATTTCACAAGCAATTTGTAAATGTGCAACGTTGTGAGGGGCAACGGGAAAGGTGCGGTGTCAGGAGGGAGTGTGGGTAATAAATTGTGCAAAGTGTTTAATGCGATAACTGCAGGCACAACGCTGCGTATGAGTTATACAGATGCCGAGGCAGCAGCATACGCCGTGTGGACAGATAGCGCACATACGCCTCGTTGGCCAATTGAATATTGCACACAAACATTCGCACAAAGCTGCACGGTTTCATGCGTGCATAAAATATAGTAGTTGATAATATTGTGAATTCATTTTTGCAATTATTTGGCACAATTGACAGGGCGAACTGCAACAATTGCTGGTGCTGCCGGAACATCAGGAGCGGCTGCAGTGCAGCAACAAACGGACATCCATCAACGAGGTGAAGCGCTATATCATCGACACATTCATCGAGGATTATAACAACAATTGAAAATGCAAAACAAACAAACAAACAAACAAAACAGAAATCGAAATAGTAAACAATAAACAATGCGATGGCAGCAACCAAATCAAATGGAAATCATCATATACTCATAGTAAGGATATTTGTGTTTGTTTATAATTGGCAAATTGGCAAATATCACGGCAAGTCTGTAATGCATATAAAAACATATACTATAAATATCTATATAATATATACATACATACATACAAAAAAAACATATAATGTGATTGATGTTTCCTAGCAGTGCATTCAAGTATTTGTAAATGAGTAAATTGTATTCATTGAGCACGTGAATCATGATGATGAAGATGAATATACATTGTGCATGCGAAACGTATTTGTAATAATTAAGCTAATTTGACATAAAACAATAATTATAATGCCAACAAAATCAACAAAATGAAAAAAAAATAACAACAACGCATATATAAAATCCAAACAAAAAAAATGCATGTAAATTGCATTGTCAAATGCACAAAATTAAACACGCATTTGAGTAAAGATAAAAGACGAATTAATATATATACTATATACAATATTGAGTAAAAAATAGTAAATCAATAAAGTAATTAATTATGCGTAAGTGTAAAAAGAGCAATATAATGATGTGTTTTTTTACTTCAAACTATTTTGAGACAGAAAAAAATGAGTTTTCAGCCATGGAAAGTATTCAACAGACAATCAAAAAATTTACAAAATTAATTAAAATTTAATACTTTTCGACGATTCACCAATAACACACTTCTCTTAAAAAGTCCCCAAGACATATCATTTCATAACAATAACTATTTTCAATTCAAAATAGTGAAGCATTTTAATAAACGAAAATAATAATATGGTAAAGGAAAACAAAATTTGATATTCTAATATAAAGAATCTTGTTTAAATTCAATGTTTACACTGACTCTAGTTCTATTTCTGTTGGATAAGCTCTTTGCTGACCCCAGAAATATACATATATGTATATACATATCTCTATATTCTGAAATATCTGAATTTGCATATAGTGGTAGTTGAAGTCGAATGGCGAATGGCGAACGGAGAAGGAGGACAACGGGCAGCTAGCTGGACAGGATTGTGTTGTGGCTCAACCACAGTTGAGGCAGTTTGGTGGTTTGCTCCACTTGTTTGGCAGTCACTTTTGTGGATTTTTGCGCATTTGAGTGCGCTTCACTGATTTGACAAAGGATCAACTTGTTAATTTTCGTGTGCCCCGCCGCGTGCCACTTACAAGTGCCAGGAACACACATAAGAAACTTGTGCTTGTCAGAGGATTATCCTCTGTACTTATAAAGACTCTTCTGTGCGTTTTATAATCAATATAAATATGATTTAGACACTTTACGCCACATAAACAAGGCTCAAGTGCTTAAAAACATTTCTCAGCATAAGTTGAAGGTGTAAGTAAATAAATAGGGCTGTTCTCAATTACGAATCCGAACCGTATATTGATAAATATTTCAAATCCGCAAGTTTCCTACGGATTCGTTTAATTTTTTTTTTTATATAATTCATTTTGATATAAAAATCTTCATTTAAATAGCTAAATGCACTGGGAAAATAGAGAAAAATTTATAATTTCCTGCTGTTGAAAAAGAAAATTCAAAACATCAAGACAGAAATACGAGTATTCCGCATTCGGGGCTGCGTCTTCCGTTTGCGTGGTTTGCCCAGCTCCGGTTTGGCCCACACCCCCAAATCCTTGTAGAGAGTGCTTAACCCCAACCTTAGTAATGTCCTTTGCATCTCTCTTTCTCATTTACTGACATTCTATTTATTTCGCTTTTTGCATAGTTGTTATGTCTGTCTGCCTCTGTACTTGTCCTGGTCTACTCTGTGCCCCATCCTGTCCCTGTTTCTGTCCCTGTCTTGTAGACAATTTCAAGCTCTGGTGAAAAATGCTGCCGCACTGGGTTGTATGCGTCGGATGTGGCCAACAGACGTTGGAGACATTGATGAATTTCCTGTCGCACTGCTCCAGCAGCAGCAGCAACTATGGATGCGCACCTGGTACGTCTGACAAAAACTCAAATAAATTTTTATCTGCACAAATGTCTCTGCTGATGATGTTGATGGTGATGGTGATGATGATGATGATGATGATGGTGATGACGTTCTTGTTGCTGCTCCATTGTGACTAAATAATTTCCTACTCACGTTCTAGAGGTGCATTGAACTGAACATTCCTAGGAGTGGCTGCAACTGGCAACTGGCACAGTCACTGTCACAGCGGCAAGGATAACACTTTAATATTTAGATGTACTTTTTGCCATCAACAACATGGATGTATATAATTATGTTTACAACTAGTTAGATGGCAACTCTGTTCCTATCTCTTTCTGAATCTCCCTCTCTCTCTCTCTCTCTCTCTCTATTTTAGTTGCCAGCTGTAATAAGTGTAGACATTGCTGGGGAAATCATCTGACACACATACCAACTGAGTGTTCCTGCATATCCTCCTCCATATGGCAGGCATTCCACTGGCAACTGCATGTCAAGGCAAAAAATATTCCAATTAGTTCCAGTTGGTTGGGATTGCAGTGCTCCCAGCTTACTTGTCCAATTTCCAACTCAAAATGTTGACAACGAAACCTAAACACAGTTGCACTCAAAACGAGAACAAAAACTATGCTCGAAACTAAGTATTTTCTGTTGATTTTTATTTCACTAAAATTAAATTATTTCAATTTTGATTTAGAAGTATATAAACATTTTAGAAAGTAGAAACAAACAATTATGAGATTTATACTAAATGCAGTTTTGAGGCATTGAATTTTTAAATAACCATAGATATTTTCATGAGGGGACGCATTCACAACTGAACCTGCGTATTTATTAGTGGGGTAGTCTCGACTATAAAGTACTCTTTATATGCTGAGACAATCATGTTGTTTGACATATCCAACATAATTTATTTTATGGCTTCTTTTTAATATATTTAAATTGGTTAAAAATCCATATTCTCTGCAATCAAAAAGAGAAAATAATATTTTTAGAAATTATTACTTTTTATATTATTTTTTTTATTATTACGCACATAAATCTATTGTGGAAATGTTCTCATTTTCAAGCTGCCCCTATTTCAAAGTGTGCAACGTGTTGCACTTGATGTGCCACCCACCATCCCCTTCGCCCACTTTGTCCTTCATTTTTGGTATTTTTCTTGGGGTTTTGTTTCCCACTGCAAATTGCAAGCGTAAATCTTATAAAGTTTTGCTGGCTCACAACTAAAACAGTAAAAATTATGACAGCTGCAGAAAAACTGCTGAACAACGAATTTTAAATACACTTTCTCATTTTTAGTTGACTCTGATTGTAATTGTAAAAATAAGCTCACTTTCATACCATTTCAGGTAAAATTAAACATATTTATATAAAAAAAAAAGACTATTTATTAATTAAGCACTTGATTTAAGTGTATTTGATATAGGAAACATAAGGAATATGGAAGAATGTTAACTGGCAGCACGAGGCCAAATGTCGACTTAAGTAATTCATTTCAAAGTTTTATGAAAGCCCAAAAAAAATATATAAAGAAAACGTAGAAATTTCCGCAAAATGCTGTGCCACATACAGGCATACACACACACACACACATAAACAGATTTGTATAAGTAGAATTTTATTTATTTATGACTGCGTCGGCAGCAGAAACAACTTTCACACGGCTTCACGCGCACAAATTTCATTCGCATTTGTCCGATTTGAACTTAGCCCCAGTTTGTTTAGCTCCATTTCCTTTCCACAATATTACTTTTCGTGTTATTTTAATGATTTAAACAGCTTAATCTTAAGTTTCAGCTTCAAAATGTAACTGTTTAGTTATGACTTTCTTCTCCTTCTTTCTTACAACTATCCGTGCTACTCAATCTCTCCCACTCTTTCCATCTTACTTATTAGAATTGTGTAACTTTTGAGCTGCGATCTACATCGGCCATTTTGGTTTGCGACTTGAATAATCTGCGAATGGAACAATAACTTCGATAATTGGCTAATCGATTGTTTATAGACTGTCCGATTAATCTACAAAATTTGAAATTAAAAATCACTCCTATTTTAACTTCTAAATTGACTTTAATATTAGAAAAGGAATTTTACGTGTGCATCTATTTTTATCTTATCTCTGTCGCATGAGAAGCTGTCCCAACATAAATTATCAATGAAACTGCAGCACTTAGAGTTCAGCTCATGCAGTTTGAACTCTGCAATCGGATACGAGCTGGACCTGGAATTGGAAATGTGTAAGAAAGGTGGTATATGAAGTTGAAGTTATATGAAGTTGGGACACAAAAGCAAAAGTTGGCAGCCAATACAGTTTTGCCCATACCAATTGAATGGGCAATGCCCACAAACACGCCAATTTACCATAGACCACGGACAGAGGATGAGGGCGCTCACTTTAATGCCAAACAGAGACCTCCCCAATGGGAGATTTGCTTTTCCCCCTGTCCGACATGAACAACTGTATAAAATGCTTTATTTGTTGGGGGCAAACAAAATGAACTGTAACAATATTGATACAGCTGACATGGAGGGTTCAAGCACAAAAGGATTGTTGTACCTTCAGTTGCAACTGTTCCACTCTGGCTCAACTCCCATGTCTAGACGCCGTCAATTGTCCATTGTGGATTTGTGAGTTCCGCCATCCAGCGAGTTGACAAAGCAGCTTCATTAACTTGGCCCACTCACACACAAACACACACTCACACACACACACACACACACACACACATGCAAATTGGTTTATCCATGTGATTAAAAAAGAGGATACAAAGTTGAGCTGGGATCCCGTTGATAGGAAGCGTGGCAGCTGCTGCCATAGTCAAATTTGCATGTCAAAACAAATTCCAATTTATTTGCTTGTTTTGCTTCAGTTTCCTGCTTCTTTTATTTGTGTCTAAATCAAATGCATAAAAGTCCAAATGGCAGGGGCAGTAAAAAATGCCATTTGATGTCTATAAATTGAACGATGATCGCTTAAATCCAATAAAAATCGAACTCATCTTGCCTTGCATTGCAATGTCAGGCAGACGGCAGACGTACTGTACTGTACGTGTGTATGTCGTATGTGGGTCCAACCGCAAATTGTGCATGCTGCGACGCACACTGGCCAGAGGAGAGGCAAACCGGAAAATAAGTTTAACGCTTTTGTGACTTTGCTATCAACCGTCGACGAACGGGGCAATGACATGACAAAACCGGCAACGATGAAGTCTACTCAACAAAGGCAAAAGTTAGGAAACAAAACATTTCAACAGTTAAGCGTACGCTACATTTATATTAAAACAAATTTCAAAATGTAACGTTCGGAAATAGCCTAAAATATCGAAACTATCGATAAAGTCTTAGAGATCTTCAACTGAGGAATATTGCAAGGGTTGGAGTGGCACTACTCACATATAAAGAGAGACATAACGAATAAAAGTTTTTTAATATGTAAATATTGAATGAAATCAGATTTTAAAATAAATTAATTTGGTTAAATAACTTGATAATTAAATTTCTTCACCAAAAAATGATCTGAAAAATACTAAATTATGGAAATGATAATCTTAGCAGCCCTGAATACCGAAATTCAGGGATACACAACTATATTCAATATCAAACGACGCGCTACGCTATATTCCGATTTGCCTGTTTGTCAAAAATATAAGAATATAATAAGAAAGTTTTGTACAAATTGAACAATTTTGTAATGTTCGGTAAACTGTTAAACGAGGAACCTTCGCTAAAGTCATTTGGCGAACTTTATTTGCTGGAAAATGATCGCATCTTGAGTTTTAAGGATTGGCCCTTTCCAGCGACTTCGTCATGCAGCATTGCCAAGGCAAGTGATGCACACACAATAACATTGAAAGTAAATCAACGTTAAATTTAACATACTAATTACTGTTTAGATGGCCGAAGCAGGCTTTTATTGGACGGGCACGAAACATGAAAACGATACAGCCACTTGCTTTGTGTGCGGTAAAACACTAGATGGTTGGGAGTCGGAGGACGATCCTTGGAAGGAGCATCTGAAACATGCACCCCAGTGTGAATTTGTTAAGTTGGGTTGTCCAGAACAGGAAATGACAGTAAGTTGCAAGTTTTAAAAATTAAAATTGTTCTTTATTATTTTTAATGCTTAATTATAGGTCGAACAATTCCTTAAAATATTTGGCGGTGTTGTGAAAAGTAAAATGGAAAAGTCTATTAAGGAATTCAAAACACGATTAACGAAGGAAAATGAAGCTAAAGTAAATGAGTTTCAACGCAAACAGCCATAGAGAACTATAAGCAATAATCTCTTTTAACTATTTAAAATTACCATTATTTCAAAAGGCGGTATGTTGGGTGCAGTTTAACAGCTCTGTTAGATAAACAGATGGCAACGCTCCAGTTTCTGTTAACTAACATTCAGAGTGCGCGCATAGTTTGTAAAATCAAAGTAGTTTAATGCATATTTTAAGAAATAATAATACAATAAACGTTTAAATGTCAAAATTTATATTAATAATTTTCAGCGCCCACTACAAATCGCATCATTAGCCTTCAGCACTAGAATTGGGATGGTGAAATATTTGTCCATCTTCTGAGAACGTTTGGGGACGTGTGCAGCTCTTAAAACAAGGAAGGAAATAAAGTTAATGCATAGTTCAATTTATGAAAAATATAGACCTAAGTAAAGTCGACTTCAGCTTAGCATTGTGCCAGTATCTTAATCAGTGCGAGTCCATGGCGACACCCGCACAGTAACTCGTGCCCAGGCGTCGCCAAACGGAGTTCGAAACTCAGATATCCGTTCTTGATGAATTCATCATAAGTTCGAGGAGATCAGCCATATGTATGTAATAACTAGAATTACCTCGAATGTGAGCGCTCTTTGTGTACCCAATCCGTCACATTTTCAGTAAATTCCCTGATTTACTTTGTGCGACAACTGCTTCTTCTTCCTCACGAATATCATTGGCATTTTCGCTAGTTCATCCTATCCAGCATTGACAGTAGCCGAAGACATTGGTATTGTCATCATCTGTGCCAGCGCACAGACAGCTCTAGTAGTCGATTGAGTTACTGCAGCAATCCCACTGGATCCCAGCTTAAAATTTCTCCTCATCACTATTCGATAAATATAAATTTTAACTTTCAGATTAAACGCTCTGTGTGACCAGAGATACCAAAGCTGATTATACCTGAGCAGTCTAGTGATAAATTAGTTTCATTAAATCATACCAAATTACTTAATCGCGTTTCAACTGCACGGGAAACGATATCAACTAGTTTAAATACATAAACATAAAGGTTTGAAAATAAATTTTATTAACTTTACTAATCTTAAGTTGCGACCTAAGAAATATATTTAAATATCGGATATATTTAGTACTTTATTGTAATTAAGTTATGAGCCTTACAACTCTTTGGTCACACTATACATTTTTCCGGGACTTCTTGAAAGTTGTGGAATTTACGTACTTGTTATGATTTTTCATCTCTGAAGCAAGTGTTATTTGTTCTTATCCCTCGAATTAATTATACATTTATTAAGTAGCAATTAACCAAATTGCTGGTACCATTAAACAGCTCGGGATAAGCTGCGCGCATCGATGATACGAGACCTGTCAAGATGAGTCTTGTAGACGTTCTCGATGTACTTGACGGTTTGTTAATACTTGTAACCATTATTATTACATTACTAATGCTGCCTCCCATTAGGCGATAGCAATGATTCTGATATAAAAATCATAGATTGGACCAACTCCTCGGATGGCAATTCCGATAATTGCCAGTTGAGTGAAATTAACAGGGAAACCAACTATGGACAATCTTTACAGTTGATTGAAGATTCACCCATCAATCTCGACAGTGATGAGTCAGTTGTGGAAATTCTAGACGGAGCAGCATTGCCAGAATTGAAGCAAGAATTAAAGCAGGACCTTAACATGATTCTTAAGGAAGAAAAAATTATTGATGAAGACGACGAAGAGACTTTTGAAATCAATGGGGACGAAATGGAGACTTCATCATTTCCAGTTGAGACAGACATAACTGCTGATTATGCCAGTGATGAGAACGCTATTTTTGTCAGCGCTGAAATCTATGACAGAGAGAAAGCCAACTTCGATTGCCTAGTCGAGGAGACGCTCAAAGCTATAAAACGGAAGGACCTGCTGGAGGCACAAAAGGCAGATTCCAATGAACTAATCCAAGCTGCCTCTGATGTTGCCAAGTTAAATTCGCGTCTTCAACTGTTATCGGAATACGTGGATAGTCTGAGAGTGGAGAAAGATGGTGAAGGAGATGTTAAGAAGGAGCTCAAATCGGAGGACGACATCGATGAGAAACCAAGCTGGTCTCATCTGTTTGCTGGTGTCAATAAATATCGACATAAGGTGGAAGGAACTGTTGCCGAGTTCTATCAGCACAAATCAAATATAATTTCAGGTCTGAAGGTAAGTAAGGTTTCATATAGATTTACAATAGAGTGACCAGATATCCGTGCCGAAAAATGGACTAAATTCTACCCAACGTTCAAAAAATATGTTAAATTTGAAAACAGAATTTAGATAGATTTTCGCAGTATTTTGCAGCTCTATAAATATATATATATAAAAAAATAAATCTATAATTCATTTTAGTCGCTTTATGAGCCCAGAGGACTGCCCTCCAGTTCAACCGAGATTGCTGAGCAGCCAAAGGCACTGTTGGTATCTTTACTGAAGCATCAGGAGTCGGGACTAAAGTGGCTCTTATGGCGCGAAACACAAAAAATTCCTGGCGGTATTTTGGCAGACGACATGGGATTGGGCAAAACATTAAGCATGATTGCTCTAATCCTTGCCAGCCTAGAGCAGCAACAAAAGCAAACACCCCGAGTGAAAAGCAGCAATGACAGCAGAAAGGAGGAACGACAATATCAACTTTACCATTTACAGCAATCATCTAGGAAGCGCATACGATTGTTTGACAGCGATAGCGAAGATGATGAAGTAACTGTATTGCCCCCTAAGCAAATATGTCTGCCAAAAGTTGGAAGTGACCAAGATGATGATAGTGATGATAATGATATGTTACTGCCTGAAGAGGGAAAAGGTCGTAAGAGCGCCGGCACCTTGATTGTCTGCCCAATGAGTGTGATGTCCCAGTGGGCGAACGAGGTGGCCAGCAAGGTAAAGCACAATGTGCTCAAGACTCACATCTACCACGGCGGTGATCGTCGTAATGTTGGTATGGCCAAGTTGCGTCGCATGAATGTTGTTATAACATCGTATCACACCGTAGTGTCTGAGTGGAAGCGTTATGGCAATGACTCCTGGCTTTTTGCCTTGGAATGGAAGCGCCTAATACTGGACGAGGCGCATATAATACGCAACTCGCAGACCATCGGTTGTCAGACCGTAACCACCATCAAGGCCAACTACAGGTGGGCCCTGACTGGCACGCCCATACAGAATCGAGCTCTGGACTGTTTTGCACTGTTGAAATTCCTAGGTGTGCCCAATTTCAAGGATTTGAATCAGTGGCGTCGCTACTTAAATGAAGGCATGGCTGGCCATCGCCGGATGAGTTATCTAATCAAGCCACTGATGCTACGCCGCACCAAGCAAGAGCTGCAGGCGACAGGAGCAATGCCTCCGCTGCCACCGCTTGAGATCAAACTCATCGATGTGACCCTCTCCCCATCAGAAATGGCCGTCTACAAGATAATCTCGGCCATTTCACTGCGAATCTTTGCACAATTTCTGCACCAACGCGAGCAGAACAATCAGGATCTCAACTACTACAACAATAAGAAAACTCCCAGGTTCATAGTGAATGAAGTAGACAGGAAGTCCAAAGAGATTTACGAGAGGTTCCTCAAGTCCATTGGATACAATCCCAAGGAGAAGGTGAATGGCATTATCATCTTAGTATTACTGCTGCGTTTGCGACAATTCTGTTGTCATCCTGGACTTATGGTTAAGGTATGTTGACGTCTATGTTCAGCATTTGGATAATCACATTTACTACTTTCCTTAGATGTTGTGTGGAGAAATGACTGAGGAGGATAGTGATGAGCTGCACCCGGATGAGCTTAAGCTCTTGGACACAGATGTAGAAGCCATGGCAGAAGACGAAGCGAAATGTTTTCTAGAAACAGATGCTATGGATGTTAAGACCACCATGAAGCTCATGCGTCCCAGTAATCCCATATTTGACTTCAGTCGCAATTCTGCTAAGCTTCATATGGTCCTTGATACCGTTAATCAACTGATGCGGGACACCAACGACAAGATCATTGTTGTTTCGCAGTGGACGAGCTTCTTGAGTGTCATTAAACAAAACTTGGAGTCATCTGATCACGAGACTCTGGACCTCAATGGCACCATGAATGCCGAAGAACGATGCGAAACCCTCAAGGAGTTCAACAACGTAACGAACAACAAGCGCATACTGTTGCTATCGCTCACCGCTGGCGGTGTGGGACTTAATCTAAATGTGGCCAATCATTTGCTGCTCGTTGATCTGCATTGGAATCCGCAGTTGGAACGGCAGGCGCAGGATCGCATCTATCGATATGGGCAGAAGAAACCCTCGGTTATCTATCGCTTCATGTGCATAGATACGGTCGAGCAAAGGATCAAGGCGCTGCAGGATTATAAAATGGAAATATCAAAAGTGATTCTCAATCCGGATGATGTAAAGCATTCTCGAGGTGGCAATGGTCTAACACTGAAGGATCTTAAAAAGATTTTCGGAATGGCTTGAAGCCCAAAAACGTCAAAAATCAAAACCAAATCAAAGTTGATGCCAAGAAGAAATTCAATATATTTTGAGGCGTCTAATTTTAATCATAAGAAAGACTTTATTTGTTATAGATTAATGTTATTCATGTTGAATAAGTTAAGTTTGAATGTGTCCCGTTCTTTATACACCTAGTATGTATTAGAAACATACGAACGTATGTACATATATGTATGTTTTTCGAAAACAAGATTCTTGTTATTATAAAAAAAAAAATTTATATAATCTTAATCGACATCAAAATAGATCTATACAACTTAACCTTAGTCAATTTGAGGCACTATTTTAGAAAATGTGTCCGAAAACATCGAAAAAGTCAAAGGTCGTAACTTACGATTTTCAAAATTACTCCATTCTCGTTAATGGTTAAAAATATAGATACTCGAAAACAGAAAACTTTATCCAATTCAAGCTGTATTTTAAAAAGTAACTTCAATTGGTATGAACACTAAAGCAAAAAGGAGGTTATTACCTGTATTGAAACTGTTTATTTGGAATATAACGAAAATGTGTTATAATAAATGAGGGAATGAAGAATATATATTAATAGTTTAATATATGGATATTGTGTAGTTGTATTACAAAAGATGCCTGCCCAGGTCTTTTGGATTACTTCTTAAGAATACTTTGGGCCGCACTGACGATATTGCGGGCCGAGATGCCAAACATATCGATGAGCACAGCAGGTGGGCCAGACCGTGGCACTGTGGGCACATACAGATGCTTTACAATGAAGTTGCGGTGCTCGGCAAGAGCACTGAGAACAGCTTCACCAAGACCGCCTTGCCTGTAGAGAGGAGAGAAATAACATAGATGAGTTTAGTTCAGAGATTCCATTAGTTACTATATTCAACTATGGACTCACTGGTAGTGATCCTCAACAACAACGACGCGCCCACCGCACTGCTTGCCCTGCTCCACAATAAGATCCACATCGAGCGGTTTCACCGTGAAGGGATCAATGACACGGGCCGTAACGCACTCCTTCTCCAACTGCTCGGCGGCTGCAAGGCACTCATAGAGTGTTATGCCGGCACCAATGAGAAGCACCTCATCGGATGGCTTCTGGCGGACAATCTTGCCGCGTCCAATGGTGAACTTCTCATCGTTGTTGTAGATAACGGCAGTGTTGGGACGCGATGTGCGGATGAAACAGACGCCCTTTGTGTTGGCGGCCAACTCAACAGCACGCTCGGTGCTCACCGCATCCGAGGGATAGAAGATGGTGCTGCCCGGTATGGTACGGAACATGGCCAAGTCCTCAAGGCCCATCTGTGAGGGACCATCCTCGCCAATACTGCAACCACAATGCGATCCCACAAAGTTAACATTCGTCTGCGAGATGGCTCCCATGCGGATCTGATCGAAGGCACGCGTGAAGAAGGTAGCAAAGGTCGAGACGAAGGCAACGGTACGACGACGGCAGGCGGCACCAGTGGCCACGCCTACTAGATTCTGTTCGGCAATAAAGCATTCAATATAACGCTCTGGATAGGCATTGCGCAGCTTATCCGAGAACGTGGAGTTCTTGGTATCGCCATCAAGGGCAATCACCCGCGCATTGTCAGCACCGATCTTGGCCAAAGCTGTGCCATAGGCCAATCGGGTGGCCACAGAATCGCCGAGCTTGTAGTTTGGTGGCGAGCACAACTTCACATTGGTGATGTCTACCTCGGGAGCCATGACCATCTTGCTGCACAGCTTCTTGGGTGACAACTTGACATTCTGGTTGACAATCAGACCCTCCAGATGCTTGATCACGATAGAGGCCTTGTCGCCAAGGGGTTTACCATGCCAGTTGTCCTTATCCTCGATCTGTGGGAAATCCTTGCCCTTATAGGTCTTGGCAATGATAGCGGTGGGCTTGCTCTTTGTAGTCTCGGCACAATGGAGCGCCTTGCACAGCTCCTCTACATCGTGGCCATCAACGACGAGTGCGTTGAAGCCAAACGCCTCCAGGCGATCGCGATACACATTCATTTGATGCTGAATTGAGGTTGGCTCCGACTGGCCCAGGCGGTTCACATCGAAGATTACGCACAGATTATCCAGACCATAGTGACCGGCGAAATGTAGAGACTCCCAGATGGAACCCTCAGCGGATTCACCATCTCCAACCACCACATAGGTGCGGTAATCGGCCTTATCAAAATTCTTACCCACATACGCCATGCCAGCACCAACAGCAACACCCTGGCCCAACGATCCAGTGCCGACATCAATAAAATTCAGACGTGGTGTGGGATGTCCCTCTAGATCGCTGTCGATCTTGCGCAGATTCTTCAGCTCCTCGACAGGAAAGAGGCCAGCCTCAGCCCAGGCGGCATACAGTATGGGAGCCGCATGGCCCTTGGACAAAATCAAACGATCGCTGGATGGATCACGTGGATGTTTCAAGTTCAAGCGCATCTGCTGGAAAAACAGCACAGACATGATCTCTGCCAGAGAGCTGCATGATGTTGGATGGCTGCAAATATAAATGCAAAAAAAAATCAACATAGTTCAAAAGCCAGAATGGTAAATATATAAAAAATCAAGGGAGGAAGGGGAAAAGGGATATTCTATACCCAGTTGGAGGTCTGTCATTCTCGATAAAATGGTCTGCAAATGTGAAACTGCCAGAAGCCGCTCCATAAGCATAAAATTACAGCATGGAAGGGGGCTTGTCTTACCACATGTGCTTCATGTGTGTGTGTATGCGGATATGTACAAATGTACATACATACACACATATCTGTGTGTGCGTGTATTTGGATAAATAAGCTTTATCGCTGCTTTGCTTTGGTTTCCATGCCAAAACCAGTCTGTACAATTTTTGCGTTTACTTTGCATAAATAAATCATTCGATTTTCGACTTCAAGTTATGATTTTTCTCTCTCTCTCTCTCTCCCCCCCCTTCACATCACATCATCCCTCGTCGTAGATAATACAGAACTTCTGAAGGTGAACACGACATTGTCTTTTCGTTTCTTTGGTTGTTTCATTTTTATCAACAATTTACTGAGAACGTGAAAAGCACTTGAGCAATCGTCAGCGATCACCTCTGGCTAAACTAACATACAGCTCTCTCAGCAGCTTTTGGTTATCTGCTCCCCCCTTAGCAGAGGTCATGCATAGAGCAGCGCTTATCAGCGCCATGTTTGCCGGCTGAAGTGGTAATGCACTATCTTTCTGCCTCCTTTTCTCCTTCTGTATCTATGTATTTTTTTACTATCGCGCACTCCATTTAGATATTGTTGTACCAATTTATATGCATTTAACTACTTAATTTATCTAACATTTGTTTTATGGCAGCCCATAAATACGTCAGCACTGAGGTAATTACTATAACTATTAATTGGTTGACGAGTTGCCAACCACAACTACAATGAACCAAAACAACTTAACGTGTTATTTGATATAAGTGTTGCCAACTGCGGCTTTCAATCATAATTCTCACATTATGTTCTTAATGTACATATGTTGCCAACTACATCAGCAACTTTCAGTGTTGGGGTTGCCAACTGCGTTTCAAATTTCATAAAGCTTTGAGACCGATTTTAATATGGCTGGCTGTATGCGTGAGAATAAATATGCTCAGCGCTCACCATTTACAACAAATATACGAATACTTTGAGTGTGAAGGTCATGGAAGGTTAATTTCAAAATAAATTAAATTTACAAAATATTAAATCATAATGCACGTACACACGTTACTTATCAGCAAAATACTCGTGAACTAAAACACACAGAAATGCGAGTGCGTGCTAGTATGTGCAAATTGCACCAAATACACAATAAAAACGTGTTTGAATGGAACGGCGTTGCATCGGGCAGAACACGTGGCCTCAAAGCCTTAAGCCGGGGGTCACCTTTACCGCACGATCGCTCAACAAGTGCAAGGTGCACAACTATTCCAAAAGTCCTACACCACATCATAACATAAGTGATTGTCGAGTACTCACCCAGATTTGGAGGCCTCCGTTGCAGTAATGGAATGAATACGCAATTTATGCGCAACATCACGCAGATCCTGTACAGTTTTGGCTTCAGGTTTGTGGTAAGACATCTTGGCAGATATTTGGTGTGTTTTTAACTTTACTGATAAATTTAATAGTTTGTTTTGATTTAACCAAAGGCTAACACTTCTGTTTCGACAAACGATGGACAAAAATAATGCCGTCGTTGTATATTAAGATTTATAGGTGCTGATATCTCGTCTGACTTCAACAACGGTGAACTTTTCCAGCCGGCGTTTGGAACCAAACTAACGCCTTGGCTGCCTTTTACTTTTATAGAAGCAATTCTGACTGCGAACAGAGCGACGTTGCCGTCGCTTTCACTCTTCATATAGAAAAGCTTATAAAATAAAGCGTGAAGCAATAAGTTGTTATAAGCTGAAAAGAGAGAAATATACTTCAATATAAGTTACCTCAGATTCAGCTTTCAAGTCCAATCTGAAATAGTCGTATGCCGCTTAAAGCTCTTCCTTAACAAAATTTGTGTCAAAGTTGAAGTAGAATTTTTAGCTCGTCGCAAGTACGCCTTCGATAGCTCAGTTGGTAGAGCGATGGACTGTAGTTCGGCATTTAGACATCCACAGGTCGCTGGTTCGACTCCGGCTCGAAGGAGACTGAAAGTAATTTTTTTTCGAACTTTAATTTAATTTTGCTTTAAAAATTTTCATTTAAAACTGTAACTTTTTAAAAGATTGCTTGCAACTAAAGAGTAAATTTTATATTAATATGAATGAATTAAAAACAAACGACTACTAATTTTTATATATGTTGTAACACTAACCAAATAATATATTATATGTGCAGTGGTAGTAGTATGTAAAATATTAAAAAAAAAGTTTCTTAAAAAAATCCTTCGAGCCGGAGTCGAACCAGCGACCTGTGGATGTCTATTGTGCAAATGCCGAACTACAGTCCATCGCTCTACCAACTGAGCTATCGAAGGCACATGGACAGCAGCGGCTAAGTTGTGAACACAAGAGGGGTTTTCACTGAATCAAACCTACGATCGTTATCGATATCGATAACAAGGAAATACATAACTGGCAATTTAGCGTGTTCATTTATTCTCATTATGCGCACAAGTTGAAATAAATAAATTGTTCATTTTAATTATTCATTATGTATGTATGTAAATTAACAATAAGTATTACATATATATGTAAATCTATTTCGGATATTAAATTTAATATCATCAATGCGTTTCCCATGTCTTAAAGATATAACACTAATGCATAATTTAGTTAGCAAAATAGTTAACATTAACAATACATAGTTACATTTAAATTTATACATTCTTGCATTTATTTTTATTTTGGTACCTTTGCTTGTTTGGGAGATCTGCCCCAATCATTGAATCGAATTTCGAGTTAACTTAAATCAAATTTCGACTATATTTAATATGAATTTATATAAAAATAGGCGTATTTGTTCTTTCGTTTCGGTTTAAGTTAACTATCATCTAAACAAATTCCTTTTTGTGCACATTTATCGATTACAGTGAAAGCTGCTTAGCGTGCACAGAGATTTTTTGGATCACCTTAATCCGCGTAGATCCTATCATAAGAAGCAACAACAAAAACTTCTTAATAGTTAAAAAGATAATCAAATGCACATTTAAGACTTTTACAATAAACGAAATAATACATTTTATCACTAAATAAATAAAAGAAGATAGAGAGTGGGAAGATGTTAAAAATATAAAAATACATAAATAATTAGCTGAGAATTTAAGCTAAAATAAATTTTAGAGAAATTAAAACGTTGTTGAATACAATTTGATGTCGTATGCAATAGGTTCAGTCCAGGGCAATGCCCTGCATCCAGGCGCTCAGATCACTGCCATCGGATTCCATGATAATCTCATCTGGTTCGTCACTTGCCAGTAAATACTGTGCCGCCGTCCGGCCGCTCAAATAGGCGCCATGTACGGTGGAGTAAAAGCTGGAATGCGTGTGCTCACCGGCAAACACAATCGAAGGCTGTTGACAAATTTCTCAGATTAGAATTGCAATATAGGATCGGATATATGTATGTACGTACCTTTATGGCCTGCGGTGTGGCGTATAAGGGCTGCGCAAGATTCTCAATATCCTCCTGTGTGGCACCCACTGGAATGGAGGTGTAAGCACCACCCGTATAGCTTTGACTCTTCCAACTGGTACTGCATATATAAACAGATTATCAACTATATCGGAATCAGAATAAAGAATTTAAAGCTTACCACACGCACTGCTTGGGCTTGGGCACATAGGGATCCTGCAGAAAGCTTCGCAGAATTTCAGTGCATTTTTCGGCCACCGTTTCATGTGGCAACGTCTCCATATACTCCGCTTCCCGTCCAGATACCCAGCCCAGCAGCAACGTATCGGTGATCTTTGCAAAGGAATAGATCTTCTTAAACCAGTTCTTGCTCAAATAGGCTTCAGTCGCTCGCTCCTCCTCGCTGGCATACTCCTGTTTGTCGTCGTCCCACAACAGCATCACCTCGGAGATGTCTGCGCTGAGGAAGGGACGCTCGTAAACCAAGAAGATCTTGTCGACGGTGCCAAACATGAGATTCTCAATCGATTCCTGTTTATAGTGCGGTAGTTCTGGATCGAAGAGGGTCTTATGCGTATGTTTCAGCACGCCCAACGGGATGGTGCATATCACATGGCCGGCGTGAAATATCTGACCGTTCTCACAATCCACACGAACGGCGGCCCCCTCGGGCGCATAATCACAATTGCTGCTCGCGTTCGATTCAATGGAACCACCGCGCTGGGCGCCACCCACTCCCGCTCCCGCTGCGGGCACTTCGGTAACAGTCTTCTCGGAATCATCGGAATCCTCATTCTCAGAGTGTTCATCGACTGTTTCCAATCCCGTGAATGTCTTTTTCCGCTTCCAGTGTATTTTTTTCACTGGACACTTGGTCAGTATGGATTCTTTGGGTATCTGTGCGCTCAGAGGTCTCAGTATGGAGCTGTAACCCGCGGGCAGCACTATATTACCGCCCTGCAGTTCAGTATAGCTGCCTGTAATACAAAGAGTATATGTCTAGACACAGTTTTAAAGTAAGGTTCCCAGAAATAAACTCACCCAGTTCGAGGAGATCCACTTCGTTCATATTGTGACAGCCGGTGATGCAGGTTTCTCGCTTGAGCAGACAATTGAATATCGATTGCTTCAGGCGTTTCTCTTTGGGATCCTGCACAGAACTCAAATAGATCTCAATCTCATAGTTAATGTGCTCTCCCACACTATTAATGTCCGGCGGCGGGCTGTACTGACAGAGGAAATACTCATCACAGCGGCGTAGGAAGCATACGTACGCCTCGTAGATTTCCTGTAGTATGCTAAAAGGAACCTGATGGCCATCCTCAGTGGTGGCCACCACCTTGTGCGGCTTCGGTACGTTAACAACGCTGACTAGACCGTGCTGTACGGCAATCTCGAATATCGGATTGCCCAATACTCCGTGTATCCAATTTGCGCCCAGTTCAACCTGATATTCCAAATATATAATGAACAATTTATTCAATCTGATAGATTTACATATATAACAGTACTTTGAAATATTTATTTTCTTATCTGAAGTATGTAATGTAACTGAAATTTATTTATCCAGATAATGAGTGACCCACATATGTATATAAATAATTAAGTATTACGAATGGTCTCTATACGATTAAGTCGGTAAATAATTTGTTTATATTTTTATTAACAATTTCCGCTGTCTACGTGATCGTTCACCCGTTACTCCAATCAGACGAAACAGCTGATTGCAGACGCCGCCCCCTATTTCCCTCTTCGTGACGTCATAAATTTCAATAGTTTATCTTATCTACCCATAAGTACATTGTATAAGAGACGCCAAAAAGAAATAAAGAAATTCGCAGTGTAAATTGTGTAAAACGAGACCTGAGCCAAGTTAGTGACTAACATTTCCGTCAAGCAGGCCATAAACTTGGCCGAAAAGCCACTGTGGTGTGAGGGACAAGGACAAGGACACGGCCAACGGCAATAATAATGTGTTAGGCAAGGAAAATTGCAAATCCAATAGGAAACTTTCTTTTATAGTCACGAATTCTACATTAAATTAATAATAATATCAATTAATGTTTGAATGGCGATTGTTTTACGTGTATTTTTGTGGTTAAATAAATATTTGTTTTGTGGAGTCAGCGACAGGTTGGAAAAATCTATAATTTTCATATTAGCCGGAAAAATGTTTTAAAAACAGCCGAAAATATAATAACAGCGTTTGTTTTCTCTGTTACTCTATCTCTCTCTGTCTCTCTTTCTGTCTTTCTCTGCTCTTCACTCTGCACTTCTGCAGGCATGCCATCATGTGGCGTTGCCCCCTCTCAGGAGGGCACTTACATAATGCGCGTGTTTGGTACCTTTTGGTTGTTGGCAAGCGGTATGGACACAATACGCCCACCGACTCGTCCACGCGCCTCCACAATGAGAAAATCATCGCAGCCATTTTGCAACAGATGATTGGCAGCAGATAGACCAGCCATTCCAGCGCCAATTATTAAAACCTTAACATTTGTGCTGGTTGTGTTGCTGTTGCTGTTGTTGCTGCTGCCGATGGTGTTGTTGCTGCCATTGGGAGCTGCTGCTGCTGTTGCTGAGGCAGCTGCGGCCGCTGCTGCGATATCGGCCAGGCCTTCCTCTGTTGGCGATGGTGCGGGCGTTGTTGGCTCTTTATCAGCCATGTTTGCCTTGATTCACATATGCAAATTGAGTTTTGCTTATTTATTATTAACTTTGATTTAATGTTTTGCACTCATCGCTTTTCGATTGCACTCTTTGTATATCGCGACGACGACCACGAACAACTGTTTTGACGTTTAGTTGACAGCGAATTGCTGGATGTTTTCTGAGGGGGTCGCTGGGGGCAGCGGAAAGGTGCGCACTGCTGTTAGCTGCAGTCTTGCGCCGGCAAAATAGCAAACAACATATTTTTGTTAATTATGAGTGACTAGAAATTACATAAACATTGCACGCGGTATGTGTTGTATGGCGTATTGATTTATATTTTATCTTTTAAAGCCATTTACATCATCGAAAAACACCAACAGCTGTTAGACCGCGGCCTTGCCAGACAGTCGAGTTCGAAACGTAAACAAGTGTGCGCGCTGGCGAGCATTGTTTGAGAAGTACGGCAACTCTGCCACAACAGATGTAAAAGTTGCAGCTTGTTTTTTTTTTTTTTGTTAGTTGGCATCAATTAGAAATGCATTAACAAATGTACAAATAATCAACTATATGATTTGCATACAAATTGTTCGCGACATGTGAATAATACACAGATCAAGCAATACAACTAAACGAACAAAATGAACGACGCCTACTGTCTGTCCAATTTTATTGATTTTTCTCAGCAACTGTCGCAGCCGCTGAGGCACAGTAATCGGATCAAGGTAATAATATTGTGATTTTCATAGTAATATAATACGTTACAGCGTATGTGTATGTGTATGTGTTGTAGTATACGTGCTTTGATATCTCGGACAACTATATCATCTTCGGCGCCACTTCCGGTTCCCTCTACTTCTTCAACCGGGCGGGCAAGTTTATGCACCTGATCCCCAACAAACATGGCCCGGTTACCCATCTGAGCATCTCGGCCAACAACAAGTATGTGGCATTTGCGACACAGCGATCACTGATATGCGTCTACGCAGTGAATCTATCTGCGCAGGCAGCTCCTCAAGTGATTGTCACCCATCTGAGCACCGATCAATCGGTGCAGGTGAGCTGCATCCATTGGACACCGGATGAGAAGCAGTTCTACTATGGGGATACACGGGGACAGGTCAATCTGGTGCTGTTGTCCTCTTTCATCGGGCACAGCCTGCTCTTCAACATGTCCGTGCATCCGCTACTGTATCTGGACTCGCCCATTGTGCAGATCGATGACTTTGAATCTCTGTTGTTGGTGTCCAACAGCAGCAAGTGCATCCTCTGCAATACCGAGTACGAGGAGTACAAGCAGATCGGTAACCGTCCACGCGATGGCAGCTTTGGCGCCTGTTTCTTTATCTCGCCGCACGAATCCGTGCAGCCGTCGCGCATCTACTGTGCCCGTCCAGGCACACGCATCTGGGAGGTGGACTTCGAGGGCGAGGTGATCCAAACGCATCAGTTCAAGACGGCGCTGGCTACGGCACCAACCAAGATCTACAAGCCGAGCGAGAGCAGTGATATGGCCGCTGATGATGACGGTGTGGATGAACTGGAGTCCAATGATGAGTTGCTTGACTATCAGCCGCAACAGTTGCAATTCGCCAAGTTGCAACGCTTCGGCCAGGACTTCCTCTTGGCCTACACCGAGCTGGGGCTCTACGTCTTCGACGTGCGCCAGTCCACGGTGGTGCTGTGGTGCAATCAGTTCGAGCGGATCGTGGATTGCCGGGTCACCGGCTCCGAAATCTTCGTATTCACCCAAACCGGTTCGCTGTACAGCGTCCAACTGCAGACACTGCAATCCTACGCCATCTCCTTGATGCAGCAGTCCAAGCTGCCGCAGTGCGTCCGGCTCCTACGCCAGCATGTCAAGTACTTTGCGGACAAGGCGCGCGAGAACTATGAGCTCAAGTTGCTTAATCAGCTGAAGCAGCTGCTCATTGAGCGCCAGCAGTACGAGCTGCTCAATGATATCTCCGTGATCTTCGATGCCATTGCCCAGTGCACGGGCAGCGCTTTGGACACCCAAAGCTCTGGCGGCAGCTCGGCCACCACAGAGCGCAGCTCCAGCCTGAGCCAGGCACAGCCTGCAATGGCGGTGACTCCCACGGCGCCAACTGCTCCGCCCAAGGGTGTCTATGTGCTGGAGAATGCCTTCTGCGACAATCTGAAGCAGCCGCCCAAGTCGGGACACTTCAAGGATGCGCTGCTCACGGTGACTGGGAAGTTTGGCAAGAACATCATTAAGTACAAGTTCAACATATTTGCCGAGGAGCAGCAGCAGCAGCTCGTCCGCGAACTGATCCCGGCCAGCGAACGGTCGCTGCCCTTTAAGGATATTAAGGCGCGCTACGAGACCCAGGATAATACCGACGGACATGCGATGGATGAGGACGAAGAAATTGTGTGCCGCACGAGCAGCAGTCGCAGCAATAAGCGTGCCACCGCCAACACACCGCACATAAGCCCGGAGGAGAAGACCATCTACAATCTGTACTTGATCCATAAGAGCGCCAAATTCAGTCGGACGCACTGCGTCGAACGCTATCGTGCCGTGTTCGATGAGTATGCCGCCAGCGAATTAATCCAGTTGCTGGGCAAGCTGGCCCAGGTGATGGCGGAGCATGGAGATAGCCTGGAGCAGGCCCAGCGGCAGTGCTATGAGCTGTACTTCGACTATTTGAATCCCGAGTTGATCTGGGAAATGGACGATGCAACCCGGGACTATATTGCCAATGGATTCGTGCTGCTCAATGCCGGCGCCGAAATTGTGAGATGCAGCCACTGCAGTTTCCCGTTGAGATTCGACAATGCCTGCCAATACCATGAGCTGGGAACGGTCCTCTTGCGATACTTCTGGTCACGCAACGAGCAGCTGAAGTGCTTTGATGTGGTGAAGGCGGTGCCGGCGCTACTCGACGTGCTGGCCAAGTTCTATTTGGCGGAGCACAACCTGGACAAGGTGTTGCCCATAGTGTTTAACTTTGGCGCTGTGGAGCTGCTGCAGGATGTGGGCAGACAGCTGAATATATCCGCCTGGGCGCGTCTTTTTGAGCAGTTCGTGGAACTGCAGCACGGGCGGCTAATCTGTGTGAACTGTGAGTGTGTGACCAGCGTGGAGCGGGAGCAGCTCTCCCGTCACTTCTTCTACACGTGGAACTGTTTCCTCAACATTGCATTGGATCATTTGACGGCCAGCGAGACGCTGGCCCTGATCTTCAAGTGGAGCTCCTATATACCCAGTGACGCCATCGATCGGGAGTTCTATACGCGCTGCCTACTGAAGGGCTAAGTAAGAATCGAGCTTTATATTCGGACATACGATATTTATTGTTGGGTTTTCAACATTCCAGAGAATACTATATATTATTCGATAAATAATAATCTCTAGCTAAAGCTAAAGCCAATACCAAAAGCATTTACTCTATATATACATACATACATACATTCAAATAAATATATATACAAGCATATGTATACCATATAAATATTATCCAATGTTTGTGAATAATTAAAAGTTGTAAATTCGACCTTAGATTTTTATTTCAAAGTCCTAGTTGAATTCAAAACGAAGAACTCTTCTTTATTCACTCATTACACATTTAGTTTTCGGCCAAAGTTCTTCAAAATTATAACTGCAAAGCAAGCATTTCTCAAGCAAGCAACACCAGCCCCTAATTATTGATATTGATTATTATTCAGCTAGAAATTGTGAATCAAATTTGCAAACAAAATTAATTTTGCTATAAACGTAACGGCTACGATTAATATTCGATTAAAAGTGCTATCGAATTAAATAAAACAAAATAGTCTGACAACTCTGGATGTCAAGCGACTCTGCCGCCTTTGATAACGATAACTGCATCGCTGACTCACGCTGTACCATCACCAGCTCTCCACCATTTTTCCCGTGTGGCTCGTTTTCGCCGTTGGTGTGGATAAGACACGCGTCTGAAAGTATAAAAAACGCGAAAGCGTATAAAAAAATCCTTAAATTTTAAGTACAAGCTGAATAATAGCTTGTAACTGTCAGTAGGCACAAATAGACCTAGTGAATATAAACGTTTTAATTCTTCTTGATTTAAAGAAGTCACTGTGAAAAAATACAACCTCTATTCTCATAAGAACGTAGTAGCTTGTGGAACGTAAGAAGTTGTCGGAAAAAAAAACTAAGAAAAAAACGTATAGACACGAAGTGCAGCACAAAAGAAAAACAATTATATACAATCCATATATTTCTTGAAAATTGCAAGTGTGCACAAATCCAGAACAATTGCAAAATTTTCCTAAACGGAAAGAAAGAAAAAACAAGCAAGTGATTGGAGGATAATATGAGTAATGCTATTAACCAAAATGGCACAGGTCTAGAGCAGCAAGTAAGTATTAAGTATGTAGTACTTGTGGTTCTTATTGTGATGGTCCACACGGTGGATGAGGAAAATTTAAGTAAAATATTTGAGTCGGTATGTGTAAATCTGACTGTGCATAAATGTATGTGTGTGTGTGTGCATAAAAGTGTTGGTCGCGGGTGCTCATCTTTGCTGAGTGTGTGTGGCCGTACTTTTATTGAACAATGTTCAGTTTAAGGGGGTCCACATTTTTTTTTATTGATTTCATAACATACAAAATGTCTGACCGTGGAGCGTAGTGCGCTTTTACATTATGCAGCGAACGGTGACGCGCATATGTATTTATTCAACGTGATTGTATATTGTTCGTATGTACACCAAGCAAGTTCTTTTTATTTGTGTAATTTCTTTTGTATAATTTTTAGCTTGCCTCCAAATTGACATGTTCATTGCTGTGTGAGAGAGGGAGAGAGTGCTGTTCATATATATATATATGTGTGTGTGTGTGTGTGCCGCCGCAATTCTAACCCAGTGCATTTATTTATGTGTGTGTGTCTTTCAGCGTTGTTCTCTTCGCTCTATTATTCGCTCACGCACATGTGGAAGCTGAGTATTTGGAAACAGGGTTGCCAGACAGTCATATAATCTGTGCATTGTGTTCAATGCCTCTAGTGGTAAAATACCAAAGACACCCTATATCGATAATTGAGCTGTGAAAACAAGTTCCACACTGAATAGCTTCCATTGCGGCTTCATTGCTATATGTTCGGTCTCTGTCTCTCGCTCACCCTCTTTTGTTCATGCGAAAAACTTTGCACTAAGCATGATGTTTTCGTTAGTGTGTAGGTGGTGTGTGTGTGTGTGTGTATGTATATTTGTGAGTAATGTTGTTGCTAGGCCGCTGTCAAAACCCTCTCAAACTAGTTGCGCCTATTATTTTCTCTTGTAAGTATGTATGTATGCATAAATGTACATGTATTTTTGCGAGAGTGTGTTTGTGTGAAAAAGAGAACACGTCGCGCTTTAAACAAAAGAGTGTATATGTTGCCAACCGGGATTGCTGTAAAATTGTCTGTGAGAAGCTTGGGAAGATTGTGTGTATTTGTGATTTCACCGAAAAAAAACTTGTTCTTGCTATTCTCTTTCTGCGCTTAGAATACATTGAACTTGTGACGTCACACGAGCTGCCAACTCAAGTCGTGACTTTTTGTTTATATTTACCTTACATCCAATGCTGATGGGATCTAATCCAATTGAGATAGATATAGAGATGAAACTAAATATACATATATATATCGACTTATTCCTTCTAACAATTGTATGCTATATTGATTACAGGTTGCTGGTCTGGACTTGAATGGCGGCTCGGCTAACTATAGCGGCCCCATAACAAGCAAGACTTCCTCTAATTCTGTTACTGGTGGCGTTTATGTGCCCCCGCATCTTCGAGGTGGTGGTGGCAACAACAACGCGGACTTAGATAATCAAGGCCAGGGCTTTGATTCGGGTGCCGGCCAACGTCACGACGGCAGGGATCAGCAGCAACAGCAGCAACGCGGTGGTGATTATCGCAGGGGTGATCGCGGTGGTAATCGCGGCTATAATCGCCAGAGCGGCGACTACGGAAGTTTTGGTAGCGGTGGCGGCGGTAGACGCGGTGGTAACAATCGCTACGAGGATAATTATAACGGTATGTTTTCATTTTATTAATTCAATTATGAATTGTTTGATTTCGTTTTGTATTAATTGTTGAGTAGGTGATTACGATTCGCGTCGCGGCGGCGACTGGAATCGCGGCGGCGGTGGTCGCAACTTTGGGGATAGGCGCGGACCATCGTATCGCGGCGGTGGTGGCGGCAATGGCCCCAATGATCAGTCGGAGGACGGACAGCAGCAGCAGCAGCAGCCACGCAATGACCGCTGGCAGGAGCCGGAACGCCCCATGGGATTCGACGGTGGACCGTCTGAGGGTGGTGGGCCCGCCGGCGGAAGCAACAGAAGCTACAACAACCGCGGAGGCGGCGGTGGTGGCTACAATAATCGTTGGAAGGAAGGCGGCGGCGGCGGCAACGTCGACTACACAAAACTGGGCGCTCGCGACGAGCGTTTGGAGCAAGAGCTGTTCGGTGTGGGCAACACGGGCATCAATTTTGACAAATACGAGGATATACCCGTGGAGGCGACGGGCCAGAGTGTCCCGCCCCACATTACATCGTTCGATGACGTGCAGCTGACCGAGATCATACGCAACAATGTGAATTTGGCTCGTTATGATAAACCGACACCGGTGCAAAAATACGCCATACCGATCATAATCAGTGGTCGTGATCTGATGGCCTGTGCCCAGACCGGTTCCGGTAAAACTGCTGCATTTCTGGTGCCGATCCTCAATCAGATGTACGAGCATGGATTGTCGGCACCGCCGCAAAGCAATCGGCAATACAGCCGACGTAAACAGTATCCGCTGGGCCTGGTGCTGGCACCAACCCGTGAATTGGCTACCCAAATCTTTGAGGAGGCCAAGAAGTTCGCTTATCGTTCGCGCATGCGTCCGGCCGTACTCTACGGCGGCAACAATACCAGCGAGCAAATGCGTGAGCTGGATCGTGGTTGCCATTTGATAGTGGCGACACCAGGTCGTCTGGAGGATATGATAACCCGTGGCAAGGTTGGTTTGGAGAACATCCGTTTCCTTGTGCTGGACGAGGCCGATCGCATGTTAGACATGGGTTTCGAACCTCAGATTCGACGTATCGTCGAACAGCTGAATATGCCGCCAACCGGACAGCGTCAGACCTTGATGTTCTCGGCGACATTCCCGAAGCAGATCCAGGAACTGGCCAGTGACTTTCTGAGCAATTACATATTTTTGGCCGTCGGACGTGTTGGATCCACATCCGAGAATATCACCCAGACAATATTGTGGGTGTATGATCAGGATAAACGTTCGTATCTGTTGGATTTGCTATCGTCGATTCGCGATGGCCCCGAATACTCCAAGGATAATCTCACTCTGATTTTCGTGGAAACAAAGAAGGGAGCCGATTCTCTTGAGGAATTCCTCTATCAGTGCAATCATCCGGTGACCAGTATCCATGGTGATCGCACCCAAAAGGAACGCGAGGAGGCGTTGCGTTGCTTCCGTTCCGGTGACTGCCCAATTTTGGTAGCCACCGCTGTGGCGGCACGTGGCCTGGACATTCCGCATGTGACACATGTCATTAACTTTGATTTGCCCACCGATGTGGAGGAGTACGTGCATCGCATTGGCCGTACTGGTCGTATGGGTAACCTTGGAGTCGCCACATCCTTTTTCAATGAGAAGAATCGCAACATTTGCTCCGATCTCTTGGAGCTACTAATCGAAACCAAACAGGAGATACCCGGCTTTCTCGAGGACATGCTTAGCTCAGATCGCGGTCACGGCGGTGCTAAGCGTCGCGTCGGTGGCGCTGGATCTCGCTATGGTGGCGGCTTTGGCTCTCGCGATTACCGTACGACATCGGGTGGCGGAAGCGGTGGTGGCGGCCGTGGTGGTGGCGGTGGTGGTCGTAGCAGCGGCTCTGGCGGCGGTGGCAACTATCGCAGCAATGGAAATTCGTACGGTAAGTTCGGTGAGTCACAAAATGAATCCACATGGCGGCAAGATTTACTAATTTAAAAATTGTTTTTCCATGGATTAGGTGGTAGTTCCGGAGGTGGCGCCTATGGTGGCGGATCTTATGGTGGATCCTATGGCAGTAGCGGCGGCTCACATGCCAATAATGGGCCCGATTGGTGGGGTCAATGAGCAAGGCCTGCCAGCCAACAGGGCAGGAAACCACAAATACAAATACAGCAACAACAACAACAGCCACAGCAACAGCATCGTCAACATCAACCGCAGCAGCCCGTCTACTATCGTCATTATTAACTAAAGCATAAGAAACAAATGAAAATAGCATCAGAATATTAACAGGAGAGTAACAGCGGCAAAACTTTCAACAGAGATAGAGCCGCCTGAAGCTTAACATTTTTGATTACAATTATCAATATATCGATATACATTCATGTATATTGGGGGGGGGGGCAGCCTAAAGTGAGAAAAAGAGAAACTGTCTGTGCGCAGCTCAACCAATAAGCACACAGACACACAAATACATGCATACATATATCATATTCGCATACAAACACACACACTTTACATACACTAAACACATTTTCAATAGCAAAAAGAAAACCCTACAACTAATAAATAAATTGTTTTACAATTATCATATGTACAATGTGCATATATGAAGTACAGCAAAGGGAAACAGAAACCGAATTACATGAAATTCAAATGTAGTTTTAAAAGAAATACGCCTACTGCAGCAACAACTACGACGAACATAACATGATAGATCGCCAAGAGGGTATTAAAAAAAGAAAAGGAAATTTTTTAATTCTCTTTTGTCCAACTCTCAATAATTATCTCTTTCAACTAATGAAGCCGATCGATACGAACAATTGAAGAATGAAACTTCAATTAATTTGATTTTAATACACAAATAAAAAAAAGAAAGGCATAACTATTAAAGTTATATATTTAATGGTATATAAAACGCTATATATAATATGTACTATAATTAAAACCAGCAACACACAAAACACAAGAAAAAATCATTCAAATACAAAAAAAAAAAAAAAACAAAGTTTGCTAAAAATAAAATGAATAATTTAGCAAATGAAAAAAGAAAACGGAGCTTTTACTTATTTTGAACAATCAATATTTCTGGTGATGAGCTTTCAAGATCTGGTTTTCCAGAGAATTTCTGTTGACACCATATTAACGAACTTCGTCATCATCATGATCATCACGGAGCTGATGAGCGTCAATTAGCATAAACAGAGAGCGAAAGCTTTAGGGGAGCGGCGGCGACAGCTGATCGACGACGAGTCGACAAATTTGATTAGATTAGTGAGAAAAACAGATTAGGCTGCATTCCGCTGCCTTTGGGCAATGTTAGAATGTGCTCAGTAGTAGTATTATTATTATTATTGCACACACACAACAGACTTGACAATATTTCTGCAGCTTTTGTTTATTGTTTGCAAAGCTGTTCGACGCATTTGCTTACGCTACGCTGTTCTATGTTACGGGGTTCATTTTGATCAGTCTGAACTTTAGTCGGGTTGAATCGTCCGGGTCGACATGCAAAATTCGCAGAGGAATAAATGCTGGACTGTGCTCTTGACAGCATCTCTGCTGCTGACATTTGTGCTTATGTACAGCTATTGGTATTTTGGATACAACCAGAGCGGGAGCGAACCGGCAGCCGGGTCGGAATTGAAGTACTTCATTTCGCCGGAGATGGCACCGGAGCAGCTAAAACTTAAACGTGGCTGGCCTTTCATATATCAGATATTCCATTAGATTTGCAATCTCGTATATATATTATATATCGTATATTATGTATAGTCTTTAAAAATAAATTAAAAGTGTATGCTTAGATTAGTTGGTGGCTTTGCTAGCATCACATTTCTATTGGTTTTGTGGTTTGAGTGTTTCCGACTCAAACGTCGGATTTTTGATTGAGCGCCGCATAACCCACTGGAATCTCTTTCATCTCGGTTTGTAGACAGAGAAACTCTCCACCTATGCACATTATCGTGGCCGTAATGAGATTGAGCAGCCACCAAGATGCGCTCGCGGGGAACGATCGATTATACCACCAGCAAATTAGCAAATGCAGCAAGTGAAAAGTGCAGCTGTAATCGATAACTCTCATTTACATATGTATGTATGTTTATCGAAAATCAAAGTAAGAATATTACCTGAAATCCAAACACAGCTTGGCACGTCTTACGATGCACCACAACGCCAGCGAAGCTACAAACGCATTTAGCACAAACGCGCATATAACTAGTCGTCCTCCTATATCGTATATGTGGACCTCCTGTGATACAAGCAGTTATCATATTATGTAGGAAGTAGTGAACATAATTTTACAACTTACGTGGTACTCAAATATGTGATCCAGTGTGTAGTTGTCGCCTGCCAACTTGTTGGCTATGAAAATGAGCAGACCCAGGGTAAAGTAAACGCAGAATTGCATTGATAAGATCTGTGACGTCAGCAATGTTGGATCCCATTGCGTGTTCCGAAATGTGCCACCTTTCATATTGTTAATTGCTTTGCTTTCCTCTTTTTGTGTCACTTGAGCAACTTTTATTTATGTTTCAGGTGCACCAACAAAACAAAACACTGACTCACCATATGAACTGGTACGTTGCCATTCACTTTTGAGCTGACTCAAAAATAGTGCTGCCAGCTTTAGCGCTTTATTGCTAGTTCACCCTTGCAGATATCTTTTATGTTCAAAACTGGTTTCACATACAGGCTCTGTATTACAGAGTAGTGGTCAAATTTCTGTTAACTGTATGCACTAATTATGTTAATTTAACAGCCATGCATTTAGTTCCGAATTCTAGTTGCCAGGCGTTCATTCATCAATTCATAGTAAATATTGTATAATTTTAGATTAATGATATTATCTATTTACATAAAATCTGCATACAGAAGACTTGATTTTAACTTTTGAAAATTGTAATTCTCGGCGGAGTCAGTCGCTATGAACCAGTTCAAATCGCTAGTGAAGGCAATGTTGCAAAAGACGCAAAAAGTTGTAAGCTTATAAAATTTGAAATAATCACGAAATGTGCATATTTGAAATGATTATTTTTTAGAGTCGAATGCGATCCCTTGGCATTGTGACGGCGGGGGCAACTGCCCTTTGCATGGGTCTCACCTACTATCACAACAGGGATAATTTGTTCGGCACGTTTGTAATGCCGGCAGTAAGATTCCTTCCGGCAGAGATTAGCCACAATTTGGCAGTGCTGGCATGCAAGTATCGAGTTTATCCAGTTTCAGACTTCGCGGATGATCTAAATCTGCACAATACGTTTTTTGGTCGTCTTATAAGCAATCCGATTGGCATAGCAGCTGGATTCGATAAGAATGGTGAGGCTATTCGCGGGCTGAAGGATTTGGGATTCGGTTTCATCGAGATCGGAAGTGTGACACCCTTACCGCAAGATGGCAACCCCAAGCCACGTGTATTTCGCTTAATCGAAGACCGTGCGATCATCAATCGCTATGGTTTCAATAGCGATGGCCACGATTTGGTTCTTGAGCGTTTGCGAAAAATTCGCGATCGCGAAGATTTCAATGCGGTAATTGGAGTTAATCTTGGACGCAACAAAGACACGGAATCCCCCAATGCAGACTATGCGCAGGGTGTAAAGGCTTTTGCCCCACTCGCCGATTACCTCGTAGTGAATGTCAGTAGCCCCAATACACAAGGATTGCGTGATATGCAGAGCAAAGCTAAGCTTAGGCAGCTTCTGGAGGCCGTGAACGAGGCACGCGCCAGCCTAACATCTGGCAGAAATGTACCCATTTTATTGAAGTTGTCACCGGACCTGGAGTTGAACGACATGAAGGATATTGTGGAGGTTATCAATCTGAAGAGCTGTCGCGTCGATGGCCTCATCGTATCTAATACAACCGTGTCCCGTGATAATGTCAAGGACATTGACTATGTTAACGAGATGGGCGGTTTAAGTGGACAACCCCTCCGTGAACGCTCCACCACGATGATTGCGCAGATGTATCATCTAACCAAAGGCAGCGTTCCCATTATTGGAGTCGGCGGCGTATCCTCAGGCCAAGATGCATTTGAGAAGATCGAAGCTGGAGCTTCCTGTGTGCAAATCTATACGGCGCTGGCGTACGAGGGTCCCAATATAGTCAATCGAATCAAGGCAGAGCTGTCCTCGTTGCTTAATGAGCAAGGATTTCCGAATGTTAAGAATGCTGTGGGCAGTAAATACGAAAAGTATTTGCCATCGAAAGCAATCTCCCAAAAAAGCAAATAAGATAAATATATAATTTGGCATATTTGAATTATATTCTTATGTATTTTCATTGGCACGCTGTACATTAAGCACGCGTCCCTCTAGAAAGTGTATATTCTGATTGCTGGCGCTATTGTAAGCATCCCGTTGACTGAAGAATACGAATCCATAATATTTCGATAGTCCGAGTTGCTTGTCGAACACTACCTCTGCATTGGCCACATGTCCGAAGCGTGAGAAGTATGTTTTTAACTCTTTGCTGCTAATTGTCCATGGTAGATTGCCAACAAATAGCTTATAGGTGTTCCGTGCAATGTTCGCCGACATTGTTTTTCAATTTCGTAATAAAATAATGAGGTTATAGTTGTTTGTTTACATTTTAACAGAGTATAACTACCAATGTTTAAATATCGATTTATCTGTTAATTTTGAATTGATTGCAATATCCATGAACTTATAACTAATAAATTTAAATTTAAGATTATATTAGCAGAATTTAATTATCTTAATAATAATTGTAAGATCTTATTAAAACAACTTCGAATTTCGTTTCGATATCGATATATGCTCAACTAAAATTATGTTAACAGTTCTGTTATACAACTTTTCGCGGTATTTTACATATTCCCTTTTGGGAGTTTTTCGCCTCTGGTAACACTTTGTATTTTTGTTGCATTTGCTACCTCTTTAATGTTTTAGTCTATTTTTATGTAAAACGATTGTGCAAAAATGAATAGAGCATAAAGTGAGCACAAGAAATTTGACCAATTAATTGAGCTGTGCACTCATTTTACAAAACAATTAACAGTGCGCACGGTTATGTTTTGATACAAATTTTATCCTTTTTCGTTGCGGAAAATAATTTCGGCGCCCCTTCGGGCGACGTGTATTGGGGCGCGGCGCTCATCTGAAAAAAGTATAATAGCAAGAATAAAGGAATATTAATTATAAAATTGCTAACTATTCCGGTACAAGACCAACACAATGGCTGAAAGACCGAAGAATTTATTTGCGAGTGAGTAATTTGCTTAAAATCTGCCCACGCACTAACACCTACATATGCATGTACATACACACACACAGACACACATAAGCTTCAACGCACATTCATGTACAAGATACCTTACAACACAAATACAGACAAGACACCGCGCACACACACACACACACACAGATACACTTATAGCCATAGGGACTGACGCATTGTTTGCCTGAAATGCAATAGATAAGAGGACTTTTGGATCATAAAATAAAACAATTCCGATAATATATTTACAGCTGGTCCGAGTCGATCGCGCATACCCCCTGATCAGCTCAATTTTAACAATCTAAGCATACGTCATCCGCCATCGTCAACGTCGTCCACATCGTCCGGATCGACATCGTCAGGCTCAAGTTCCTCATCGCAGCAGAACAATGTGGCGTTACGTTTCGGAGGTCAGCCTAGCTTTGTGCCAGCTGTCCCGATGCCGAGCAGCAGCAACTGCAGCAGTAGCACCCATAGTTCCGCCACTGATCGGCATAGGGAACGGATCAGGCAGCAGGCATGCGGCAAGCTACAGTTTGGCGAAGGAGCCGAGAACACACATCATTTCACATCCGATGATCTCAAGGATTTGGGCGAGATTGGACGCGGAGCATTCGGTGCTGTCAACAAGATGATATTCAAGAAACTGGACAAAGTGATGGCAGTGAAGCGTATACGCTCGACGGTCGATGAGAAGGAACAGAAACAGTTGCTCATGGATCTTGAGGTGGTCATGAAGTCCAATGAATGCATCTACATTGTGCAGTTCTATGGGGCGCTATTCAAGGAAGGTGACTGCTGGATATGCATGGAGCTCATGGATACTTCGCTCGATAAGTTTTATAAGTACATCTTTGAGAAGAAACAGCGCCATATACCCGAATCCATATTGGCCAAAATCACGGTGGCCACAGTAAATGCCCTTAACTATCTGAAGGAGGAGCTCAAAATTATTCATCGAGATGTGAAGCCGAGCAACATATTGTTGCATCGACGTGGTGACATTAAGCTATGTGATTTTGGTATCTCTGGGCAGTTGGTGGACTCGATAGCCAAGACTAAGGATGCGGGCTGCAGGCCATACATGGCGGTAATTATATATAAATTGAAAAATTGATTGACAAATATTTAAAATTTATTGTATTCCTAGCCGGAGCGTATTGATCCGGAACGCGCCAAGGGCTATGACGTGCGCAGTGATGTTTGGTCTTTGGGCATCACCTTAATGGAGGTGGCAACTGGCACATTTCCCTATCGCAAATGGGGATCCGTTTTTGAGCAGCTTAGCCAGGTAGATTATGGATTAATTTCTCTAGAGTTGTTATAAATTTTATTAAATTTTTTCAGGTTGTACAAGGAGATCCACCAAGATTACATACATCCTACAATGGCATGGAGTTCTCAGTGGAATTTGTGGAGTTTGTCAATACTTGGTAAGATACAAATGCAAGAAATGAAACAAAAATTATTTCTTAATTCCAAATCATATATTTTTGAATCCAATGCAGCCTGATTAAAAAGGAGAGCGACAGGCCAAAGTATAGTCGGCTATTGCAGATGCAGTTCATCAGGCGTGGCGAGAATAGTCATACGGATGTGGCTGCCTATGTGCTGGATGTGCTGGAGTCCATGGAGAGTGATGGCATAACGCAGTTTACGGCCAATCAGCCAGAGGAAAGTTAATTCAAAATTACAGTAACAACAGCAAAAAAAGAAAACAATTGAAAAAAACATAAAACTAAATTGTTGTCTACTTTGTAGCATTCGTAGTGAACGTAGCGCGTATTTTGTTAAACATAACAAAAGTAATATAAAAAAGATATAATTTTTATATTTTGTGAAAAGTAAACAAAAAAACAGCTATAAGTTATAGTGTGTTGATAAATGTTTGAAAACAAAAAATGGAATCATTGTGTATTCTGTGTAGAAATGCCTTTTCTTCTATGTTTATTGTTTATATTATTGTTACAAGAAATTATATAAAATGATAAAGTATAAAAATTAAAAAGCAATATTTGTAAACATTTTTACACGATGGTTGGACAATTGATAAATGGAGATATGTTAACTAAACACCAATTAAAAATTAAAAAAATAAAAACAAAAATATGAGAGAAAAATAGCCATTAAACCAACCACACAATAGTTAATTATAGTTTTTTGCATTTTTATAAAAATTTTCGTTTGCATATTACCTTTAAGTAAAAAGCTTTAAACATTTTCCAAGTGGCTGCATTTTTCTCAAATATGTAGATTGACCGCAAAATAATGCAATTGATACACAATTAATAACAATTAAAAACAAAACACACACAGACACGTTTTTATGCGTAGTATTTAGTTAAGTAAGACCTAAGATATACATATATATAAATATTAGCAAAACAAAAGCAAATGAAAATGCAAAAAAAAAAATTTAATGTATTGTGCCTAAGTATAAAATAAAAAAATGATGAAAAACCTATATTTCAAGATTTGCGAAAAAGTCACAATAAATATTTGAAGCTAAATTAAAGAAATATATAACTAAAGGCAATTAGTTTATGTAGTTATACCTTAGCCAAGCTTATACACAAAACAACTGGCAATGCCACGCCCCCTACATATACACCGCACACAAACACACACTCACACGTAAGCAATTGCACCGTCTAAGCTCCCGTCTGAAAGAATGATTGAAAACAAACAAAAATATTAAATCCATGCCAATGTCTTTTCGATTAATATTTATGCAAGCGCCAATGTGAAAGCAAATGCAAATGTTTATTTTTTGTATACATATACATACTATAAACAAATATATATAAACAAATATATATATACAATATTTATACAATATTAATGAAGAACAAACAGCAACTGCAAATATTTTATCACACACACACACTCATACACAGCGTCCATGCAAATTGTAATTTAGAGAAAGCGTTAACAAATTGTTTTTTATTATCAATTTTATTTAGATTAGTTTGCTTTACATTTTTGTTGCATAGCTTAAAAAAACAATTTAATATATACAATAGACATATTTTTTTAAGAAGTCATCAAATTAAGCAAATACAAATAATTATTATGTGAATAAAATGCGATTATTCTGGCATTAAGAGACAGAAATGTAAAAACTTCGGCTAGCCGAATACATTATACCCTTGCAGGAAGTTCATGCTTACAAATGATTGCAGTTCGAGGTTTAAGATAAGATAGCGATTAATTATCCACTGTATCTGGCTGAAAACTAAAATAACTCACTCGATCTCAAAGACCTGGACTCTGCAGTGTTCCTAAGTTTTAGTTAGCCCAATTAGGCAAGGGTATAATAGTAATCAAGAAAGCAAAATGAAACCACAAAAGACAAATTGATTTGTAGTGCGAGCCTAAGAAAATTACAATATGCTCTTAAAAATTTATAATAATAATAATAAGGCAGAAATCATGCTTGGAGTCGCGAGTGGTCATATTTTTTGACAATAAAAGGTGTAAAAATCTTTTCAAAAATTTAAAGATGATTGTGTATTGTATGCGTGTATATACATATATATACAAATTTAATAATACAAATAATTAGTAGCTTATATAAATATATACATATATATATATATACATATATATAGTATGATATACAAATCAAAACTAATCAATTGCAAGAACCGAACACTCCCCCAAATCAATCAGAATATCCCACTAATCGGCTTCCATTGAATCCCAAAAGGCCTTTCTCGTTTCATATCGAGAACTAACGTCCATAACACTTTACTCAACTCTAATCGAACCTTTTATTCGTAATGCTAATTTAGCAATTAAGTCTTACTATACACATACAATATATTTATATATATATAAACATACATATATAGTCAAATCCTAAAGTTTGGCGTTTAACTAACGATGACCTCTCGAGGATCTACTCTATAAGTATTTTCTCGCACTGTCCTATGTTTAAGCTAAGCAAGATTAAGAAAAGTAAAACAACAACAAACTAACTTAACGTAACTTATCAGAACTCAATCCGCGGCTTATAAAGTATAACTAACACAATATATGATAATTCATAAATAATACGAATAGAAAAGCCTAAAAGTATGCAAGCATAACAAGTGAATATAAGTAAAAACAACAACTAATGAAGTAAATTGTTAAATTCAATATGAAGAGTTTCGATGAATGTGTAAAAAGGCAAATAATATGATTAGTAAATAAATACGAGAATATTAACTAGACTTATGCAGAGTGTTTCTCAGTTTTACGAAGCGGAAGTTTTTAATTAATTTCTTTATTTTGATACCTATTCAAAAAATTTGTATCTCTTGTCTTGAAAGCAGTTTCTGCTGTTCTATTAGATCCTGTCTATTTAATAGTAACGGGTCTAAAACAAATCATCAATTTTTGGGATTTCGTTACAAATGAGTTTTAGCAAAAATGTGTGAATGAACTATGACCTCATTTGATGTTCGATTTGTGTTGAGTTTAAAGGTCAATTATTGACCAATTCATCAATTTGTAATTGCAGTTCAAATAGTTTCGATTGCGTTGAGTAACTTCTGCTCTCGCCTTGAATGGGTATTACGACTATGTTGAAGCCCAGTTATGTAAATAATAGATGGATTCCTAACTTAAGTTGTGTCGATTAGGCGTATTTTGTGTTTAGTTGTTATTTATCGCTTACGTTGAATTATAGAGTGATTTCCGGGCGAGAATACGACAGCTGGCACCATGATTGACACCTATAAAATGGAGGTGCTGCGCCGGGGCTAGTCCTAACTACAATTCTTCGCGATGAGGTCCATTCTCAAACTGACCAGGCCAGCTCCGCTCTCGGAGCCCATCAAATCTCGCCAGGGTAACACCTACATGTTCAGGGCAATGAAGTTCATGGGCTGGATACCGCCGGAGAGTGGAATTCTGCGCTATGTGTACATGCTGTGGTCATGTGCGACCTTCGGTTCGGCCACCTTCTATCTGCCGGTTGCGTTCGTCATCAGCTACGTGCGAGAGTATAACAACTTCACGGCCAGCGGGTTTCTCACCTCGTTCCAGGTGTGCATCAATGTGTATGGCACCTCGGTGAAGACGATCATCACGTTTCTGTCGCTGTGGCGCTTGACTGAAACGGAGCAGATACTGGATCAGTTGGACGAGAGCATACAGGACGATTTGGACCGCAAGGAGATACATCGAACAGTGGCTCGCTGCAACTATGGTTTCCTCATCTATAGCTTCATCTACTGTAGCTTTGTCTCATCCACCGTGCTGTCGTATGTGCTGAGTGGGCGGCCACCTTGGTCCATCTATTTTCCATTCGTGAATTGGCATGATGGTGCCGCCAGTCTGTGGCTGCAGTCGCTCCTGGAGTACATCACCATCTCATTTGTTGTGATGAAGGCTCAGCTGGCGGACACCTATCCCATGATGTTTGTGACCATCTTTCGTGCCCATTACAATGTGCTCAAGGATCATGTGCGACAACTACGCACCGATGCCAACAAAACGGAGAAGGAGAACTACCGTTGCCTGGTCAACTGCATCAATGATCACAAACTGATACTCAGGTAGTTTCATTAGTCACTTGCTAGGCTCCTCAAGATTCCCTTTGTCTTATAGAGGCTGCGAGCTACTGCGTCCCATGATATCAAGGACGATCTTTGTGCAGTTCCTGCTCATTGGGTCCGTTCTGGGCTTGGCACTGATCAACGCCTTCTTCTTCTCGAATTTCTGGCGCGGAGTGGCCGCCCTCTTCTTTGTGCTGACAATACTGATGCAGACATTTCCCTTCTGCTACACCTGTAATCTGCTGATAGAGGACAGTGATGATCTCACCAATACCATCTTTCAATCCAACTGGATAGATGCCGAGCGTGGCTATAAGTCAACCCTGATCCACTTTATGCACCATGTGCAACAGCCCATCATCTTTATTGCCGGCGGCATTTTCCCCATCTCAATGAGCAGCAACATCAGCGTGAGTCCAATATAGATATACTTACATCAAATCGGATCTGATCAGCTTACTAACGTTATATAGGTCGCCAAATTCGCTTTCAGCATCATCACAATTGCTCGCCAAATGATCTTTCGTTGAGACTTCATGAGTTTTGGGAAATGTGCCTTAAGGATCTGGAATAGGGAATGCAGATGATACTTCTTTTATTCTTCTATGGAATAAATCTTAGCACTTTTCTGCACAGCTACAGACAGCTTTTTAGATGAATTTGATCTCTTTTGGTATTAAAGGATTTTTCCAATAAACAGCTTAATCTGAGAGACGAACTTCTTCAACCAATCCAATATATCTTCTTCTCTCAACTCAACTCTCGTTTCTTGAAAAACAAATTCTGAAAACTTTAAATCTTTGAGTTTTATCATTGACCGTATAACATAAAGATGGGACATTTCATACAACGAAAACGGCCACGAAATTTCTTAGCGAGATATCCCAGTTCGATGCGACATACCCCGATCGGCTCACACGAACAGCTACCAACAAGTTCGATCTCTCAATGTGCGAACCTATACTGAGTTAATAGCGTTTTGTACGTCGTCTAGGGCGGACGCTTCGGCAACTTGTCACCGGGTTTCCATCCATCCGCTCGTTGTGATGGCAGAACAAGTTGTGAAATCATTCGTAGCTCTAAATAGCAACAACTACAAACATATGTATGTACATATACATACATATATTGAAGAAGAACATTGAAGACGAGGGACAGAACCTAAGCGGAAGCAGCAAAGCTTTGAATACAAAATTCAAAAAGTATATAAAATCACATACCCAAAACATATGTACACACTTATGTACGCAATTTTTTTTTATCAGCAGCACAAAATTTTGAAATAAACTAGAGCGCATACTTTATCAGATTACGCTGTTCTCTTCGAAAAAGAACTATAAAATAGAGTAATCAACTTGAACTGATTCGAAAGTTATAAAAAAAGTTAAGATCATCTGGGTTTTTCATAAATTTTCATATCTTAAAATATTTTTGTTTGCGCAGATCACTTGGCAAAATTGTCATCAAACTTGAAAATCGGTTGACATATGACGAAGTTATGGCCAATGGAAGTTTTGAAAGATCCGAAACACCGATTTTCAGATACAGTTTTGGGCTTGTGGAGAGGTCAAAAAATAATGGTCTTAATGTGAACAATCTTTGAATGCAGTTTTGTTCAATATGTCGAAACTTGGAAAAATTGGCATCAAACTTGAAAATCGGTTGACATATGACGAAGTTATGGGCAATGAAAGTTTTGAAAGATCCGAAACACCGATTTTCAGATACAGTTTTGGGCATGTGGAGGGGTCAAAAAATAATGGTCTTAATTTGGACAATATTTGAATGCATTTTTTTTTTAAATGCAGAAACTTTGAAAAATTGGCATGAAACTTGAAAATCGGTTGACATATGACGAAGTTATGGCCAATGGAAGTTTTGAAAGACCCGAAACACCGATTTTCAGATACAGTTTTGGGCATGTGGAGGGGTCAAAAAATAATGGTCTTAATTTGGACAATATTTGAATGCAGTTTTCTTCAATATGTCGAAACTTGGAAAAATTGGCATCAAACTTGAAAATCGGTTGACATATGACGAAGTTATGGCCAATGGAAGTTTTGAAAGACCCGAAACACCGATTTTCAGATACAGTTTTGGGCTTGTGGAGGGGTCAAAAAATAATGGTCTTAATTTGGACAATATTTGAATGCAGTTTTGTTCAATATGTCGAAACTTGGAAAAATTGGCATCAAACTTGAAAATCGGTTGACATATGACTAAGTTATGGCCAATGGAAGTTTTGAAAGACCCGAAACACCGATTTTCAGATACAGTTTTGGGCATGTGGAGGGGTCAAAAAATAATGGTCTTAATTTGGACAATATTTGAATGCAGTTTTGTTCAATATGTCGAAACTTGGAAAAATTGGCATGAAACTTAAAAATCGGTTGACATATGACGAAGTTATGGCCAATGGAAGTTTTGAAAGATCCGAAACACCGATTTTCAGATACAGTTTTGGGCTTGTGGAGAGGTCAAAAAATAATGGTCTTAATGTGAACAATCTTTGAATGCAGTTTTGTTCAATATGTCGAAACTTGGAAAAATTGGCATCAAACTTGAAAATCGGTTGACATATGACGAAGTTATGGCCAATGGAAGTTTTGAAAGATCCGAAACACCGATTTTCAGATACAGTTTTGGGCTTGTGGAGGGGTCAAAAAATAATGGTCTTAATGTGAACAATCTTTGAATGCAGTTTTGTTCAATATGTCGAAACTTGGAAAAATTGGCATCAAACTTGAAAATCGGTTGACATATGACGAAGTTATGGCCAATGGAAGTTTTGAAAGATCCGAAACACCGATTTTCAGATACAGTTTTGGGCTTGTGGAGGGGTCAAAAAATAATGGTCTTAATGTGAACAATCTTTGAATGCAGTTTTGTTCAATATGTCGAAACTTGGAAAAATTGGCATCAAACTTGAAAATCGGTTGACATATGACGAAGTTATGGCCAATGGAAGTTTTGAAAGATCCGAAACACCGATTTTCAGATACAGTTTTGGGCATGTGGAGGGGTCAAAAAATAATGGTCTTAATTTGGACAATATTTGAATGCATTTTTTTTTTAAATGCAGAAACTTTGAAAAATTGGCATGAAACTTGAAAATCGGTTGAAATATGACGAAGTTATGGCCAATGGAAGTTTTGAAAGACACGAAACACCGATTTTCAGATACAGTTTTGGGCATGTGGAGGGGTCAAAAAATAATGGTCTTAATTTGGACAATATTTGAATGCAGTTTTCTTCAATATGTCGAAACTTGGAAAAATTGGCATCAAACTTGAAAATCGGTTGACATATGACGAAGTTATGGCCAATGGAAGTTTTGAAAGACCCGAAACACCAATTTTCAGATACAGTTCTGGGCTTGTGGAGGGGTCAAAAAATAATGGTCTTAATTTGGACAATATTTGAATGCAGTTGTGTTCAATATGTCGAAACTTGGAAAAATTGGCATCAAACTTGAAAATCGGTTGACATATGACTAAGTTATGGCCAATGGAAGTTTTGAAAGATCCGAAACACCGATTTTCAGATACAGTTTTGGGCTTGTGGAGGGGTCAAAAAATAATGGTCTTAATGTGAACAATCTTTGAATGCAGTTTTGTTCAATATGTCGAAACTTGGAAAAATTGGAGTCAAACTTGAAAATCGGTTGACATATGACGAAGTTATGGCCAATGGAAGTTTTGAAAGACCCGAAACACCGACTTTCAGACACAGTTTTGGGCTTGTGGAGGGGTCAAAAAATAATGGTCTTAATGTGAACAATCTTTGAATGCAGTTTTGTTCAATATGTCGAAACTTGGAAAAATTGGCATGAAACTTGAAAATCGGTTGACATATGACGAAGTTATGGCCAATGGAAGTTTTGAAAGATCCGAAACACCGATTTTCAGATACAGTTTTGGGCTTGTGGAGGGGTCAAAAAATAATGGTCTTAATGTGAACAATCTTTGAATGCAGTTTTGTTCAATATGTCGAAACTTGGAAAAATTGGCATCAAACTTGAAAATCGGTTGACATATGACGAAGTTATGGGCAATGAAAGTTTTGAAAGATCCGAAACACCGATTTTCAGATACAGTTTTGGGCATGTGGAGGGGTCAAAAAATAATGGTCTTAATTTGGACAATATTTGAATGCATTTTTTTTTTAAATGCAGAAACTTTGAAAAATTGGCATGAAACTTGAAAATCGGTTGACATATGACGAAGTTATGGCCAATGGAAGTTTTGAAAGACCCGAAACACCGATTTTCAGATACAGTTTTGGGCATGTGGAGGGGTCAAAAAATAATGGTCTTAATTTGGACAATATTTGAATGCAGTTTTCTTCAATATGTCGAAACTTGGAAAAATTGGCATCAAACTTGAAAATCGGTTGACATATGACGAAGTTATGGCCAATGGAAGTTTTGAAAGACCCGAAACACCGATTTTCAGATACAGTTTTGGGCTTGTGGAGGGGTCAAAAAATAATGGTCTTAATTTGGACAATATTTGAATGCAGTTTTGTTCAATATGTCGAAACTTGGAAAAATTGGCATCAAACTTGAAAATCGGTTGACATATGACTAAGTTATGGCCAATGGAAGTTTTGAAAGACCCGAAACACCGATTTTCAGATACAGTTTTGGGCATGTGGAGGGGTCAAAAAATAATGGTCTTAATTTGGACAATATTTGAATGCAGTTTTGTTCAATATGTCGAAACTTGGAAAAATTGGCATGAAACTTAAAAATCGGTTGACATATGACGAAGTTATGGCCAATGGAAGTTTTGAAAGATCCGAAACACCGATTTTCAGATACAGTTTTGGGCTTGTGGAGAGGTCAAAAAATAATGGTCTTAATGTGAACAATCTTTGAATGCAGTTTTGTTCAATATGTCGAAACTTGGAAAAATTGGCATCAAACTTGAAAATCGGTTGACATATGACGAAGTTATGGCCAATGGAAGTTTTGAAAGATCCGAAACACCGATTTTCAGATACAGTTTTGGGCTTGTGGAGGGGTCAAAAAATAATGGTCTTAATGTGAACAATCTTTGAATGCAGTTTTGTTCAATATGTCGAAACTTGGAAAAATTGGCATCAAACTTGAAAATCGGTTGACATATGACGAAGTTATGGCCAATGGAAGTTTTGAAAGATCCGAAACACCGATTTTCAGATACAGTTTTGGGCTTGTGGAGGGGTCAAAAAATAATGGTCTTAATGTGAACAATCTTTGAATGCAGTTTTGTTCAATATGTCGAAACTTGGAAAAATTGGCATCAAACTTGAAAATCGGTGGTCATATGACGAAGTTATGGCCAATGGAAGTTTTGAAAGATCCGAAACACCGATTTTCAGATACAGTTTTGGGCATGTGGAGGGGTCAAAAAATAATGGTCTTAATTTGGACAATATTTGAATGCATTTTTTTTTTAAATGCAGAAACTTTGAAAAATTGGCATGAAACTTGAAAATCGGTTGAAATATGACGAAGTTATGGCCAATGGAAGTTTTGAAAGACACGAAACACCGATTTTCAGATACAGTTTTGGGCATGTGGAGGGGTCAAAAAATAATGGTCTTAATTTGGACAATATTTGAATGCAGTTTTCTTCAATATGTCGAAACTTGGAAAAATTGGCATCAAACTTGAAAATCGGTTGACATATGACGAAGTTATGGCCAATGGAAGTTTTGAAAGACCCGAAACACCAATTTTCAGATACAGTTCTGGGCTTGTGGAGGGGTCAAAAAATAATGGTCTTAATTTGGACAATATTTGAATGCAGTTGTGTTCAATATGTCGAAACTTGGAAAAATTGGCATCAAACTTGAAAATCGGTTGACATATGACTAAGTTATGGCCAATGGAAGTTTTGAAAGATCCGAAACACCGATTTTCAGATACAGTTTTGGGCTTGTGGAGGGGTCAAAAAATAATGGTCTTAATGTGAACAATCTTTGAATGCAGTTTTGTTCAATATGTCGAAACTTGGAAAAATTGGAGTCAAACTTGAAAATCGGTTGACATATGACGAAGTTATGGCCAATGGAAGTTTTGAAAGACCCGAAACACCGACTTTCAGACACAGTTTTGGGCTTGTGGAGGGGTCAAAAAATAATGGTCTTAATGTGAACAATCTTTGAATGCAGTTTTGTTCAATATGTCGAAACTTGGAAAAATTGGCATGAAACTTGAAAATCGGTTGACATATGACGAAGTTATGGCCAATGGAAGTTTTGAAAGATCCGAAACACCGATTTTCAGATACAGTTTTGGGCTTGTGGAGGGGTCAAAAAATAATGGTCTTAATGTGAACAATCTTTGAATGCAGTTTTGTTCAATATGTCGAAACTTGGAAAAATTGGGATCAAACTTGAAAATCGGTTGACATATGACGAAGTTATGGCCAATGGAAGTTTTGAAAGACCCGAAACACCGATTTTCAGATAAAAACTGTGGAGGGGTCAAAAAATAATGGTCTTAATTTGGACAATATTTGAATGCATTTTTTTTTTAAATGCAGAAACTTTGAAAAATTGGCATGAAACTTGAAAATCGGTTGAAATATGACGAAGTTATGGCCAATGGAAGTTTTGAAAGACCGGAAACACCGATTTTCAGATAAAAACTGTGGAGGGGTCAAAAAATAATGGTCTTAATTTGGACAATATTTGAATGCAGTTTTCTTCAATATGTCGAAACTTGGAAAAATTGGCATCAAACACCGAACACCGAAACACCGAAACACCGATTTTCAGACACAGTTTTAGGCATGTGGAGGGGTCAAAAAATAATGGTCTTAATTTGGACAATATTTGAATGCAGTTTTGTTCAGTATGTCGAAACTTGGAAAAATTGGCATGAAACTTGAAAATCGGTTGACATATGACGAAGTTATGGCCAATGGAAGTTTTGAAAGACCCGAAACACCGATTTTCAGACACAGTTTTGGGCATGTGGAGGGGTCAAAAAATAATGGTCTTAATTTGGATAATATTTAAATGCATTTCTTTTTTAAATGCAGAAACTTTGAAAAATTGGCATGAAACTTGAAAATCGGTTGAAATATGACGAAGTTATGGCCAATGGAAGTTTTGAAAGACCCGAAACACCGATTTTCAGATACAGTTTTGGGCATGTGGAGGGGTCAAAAAATAATGGTCTTAATTTGGACAATATTTGAATGCAGTTTTGTTCAATATGTCGAAACTTGGAAAAATTGGCATGAAACTTGAAAATCGGTTGACATATGACGAAGTTATGGCCAATGGAAGTTTTGAAAGACCCGAAACACCGATTTTCAGATACAGTTTTGGGCATGTGGAGGGGTCAAAAAATAATGGTCTTAATTTGGACAATATTTGAATGCAGTTTTGTTCAATATGTCGAAACTTGGAAAAATTGGCATGAAACTTGAAAATCGGTTGACATATGACGAAGTTATGGCCAATGGAAGTTTTGAAAGACCCGAAACACCGATTTTCAGATACAGTTTTGGCCTTGTGGAGGGGTCAAAAACTAATGGTCTTAATTTGGACAATATTTGAATGCAGTTTTCTTCAATATGTCGAAACTTGGAAAAATTGGCATCAAACTTGAAAATCGGTTGAAATATGACGAAGTTATGGCCAATGGAAGTTTTGAAAGACCCGAAACACCGATTTTCAGATACAGTTTTGGGCATGTGGAGGGGTCAAAAAATAATGGTCCTAATTTGGACAATATTTGAATGCAGTTTTGTTCAATATGTCGAAACTTGGAAAAATTGGCATGAAACTTGAAAATCGGATGACATATGACTAGGTTATGGCCAATGGAAGTTTTGAAAGACCCGGAACACCGATTTTCAGATACAGTTTTGGGCATGTGGAGGGGTCAAAAAATAATGGTCTTAATTTGGACAATATTTGAATGCAGTTTTGTTCAATATGTCGAAACTTGGAAAAATTGGCATGAAACTTGAAAATCGGTTGACATATGACGAAGTTATGGCCAATGGAAGTTTTGAAAGACCCGAAACACCGATTTTCAGATACAGTTTTGGGCATGTGGAGGGGTCAAAAAATAATGGTCTTAATTTGGACAATATTTGAATGCAGTTTTGTTCAATATGTCGAATCTTGGAAAAATTGGAGTCAAACTTGAAAATCGGTTGACATATGACGAAGTTATGGCCAATGGAAGTTTTGAAAGACCCGAAACACCGATTTTCAGACACAGTTTTGGGCATGTGGAAGGGTCAAAAAATAATGGTCTTAATTTGGACAATATTTGAATGCAGTTTTGTTCAATATGTCGAAACTTGGAAAAATTGTCATCAAACTTGAAAATCGGTTGACATATGACTAAGTTATGGCCAATGGAAGTTTTGAAAGACCCGAAACACCGATTTTCAGATACAGTTTTGGGCATATGGAGGGGTCAAAAAATAATGGTCTTAATTTGGACAATATTTGAATGCAGTTTTGTTCAATATGTCGAAACTTGGAAAAATTGGCATGAAACTTGAAAATCGGTTGACATATGACGAAGTTATGGCCAATGGAAGTTTTGAAAGACCCGAAACACCGATTTTCAGATACAGTTTTGGGCTTGTGGAGGGGTCAAAAAATAATGGTCTTAATTTGGACAATATTTGAATGCAGTTTTCTTCAATATGTCGAAACTTGGAAAAATTGGCATGAAACTTGAAAATCGGTTGACATATGACGAAGTTATGGCCAATGGAAGTTTTGAAAGACCCGAAACACCGATATTCAGATACAAGCCCAAAACTATCTGAAAATCGGTATTTCGGGTCTTTCAGTTCAAGTTCATCAGTTATAGTTCTTTTTCGAAGAGAACATAGTAATCTGATAAAGTATGCGCTCTAGTTTATTTCAAAATTTTGTGGTGCTGATAACAAAAAAATTGAGTACATAAGTGTGTACATATATTTTGCGTATGTGATTTTTTATAGTTTGCCCCTCTTTTTCAATGTACATATATTCATTTATGTATGTATATGTACATATGTATGTAGTTGTTGCTATTTAGAGCTACGAATGATTTCACAACTTGCTCTGCCATCACAACGAGCGGATGGATGGAAACCCGGTGACAAGTTGCCGAAGCGTCCGCCCTAGACGACGTACAAAACGCTATTAACTCAGTATAGGTTCGCACATTGAGAGATCGAACTTGTTGGTAGCTGTTCGTGTGAGCCGATCGGGGTATGTCGCATCGAACTGGGGTATCTCGCTAAGAAATTTCGCGTTATATGGTCGGTGATATGGCTTTGATCCTATTTTAAATCGGTATCAAAAGTTTATTACTGTTTTGAAAAATATGGCAAGGAAAGTGCTCCATTGTAATAAATCTGGTTTTTAGTAAAAAAAAATTGGGTCTCTTACAACTTTGAGAAGCCATAATTTAGCTAAAAATCAACCGATTTTCAAAATTTTTGCATTTTTGTCAATGGATTTGATAATATTTTGAATCTACATCAAAAATTTTTCCATACGTCAGTTTTCAATTTTGACCCCTTTTTGGTCATTTTTGCATACTAGCCCCTTCCAAAAAGGTCAAAAAAAATGAAAATTATTAAATCGTAATTTTACGTTCCCAATCGATTTCAGGCATCGAAATAAGTATAAAAAACTTTACACCACTTGATTTGGACCAATATTTTAGAAAATATCGCTCAATTCTAAATTTAATGCTTCGAAACTCAGTGTTCGTTGTATGAAATGTCCCATTTATATATTATATGGTCCGTGGCTTTATCTAAAATTTATCTTTTATTTATATGTATATATCTTATCTTATGATTTTTTTTATGCGGTCAAAACATAACCGATTTTCAAAATTTGTTTAATTCATTAATTCAGGATTAATATTAGCAGTTTGATAATTTACATTTCTTTATTTTCTTTTATTCTCCAAAAAAAAAAAAAAAAATCTGGCAAAAATTAAATCCTAAGAATTGGAAAAACGAAATCAATTAGATATTATTAGATTTCTATCATCAAAACAATTTTAGAAAAATTTACTATTAATGAAGTTCGATTCAACTGACCCAATAATTAACAAATTACTTAATAAAAACAAAAAATTATTTTCAAGCTTCGTTCAATACCCTGCATTGAATACGTAGAGCATATATATTTTGAAAAGCTATACAAAGTGAATCAAATATATTATAAATATTAAATATATAATATTTTTTGTGAATTCTAAGTGACATTTTTTTTAACTTTCTTTCTTTTGCCAAAGTTGCTATCAAATTACGTCTGTAAACTAAAATACCTCAAATTAATCAGTTATGCCGGTTGTAAATATTGTCTATTGCACATTTTAATATTAAATATTGAATACACTCATACAGAGACCCATAGACCCACACAATTTGTGATTGAGGCGCGTGCGGAGCATGTAAATGCGTGGATTAGGAGTACGTGTTGGGCATGGAAAGGGTCAAATTACGTCCACAAAATGCGTAGGCTGAACCTGCATATACAATACTCAATGGGCCAAGTCGGAGCTGTTCGCTGGATGATTCCAGAGTTCAGTCTATCGCCGAAAGCCGAACGAGTATATTTAAAGATAAATTTTGATTGATTTCGATTGGGATTCTAATTTGGGTCAACGACATGCTGGTGGGCATTATACTGATCAGCTGGCTGATCTTACTATGGATGTATTTTCTGTGGAGTCGCAGGCGTTTCTACAAGGCTGCCTGGCAGCTGAGGGGACCTCTGGGATGGCCCTTCATTGGCATGGGACTGCAAATGATGGATCCACAGAGTGAGTGACAAACACAAAATTTTCTCAATATCTTTTAATTCAACTTTATTTTCGTTTAGCATTTCTACCCTATATGGATACTCTCTCGCACAAGTATAAGGCACCTTTTATATCCTGGATGGGCACGAATTGCTTTCTCTATGTTAACGATCCGCAGACGGTTGAGCAAATCTTCAACTCGACGCACTGCACCAATAAGGGAGACTTTTATCGCTTCATGAGCTCAGCCATTGGCGATGGGCTCTTCACTTCCAGCTGTAAGTTATAGAATCTTCTCTAAAATTATATTTGAATACCCTTTGCATTTTACCCATTGTATAACATTCTGTCTTGTTTTCTTCTGTTTAGCTCCTCGCTGGCAGAAACATCGTCGCCTCATAAATCCTGCCTTTGGTCGTCCTATACTCTGTAATTTTTTGCCAATTTTTAATGCCGAGTCGGAGGTATTGCTGGAGAAATTACAATTAGAGGGTGTCAAATACGGTAAAACCTTGGAGATCTATGAGATATTGAAGAAAATTGTACTGGAAGCAGCTTGTCGTAAGTTGTGCATTTTATTGTACTTGGATTGTAATAGTAATAGTTTATTATTTTGCTACCATTTACAGAAACAACCATGGGCAAAAAAATGAATTTTCAACACGATGGTTCCAAGGCTATTTTTGAGGCTTACAGCGGGTGAGTTCAGTATTTATGAATATGTCATTAGGGTATCTATTTATTCGCTATCTCTATATTTCAATTATTTACTTATTTAAAATTATTCATTCGGGTTTTTAAATTATGTTATCTAAAAATAACAACTTATTTTTCTGTTGTTAGTTCTTGTACTCCAAGGGCAAACATATTTATGAATACAATTTAAATACAATTTTCTTAGCTTTAGATTTCGTTTTATTTAAGTTATTTTTTTTTTCTTATAAATTTATATAGTTAATTAATTTTTATTTTTAAAAGCCTTTCAAATTTATAAGAATTTTCATTTATTTTATTTTTACAGTATATAAATATTTTATGTTTTATTAAGCGTAGAATCCGTACTTCACAATGTACCTTAACAACACAGTTGAATATAAATATTAAATAGACCAAAACTCATTTATAGTTTGATGTATATGAATGCATTATTATTATTCATAGATTAATTGTATATTTTTCGTAGCATAACTTTAAGGGAAACTTTCCACCCTTGTAAATAGTTTAAGGCAGAATGATGTTGACCTACACAACTGTATAATCCTGTCTCGCTCTCAATGGTCTTCCGCTGTCCTTGTCTTACCTATTAGCTAATTAGAATGTTGCGGTTGCTCTTGGCAGTTCTACTCAGCCATGGCTAATTCAACGCGACGCGACTTCACTGCTCATTGCATTTGAAGAGCGAGGGAGGTACTGTTGTGAGGGACGTAGCGAGGGGTTAGTCGAGGGAGAGGGGTAGTAATATAAATTTCAGTGACGCTGCTTTAATACAAATATTTGCTTGCAGCGTGACGGAGGTATGCGTGAAGCGAATGCTCTCACCTTGGCTGTATCCGGAGCTCATCTATCGCTGGTCGCGGCTGTTTGTCCGCCAGCAGAAGGTAGTCGGTGTGCTCTTGGGATTTGTGGAGCAGGTAGAGTAGTCAAGTCAGTTCAATTCCAAACTATTCTATATACGTATGTATGTATAATTTATATCACAGCTGCTGCAGCCCGCCGTTGCGGTTGTGGGCGTGGAGGTGGATGGCGATGGCAACCAACTGATGGGGGCACAACAACAGCAACAGCAGAGAAGCAAATCAAAGTCAATATTCATTGAGCAGGTGCGAGAGCATGTGGAGCGTGGGCAGCAAATGAGCTGGCAGGATGTGCGGGATGAGGCGAATGTGATTATAGCAGCGGTAATTAAGCTTGTGGAGGATTCCGTGAATTCGCTGATTGGAGCCCCTTTTTGACGAATCCCAACATGACAGCCAACATGCTCACTCACTCTCTCTGTCTCTCTCTCTCTATTAATACTCTCTCCACAGACCTTTGAAACCACTTCAACCGCTTTATACTTCACCATACTCTGCCTGGCCATGCATCCCGTCTACCAAGATAAGCTGTATGAGGAGCTGGTGGCACAGCTGCCAGAGCAGGGGGAGCTCACCATGGAACAGCTGGAGCGGCTTACCTACACTGAGATGGTCATTAATGAAGCTATGCGTCTGTTTGCGCCGGTTCCCATGGTGCTCCGCCGTGTTGGACAGGATTTGCAGCTGACCCGAGATGATAGAAACTATACAATACCAGCCGGCACACAGATTGGCATCGATATCTATAATATGCAGCGGGATGTGAGGGTTTGGGGTCCGCTGGCTCGAAGCTACAATCCAGATGAACATTTCGGCCCACTGGCACCTCCGCGACATGCCTTCGCCTTTGTGCCCTTCACGAAAGGATTGAGGATGTGCATTGGATATCGTTATGCGCTGATGCTGATGAAGTTGCTGCTGGCCAAGATCTTTCGCTGCTACCGGATTAGCACGGATGCCAAGATGTCGGAGCTGCTGGTCAAGGGAAACATTTCATTGAAGCTCAAGGAATACCCAATGTGTCGTGTGGCGCAGCGGAGAAGGCAATCAGAGTGAGACGTCTTCAACAAATTGCAATTTTCCAATTAAAAATGTAATTTTTATTGCATTCTCGGCCACTATCAACATTTCCCCTTCACCACCCCTCCTCACGCTCCTCTCTTCAATTTATGTTGCTAATTGAATTTGTTCACAAGTTGCAGAAATAATTCATTTTCAGTGCGAAAATGAATCCTTATCGGTGCCCCTATGGCCAGTTGTGTATGCCAGGTACACACTGCGTATACGCAATGCAATATAAATGACTTAATTGCATTTCAAGGTGCGTCTAGTCCCCCCTCTCCCGTACCCTGCCTGCCTGCTTGCATTTGCAAACTAATCACAAAATTGCATAGATATACCAAACTTTGTTTACACTAAACACACAGCCACGCATTCCATTAGCACACACACACACACACACACACATCCACACACAACCCTCCAGCTGATAGCTTGGCATATACGTAATATTAACTCATAGTTATACGATACCCCATGGGCACCTCAGTTGCAACTTGTTGCTCGATTCGGTTTCACATGTGGTAAACCGAAAATTTTGATAGCTCTTTGAACAAATGCTTAATTTATGTTTAAGTTGTATTAAGAATGGTTTAATTTTGTGAATATTGTTCAAATTTATATGATTTTATTATTTGTTGTTGGTTATTAAATTTTTTAATTTAATCATTTATAATTCTGTAATCATTATTTTTCTATGAATAAGCGTTTGTAATCAAAAGGTTCATTGTCGAAGTATTTGATAATATGCTGGCGTAGTAGTAGAAGTAGAAATAGTAGTAGAAGTAGTAGTAGAAATATAAGTAGAAATAATAGTAGAATTAGTTGTAAAAATAGTGGAAGAAATGGGAGTAGTTGCAGAGATAGTAGTAGAATTTGTTTAAGAGATAAGTGTAAAATGATATGCACACTTAACTCCTTGACAAAAAGTCGAGAAAGAATGAAATTTGTACATCTGAATTTCACGTTACGTTATTTTTGGTTACGTTTAGCTCGATCATTTTTTAGGCATTGCGCCACTTGTCCGACTGCCGCATTCTTTTTGTCGGAAATATGACGAAAAAGGCATGTCTTATAACTTACAAAATATTTTCGATCGGATTTTTTTCGCTTAAGCAGCATATCTCCTACATTCTTGAAATCTCCCAATATGTATATGACGCTAGCGCTAAGACGGTCTCTTGTCATGATCATATTATTGGTATAACTGTTTGGCTTATTATTGCTCACTATGATAAAATATTAAATTAATATTAAAAGTACTGCATTTTATATAAACTAATCAATAATTATTTACTCATTTCATTTTCTTGTAAAAGTTACCTTTTCATAGAGGTATTTTATTTTATTTAATAGGTATTGTCTCTTAAGCCTATGTAGAATAGTTGATTTACCAGCGACCGCGGCCACGACCTCCTCCGCCGCCGCCACCACCACCACCACCACGTCCTCTGTTAAAACCACCACCTCCTCCACCACGTCCACCAGAACCGCCTCTATAGCCACCGCCACCTCCTCGTCCGCCACGACCTGTTAATTAATGTAAAAGTCATCAAATTGCTTTGCATTTAAAAATTACATTATAACCTACCCATGCCGCCGCCGCCTCGTCCTCGGCCACCACCCACTCCACCACTGGGACCGTTCTTCTTTTTCGCGCCTTTTGGCTGCGGTGGTTTTGGCAGGAATCTTGAGATGGGTAAGAGCTTGCCGGGATCAATGAAAAGCGTTTGATTTGGTTTAAAACTGTTTGCGAATATGTTATCTGACAGTTTTATGGAGACCGAGTAGTCACGCACTGTTCCGAAAATTTCATCAATTTTTCCAATCTGTTCCTTGTTCTCAAGGAAAATCGGTGCATTGAAGTAGGGTACATCATCGATTTGTACTTTGCAAACGAGGTCGTTTTGGCAGGTGTATGTGAAGCTGCCCAGCGGAATAACGCGATCTGGTGGACCCTGATCGAAGGCACCGCGTCCGCCGCCGCCTCTACCAAATCCACCACCGCGTCCTCCACCACCACGACCACCGCCGCCACCTCCTCCACCAAACTTGTTGAATCCGCCGCCGCCACGACCACCTCCGCCGCCACCACCGCGGAAACCTACAAAAATTATAAACTCTGTATTAAAAATGCACTTTATGATGAGTATTTCAATACCAACCTCTACCACCGCCGCCACCACCTCCTCGAGGACCACCAAAACCCATTTTTAATTTAAAATTGAAAAATTCAAACTATAAACACGTGCGTCGCGTGTCTTGCTGTGCTGCTGGAACCGGAATTGATATGGAGCAAAGAACGAAATGAACGAACTAAATCCATGGCTATCGTTAATTTGATTCGATAGCGCCAAGTATCGAAACGAGTGCGCGTGCGAATCTGAAATGAGCGACCTATCGTTATCGTTTTCAGTGTTTTAATTAATTAGCTGTTATTTAGTTTGAATAATTCATTTTATAATTTAATAATATGTAGGCTAGGCTGCACTTTTAATTATGTGTTTAATTTTAGTTTCATCATCTACAATTTTAAAGATTATTTAATTTGTACAGCTATAAATGTTTAATTTCATAATATTTAAAATGGCTGCATAAGTAATAACAATTTACTTTCACAAAAAAAAAAAAATAGTTTTGTTTTATTAAAATGTTATGTGTGTTATTTCCGACTAAACCCGTATCCATTTCTTTAGGATTCATATAAAGCTGATCTCCTCTTAAATGAATGAAATGTCATCTTGTCCCGTATTCTGGGCTTCTTATCATCTTAACAAAGTGCACCGCAAAATGCATAATTCAATGGTATCACGACGGGCTACCACCTGTCGTCTGTCTTCCTTTGGACCATGCCTTGCTCCCAGCTCTTATGTACAGGAGAAGCCCTAGAGCGCTTAAGTACGTGAAAATTATGCAATAAACGAGACGAAGATGAATATGAAGATGTTGACTTGAAGCGAGAATCGTTAACGCGTCAACAGACAGAGGAGCCAGAGGAAGTGGAGTGCACGAAGGCGTGTCTCGGGCGTGGCTGTACTTTAATCAGAGCATTAATCTAATACTTGTGTTGAGCTTCCGACCAAAGGTTATTCAGCACAATAAAAGCATTTAAATGGTCTGCAATAAGTAATTAACTCATCTAGACAACAAAATCAAACTATACAAACTGACAGCACTTTTGAATACCCTGTATAGTGTGACAGCCCCTGTGGAAGCTGCTGACCTTTAGAGATTCTCTCTGGGGGGCATAATGAAGTAAAGTTTATTCTGAGCATTCCCTGTAATTGGGCAGAGTGCGTGGAGTGATGTTTTGTGTGGCCAACAGAGAGACTAATCAATTATGTAGCATATGCAACTAGTCGATCATTTGCTCATTATTACTCGCATTTTCCGACTCTGTTTTGTCTTATTATTAATGAAGCCAAGTTTAGCAAGTTTTCAATTAGTTATGCGCCATCCATACGGTGACTTGGCGCATAATCAAGACAAACGTAAGGATTATAATAAAATATTTAACTCGCTCCGAGTCGAATCGAGTCGACTTGAGTTGAGATGAGTTGAGTTAATTGACTGGGGAGCAGTCCCGTCCAAGCCAGGCCAAGGCAGTTCTCTTTTGTATAACTGGCCCTGGCAGCACCTTTCGTCATCCACTTTGATTTAGGCCCTTTTTGTGTGGCCGTTACGCTCTCTTGGCCAGCTAATGTGATTAACCAGGCCAACTCGATAGCCATTCTTTTTTTTAGTGGGATGAATGGGAGGACCTGATGCCAATTTCGGCTGTAATGCGATTTTTATGAGCAGCTAAGAATTGCAGAATTGCAGTTGACTTTTAGTTCAAATTAATTTATAATTTAATTAGTTATTAATCTTAAACAAGATAGTTTAACCCGTCCACAATGTTAATCAAAGGAATGTCCAATTTTTTGTTAGACAACTTGTCTTAATTAACTTTTGTCTAACCTGCCCCCAAGTATCAAAGATTAGCAAAAACTTTGTTTGGCTAAACCAAACAGATTGAATTCATTTTCGCATTTCATTTCATGGACAATATATCTGAACTGCAGTTAACACTTTTTGTGCTCCTCTAATTACAGTGGTGGCCATGATATGGGCAATGTGGGTGTTAATGTTAATTACAATTAAACATTTAGCATGATGGGCCCGCATGTGCGTTAACTGTGGACAATCAATAAAACAAAAGCATTAACCGGCATACACTCATCCAGTTCTCATAAGATCCTTTAAGGGGTAAACCACATCAACACCCCCTAAAGATGGACGTGAGTCGTGAGTCGTGACTCGTGACTTGCATAAGAAATTGTGTCGTCGTGACTTGAGCTTAGAATATGATTACTTTGAATCTAAAAGGTTGAATGTAAGTCTAGGTGGAATTTAAGCTGTGCTTAAATACATATTAAATTTTAAAAGGTAATTTATTTTGCAAAATTCTCTTCTCGTCTCTTCTGATTAATGCTTAATATAATTACTTTAAATAAAGCTCAGGATATCTTAAATATGTATTTATCACAATTAAATTATTATTATTTAATTTTACAATATTTTTATATTTATTTATTTTTTTTTTTCAAATGATTTATAAATGTTTTTTTATATTTCCCTACTCTTCAGAGTCAATCCCTATAATTTGCGGCACGTTCTCATCTCTGAAACACAGAACAACAGCAACTGTTGCTGCTGGAATGTTGCTGGAGTACCGTGGCTGTGACTGTGGCTGTTGCTGGTAATGTTGCTCGTGTTTTAGTTGCAACAATCGAGAGAGCCTAATTAAGTTTATTTTTGTTTTTACGAGACAGACGCATGTCTTAGTCTCTGAGTGCCGCAAGTGAAATCTGTTTGTCGGAAGAAGGAGTCGTAAATGGGAAAATGAGCTGACGACCCGACTGAATGTTAATGCTAATTGTTACTGTAGTTTGATGTGATGTGCACAGTATGTACATGTGTGGGGGTGTGTGATATGTATGTGTGTGTGGATATGCATGGTGCAATGTTCAAGTTCTTGGGATGTTAGGAAACTTAAAGTGCCAAACGTTTTACCTCAAATTGAATTAGTTTAGGCCATGTGTGCAGAATTCAAACAGACATGTAGACAGACAGGACATAAACGCTTAACTCAATTTTGAGAAACCAACGAAAAGTTTCTTTGGGCAAAGCTCAACCAATGATTCCCAACTATTTGTCGTAGGCGTCAACTGAAATCAGGGCGAAAATATTTAACGAAATTGCATTAAAAAGTTATCCAAAAAGCCGCCGACAAACTGTTCGCATTTGTCAGCCACTTTGACTTCGACTTCTGTCTGAGTTCAGATACTATTTTCTAGGCCTTCGTTGAGTCTCCTCCTTGAAAGTTGAATGTGGCCAAGGATACAACTTTGTAACGAGTGCATTCAAGGAATCGCCATGGTTCGACTTTAATGAAACCCTATTCTTAGTTAGATTTAAAAAAAATCCTTCCAAGCGATTTCATTGCGAAAAGAATTATCAATACAAATAATTTGTAATAAATATTAATCGATGAAAGTTTTGTCGTAATTTTACTGCTCAAACCGATTAATTTGCATACATCATTCTGCTTTAAATTTATTTATGAGATTGTCAACTTTTTGTTGTCGCTTGTTCATTGACAAATTGTTTGCTGTGCAACTGCCAAACGAGCAAAATGCAAACTTTCTGTTGGACAGAAAAAAAAGAAGAAAAATAAATGAAAATAAAATATAGAGTGGAGAGAAGTTGTAAATGGGAACTGGAGACGCCAGCAAACTGTTGTAAATGTGAAGCGACAATGGGGGAGTCCACAGAATCGAAGTGTGCAAAGTTTAAATGGCAACAAAAACAATGTGGGCGTTACCAGAGGAGGCTGTACTCACCCACTGACATAGGTTGTGAGTCCCGGCTCTCCACGCTTCCGTGTCAGTTAGCAAACTTTTCGCTGTTGTTTGGCCGTATCCTGCGGCTGCAGCAACGTCGCATAAATTAGCAAACATGGAGCGAGCGATGCGCGTGACTGTTGCCTGTTGAAGAGCCATTCCATTTCACCAGGATCAGCACCAGCATCAGTACTGGGAGCACTCCCAGTCCCCCTAACTACTCATGCTAATACCTCCTACACTCTCACCCTTCGCCTCTCTTAGTGCCTCTCTCTTTGTTCGCTGACGAACCTTTTTCGCCTCAAATACCCATCCTACGCCTGCATACAAATGACTTACTGATTGAGTCCTCAGACTCTCTGTGCTCTCTGCACTGGCTGCAAATTAGCCATGTTCATGTGGTCCAGCCGAAAGCCAGTGTAAAAATTCTCTAACAGCTGCTCTTCACAGTTCCCAGTTAGTCAGGCAGTCACTCAGTCCCAGTGTCCGTTTATGCCAGCACCAACTTCAATTCGGGCTGCATTTGCAATTAAAGGATTTCCGACATTTTCGCAGAAACTGGCCAGCGCAATTAATTAAAAACTTTCCATTGCAACTGCATTTTCTGCTCCTATCTGGCATTGATTTTGATAATATTTATTAGATAAAGCGCATAAATTTATTTGTTAACTAACTATGAATTTGAGTTTTTTACGGTAGCACGAATTTTATGTTCCTGACACTTTAATTAAAATTATGCATACGACAGCTGGTCTAGCAATGATAATAAATTTGCATAGAAATATAAAATTTTCATTTGGATTACGGGAAAAGTCATAACTCGATTTTCACAATAAATTTAAAGTTTAAAAAATAATTAGCTGCATTTAGTTTTGGCTAAAAGCATATTAGCAGCAGCTTCAATTTTGAGAGCTTATTAAATATTCATAAAACACAAATTGAATTTTTCATAAAATTTGAACAAATTTCGTTTATTAATAATAATAGATTTAGTGAGTAAATAATTATGAATATTTCAAATTTTGGTTATTGGTTAATTAAGTACAAAGGGACGTGAAATTATTTAATTTAGACACCAAATAAATAGTTACTCTACTTTTGTTTTAAATAAATATATTTTATGTAGTGTAATGAAGTTTATATGTTTAATTATTTTGTTCGACTTTAAGCTTACAATGAGCTAATTGGTTAAAATTCGATCAAAAAAATTTGTTTAATTTGCAGATGGGGTTCTCGTTAATTTCATTTCTTAGAATTATGTGCTGTATTCAAAACTAAATAGGATTTTCCTCAATATAAATATTATTTGCTCTTCGCTTGTGCCTCAGGCTTAAATTCAAACAGTAAAAACATTTACAATTAAAGAAGTCTAAGAACAAATTTGATTACAGTGCTGTCTACACTAATATGCCAACATGCATGCAGCTGCAGTTAAGCGCAGATGGCGACAATTGTTGTTGTTTTGTGTGGAACTCAACGTGCTCATTATATGTAGTATGTACATACATACATATGTAATTTCGGCTGGATATTAAGCATACGCAGCGTGTGCGTTACGTTGGAGTAATTAAATTAATCAGGTTGCCTAACAGTATGCAACAGCTTTGAATGTTTCCCCAGCTGCTTTTGCCGTCCCGGACGGGGTTTACTTGTCGTCAATCTGAGTGGTTGTTGTGATTTTCATTTTCATGAAAATTATGCAGATTAAATGTGGCAGGAACGTTTGTTTAGCCAACCAAGTGACATTAAATTCGCATAAGAGAAACCGTCGACAACAATGATGGGGAACAGAGGACGTACCAAAAAAAGATGTCTATATAATAAAAGCAAAACTTGAGCCGTTGGTGCGATGCGACGCACAAGTTGATTGAATAAATCACAGCAGGTAGATTTAAGAGGCCTTTCCATACAATTTTTTGTGTCTTTTTTTTTTTTTTTTTGGTTTGCAGCCAAAAACAGCAAAACACAGTGAAGAGATGCGACCCAGACAGAGTTGCTGGCACATGTAGAGTCTACGTAGTGTGCTGAGTGGCATGCAAAATTTATGCCCAACTCTCGAACGAAAAGAGCTGCTGACGCCCTGCTCTTGGTGTAAACTTTTTACAACCCAAGCAACAATTTGGCCAAGTAGCTGTAAAGCGGTTCAGATGACTCGGACATAAACCCAGTCTTTAGTCTTGGTGATGGTGCTGGTGATGGTGCTGGTGCTGGTGCTACTCCTGATGATTTTCATGCCTCATTATCCCAACAGTGTATAACAATTTCTTCTTCTGTTTTGGATTTTTTGTTTCCTTTTCTGGCAAAATAAATTCAATCTCTTTGCCGGACAACAAACAAAATGCCAGAAAGAAGCTAAGTAAAGTGAAGTCCAACTGTAGAAAGAATGAAACAAAAAATTAAATTAGTTTACATTTGGAAAAGTTACAAGTTGAGCTGTGTTTCGCTTGGCTTTGCCTCAAATGTATCATAATAAAACTTCCTCCAGCACAACTTCAAAATAATGCCAACACATTTAAGCCTCAATTTCGACATCCATCTCCCGGACAACGTGTCGTACACGCAATCATTTCACACACCACGTCACTGTTGACCTTCAAAAGTGGTCTTGACTTTGAGTTGTTGCTGAAAATAAATAGAAATATGATATTTAATTGCCATGTAAACTATTCTAGATATTTGCAACTGAGAAGAGACAATTGCTCGATAAACAACTGTTTTTCCTCGCCACCTTTCACATGGCTGCAAATGCTAAAAATTAATTTGTTTATTTAACACAGCAATTAAATTAAATTATTACTTAATGCTGAATTGGTAAGTGCAATAAGTTAATTGAAAATAAATTCATATCTACTACGAGTTTTTAAATTATAGACAAATTTCCGCAACACCAGACATCCTTTCTCTTGTGTCTCTGTTGAAGAAGTTCCTCTACTTGATTCAATTCCTTTCACATTATCATTTTACAAAAATAGTTCCCACGCTGAGGCTTAATGGGTTAATTATACCAGTTAAATTTCAGGTCTGTACTTGACTTTAAAGGCCTCGTAAATGTTACCAATGAAATATTCAAAGGCGCTATTCAATTAGTTCTGAAACACGAATAGAAAAAAATGTATATATATATGTATATACAATTGGAAATACAAAATTAGTTTTGATCTATGATATGGGTAAAAATCTGCATACTCATAATATCTCATGTCCTCATTGGCAATGCCAACTCAATCGGAAGTCCTTTGTGCTTTGTTGAGGCACTGGGACCTTTTGAAATGTCAATTAAACATTTTCGAAACAAATTTAGTGGGCGGCGGTCCTGGCACGCCCACAATAACAATTAAGCGAACTAGGCAGCAACACTTTGGCTTTGCCTCGAACAACTTTTAAAAGCTCATTAATGCATAAATTAGGTTGTCGTCTGCCCAAGAGGCGCCACTCTCTCATTTTCTCCTTCAGCTGGTCCTGGCATTCTTGGACCTTAAATAGCCGGCGTGTAGGTGGCAGCTGAGCAGTTAAAGCACAACTTGCTTGGAGGAGGCATGGCCAGTCAGCAGTACCATGGCGGCATCGATGAGCATATTGGTTACGCTGAACGGGATGTGGACGAGCGTCGTGTCTCGCAGTTGTTTGGACTGCATCTCAAGCTGCAGTTGCTGACGGGTCTGTTGCCCACACCGAAGCTGCCACAGTGGCTGCCACATTGGCTGCAACAGTTGCTGCTGTTTGGCACACGTCTCTACTGTCTGTTTGTGATCCTAATAGCATTTCATCTGGGCGTGCTGTTCAGCAAGACAACGCTGGATGCACTGCCCTCAGGCGATCTGGAGGATATCACAGATGCTCTCACCATGACAGTGATTTACTTCTTCACCACGTACGCCAGTGTGTATTGGTGTGTGCGCTGTAAACGCCTGCTGCACTACCTCAACCACATCAATGAAAACTATCGACATCATTCACTCGCCGGAGTGAGCTTCGTCAATTGCTACAGTTCCTATCGGAAGGCGATCTGGTTCACAGCGCTGTGGGAGGGCGCTTGTCTGACCGGTGTCACCTTCTGGGGCATCACTCCGCTGGTGCTGGGCAAGCACGCCTTGCCGCTGCACTGCTGGTATCCATTCGATGCCCTCGCCGATCATGTCTATCCGTGGGTCTATGCCACACAACTGTACGGGCAGATCATTGTGGGCGCCGCCTTTGGCTATGGTGGATTCATGTTTGTTACACTCTGCATGCTGCTATTGTCACAGTTCGATGTTCTCTACTGCAGCTTGAAGAATCTGGATGCTCACGCCAGGCTAATAGCTGGAGAATCCTTAAAGGAATTGTGGTGAGTATTGCATTTCAATGAAATTATATTTCCTGGTCGTGTTGATCGTGGCAAGCTTCGCGTTGCCAACTGCCTTAAATCACATATTAAGTTTAACAGCTCTGTCTCTGTGAGTTGCAGCGTTGCCACATAATCTGCTTGAAGTGCATATATAGCGCCATCTAGCAGTCACATTTGCTTAACAGTTCCTTGCAGAGTCAACTGCTGCTTAATCGTGCCACCAGCGAGCTGGGACAATATGCGATGCTCAAAGAGTATCCAACGGACTTGCTTAGCTTTACGCAGAGGCGTCTGGAGCCGCCACTTAGTCTGCAGAAAGCCGCCCATTCAGGACTCGTGGAATGTGTGCGACTCCACCGCTTCATTTTGGAGTGTGCCGAGGAGCTGGAACAGCTCTTTAGTCCCTACTGTCTAATCAAGTCACTCCAGATAACCGTCCAACTCTGTCTGCTGGTGTTTGTGGGCGTCTCTGGTTCCCGGGAGGTGGTGCGTGTGATCAATCAGCTGCAGTATCTAGGGCTCACACTCTTTGAGCTGCTCATGTTCACCTATTGCGGGGAGCTGCTGCGTCGCCATAGTGTGCGCGTTGGGGATGCATTTTGGCGTGGCCCTTGGTGGCAGCATGCCCCCCACATGCGCCAGGATGTGCTCATCTTTCTGACGAACAGTCGTCGTGCAGTTCAGGTGACCGCCGGCAAGTTCTACGTCATGGATGTGAATCGCCTGCGCTCGGTAAGCGAGAAATTGAACTTTCAATTATTTACGAACAGCATGTGAAGGACACACTTCAACCTGCAGGTCATCGGACAGGCCTTCAGCTTCCTGACGCTGCTGCAGAAGCTGGCCGCCAAGAAGACAGTAGAGGAGCCCAGACCCTTGTAGCTGCTGCTGTGCCTCTGTTAATATTTATTTTTCCCATTAAAAACATGTCGAGTGAAATGCAAATAATATTTACTTACATACATTTACGCGATGTACCTTTATTTGCTTAACATTTTAGTGGCATGAGCACATGACGGCGGGGAGGATGAGGAGGAAGTACAGGAGGAGCTTTGGCCTAGCGCTGATAAGCAACCCATGACAAGCGAACCAAATACGTAACCCAACTCAAAATTCTGGGAAGCGGAAATCTTAAAGCAACATGTCGAGATTTTAATGCGCGTTTTTAGCCTACAGTATTCTCTCTTTCTCACTACCGCTCTCTCTCTCATTCTCTTTTTCTCTCTCTCTCTGTCTCTGTCTCAATGTGTGAGAATGTGAGAAAATGGAGGCAATTACTTCTGCTAGCGGTATAAAAATGAAAGCAATAAGGACTATGTCAGCTGAAATGTTTGAATTGCTTAACAGTATCTTAAATATCAAGACAAGCTATAGATATTTTAAATTTACCACACAAGCTATTTAAAAATATTTACTTATTGTTACTTTTATACTATTTTTTTTACTTCAGTTTCTTGAACTAATTTTGAATTATTGCAGAGCATTTCCAATTCTGCTATAACTGAGAAAATCTTTGTATATGATTTTTTTATTTCTGATAATTTTTGTTTTCTCAACTGGTAAAATATACATATATATTATAATGTGAGTTGCGTGTTTTGTCGTATCTCCTTTCTGTAGCAGGAAAGATGGTGATGTGGAGGGAGGGGGACAAAAAGTTCACAGATTTGCCAAAGAGCCTAAAAGTTGTCTTTAATTTGGCTTGCGTTTGTCGCATGCTGGCAAAAACTTATGGCAAAGTTTTCAACTCATTTGCGCTTTGCATTTTTCATTGTGCCAAAGTCACACACACACATATATACTTATAAACATACATATACTCATATATATGTATATATGTATATATATATATATATACACCTATATGCGTATGTGTGTATGTATGAGTGAGAGCTTTTGGCTTATGCGAGGGTGTATTTATAGCGTGTCATTTGTTTCAGTTTTTGCTGCCTACTTTGAGGTGCCCACGTGTTTGTGGCATACCCTGTACGTCATGCAAGAAAGGGGTATATAGTATACTATTAGGAAATACAAAATAACATATCATATAAGTTCACTTGAATTGTAAAGATTGAACAAAAAATTCTTGTTGATTATATTCTTTCTAAATTGAGTGGCATCTGCTGGTCGTATACTTCCATGCAATTATTTTTGTTACGCTTTATTACTCATATGCTGTTTTAGATTATTACCATTCTGCTTATGATGCTTTTGGCATTTGATATCGTTGTCTTGGCGGAAATGCCATTCCATGAGCTCAGCTCCGACTAACTATCCTTAAGCCGTGTTTCACTTGGGCCAGAATATTGCCAAGAATTATCTAACATGGGTAGTTACTCTAGAGTGCTCACTGTAGATAAATTGTTGGACATAATGAGACGTGTTGTCAGCTCCAATAATATCCAATAACCCAGTAGGGAGAAAGATGGGAAGAGAGAGAGAGAGAGAAGATGAAAGATGAAGAGATGCGAAAAGAAAAATGCATTTAATGGCAGCTGCATTTGTTAGCCAAGTTAAGCTGCTGCACTAACCAAAATTGAGACTTGGGCGAGAGTGCCGTCGATGCAAATGCTTGGCAAACAAATCAAATTGAGTTCGCAATTTCAATTCTTTTCCTTTCGCTTTATTTTTTTTTATTATAATTTTTTTGCCAATCAACCTCATCCATCTATCTCTCTGGTTTTCAAGCGCTTCCTCCCTGCCCTTCCCTTCTTTTCCCTTCCATATTAATTTGCATTTCGCTTAGAGACAACAGACGACAGTCAGTAAAATAATATTTATATGCCAACGGAAATAAAATACTTATAATATCTATAGTATAAATCCTGTAAGTATAGTTTGGTTGAAAGTTTTGAGCCCGAAGCAGATTGTAAGTAAAATGGATAAAGAGATAATGTAGTTCGCTTTAATTTTGCTCAGATATCCACAAGATTGGCTAATTTAGCTTCCAGCTGTTTCCCACTGTCAACTTCTCTAACTGCCAGACTCTGACAGCAACAGGCTACAGGCTACAGGCTACATGTCCTTCCACCAATTGTGCAAAAATGTTTTGTGGTCCGGCGCAGCAATGCGCGAAAATATGTTTATAAACAAATTTGTTGCTCTGTAGTTGAGTGGCCTCCACGAAGAACTTGAGTAAATGAATAACAATCTACCACATTCTCCCTCTCTCTCTCTCTCTCTCTTAACAGCTGGAGGGGTGAGCGGTGGTGGGGAGGGGGATGGGAGGGGTATAGCTGTCTGTCAATGGACCCAGAGAAATAGCTAAGCCCGCATTGCCGACATTTTGCTATTGACGGCACTTTGCTGCTGGCAAGGATCTGTCGACAACTTTGAAGTAGTCTCCTTCTCTCTGGATACATCTCTGCTCTTCTCTCTCTCTCTCTCTCTCCCTCGCTCTCTCTGTGTGCCGCTCTCTGTCTATTCGAAATTAAATTAACACAAAGGCATTTCGTGTCAACATTTTTGGGCCTGTCAGTTGGCGGCATTTTAATTGAAACCAATCAATAAAAAGCGGAGCAACTCCACTTTATTTAAACTCGAGACAAACTGTTAGGGATACAGGCAACTGAACAGATCCGACAGTTTTGTCCTTAATGCGTCATTTAACTGGGCACATCCGTGGCTATTATTATTATTATTACTGAAACTTCAGTTTAAGATCTTTAAGTTTTTGCGAGGGCTTTAGCTTAATGTGTCTAGATTCTAAGGGTATAATATCTTGTAAAGGTTAAAAAGAGAAAATAAATGCAGATAGCGAAGAAGCAGAGTGCGAGAGGAATGTTTTTGAGTCTGAATGGATAAAGTTTTAAAAGTACATTTTCTACATATTTAAATAAATCAGCTCTGAGTCGGTGTAAGAATAAGCAATCCTTACATACTTTTGTGTCAAAATTATTTTAAAAACATTTACTGATATATAAATAAATACTTAAAGCAAGAGCAGTCAAATTTAAGAATATTTCTATAGTTTTCTTAAAGAAAATTTCAATTGATTTGCTTCAAATGTATTTAAATTTGTCTGTCGCCAGCTTATTTCAAATTGATTGGCATTGATTAAATTATAAATAAATAATAAACCAACAAATTGTCAAAGTAAACAACTGCAGATAATAAATTCCTCAATTAAATTAATTGTGAAATTCAACATCCCCGAAAATTTAATTTCAGCATACGAACGTCTTAGTCCTGCTCCGAATTCAACTCTTCCTTTTGTTGTTGATTTTGGGGCAGCTAATTGAATCAATCAACTGGCAGACACTTAACCTGGTTAAAGAGTTGCCTAATATATAATTGCATTTCGGGCCAGAGCGTATATTGAATTTGCATTTTTTGAGCCACTCAAAGATATGCCTATGTATTTGGCAAATTTAATTAGCACACACAACATGTCGTATACGTGTTGCGTATGTTGCGCCTGCAAAAGGCGAGAATATTATTGTCTGTTTGATGTTGTCATAAATGCCAAATAACCTGCAGAGTTCACAACGTTGCGCTGCGGGCAGCATATACAAATTGAGTGACATATTCAACGAGACACCAACAGAGACAGAGACAGAGACAAGGAGAGAATGAGATGGAGAGTCAGAGAAACATTCCGTTTGATTTAAGTGTAGAGGCTGCTGCGGGAGCCACGCACACAAAAGACAAGTTAACTTTTGGGCGCACTTATAAGCACTCACTTGTGCGTATGTGTGTGTGTGTTTGTGTGTGTGTGTGAAGGCAATTGTATGTGTTGGTGTGTGTGTGCGTGAGTATGCTGTGTAAAACAGTTGGAAAGGCAGCTTTGCAATAATTTAGCCATTCAATTAAACGCTGCCAGCGGGCAACAAATCTAACCGAATTACTTCTCTCTATCTCTCTCTGACTCTCTCTCTCTCTCTCTCTCTCTGTCTCTCTCTCTCTCTGAAGATATATTTCTCTCTTGTACGTTTTCTGTAAAGCTGTCTCCGTCTATGTTGTATATATTTGGTGCAAGCACCTGTCTTACATCCATATTGCATACAACATGATTTGATTGCAATAATGCTATTATGCTGCTTCACTATCTCTCTTTGTATCATATATCTCTCGTTTCTCTCTTGCCTTTGCCTGCTGTTGTTTTGGGTCAAATCAGCTTTTGGTATTGCATATAAAATTGCATTGCAGTTGGTAAGACGGATTTGGCCATGTTGTTGCTGCACAAAGTCAATCGGAATGCACATTAAATGCGCAACAAGCTGCTCGCTCCATAAATCAATGCAATCGAGCTGAGATATGTCTGCCCTCTCGCGCTGTCCCTCTCACTCTCTCACTCTTCCTCTTTTCTCCGCAGCTGGGATAAATAATGTCACATGCTTTTCCTGCAGCTGCATTTGATATATTGATATAAAGCAAAGCCATAAATCAACGCAATATACCCTGTAAATAGCACCTATATAAATATTTCTGTCTTAATTTATATATATAATTAAATATATAATTTAAATATATAATTTCTTTGACTGCAATACAGACGAATTTATTTTGTTGCTTAATCTTTGCTTAAAATAATATGAGACTTTGTAAATATAAAGTGAGCATATACTACTTACAAATACCATGTATTTTAGTTAATCTCATTTTTCTAAATTCAACTACATTAATGCCTGCATTTATGAGATTCTAAAGTATATATATATTGCATTAATTTAATCAGAATTAATTAATTAAATTAATTTAATATATACATTTATTACATGCTGGATGCTTCATTGTAAATATAGGGTATTGCCGCAGTCAGTATTTTTTAGTTTTACTTGATTGACGCTCAACCAGTTTAACCAAAAATATTTCACGCCATTTGCTGCTTTCGCCCTGTCGTCATTGCATTGTCCTGGGCGGAAGGTAGAGAAAAAAACAGCAAGAGCTTTACTCTATTGTAAGTCTGCAGTTGTACACACACACACACACACACACACATAGGTGTGAATGTGTGTGTGTGTGTGCGTTCAGTGCCAACACCATTGCATTTGCATGCACAGCTGCACATGCTGAATAAACGGAAGTTTTTAACTCAAAGCGCAGAAAACATTTAAAGAGTCGCAAACGAATCTCGCCGCCTCCTACTTTTCTCCCCGCCCACACATCCGCGCACACAGATACCCACGCATACAAGTGCACTATGAATACTTGGTAGTGTGTGCGTGCGCATATTTGAGTATACAGTAGATACACTGTAAGTTGAACACTCTCACTCTAGTGTATATAGCGAACAATTCCAAACAAATATTTTCGGGCATGAAGAACTAGACTTTCCTATGATAAAAAGAATAAATAAAAGGAACTATTTTCATACTAAGTGACTCATGCCATGGGAAGTTCACTGTATTTTGAGTTGACAAAAATTCCGTTTATTTATAGACAAAACTGCAACCTTTGCATTGCATAAAATTCATAAATGTAAAGAAATTAAAATCTTTAATTTATTATATGCACTACCATGGCAATTGAATTAAAAGCATATCAAGCTTACAAAAGGAAAGAAATGGAATTTTGTAATAAATAGTCAATATTATTATAATCTTTTTCAATTAAAAAAAAGTGTGTGTAAAATAAATAAATAAATAAGGAAAATATAAAAGGAAAATATAAATATAAATTAAATTATAAATTTCAAAATGATTCAAATATTGCATAAATAAATAAATATTGAAATAAATTTTTCGCAAAGACAGTTTTTCATTAAATAAATGTATTACTCTTAAAATAAGTCTCATAAATATTTTTACTTATTCGCATCACTTTAAATATTATGAATATCGGGCAGCAGCTGCTTTCCCTTAAAATACAGCTAGGTAAGTGGCCAAAAGTGCACTACACATTTTTTTTTGTAAATACTATAAAATTATACATATATATTTTTATTTTGAGGCTTGGCCCCGGGGCACATTGCTTTCTGCACACAAGAATTTGAAGTTCGCCAACGCGAACAACAAGAACAGGCACAAGAGGCACGAGAATCGTTTATTATTATTTTGCCGGCATGAGCCACGCCTCTGTCGCCTTCCGCCATTCGTCCGTTGATGGTTTACGAGATGCCCTTAAAGCCGAGAAATAAAATTAAGAGACGCTGAGTAGTCGCAATTTGGGACTTTGGGCTCATTTTTTATGGCTTTGGTGCCGCCACTTTGTAGGGATTTTACTTTACGCTTTTTTGTGGCCTCACAACTTGCTCACAAATTTGTGGGGCATTAGCGTCCCATTAATATTTCAAGTGACTTCAAATAATTATCATGATAATAATAATCATTAGGCTAATTACGAATTTCGAATTTGTGAACACTTTTCACTTATGCCAGATGACTAAACAATTGAAGAACTGAAGTGTGCATCGTATTCCATTTTTCAGTATTTTGGCCATATTTTCCAAAATATCGATCCAAGTCAAGTGGGGTGAAGTTTTTTATATCCATTTTGATGCCAGAAATCGATTGGGCACAAATAATTCCGATTTTAAAATATTCACTTTTTTGACATTTTTGCAAGGGGTTAGAATACAAAAATTGTCAAAAATGGGTCAAAATTAAAAATTGACAGTATCGAAAAATTTTTAATGCAGATTCAAAATATGATCAAAACCATTTACAGAAGTGCAAAATTTTTGAAAATCGGATGCAAATGCCTCAATTTTTTGTACCAGAAAACGAGTTTATTAAAATTTTTCACTTCCCTTGCCTTATTTTTCAAAACGTGTAATAAACTTTTGATATTGATTTAAAATATGATCAAAGCTATGACCAGAAATGCAAAGGCGCGTATTAGGACAGACAGACATCTGCGCAGATTGCCAGAGGAGATCCGATGATTACCGAGTGTAAATAGAGATTTCTTATGGTGGTTGATTAATTATTTAATTGAATGCACATTTAATATAGAAATCATAAAAGGCTCTTCAAGTACATTTTGTATACGATTAGCATTTAAGCATAAAACGTTAATACTAATATGTTAGACATATTATCATTATCTTTATCATTATCATTATCTATTGCTGTCTTTGACTTGGTTGTAGTAATATCTAAATTATCATTAATTCGAATCTCTTACATATGTATGAATATGCTTACAACAACATCAACGCACAGAGGATATGTCCTTTTAGTGTTTGGCTTAGATTACGTTCAGTGTGAGCTTACGGAACTTAGCAACACTTTTTTGTGTTTAGTCTCCCGCATTTTCCAACTATTTAAATTCGAATTTAAATTCCACATCAAAACTTGACGCTTGATTTGTTTGATTTCGGAAGAAACCTAAAGTTTTGATCCACAGAAAATGCATTGTTACTTGGAATTTATTTCTATGATTTGTGAGTTGTGTTATTTCAGATTTCCTTTGGTTTACGCATATTAATCACATTAACAATTAGTTGCTATAATTAACTAAACTAATTCAGTTTGATTTCAAGTTATTTTTATGCTAATAATACCCCATGGGATTTATTGTGTGAGACATTCGATAATCCATATACAATAATATTTACAACAGTTTTCTCTAATTCAACTACAAGTTTGTTACATAGATTGATCTATTGTTACATTTTCAGCTGATTTCATCTACATTTATAATACAGTTCTCTGTAGAATCTCTTAGAATATTATCTACTGGTAAAAGCGTTTCGTGACAATGCTTCCCCTTTCATTATTAATATAGTTTCTATAAATATATGTAATACTTAAACTAACACTTATAGTTTACAATACTCACATTGCTATTCTACACAAAACCATTCTCATTTCCAAAACATATTTATCATGTCATATTTATTTTTTAGTAACTGATTGCTGTGTAAACATTTATCAATTTTAAATTCGTCGTGTATACACCTAATTTACATTGAATTCAAATAGTTAGTTGTTGATATCATATCTAGACCCCAACTCTTTGATAATGTTTGATTTTTTCTCGCTTCCGCTGGAGAGCTTCCAAAAAATCTATAAGTCGAACTATCTTGGAGACGTTTTCAAAAATCGAATGTGAGGAGTCTTAGAAATACAAATTTATGTCTTCCTTTCAGCCCAGCTTAAATGTATGCTACGCATTTAATAGTATGGCAACTTTAACAGAAGCTATTTGTTATGAGAGTGAGTGCATGCAGTTGTTAGTTGACAGAAGCTCTTCGTTATGTGTGTATGCAAGTGGCTGCATATTCACTCGCTCGCCATTTGGCAAATGTTAGCTTAACAGAAGTTGTTATAAGGCCCCTCAGCATAAGTGGCTTATTTAAACATATAGTATAGTTTATGAGCAAGTGCAACTTCCACCTTTCTCTCTCTATAACTGTTTTACTATCACTTTCAGCACATTTTACTAACAAGAAGATGCTACAGTCGATTTTTTTCAGTTTGCTTTATGTGCGAAGCATATGTTTAGTATCTATGTAGGGTCTGTGAGGAAGCGGAAGTTGGTGACAGTTTGAAGATGTTTCTGTTGTTTGCCCAGAGGCCAAATGAAGAGAGCTGTGTGAGCAGAGCCCTGAGAATATTAAAGTTCAATGAAGTTTTCACTTGCGTGTGACATTTTCGACCAGGCCTATCGACCCCAGTACTCTTCTTGCTGTGACCCGCCTGCAATGAACTGGAAAAAATATTTCCGCTGGCGATAAAATAGCTATAAATTTTCAAACGCCGCTGGCGTTCTAGTCCTTCCCAGGCGTTGTCTGTTGTCGGCGTCGTTTCGTTGTCTGAGTTGGAAAATTTGTCACTCAATATGGTGCTGGGGGAAATTGTTTGAGACAGGACGAGACGAAATGGGATGAGATGAATGCGGTAGCAGCTCTTTGAGTAGGTGCTACTAATGGCACCATTACCTGGCTCCAGCTCCAGTTTCAGTTTGAGGCTCTCGCTACACTTAGGCATGCCACGAATTTGTCGCTTACTTTGTAGCCACATCACAAAATTGTGCTTTAAACTTGGCCAACAGTGAAACTTTAGAGCCAAATAGCTTTCATTATAGCCCTACTTATTGTTGCTCTTGCCGCTTCTCTTTCAGTTTCTCTTCCACTTCGCTTCCATGTTATTTATTTGTTGTTGTGCTTCTCGAGCAGCTGTTTGACTCAAACTGAGGAAGTGCCATGGAGCGGGATTGGAAACACACCCAAGGCACTCGTCAGCATCTTACGTGACCAGCTGAAAATTTTTCATTTTCAGCGCGCAAATAAAACCAAATGAATCAACTTTTCAAATAAAAATACCAATTTCTTTTCAACCAAAAAGAAAAGGAATAAAAAAACTCAGCCATTGCTGCTACTGTACGTGATGATCACATCAATGAAATTCAGGCTGATTTTTTGCATGATTTTCACATTTGCGGCTTCAAAATTTGCCATAAATTAAATCGAATAATTGCCAAAATGGTCGAAGCGAATTAGCCAACTTGGTTTATTGATTGCAGTACGTATATATGGCATATTATTGAGGCCATGGCCATAAATTTAAACCCACAACAACAATGTCAAGGGGTCTTAGCTTAATGATGCTTGGAGTTTGATTTTGATTAGTGGAGCACATAAATATGCACTCTATAGAAACATATTTATCAAATTAAGGAGGAAAATTGTGGACATCTTCAATTCAATTAATTCATCAACTATATTGCCGGAATATGTGAAATATGTATGGGCAGACTTGAAATTCTTGTTGCGCCTGAAAGCATGCAATTGATTTTCATAATTTCAATTCCCTCTCGATGTGACCCCTTGTCCAACTCACTACTTGAGGTTGCGGTAAACCATGAAAATCTGTTTTGCTCTACTTAATAATCCTTAATGGTATTGCAATAACCTCTGCGGTTGGCAAAATGTAGCAAATGGCATGAATACACACACAAACAAACAAATGCGTCTCAAGAGAGTGCTATAGAGAGAGAGAGGGAGAGATCGGGATATGTTCTGAGAGAGGCACAATTACTGGTAGAAGAGTAGACTTCCAGATAGGTGCACAGGTGAAGGGACTTCCATAACATGGACTGTGGACTAACAAGGAACTGGCATTAGGAAGAGGCTACAGAGCTGGGAATGATGTTGGTTTTCCAGGCATGCAAATTGAATTTTGAAATTAATTACGAGAGCTAAGACCGCACACACTGTGGCACACACACTCCGGAATATGAGCAGGCACGTTGTGTGGTTAACCCAAATGCCAGAAGCAATTGGATGGGGAGAGCATTCGTATGACTGGACATGGATTGAGGCTTATAAGTTGGCTGTTGATCCCTCGCTGGGCCGCTTGAGGACACTTCGATGCGTGCCCGAACCAATCTCGAACTCAACGCTGGCGCATTTTATGGGCGCAGCCGCTGCTGTTGTTGGCTTGAGAGGATTGACATTTGGCTGGGGGTTTGCCTGACTCAGCTTGCCAAGCTTGACGGGCGTCTGCTATCTGCTTGGCCGCCAGGCACTGGTGCTGGAGTAACGGCAGAGCAGCACCTTCTTGAAGGCCTGCCGGAATACCTTATTGAATATGGTATAGAAGATGGGATTCACCATGGAACTGGCGTAGCCCAGCCAGGTGACCACATCGAATACCCAATGACTGATACGCTCCTCACACTCACTGCACACCGTGGGCAGCAGGTTAAGCACAAAGAATGGTGACCACAGTATGACAAACGTGAAGAAGACCACACCCAGCACCTTGGTTGCCTTCTGCTCCAGTCGTATGATGCGGCCGTGTCGCGAGGAGTTCCTCGAGATGACGCTGGAGTTACGTGAGTGATGGGAACGCACCGTTTGCTGCCGCTGCAGCAAACAAGGCGAGGATTGTGGTGTTTTACACTTGCCACCTTCCCCCACCGCAGTCTGATAGTTCATGTTCTGATGGCTGCGCAACGTCGCCGATCTTCGCAGCGGCGTCATTGTGGCCGCACTCGACGCTGTCTTGGTGGGTGTGAGCAACAGCGAGGTGCGTGCCCCACCGAAGCTACTGCCTCTCCGTCGATGCCGACTGGCATCCCATGTCACCACCGAGGCGGTTTTCGAAATGCTTAGCTTACGGCGACCAGGACAAGGTGTGCCCGGCGCAGCCAGATATCCACTGCCCCCATCGCTCTGATGATGCTGATGATGATGATGCGCGGAGTGCGGTGAAAGAGTGTTGGCCGGTGCCGGGGAGACTCCGCCGCCAACAGCTGTCGGACCGCTCGCACCCACACCAGCTATGCCCACACTTACGCTGCTGGTGAGTCCCACCTTGTTGTTGCTGCCCGTGCAGAGCAGCAGTTCCATTTCACTGGGTGAACTGCTCACCGCAGTGGTTGCTGTGCTGGTGGTGGTCACCTTAAAGGCCGACGAAATAATCTTTACCTCCGCCGTCTTGACACAGCTCTGCAGCGGACGATCACCAAAGTACGGACAGGTGCAGACCGATGGCAATTGAAGATAATCTGGCTGGTGATTTGAGCTTGAGTTCACACGACATAGCTTCGTTTGTTCCAGTTCAGTGTCGGAATGGCAACCCTTAGTGGCCTTCCCACTCTGTGTCTCCTCATCATCGTCGTCTTCGTTATCACCGTTGTCCGCATTGTCATCCCCATCCAAGCTCTCGTGCAGTGTCTTGTGGTGTGTGTAAAGCGCATTTTTGGGTAAACTATTAAAACGTTTTCTTCGACGTAAAGTGTCCTGTTCCTCGTCATCAACATCCTCACTGCCAGCACGACGCTCTCGTCCCGAAATGGCAGAAGAGGCGCGTCTCCGTTTCTTGTAGGCGCGAAGCCTTTGTGACAATTGAGAGAGTGTGCTGATGAAGAGAGAAAGAAAGAGAAAGGGAGTGAGTAAAATGACGGTTTATTACTTGTACTTAAATAATATAATAAATAACATTGCTATAATAATATTTGAGATTGAAATTATTACTTGTACTTAAATAATATAATAAATAACATTGCTATAATAATATTTAAAATTGATTTAATCTGTAAATAATCATATTAATAGATAATTTGAAAATTTTTAAATATTTTTTAGTAAAATTTAAATAATCTAAATAGATAGTTAAACAAATTTGCTTGTAATTATTTTCCATTCTTTTGATAATCGTGCTTTTTCCCTGATATGCGAGCGTTTTACATTTTAATTAAAATTGTTCAGCCAATTGGGAAACTCAATGGCGTCCGAAGTTATTCAGACTGGCCGAATAAACACACACACACACACACACACACACACACACAGTTAAGCGCCACACATCCACACACTCCGATAGCAGGCAGACAGAGACCACACGCTTTGTGGTCACCTGGCTTTATGTATGCAGAAAAGTAGGCACCGTTTTTTTCTCATTTTGCTCAGCTTGCTTTGAGACTGTTCACAAAAAACCCACAAAATGCGCTTTGTGGTTGCCGTTGTTGTTGCTGGAGTTTTTTGTTTTATATGCTAATACCCTGTATAAGCAACCACAGAGGTTGTTTCAAACAATTTTGAAGTTAAAGTCAAACTTCCAACTTTAGGTTCGTTGTAATCCATGAGTAGTATCTTCAAGTCATTCATTTGGAGTTTTCATATATCATATTGGCTTCTCCAAGCTGCTAGTGGTTGTTGCTGCCAGCTCTTATTTTGGATTCATTTTAATAAAGCACATGAATTTCAGCGCTGGCTTTGCGGCTTCCCCCTCTCCGCTGGCAACATGCTTGTTTAGCATTCAAATGTTGAAGCAGCCGTCGACGCCGCAACTTCATTTACTGCGGCGAAGATTAGCAGCTAATGAAGGCGTGTCGAGGTCGACGCAGTCTGTGTGAGTCTGCGGCAGGGAATTCCTTCTAGTATAAAGGTAACACTGTCAGACTGAGTAGCTCATTATGCATCCTTGACGCTTCTGATTTTGTTTTTGTTTTGTGAGCGCGAGACGCGCGCATAAATTGAGATGCAGATGAAACTGCTGAAAGATAGAAAAATGGCAGGGCAAAAGTCGCGAGTGAAAACCAAAGAAAAAAGGAAAACAAACAAAAGCTCTTCCATATACCTATTCTAACATCAACACGAAACAGCAAAGTCGGCAACAGTCTCTGCCTCCACCACCGGCACCGCCACCGCCACCGCCAGCGGCAGGACTACTGACAGCGCCACCTCATCTCATTATGCACAAGTTAAACAAAGCCAAGCAGCTGGCGATATCTTGGCTGAGTTTATTATTGTTTTAGCCACAAAGGAATTAAACAGCTGCCAACTGCTCATCAGCCAAGTCAAGACATCACCACCAACAGCCAAGTTAAGTCAAGTCAAGCCAAGCGAGTCTGAAGCTAATGCTGAATCTGAATCTGAAACTGAAGCTGACTGACAAAATGTAGTAAACAGCACCACCATATGCTAGCTGGATTATTGCTAGACTTTGGGCATATACGAGGGCTGCTTCAAGAGTTTGCCAATCGATTGCTCTTAAATTGTTAAATATATATCGTTTTATAATTATTGTAAAGCAATTTAATAAATAGAAATTTTAAAACAAATTATCTCCCTTTTCTAAAATTGATCATATTCTACTAGCTGCCCTCGCTGACGTCATCAGTTATCAGCTGCTGCCGCTGGCAGGAGGCACTATTAAAAGAGCATAAGACGACAAATAGTCGAACAATTAAAAGTCGTTTGCGTGGATCGAATTACCAGAAACGAATCGTTTTATAACGGCAGCAGTAACTTGCACAATCCCAGTCAGGGCTTAAATTGAGCGCCACTTTAGGCCAGGTTCGCGCTGAAATCGAACATACACACGAATACACACAAAATAACAGAAAAGTGAGACTCAATATAAAAAAAAACGCTGGCTGAAAAAAAAGCCAAACAAAAAAGAAGGACAAAATTCAGTTTATTGATTGCGCAACTGTGCGCTGAACTGTTAAACAATCTGCCAAATATGATGTGGAACTTACAGAGGTACAGCCTTGGCCCACAGCCAACCGGAGTGAGTAGGAGATAGGGTGAGTAAGGGAGAGGAAGATAACAAGCGATTTGGATTTGGTAGAGAACACATTTACGTGCTCAGCCTTAATTTATTGCGGTTTACAATAGTTTGTGAATAGTTTTAAAAACACAGCAAACGTGTTTCGAAATAAGAGGAGTTCAACAAACAGTTCAATCGAATTGTAAATACTCTACTTCTATTAAGTCTTCCAAAATATCGAGCGAACTTTCTACTTATAATTAAACATTTCCAAAAATGTGAAATTTTTGTTGTCATAATCCAAATAAATGTAGAAAAAAGGTTCCTTTAATTTACAAATAATATTATTAAAGTTGCTTTTAAGCATCTTTTATATCGTTTTGATCTTTCATTCTTTCACGCTATCATCATCTGCCCTCTTTTACTCTTTCACTCCCTCTCTCTCTCTAAAATGAGCATTATCTTCCAGTTGAAATCTTGTAAATGTAGAAATTTAATTTTTATTTTTTAAATTAACATTTTTAATTGAATTTCTTTCGTATTTCTTTCTTCTTCGTATTTTTCTTGCTGGCTAAAAACGTAAAGCAGTCAACTAAAATTAGAATATTAATAAGAAAGCGCCAACTGATGTTGTTACCAAAATCACTTGAGCAAGCGCTTGCTCCAAACCACCAGGCACCAAATCCCAAACCCCAGGCGAACCTTTTACTCGGAATGGCCTTCAAAAAAAGGCACGAAAAAACGAAAGACAAAAATTAATTATTACAAAAAATTTCACAACAATTCAAAAGCGGAAGGACAATAAAAGGCAAAAAGCCAAAAAAGAAAGCAGAGAGAGAGAGAGAGAGAGAGAGAGAGAAGTAAACGAGAGCCTGTAAAAACCGAAGAAGTAGAAACTGAACATTTGGCTTGGCTTTTGATGCGGTCAAGCGAGAGGGAACGGCGGCAAGGACCGTGGCAGAAACGTGGGCGGATATTGTGCACTGGGTCGAAGACAGAAACAATAACAACAGCAACAGGAGCAATGGTAGTACACAGGCTTTTACTGTGGCACTCATGTCGGAAGGATGCACAGTGCGGGATTGAGGGCGTCGCCTACAGTTTGGTCTGGCCTGGTCGCATCTGTTGTTTGGCCTTTTGTCAGCCAGGTGAAGCAATAACAGCATGGAGAAACCCCCCAACTTGGCGGCATTTTCAAAGCTGATTGCCGTCGTTTTAAAAATATTACGTATACGTAATGTCTATCTGTATGTCGGAGTGTGGCTGCCTTTGTGTGTTTATGGCAATTGAGGGAGTGTTGAGCAATTGCAGACAAGTGAAGCAGAGCACGAGTTATATACTGCAACAATGGCTTATTTGTTAAGAAGTCTTGACGAGTCAACTTAGTCCTCTCCTTTCTCTCTCCATTGTGAAATTTTCCATTATGAGCTTAAACGTGTCGAGAAATTGACTTGACTGGAAATGAAGATTTGTCAGGCTTTTCAAATCACTTTCTCCGACAGGCAGTCACTGAGTTATTATGGCAATTAAATAACTCTCTCTCTCTCTCTGGCTTGTCTATTTATTATCTGCATGTATTTTATTCCTGTATGTCTTTTACTTTTGTAATTAGCTACAATTTGATATTAAATGTTTCTTTTCTCAATTTCTGATTTTCCCTTAATTCCCTTTCAACTTTTCCAACACTAGCTGACAGTGTTGTTCCACTGCCAAAAACAGCAAAACATTCTAATTCTTATACGAAACATTTCTAATGAACTTTTTCCAATTATTATTGGGTCTCTGCTTACCCATCACTCTGTTCCCCGATACGACTGCTTGCCAGGGAATTGCGCGTGCTCTCACGCTCCATGCCGAGTGTTGTGATGGATAAGCCAAGATGATTTGGACTGTGTCCTTGGCCCTGTGATTGAACTCGCTTGGGCGACATTTGGTGGTGCTGCTGCTGTTGCTGTTGCTGTTGCTGTAGGTAAACAGCGCCATGTGAGTGTGGCTGATGTAGATGCTGATGAGTTGCATATCGCTGTGGACTGCTCGGAAAGGGCAGATGATTTGATATGGAAAATTCGGATTTGGTGGGGGAGCCTGTGGTCGATGAGGACGCAACGGACTCCAAGCCACGCGAAAGTTTCAACATTTCTGCGCCAAACTGATGCAATGCCGTCATCGTGGTGGGCGTAGGCTCAGGAATGCTGTAATGAAGTGTAGACAGAGGATTACCCGAATTAGTCTAGAATAGCTTTTTAGAATTATGCGGCTAAATGGTTAGACGAACAAGCTTACCTAGTGTCTGGCAGCCAGAGCTCATGGTTGTCCAAAGTGCTGAGATCTGTGTCTGTGGAGTTGGCAGAATGGGCGTGCAGCACAGAGGAGGCGTGATTCTGGCCAGGCTTCAGCAGACGGCGCCAAGTACATCGACGCTCTGAAAGTGAAAATCAAAAGAAAATCAGTGATTAAATGAGAATGCCGCAAAGCCACTGAGAGCTTTGCTGTTCTACGTGCTGAGTGGGTCCTTTCTAGCTTTCTAAAATAACTGCATTCTTCACACATATATATGCACACACACATTTAGAAAACTATTCGACTGCATTGCGCCGTGGAGTTTGAACCTCCTTTGGAGTCACGATTAGCCACCGAGTAAAGCTGCTGCAATACAGGCTCAGACCTCGTCTTTTCCCTCAAATAGTTTCAGCCAATCGCCCACAGTTGACAGCACTGCAATGCAGTCATCCCCCAGTCAAGTTAGTAAGCTGCAATATGCTTAGTGTTTTTCCATTTCCATTTTCATTTTTATCGATTATTGTTATTGGCATGTGGAGTGTCTGCAAAGTTCTTTAAATAGCTACAAAAAGGCAAATTCCAGGGAATTATTATTTCAGCATGATGAACTTTAGAAAGTCAATAAAGACAAAGTGGAACGACGCATAAGTGCAATTTGCATAGCAACTGCGAGAATTCTAAAATTTAATGGATTAGATTGTATTCCCCTACTTGTCTTTGATCACTATTTAAATCGATAACATTATGTAAATACTGGCTGATGTTTATCATAGTGAATTCGATGTTGTGGATGATTATTTCTCAAGATATGGACAAAAATATGTCAAAAAGTTACCCATAACGCCATTTTCCTTACGTTATTGTCAACGGTTTTAATCATACTTTAAATCTGCATTAAATTTTTTATAATTGTAATTTTTTAACTCCAACTCAAAACTCGCAATTTACTTTTATTTGAGGTGTTTCTGTTGGGTGTTTCTCGAGATGCGGACAAAAATATGACAAAAAGTCATACAAAACTTAAATTTCGTTATATCGAACTATTTCTAAGTTTGAACTATCGTAACTTTGGCAAAATCCAACTTATTTTCATAAAATTTGTGTTTTTGCTTATGGTGTGGATCATAGTTTAATTTTGCATTGAAAGAATTTTCATTTTCGGTGTTTTAAATTTTTCGACTTTTTTCATCAGATTTCTATGCTAACTCTTTGACAAAATCGTTCAAATTTCCGCAATTTTTCGACTTCAATTTGTTGGCCCCAATCGATTCTAGAACTCAAATCTGGCAGCTTTCTTTTTGTTTTTCTGAGAAGAATTTTTCAAGATACGTTAAAAACTGAGTCAAAACTCGAATTGAAAGAAATTTCATTATCTCACATTTAAATATTTCTATCATCAAACTTTAAACTGAAAACAGCTTTGTTTGTTCAAATGGCATCTGTATCGATACTTGCAATACTACTTTTGTTGATTACGTGGTCTTTCGAAGCGCCATCACTGAAATTAGCACTCAACACGTTGACAATACATGCAAGGACTCCCAACTACATTACAACAACATACACACACCCCATATCCACTCACACACTTTAAATTGATATGCTTGTTTGAGTCCTGCCTGTCTCTCTGCCTCACTCTCTCTCTCTCTCCCTTTCTGCTACCGCCTACACACAGAGCAGTTCTGGATGACTGGTTGCATGCTTCCGCATTAGGGCTGCCAGCCCATGATACTGCCTCAGCCAAGAGGCCATAATAAACGGCAACAGCAGAGTACAGAAATGTCAGAAGAGTATCCTCTTTTGGGCTGCAACAGAAAATCAAATTAACCGTTGACAGTTGTGTAGGAAGTGGTCGACTTGCCCACAACTGTGGTCAGAATTTTCCCAAATACAATCCGGAATGCGATTATCAAAGTTGATTAACAAATGTTATGAATAGATTTTGCAACTGAATCCTTGAATCTTCATATGTCAATTATTTGAATTCGGACTTACCCAAGGCAGGTGCCTGTCCCAGCCAACCACTCGCCCAGCCAGGCGTGGCAGCTGATGTGGGCTGTCCGCCGCCCAGGTTCTGACGCTGTCTGGCCAGCAGACGCACCGTGAGGCAATAGGTGAGCAACATCACTCCGAGTGGTATATAAAAGCATACAATGGAGCCCACCAACTTGTAAACAGGATCTGGTATCTGACAGGTGCCGTTCACCAGCACTGAGGCATGATCCTGCGGCAAATGAGTTACATTAATTTGAAGTTTGAAAAATAACCCGAGAGCTCTGCATTACCTTGGAGTACATTAGGCTGAGGGGCAGACTCATCGCTATGCTCAGCAGCCAGACGAAGACAATCTTGAGCGTAACTCTCCGACGAGTCTTGTTGCGGCCAAAGCGCATCGGATAACGCAGGGACAGATACCGATCCACGGATATTGTGCACAGATGCATTATGCTCGCCGTACAGAATAAGACATCCAGACAGATCCAGGTCAGACAGTGTTCCGAGCTCAATGGAAAATGCCCTGAAACGAATGGAAAAGGGAGAAAAACAAGTTGTGACTTTTATTAGGCTATCATTATAAATAACTATTACAGAGAAACAGAGATAGAAGATGTCTTAAGGAGATATAAGTGAGAGTGGTAAAGTGGGAGGGGGAGAGGGGGGCAGCAAAGTGACTGCAATATTTTTCAAGTCAGGCCCAAATGGGCGGCCAACTGTCGACTGGCCATTTGATTTGCTATTTTTCTACTTTTCTGCTTTTGCATACCCTGTACACAAGCAACTGCCATAAGTGGGGGTATATTGCTGCTAAAAGAGAGTATATTTCCTGGAATTTCCTTTTGAGTAAATAAATAAAATTTTGAATATTTCATATTCATATTTCCATTTTGAAAAATTTCTCATTTTTGTTAAAAAAACATAATTATGACATTTACAAGTTTTTTTTTCTACAAAAAAATTCTTTTCCGAGAATACGAATTCGCACATGCCCCTCACGAAGCATTTGCTAGCGTCATTTTGTTTCCTTTACTTTGCTTCTTTGCGCTGCTGTTGCAGAAATAACAAACTCGTATTTTGTTCCACCTCGGACGACCTTATGGCTGCTGTTGATGCTCTGTCCTCCTTTCTATGTCCCTCTGTCTCCTTCTACACATATGATATTGGCCATTGCCAACTCTCGAACTCAACCCGCGATGCGACTACCCCGTGGCTTATGCAACATATTTGTGGCAGCGACTCCCATACACAAACACACACTACATACATCCATACATATATGAATGTACATACATATATTCGTATGTGTATGCGAGGGGCTCGACATGGTCTGTCGTTTTGCGCAGCTGTTGGACGTCATAACTCAGCGAGGTGCTTCTAGCCAAGGGTAGAGGCTCGCTCATAATATAAACCCATGCAGTACAGTTGTGTCTGTCCCGAATCGAAATAGCCAGAGGAGTAGGGTATTCTTATAAATGTACATATATTGATATCTGTGAGTGTGCGGGTGTGTGTGTGTGTGTTGGTGAGATTTGTGTGCGAGATTTGCGGCTGAAATTTGACTGGGCATGAATATCGCATTGCAACGGATACATATATAAGAATTCTCGTTCTTTGCAAGACTCAGATTACTTTGAAATATGTCGGAGTATGCATGGCAGCTAGTTTTAATGAAATCCGGGTAGAAGCAGCTAGATAGCATCGAGGTTTCAACTCGACTAAACTTAGCAAGGATTCCCAGAATTATTTACTTTATTCAATACTTCAATCAATGCCAGCTGAAGCAATCATCTCTCCCGCTCCCATTCTCAAATTGTAGACATCAGTTCTCAATGGTTTTAGGAATATCTTCAGCCTGAAACTCTTTCATCTATCTGCCTGTCTGTCAGATGAAAACAAAAACTCAAATTGTCGGAAATTTTTCACGCTGAGACGCCCGTCACAGCTGCCTGTTGCATCCTGTTGTCCTTCGGGACAGACGCAAATGGCTAGCCATTTGATTTTGAGCTTCAATCGGGGCAGGAGAGGAGGGGGCTAATGGACATGTTTCAAGGCAAAAGTCTTGCAAATACAAATGATACGGTCATTGGGAACAAGCCTACTCGGAGCAGAATTTATGCTGGAGCCCAAAGTGTCAATTAAATCGATTTGAGGTCCCCTCTTTAAAGGGCATTCGGGAAAAAACGCATTGAAATAAATTTGTTTAAGCAGTCAGCGAAACAAGAAGAGCAAAAAAAAAGAAACGAAAAAGGTTAAATTAAATCTGGCAAAAGTATATGCAGAGGGAGTACTACTGAGTCAGAGTCTTAGAACGGATACGGCTGGAAGCAAAGTTTTGGTTGCCGACTGAGTGTTGGGGGCCATTTAAGGTTCCGAAAACACAAAAGAAGACCAGAACCAGCTACAGATCCACAACTGCATGCCTGAGGTCGGAGCTCCAAGGTGTGGCAGAGAGACAGCAGCCTCAAGAGGCGAGGAAAAAGCGAACAGGATGAGAGGCTACGCTTTTATTTGTGTTTCGAATCGTTTTCATTCTTCTTATAGCTTTTGCTTTGCTGTTTCTTTTTTTCCGGTTCTGTTTTGTTTTGTTTTGTTCGCTTACCAAAAAAAAAAAAAACATTTCAACTTACAAATGCGAAACAAATTTCAAACAAAAGCGCAAAAGTTGCTCCCCATTTTCTTTCGCACACACAACCAAATAAATTTTTAGCTGATTTCCTTTCTTTCTTTTTGTGTGTATGTGTGTGTGTGTGTGCGTGTTTGTATATATACATATTTGTATTTCTGTATACGTGTTTTGTTTTGCATACTTTCAGGCGAGGTGGGCAGAGTCATAAAAAAAAACCTAAAACTAAAACACAAATAGCCGGCGAACTAAAAAACTTGGCAGCCCCAAATGACTTTGTAAATGCGTTGAAACTTATTTAATTTGCTTTTTAGTTTAGTCGAGGACCGAGAGAGAGTCGAGGCCTCTAATAATGACTTTCTTATTTGTCAAATCAACTTAGAGACATGGCCTCAGCAACGCCTACCGAGAAGACGGAAAACGAGAAGAGGGCACAGAACTTCAAGTCATGCCGGAAACATAATGATTTTCTAGTTTAGTTGTATGCCCATTACATCCAGTACTTGTCAGCTGTTTGGCCAAGTTGTGCAACTTAAACTTGTCTTAATTTTATTTGTAACTTTATTACAGAGTAGTTGCTAGTCGATCAGTTCATAGTTGGAAGTTTATTCTCACGAGCCGCTGCTTATGACAACATAAGCTTTTGTATCACAAGCCATGGGTGGAAGGGGGCAAGCAACAACAAAATAACAACAACAAATATTTGAACACTTTTCTGCGTTGGCAAACAGTTCTCGTGGAAAGCGCTCCAAGCGGTCAGAAGGCACAACAAAATCCTTGCTGCTGCTGCTGCTGCTGTGTGGAAATGGAAATATGCCAAAAATGATTTATGAATGCATGACGCTGCTTTGCTTTCACTCTTTCTCTCTATATCCTTTTCCGTTTTCACTCTCATCCAACTAGCATCGATTTCAATTTCTGTTTTTCCTTTATATTGTTTTGTTTTTTTTTTCCTTCTCTGCTCTGCACAAAAGCCACAACAATTGTGTTTGTATAAATTTCATCCAATTGTTTGCTATTCGCTAAAAGGGTTTGCCATTCTAATTGATCCCAAAAATGAAATTTGCTCAACATAATTTCTATGCAAACAATTTGTCACAGGCCAACAACAAAAATAGTATCTATGCCAAATACAATATTTATGCCAATGATATTTACGCTTGATAACATTTTGCTTGAATAAAATTTTATTGAATAAAATTCTCTGTAAACTTGACTCAATTGCCATAAAATTATTCACACAGAACACAAATCGTAAATCGTAAATCGTAAAGCAATCAAAAGCAAAAGTGAAATATCAAATAACTGACGACAAATACATAAAACTCAACGATAACAATTTCGTAGAAGGCATCTCAATGATTTTGTGTCAATAAGAGATGTCAAATAAAATTTACATGTGAGAATTTTTTGAAATAACATGATAAAAATAACACGAGTTACAACAGCTCGATAAGCAAATACTCTAATCTGTTATGGCAATATTTTATAAAATATATACCTATACCTTTAACACAGATTTTCTAAAAGACACTTTAAACTCGTAGAAGATAGTTTGAAATTCTTCTCTTCAATTATTGTTGAACAGTTTCTTTGCTAATTGCACGTACACACCCACTTGTATTTAGAGTATTTTATAAACGGCCTCTTTAAATAAAACCTTTTGTGCCGCAATACAGTATTTGACGAGATTATAAAATAAGCCTAACAAGTCAAATGTTCATTCAGTTTGTATTGTTGCTCCTGTCACGCACACTCACAAACATACGCTCGGCTTGAGTTCTTTGCGGAGCAACAATAACAATTTCAATAACAAATCATCACAAAAATAAGCAATGTGAAATAAACAAAAAATGAAAGTGAAAAAATACATTTATTCTTTTTTTTCTTGGCATATGACAGCTACTTAGAGAGGGTCGCTCGTCAAGTTGAAGAAGGCGGGGCAAAGGACTCCCTCCCACTTGAATATTGTGGCTGGGGAGTCGCATGTCGCACATCGACGCTAAACAGACAGCTGGTAGACAAAACGTTGATGGCCCGGGGCAGCAACTGTGATGGCAATTGGCGACAACTGCTGGGACACCAACACATACATACCTACATATGTATGTACGTATCCTCACACCTACGCACATCACAACAACAACGTGCTGAAGCCCTGCTAATAATCAATCATTTAAAGTGTTGCCTGTTTGGAGCAGCGACCTTAAATGCCACCGTATGGAGCAGCCCATGCGTAATTGCACTGCTTGCTGTGCGTGTTGTTCACCCACTTCCACCCACTGTCGCTCGACCAGTTTAAAGTGCTGCCTGCTGACTTTAAAAAGCGTCACGTAATTGGCATGCTCCTGCTGTTAATACTCTCTCACACACACACCTCCACATATGTATGTACATATATGTCTCGCCCTTTTCCTTTTGGAACCTGGGGCGCTTGTTGACATGTTGTCACCTCTGCTGTCAGCAAATTTATGAGTCGGCAACGCATCATCCACTCTTCACAACTCTCTCTGTCCACCTCTTATGCCATCATCACCACTGACAAACACTGGAATCCTCGCTGTTTATATAAAGTCCTTTTTTCGCAAACTTTTAGCGCATCTGTATGTAAATATTATTTTCATTTCACGCGCTCAGTTGACATATTTGCATGCATATGCATGTCCGCTTACATATGTATTTACATATATGTACATACATATGTGTGTATATACATATACATCTGTATGTGCGTTTGTTACGTATTTTATGTTTATTCTTGTTTATGCGCTTGTATCTCTGACCCTCATGAGATGTATGCATGTCCTTTTCCTTCCTTTTTCGGTACCCTTGCCTGAGGTACAACATAATTTTGTCACCAAATGCGACCCCGACCTTTGGAATCGGAGAGTGTTCACCTCACTAACATTTTCAACAGAAATAGAAAGAAGTCCTAATATCTGTTGCCTTTACACTGCAATAAATTGCTTAACTTTATTATGAAATCCTAAACTATTTGGTAAGTGTATTCTATCGTCGTCATTTGGTATTAATTTAAGTGGACCCCGTGTTTTTTAAATATATTTTTATCTGATTTTTATAATGCGAAATTCTGTGCAAAAAATGCTGTCATTTCAGAATCCGAGTCCAAATGTTGTTCCAGCTGTCGCAACTGTTGCTATTGTCGTGGTCCTTGTTGCTGTTGTTGTTTGGATTTGGTGCCGTTGTGTGTTGTGTGTTGTGTATGTTTTGTGGCCGAATATTTGCGTTGACAGGAACAGCGAGTGCTGCCATGCGGTAAACCTCTAGAGGATTTCCCCATATGGAAATGCCAAACAATAATGAAAATGTTTCGTGGACAGTCGCCAGAGTCAGAGAAGGAGTTGCCATTTTCGCTAAATGAATGCACCAGTTTCATATACAGCGACAATTATCAATTAATTATAATTTAATGCACGACAATTAATTGCAAATTAAATCAAATGTAATCTTTCGTTTTACATGATGCTAAGCTGCCGGCAATTGTGACGCAACTGTTGACTTAATCACAGCTGGCAATGCTGTTAATCTCGCATTTTCAATGTAAAAATGTGGCAACTCTGGCAGTTGCAGTCGGATTAAATGATTTGAGAAGCGGAGAATGTTAATTTGAAATGGTTGCAGAGAAGTGTTTGCTACATTTGCAAATGAACTCGACACAACAATGGCAGGGTATCAACTCATATCTAGACAGCCATCGGGAAAGTGGATCTCATGTGTTTTCTTTGACATCAAACGATGTATTGAGAATTTCTGTGTCAATGTGTCTGACATTGGTGGAAGAGATGGCAGAGAAAGGTGAAAATAAAAGTGTCAGCGACACAACGAGCACAACACAAAAGCCCAATAACAACAGCAATGCCAATAGCAAGAGCATTGCAAAAGGACGTTTGTGGATTCCTGCTAGTTACATGCTCATCCTTGAAAATCCTGCCATACGGAAGCCAAAGTCATTTGCATTATTGTAAGTCAACCTCCCGCTGTTTGTTTGTATGTGTGTGTGACCCCCTATCATCTGCCTCACCCCTCTCGCTTTTCCTCAAGTGTGGACACCTGTATTCAGTTGCACAATACAGAAATTGTCAAGAACTTGAAACGAAAATGAAATCGAAAGTCAAATGGCAAATCACATAGCAAAAAGCAAAAAAATTCACAATATCTAAAAAAAGCGAACAGGACATCTTCGTGGATGCCAGTCGAAAGTCAAATTGCGTAAAATTTTGTATGAAAAAAGAATACACATGGGCGAAGGAAAACGCCAAATGGCTTCAAACTGAAGCGGGTAAGGGACTCATCGACTATCCAATCACCCACATTTCCCTGCAGGCAGCCTCGTTTCTAATAGCTTTCGATTTCCGTATCGACTATGGAAATGGAAGCCCCCCATTTTAGACGTTCAGCCCCGCTAAGCCCCTTGGAACCACTCTCTCTCTTTCTCTCTCTCTCTCTCTTTCTCTCTCTCTCTGTCTCGCTCTCTGTTGACTGGCAAAGCCATTGAACTGATGGCAGACCATCACCAGGAAAAGTCCATTAAATAGTTTACTTTATGCATGGCAGGCACATTTCGCCCTACAGTTATTTATTTGATTTGCCGTCCATTTGCTGTGCATGATGACGATAATGATGATGATGAGCAGGACGTTTGACGCTGCTGATGGTGATGGTGATGTTGATGACGATGATGAACCCATCAAAAGGATAAAGGATAGTAAGCGCTACAACAATGGCCATAGTGGCAGAAGAACAAGCACAAACAGAAGAAACATGAAAAGTAAGCACAGTTAACCAAAATTGTAATACCCTGTAGTTTTGGCTAAGAAAAGGGTTGGTTTCCTTTAACACTAATATAATCCTATTATTGTTTTTTTTTTAAGCAATATATAATTTTATTAAGTGAATGCTGATTTGGGAATATAGGGCCTATATAATTATCTTTCTATAAAAGAGGAATCCAACAATAGAAATTTCTGTAGTTGCGGTGTCCCGTTTGCTGCACGTAGACACCGCATGTTCCGCTTTGACTTTGAGTTCATGCACTCGTGTGCGCGTCCTGTCAGTTGTGCGGAAGTGTCTATCATATGCATGTTAATAGCTTCCACCCGAATGCCACGACTTGGCGCAACTTCAAGTATAGCGATGCGTGCGCTCAAGTGTCTGTCCAAGAAACTGGAGCAGCAACAGCAACAGCAGCAGGAGCAGAAGAAGTCGCCGTTCAGAAAAGCGGATCATGATTACGCATAAGAAGCAGAAGTGCTAAGCACACATACATATAAATATATATATATATATATACATATATGCATACACACATTCAGCACTTTAGTCAATGGATTTTCATAGGACAACTAGATTTCTTGGCCAACATTGTTTTTACACGCCACATGGACACATATTGTTGACTATTTTTTCTGCTAAACGTTGCAACTTTGTGTGAAACTTTCGAAAACTTGAACTGAAAGTTGTAGACTTCCTGCACATGATGGTGTTTATATAGTATTGAAAAATTTAACTGCCTTTTTCATTTCAGGAATTCAAAAAACAAAAAAAAAAAAACACGTCAGCAAATAGTAATAAAAAAGATACAATTAAAATGGCCAACGAGTTGATTGGAGAATAGTTTCATTGCAACTATATACATATATATTTCAATAGTGTTTCCATTGCAGATTTAAAATGTATTGCATATTTCCTGTAGTATTTCCTCAACACATATACACAGAATGCTGCACAGCACTTAAACTATTCGTATATCAGTTCGTATCCTGCTCGGAGCCGCACACACATATCCTTTTTAGCTGTTGGTTCAACTCGTTCAACTCGTTCATTTTTTTCATACATTGTTTTCATTTTCACACTTCAGAAAACGTAAGCGCCGCTCAAACACAATCCAATATTTTATTTAAAAAAATCAGTGTATTTAAGACATTTTAAAGACGACTTTATATATACTCATTAAAGTTAAAGTTGCTTAAAATGTAATGAGAATTTAATAAACCTTTCAAAAAAGCAGCTCAAACTTGTAAATGACAACTAAATAATTTTTGATCAATTTTTAGTATATTGAGTAAGGGTATATTGACATTCGTATATATACTCATATGTAGTGTGTTTCCTGCATGGATTTTTATTAAGGTTATATAATAATTGCTGTTGTGCTGTGTTGGCTACTGTTTCCCCTTGTACTCTTATCCAACAGTAGTACATCTCTTTCATTCTCCATTCTCTCTCTCTCTCTCTCTCTCTCTCTCTCTCTCTCTCTCTCTCTCTCTCTCTCTCTCTCTCTCTCACTCACTCTGACACTCTCTTTCTCAATGCTGATTCAATGTACCTTTTAATATTTACACAGGTCGTGTGCTTTTTATTTTCATTTTATTTTATGTTATTTTATTTTTGCATTGTTAACGCTTCGCTTAATGCCAGTCTAGCTGGGTAGGGGGCGTGGCAAGCATTTCCGCATCCTTTTCTTTCTATCCCTCTCTCCCTCTATATACATACCATATATAGAGTATGTTTCCTTTTTTTGTATTCGGGCTTAAGGTTCTCTTGTATTTGATGCAGCTTTAACTCTGAATCTTCTTATATATGAATGTATCTGTACATTGTTCTATGTGAGTGTGTGGGAATCACTTAGGGTTACGTCTGAAACGTGTGTCATTAACTAAAGCACCCTGGCTATGCACTAACAATTTTATTTAACTTTTATTCAACATCTTAAACAAATTGCATTTCTAACGTCGCTTCATTACGCGACATTTTAACATTTCATGATTGTTGCATTCGTTGTCTATTACGAAGTGCTTTTCAAATGCCATATTTATCCCTCACTGTCTGTCTGTCTGTCTGTCAGAGAGGTATAATTATATATGTATTCAAGAGTCTATTTTATGTGTCTGGTAGTGATGTAAAGTTAAGTTTTCAAAATAGCTTACAAAGCACTTGCTGCACCTTTGCCTTCAGCTGCAATTTCAAAAGTTATTGCAACTTTGTTTAAATAGTATGGAGTATCCCCAACACTCCGGCAATCAATATAGTTCTGGGCTACTTGCAACTTATTGATGAGCAATCAATATTTCAAATTGTTGTTGTTTGTTGAAGGAAACTTTCTTCCTTTCTGCGCGCAAGTTTCAAAATAACGAGAGCAATTTTGTTGCATTTTCAAAAAGGATAACGAGCCGGACACTTTCTGTGGCATCCTTTGGACGCACTTTGCGATTTGTTTGATGTTCTGCATTAACTGTAATTTAAATAGATACATTTCAAACTTAAAAGTTACCTTATATAATCGAACTTTAGTCAGTTTGTAATTCGTTTTGTTAAATTCACAACTTGAGCCTATAAATATTCGTAATATATTTATTAATAGAAATTGAATTTCTGTCACGAGTCCCCTTAGGACATCCATCCTCAGACAGTTCATTAAGCCTATTTTCATACACATTTTTTTGTTGGTAACAACAATGCGCATAAAAATAATAATAAGCAGACAAGAAATATTTCAAACTTTTCTTTGTGGATATACAGGGAGCAGACCAAAAGGCAAGGACTGCTGAGAATAGGCTCAGAGCAAAGTTGCCTTTTTTATCTAATAAAATCAAAATTACCCAGGACATTGACATTAAGGTCGAATATGTGAAAAATTCACGACAATGCCGGACTCACATATTTGATACTCTGTTTCTCGCATCACATAAAGAAATTCGTTTAGTTGCAAATTTTTCTGTTCTTTACTCGCCAAATTTCCTGCACATAAATTTCATTTTCTCATATATATTTTTATATATATGTTACATATTTTTTGTATATAATATTCTGTGACAAAAGTTAACTTAAAATTGTTTGCAATGTAGCGCAAAGTCATGCAGTTGTCTGTTTCTTTTGCTGCTTTTGCATTTGTTTCTGTGCATGACCCTGTCATGTGTGTCCTTTTGTTTGTCTCTGTGTGTGTATGCGTGCGTGTACTTGTATGTGTGTGGTGTGCTTGAGGCTGTTTCGAGTCAGACTTGACTTGCAACAATGTTGAAGCCTGGCATTTGTGGCAACCACAACACAATTTTAATATTTGCGTAGTGACTCGAAAGCCGCAAAAAGCTTTTCACTCGGTTGAAGTTGCAAATGCAACAGCGCAACAAAACAACAACGGCAGCTGCACATGAAGTGGCAAGCTTTTAAGATACTTTCTACTAGTTTAAGCCTCGACAAACTTTTCGCCAGATTGTGCTACCTTCATGAAGAAGTGGAAATTCAAATGGCATTTCAACTTCAATTAAGACAAGTCTGGGAAAATGGATTAAAATTATTTATATAAAATATTAACTCGAGAACTATATTTTGGAAATATCGCGTAAAAACATATATGTATAAGCGAATATAATATAAATTAAATATAAATTATATATAAATTATTATAAAATCAAAAAACCGCAATAACATATTTATAATTATTCGTATAAAAGTAATATTTCCAAAACTCAAGTTGAATCTGAGCAAAATCTTAAAAAATTTCACAAAAAAATATATATAAACAAATACCAATATTTTAAATATATAAATATTTCTTTAAATATTATATATTTCTGCAGATATATAAATAGTCGCACAACACTAGTAAACATATTATCGATTTCTTCACAAAAGGTCTCGTCTCGGTTAAAGCAATTGTGTTTCTATTTCTAATATTATCTATTATCCATTATGTTTACAGAGATTAGAGCTTAAACTGCCTTCCACTTTTCCAGCCAACTGTCTTTTGACAAGCGTTAAAAATAGACCTCCACCTTTAAAGAGGGAATGAGACGAAACTTTCCGATTGTCTCGGTCTCTGTCTCTGTCTCTGCCAAATATATAAATTTAGCTAGCCGAGTTTTATGCATAATTTAAATGAATGTAGCGTAACGAGTAATAGGTCCATTACAGAACAAGCAAGTTCCACTTTGTTATCTTCCATTCCATTATGTAGTCAGTTTAACGTTCTTCACTTTATTTTATTTTTTTTTTTTTTGTATTTTCCATTCGCTTGTAATTTGTCGCAATTTAGCGTATTATAAATTCAAAGCCATTGCGCTAAAAATACAATAAAAATCCAGTCTGATTTGGTGGGAGCGTCAACATGTGGTGTGGCTCAGACTTGCGGTCTTTTGTTTTAATTCTATTAATAACAATAAATTGGCATTTGCCTTATACGCTGACAATCGTTTAATTATAGACAAGTTTCTCAACACGTAAAACTTTTTAGCCCAAAGTTCAGTACTCTTAATGGATTTATTCGTGGGCCGTGTAATTAGAAATCAATCAGAAAGGATTGTTCTGAATAATCTGCGAAAAAGTTTCGCTAAACGAAAACCCCGGTTGAAATTTAAAGTAAAGCAAATTTAAGATTTTAAAAACGCAAACATATGACCCCATTCTACACACATATTCGACACGTGTCAATTTCTTTGTTTGCTTTTGAGCTGTCGTTGGACAATTATGTTTATTTAGAAATTTCAGCAAATGTATGAATATGGCAAGCTCCAGGCCATGGTCTCTGACATTTTTAGTTAAATAAGCAAAACAAAATAGATTAGATTTACAGAGTATGCTTTTAAAACTAGGATAAAACCGAGCAAAATAGCTGCTTTATTTTATTTTATTAGCATATTTCGTGATATGAACTACAACTATCAGAAATTCAAATACTTAACGAAGAGGAACATTAACTTAATAATTTGTAGTGTCATTTTATATATTTAATTATTTAATGTCAACATCTTTTATTATCTATTATTCAGCTTATTGCTTGCGTAATTCAAACATTACACCTGTCAGAAGAAGCTAAGTTTAATTGCTTGAGTTCCATAGCAGTCAGCTGCCAACAGTCAACTTGCTGATTGCTTAAATGAAAACTTATATTCCCGCTTGACCATTTGTTAAATGCTTAAATCTGTGACAGGGTCAGCATCTTCAGGCTGTGGGATATACTCTAGGATTTTGCATAGGTTTTGCTTTGTGGGGCTTACGCTAATGTCGCATTGCGCACTTCATTTATCAGACTTTGACACTGACAGGACACAACAGCAAAAGGACGAAATGGCGAGTCCGGTTTCACTCGTTCCGACTTGATTAACGACATGGCACCCAGAAAGTATTAAAGCGACTATCAAATAAACACACAGACACTACTGCTACTCCTGCTAGTTAGCATAGGGCTATACGACTAACAACAGCAACAACAATATATACAACAAGTGCAGAAAACAACAAAAACAATATGAAGAACAAGAAGCACAAGTTGAACAACTTGGACTACAAACTGAGGGACAAACATTTGCGACATTGTCAAGTCATATTTCACTTTGAGCAACGCCTACGCCGGACAAATTCAAATGAAATGTCATATTGTATTTGTGTCCTGTTTTGTGGTGCGTTGAGGCATCAAACTGAAATGCAGGGTATGCTCGACTAGTAGCTACTACTTTGCAACATGAAATAATACTTAGAAGTGCTTAACATTAATTTTGTTAAATGTTTTAAACTTTTATATTTATATTCACAAATGTAGAATTTCTAGTCGCACATGCCCCTTAGCTGTCTAGGGTACATCCTACCATAGAGCGTCATATTTGCGTGTTAAGCCCGACAACTGACAACAAACGAGGCAACACAGACCCATACACACACACATGCACGCACACTACTGCACGTGCTTGGGACCATTGATATAATATCAAGAAACGAGCACTCGACGTATACGTAATATTTTCGATAGCCTCCGCTTTCGATTGAGCCTGTGGCTGCTTGGGGCACGTGAGCGTCGCGAATTGTTGTCGTGGTCTTCCATAAATAATTATAGTCCACAAACAGCCTCAGCAAACATATTCAATATAAATAATATTACAAATATGTTTATTCCAGACTAGATCAGAAGATGCCAGTCACGTTTGCTGTAGAGTTTTAGCTGGGAGATTTCAATACGCATATAAATTTTATCTAGTAATTTGCGCGAGGCGGAAAAGGAAGACGTGCACAAATTAGAAATATTGGTATTGTCATGAGTCTCAATTAGAAGCGTTAAATTGTCGTGAATTGCAGCTGCTTCAACCTCAACCTGTTTCTCCCTTGAGGCAGTTGCTGTTGCTTCCTGTTATCAGCTTTGTTTCTGCGTTCTCTCTGCTTTCAGTTGTTGTTGCTGTGTCGCTGTTATCATTTAATATCCTGTCACTTAAGTGCTGCCAGCCTGAGGCCAAAGCGACAGGAGAAGAAAAAGCCGCGAGTGAAAAAAGCTTTGATTTGGCACGCGCTGCGTATACGTAATGTCTGCAGCAGCAACATTTAATTATTTATAATTGTTAATGTTGTAGTTAACCAGTAGGTATAAATAAAATTTTAAATGGTAAAAGATAGGTGTAACGAAAGTTAATACTGTAATTATTTGCTTAAAGTATTTGCAGCTTGGCTTCTGCTCTTTACTCACTTTTGTGAGCTGCTTAACTGCTCCAAGGCAACTGCAAGACAAGCAAAAGGTGCAAATTGTATAAGTAGAACAACAAAGCAGACAGTTGCTGCAGTTTACTTTTCCACAGTCCGCTTTGAACGCTATCTCTTCCATTTCTTTTCTTCTTTTCTCCTCCCTAATCTGCTGCTTTTGGTGCAGTGATAAATGCAAAGTGAAAGAAACTGTAGCATACTTTTTTGTGCCAAGTGACTGGGAGGCAAGGCTTTTCGCACGGGTGGACACATAAATTGCCTGCCACATGGCACTTATTTAGCGCCTGAACTTGCGGTTATTTAAGCCGACAGCAGGCTGAATAAGTCCTGTGTGTGTGTGAATGGCAATGACAATGGCTTTGACCCTGAACACAATTAAATATTAAATGCCAGAACGTTACTATGTATTAAAAATGCAGTGATTAATCCATTAGCCTTACAAAAATAAAGAGGAACTGCCAACAAAGGACAGACAAAAACTTAAACTCAACCATATGTATATTGTAATACTAAGTGACAGAGGGAGAGAGGTCAGAGAGCTCTAGTAATGCAGTCGTAACGCCTACGTTTTCAAATGCAAAACGATCGATATTTAAATAATTACAAAGACCTTGATTGCGAAATGACACAATTATTCCAATATGCAATACAGCTACAGTTATAGACCAAATTACAATCAATTAAAGTGCATACAGACTATGCATTCCATACAGACTATGTAGACACTATGAAATGAAACAATTGAGTACAAAAAATTTCCATCTTTTAAAATAAAAATTAAATCAATTTAAATTTAGTCAAGTATATATAAACTAAAGGAAGGGTATACATTAAATGTGCCATTTCTCTGCTGAACTTCTTAGCTAATTTTTCTCAATCTTACAGTCAGTCAGTCTCTCTGTCAAACGTAGAGTCAATCTCAGACTTCCCGCAAAAGGCAAATGTATGTTTTGTCTGATGACTGTCGTTGTTTATGTGCGAATATTTACTTATCTATCTATAGCAGTATATATCTGTATGTGTAGTGTATGTATACACTGAACAAGTACATATATCTGGTACTACTTGGTGCTTTGGTACTCGGCCCACGGCTCTGACTGTGGCACTTGGTCTGGCTGTGGCTCTGGCTCAATTACTCTGACATTGACTGTCAAGGTAAGCCAAACACGTTGTGTATGACTAGGTCCTTGGTCCTTGGTCTTGGTCTTGGGGTTTGGCATGGTTCTCCGGGTCTTACTTGCCTCTCTGGGTATTGCTGCTTGAGCCACGTTTCAGTTGCATTCACTTTAGCCGTCTTTCTATCATTTTGCCTGCCTCCGCTGTCTAGTCTCTGCGATTCTGTTTTAACTTATCTTGGCTTGTCTCGTTTTGTTGTGTTTATTTTGCGCGGGCTCCTTGCTCCTTTCTCTACCGCCATCCCCCTACATTGCCCTGCGATGTCTGTTGGCTGTTTGTCAGTTTACCTCTCAGGTCTGTCCATTCTCTCCTTCTCTCTCACCCTTTTAGTTTGCTATTACAATACGTATATTTGTTTTAGTCTGGCCCCCAAGCTATTTGCAATTTAGGCATGTTATCGAATCAACTTAAATATTATTAGTCTAATGGTTTTCTCTAATAACATTTTTAATTTTCCACTTTTCCACACATTTGCTTGATGACAATTTTTTACAGAAAATTTAATTTGCATTAAATGAATGCAGACTCTTGAACTGTCAAGAAAAAGCCACTACTACTATCTATTTGTACTGTCATGGAATATGGGACTGAAATTGAAATGATGATTCCTTATTAAAAATACATTCTCCAAAAAATTACAAATAATTTTCTAATAAAAGGCACATTCTTCTGTAACAGAAATGTCTTAAACACTCCAATTATGTGGACTTTTGGAATTTTTGACGAATTATTTGATAAATTGCCCATAGTGCCGAGATGTTTGCGACTTGCTTTTAATAATTACAACTTCTGAAACTTGAATACAAATTCTGTAAACTTTCAATCCATTCAATTTGTCAGACAAATCTCCATTCAGCGTAATCTGCTCCACAGAATCTCAATGAAAATCCGTTTCTGTCTTCATTTCAACGTCCATCCCACCTACTATGACTAGTTTGATAGAGACGGGGGCGGTGAAGAAAGCAGACGGAACAGGAGAATTATGGGCGGAGGTTAAAATGAAAAATTTAATGCCTGCACGCGTCTTCCGCCTTCGCAGACCCGAACGAGCAGCAGGCAATCTCAGCGGACTTGGAGTTGATTTACAACTACATTTGTAAGTCGACACAAAACACTTAACAGCTAAAAAGGACTTTGCATTGGCAATGAGCTGCAGCCACGGCGAAGCGAACAGTAACGGCAACGGTAACTGTAACGGTAACATATGCAAAATGGCGTCGCCAAGTCACTAAAACTATAACGGAAGCAAGCAAATTGGAAACTGTGAGACAGACTAAAGCCAAAGTGAAACGGGGCAAATTTGAAGCGACTTTTCACACATAACTGCACGCACTGGGGACACAACAAGAACAAGAAGAATAAGAATAAGAAGAAGTAGCGACAAAACATACTGAGACAAGAAGAGAGATATATGTTCAGAGAGACGTGTGTATATTTCTTGGCAACTTGATTGATGTGCGGATAGCGGAACAGCTGCTGCATAGCACCTCATGTCTCTTGTCTCTCTGACCACACCAAAAAAAGGGTAAAAGAACAAAATGGAAAAGAAAAATACTAGAAGAGAATGCGCAGTCACAGATTGTGAAAAAGGGTTTACGAAACCAAACACACTACATTTACAAGCACATACATAGATACATATATGGGTGAGTCTTTTGCTTTAAAGCCAAAAACCACAACCGAGTCGAACTTCATTACGTGCCATTCGGAGAGCAAAAAGCTTTAGGGCCGTTGTCTACTTTTTGGGGCCATGGCCCCCAAAAGAATTAATTGGCTACTTTCGGCCGACAGCTGCCATTTAGTTGGCCCACCATTTGCCATACTCATGTAGACATGTCAATTTTGCACAGCACGCGCTTATACAGTTAACTCCTCTCCTCAATCAATCCTCCTCCCCACTCCCCACTTCCGTCTCAGTTGTTAGCTCTGACGCCTGTCGACTGTCGCCCAGGTGGTAGCTTAAAGATTTATGATAAAGTCAGCCGGATGCTAAGCAAAGGCGCAAACTTTATCAAACTTTGGCATTAGATTTCGCCCGTTTATCTATGAAATGAATGAATCCGACTAAACACACACAACGTACAAAACAAGGCAAAAACGTAGCGAAGCGAGATAGGAGTGTTCCAATAAAGTGAAATTCCAATGAAATTATATATATATATATATAAATATAGATTAAATAAAAATTTAACTAAAATTTTTGAAGAATTTAAATATTTAGTTATAATTTTGATTCCCTTTAAAATCTTAGTTATTTTGTTGCCATACTATATATGCATGAATATTTTAAGTTAAGGTAGTCTTATGAAGATATATGCAATTTCGAATTCTACTCTGCAGTCGAAAACAAAACTGAGAACGCGTCGCTAACAGTTAGCTACATAGAGAGTTAGGGAATTCGGTTTTATTTAAAGCCAGCCTCCCCAAAGACTGGGTCCCATTCCACAGACAAAATCCTGACTGACGCTCTGTGCGTGTCGCAGCTTAAGCGCTTAAAATGCTTTTTGACAACAACAACAACAACAACAAAAACACAACAACAGCAACAACAATAATAACAAGAAACAGCCACATTGAATGATAAATTTGTATCCATCCCAATTGCCATAGCTCCTTTCATTTTTGTTCTAGTTGCTGTTGTTGTTGTTGCTCCTATTTCAGTGTGGAGTTTGGCAGCCAACACACCTTACAGCCCCAGCCCCCGCCACAGCCACAGCCACACTTCCTGTGCTGTATCTACTTCGCACCCGCCTAGCTTCCATTTTTCGTTTGTCTGTTGTGTGCGTTTTGAAAAATTTTCATTGCCTACTTTTCAGCGCCAGTGGGCTAAAAATCAGAATGCCGCCAATTTGCGCTCAATTAATTATGCTGTTTATTATTATTATTTATATGTATTTTTTATCAATATTTGCGGCAGTTTCTTTCATTTTGCGGCTGCCTTTGTGTTTATCATTCGTCGCATTCTCTGTTTGTCTGTCGTCGCGTCTCGTTTTATTTTTTAAGCCTGCTTCTGTAATTTCTACAGACACTTTAGTGGATATTTTTTTTTACAGTTTGTAGAGCGTGAAAGCGCGTTGAGCGTTGAAATTATTTTGCTTGTAATTCAATTTGCTGTTAGTGTGCGCAATCTCTTTACAGTTATTAATTAACTGAGCGCTTAATGCAGATTCGCATAAATGAAATTAATTATGCATTAATTATGCAATCATAATTTACGCGTTTAACAAGCACTCTCACGTCCTGCCTGGCGACTTTCTCATGTGTTAGTGTGTCAGAGAAAGGACGACACTGTGTGCTCTCTTGCTGCGTTTGCTAATTGAGGACAACCTGCAGTTGGCCAATATGTCTGTCTCATTATGTAAGCAAATAAAGTCTTGCTACAGTAAGACCTAGCTAAATTACCCAGCTAGTTAGAATTGCAAACTTAATAAATATTTATATAAAATTATGCCTTAAAATTTCAATTTTGTTAAAGTTCTTTTTCGCCTGCTGGGACAGATCAGCAACAGTGATACCAATTTAGCCCTTTTCGAAATAAATTTATTGTTCTTATAGCGGTTTTAGCCGATAACGAGTCTTAGGCAAGATGTATTTATTAATTTCAGCTTTTCTACTTTTTTCCTTGTATTAGTTTGTTTTAATTGTACTTTAAAGTTGTGTTAAATTTACATCCTTGATTGCTGGTAAAATCTTATAGTAACTGAGTATTTTTGGGCTTTTATCGGCTAAAATAAGAGTCAAAGCTCTCCTTTGTATGTAGTATGTACATATACATATGCATATATCATGCCCTATATGCTGTTAAAAGGGAATGACCGACTATAAGAACTCACTCATAACTAAACAAAAATGATCAGTTCCAGCTTAATAAATTAGTCTACATTTAAAAAAATCCTACGACTTGATGAAATTTAATTTTAAGCTAAAAATTCCAATCATTTACAGGGCATTTCATTGTATAAAAACTTTGCCACGTACTGTTATGCCTGGGATCTTCAGCTGCCTGCTGTGTTTTTCACACTTGATATACCATTCGGCCACGCCCAATGAACAGCAGCACAGCAGGGGTTGCCTGCAACTGCATTGCTCACTTTGGCCAACACAATTTACAGGCAAGAGTTGCAGGTGCACAAATACACTTACACTTATACATATCAACAAATATGTATGTATGTGTACGAGTGTAGGTGTGTGATTGTGGTAGTGTAATGGCTCCCTCGGCTCACAAACAACACTGTCAACATAGCGCGGCGGACAACAGCTGCTTCAGCTTGAGTTTCACTTGTGTCTCACACGCCCACTCTTCGCCTTCCTTCCTCCGTCTCTCTCTCCCTTTTTCTCTCTTTCTCTTTCTTTCAAACTGTCTCATTTGCTCTTTGTGGCAGCTGCTATGAGGCAACTTCAATGTGCTGCGCTAGTTTGCCGCCACCTAATGCAATTTTTATGCTGCACTGAAGCCAAAAAAATAAATGGAGAAAATGAAAAAATGCTTCCGTTTGTGCTTCTTCTTTTTAGCCATTGTTTCTGTGCTTGCCGCCTAAAAGCGCGCCACAAAAGCGATGACGCGCTTATTAAATTGTTTGCTTCTCTTCACACACAGTCAAGTCTCTCGCAGCTTCCACTCTCCTTATCTTTTACTTTCTTTGCTTCTCTCTTCTCTCTTTCAGTTTATCTGGGGGTTTTTGTTTGGCTGCTTTGATCACCCATAATGCAATCGTCGAGGCGTGCTCTGGCTCAACCTCATTGACAGCTGGCAGCTTCATTAGAGCCATCAGCATCAGCACCATCACCATCACCAGCACCAGTGCGTCAGGCACAGCGACAGGTCAAAGTGTGGCCCAAGGACATGTTTTCTATAGAGTTGAACCAACGCTGATTGCAAGCTGTCAGCGCATTTAATGTGCATTGTTTAATCACCTTGCCCCGTTACTTTTGTCTTAGCTGTAGCGCTAAGTCTTCAAGGCAAACAATTAATTGTTAAGATATATGGATTTTCAAACTCACCTTTAACCAGCGTGAGTATGCCGAGAGGCATGACGAGCATAGCGACCATAAGATCCGTGATTGCCAGCGACATGAGAAAGTAGTTGGTAACATTCTGTAGACGTCGCTCCCATGCGATGGCCAGGCAGACGAGAATGTTGCCAGCAGCGGTGCCAAAGACCAGAACCAGTGCCAAGAGGGCCCAATAGTTATTGGTATCGAATGGTGGCTCCGCTGGCAATGGCATCGTTGGTGTCGTGGACACGTTGCTTTGATTCCAATTGGCTCCCACCTCGTGCTGGCTGAAATTCTCTGGATTTGGCAGCTGCCACAGCAACATATTCTGCAGCTGCTCCATGCTAAAATCCAGGCTACTCCAGTTACTCGCATCCTCTTCCTCGCCACTAGCACCGCTGGCATCCTCCGCTCTCTCACCGGCACCGCCGCTGTCATTGTAATTCAACGATGCATACACATCCTCTTCCATGTTCGCAGTTCCTACTTCTCCGCTGTAATATAATTTTTTTGTAACTTGTAGAACTTGAATATGCCAAGTTGTCGCTGTTGTTGCTGCACCGTAATTAAGCGTGGCATATGCAGTGGCAAATGGCTCCAACCAGCCAATTCAAATCGCAAAATGCAGCGGAAATGCTGGCACGGAAATAGGCGCTTCTAAGAAAATGCCACCGCCAGCAATGGGAATTTGCCACGTGGTTTTTGTTAGCGTCAGTCGCCTTCTGGCCTGGGCATTGGCATTGGCATTGCGTTGACAACAACCGCCCGGATATTGGTGGCAAACATTCTACGGCACCGAATCACCGGAAATTTTCCTGAAAGAAAACAGAAAAGAGAATTGAATTTAGTTGAATTTACGATGTTTTCTAAAGTTATTTACAGAAGCGAATTCTATTTTCTACTTTAATACTATTTGGTCTTAGATTATTGGGATTCTTTATAAAATTATTTAAGATTTATTATATGACGAAGTAATCGATTTTTTAAAAAAAAAAAATTTATAAATAAAATTATTAGAAAACTTTCCATTAAAGAATTTTGGATAAAATCTGAATAAAAAAAGTATAATGAAACAAACTCAAAACATTCTATTATTAAAAAAACATTGGAGAAATCTAAATTTTTCTATAAAGTATTATATGATTGAATATTTAATATTTACATAATATTTATCTTAAAGAATTTTCGGAGATAATCTGAAATTTTATGAAAAACTTTCTCAAATCTGACAAACAGAACGTTAAACCAATTAATCGGTTACCCCTAAGTCACCTATTTAACAAATGGGAGATAAAATGGTCGTTAATTATTATCGATTCTTGATTGTGAGAATATCTAAATGACATGATACTTGTGATTGCTGTGCTTCATACTTATCACCAATTTTGATTTGTAAGCACGCACTGCGAAATTCGAGAGTGCCAAGAAAATCGTTATGCCAAGTACCTAAGATACCATGGAATACTCAATTTGTGCAATGGAAAAATTACATTGAAATCCGGAATAAAAAATGTTTTGGGTTCAATCACAAAAAAAAAATAAAATTGAATACATTATTGTCTACCTTTTGTGGCAAATCTGTTTCTATTTTCTTTATAAATTATTAAAGTTGTATGATTCATGTAACATTAAACGAAATAAATTGAAACATGCGAAATGAGATATGACAAATACCAGGTATTATGTTATTATAAATCAATAGTTGATTTATCATATTGACTGAAGTTTAGCGTAATCAATTATAAATTAGAATAAATTGCATGCGATAAATGTAATACAATCCGCATTTAATATTGAACAAGTTGTTGTTGCTGATTTGGAAAATTCTCTGTCGATGACTTATAATAAATGTGATACAAATCAATTCAATGTGTCGGAATGTTTGTGTTTGTGTATAATTAATTGAGATATATTTCATGAGAAACTGCTGGATTAAAACCGCAAAAGCCAAAACACACAGGAGGTCTCCTCCCACACCGCAACCCGGAGCGGAAAACAAAGACACAGTTAGCAAATTTATTAACCAAGTGCAGGAAAAGCGTCAGGAAAATGGAATTTATATTCGTGTCGACCGCAAACTAGTCGAACCAAAAATACATATCTTAAACAGTATCACTTTGGGAGTTGAGTTGGCTATTTTTGAGGTTGATTGGTCGGCAGCCACTCAATGAGTTCAAGTGAGTGTGGAAGCCACTGTGGTCACTCCACAGTATATACATACATATGTATGTATGTATGTTTAAAAACAGCAGCCACAGACACAACCACAACAACAACAATAACAACAAGAGTGACAAAACAATTCAAACGGTCAAACGGAGCAGCATTTGGCAAGGACTCAAATCGACAGCACCTTGTTGACTTTACGAGTGGTTAGTGTCTCCCCACCCACCGCACATCCTTCACTTGGCCAGCTGTCGGCATGTTCTGTCAAATGCTCAAGTGTCAATGTTGTTGTTAATTAATTTTCCTGACTGACTGATGCATGCTATAGATAACAGCCGCTCGAACAGAGCTCTAGCACCAAACAGCTCCTACAGCTCCTGGTTATGCGACTCCCATTGCCAACCCAGGACTGACCTCTGATCCTTTTGTGCCTTGTCCAAGAGAGCTGTTGTCTGGCTAAACTGTTTATTGTTGTTGCCAATGTTTACCCAGTTGTTGTTGTGTTGCCAATACTCTTGCAGCCGGCTAATGACAGTCAAACGACCACTTCAGCTCGTTGTCGAGTGTTTAAATTTCAAGCTACTAAACTTTTATTCAGTTCAACCTAATATACTCTCCACAACAGACGAACTGCCAAATTGCATATTTACTGCTCAATTCGTTTTAAGCGGCACTTAGCTGCTTCAAATAAATATATTAGTATATTATTTTATAAATTGTCTGTAGTTACGTCTTATGTCAAGCAATAACAGACTGCTGTTAATGTTAAAATGTTATCGAAACGATATCGATAGAATCGCTTGCTGACAGTTGGCAACGCCATTGAACTTGGCACTCATGCCGATCAGCTTTATACACAGTGCAGTCAAAATGCTGATTGCCATGAAGAAGTCAAAATTACAGCATATCTATTAGTCGCTCAACCTACTCCCTAACTGCTACTTTATAAAGGTATTTATGCTGTAGTAGTGGCATACTTTCTGACATACATATATATCTCTTTTATTTCACGTGTATATAAATGGCCTGTCAGCGCACGAAAACGAACTGTAAGTCGACCTGGAGCCATAATTATGTATGTTTGTGTATGTGCTTGGGCCACATCAATGGCGGCCATTTGGACATGAATTGCACAAAGCCCATCTACTCGGCAAGAGAGGAGACCACGACGAGCTGCGGCTCCGACTCGGACAGTTTGGATCGAATACAAAGCAGCGCACCATTAGTCATATTAATCCCAGCAGAGTCATTAAGTCGTAAAATTGCTATAGGTTCAGGTTGGCAAACGAAAATACTCAAGCTATAGGCTTACCGTTATTTTTCTCTTCTCATCGCTGTCTTCTCTTTCTCTATGTTATATTTTTTCGACTGATATTTGTTTGCTCCAGTTTGGCATTCATATATATATATACATATATATAAGCACGCTATTTGGGTCAACATTTTTGGAGCATTTCAATAAATGAAGACGCTTCTGCTAAGTTTGAACATGGCGTATACTTAATTCGTATAATGTGTTAAATACAGCAGAAGACAGAGACTTGAATAATAAATTTAAAGGCATGACATGGATATGATATTGTCTCATTCACTCTCACACTCAATCTCTTTCTCTCTGTCTCTTTAATTTTAATTATTGTCAGCAAATATTTTGTTAAGTTTAACAAACCTGAAGCGCAATTGATGTGCACATGTTTAATTCATAACTTTGGTAAGTTAACATTACGTATACGCCAGGTTGGGTTTTTTTTTTTGTATGTCTGAGAATACGACTACAAAACATTGTGCAAATGTTTGTGTAAAAGTATTTTTAACGTGTCAACGACAACAAAAGAATCAACTTGTCAAACCAACCCCACTTCCCCCCCCATTTCTCCATCGACAATGCCACATCCGCCAACCGCCCCAAGCAGCACCCACCCTGCGCTCTGTGGGTATGTCCCAAACAGTCAACGGGTGTCAGTTGGCATATTTATTTGCGTCAGCAGCTTAAGGTCGTGTTTGATTTAATTTCTTGTATTATTTATTTATGTTTTATTGCTTTTACTGTTGCTGTTGCTGCTGCTATTGCGATCAAAGCGAAGGTTCTTCGTTCTTGCCTGACTGGCTGCCGTCTTTAACTTTAACAATTTTCCAGGTTTCGGGGCGACTTGGAAATTTGAATTTTGTAAGTAGCGGGAGAACGAAATGATTTCATTGGCTTCTTTAATGCAAATTAATTTCATTTTCTTTTTTTCATGTATATTCTGGATAATTGAATTTTCGAAATTGATTTCCTTATTGCGCATATTTCAATTATAATTAATTTATTTGCAATTTTGTGGACGACGCGTTTTTGCAGCCAGCACACATCGTAGTCTACATTTGTGCGCTGATGTAATAGGTAATACCACTGACTAAGAGTTTTCCGGTATCCCACCCCCCACAAAGAAAAACAAAATACATAACGCTACCCCGAAAATAATAATTTTTTGCGCATTCTTTGCCGCACCCCAAACAGACACTAGGACACACACGGACAGACGCACTGACAGAGCACGCAGTTGTAGCAGTGGCAACTCCTTCCTCCTTCCTTCTGCTGCAACGTTGGCAACGATTAATCACAGTTAGAGTTGCGTTTTTTACGCAGTTGCGACAGTTCACAGCTAGACAGTTCCCAGAACAGGTGAATGGTGAGTCGACGTTGTTCGGGGTTTTTCTGCCATTTTTCGACAATTTCGCATTTATTTTTAGTCACAATGACGAAAACACTTAATGATGAAGCATGAGCAAACGGGACAACGACACAGACAAAGATAGCAGCAATATCGCAGCAGGAAGTCGCCGAATAACAGCAGCAACAGGAACACACTTGACAAACAACAGTACTATGCTCTTCCGCCAAAGGAAGTTACGACAAACCAATTACATTTATTGCTGGTCAAACAGCAAAATGAAAACAATTTCAATACATTTTATCGATCACCAAGTTTAACTTATCAGTGGACATCGGAAAAATACAAAATTGCAACGAACTAAAAATTCATTCATACTCCAAAACTTTTAGCAGAAGGGTGCTGTGGGGCAACTGTGACGTCACACAAGACACATGTTTTTGCAACTAGTAGTTGGACAGCATAGTGTAAATAGAGTAGAGTATATCGATAGCCGTCGTGTTTTTCTCGTTGACTTACTGCTTGCCATTTGGAGTACACTTTGTAACGCGCCATTAATCACATAGAAAGTGAGAGATGGTGAGTGGGAGAGAGCGGGACAAAGCACACGCCTCCTCGTCCTGGTGGTGCTCTCTCTCTCTACTCTACAACTATTTAGTTGTCATAGCGAGAGTTGGCACTTAAAACGTTGGCTAAATTTACACATGCACTCAGGACGCGAGTCAACAGCAACGAGAGAAAGCATCAAACAAGGCGGCATCGCGAAGGAACCATCAAGGATGCCAGCTGTGTGCACGGGTTGTGACGGGCGTGACTGTCACTAGGACTCTGGCTGTGGTGGGCGGCAACTCTAACACTTATCGTTCATTATTATCTATCTATCTACACACACACACACACACATACACATAATTGATTTCTTTTCTGTTGTGCTGAGCCACCGAAAACGCAGCGGAGACAAAAGATGGCCAGGACCAGAACTAGGAATAGGACACATTGTTGCCCCACTGCCACGACGAAAGGCGTCACTGCTGCTTGTTATAATTTAGAGCATGGCGCTACAGAGCTGGCTGACATTGTGGGCGTGGCATGCTTAACTTGGCTTACGACAGCAGCAAGGACTATAAATTAAATTCGTTTTACGGCGCATTGGCGAACGGACGAAGGCTGCCTTCTTGCCAGGACGAATGGGTAGTTCAATTAAGACGCGCAGCCAGAGCAAAAGAGAAATTCAGAGAGTGGATAGTTGTTGCTCACTCACAACTATATATTATAGATCTGTGTGTGTGTGTGTATGTGTGTGTTGGCCCTTGAGGTCGTGTGGTTTTATTAGCAATTTCATTAGCTTGTCGCTGCTGGAGATGGGCGAACATACCACATACATACATACATATAGCTGGCCCTTAGCAGCCATATCCTTAGCATCAACAGCAACGGCAATTAGAAGACAGCTAAACCAATTATCCTTGTCCGCTGCTGTATCCACATCCACATAACATACAACATGAACCAGTTGAGGTTACACGCCGTTCCAATAGTTGGGCTGAGTAACGCGCGCGGTTTAAACCGCGTCACATAAATCGCTAGAGAAACGCGTTGCTGCCTACTTGGGACACCCCCACTGTACTGCAGTAAGTACATAAAGTGGATGAACCAAACATTGATTAGTGACAGCTCATTTGTTTGCTTAGACACCGCCCAGACGCGCCCACAACTTTGTCTCACTTATGCGTGCGCCCTCAACCGCCCCCTAATTGCCGAGCAATTAAAGCCAAATTGACAATGGCGAAATAATTAGACAAACTCTAACAATGGCATTGTGAGATAATTATGCTGAAAGTAAGGAAACCCCTCTCTCTTTCTCTATCTCTCCTTCTCTCTCTCTCTCTCTTTCTGTACGTAATGAGGCGTTCCTTGATGAGCACACGCACATACTCTCAGGCAGAGATACACACTCACTTATGGAGTAAAAACATGTACATATATTAGAGTCACTGATTTGGATCGATGCTTAGCCATGGGCAGAACGGAAAGAAATCAAATAAATATCCTAGCGGCAAAATCGAAGTAAAAATCATTGGAAACCCTCTGCTCTTATCTCTTATAGAAAGCGGCACTGGCAACCCAAATCAAATTGAGATTTATGAGCGCAGCGATGTGTGTCTAGGTCAGCGTATTGACAGTCCTCTTGTCGGTTGCTCCCTTTCCACTTGTTGTGTCCTGTTGTTATTATTATTCACATTGTTTTTCATCATTATGCGGCCCCTGATTTACTCAATGGAGTGAGAAACTCACCTGCAACTTGTGTCCTTGACCGGCATATTACCAATGACAATGGTTTTAATGGTATATAACCGGTAACAGGAGCGCGAATTTCTAGCACAGCCACAAACACAAATATAAATATGTAAAACACTTTCTTAATTAAAATTTATCAGAGATAAAGCTCAGCTTAAGTTAGTGATGATCAGGAATACACCCGCCGACTTATCTATAACTATCAGTATTCGGGCTTTTTTAGTACATTTTCTGCATAGTGCGCGCAAAGTCTGAACTTGGTTTGTGTACAAAGTGTATATGGCCGCTTTTGCAGAGTATAAGCATTAATAAATAAATTTTTATTATATTGGTTTTGGTCAGTCAATTCGGCAGCAGGCGGCAGACTAAGAAGCCATTTCGTATCGTTAGCTTGACAACAACATTTTGATGACATATTTTGCTATTTGCGTGCATCAATTATTTATGTGTATGTACCACCCAAAAGCACACAAACAAACACAGAGGAAGAGTGAGAGTAACACAGTCCCACACACAGGAGCAGTTGGCTGTGCGGAAACCTTTCTTGCCACACATTGCACAATTCGATTTGTGTCATAAATTGGCAGCTGACAGGGGCAGCAATAAAAATAAGCGGCCATAAAATTCAATTATGGCCACAACAAGTGCACAAACAAACTCGTTTCTTTATAGATATGTATATATGTATGTATGTGTGTATGTATGTATGTATGGTATGTTCATGGGCCACACTTGCAACTAACTATACATATACTGAAATATTGATACTCAGCAGACACAGGACGTATTTCCTTGGCCAGCCTCGTACGCAATCAATGCAATCAATTGTGCATGCATCCATGTGAGCACATTCTCTGCCCATGCCACCGCCCACTTGCTTCTAACTTTTACTGCCGCTAAATGGTTTACTGGCTTCCCGATGCAGTCACACGCACATACGGACATACATATTTTAAGTCTCCCACTCTCTCGCTCACTACTTATGAGAGCGCATCCACATACAAACACACTAAGAAGCCACATGCAAAGCGACAATTTGGTTTGTGTGAGTGCAAGTAGGACGCCAGCAATGCTGCAGCAACTGTCGACATTTTTGGTTACTTTCTAACGTGTGCGTAAAGTGCAGCGATAAGATACTCTACACAACGTAGGGTATATAATGTGAATCTAATATACTTGTATGTACGTAGGTGAGAAGTTTTACTCATTTGTGAAAAATATATTTATTGAAAATATATACTGACTGCAACATTTGTATAAATTATCAGATATGTTAGCAGATTATCTACCCATTCCGATCTTAAGTGCAGGGTATCCCAACAATGTACACACGCTGCCCACACTCAAAAATAAATACGACTCCATATGAAATGCATCATTTCTGAAGCACTTATCGGTCGCACACGCGCTTGCATCTCTACAGAAATGGACAGATATGTAATAGAGTGAAAGTGGGGGAGAAAGGTAAAGAGCACAGCCCACTCACATATGCACAGGCAGCCATACCGTTATAAATTTCCGATATGCAGCGATATGCAAAAACGCACCACTCGGCTAAGAGCTCAATGGAAAATTTATTAGTTTCGTGCAGCTGAATTGTCGCAATGGGGCATTCCATACCGAGTGCCGAGTTAAGTACGAAATTGTTGGGGGGAGGTCATGGGGGTTGATATTGAGAATTGGGCAATCGAATGGAAGTATTCTACTTTTGAAAGTTTTGCAACCTGCAAGCAACAGTTGAAGCTTTTTGACTTTAAACGAAAATGCAAAATTTAAAATACAAGTGAACATTTCAAAACGTATCAAAAGGATGGAAATTCAACAAAAATTGGTCCGACATGCAAATCGAATACTGAACAACAAAACAAAGTGTAAAGTAACCAAAGTGGTTTTATAAAAAGTTCGAAAATGATTGAGGACTTACTTATTAATTTGATAAACGTGATCTGTACTTAATAAAACCCATGAATAGTTTTAAAAATATATAAATTGAAATGAATTTAAAGTTATATAGATAGATATTTGCGTATGCATTTATAAATTTATGCATATTCCAATTTTTATTCGTTACACGCATGACTTTCTTTCTTATATTGAGCTTATAAATTTATATGAAAATGTATTCATATCCGAATTTCTGAGTTGCTTTACACTTCCATATTTGTTGTAGAATTTTAAAGTGTATTTATTTAAACTCTTGAAATCCTGCTAAATAATGCTTTATATGTATGAAGTTACGGCAATAAACAATAAATGACTCCGATAGTACCTTCGTAGAATATTTCTCTAAGTGATAATGAACCATTTATTATACCATAAGTAAGTATTGCCAGTTCGTCAACTTTTGCAAATTCAGCCGTTAACAAAGCAATTAATTTAATGACTTTGATTTTTTTCATAGACACTTTCAAGTCGTGATCTATTGTCTAATGATTGGGTTTATGGCTTTTTAATGGTACCCAACATAAATCAGGTAAATCGGTAAGTGTGACAACACTTAACACATTCTCCCCTAGAGTTGCTGTCTCTCGCACACTTTTCATCTAACCATCGAGACACACACACTTACACATACATACACACATGGAGTACATGTATGGAATTGTTCTCGTGTGGAATATCGCATTAAAAGGGAAGCTTATCAAAGACGCAGTCAGAGTGTATAATGGAGAGAGAGAGAGAGAGAGAGAGAGAGAGAGAGAGAGAGGAAGTGGAACTGTCAGTGCGTCGCTTGTGGGGATATGGCTCGTCCTTAATGTCATTAAATCCTATCAATTTTCGTCAACAACAAATTTAAATATTTATGTAGCAGCTTAGGCAACCGACAACAACAACAACAACAATAATAATAATAACGGGAACAATCAGGCCAAAAGAAAAGGTTCAAAAATTGCCAATAAAAGAGAGGAATATGCTCCAATGGCTGGATGGATGGCCACGTCGTTGGATATACATACTTAGGATATACTCGCTGGCGCTTACCCTGATGATACATTGAAGCGTCCCCGAACCCGGAAAATTGTGAGGACCCAAAATGCGCCCAAGCACTTAATTGAAGCTATCAATATGTAGAGATGAACAGGCTAGCATGTAAGTATGTGTGTTGTGTGAGTGTGAACGTATGTGTGTGAAGTTTAGGTTAAAGGAACTCGCTTCGAACATGCTCCGTAGACATACAGTGCGTATGAGCTATAAACTCTAGCCGCTGTCAATTTATAACTCATACGCACTGTATTTTGGTATATGTAGCTTTGTTCTGCCTTGGACTATGAAGAGTCGTAACTTTATAGTTAATTATGCCCCATTATAGGGTATGCTTTAGTCTACTATTCACTATTTTCATTTATTTTAAAGCTCCTTCTCCATTATTTTTCCAGCAAACATTCGAATGTGCAGAGAAATTTGAGACTACAGCTGTGTCTTCATGCCGCCTCTATTTAGCTATGGCTTTATCTGTATCTGTATCTGTATCTCTATCTGTATTTGTAGATGTATCTGTATGGATGTGTATGTTTATGTGTGTGCCTGTGTTTGTGCATTTCTGTGTGCCTGTGAATTTCTCAATTTCAGTTGTATAGTATAAGGTATTCGGTTGCTTTTGAGCTCCATTTTATTTATTCAACGCTTTTGTTTTTCTTTAATTTGGACAACTAATTAAATTCGGTTTTAAAAATTCTGCAGCTGCTACTGGTGCTGTTGCCTTTGAGAGCGAGAAGAACTATTAATTAAGAAGTCTTGGTTAATTTACGAGCAACTTAATAGGATTCTGCTAAAAGATTGAATTTAAGGAAGAACATAGGTATTATTCGGATAAATCCCTTTAAATTCAACAATTTTTGAATATACCTAAAACCATTATTTATTATTTTTATAATATTTTAGTAATATAATTACTATTTGAGTTGTAACTATTCAAACTTAAATATTTTAAGTTTATAAATTCCAGCTTTAAGATAATTACAAATAAAATCACTCTATCCTTATTTCTCCAATTTGCTGTATACTGTGGCTGCAACAATTAGCTATTACCGTAGCTCCCCGTTAAGAGCTTTTCACGGCTTTTCACCTTTCACATATCACCTTTAGTCTGTGGCCTTTGTCTTGCTATATCATGCACCTCTCTCTCACTCTGCACTTTTGCCCACTGATATGTAGACCGAAAGTGTTGCTGCATACACGGTTCAACACAAATCCCCCCCTCCCTCCCGATTCCCTGTGTCCCTGCCCCAACCAGACTCCCGTGCTCGACATGCCTTTGCCGCGATGCCGCGTTTAAATCAATTTACGCGCGCTTTGGCATATTTAGTGTCGGAAATGTGTGGATGCGGAGGGAAGTTACGGATGGGAATGGGGATGGGGATGAAGATAGGGATGCGCACAGGAGCCGTGTTGGCAGTGGAAAATTGTAAAGTGCTGTTGACAGATTTTTCTTATTTTTGGCTTGCCGCTGTCAGCAGTTGCAATGCACCCCGAACCCCTTTCCCTTCCTATTCAGAGGGTGAAAAATGCTTCGGCATGCCGCGAAACATTGTGAATTTTATGATGTGAGCAAAAGAAGCGAAGAACAAGAAGAATTGATGAAAATAAGTGGGGATAAAATGAACGTAACTGGCACAAATATGTGACGTAGAATTCTTTGCGACTATATTTGGGGGCGTGGCACATAGCTATGGTATGGTATATGGAATGCGCATACCGCACTTGCAGCACAAAGAAATTCTTAACCTCAAGAGAATAATAGTGTAAGGCATTGGATTGTAGCTAATATCTGCTAGATGGATCAATTTTACATCTACTATGACCCTCTTTGCCTATCATAAGACATATATGAATTCAGGTTTAGAATAGATACTCCACTTAAATGTTTGCTTGGCAGTTTATGGACATCACGTAGCCTATCCCAATAATTAATGAATAATACAGTATATAAATATTGGATATATATTCTAAGTATATGGTATTATAGCTTATCACCATTTAGCACTAAGCCCGGCAATTGTTATTACTGCTTAACGGCTATAAACACGCAGCTAACCAACAAACAAGTAACGTCAAACACTGTAATCAGCCAAGAGAGCCACTGAAAGGTGCGACTATAAAATACCCTAGATATATATATATATATATTAGAAATTTTATAGCTATTTTTAAATTCTATTAAAAATGCTTACGAACCTGGCAGTTGCCCAGTTTTAAGCCTCTCTTAAATGAAATATTAAAACTGTACTATATTGTCAGCTTGGGCACGATGAAGTGAAAATGAATATAGTTTTGTCAAACGTCAACCGATCTTCAAAAGAAATATAATTTATTTCATAATATTAATATCCCCTAAACCTTCACTTGCTTTGACTCTCTAACATTAGCTTTCTTCCTATTCGGATAAAGTTCCTTGAGATACCCTGAAAATGCAACTATCCCTACTGGGTATAATTATAATCAGCTGTCATTCGGTTGGTCATAAATCTCTAAAAACGTAGCCAAACTCAATTGGGCATACTAAGCTAATACTTATCAAGCGGAGGGGTTTTGCGTCACGGCAAGAGTCATGGCGCCACTAATCATTGCCGAGGGAGTGAGCCGGAAAATATAGATGAATGTTGAACAATGTGGGAACGGGAAAAATCGGAGGGGGAAATGCTACCGCATGGACGTTTGATTGTTATTATTAACACGTGACTGAAATGCGGCTAATTCAAGCGAAAATTTAATTAAAAATTTTGCGCTAAATAACTAAAAGGAGCAGGACGGGACAAAGAGACAGAGAGCAGGACGAAGAGAACGAGCGGACAAGAGTCAGAGAGATAGCATAGCTTAGCGTGGGCATAACAGCAAGATGAAACGTGACAGGAAATGTTGGATAGTCTAGGTGGGTACTGGATTAAGCATTAGCAAGAAGAAGAGTCTGAGGGGGCAGTTGGAACTTCATTTGAAAATTGTTCGCATGATGTTGTCCATTTCGCTGATGTCTTGTAAATTGTTCATGTTTTGCTGTTGTTGTTATTGTTGTTGTTGTTGCTGCTCATTTTGTTGGAGTGAAAGAATTTTCACGTTTAATGGGCATTTTTAATTGCACGTCAGCGGTCGTCCAGTTGTTGTCCTGATTGTCCTTGGTTAAGCCTCTGTTCACCGCCAGCAAGCAGAGAGCTGCGTGTCCCTGACAACAATGGAGCTCTCAGAGAGCCATAAGATAAAACCGAGTGAAGCTGACAGGGATAGAGACTGAAGTCAGTGGAAGGAGGAGAAAGAAGAGATCGCCACTGGATGATGCTGCATTTTATCGATGGCAATGCCGTTAGCCACATTAATTGTTTAATTTATGAACCCGAACCGAAAGAGAAGCCAATGCTTAATACCAGTTGATAAAGTTTTGCGACAGTTACACTTCTTCGTTATGAGAATCGCCTAGAAAGGCGGTGAATAGTTGTTCAGTTTATCTTAAAGATTCTCCAGGAATGTTAAAACAAACTTTCCAACTCAATTACAAAGCAATGCAAATACAAATTGGTAAAACGAAACAAAAGGGAAAGATAACTTAAAGAAAGAGATGACAGATAGCAGAGAAAGAGAGAGAGGGAGAGGCAGATAGGGAGAACTCGAAAGCAACGAAATCCAATTGCTAGTTGAGCTTTTATGCCATTACGGGCATTGTTATTCGGCGGATGTGGATGTGGACTCCAGGGGAGTGGTGGGAGGAAACATTCATTCATTTCATCAGTCTGCTTTTACATGATTTTCTTTTTCACTTTGCTTTGTTTTGGTTTTGTGTGCTTTTTTTTGATTTCAGCTTTGCCTGCATTTTAATGGCCATTTGTTATTGCAGTTATTTCCCTTGTCCTGGCACGGCATTGTGCGCTTAAGGATGCACGCGCCGCGCACTTGCCACTTGCCACATGCCACCTTCAACCTGTCTTGAAGCGGCCTCCACAACTGTTTGTTCGAGTCGCTGTAATTATTATTACAACGAAATGCGTGCCAAAGTTTCCCTCACACATAGTCGAAGTAGTTGCATTGTTGCCGCATGTTGCACAAGTTTCCACTTGCCACTAATGCTTACAGCATTTGCAAGCGCGCTAATGAGCTCGAAGTCATGTCTATAGTTTCCAAACAGATTTCACACACTACTGCAACTTTCGCTTGCCAAACATGAAATATCCTTTTAATATCCTTCAACGAAGTGTAGAACCACGTTGCTGTGTTGCTGGGAAATGTAACAAGCTTCTGTTTTAGTCATCAACGCATTAGAGTTACTCCAACGCAAATGACTTGGAAATTATCTCTACTGTAATTTATTATATTATGTTTTCCCCTTTGAATTGTAGATTTCTCTTTGAGATTCAATTTGAAAATAGTTTGGATAGAGGCTAATTAGCAGAGGGTGAGAGATTTCCTAAATAGTGTCTCTTTAGATTAAGTCAGCTGTCATTTTCCTAGAAAAGTGTATTTCACTTTATTTTATATAAGTTCTAGGAAATTTATATTATTCATTTCTATTAATATTCACTTGTTCATACAAAATTTCAAAATATCAAAAATTATTAAGAGGGTTCAGATTCGTTTAATTTCAAATATTAAATTTTTATGGATGCATTAAATAAAAGGTTGTCTAACTTTTAAAAAAAGTCTAAGGTAAATAACAAATCAATTTTTTATATTTTTATTTATACATTTATATTTTATTTTTATTTATTTTTTTTTTTAAGAAAAAAGTTATAAATTTAATTTTAAGGGACAACTTTACAGCTTATATTTGCCTAAAGTATATTTAAAAAAAAAAACTGATAAATAATTTATGAAACAAGAAACCTTTAATGGCTTCACAGAATTATTTGAAAAAAAAAAATTATTGGTGGCACTTGACATTTTATGGTAAAATATTTTATTTTTATATTTTCACTCTTCACACTAGAATAACTTTATCAATTATGTTACTCGTAAATGTGTCATTAAAATAAAGTTGTAAATAAAATAGTTTCCCGACAATTGTTTGCCAACAATTAAAACTTAATACGCTGAATACTTAATGAATCTTTTATGAGATTCACTCAACGCTTTACACTCTTTTTATGTACCTATGTCGCATTACCTTTTAAACAAGATCTGCATATGAATATGACTATAGCATATCAATTAGAACAGAGAGTACGCGGGGCATACGAATTGCCCGTGCCCATACTTTGAGCTGAAATCGTATTTTGGCCCAATAACGATTGGTTTATATTTGACACTGGCTAAATTTGGTTTTGGTCGAAACACACTAGATATCTTAACTGGAATTTCGACTAACGTCACTGTCACTTGTTGTGCCACTCGATGCGTATTCAAATTTTATTTTGGACTTTGACGCTGAGGAATACGTAAAGGCGCGCGTAGTACGCGATTTTAGTGCTGGGAGCACTTGTTACCGTTAACGTGCAACGCCGACCAGGAACTGAAAACTGAAACTCAAATTGGATGTGATCCAAACTGTTGCGAGACGAATGAATCAACCGATGGCCACAGCCGAAACCAACTGCCGAGCCGAGCCGAGCGACCAACGACGACGAACAGGCGACGTCTACAATGCGTCCACCAAGCGGTTTCCAGTTGCAACTACTACTTCCAGTGTGTGTGTGTGTGTGGCTAGTGGGTATTCGCCTCGATAAGTGGGTGGTTGGGTGGATGGGTGGGTGGTTTGTTGATGGTTGAAGGTGAAGGTGAAGCTGATAACAAAGTCAGCTGCCAGCCAACAGCTGCCAATCTAACGACCCAACAGCTGATGATGCAGAACACTCTGTTCGTTTCGCTTGCATATAAACAAATTAATTAATATTAATGCATTTCAAAGTTTAATTTAATTTTTAAGAGTTGAAATTATTTCAAAAATTTTCGAATGTAATAAAAAAAATAGTTTCTGATACAAAGATAGTTATTCTTATTTTCAAATATTTTTAAAGGCCATTTTTTTTTTAATACAATTCAATAGTACATTTCCTTAATCATTCTTATCTAAAAATTATTTATTATTATTTTATCCAATAAAAGTGGAATTTAATTTAAACTTTAATTAAATAACTTTCAGTTAAAATGAATTCAGATACACTCAAAATTAGTTAGTTTTATATGTTACAAAATTCTTCTTTACATTTAAATTTTTCTTCTTAAAGTCAACTTTTATTTTATATATTATATACATGAATTTTTTCTTAGTCATGCTTGTCTCCTACTAGCTACTAGACTACTCCTACTTCTACTACTACTTCTGCTACTTTTTATTTTACATTTTAGCACTTTAAACTCTACTCCTTTTTATACATATTTTATACTACTTTTTTTATACTACACTTTCTACTACTTTTCAGCTGCTTTTGATACATTGCGCCTGCGCTAAACCATCCCCTCAGCCGTCGACTGGAAGTGCACTTCCTTGCCACCGACCATAACGAACTGTTGCTCATTTGGCAGCCAACTGTGCTGGACATGATGGGACGCGGCATAACAGCAGCAACAATAACAACAACAACAACAACAATAATAACAACATTACACAAAACACAGAGAGTCAGGCCGTATGTTGCCATTGCTGCGCGTGCGATACTGTCATTGCCAATTTTTTTACTTTTTTTTTTGGCTTTTTTTGCAGTTTTACATGCGAAAAGCGTTTTTGCAGAGGATCTGTGCTCAAATGCCGTTGCAGATGACCTGCATAGGAGACACACCTCTTCCCTCATCTCTCCCCGCCTTCTTAAGAGAGCAGTCTGCCGCCCATCAATTGCTATTTTTGACAGGCATTACACAGTCAACCTAAGGCATAAGGCAAGGTGAGGTGAGGTGAGGTGAGCTGAGGCAGGGTGAGTGGAGGTGAGCCAAACGGTGCATGTTAAGTGTTTTTGAGGATGTGCCCAGAGGGGACTGAACTGAACTGGGCTGGACGTGCCTTAACGGTTAGCTAGCCTAAAAAGGATTCACATTTGGTGCAAATGGAAGTTGTGTGTTGGTTGCCTGAAAGCCTCAACTTGGCTAGGTTTGGCTTATGATGGGCCCCACACTCCGACAATACGACACTTCGGCACAGTGCCACTGCAACACTTATCGTGGTAGGATGTTTGCAAATGCTGTTCATCGCACTTCCGCTGCTCCAATCAATTTTTGCAGCCTAACGATGCATGCATTTAATAATATAATATTTGATTTTGCATTTCAACTAGTTTTGGAGTGTATTTGAATATGAATATTTCAGAAATTTCAATTGCATGCATTTCCGTGTGAAAACCATAAAATTTAATCATATTGCTAGAATTTCTGCAAATGCAATTTTATTATTGAATTAGAATGTGCACTGACCGCATTTTACTAAACGCTTTAAAATGTTGTGTAAATATTTATTTTAAGTTTTATTCAATTTATTGCACTATTGCCCCACATAACATATAGACCATACAGACGAGCCTGAAACTTCAAAAATAAATATAAATAAAGTATAGGTAAATTGTATGTATGTATATAAATTATTAAAAACATATAACAATCGTGTCTGACTACTTTTTTAAAGTATGCTATATTAAATAATAAAAAAAATAAATTTTGGAATTTTTTTAAATTGACATAATATTTTGCTACTTAATAAGAAAACTTTATTTTTGTTTGAAATCCAATTGTTTGTTATTTATTATTTAATATCAAACCCAATGGCATTAAATATCGATGCAGAAACGTTGCAGTTTAATTAACTTGCCGACGCCATTTACACACACATACACTCACACGTACACACACACATGGATTGACCACAAAATGAAAACCGTTTCTTGGTTAACCATTCAACCACTCAACGGTAACGGAAAGACCATTTGGCTACATGGGATAGGGATATATAGTAATCAAACCCTTCTCAATGCAGCCATGAGCTGAACTAATTTAAATAATTTATTTAGGCAGAATCAACAACCATTTAACATTCATTGAATCCGACCATCAAAATAACTCTATATGGAAGCTGATGAACTCCTGCAACAGTTTACAAAGAAGGAAAACACAAAACTAAATTAATTTAGCAAATTCAATTGTAGCTTTTGATGCAGTTGGAATTACACAGCAGAATAATATATAGCAGTAATACTTATAGAAAATGTTAAGTGCAACCAGTTCAAAAACCTAAACTCCAACATATACCGCTAATTACCACAGCGCACATCCTTCATTGACAAATTGACAATAATGCTGTCAATGCCAGTCAATATAAACAATTTTGAAAGCCGAGTATTACGATTGTTTAGGCAAATAAATGCCAGAAAATTCGCGTTAAAATACATTTGTCGGCTATTTTGAGCAGCAAATGAACTGTGCATATATGCACGTGTGTGTGTATGTGTGTGTGGCTTTGCGTGCAAACGTATTAGTATTTTGGCGAGCAATCTGCATAAAATGACTACGTCAGCCCATAGAAGTAGGCAACAGTAAATTGCAAATAAAGCTGCATTTGAACCACAAGCGCTTGCAAGCTAATTAAAATGTGTTGCCTACTATTGTGGGCAATGGGCAGAAATTTATAGAAATAAAATAAATATTACAAATGTGTATTGATTGAAAAATACATTTATTTGTGCATAAATCAAACAAAATATTATTTTCATAAATTTTGAATATTGTTTTAAAGAATTATTATTAAATGTTGTCGAGTTATGTGGTTATTAAATATCATATGTTATTATTTATTTGGCTGACACTTCCACACACGCACAGCAAACAATAGTCATAACCTGGAACATAGCAACAAAAACGCTGCGGTCAGCTATTTGGCTAGCCAACGAAACGAGTGTATGCAAAGTAAAGTTTCGACCCTGCCACAGCAAAAAACACATTAAATTTTGACATGGGTACGTTATGCGACGAACGCCAGCAGGATTAAGGATGCGACAGCATGAGAGGGTGCTAGAACAAAGTTTTTATACTCGACTTGTTGGTCAGCCGCATTCTCTATGCAGAAACGTCTGAAGATACTTCAGCCAATTTCAAAATGGGTTTTTGGACACACCAAAAGCACTCTTGCACAGAAAAAGTGAGATAGCAAATGATAGAAACAGACAAACACTCACACACACATATAAGAGCTGACAGTGAAGTTTTTTTAAATATGCATGAACACCTTTTTTGATGCTCGCACTTAGCCAGTGTATGCAGGCAGACATGGCGTATACTTGATAACAGAAAACTCATTTCAACGCCGCAGAGAAAACAAAAGACACACAACCTAAATGAATATAAGAGCGCATAAATTTATTATGCATGCATAAGTATATATAAATTATGACTTTAGTTTAATTTCATGTCAAAGGCAATTCTTAATTCACTTTTCCCAACTTTAAACTGTCGCTTGTCTGGGGAATATTCGTTTTGTATATAAAGCATATCGTAATTGTCTCAGCAAATGTGTGCTCAAAATTAAAATGTTTACCCTCGTAATGAGCTTTGATGTTTAACGACAGACAGGTATCTCAATTCTTAATGATGTTGCAGTTATACACTGTCGTCCAGTCTTCTGTGTGCTCTAATCATCATCAGCAGTTTCATCAATCATACGATGAATACGTCAGCAGTCAGCTAAATTTTAACTGCAGACAGGACATGTTTAAGCTTTCACTAAAACAGGCAATTATTAAACAGGAAAAAGAAAATAAATGATGAATCCTACAAATAATAATAATTAAAAACTTTAAATTACTTTATTTCACAAGCTTCATTTGCGGACCTCTCCACAAGGTTAAATTTATACACCATTTAGGAGGAAACTGGAATTTAAGTCTAACAGTCGAAGTGCCATAACTTTTCCAAAACTCAACCTATTTTAAAGTTTGATACCTCTATTTTCTAGTTTGGACCAACACTGCAAAACTGCATTCAAAGATTGTTCACATTCAAAACTTCATTGTTAGACCCCTCCACAAGTATAAATCTATAGACCATCTAGGGGCAAATTAAAATTTAAGGTCTTTCTAACAGTCGAACTGCCATAACATTTCCAAAACTCAACCGATTTTCAAGTTTGATACCTCTATTTTCTAGTTTGGACCAACACTACAAAACTGCATTCAAAGATTGTTCACATTCAAAACTATATTGTTGGACCCCTCCACAAGCCACTTTCTATATACATACAGGGTCAAATTGGGATTTGAAGCCTTCCATATCCTGAATTTTCCATAACTTTGTCACTTTATTTCTTTTTTAAATGGAAATTCAGCGGAAAGAAAAGAAGCAACTGGTTGGCCAAGCAGTAACTCCTTTGGCATTTGATGTGCGGTGTCAAACTGTTTGGCATGCATGGTTTGTACCTGACAGTGGGTCGTCCACAGTCATGTACATACGCAGCTGGATAACTGTCAAGCAGGCAGGACATTATCCTCATCTGTTATGCTCATTATGATTTTCAAGTGGTGTCGCGCTGTGCTGGGACTTGATCAAAGGATTTAGGTTCACGCATTGGTAATGAATGACAGTTGGTATTTTCCTTAATTTCAAATGTTGCTCTTGCCACAAAGACACGTTCTACACATACATACATGGTCAGGTACATATGTACATATATACCTACTTATGTACGTTTGTATTCTGTTGCAACCTTTCATCGTTTGTGTTGATTCAATTTCTCTCAGTTACCCTCATCAGTTGGCAATTGCAGGGTATATAGTAGTAGTAGTTAGCATATTGAACTACATTTAAATTTAATATTATTTAATTCCTCATAAAATGTTCCTTATTGATTTATAATATAGTATACACATACAAATTAGAATAGTTCTTAAATATTATTTTATAATTTCTGTAACTGTTTTGAGAATAATTGAATTGATGATGAGCATAATTGTAAGGACACGTCAATCTGCGCATATAGATATATAGTAACTGCCATATATTTGTAGAGATAAATCTACTACGGAGTATATTTCAGTCGATTTGAACACCTGTAACAACTGCTTCTTACCTACGTCAGTATAACTTTCTGGTTGCTGCTTATGCGACTCTATAGTATGTACTCTATATACATCACCAGCTACCTCCCATTGCCACCCCCAACCACTGTGTGTGATATACTCCTGTACACTGTTTGTATTTTTAAGACATTGCTACACAAAGCAAACGTGCAAAATGTGTTAAAAAGTTGCAAGAAGCAAGCTCAGACGAAGAGCACAGAAGAAAACAGAGAACAGAACAGAAGAAATCCTGCGTGTTGTTGTTACTGCCTTTTGCTTGTTTGCGTTTTGCTTTTGAAGTCTCACCCACACCAAAGGACTCCCTCTCTCTCACACACATACACACACACTCCCACGCCATATGCGGTACGTGCAACTTGTAAAATTGCGAGAAAATGGAAATTAAATGAACTTGAAATTGTGAACAGAGCTCGGATAGAGATATCCTATAGTCGTCACATGTCCTCTGCTACCTGTAGCAATAACACCAGCTTATTCCTCGCATACATTGAATACATCTAAGCCAAAACAACAATGTGTTAAAGTTCTGTGCGTAGGTGAAAAGGCATCCTCCCGAGATGAAAGTTGTTGTGGCCTTTGCTGACGTTAACGTTGTCTGTTTTGCTTGTTGTGCAAACAGCAGCGCAGCAACAACGATAACAAATGGTCAAAAAAAAATAAAAGGAACGTATAGCTAAAGGAAGTCCCCGTTGTGTGGGGTGGGAGTGGCGTCCGCCACATTAGCGAAAGTGCTGTGGCTGTCAGCACAAATGTAGGCAACACTATCTGTATACTCCTTATCTTCTTTGAAGGCAACGCACAAGTCTTTGCAAAGCTTTGCAATGCCAGCACAAAAGTAGGCAACATTATTTCAGAATACCCTTTGACACCATGACACTTTTTTTTCAATAGATATTTTGTATTAAGCAATTATGGAGGTTATTGCGTCGTGGTGCATGCTCCGCAGCACCAGAAGGAAGATCATCGAATGTCATTGAAATACTGAAGCGGTCAATCACTTGAAAACTCCAAGAAGGTTAAATAAGTACACATGATAATTGATTCAACAATATTTATATTTCATAGTATCGCAGCTATGAACACTTTGATTTCATTATTCATTATTCTAATTTTATAGAAAAGAAACAAAAATATACAACTTCATTTTTATACAAAAACAAAAAGATCTACGACAATTCGATCCTCACTGCGAATTGACGCGATTTACCAAGATTACACCGGCCTCATTTAATAGGTTTTTAATATTAAAGTATGTACCTGAAACAGTATTAATCAGTCCATAACTCCAATAAGATCAACTATAAGCTCACCCTTTCCTATCTGTGCAAAGTCCCCAACTCCGAGTTTGTAGTTACTTATTGGTTGCTCTTCACTTGCATCACTGGTCTGGAACTCAAAGTTTCCATAGAGCACCACAAAATTCTGGAATAGTTATAAAAATTATTTAAGTTTTTTTTTTGGTATTTTTCATATAATTTTACCAAACAGCTCGTCTTGCTTTTGTGCATTCCGCGCTGTTGATGTGGCTTAAAACGCATATAACCCAGTGATCCCATTGAATTGGACTGATAGAAAGCATATTCCAATCCCTTGAAATTCGAGAAATCCAATTGATTTTTTGTTGCTGCAATAAAAAAAAAAACAATAAAGATATGTTCGGAGTTAGTCATAGAGGAAACTTTCACGCTTACTAGTGATCATGAGCCCATGATTGTCGTTCTTTTCCTTTGGGTCATTATTATTGTCAGGAGTATCACCTTCACCACGCAGCCAGGACATCCACTGGGAATACTCCAGTTGGGCCAGTGTTAGAGGCTCATCCGAAGACGCGGACAACGACCACAACGATCCATCATGATCATCCAAGTTATCAACTTGAGCTTGATTTTCTTTAAGCACCGCTTTGTCCAAAGCTGAATCTTCCATTTCCACTGGTATTTGCCTTGGTTCAGAAATTGGAATTGGCTGTATTACTTCAGTTTTATCCTGCTTTTCTGGTAGTTTGCGGGACATGGTTTGTTTTTGTTTTCGCTTCTTTATTGGAAGATTTCGATTTATTAGCTCATCCAAGTGTAATTCTTGCAGAGGATCAGCTGCAGGGAACTGTTCTTCCATAGCAATGTCTTCATTCTGAGCAACTGGAAATTGTTGAAGTGGAATTGGACTTCCAATTTCCTCCTGTTGTATGTCATCCAATAGTTCTATTTGTGGCGTCTGCAGCTCCATAGTATTATCTTCATTTTGAACTCTTTGCTGCACTTCTTCATTCGGATTAGCCAAGTTTTGTGTGTGCGGTGTTTGGTTTACTGTTTCCTCTTGCTGTGTTTCCACTATTGCTTCATGAATTTCCAACTGTTCCTCAACTTGAGATTCTACCATTTGCTGGAGTTGCTCTGTTATCGGAACTGTATCGCGGTTTTCCTCTACCTGCCTCACTTTCTCTGATTCAAATGCCACTGTCCGATCTGTATCCTCATGTCTAATTCTGCGGCTGCGTTTTTTATGCACGATATCCTGCTGCGATTCTAATACATCCTTGCGTTTGCGCTTAAGGGTTCCATTCTTATTGAGGAGAGACTCCCGCTTTTGCGCAGGTTGTGATGCTTTGACAAGGGGACGCATAAAAGCAAATGGATCGTCTATGGTGTGAGACCAAGCATTTTTGAGTGGTACGAGGCCACGACGAGATCTACGAAGTCCAGCTGAATGGACAAGTATTAAAAATGCATTAAAAATCAATATATGATTAGCTTTCTAAATACTTACAGGTATTATGATCTTCACTGACATTACTTTCATTGGGCATCACCAATTCTTTGGGTAAATTAATAGCTAGCTGAGACATGGTTCTGTCCATTAGAGTCTTCTTGGGATTGCCTTGGTGTTTAATCTTCTCTTCTCTTTCTTTCTTTTTCTCCTTTTGCCGTTTCTTTGTTAGTGAGGCATTGAGCAACTCACGTGCCGCTTTGCTAGTGCTGGGCTGATCATCGAGAAGCTGCTGATCTATGGAATTTGAAAGTGGTGGTGGTGGTGGTAGTGGTGTTGGTGGTGGTGTTGGCGTCTCCATACGCAATGCTTCCATACATACACTACTACGGTTCGACTCTGTATGAGTTGTACTAGCACGCTCCAATAACGCTAGTTTTCGACGATATTGTTTTTTTGGTGGCGCCACCAACTCCACACACAAAACTTCCTCAGAAGGAGGAAGACTCTGCAATTGGGAGTAACGTATGGAAGCCGGTGGAGGTGGCACAATGGGTATATTCTCATCGTTAATCACGGCAATTTGCGGTGGTGGCGGTGCTATAAGAAGTTCATTCCCAGTGATTAGACTGGGAGCCGGAGCCATACTTGAAAAACTGGTTGGATTATGCTCTTCATCCGAGTCTCCTTTATTGTACAAGCAACGCCTTGTAATGTTGCCACTGTCAGCACGTGACTTCATGCGCAATTCAATAGTCTTCGAGAGATTTTCATACCTCAACAACTGTTCAGACTGCAAAAATAAATCAAATTAAAATCTATTTTGAAATTCGATTTAAAGTTTAATACCTTTTGAGGGCGATTGCGTTTTCTGGTATTTTTTTGCTTAGAATGTTTTTTATTTTTGGCAGTGGGAGCCAAAGGAACTTGAAAATTGCTTGTTTCATTTGAGAGATATGACGATGCCGCATTGTTAGCCTTGATTTCTGTTTCCATAACCAAGTAATCGTCTTTTGTGGTTCCTTGTTGTTGGTCCTTTGGCTGCTTGGAGTTCTGCTTCCTCAAGTCCAGTATTTTATGGTTGCTTTCTCTGGCAAGCTCCTTAGCAAACTGTTCTCCATTTATGGCTGGCTTTGAGGGCTTGTTTAGATTAATCACAGTCCTAGTTTTGCTTTTAGTCGTGGGCTGGACACTTGAACAGTGTAGGTCCAACAAACGTGTTGAAGTGTTCTCAGATTGATTATTATTCTGGCTGGGATTAGAAGTAAGGCCATCTCCATCCTGAGCACTATTCGCCGGAAATAGTAATGGGACTGGATCATCTTCCGTAAGTCTCTCTGTTGATTTTACTGGAGATTCCTCTTCGACAGGTACATCTTCTTCTAGAGGTTGTTCTACATGTGCATCTGTTTCTGCAGGTCCTTCTGTTATGTGTGTACCTTCGTCTACAGGTTCTTCATTTAGATGTACATCTTCCTCTTCAACATGTTCTACTTCTACTTGCTCTTCTACTACACGTACTACATCAACAGCTGCTTTTTCTATAATTAATGCTTTCGCTTGATGATTAGTCGCTGGTAGTGAACCCTTCCCAGCAACTAGAACTGATACGGCAGTTCCCTTGTCAGTCATTAAAACTGGAACATCCGCTTCGTCAGTCTCCTTGGCCGCTGTTTGAGTTGCTGCTGCTTTTGTGCCACCATGATCTGTAGCTCCATTAACGTTTGACATCTGCGGTGGATCTTCAATTCGTTGCAAGACTGTGACTTGTCTATCGTGGCGTTTTAAACGAACAACCACTTTGGAGCATTTGATAGGACTTGCCGTCTGTACGGATTCCACAACCATATTTATATCTCCGGTTGTTTCAACATTCGCAATCATATTCTGCTTGGTCGCTTTACGTTTCATGATATCCTTTACAAGCGTCGCTGTCTTCGCCTTATATGATTCTTTCGGCGGGCTTTCCGTACGCAATGCCTCCATAATCTCCTCAAAGCTTTTGCAAAATCCCTCACCAGTATCAGCTGCAACTGCCTGCGGTGGCTGCTGCCCCGCAGCGTGTTTCTGCACGGCTGGTGTGCTACTCACCGGCGGCAACTGCAAAATAAATTTCAGAAACGACAATGTCAGCCACTTGACTCTAGACTTCACGTGACTTACAAAATCATTAATGCCAATTGTCTTATCCTGGTCAAGGCCCTGCTGCGTTAGTCTCTGAATGGAGACACAGCGTAAAAAGCTGGCATTGGATGCGTTGCCGATGCCCGAAGATCGTGGCACTGGCAACGTATTCAGCTGTTGCTGTTTTTGTTGCTTATTTGGTGCATCATTGTCGTTGGACGCTGGTTGGCGGCGATATGGTTGTTGAACTGCATCAATGTCCATATCGAAGGAGACATCATGGCCAGACAGCAGTGGCTGTGGAGTTTCTTTTAATTGCGTTGCAATTTTATGCCTAAGAAACGCCATTAGCCGATTGGTATCCCGTTGATCACAACTCAAAATATCGTCCATTTCAACCAGGGTCTTTTCCCCAATGTTCGCCCTACAATCCAAATCTTTCATTAATCTGTCTAAGTCGAGTTATATCATTTTAAAACTTACATATCGAGTACCGCAACTGTGTTAAATTTAAGTTTAATAAATACGAATTTGTTTGGTTTACATTTTAGGACGCTACGGAATTCTATTTAGGATTGACTGAAATTTATCGATATCGGAGATATCGCGGGAACAACACATAAAACTGATACATATAATTATATCGATGCCCAACTATCGACAACAGAAATATTGCGATAGTTACTACCACATAAATTGAATTTCGATTACTTAAATACGATAACAGTTGACAATATTTGTTTATAATATAATTTTATGAACATGGGCTACAATTAAATGGTTGTTATCAGTGCTTGAAAGTTAAATAATTTCTGATCTATAAAAATGAGTTTCAATGGCATAAATATACCAAAATCTCTAGTGCCACACAACTATTTACAATTGGCACTAGCTGCGCAGCGCCAAAAAGAGCGCAATTTCAAAGAATTGCTGGAAAAGGTAAGCGACTAATAAATACAATTATATAAAGTATATGAAAATGATTAAGGTATTGTGATTGCAGCGAAAACTGCCAGAGAATGGTTGGCGAGATGAGGAGATCGAAGAGTTGGTGCATAAGTTGGCTTCACTAGATAGCAACAACTTCGGACATAATGTTGGACTGGGCGAGCGAGAGGCACGAATTGCCTGTAGTGAGAACTATTTACATATTTCGTTTAATAATGTAATTAGATAACTGCTTAATTCACACAGAACTTGTGGCTCGCAGACATTACAACTTTGGCCATGGGATTGGTCGTTCCGGCGATCTGCTGGAAGCCCAGCCTAAGGCTGCTGGTTCCACATTGCTGGCCAGCCTAACGAACGCCTTGCTCTTGGATCTCCTGCTGACGCTGGACCTGCGCAGCTGCAGTGGCTGCTTTCTGGTGCCCATGGCGACAGGCATGACGCTCACCCTGTGCCTGCTCGCACTACGTAAACGGCGGCCCAATGCCAAATACGTGATCTGGTCACGTATTGATCAGAAATCTTGCTTCAAAGCCATTACAGCGGCGGGACTCCAGCCAGTCATCATTGAGAACGTGATTCTCGACAAGAAGCACACACTAAGCACTGATATCTATGCGTTTAAAGCGAAAATTGTGGAGCTGGGCCTTGACAACATTTTGTGTCTATATACGACCACAAGCTGTTTTGCACCACGCAACTCCGATGACGTGGTGGCCATCGCTCAACTGGCCAAGAGCATGGAATTGCCGCATCTGGTGAACAATGCTTATGGTCTTCAGTCTGATGGGATTTGCAATAGATTGGAGCGGGCGATGGGAACAGGACGAGTTGATTATTTTGTGCAGAGCACGGACAAGAATCTCCTGGTGCCAGTTGGAGGCGCCATCGTGGCCAGCCCGGATAAGGGGATGTTGCAGCTTTTGGCCAATTGCTATGCCGGTCGTGCCAGTGGTTCTCAATCTCTGGACGTATTTATGACGCTACTCTCGCTAGGTCGCAACGGTTATCTATCCCTACGTGAGGAACGTCATGCCCAATTCCACTATCTGAAGGATCGCCTGCAGGAGTTTGCCGCAAAGAAGAGTGAAACAGTTCGTCAATGTGACAGCAATGACATTTCCATGGCGCTGACCTTAACCACCTTGGATGACCAAAAAGGCATTCTCAATGTATCCGAATTAGGAGCTAGGCTACATACGCGAGGAGTCTCCGGAGTCCGAGTCATTCCTGGGGGCCAAACAAAACTGGTCGATGGCTATGAATTTAAGCGTAAAGTTACTTATGAATTTTACTGGAATATGGTATTTGAGTATTATTTAATTTACAGATTTTGGATCTCATCGCAGTGAAATGGATGTTCCCTATTTGACAGTAGCTGCGGCCCTGGGGACAACAAGGCAAGAAATCGACAAGTTTTTTGTGGTGTTGGAGAAATGTTGGGAGCAGTTCACAAATAAAACTTAATCAGGAATTTGTATAGTTTCAATAATGATTCTTCATTATAAGGATTCTGCATCCAAATTACTGTCAAATTCAATTTATTTTTTTTTGGTTTTTTTTTATAACAATTTTTGCAGTCAAACTTTTTAAGTAAAAGTCAAAAATTATAAAATTTTTGATTTCGTAATTTGTATAATTTCAAAGAAAAACTTTTTTGGAAACATGCAAATGGCGTGTATAATTACTAAATGGAATGGTTATCGAACAATTGCTTAAGATAGAATTGTTTATAAGAATTGTATAATATTTAAATAAAATATAACAATTAACTAATTGAATTTACAATCTATCTACTGATTGCTTGGGGTCGCATTCTCCTTATCGTCATTGTCATGCTTTTTCTGCATCTCTCTGGTCTTTCGCTGCAGATGCTGAAGCATTTTGGACTCAATCTTGACCAGAGAGTTATCGTATTCCCGCTTGATCCGTTCGTATTCGCGCAGCATGTGCGCCTCCTTATCCTCCGAGTAGATTTTGTAATTGAGAGCGGTTCGCTTGGCGCTCTCGTATCGCTTTTGGGCGGCACGAAGTGCCTCCTCGTGTCCTTCACGTAGCGTCTGGAGTTGAGAGCGCCAATGCTGTTCCACCTGCTCAATGGACTGCTTCTGTTTGTCCCATTCGGTCATGACGGTTTTCATGGAACGACGCTCGGACTCAATGCTGGCATGTTGCTCATCCATTTCCTGCAGAATGCTGCTGATTCGTTGATTCTTGGCCTGCAGCTCGGCGCGAAATTTATGTAGCAGTTGCTTCTGTACTTCATCCTTCTCGCCCAGCAGCTCCTGCATTTGCTCCCGTTCAGCCAGTATCGTTTCCTTCAGTAGCTCCACTTCGGTTTGTCTTTGCTCCAGATCTCGGCACGTCGCCTGATAGTCCCTGTGCAGGCAGGCGTGTTGTTCCTCAGCCTGCTTCAGGCGCATGGTGAAATGCTTCAGTTCCACGGCAAACAGCTTGGCCATCTCATCCCGCACACGCTGCTCTATACGTTTAATACGCGCCTGGGTGAGTTCCGGCGACGTCATCGATGACGATGACTTGTCACTGCCAGTCGCAGCATCAGCAGTTGCCGGCTTCACCTGCTTTTCAGGCGTTGACTCCTGCTCCTTCTCTGCCTCTGTTGCCTGCAGCTTCAACTTAGATCTGCATTCGTCCAGTTCACTTCTCAGCTCGTCCAACTCCTTGGCCTGCACCGAGTTCATATTTTGCAGCTTCAGCATTTGGATCTCCAGCTGGAAAGAATGCATTAAGGATTTGGTAAGGCGGTTTCCCGGACAGTGATTGGACTTACCTTTGTAATCTCGGCCAGCTGATCGCCACATTTGCTGCAATTTCTGCTCTTTTGCTCCACCAACTTGGCCAATTCCTCGTGCTGCTGTCGCTCCAATTTATCCCGCATTGTGGCCAGCTCACGTTCATGACGCAGCTTATCCGTCTCCAGCAGCTTGGATAGCTCTTGTGACTTGATCTCGGCTAGCTCAAGGCTACGCTTGAGTTGAGCTAGCTGCTCCCGTTGCTCCTGCAGCTCCTTGATGCTATCCGATTTCCTGAGTTTATGCAGCTCATAGGCAATATTATCCTTCTCATTGGACAACTCTGTATAAGTCTGCTTAAGGTGTGTCTCATTGCGTTTGGCATCATCCAAGAGTATTTTATGCCGCTCCAGCTCCACAAGCAATTCCTTCGAGTCGGAGTCCAGGCGAAGCTTTTGCACTTCCAGTTTCAGCTCATCGTACTCCTTTTGAAGATTCGCATGGTCTGTGAGCAGCCTATCCAGATCCAGCTTGGTATCCTTCAGCCGCTTGTCCGCTTCTAACTTTTCGGCGGTGTGAGCAGCAACTCTTTGACGCAGTGCATCCATTTCCACGGTCAAGGAGGATGTGTGTTTGTTTTCATCAAGCTGTTCCTGCAGCACCTTGACCCGATTCTCTAGCAACACATTCTGATCCTTCAAAATGTCCACTTGCACCAAATAGTTGACCTCAGCGGTTTGTAGTTTTTTCTCAGCGTGTTCCAGTTGTTTCTCCCGGCTGCGCACTTCCTCCCGCATCAGCTTGAGTTTGTCGAGGGTCATGAGGAACTCCTTCTTAAAGTTTGTCATGCGGTCAAGGGGATTTAGTGGAGTACTACCGGTTAGTGGCCGAGATGGTGACGTCTCAAACTCGGATTGATGCTGCAGCAGCAGCGTGTCCATGGTGTCCAGCTGCGCCGTGGTGCCATTCATCCGTTCAGTTAGTTCAGCTATTCTATGTTCCTTGTCGTTTAGTTCGCTATGGAGGTCCTTGATGACTTGCTCCTGACGCCTGTACTCCGCCTCGTAGTTGGTTTGCGACGTGCAACGGAGCTGTGCAATGGTTATGGCTTTATTCAATTGATTAATCTTATCGGCATTATCCAGGATCACCTTATCGTGGCTGGATTGCAGGGAATGGTATCGCGTCTGGCTTTGCTCCAGTTCCAGTCTCTTTTGCTCCAATTGATTCTGCAGTTGGAGCAACTGTTCCCTCAGCAGCTCTACCTTAGCACAATGCTGTTCCTCCAATTGCTTGATACGATATTCCAAATGATGATGCTCGTGCCTCTTCTGATCCCCCACAATCATATCATGCTTCTGCTGCAACACCGCATACATATGCTGCGATGTTTCCAGTTTTCCAACAAGTTCCGTATTCTGTTTCTCCACTTGCGTCTTGTCGGCGCGAACCTTCTGCAAGTCATTTTGAAGATCCGAATACTTTGCCTTCGCTTCCACGAGCAGCTCATGTGTACTCTGTTTCTCTCGGAGCGCATGATCCAATTCAGCTTGTGTGATCGTCAAACGTTTTTCATACTCGTCAATTTTTCTTAGCGCGTCCTTAGCTTTTTGGTGCACAGTGTTCAGTTCATTCGATTTTGATTCCAATAACATTTTCATTTTATGCATTCCATCGTCATTGCCATAATTCCCAAAATGCTGCTGCTGCTGCTGCTGCTGCTGTTGTTGTTGTTGTTGAGCCAAATTTGTTGGAAGCTGTGGCCGTGGCGGCAAAATAATATTTGATTGCACATTTGATGATGAGTCAATTGTGCTCTCTTCGTCATGTTCATTATTCAAATCGTCGAAAGCATTCTCCAACAACACGCCAAGCTAAATTAGTCAAAAAAATAAATATATATTACATTGAAAATAATTGTCACTTTGTGGACTCACCTCTGCTTCGCGTCTCCTTTGGTCCTGTAGTTCTTCCTCTTCCTCTAGGCGTTCAAGCGTTGAGTTTACCTTGAGCGTATCAGCACCCTGCAGCAAACTTAAGCCAGGCGTACTCATTTTGCATTTATTTTCGCAATTCTTTTATTTTAAATTTGAATTTGAGCGATTCGCGCAGTCTTCGACATCTGCTTGGTAAATGTCCAAAACCAATAGGCAGTTCACTCAAAGTTGACAATATGTAATAAATACATCGTTACACATATTTATCGATTACTGGCATAGCATTCTCTAATAATTTTTATTTTTTAATATATCTACTCAATTAATTAAAAACATTCCAATGCAATAATTACTTGTTTGTTGGCTTGGTTTGCATACTCGCAGTGCGAACTAGTGGCAACCCTGCTCAATGGTTCATGTAATGAACCAGTTCCACCCAGACTCTGTTATGTTAACATTAAACCTGTTAAAATTTGACATGAGCGGCAGTTAAATTTAAAACAATTAACCATTACAACTGAATTGAAAAATGAAACAATGGGTGTATATTTGTTTTGCTTTTTAAATTTTTTCGTTTTTTATTATTATTATACAGACTTTCCATTCATAAACGCACTTACATTGGGACATTTATCTAATTTCTCGGCATCTATTTGGAAAACCTTGGACAAACGTTTCCAACTTTGCGCATCAAAGTAATAGAAGGTGCCACGCTCTTTTGTACCATTTTTTTCATATTGATTAATGCCAGGAATTCGAGTTATCCAAATTTTCTCTTCTACATGATACCGCCATTCGCGACTGTGCCTGTAATTCATTCAAAAGTTAACCATTACATTTTCAAATAGTTCTAGGTGCATTCATTTCAATTACAATTCAGCTGCTGCCATTAATTGCATCCTATCACCGATATTCGTATAGAAGATGAAAAAGAGCAGATCTTCTTGAAGCACTTTCAGTGCCGGCGCTGTGAGCTTATCTCTAATCGCAAAATTGATCAGATATTCGGGTGGCACGTTGTACTCAACGTCTTGTGCTCTACAAAGTTAAAAAAAATAATCAATGTGATTTGGACATCTAAACATAAATGCAATTGACTTGATTTGTACCTGCAGGGCTGTTCCACGTACGGTCCAGCGAATGTTGGATGCAAACTCTCTTGTGAATTCAGATTCAAGCCTAGGCCCGTCAAATCCGTACCCAACGACAGCGTTACCAAATTGGGATCCGTTTCGGCCGCCCGTATGAACGTCAGCAGACCCACCATGCCAAACTGATTGTTCACCATGCTCGCTGGTATGTTTGTGACCTTGCCTGATGGATTGGAAGATTTGATTTGTAAGTGTTGAGGATTCCCGTATGGTATTGATTAGATATTCATACCATCTGGCGATGTTTGCACGCCGCTTTTCACAAGTTTATCATTGCTGGAATTATCGTTCATGTGCTCGCAACCGCCAGGTCCACTACTGCCGCTGCCAAGTCCACCTCCGACACCCATCATCGCATTTTGACCAGTGACACTATTGACACCGCTGCCGCCACTGCCACTCCCGGCGCCACCGCCGCCTGAACCCACTAATCCTACATGCGTCGCACTGACCACTCCGCTAGCGCCACCACTGCTGTTACCACCACCGCTGCCACCAGCAACGCCACCAAGTCCGCTGCCAACAGCGCCGAGTCCATTGCCACCCACAACGGCGGCCGAGGTACCACCTGAACCACCGCCACCGCTAACCACAATTGAATTCATTGCCTTTTCCGTGCCATCCAAATTGTTGTCTGTGATACCACCACCGACACCACTACCACCGCCAACGGCACTGCCAAGCCCACTGCCACTGCTGTTGCCACCTAACGCATTCGTTGTGCCATCCGAATTCTGGGTACCCGGTAACGCTGGAAAATCCTCATTGGACATCGTGAACTCCGATTGCTCTGATGTTGGCTGTTTCACCATGCCGACTGTAAGGTACAACAAAATTTCAAGTAAGTACTGGTCCGTTGTCACTTAATATACATATATACATATGTGAAAAATCAAACAATTAATGGAACGGGAGTAAAATATATCGACAAATCAATAGTATTATCGATCAAGATCCAACACCATAAAGTAACAAATATTCATAGAAAAAACAAACAGAACGAGAAATTGGTTAATTATTTGAACCGCAACCATAAGGAATCGTCATTGCAATCGATACAGTTATCGTTATATATCATAAGCCATGAACAGAAAATTACAAAATAAATAAAGTGGATTTTTGTTTTTGAACTCACAAGAGGTAAAGAAATTACCGTAGGGTTTGCTCCCAGGCGGCTGGAGGGTATTCGATTGGGGCAGTGTCTGATCGTTCTGACCACGGGCATTTGTCAGTGATGGGAATTCTGTGGGATCTAGCAGCGCTGGTGTTGTTGCATCTGCTCCACTTCCGCCACCAAATACATGAAAGTTATTCAGGGGGCCACCCCCACCGCCTCCGCCGCCCGCACTATACCCACCGCGGCCAGATTGCATAAAGTTGCCCATGTTTGACTGCAAACAAAATTATAAATCGATTAATATCGAATCACAAATGTTTAATTGTTTGTTTTACCATAGGCCCGCTGCCCAATCCCTGCATGGCACGACGCTCCACAAACGGCCGTTGACCGAATAGATTCGCGGTCCGATTACCACTCGATAAGGCAGGACCACCGACCGATAGCTGCGCATTACGATTTGGCGATAACTGTTGCGGCTGTTGCGTTTGTTGGCCATAATTCGTGGCGCCCGGGTAAGAGGTGGCGAAATCTACACCAATTATCAATCATTCGATTTGATTATAGATATGTACAATAAATATCATCAAAATGTATCGATTAAGTAATATGAAACACTTACCGGTTTGGAACATGCCGGACGTGGGTGTAACATGGCCAGACATGGAGCTACCACCAAAGCCGCCTGTTGTTCGGCCCGTTAAAGCGGCGTTTGCTATGCTTCTCGGGGGTTGTTGGAAATTTAAATTCGCCATAATCTAAATACAAACAAAACAGTTTTTTTTTTCTTTATTAGTATGCAATTATGTAGGGGCAGGCCCAGTTAGGCAGGCAGGCATATTGTTTACAATTTAGATGTTGATAAACGATAAGATGCTTATCGATTACAAGGCTAGCCGCTAACAAGCAAAAGTTCAACGATACATATCACGAGAACATATCGATCGTTTTGGCGCGCAACTATGCAAGATATTCCAATTGGCACACATACAACAGCTAAAACTGTGTTTATCACAAATTTGTGTCGAATTTAATAATACCTAAGGAGAAGAGAGCAGAGGTGTGTTTTGACAATGATTCATTTAGATCCAAGGAGAACTGACAGTAACCAGAAGCAGAGCTTGCGCAGTTGATAACAAAATAAACTCGCCGGAGATAAGTTTCGTGTCGCGTATTTGTCAAAACAAAAACAACAACAACATATGCCTCGAAATAAATAAATAAACAAGCTTTTGTGTCTAGCTGCGATTGCAAGCCTATTATAATTTGTTTTACTTTTTATAAAATTGCGGCTTCGATAAAGCCAAGGTCGCTGGAATTTTACGTAACAGAGCTCATAAGTACAAAAACAACAAATCCAATGACAAGTAGAAGAATATAAGCAATAAAGGCCTATCACTGAATTCAGACGTAATAAAGCTGTTTAGCTGTAACAGCTAAAAATAAAAGTGGGCGATAATGAATCGAGCAATTAATACGCAGGTAAACAATGTCAAATGCAACGCTTTGCAACACTGCTCCTAACTACATCGAAATGGCCGCACACAAGTCTATCAGCTGTCACAGCAACAAAAAAACAAGCAATTTTGTATGTAGCTCTGCATGAAATATGCTGAAAACCAGAATTGCAAGTTTTCAGAACAATGGTAAAAAGTGAAAAAGGATACACTATGTACACTTGTATATATGTAAAGATCAAAAAATGATGCTTGTCTGCTTGCTGCGAGAAATGTACAAAAAATACACTCACACGCACACACTTACGCACGCCTTCAACAATGGCCAAATGCGCAACTGTATTTGTGAATGCTGCTTGTTGTTGTTATTGCTTACAGGGTCACGATCTTTTCATTATGTGCGTTTCGATACATCGATATAATTTGTTGCTAACCTAATTGGATATTACATTATATGGCCGCCAATGTCGACACTGATCATTTGTGATTATGTGTGTGGAGCTACATTTGCGTTTGTAACTTCATCAGCTGACCAACATACGGCTTACAACACTGTTTATGGTTACAACAAAACCGTGATGCGAATTAAACTTTTGCCAATTAGCAGCCAACGGGAGATCAAGGAATAGCGTTGAAACTGATTAACTTCGGAATACAAGAATTTTACAAATGGGGACGAAAAGAATATACTTTACCTAAATGAACGTTGAATGATAATGCTGCTTCTTCTTCCACTTCCACTGTTATTGCTACTGTTTGCCGACTACCAACAACATACACTGAACGTTTTGTTCTCACCGCATTTAACATTCCAAAGCGACTGGGATGTTGTTTTTGTTGCTGCTGCAGACGCTGACGATTGCTTGAGTCGTCGTCCTAGCGCTGTTGTATAGTTCCGTATTTCCTTTTTGGTTGGCTTGTTAATTCTTTTTCTTTTTGATCACTTTTGATTCGGGAGAATGTGGACGAGGCCAGTTACAGTAAATAAATGGCACTCACACGACGATACATGCAGGATACATGTATATAAGCACTTGCATACACGCACACACTACATACATTCACCCACGCCGCTCTTACTACCGACGACGCCGTCAATGATGATGATGATGATGCGCAAAGTGTAGCCCTAAACGTGCGGAGTGGCAAAGAGGTTAGTTGCTTTAGTTGGTATTTTTCCGCGCCGTGTCGTCCCTAAATATATTGCATATATATATGTATATGTATATATCTGCCTATATGTATGTATATGCACACACATACACTGTATTCGCAGTGTCTGTGTGTTGGTGAACTTTACTTCGTCGTGCCTGCCCGAAAGAAGGAGTACCGAAGGTTTTTCTCTTTCTCGATATGCCTTCTCTCCTTTTGCCTTTGGTTTTTGCTAAAATGCGGCGACTCTACCAATTTGGGTTGCTGCTATTGCGAACGCTAAAAATTCATAAGGTGTAAACGCCAATTTGAATTTGTTTCGACACTTTTTTTTGGGCTTTCCGTATTGTTTTGCCTCTGCTTGTGTATAATATGTTAGTTTTTTTGTAAGTAAATAATTGCTTGCTATTGCGCTGTTGCCACTGCTTCTTCTTTCTATCTGCTTCGACTGTGTGTGTCTCTGTCTTTGTTTTCTCAGTTCATTGAAATTTCACCCGAACGCGAATTTGGGGTAAATTCGCTTTGCGATTTATGCACCTTTTATGCCGCACACAAACTACAGCACTTCGGTTATCAACCGCGATATATCTATAATTTATAATTGCAATGCAATATACAATTTATGAGCGCCCGAAAAACGCTTAAAATGTACACAAAAAATGTTCCGCAAAAAACTTTTGTGGCTCGTCACATACGAATACAAACACACAAAAGACGGAGACGGATGATATTTATCGATGCTGAATGTTATCGATACAGGCGATAGTGGCATTCGTTCATTCCTCAGGGTTGCCTTGGTACAGTAAGAGTGCCATACACGGATATTTATTATTATAAATATAATATTAATATTAATATAACTTAATACATTTAATACAATTGTGTAAATAAGAAAATGCTCTTTTAATTTACTATGCATTTTAAATGACTGCGTAATCGTAAAGAATTTTGACACTTAGTTCGAACGTGTCTGAGCCGCAAATCGTGCGGATTTCGCATTTCTAACATTGGCTTCTGTAGCAGTGAAATAAAATATTAAAATAATATGGGTGATCCAAATACAGATGATGAAAGTGGTAATTAGATGCAAACTGGATGTGACAGCTGTACTTGAATGCATTAAATAAATGTATGTACTTTTTTCAGGTTCCGGGTCCGGTTCCAGCCGCAGTGGCAGCCGCAGCCGTAGCGTCACCCCGCAAGGGAGCGCGCCGGGGTAGGTTTTTAGCTTAATGATTTGATTAATGCCATTACAACTATTGAATTAAATTCATTTCTAGATCACCACACAGTCGAAAATCAGGTAGCGACAGTGATAGATCTCGATCGGGTTCCCGATCCTCACGTTCCGGTTCGGGCTCCCCGCGCAGTGCGCGCTCTGGTTCGGCTGCAAGTCGTCAATCCCGTTCCCGCTCTCGTTCTGCACACAGCCGAAGGTCTGGCTCGGCCCAAAGCGCACGTTCTCGCAGCGGTACCCCACACAGCAAACGATCCAAGTCACGCAGTGGCAATGAAAGTTCCCGCTCCAACTCTCCCAATCTCCAAATTGATGACCAGCGTGCCAATTCCAAAAGCAAGAGTCGCAGTCGCTCTCGCAGCCGCAGTGCCAGTCGTACATCGAGATCTAGATCAAGAAGCCGCTCCAAATCGGGCACTCCACGCTCGGCGGCTACATCGCGCAGCCGAAGTCGCTCAGCTTCCGGTTCTGGCAGTGACATTGGCGCACGGAAGAAGAAGCAGCGAGCCCAGAGCGATTCCGACAATGAGAAGCGTAAAAGTGGTAGTGGCAGTGACAGCGATTCTGCCTCTCCCACTAAAGCTAAGAAGGCGCGTCTGATCGATTCGGACAGCGATGAGGATGCCAAGGTATTTAAAATGTAACATAATGATTAATAAGAATGCTTTATCAGCAATTTTCACTTTTTATTTAGGAGACTCAAAAAGCACCCGCTGCTTCAGATATATTTGGCGATGCGGATGACATCAGTGACGATGAGGAGGCCACTCAGGCGGATGGTGGTAAATCTCCAGCTGGTAGTGGTGCCCGTTCCCGCAGTCGCAGCATGAGTAAATCTCGTTCCCGGAGCCGGTCTGTCAGCCGTTCGCGCAGCCGATCTCGTTCACGTTCTCGGGTGCCGGATACACAACAGACCCAACCCAAGGAAGATGAGCCGGAACCGCTGCCAGAAACGCGCATTGATGCGAATATACCACGTATATCGGCTGATCTGGGCAAGGAGATGCATTTCATCAAGTTGCCCAACTTTTTGTCTGTTGTCACGCATCCATTCGATCCCGACACGTACGAGGATGAAATCGACGAGGAGGAGACTATGGATGAGGAGGGTCGTCAACGCATCAAGCTGAAAGTGAGCAACACCATCCGTTGGCGCGAATTCATGAACAGCAAGGGGGACATGGTGCGGGAGTCGAATGCCCGCTTTGTCCGTTGGTCAGATGGCAGCATGAGTTTGCATCTGGGTAACGAGATCTTTGATGCGTATCGCCAGCCCTTGGTGGGCGATCACAACCATTTGTTCATACGCCAAGGCACTGGTCTGCAGGGTCAATCGGTATTCCGTACGAAGCTCACGTTCCGACCTCATTCGACCGAGTCCTTTACCCACAAGAAGATTACCATGTCACTGGCAGATCGTTCAAGTAAAACGAGCGGCATTAAGATACTTACACAGGTGGGCAAGGATCCCACCACGGATCGTTACTCTCAGCTCAAGGAAGAGGAGGCGAAGCTACGACTGGCGATGCGCACACAGCACAGGGCGCAGCCCAAGAAGAAGAAGGCTGGTGCCGGTGAAGCACTCGGCGGTGGAGCTAACTCTTCATATCAGCATGACGATGGCAGCGATGATGAGAATGCTATCAGCTTGAGCGCCATCAAGAATCGCTATAAGAAGGGCGCTGCCGGCGGTCACTCTGAGCCAAAGGCATCAACAATTTATTCCTCGGATGACGACGAAGGCTCCGATTTCGAGGCACGTCGCAGCAAAAAGATGAATAAGGCAAAGGCGAGCAAAGCGCTGCGGGGATCGGATAGCGAATCTGATGCGGGCAGCGGAAAAAGCGGCGGCGGCGGCAGCGGCAGTGGCAGTGGCAGCGATAGCGGCAGTGACAATGAAAGCCGCAAGAGTGGCAGTAAGTCAGGAACCGGGAGCGGCTCTGGCAGCGGCAGTGGAAGTGGCAGCGACAATGACGATTAAGCTTAAGTTAAGAATTTTGTAATCGATATGAACTAGACATTAACAAATAATATTGTAATACAATCAACAGAGTGAATAAATATGCTACAAATCAAATTCAGATATCTTGGCAACTCTTTTTCTTAAAGGAAGTGTAAAATAAATCATAAATATACAAAAGAGAACGAAGAGAGTTGGCAGCACCAACATTTGAACTGCACCTGAAGAATTGCTGCAATTAATAAGCATGTAATAGTATTTTAAATATATATATATATTTATATGTGTGTATATATATTTGCATAAATTATTGCTTAAATATTTAAGTTTTATACAATTAGTCTATACTGATATCAACTTTTGCGCCTTTGACACAACGCATTTGTTTATATTATATTATTGATTCTCTTTCTTATTATGTATATAAGTATGTATGTATGTATGTAAGTATCTACAACTGAATTATAAAAAGAATCTTCAGTTTTCGTTTTGATAATGGATTCTACCAAAGGTACATGTTCTACACTTGCTTACTATTAAACTGCAATGCTTTTCTTGGATTATATATTTATGTATACATATGTAAGTATAAATATATTGTATATGCATTTAAAAAAGTTGGTACATTTGGTTTTAAGTTTTTGCAATGATTCTTGTTTACAAATATTCGAGAAATCTTTTCATATTTTGTTTTTAATTGATTGTGCGACAATTTATTGTTTGTCAATTGTTAAGTAACATTATATAAATGCTAAATCAGCTCTGTAAAATTGCTATAATAGTACTTTACACATACACACAACTAATCACACATACCATATACACATTTTGTATGTATGTATGTAAGTAGTATATAATTATAGTAAATCAACCGATTTGGATCAACGACTTGTGTGTGTGTGTGTTTATGTGCGTGTTTTGTAAATATGGAAATGCGCATTCTATCAAATAAGGCAGTTCTCTTCTCTGGAATATATATATATATATGTTGTATATATGCATGTATGTTTATGTTATTTCTTGTATGCAATCGTTAACATGCTAAATATTTATTTTAATCAGATTGCATGCGTTGGTTTTGGCATTAAGTACAGGGCTGACTCAGAATTACAAGTCCCTATATAATGTTGGTTGTTTTGCAAAATGTTATCAAATTCATGTATGTATATAGCATGTTTATATAATACTCAGAGCTGAAAGTTTATCTAATACCAATTTATTAATACAGCCAAATCCATAAATCCTCTTCCTCTCTCTTTTCTACAAGTTGTAGCTGGTCCATTTAAATGCATACACACTCACACTTATACAGTTAGATGAACATACACAAATATATAAATACACATGGAGTCCATTGTCCGTAGTACATTCTTCTACTCATATTCCACAGCTGTTGTTCTTCTTGTTGTTATTGTTGCTTATTGTATGCAATGTGGATCGCATTGAGAGCTACCTTAGGCACTTGCGCTCCTTCATTCACCGCCCACAGTACAACCGCATATTGCTCTCTCCCTCCCTCTGTCTCTCTCTCTCTCTCACACACACACACGCTCTCTTCATCTTTCACTCTGTCAGTCTGGCTGCCTGATAACATATGCTTGCATTTAACAAAGAATTATTATTCATAATTATTGCTGTTGTTGTTACTCTTCTTCAGTTGTTGCTTGTTTGTTGTTGTTCCTTCGTTTTTGTTTTTAAGAAAATTGCACAAAATGCATTTAGTAGCAATGTTGAAAAGTTCCTTCATCAGCAGGCCTGCAAAAAAGATAATAATAATATAAGTTTATAGCTTGATTGTTGTTTTTGCTGTCAACAGTTTAAGCGACGTACCAGACCGTAGCCAGGGCTGGGCACTAGCATTGTTTACTACTTATAAAAGCTCTACTCTGTTGTTACGAGGGATGAGCCATGATGTTATCAGCGGCAAAACTAAGTAAATGACTGCATAGCATGAACAAATTCTCGAGTTATACGATAAAATTTAATTGAAACTTGGGTGTGGATATATCTATCATAGAAATCCCACCTGACCTGGCATTACGGATTATCGTCTGTTGAGCGTACATTGAACCCTCTTTCAACTAATTGTAATCCCAATTGTCTATACGTTTGATCTAAGGGTTGCCGACAGTTCAGATTTTTTTTTTTTTTTATTCTCTTGACCTTAATGGCAAAGAGGTGTTTGCGGCTTTACCCTGAACTGCATGTGCGTGTGATTTACGAAACCACTGAAACAACCGCAATCACCATCCCCACTCCCACCTATCATCACATCTTGATCGTCACCTTGTCAAGGTGTTAAATGCCTCCGAAACGTTTCAAATTGCAAATATCGTGATTAGCACATTACGTAGCTTTCATTGTATACTCTATAAAGCAGGTAATCGTTTATCGATCAGTTATTTGACTTACGTGCAGCGAGTGTATCGAGTTTGTTTCGTAGCCACCCTTGCTCTGCATTTGGGTTGAGATCGCATTCAGTCGATTTGCCGATAACTCCACATCGGCGGAACCAATGTGACCCGTATGGACGAAATTTGTGGGATTACCGATCATGGAACGATCGATGCGCAGGCGTTGATGGGGTCTTCGTGAGGGTGAGCGCTGCTGTTGGAAACAGCATGAGAACCACTGCAGCCAAATCTCGCCGGTGGATGCCATTTTCTGTGCTACCTTTCGGGACGGCACTGCGTCAGTCTTAATCCGTTGATTGTTACAAATGATGCCCGTGCTTCCGGTGGAGCTGTTGCCGATGGGATTGACACTGCCGCTTCCGGCCAGATTGAAGTCTTTATCAGCGTGGAACACGCGCTAGCCTGCAAAAAGTAAAAAATAAAATGATGGGAATTCTTTTGCCATTAGTTGAAGTGCAAAACCGCTATGCCAGCCAGACTAAAGAAATTCATCATTCACAACTATTTTTAAATCTTGTTCATTCTTTGCTCTAGTTGTTGTTCCCCCATCTTTTCACATGGCTAAACCCACTACTCGCTCCTCTCGCTCACACACCAATCGCAAGCTAACAAAAAGTCCGAATCGACGAGAGCTTTCGTCTTAAACCAGAACACACAATACGAAATTATAGGTAAGCGTTTTTTTTTACGCCTCTATCGCCCCCGGGGGAGGCTATGGAGGCAAGGGAAAAGGTTGAAAAGGTAGTAGAAGCAACAAAAAAAAAGACAAAAACAAAAACAATTAATTGGCACTTTTGTGTAATTAAAATCGAAAGAAAGACTCAAAGAGTAGACAAAAGAAAGATTCCACGAGGTATACAAATAAGTGGAGAAAAACAGAACCAACCAGATGAATAGCAAAACTTCGAAGTGTCAATACCCTTTCCACAAATGATGAACATTTTCATAACGTAGTACATTCTCTCGGTGTAAACATTAATAATCTGCGTAAATCAATAAGTTTGTCTTTACATTTATCGTTTAAAATGCATACGATTATTCTCATTTGTGGTTTTTTGCTTCAGCTGAATCGATAATGATTATTAACAAAAGTACCTGTGATTCATATCAAGGACAGAATTGAGCGAATTGGTTTCGATGGAAACCAAATAATAAACCTGTCATCTTGTCTGGCAATAAAAATAATTCGAGTTCTGTTTAGTTTTCTTGTTATCGAGAAGTCAAATTTCATCAAAGAGCGCGCTCTGCGGTTAAGCGTTCTCTTATCTCAGTTATGCTAACTGCTTTCAGGGTATTAAAACTAATAACTGTTTGCTGCACTGCTTGCATGCAATGACAGGCACTTAGTTCATTTACGCACGTGTATGTGCTTGTGTATGTGTGCATATGCAATTTCCTACGTTCCAATAAACTCCTGGAGCTTTCTACGCACAGGTTCGACACATAACGTAAGTCATGCAACTCACTCACGCTTGTTGTTGTTGTTGTTGCTTTTGGTTTTTTTTGTTTGTGCCGGTGTTTCATACATGTTTTATACAGATATAAAAGTATTTTTTTTGTCTGCGCTGCTTCTGCCATTTTTCTTAAGCAATTAAAGCTGCTCGAGCGTCTTTAATGCGCAGTGAAAACGAAATGAAAGTGGTAGAAGGCGACGTCAACGGCTACGGTCGGAGAGGGAGAGATGTAGATGGAGACGGTTGACGAGCTGTAGTTGACTTCGTTTTAATAGTGGCCATTGTATACAGAGACACACATCAACAACAACAACAACAACAGAAGCAAGAGCACGTAACATTTTGAAGAGAGCCGAAGAGCAGAGTAAACGAAGAGAATAAACGAGTGCAACATTGGCAAGAATCGTCGGCAAATGCGCTAAAGCGTTTCAATTTTGTTTGTGTGTCAAAAGGTTATTAAGTGAGAGATGCTAAAGATACTACAAACTAAAAAAAATAAAAACGAATGTTAGTTGAATCGCTTTTGTTTTACAAGTCAGCTCAGGTAATTAATGCGGCGGGCTGGAAATAGACTGAAAAAAGTTGGATCTGTGTGTTTTATCAAGTGGTTTCTGACAGCGCAGCATAGAAAACGAAAGCTCAGACACCGTTAATTAGCAATGAACCAATAAGCAACACGCGCAGACTGAGATAGCAATAGCACATCAGATGATACAAGAAAATGTAAATAACCGATTCAATTACTTGCCAATACAACAATGTCATATAATAAACAAATGATTTCCAATGAGTTAGCTGAGTGCAAGCTGTTTTCCCATTTGCTGCTGTTCCATATAATGCGTCTGTTTTCCTTCCACGAACATATTGATTTCTCGCAATTGTTTATACTTTATTTTTTATTTTATACTTTTGCGTATGGAATGACTATATTTTTGCAGTTGCTGACATCATCAGATCTCCTCAACAGCAGCGGCAGAAAATCAGCTTTGCGTGGCCAGCGAATTCAGGCGAGGTTATTGAATTGGCCCTCCCAAATGAGGGAATAATAATATATATAAATAATAATATATATAATATATATAAATTTGGATATGACTAATAAATACCCTTAAAAAGAATTTGAACAATTTACAGCCATACTTTTATTACTTTTCATATTTAAAGAGTATACGTTTAACGCGAATGTCTCTTTTAAGATTATTGTCCAGCCTAACGGTTTTTCAAAAATCTTGAACTGTTATGTGAAAGAAATTACACTTTTCATTTGGATTTTGTATAATTGATTAGAGTGGAAAGATAAAGCAAACACTTTAAACAATTAATTCGTCGTGTTGTCTATTGTCTCAGTTAAGGGTTCAACAAACCTTGCATTTGAATAAACATCTTGTTGTTAAGAGATGATCTTCAGCTAACATTTGTCTGTTAAATGTTAATGGCACTTTGAGAATTAACAGTGCCGGCTAAGCTGCTTCAAATCATGTTAAGTGCAAGTTCAAGCTTTCGTGTGAAAGAGAAGGTGTATGCAAAGAGTGTCATTTTTCGTACATGCATGTAGGAGTGTGTGTGAATCCTAAGCTTAGTCATCGGTTATGAACCGCATAATACCCGCATAATAAGTCGCCATTTCGGTTTCATTCGTTTCAATTGTGGATCAAAATAGAGGGAGACAGCAGCAGCAGCATTTGGTAATTTGAATGTGACCCATTTACGATATAGACTAAAAGCAAAAACAATTCACACGCGCCAACGACATAAACAGGCAGCATTAAAGCACCAAAATAAAGACATTTATTTTGCACAACGGAAATGAAAAATGGTTGTTGGGACACTGACTGCAATCGAAATGTATATACATATGTACATATGTATGTGTGTGTGTAACGAAAATCCAAATATTACATCACTTTTGAGTTGGACAAGAGATGCCAAAAGAAAGGAAGGGCATTAAATATGCAAGAGGCAACCAGTTTTGCATGCAAATACATAAATACACACGCACACACAGACAATGCATATGTATGTATGTATAACAGCAAACAGTTCAAGAAACCGATAAAACAGACTTTGGGACACCACCATAAAAGATGACGATATGTCGACGCCAACGTTGATAACAACAATACGCGCCTAATTCGATCGTTTAATACATTAATAACGATATAATGGCATTTATCTTGCATGATATAGGGTATCAAAGTTTCAATTAGCATAAAAAAAGTTATGTAGGGTATCTTGTCAGTTAGAAGAAACAAAAAATACTTGTCGTTATATTATAAATAGTTTATGGTTATAATCTGTTTTTTCTTTTTATTGTTTATTTGCAAGTGTCTTGCCTGTTGACAATAATCACCAAAGAACATTCATTACATTCAACAATCATTTCACTTGCTGCTTTCAGCTGCTCTCTTTGTTCCGCTGACTCATCATCACCACCATCATCATCATCAAGCACATACTGACCGCCGCATCGACAGTTGTACGTATACGCATAGTTCACATTCGCCGTCTCTTTGTCTGAGCTTTCATCGCGTTGCTCTCCCTTCAGCACCTCCTCCTCCTCCTCATCGTCATTCATGTCGTCTTCTTCTTGAACTTGAGTGCGTTGCATGTCGCTTAATGTGATTGTGGCGTAGATGTTGCTGTGCGTCTCAAATTTTGTCTGCAATAATTCGGCATCATAGAGTTTACGCTTTATGGGATCTTTAAGTGTATTCCAGGCTTCGTTTATCGCATTGAAATTGTTGTCACTCTCTCGATTTAGGTCGCTCTCGTTGGCATTTACAGTTATTATGCTCTGCTGCTGTAGTTGTTTTTCTTGTTGTTGTAATTTATCGGGATGACATTGTAGTATTAATTGTTTATAATTGCGCTTAAGCTCTTCAAAAGTTGCCGTTGTGCTCGAATTGAGCAGTTCATAGAAGTTCACTTTGGACATCTGGAGAGACACAATTAAATATATAATGTTGATTTATACTCCAAATATTAAATTCTTACATTTAATATTCGAGTTTGTTTATTTGTTACATTCTTGCACTCTTCAATTTATTTAGCATCGTTGTTTCACATGTTTTCGCTTTCGCATCTGATCGATTATATGCTCGGCCATTTACCAGCACTGGCTGCACAAAACAGCTGTTTGTGTTTGTGTCTTTATCACCGAGATTCTAATTGGAATTTCATTCTGATTGGCAAGCAGTGTTGCCCTTCTCTTAGTCACTCTATGAAAACACTCACACATGCATACATGTATGTGTAAGTATGCAGAGAGTGTGAGAGAGATGTTTTTTCCTTTGTTGCGCGGAAATGCCAACAAAAAGGAGGCAATCTGAGTTGCGGGCACAAGATAAAATTGTTTTATACACATTTTTCTGGATGTGATAAATGGAAACACCGCCATATAGAAAATTAATTCCATTTTCCATTTCTCTGTGCCTTTTGTTTGCATGTTCTCCACACATAATTCAACAAATTCCATAAACGCCGTTATTTAGCGTTCGTCTATTATGTTGTCATTGGCAACGAACACGCACAAACACACACTCACACACATACAGCACACTTTTTGTCGCGAAAACTAGAACAAATTCAAATTGTCAAAAACCAAGCAAAAGTCAAGCAACTATTGCACTTGGAAAGTAAACAAGGTTAACAAACTGGTTTCGACAACGGCAACAATAACAACATGTCCAAAATCTATACATATGTTAAAGAAAAAACCGTTTAAAGAAAAAGCAAGTAAATCTCCGACGCATGCATTGACCCAATTTAAAATTTGTGCAAAAAAAAAAAAAAAAAAAAAAGGAGAAAGGAAACTAAGAGAGGAAGAGAAGTTTCATATGGGAGAAATGAAAAACTGCACTGTCAAAATAGGGGAAAGGCAAAATGTGAAAAGAGAGGCAGCAGGCAGGAAGGAAGAAGAACGACAGAAAGAGACAAACCTGAAAAATTCTCCCACACGAATAAAAGCAGACAACAACAGCGCCGACATCGACAGCGACAGTCACAAACTATACATGGACATTGTGTTTTGTGAATTGCATTTAATTAAACGGAAAGAATGAGCAATAATTATTATGCCAAGCGCAGGCATATACATATGCATACAACGCTCGTTAGAAATCCCTAACATGCACACAAACAAACACATATTCAATGTATGAAAATATAAATAAATATATTTATAACATTGCCCCATTCTATTCGTTGTCTCGAATTAAAATAAGACTTGCCTTATAAGGTGTTGACTTTTTCCTGTCGACGAGTGCGTCGACGCTATGCGTCTGCTGCCTCTGCTGCTATCGCTGTAGCTGTTGTAGATGGCTCCGATGATGATAATGATGATGATGATCTGGTTTGTTATTGTAAATTTTGTAAATTTTATTTGGGATGAATTGGCCGAAGAGTCAGAACACCCACAGCACTTGTTTTCAGATTATTGTGTATTTAACATACTTTTTTAGCACAGAAATATGTAGCGTTGGCTTGACATTTGCATTGCTATAAGCTCTCAGCACCTTTTCGCGACGTATTTATTTATACATTTGTTTCATTTATTTACAATATGTATGTAAACAATTCAGTAACGCGACTGGCAACGAACCGCTTCGGTCGCAGTCAAAATTAAACCTAAGAATTACTCTTCCAGCAATGTGACCGTACACAGGAGAGGCCAAAAAGACAGCTGTATATGAAAATGATATACCTCCAATGCATCCCTGAAGCAGCTAGCTTTTTAAGAGAGACAGTTATTCAAAGCAACTCTGACTTATGACGCTTGAGCTGTCAAATCGATTTCCGCTTTCTTTCCGTGCGGTTCTTAAACATGACTGGTTTAACGAATAGGGTAAGTGCCGAATTTTTGTCGAAAAACTGTGTTAACGCGCTGACAAACCTAAACAAATGCAAGAAAATGTTCAATTATGATTTAAACAAGATGTAATTATGCAGTATGTGTGATTTTCTCAACAGCAGATGTTGTTTTGAGTGTGACAAAGTTTCTCCCTGGTACACGTGCCCAAACACGGCCACGGAAGTGCTCCGGGCAATATCCTATAGTCCATGTTATACTGGCGGATTCTCAGTAAAATTATGACCAAATTTATTTTTCATTCAGTGTCCGTGTAAATGTGTCTGCTTGAAAAATGCATTTGTTTATGGACTGCAGCGGTTAACCTAACCTCAAAGTTGTGTGCTGACAATTTCTAAATGTTTTGTTCAATTAACAGACCGTTGTTATTGATGGACGCGGCCATTTGCTTGGCCGCCTGGCCTCCGTTGTCGCCAAGTACCTGTTGCAGGGCGGCAAGGTCGCTGTGGTGCGCTGCGAGGAGCTGAACCTGTCGGGTCACTTCTACAGAAATAAAATCAAGTTCTTGGCCTACTTGCGCAAACGTTGCAACGTCAACCCAGCCCGTGGTCCTTTCCATTTCCGTGCCCCCTCCAGAATCTTCTACAAGGCTGTGAGAGGTGAGTATCCCCGCAACAAGATTGGCAGTTCTCGCTTGTTTACCATGATGTAATAAATCATTATTACCTACATTATTTGAACGTAGATAAACCATGTAAACAAAACATAACTGATCCTCAAGCAAGATTTGCAAATATAGCTATAATTCTGAGAATGTTCACTAATTACATTTATTTTCTTTTAGGTATGTAAATTGATTTATATTCAAACCGTCTAGAGTTGCTGTCCTGATGATTACTATATTCTTACCTACATTATTTGAACGAGAAACCGTGTAACCACAAAACAACTGACACAGCTAGCTTAGGAATTATATCTACTGTAAATCTCTTGGATTAATGATGATTAATTAACAATGCAATTGTTCTGTTTCAGGCATGATCCCACACAAGACCAAGCGTGGCCAGGCTGCTCTTGCTCGTCTGCGTGTGTTCGATGGTATCCCATCGCCCTATGACAAGCGCCGTCGCGTTGTCGTCCCAATTGCAATGCGCGTGCTGACCCTGCGCTCCGACCGCAAATACTGCCAGGTCGGACGTCTGTCGCACGAGGTGGGCTGGCACTACCAGGATGTTATCAAGAGCCTGGAGCGCAAGCGTAAGGCTCAGCTGCGTGTCACCCTGAAGCACAACAGAGAAATGAAGAAGTTGACGGTGAAGGCGCGCGAAAACATTGCCAAGGCTGCTGAACCCTTCAACAAGATCATCAAATCCTACGGCTACGAGGTTTAAGAAACGCCTCCACAACAACATCTGTAGCAGTGTTTGCTTGCATAAGCGTAGCGTTTTTTTAAAAAGAATAAACCAACAACTAAGTTTAAAAAAAACGAAACATTTTATTTATATTCATATTTTCTTTACAACTTGTACTCATTTTTCTATAAACAATTCTTCAACCCTACTCAAAGAAAGCTTTCAACAGCTGGTCCGAAAAAGCTCTCCCATCAGCTGAGAATCGATTCACATGTTATCGCAATCGTCTGCGCACCGCAACGATCATTTTACGTCACATACTTCGTCAGTCAACATCTTGCCATGTCAATCTTCAAGGACAAAGTAATTATTGTCACAGGTGCAAGTTCAGGCATTGGTGCTGGAGCAGCCGTCCATCTGGCGAGTCTCGGAGGACTTCTCACTATCGTTGGACGAAATGTGGACAAGCTGAAGGAGACTGCAGATAATATTATTGCTGCTGGTGGTGCTCCAGCATTGCAGCTCCAGGCTGACATGAACAACGAATCTGATGTGGAGCAAATTGTGACGGCAACACTCTCCAAATATGGACGCATCGATGTGCTGGTCAATAATGCGGGCATCCTAGAGACGGGCACAATTGAGAATACCTCTCTGGCTCAATACGATCGCGTGATGAACACAAATGTGAGAGCGCTTTATCAGTTGACCATGCTGGCCACTCCGGAGTTAATTAAGACCAAGGGCAGCATTGTGAATGTGTCCAGTGTGAACGGAATACGTTCATTTCCCGGCGTCTTGGCCTATAACATTTCAAAGGCTGCCGTTGATCAAATTACACGCTGTGTAGCCCTTGAGCTGGCCCCAAAGGGTGTTCGTGTCAATTCGGTTAATCCCGGAGTTATCGTAACTGAGATTCACAAGCGTGGTGGCATGGACGAGGCAACATATCAGAAGTTCTTGGAACACTCTAAAACCACACACGCTATGGGTCGTCCTGGGGACGTAAAAGAGGTGGCTGCAGCGATCGCTTTTCTGGCCAGTGATGCGGCTAGTTTCACAACTGGCGTTAGCCTTGCCGTGGACGGAGGTAGACATGCAATGTGCCCACGATAGATACATGAAATATATGTGTGTGTTAACATTTTTGGCATTTATAAAATAAAATTATTGAATGAAAGGCGCCTTATCGATATCGAAGTTCGATTGTCGATAGCTTTTGAATTCAGAATTAATTCTGGGAAATACACCAAATTTGGTATATGTTGGTATTTTTCTGAAACATAATTGAATAGTATTGAAGTGAAATCTGGCCACATTGTTGAGCTGTTATTCTGGGATCAGAACTATTTAAAAATTAATAAAAAGAGGAATTATGCTCTACTCTAATAATGAGGTGATTACTGTCAATGGTGCGTGCTCTAGTATAAGCCTGCCGCTTTGAATTTGCTATGACAAAAATAAAAAAATTAAATATGTATGCATATGCATTTAAGTTGGTAAACCGATACATTAAATATTAATTATCATCTTAAATCACGATTTCAATTTCACCATAAAAAGCTCTGAGAGAGCGGCAAAATATGGTTTATCGATAACTTGTGTTATCTGTAAAGTTTCGTTTTACGCTGCGGTCGAGCTTCAATGTCAAGATCAATACTTCACTTGCGAATCAACTATCAGGGGAAGTGGGTTAGCGATGCCGAGTTTCAAAGATAAAGTAATTGTCGTGACAGGTGCTAGTTCTGGCATAGGTGCTGCCACCGCCGTGCACCTAGCTAGCTTGGGTGGACAGCTCACCATAGTTGGACGCAATGTGGATAAACTAAAGGAGACTGCCGACAATATTCTAGCTGCAGGAGGTACGCCGGCGCTGCAGCTACAAGCTGATATGGATAAGGAGGACGAGGTGAATCAGATTATTGCTGCCACTTTAAAGAAGTTCGGCAAATTGGATGTACTGGTCAACAATGCGGGCATCATTGAACTGGGCAGCATCGAGAATACATCCTTGGGCCAATATGATCGCATCATGAACACAAATGTACGATCTCTATATCAGTTGACAATGCTGGCCACGCCAGAGCTGATCAAGACAAAGGGCAATGTGGTCAATGTGTCCAGTGTCAATGGCATTCGCTCTTTTCCGGGTGTCTTGGCCTATAACATTTCCAAAGCGGCAGTGGATCAGTTCACACGCTGCGTCGCCTTGGAGCTGGCATCCAAGGGAGTTCGCGTCAACTCAGTCAACCCAGGAGTTATTATTACAGAGCTCCAAAAGCGAGGTGGTCTCGATGATGCCACCTACGCCAAGTTCTTGGAACGCGCAAAGGAAACCCATGCCCTGGGTCGAGCTGGAGATGCACTGGAGGTGGCCAAGGCTATTGCATTCCTTGCTAGCGAAGATGCGAGCTTCAGTACGGGCGTCAATCTAGCAGTGGATGGAGGTCGCCACGTAATGTGTCCACGTTAAAATGGAAGTTGCTATTGTTAACATTTACTAATTACAATAAAAATGGAAATTAATAGAATACTGATAATTATTTAACGATAGTAGGGTTGCCAATTATTAAATAAAAAATTTGGCGCGATCAAATACCAATTCAATAACCATAGAGTGTAAATACTTGAAATTAATATATATTTTAAATGAATTATTAAGTATATATGGTATGTGAAATCTGACAAAAAGTTGTAGTATTTGAAATTTCAGTAGTCTTACAAATATTAATTATATGTATCAATGAACTTGGGCAATTTAAAAATTCGTTGACAACACTGTGCATAGCAGTAAGTTTTCTATGAGTATCGATTACATCTACTATCGATTTTAAACTTCTGGCTGGAGATTTCGATAGGTGTTCATTCCACCTTTGAACAATATCGACATAAGCAGCGAAATGCCGAGCTTCAAAAATAAAGTAATTATTGTAACTGGAGCCAGCTCCGGCATAGGCGCTACCACTGCAGTACACCTGGCAAGTCTGGGTGGATTGCTCACCATAGTTGGTCGAAATGTGGCAAAGTTGCAGGAAACTGCCGATAATATAGTGGCTGCTGGTGGTGCACCGGCGTTGCAGCTACAGGTGGATATGGACAAGGAGGACGAAGTTAAGCAAATAGTTACGGCCACATTGGAGAAATTTGGCAAACTGGATGTACTGATAAATAATGCTGGAATCCAGGAGATGGGTAGCATTGAAAACACCAGTCTGGAACAATACGATCGTTTGATGAACACCAATGTGCGCTCCCTCTACCAACTGACCATGTTGGCAACGCCGGAGCTGATAAAGACCAAGGGCAACATAGTGAATATATCCAGTGTGTGTGGATTAAGGGCATTTCCAGGTGTTTTGGCGTACAATGTGTCCAAGTCCGCTGTGGATCAGTTCACACGTTGTGTCGCCCTGGAGCTGGCTTCCAAGGGAGTCCGTGTCAATTCAATCAACCCGGGTGTCATAGTCACAGAACTGCAGAAACGTGGCGGCCTCGATGACGAATCTTATGCCAAGTTTCTGGAGCGTTCAAAGGAGACACATGCTCTGGGCCGAGCAGGAGATGTACAGGAGGTGGCATCAGCAATCGCATTCATTGCCAGCGATGAGGCTAGCTTCATTACGGGAGTCAATCTGCCAGTGGATGGCGGTCGGCATGCAATGTGCCCAAGGTAGAGGGATAACAGAAGATGGGGGAGTTGCTTTTATTGAAAGATTTTAAATTGGTAGCAAAGGTTAAAGGTGGTGGATAAAACCGTCCTCTGTAAATATCGAATCAACTTTTCCATTTATTTCATTATTGGTATTAATTTTATTGAAATAAATGCAAATTCTGTGTTTGTTCAAATTATGTTAAATTTATCGTGGGCACATGGCATGGCGTCCACCATCCACAGCCAGGCTGACACCGGTGGTGAAGCTGGCTAAATCACTGGCCAGGAAAGCGATGGCATTGGCCACTTCATCCGTGGTGCCGGGACGACCCAAGGCATGCGTGGTCTTTGAGTGCTCCAAAAACTTTTTGTACGTTTCCTCATCCATGCCGCCGCGCTTATGAAGATTGGTAACAGTTACACCAGGATTAACACAGTTGGCTCGCACTCCTTTGGCCGCCAGTTCCAGGGCCACGCAACGGGTGAACTGATCGACGCCCATTTTGGATATGTTATAGGCCAGCACGCCAGGAAAGGAGCGAATGCCGTTGACACTGGATACATTGACTATGTTGCCCTTGGTCTTGATTAGTTCGGGGGTGGCCAGCATGGTTAAATGGTAGATGGCACGCAGATTGGTATTCATCACACGATCGTATTGCGCCAGGGAAGTGTTCTCAATGGTGCCCGACTCCAGGATGCCGGCATTGTTGACCAGCACATCCAATTTGCCGAGCTTTTTCAGGGTCTCACTCCACACACGCTCGGTATCGACCTCCTTGCTGATGTCACCCACAACAACAGCTGGTGCGACTGCAGCTCCAGCTGCTTTACACTGCTCTGCGATCTGCTTCAGGTTATCAACATTGCGACCATTAAGGGCGAGACATGCTCCGTATTTGGCCAATTTAACGGCCGTGGCAGCTCCAATTCCGGAACTAGCGCCAGTTATGAGCACAACTTTGCCGGCGAAATTCATTTTAATCGTTTCCAGCTGTCACAGATTATGTAAGAACTTTTCTAGGATTTGAGTGCGCATCTACCGAAGCTTTTGTTTTGTTTTTATTTTCTGTTCTTAATTTGATAACAAGTGAGTGAGCGAGAACGCAATAGTTCGGAGCACTTCGATGCACATTTTGAAGCGTTGCCAGACTGTTTTGACAGCAGTGCAGTTATTAGAATATCGGTTGTTATTGGCGCCAAATTTAAATAATAAACAAGTTTTGCTATGTGGTTTATATATATATATATATATTCATACATACTTGATTTATTGAATTATGCAACTCTTATTCATCACCTTTACATGCACATGCTCTAACACACACTCGAGTGTCTATTGCATGCATTAATACTAGTATTATATGTGTGTTATTTTTACAGCGCATTGATTCAAACATATATGTATGTCATATCCTTTCTTAAACAACAAAACGAATTTGCATTTCAATTTCAAATCTGTTTCTTGTTATTTTAAAAGCGCGCGTGTTCTGGATTTTGCTACAAGTTTAGAAAAATATATATATATGTATGTATATGGTTAAATATACGTATGTAGCATAATGTTTGATTACATGGACTGGGTACAAATCTTGTATACAATTTAATTTACTTCTTACTGTTTCGACATTTTTGTTTTATTTGTCCAAGTGTATTAACAATTTGTTTTGTTTTGTTCTTAAATTTCTTACAGTTTAATAAATGTAATAAATGGAAGTAAAATTCATTTCGAGTTCTCAGAGGCGTGTCGAATACTCTACAAAGCCAAAAATGTGGATGGTGAGTGTGGATTGCGTGTGACAATTTATTAAGCAAGAGAGGTAAATTTATTCAACTATTTTTTTTTTTTTTTTTTATTTTCTTGTTTATCTAAGGCAACTTCAAGTGCATGGCAAATAATAATTCATATTAAAGCTGCAAATAAATAATAAATACTTATTTTCATTCTGTTGGGATTTTTTAATTCATAAATAGTGTTTCTTTTTTGTGTTGTGTATGCTTTTTTCTTTCGTGTTTCGTTATTAGTAATACAGAATAGAATATATGCTTAAATGAATTATACAAATATTAATTTAAATTAAGCTAGTAATAAACTTAAACAATTAGTAAAGGGCGCGCCATTAGCATACGCGATTCATTTCTCTTCGTAACCTTTTTTCTGTGTTATTTCCATTTTATTAGATTATAAAACAAACAACAAAAATTGATTTGTGTTCGCGCCTGGATTTATTTGAAAGGACATGAAGAGTGGGTGGGGCGCGGAGAAAGTGTGGCAGGAGATTGTTGTCTTGAAGTGTTTCAAGCAAAACCACGCAATAATATCATATTGGGGGAGAGCTTCCCATAAGGCGTGTGTGTATTGTATGTGTTTGGGTGTGGGACTCAACGTGTGGAACTCATTTGCTGCTCGACGCATTGCTGTGTTTTCTATATATGTATGCGTGTAGTTGGAGTGTCTAAACTAGTTTAAACAGCAACTAAAAATCTAGAAATAGTACAATATGTTTAAGGATAGTTAGGCATAATATGTATTTATAATTATATAAAGTGAGTGTGGGTGTGTGTGTGTGTGTGAAGATAAATAACTGCTTTTAATAGACGATGGCGTTACATTGTTGACAATTAATTGTAGTAAGTATGGATTGTAAACAATACACGAGAGAGCACACAACAAAAATTACAAAATGTAATGAGATAGTACGCTTTTCATTTCCAATGGACATATTCAATATGTTTTTGATGTATGAATGAATTCAATATGCGACAGAAACATGCGATCCACATGCCCTAAATGTCGTAAGTGTGTATGAGTGTGTGCGTTTCCAGCATCAAATATTGTAGATTTAAATTCAATTCAGACCGCAAAACATATATAGAGATATACATATATTAAATATATATGTATATATACGTATGTGTATGTGTGTGCCATAATGAGGTGAAGTTTAACTACTACCACCTTGACCCTTGTCGTAGATGAGTTCCTCGCATATCTTAAGCAGATCAGCGTTCTCTCGTGACTTCTGCTGCAGTTGCTCGGCTGTTGAGATGCGCGACACTTCCTCCTTCTTGAGTAAAGCTTTCAATTTTTTCACCTCATCCGTGTGATCCTTTGTTAGAGTCGCCAGCTTCTTATTGGCGCTATAATTCAATGAAAATTATAATTGTTTATCAATTATTACAAATTATATTTTCACATACATTTCCAATTGTTGCATGGAATGACTTCTCATTTGGTCATAACGTTGTTCCTGCTGTCGTAATTTTTCCAGCAGCTTTTTCTTCTCTTCAAGCAGATTGCCCTGCACCTGCTTCATTTGTGACGTCATCTCTTTGCTCTTCTCATATTTTCTGCAATTATTGAGATGAGTATATTGCATAATGATCTTTAGGGTATCTACTTACACATGCAGATCAGAGAATGTCGTCTCCAGCGACATCAGATGATTATAGTTGGAATCACGATCCGCTTGCACCTCAAGCATTTGCCTTTCGTGGTTTTGCACCAGTTGCTCCTTATCGTGAATTAGTTCCGCAATGGCTTTCTCATAGGCCTCGATTACGCCGCTAATGAATGATCAACAATTTTATTATTAATAACTGTACAGAAATAGTTGAAGAATTAGTAACGAAAACTTACTTAAGCTTTGTGTTTGTTTTGTCTTTTTCTGTAATACGTTTGACGAGCGCTTCCTCGCGTTGTTCGGCCTCTTTGAGTTTCTTTTCTATATCTTCTGAGCGTGTACTACACAAAATCATTAGAATTATATTATTAGTATTGTATTATATTATTAGTTTACTTAGGTATGCATCAGGACATCAGGATGTTACTTACACTTCATTTTTAATTTTCTTTTCTAATTCGTCCATGTTGTGGTATTTGTGGGACTTCTCCTCCAAGTTCAAACTGCAGATGACAATTGATAATAAGTTAAGGCAAGATTGGCATTATAAATTATTTACTTACTTTGAATTATCGAAGGATTTGTTGCAATCGTTATCAATGACGTCCACACTCATTTTAGCATGTTTCTATATTGACAATCACATATTTTATTCAACCTACTTTAATTAAATATTTTACATTCTCACTACTTACTGTTGATCTATCCACTGGCGGCTTATATGGCCAATCCTTTTGTTGCTGTGCTTTGGCACTTTGTTCAATCACAAACGATTGCTCCTCTAATGTGGGGCTCAGTGCACGTGGTAAATTATTGCTTTTGTTGTTGATATTGTTGTTATACAACTGATTGGGGTCTTGCTGTGCCGATATATTCACCGGCACCGGAGCACCCAAAAGTGGATCGAACTTCAATAGCAATGAGCTGCGATCGATGGGCGCATTGCTGTTGCCTTTTGTGTATAGATAGTCGAAATCTGATGAATTGAGTATAACTGCATGCAAAAGTGAGCGATTGTGTGTGTGTGTGTGTGTGTGTGAACATGCGTGTGTGAGAGAAAATAGTAAAAAAGAGAGAGCAATAAGTTAGTCAATATAAATACGAATCATAATCTCATTATATACACAAATGACGTTATATATTTTATACACATATACACTTTGCAGATAGTTCACAGATAAAGTGAAAGAAACAGGGCATTAGTCGGCGCACATGACAAATGACAAGTTGTCGAGAGTTCAGCCTTATCGACTTTTGTATACTCTAACATTGTTGATAGTAGCATATAATAAATATCGAATTATTTGTTTAAATTATTGTAGGGATATTTATATAAACTTTATTAATTATTCCTGAATTAATATAGGAATGTTTTTATACATATTTTTGTTTTATTATTTTGCATTTATTACACATATGTACATATTATATGTTCTTCACTTAAGCGTACTGTATGATTCCTTCTCTCTACATGCTTAGATGTCGCTAATCCTCTACAGGCGAAACAAACAACTCGGTGACAACAAAGCGGAAGGAATACCACAGCGACGACATTTAAACAACTTATTATAGCATGACTCAAAAGTGGGCGCTACCCTGCAGAGACTGACTCTGCTCTCTGTCGAGTCTCTTGTATGTATATTCACCCCACTTCGCCTTTGTCCATGCAAGGTGTGCCGCATTATTTTGGCCAAATATGCACACACTTCTATACATACTTCTAAGTATACATACATATATAAACAAATGCCAGTAAAAATAGTAGGAAAGGAGAACCCGGGCAGTCCCAGATAAGCACAGATACTTTTGGGACATTTCTCTTTGTGCAGTGAATGCGGGTCACTCAACTGGCTGGCAAAGCAGACAGGCGCTAAAATAAGTATTTCAAGATAAACTATGAAAACAAAACAAAATGAATTACAAACAGAAGCAGAAGCATGAAAACACAGAGAAAATGAGAAAAGCCGCAACGATGACTTTTGTGAGTCATTTTATGCAATCGGCCCCTAAGAAGTGGGTTGTCTTTTATAATGGACATGAACCAATTGACAAACTGATGCATTGACGAGACACAATCAACTAAACGAAGAAAGACAGTGAGAGAGCACAGCGTAAATGAGAGCAAGCAGCACGCGAGAGAATATATTGAGCGCCCAGCTGAATGAGTAAACGACTCAGAGAGAGAGTGAGAGAGGGAGCAGCTTTTACACTGCGGTGCGTTTTAATTGCGTGTCCCGTCTTTTCTTGACAACTTTTGCATTTTTCAAGATTTTTTATTGTTATTAAAAAAAATAATCCAATGTTAAACATGGCTACCCATCGCCCACTCTCTTTCACACACGAACACACACACTCACTCACACTCAGTTTAACACTTTTACATATAGATAAACACGTACAAGTTTAATTTGAGCTCTTGCTCTCAGCGAAGAAAAATATACAATTCTTTTTTTTTTCTTGTGTTACTTGAGCTGACTCTTTGCCTTCGACTTCGTCTCAGTCTTCAGCTACAGCTTTAATTATGCTTATGTGTGAATATTGACATTGACACTTTTCTGTAGTTGCAAAACTTTTGTTGTTATTGAGCGTACACACATCTGCTTTGCATTTTGTTAATTTTAGATAAATTTGCTTGGAAACACAGCTAGCAAACCATTGTTAAATATAGTTAATTAACAAAATAGAGGATTTCTTATTATTATTTTCAATTACATTTGCACGGAACACGAAGAAGAGGCGTATAACAAACAGACGTTGTTGTTTTTGTGGTTTTATTTTTTGTTGGGGCGACGCGAAACAAACAAGCGCCAAGATACAGCAGCGACAACGTCAAAAGTTGAAAACTAACTGAATTGGAATGCTAATATGCTTACTTTTCTCCGAAGCCAATAAGAAAACCAGCGCACGCACTCACATTTAGACCTCTACAAACATCCATACAAACGACAAATTGAGAGAGACATCGGGAGAGAAAAAAAACGTGAGAGCAGACGAAGCGAGTTTAATTCTGATTGGAGTATCTGGCAGTGACGCGTATGCAATCATGGTCTGAATTACATACAAGGTTGATATTTTACATTTCCAAACCAAGACCGGATAACAGTGCATACAGAAGAAGTCAAAAGTTTTGTGACGTATAGACTGGCATCGTTTGGGTGACCAACCTAATATTAATGCACCATGAATGCAATGAGCAAGCGTGGTGCGCCATCCCTGAGAGAGATATGGAGAGAGTGCGCGCTGTCCATATGTTTTTCTCTATTCTTGCTCTTGCTGACTCGCGTAGTAAAAGTGCATGAGTAGTTGTATCTAAGATTCCCATGCGCCGAATGATGGTGAATATGCATGTGTGTGAGAGGTTGTGACAGATGAATTGCACGGGTAAAATGCCTTAAGAAGAAACCAACAAAATAAGTCAATGTGGCGTAAAAGCCAATATACAATTAAGATAGTCAATTATTAGTAGAAAAATAAATAATTGTTTTCATAAACATTGCATTTTTAATTTGTACAAATAACTTTTAATCAGGCCTCACTGTAGTCTTCTCCGTCTGTTACACAGAATACGGAAAACAAATCTATCGACACGTCTCAGTGAATACAGAGCTGCATTTTTAAAAGGTAACGATAACGATAATAGCGCCAACTTTTGAAAGAGTTCACTGTTTAAAATAAATGAAGTGAATAATTTCCAAAATCCACTTTATGAAATCATTTTGCATACATAAGCAATTTTGTTATTATAAAGCTAACGCCTTTCATTAATTGTACAAAAATACAAGATGCTCTCATCGAACAAACACACATGCATATGCACACAAGAACTTCTACACAACATGACAATTCATCAATAGCAGAATGTGACGTCACAATGCAAACCTTTGCGGTTTATTTTGGTGCGACGATTACCGCATACAAGAGCTGATAAGAGTTAAAATGCGCAGTGAGTGACAAAGAGAGCTACAGAGTGGATTTTACAGATTGTGAGCGTAATGGGGGGACTGAGTTTGTGAGCAATAAGGAAAAACGTGCAACCATTTCTACAGAGAGCGTAAGTCAGAGTGTAAGAGTGTGGGGGTGTGTAAATATTGTTCATACATACATATGTGTGAAGGGGCAATGCGGCATTCTGGTACAACATGAAAATGCAGTCATAACAACAAGAACAACAACACGCGAGAGCCACAACACAAATAAAGCAACAGCAGCCATATGAGAGCGACAGCCAAAAATTATGCGCTTAATTGACGTTGTGTGTATTCCTGTCGTTGTTGTTCTTGTGTTTCCTGTTTATGTGCCGTTATGTTGTTGTTGCTATTTGTTGCTGCCGTAACTGAAGTTCAGGTTCATTGCCTTAGCGTGTGGTGATTTTATATTTTTTTTTCTGCATGCAAACTATAATCTCGACCCTGAATTGTACCCCCGCCCCTCTTGCGCCATTTCAAGTTCAAATGCCAAAGTCAGAGAGGGGCCGGAGCCCACTCTCTTAAGTCTGGCAGGCTGAGGTCACGATACGACAGCAGGAGAGTATAAGACGGCATTGTCCGTGCTATAGATAAAATTCCTTAAGAAACATGCAGTGCACATGCAGTTTAATGGGAATAGGGAAGTGATGTTTCATTATATTATAAGAGATAAGGTGCATTTACTTACTATTATTACCGGCGCCATCTTGAAACTCTGCGTCCGAGATTTGCTCCGCTCTGCTTGCACCTGCACCCACAGATCCATCAGCTGTTGCCGCCGCTTCCAGTGACTTGGCTTTGGCCAAATTGACGAAGCTGCTGCTGGTGTATTTCGGCGCTTTGAATATGTCATCCGAGATGGGAGACATGGCACCAAAGTGTTCCACATAGATGTCGTCCTTCTCATTGCTAGCACTTAGCTGCTCCTTGGCCGACAATGTTTGCTCTTCAGCAGTGGTTGGACTAGGCACAGTGGGATTCTTAGTAGCCTCGCCATGTATGGGCAATCGCTTAAGCTGCGCAGGCAACGGAGGAGATGCTTGCTTTTGATGTGTTGGTAAGGGCGGGGAGTTGGACAACTGCGGCTGTTGCTTTGGCTGGTGTGTTGGAATTGGTGGTGAAGGTGGTACCACAATTTGCGGGATAGGTTGAGCAGTCGGCGTAGTTGGGATCACAGTTTTAATCGTTTCCATTTGCATAGACTGATCCACATCCATTGGCTCAAAGTCGTCAACCTCCTGCAGCTGCTGCTCCACCTTTTCCTCACTTGGTACATGGAAAGTGCGACGCTGCTCCGAATTCATGGTGCTTGCTAGGGAAGCACATGGTAGTGGTTCCTCAGCTATAGAAACCGTAGCATTCAACTGTTGCTCTGACTGTTTGTTCAACTCCGGTTGTATATTGAAAGTACGACGTTGTTCATTATTGGATGTATTCAACTGTCTCCAACCAAGTGGTGATTTATCATTAACGAACACCGTTGCGTTGAGCTGTTGTTGTTCCTCTCCAGACTCATTGGAGTTAAGATTGATGGAGAAAGTGCGACGTTGCTGATGGGAAACCTCTGCAAGTAGCACCCCTCCATGTTGATGGGATTCAGCCACCGCATTGGCATCAAAGGTGCCATTTAAGGGTGAGATGTTACCCATTCCCATCGGTATGGTCTCATTAAGCTGGGTTACAATCATTTGAGGAGGTAACGGTGACTTGGCTATAACTCCACTCAAGTGCATATGATCATCAGCAGAGGATGTGATAATGGCCTGTTCCAGGTAAGGCATTTCGTCCTGTTCGACTGGTGCGCGTGGCGAGTGTGGAAAATGTGGTGTTTCGGACTCTGGTGACGACTTGACTGGAAATGTTGGTGAAGTCGGAGTTGGGCTAATGCCCTGCGATGAGTCTATCATGTTCAGCTGAAGTGGTTTCATCTCATCCGTCTTTATTTCACATTTTCCAAACTCCAGATGCTCCACATGCTGCTCAAGTTTCTCTTCCGGTTTGGGACAATGTGTGGGTATGGGAGGTGACGTCGTGACGAACTGTGGACACGGTTTGACTGGAGTTTCTAGTTCCAGCTTCTCCTGCTCATTTTCCAAACAAAACTCAGATTCTCCAGCTAAGTTCACAGATTTTTCAGGCTCGGATACTATTTGTTCCACTTGCTCCTCAGGTTTGGCTGAAGTTTTCAGTTCCAACTTTTTCTGGTCGGTTTCTACCGAAATCTGAGAATCTCCTGCTAAGTTTACGGATTTTTCAGCCACGGATTCTATTTGTTCCACTTGACCCTCAGGTTTCTGATTAGTTTTTGGCTGATGTGTTGGTATGGGAGGTGAAGTGCAGAGAAGTGGTTGTGTTTGATTAGTGAGCTTGATGGGTGATGTTGGCTCCACCTTCTTCTCAGCAGTTTGTTGCTGTTCCGATAGTTTGTCTGCCTTTTCAGACGGAATCTCAACAGCATTCGTCAGTTGCTCTACAGACTTGGGACGATGCGTTGGTATGGGAGGAGAGCTGGAGACGAAATGTGGCAACTGTTTTGCTGGTGATGCTGGTTCCACATATTCCGGTTCATCATCTACAGAAATAGTTCGTTCCAATATTTCAATCGCATTATCCTCCGGATGTGGTGCCTCCATAGCCAGAGGATCTATCTGTGGCTGTGTTAATTCACATTCCTGCAGCTGATCTATTTGAAAGGATTGCTCCGATAGTAGCTGAAGTTGCTCAGCAATGTTTGGCACTGTCTGCTCCAGCTTAACCTCTTCTTTTAGTGGCTCCTTTGCCTTAGGTATACTTTTGAGTAATTCCTCTTCCTTAATTATTGCATTGATAAACATTTTCAGATCGCCAGGTTGAATGGCATCCTTAAGTATTTCCATCGACTCCGGCACATCATCCACATCCATGGGTTCGCAGCTGTCATTGTGACTGACCGTATTCTCCAGCGCAGTGGCTGTCATATTGGACGATTGTAATTCCATCAAGGCACTTGAGTATGCTTCCAACTCCGAAGGTTCCGCGGACAATTTGCCACTGTTCAGCGAGAGGCATTCGGCAAACACTTCTGAATCAGAGTTGTAATCATTGTCAACAGTGTTAAGCAGTGAAGCAGCACCTCCCTCGGATTTCAGTTGAGCTACAGTTGATCACGATCCTAAGTTAAACATCCTCTCTGGGCAGATAGAGTTAAAACTTACCTTCCATTTCCGCGCTAAGTGGCGCAATCTCTGGAATTTGAGACTCATCGAACTCGGGAAGTCCGGCAAATTTTAGAACCTCCGTTTGTGACCTGCTGAAGGAATCGCACGAGCCGGTAGTTGGAGCTGTAGGTGTGCAGGGCTGTGATTTGGACATCATAGCTGCGACCAGCGCCTTTTGCTGTTCCATGCTGTGACGTGGACTTGCTTTCACAGCCAATGGGCTGAGCTAAAATTGATTAAAATAAATAACGAAAATATTTAAGAAACCTCATAACAGCTGAAAACATTGCATGTCAAATTTTGACTCGGATATAAACAACAAACATGACCCAAAACAATTGCCAAGAAAATATGTAAACAAGCCAAGAACTAAATACAAATATGAACAGATTAATACTGCAGAAAATAATTATTTTTGTAATTGGCTGAATACGCCGTAGAGGCACAAAACTGTTTACCATAATAGGACCTGATTCGGGGCATATATAATAAGCGGTTTAAGAATCTCGACAGACATAATATGCGATGAGGAAAATCTTCAAGCAATCGATGCATACTGGTTCCCGTGAACAAAATTGCATATGTTTTAAATTATTTTTTTTTTAAATTTATTTTACTTATAAAAACATTGTATATATTTTTTGCATTCATCATATAAACTAACTTAATAGTCTATATTTTTAAAAATTTCTGTACACATTTTTGATATTGATACCAATGTGCGTAACCTATCATGACATTAGCATACTTATATGTTCCACTCCACATTATATTCGCTACAATCCACAACTGACCAACAAACAGACGAACAGCGCAGACAAACAGATACACCCAATGGGGTTGTCGGTCAATCGCCCGCCGGCACCGACTTGCTGCGGCACAAGCAAATGTCATTAATTTTAAAAGCAACGCGAAAGATGTCTATAGGTGGGCCACGGCTTGTGGCGCTGCAACTGCTGTAAAGTGGGTCGTCGTCGCCTGACGTTGCAAAAAGAAAAAAATCCGAGTGCGGCGTTGACGGGCCTTGCGGGCTGCCAATGTACGCGAAATTTAATTAGAGCGATGGGCAAGCAACAAGGTTAAAGTCAGTGAGGGAATCTGGGTGCAACTCGGCATTTGCATTTGACTATGACAAATTGTGTTGAGCTTATTCGACAAATGGCTAAATTTTCATACCATTCGTATTTAGTATAATTAAGGAGCACTAACAAACACTATGTGGATTCTAAGTTGAGTAAAATATCACAAATAAGATCCACTTTTTGACATAACGCCAGCGACAGACATACCTCGAGACTCATGGCTTGTAAATGTTCCATTTCAATTGCCGATACCTGATCCAAGTTCACATTAATATCACAGAGCAACTGTGGTATAGTCTCTGCCGTAGTTGTGGGCGTCTTAACGGTACCATTTGACTTGTCTTCCATTGGTAGAGCCGGAAATTCAGTAAGATTGATCAACTGGTTATGCTGCTCCGCCAAATTATCCAAATCTTTGGTAGCTGACTCAAAGAGATTCTCTAAATCCGCGTCCATTCTAGGACTTTGCTGGGAATTACTAGAGTTCGAGGCGCTTTCCGTTGAGGAGCTGTTAGCATCTGGGCTGGACAACAGACTGCTGTTGGGCCTTTTGATCAGATTATTGAGAAAATTCATTTTGGAATGCGTCTTACGCTTTGCCACGCACGATTAGTTACCAAGATCGTAACTTTAACAACGGTTCACTGCTTCGAGCACCCCACATAAACACCAAAAACGAAATCAATCAATTTTTACCTCTTCAAGAAAACGTATTTCTATTTTGAGGAATATATTCTTCTATTTTGTTAATATTTTGCACTGAGACTGCCTACTTAGACCGTCGCCTGCTGTTGATATTTTGATTTTCTTGTGCTCATCATTGAATAATACGCTATATAGAAACCGACCGATTTGTATTCTATTTTATTTATTTTTTTTCGTCGCGTCTCACACAATGTTTAGCTTTCCGTAGCGTCGTATGTTGGCGTTTGTCGTTGCACGTTTGAAATCAATTTAAAAATATTTTTTCGTTTCAATTTGCCTGCCGACAACTGAGAGATGTCGGTCGTAGTAGTGATTATCATATATGTATGTGTGTTTATGTGCGAGAGAGCGTGTGAGAACGAAAGAAAGAGAGCACGTGGCGGTCGCGTCGCTGCTTATTCGAATGACATCCACAACGCAGCTCCCTCATATATTCCTCCTAGTTCGTGTGAGAAATTCAACCCCCGAAAGTAATCTTTATCAGTTTAGCGTAGTCATCTTCCGATCGCTAATCTATAAATATCTGTAGCTTAGCTGATCTTATATGGTTTCTTAAAGAGATCTCAATTAGAAATTAACTCGACTGCAAAAGTTATTAATTGCTTTACTGCACGTATCTAAATTACCGAGGGAACTTTTAAAATCGGTCGATAATCGCCTGAGTCTCGGCGTGTGTCTGTGTGGGTTTATTGGGGCAAACAAAGTAATTAGTTTGTGTAAGCTGCTTAATTAACGTCGAGTGAATTTATTGATCTTGCCACAGGCGGGCAACTATAACCGACCGTCTTGGAGGCGATGCCAAAGCCAACTAAAAGTCCACGAAATGCAAAAATTGCAACAAACCACAAAAAGAGACACGCTGGGCAGACTGTGAGAGATGGCGAGCTTAGGGCTAGAATAACTTGAGAGCAGTGAATGAAAGTCTACCTAAATTAGTGATGTGCATGCACCCTGTATCTAAGTCAAATGTGGATGCCAAGTGACAAGGCGGACATGCGACATGCAATCCAGCAGCGCCCATTGTTGCGCATCGCGCACTTGAGGAAGTGCTCCACATACATATGCATGTAGCAAACACAGCCTGCTGTGGCTGCTGATTTAGCATATTTATTGCCAAGTAGAAACAAAACCAAGAAAAAGAGAAACCGAATATCACACGATGAGGCATGACGCCAACAACAACAGCGATTCGCATGTCGGCAGCTGGTAACACAAACAGACAACGGACCAGCTAGTGCGTGACAGGTGACAAGAGAATGCCCAGTTGCAGTTGCAATAAAGTGGAACATTAGACAGTTGCTGCTACCAGCCATAAACAATAAAGAGCGATAAAGCGCCATCTAGTGCATAAAACACACGCACAACGAACTGCAGATACCCTGAAAGAGAGTACAAGTATTTGAATTACCACAAAATGCTGTGTGCTTATAATTTAAATAATTCAAACATGGTCCAATCTAAATTTTTTTTTAAGTAATCTAATCTTAAATTGATATCTATATTCCTAGACTAAATTACCGATTTAAGCTACTCTTCCAGAAACTGATTGCAACCAATCAAAATGCAAGACGCCAATCTGAGCAGTGCCACAGAAATAAAAAGAGAGAATCGACAGCGGCTGGGCGAGGGCAGGCAATAAAATTTGAACCTAACCTATAAATAGACAAAAGAAATGAATACGACAAATGTCTTGTTGTGTGGGGGAGGCAACTGCGGCGCCATTTCTGTTACGGCGCTGCAAAGCAAAGCAAGAACAACAAGAAACAAGGGGTATACCGCTTGTCAATGAACTTTTGACAGGAAGTTGTGCTCCGAAACAGAGCCGAAGAAGAGCCAATTTAAAGTTCCAGAACAAGTACGAACTGTTCGTAAACAAATTTTGAGCGAGGATCTCATAGTTAGGACCGGAACCTGAACAAAAACACTCACAGATGTGTTAACATTTTTGGCAACATTGGGAACACATATGGACACCAATGACGTCAGTCAACTGCCAATATTGAACATGTCAAATGTTTATATACATTGTATGCGAATAATTACAATAACGCAGACACAATATTCGTATACTATATATACTACTATATGGTATATTTGGATATGGAATTTTTGCACATTTTTGCATACCACAGATGGCTGCCAATGACTGTCCAACGAAGCGGGCTCGATGGCCTTCATGTGTTTGCCCGACTTGTTGCCCATGGGATTGGATGGATATAATACGCGTTAGTTAGAATCCCGCTAGTAAACGTCCGATCGCCACGGCAAATAGAACGCACTGAACAAATTGGCTAAGACCATCACAGCAACAACAGCTGCTGTGGAAGCAGTCGCATCGTGCAGTAATAACAATAAAAAATCAACAACAAAACAGATGCAAAAGAAATGTAAAATATACGAAGCGACGACATAGTCTGTTTAAAGGCAGAGCGCAATGCAGAGAGGCAGGGCAGACTAGACTCATTCTCTTCTTATGGGCAAAGCGAAGACGTAGATCACACAAAAACACAACAAAAATGAACCACAATAGGCAAAAAATGCAGAGCGCGATCAATGCACACATATACACACATACATATTCACTCGTGTGCTAGTAGACACTCTTATGCATATGTACATATATTACCAAGCCACACATGTATTAGAAAGTGAATGCCGGTATAATCTGTATAGTTTTGCTTTACTTTTCTAGCGGAACGCCCACTAGCAGGCAGCGCACCACTAATTTCTTTTTTCCAAGTATATACGCTCCAACAGCACTAAGTGATTAATTGTCTTACCTTTGAGCCGCCATCATTTGTGCATAATTCCTTCAGCACACTGCGATTGCTCTGGCCTAGTTTTATTTGCATTGCATCTGGTGACGACGCCTGCTTATCCAAAATATTGTATTCCATCGTACGCGATGTCCAGGTTGGTGATGTACGCAATTAAATCCAAAGCAATAAAGAATTCTTTTGCAATTTTTAAGAATAAATATGATAACTGTTTAATCAACGCGTTGTATAAAAATGCCGCTACAATTTGAAGCCACCACAGAGGACGCTTATGTTACGTTACATTTATATGAAATGTTATTAGCAGTGACATTAATAACTCTGTACAAATAACAATCCACTTTAAAGATATGAAACGATAAGAATCTCATGCGATTATTGTAAATTATTTGATTTTGAATTTGTATATTAATAGATTACTTATAATATTTGTTTATTAGATGAAAACATTTTAATATGTAAATAATTCAAATATAACAGTTACCAATAGGCACATATGAAACTGTTAATTAGTGATTTTTAACGCTATGGTAACAGATGATTTGCAGACTATCGCTATACCTAATATATTAATATATCGATACATCGTCAGAAGAGCCATTCGACTATCGCCAAGCAGAATGTCATACGTTTTGAAACTGTTGCGCCACAGCTCCGTAACATACACTATCAGAAAATATTTGAGCACTTTGAATTAAAAGATAAGACTCGGGCCTTAAGGATTTTTTAGATAGGCTTTATTAGAAAAATATTGCTCGATTTGCCATGCATAACATTTCATTATTTATAATAACCATAATTATTTAACATTCAACAAAATTCTATATGCAATAATTAAATATAGCATTAAAAATATATGTAAGATTCTCTGCATAGTTATTAATTACATAAATTATTTATATGTTAAGCTTAATATTTGCTATGTGATTACTAATCATACTAAAATTGATGACTTTTCTTTGTTATATGCTCCATTCGATAATACATAATGGTATTCAAATAATCAGAATTAAATGTGTAAATAGTTGATAAAATTATTGTTTATTTGATTTAATTCATTGATAAAAATTATGTGTAACTACTTATATATGTCTTTTCACGTAATTCTCTCCAGGTGTTTGCAACACAATCACTTAAATGTGGAACAGCTCTCGAATTTGAAAAGGATGACTTCGTAAGTTCACTTTCTAGGAAAAAATATTACGTTCATGATGGATTTTAAACATATTTCTTTGATAATATTTCACACCTCATCTAATGATTAATACTGGACTTATATCTAAACGATCTGCCCCTCTTTGCATTTCACAGCATGTTCCACATTTCATTTACTAACTTATGAATCTATTTTATGGCTGCGCTGAATATATTCCTAGGTGTTTCTACTTAAGACGGGTCTATTTATCAGCGAATTTTATGTCATTCGATTAGTCAAAAATGATTTTAAAATTACTCAAATTTGCTAAAACTTACTAATAGTCGATCATTCTTTGTGTTTTACCTACGAGCGTCTTTTATAATTGAAAATTGTATAGCTTTAAGCTAAGTAAAAGTTTATCTACTTAAAATGTATCTTTGCAATTTGAATAGAGTAATATGTAACAATGTATATGTACTTATCAATATATTTACAAATATAATTTTGTTTCTTCCCATTTGTTGAGCATTCGAGTTGTAAGTTTTTATATTATATTAGTATCGTTTTGAAAATTGTGCTCTATTTCGTCCATTCCTTGAGAAGCGAAAAGCTCTTTAAGCTTTACTTAGGTAATAATATAGCAAAAACTTGTGGTAATGTGAATTACAAAAAATTAATCTAGTAGAGCCCTGATTATAATACGAACATGTATATACAACTGTTTTCCATAAAGTTTATCAAGCGATGTCGGATTTAACGACTTGACTTTTAAAGTTACTGGACATCAGCGACAGTAGTTTGATTATTATCGATTACATTACGAGTATATAAGTACACAATGAAGACAGCGTAATCACATCGATAGTTATCGATTATAATCAACATTCGAACCTCACATTTAAACTTTGTTTCACGCTCTTTTTCCGCATACTGAGTTTATACCGTATCACATTGGTGAGCCGTCCTCGTTCATCTTAGTGGTCCAAATGCCAGGCATCAATTGAGGAGGTAGATTCGATTGCGGTGTGGTCAGCTTACGAAAAGTATTTGTAGCATAGATAGTGTTTGAATTGGAATTGGGCTCAAAGCCCTTATTATCCATTCCATCGATGATTGTGAATTGTGATGCCATGTTCTGTGCACCTTGCGACACCGGCGAAGCGGGCTTCGATAGGGGATGTGTTCGTGGGCTGCTTATTAGTGTCATGCAGACGCCTCCAATAATCGCAAGTGCTGTGTAGGAAGTTTGAGGTATCAGTTGGCCTATGACTACGGTGGAACCAATGAAGGGAGCTCCTAATAGCCAGAAGCGCGCCCAACATATCGTCGAGAATGATGTGATCTTTCGTTTTTCTGGAGTAACAAGTTCTACGGTGCAGGTTGTAAGTATGGACAAGGATGTCGATATGGCCATTTTAGAGATCATGGCCGTACACATGAGCATCGCCACATTAGCATCCAGGGAGACTACGCCGGGCTTAGGCACAAGCCAACAGCACCAAGCAAAGAAGCCAGCCAATATATTGAAAATTCCTGCCCAGAGCCATTTACGGGTCGTCTTCAAGATCAGATAAAGGCCAATAAATGTCCCAATCATCTCACAGAAACCGGCTACGAATGTGTTGATATACAGATGCTCTCGACTAAAGGAGCGTATATTTAAGAGACAGCCGTAATACACACTGATATATAGTGACCAGGATAGATGCACACATACAATGTGACGGACCGCTCTTTTACCCTTCCACATTGACCACCAGCCCGCTGGCGGCGGTGCATCCATGGCAGTCTGGGCTTGCAGCTCTAGCTGTTGGTCAATGTCATGTGGGAGATTATAGCGAGTGCCATTCATTTCGGCACATTCCAGCAAGATCTTCTTGGCCTCCTGCACACGTCCCCGCTGAATCATCCAGCGCGGCGAGTCGGGAATCCATCTAGTGATTTACAAAAAAATATATTTTAACTATAATGAACTAAATCACTTATTCTAAGTCTTTGTGGTTCGTGACGATAGAATGAATAAGTTCGATAAATTATCGGCAGTGATGTTTAAGTGATTCCGATAGTTAACTTACTGCCACAAGTAGATAAGGATGATAGTTGGACACGATATTGCCATATAGAGGTGAGACCAGCTTGACCAAAAGCTGGCAACGCCGGGCAGCATCATTACGCCAATTGACCAAAATTGCTCAAAAAGTGTTGAAACACAAGTGCGATATTTTCCGCCCGTAATATCCGACACTGAAAAATTATAAAAGTGAAGTGAATACGATGTGAGGATGTGAATTAATTTGTAACGTACTTATCATTCCACCGGCGGTGTACATCTGTGCGCAGCAAACGGCAGAGAGGCAGCGGAAGAACACATGCAATTCATACGAGGCGACATGTCCCGTTAGGTTGCCACAAAATATTTGTGTAATCATGCCAAACAACATCACGCTTCGTGGACTAAAGCTGTTTGAAAATTTCATTTAAAGTGAGTGACATTTCTATTTGATATTGTGATGCACTTACTACTTAAGTAAATGATTGGCGAGAATGCCGCCAGTGAGCACTCCGAACAAATGGAAGAACTGTGTAACAGAGACAAGTATATCGCGAGAACAGACGAGATCGTATTGCGTCACCACGGAATGGTAGTCGGCCTTGTGCTGAAACTCTGTGCAGGGTATGACATTGGAGTTGCGATGCATCGGCTTCTCCCATATCTTTGGTTCCTGCGCACTATCCTCGTATTTGTAGTAGTGATGCGCATGCTCCTGTGCATCCTCGTACACATTACAGAAATCAATGGTGAACTCCTGATCGTCCTTCTCCTCCTTCTGCGGATGCGAAACCTTTATCCATTGCGTTTGATTCTGTGTACCCAGCTGAGATGGTGGCTTGCAGAAGAACTCGCCATGTCGCGGTGCCGGTGCCGTGAAGATGATGCATGCCATGAACCATGATGAGGGAATCTTGCATAAAAATATCAACAGCACCGTTCGCAATTGCCATTTGCCCCAGTGGCCGGTAACGTGACCCACTGCATCGACTTTGCTCTGCATTTTCGTATTCGTCCTTGATGACTTCCCTTCCAGCCGTGCGAATGTGTCCTGCGGATAAAGTTTACAGTCGTGCGTATGCTTATGGATCGGTGTCAGACTATCCAAAGGCGTATAAAACTCTTCGTCGTTGTAGTTGTAGTTATTATTACTATTAGTATTGTTGTTATTGTTGTTGTTGTTGTTGGTCTCAGAGTTGTTGGTATTGAGGGGCGGCAGAGTCACTGAACTGTGTCGACGAGGCTCGTTGGGCGTGGCTGTCGGTGTGTGTTGCGCCTCAACAAACGATTTCGTTGGGGTCTCAGTTGTTGGTGATATGTGTGTGTTGCTGGCGGGTTGCGTGGGGGCTTGAGTCCTGATAGGCGTGGATTGTGCCTCGTTTTGGGGCAGCAAAGGTGATTCAGCCTTAAAGAGGGAGAAGCAGGGAAAAAGAAGAGAAAATTGTATTCAAGAGTTTCAAAGAATTTAAAGATATAATTTAAGATTTGGATTTAAATTTTTTTTTTATTTTTTAAATCCACATAAATTTAAATATTTTATCACAGAATATGAGAAAACTTGTGTGATTGAACTTGTCTTTAAAGTTTTTCTTACAAGGACCTTTTTAATTCCATCTCGTATAACCTTGCCAATACTAATCCGGGTTTCAATCGGATTACCATTTTTGTAAGTTCTTGATATATACTTTAATTCTGCAATCATATCTCTATTTTTAGCATTTTAGTATTAAAAATCTATAAATGCACCTGGAATCCACAAAATCTTAGAGCAAAATCTTGCAATGAAGTCCCAGATTAAATATTACTATTGACCATTTTACTGAAGCTACTGTTTAATCAATTTAAATTTATAGTCTGTGTAATTTATAGTAAAGTAGCTTACAATCCAAACCCCTTAAGTTCGTCTCAACTACATATCAATTTATTGCACACACATTCCTTGATAGTTGGCTATCAATGGTATGATTGCAATGAGGTGCCACAGCATCGTCTGGAGTCGATTGTAGCCTGCTACTGACTGCTGACAGCTGGATGAGTATGGGGACTAGCGAAAGGCGGCCACGTCCTTGGCCAGTTGGGAAAATCAGGTCGCCGAATTGAAGCTCCCAACACGGCATATTGTACTGAGTGTACGCCCTTTCACATACACACAGATATGCACACAGAGTTATATCTATACGTATATATAGCGCATATTGCCGTATTCTAGATTAATATTTCAGCATATACTACTAGCTAACTATCCAGTAAATGTTCTGAATAGGGTTGCTAAAACTGGTTGGAAATTAAATTGTAAGCTTATTTTAAGAGCCTTAAAAGTTCCACACATGGATCTTTATTTTGAAAATTATTTTTCTAACTGTTGCATATCCTATATTTAGAGGATAACTGCTAGTCGAGTCTGATATTTTTTTATTCACAATTCCTAAACTAGGAGGATTTTTCCTTATCGTAACCCTTGACGACCATTTAATAACCCGCGAATATTTAATTACCTGTTTACACGCCGTTTTTTACCCTTCAATAAGGACAAACACGGGTTTAAAGGTTGATATGGAGATTCATATAGAGTGGACTTTGAAATTAATACTTAGAATCCTTAACGATTCTTATAGAGTACGTTTCGGCATAAATACTTAGAATCCTTAACAGTTCTTTAACATTTACCACTGTGCGTATTGTTTCTATTTGTATGCAAAGTTTTATTAGTAATTTCTGCAGTTTTTCGGAGTTCCTTTTTATAACGAGCTTGACAAATGTCCTTGGCATAACAAGTACAGATGTCGGAGACGTACGACAAGTAACTTCACCGTATATACATATATATATATATATATATATATATATATATATATATCTATGTATATGTGTCCTTTTTACAAGCCACGGAAGACCTTTTCAAACAATTGCGCATCATTCTTGATTCTCCGCCATCTCATGCTCTTCTCTCCACATTTTTTAATGTGCCGCATTTCTTCTCTTATTTTGTTGTTGTTATAATAATAATATACTTATATATATATATTATTGTTTGTTTCGTGAGACAAAACAGTAAAATGCGTTTCGTGTTGAATTTTTATTGTTGTTTGCTGACCATGTCCTTATATTATTTAGAATTTCAGTATACACGTATATATGATATTGTATGTAGTACATGTCATAAGGGATATATCGAGTTTGCGGCCCAAAATGCGGTCATATGCTTAAAGTGAATGTTAAATATTACAACAACTGGCCAAACTAGCCAGGTTAAAGTCGAGTAAAATACCATGCGAAATTTAATACATTTCCATATTTAAATCATGTTAATGAAAGGATGACCTTTAGACTGTAAATGGTTTCCATTTCCAATGTAAAAACTGCTAAAATTGAAACAACTTGTGATTGCCACAAATTGCAAGTCGCAGGTGAGTTTTTGGCCCACTGTCAGCCTAGAAATATGCTAAGGACTTTGCCATTGACAAACTGATCTGTTTAAGCCAAGTAATAATGGCATTGCTATTTTTGAAGTTGGTTGGTTGAGTCGAATGTAAAGTAAACAAATAAGTTGGTTCATTTAACGGCCGATTGTTTTCAGTCTGATTGTTTAATCGTTTTATTGATAGGTACATATAAATATATTTGGCCCAACACTTGTGTAAATAGTTTGAAGGTTAATGCCAGTTGAGAGTGCTCAGTTCCCAGTTCCTCGACTATCAACAGCAGTCAGTTGTTCCCGTTTGTTGTGAATGTGTTTGCCAGTCGTAAAACGGCTAAACAATAAATGAACTTTATTATGCGGTCACGTGACAGTTCAATAAACTCCCTCTCTGGGACACATTCACTCTTGAGTCATTGCATAAGAGTGTAAACAGAACAACGGAATACGAAAACGAATGCAAAACCGGAGACAGCCTAGAACAATGTGTTGAAATTTACGTAAATATTATGAGTTACGTTATTACTAATACGTTTGTCACTCCCCTCTGTTTCTTATTGTGTTTCTCTGCAATTAGCGCTCTGTTTTCAGCAAACTCTAACTGTTTGTGACAACTTTGATTGAGGGGCGTGGCAATCGTGTGGGCGACACCATTGATGTTTGCCTGCCAAAGTGTCATTAACATTTCGCTCCTAAAAAGGAGCGGAGCATAGTTGGATTGAAAGTGATAAAGTGAGATAGGATAGGGGAGCGGAACACAGCGGGTGATTCTTGTAAGAAGGTGTCGGTGAAACATTTATAAATTAATTTTGTTAATTGTTTTTGGTTCTATTAATTTTTAATTACACGAGGCGTGAGCTGAAGCTTGTATTATTTATAAGAAATTGACATTGTAATGCTCTGATTCATTAAATTTTTCCGTATTTTAATTAAGATCATGCAACAGAGTTAAAGTACAGGAATTTACCGCAGCTTCACTTTTTCAAAGAAACCTAAAAAATTACTTTTGAAAGGTTTCCCTTTTAAGAAACATTTTTTCCCTTTTTTTTTTTAAGGTTACTCACAGTTTCTGTGTGGTTGACTTAACGTCGATTATATTGAAGCCCACAAAATCCTATTATCCCCGGCCTTAGTTTCTAATTCAATTTTAAATTAGAAAAAAAAAAATCTATATAAATCACATACTTGAAGCTGTCGTCAACTGTGTGGCAGTTCAAAATTTATACGATTTGACAATTTTAATAAGCGAAAAAACCACATAATTTGAACATAAATAATTCATAAGCTGTAGTCTGCCTGACACAACATGGAATAAGGAAGGCTCCGATTTCTGACTCCCCATTTCCCAGTTACGGATATCTTTTGATTATTGATTGATGACACCCAGAAAAATTCAACACAGCCATTCCGTTTTTCTTTCAGTTTCTTCTTGGGTTATTGTATGAACATTGCTAACTATTTATTTATTTATTTCTAGTAAATGTGAAATAAATACAAAGGAAATTGAATTTCCGTTGTGAATTGCCCTTGGGCATTGCCATTTAATTGCATTAACCATACGCCACGTTGTACGTTGAAGCTTATAGTAAATAAATCTCCAATATATTTGCTATTATTATTCGTCGAAGTAATTTGCGAGGGTTCTGAGTAAATGAGCTTACTTTGTGGTCGACGAGACGGTTCATTTACAAAATACGACAATGATCTTTATGAATAAAGATATAAGCTAAACAAATGATATGTTATAAAGGGTTTTTCCAAGAAAAAAAAAACCAGAAATCAAAATGACTATAAATATAGATGCGTAAACGAAACTGCAATTTTATAAAACAGAATTATATTATACTATATTATTTTGTGCGCTTTGGAAAATCCCAAGTCTTAACAAAAAATCACTACTGATGATGAACCCTGGTGAAATAGTTGTGAAAAAATTATAAAATCTTAATGCAATTTCTTTTTAATTCCCATGCCATATATTAATAATATTGATCTAGAATCAATCAATTAGAGCTGTATAAACTCAAGCTTAAAGTCCCCTTTTCCAAATGTTTTGATAATTAATTAACTGCACTTATGTGCTTAGGCTATTAACACCTTTTCCATTTCCCAGACAGTACATATTTGTTTATGCATTAACAAATGCGATGAGTAATGGAAAAATTTTTGGTTTAGAAAAAAATGGAAAATTACGTGACAGTTGCTAAGTCTGGGAAGCTGCTTTAATTAACTTATTTAAGGTTAATTGATAAATTTGTTTATGTTGCCATTAACAGGTGAATCCTTTGCATATACCAGCGTATTCCTTGACTAATGATTAACCAATTGTTTGGCCAGGCAGCTAATAGGATAACTCACAAACACACACACACACACAGCTGTATACAACTGTCATTTGTTGTTGTTGTTGTTGAGTTTATTGTTGTTGCTGGAGATGTTGACTACAATGGGCGCCAGGTTAATTGGCAGAAAGCTGTCGCAGCTGCAAAAGCTGAATTCAAAAGATGAGTACAAAACACACACACACACGCACAGCCACATACACACACATACACTCATACACAGACACCCACTGCTCTCCAGCTGGCTGTCATTGTCTTGTCAAGCTGTTGACATGTTGCTGTGGAGCACAAACTGATGTATCTATTTTTCAGTTAAGGTCGCCCTTTAAGCCATTTCAGCTGTATCTCAAGGAAAAGTTAAGCAAGCAGAGATTTCGGCATTCACTGATTGACATGGTAAAGCTTGAGAAACTCTTATAATTTCAACTAGTCTATTTAGAAAAGAATCTTACAAATTAAATATTTCATAGCAATGGTTTTGTTGTATAAAAACTGAACTCAAAAATGACGAAAAAATATTCTCAAAAATACCATATAGTACATAAAACTAACATTTTTCAAGTTTGAATTGCCATAACTTTGCTGAGATACAAACAATTTTAAGAAAATTGGATTTCTGTTAATTCTGTCTCTATTTTGGTCCCAATCTGCATCAGTATTCATATCCTTTTTCTTCAATGTACCTCAATATTATTGATATTTTTTTTTTTTTTTTTTTTAGTTTAATATATTTAATAAGTGAAGAATCTGTACAGCTTTGAGTACTTTAACATCACATAGTTAGATTGTGTAAGTGGAACCCAACGTCAATTCTTTATGACGATTACATATATTGATGTGTTTTTAGAATTGTGTTGTAGTATGGAGGTGGGTAAGCGCTATTGGCGGATATTTTTTACTTAAAAAAAAAAAAAAAACTTTTTTAAATCAACTTATCATCAAACAATTTCTGCATTTAAAATAGATATAGAGAACTTTACCAGAGAAAATTTAAAGCAAAATTTCCGAAAATATTGCCAAAAATTAAAAAAGTCCTTAAAAATAACTTCGTAGCTGTATTCCAATACAGCTAATAAATGTTAATGTATTACTTGTTATATCGATTAAGATAGTTTTCCATTGATGAGTTCGTTAATTCCATCAACAGCTCCTATTCTTAACCCCAACTAGCTGCTTCACTTGCCCTCAAGTGAACATGCAATGTCTTGGCCATAAATTCCCCAGTCACGAGCACAATAATCGTGGCTAGACATTCAGCTAGACATGTATGCTGGGTTTAATATTAGTACTAACTTAGCCACTTATTATTTTATTTATATATTTTTTTTTTTTTTTTGTGAGTAATAAAAGACAGCAGCGGGTTGTCCAACATATATCCGTATAATATTGATAGAGATGCTGATTTATGGGGCAAGGATCTGGCTGGCTTGAAGTTACCTCTGACTGTGGCACGTGTTGGCAAATATGCTGTGTTGAATGCCACCAAAGCCAGCTGCAGAAGCTGTCGAAACAATTTGGCGCAGCATGGCGTATGCGTAATGTATGCCAAATTGTTATTAATGTGCATAAGAGTGTGCTCTATGTGTTAGTGTGTGTGTGTTTGTGTGTGTGTGTGTGTTTGGGGCGTGTGTTTGGCAAGTGCCTTTTATGATAGACATCGAGAAATTCCTGCACATATTTTGCAGCTGCCGAGGGCAACTCGACTATGAAACAATCCCAAGAGGGTATTGAGTTTCTGGCAATATCATAAATTTTATGATCATAACTTTTCGATCAGCAAAGTCTGTAAATTAATTAAATTAGTTTATTAATTAACAGCTAATATGCCAAATGTCGGCCAACACTTTTGTGTGCACAACTGTTTTATTCTGTATTTTAATTTCTTTTATAATTTTTTGATTACTATCATTTGTTTAGCAAGTAGGTAAACAACAACAAAGTTGCCCAACTTCAAGGTGGCTATAAAAAAGAAACAAATATACACACCATGTACACTTATTTGTTATTATTATTATTATTATTATTGAACATTAAATTGTATTTAATTTTTATGCAGTTGCGTCGTCGAGGCCACAAGGAAGCCCCTTCCTTAGGTTCCCCATAAATAATCGCCCAGAAATACCCCAAAGAAAAGAAAGAAAAAATAAGTGCAAATTTGGGGACACCATAATTGGAGTCTTTTCAGTGCTGTTGAGAGGTTTCCATTTTGGGCGAGAAGAAAGGGCAAATGCAATTATATAACAAGTAAATTCGATTCGTTTACGTCCCAAATATCGTAATCATGTTATATGGCTTGATTTGTTGGGAAATTAACAACAAACTGTGCGAGGCAACGACAAAACATTTGAAGTGATTGAATCTCATTTCATGGCAAATGAATTAAAAACCTCTCGCATAAAAAAATCAGCTTACAATTTGTTGACCTCTGTTGAGATTCCTGGAAAACTCAACGAAATATTTCAAAAATCTTTGCAGCTTGCCTTCTGCATATATTTATGATATTTGGTTTAACATCTATCCACCCGATAAACATACATAGCTTAAGGAGTATTTCGCTAAAGAGGAATTTCATGCCTTGCAGCATTTCTTTTTTTTTCTTTTCATGCATTCCTTCCTCTTAGCTATTTCAACATTGAGCTGGCTTTTCCGTTGGGTGCCTACGAATCCCTGATTATTTTGTTATTGTTGATTAGCAGGGCGCTGAACGGGAAATAACAGTTGCGAGCAGCGAAAATGAAGATGAAAAACTCGAAGGAAAATCGCACAATTTACAAGTCAAACGTTTGGCAACGTGTTATTTTCTTTCTGTCTGTATTTTTTTTTATTATTGTTTTCTTGTGTAAACAACAAGATTGAATGTTTCATTTGACCTTGAATTGTTTTATATGGATTGCTTTTGATTTAAGTAGGCAATCCGTGCGTTTCTACCAAGTAGGGAATGTCTTTCTCGAATATTCCTATATATATATATATACATTTCGACCTTTTGGGGTGACAGCAGCTGCTGCTAATGCCAAAGGACTAATCCTTTCAGATACGCGTGTATCAGCCAAAATTTCGCAATCATTCAATCACTTCTATATATACTAAATGCAACTGATTTATAGTATTTATAGTTTGAACGAGTCATAAAATAAATCACAAATTTCTATTGATCCAATCTTGAATGTCCTTGCATACGCAGTTTTGAAGTCCTCATTTGCATGTCTCAAGTTTATAAATCAAAATGTGTAAGAAAACGGAACCTTTTATAGTATTAACGATAAGTGGCATACGCCACAATTTTATTGAAAGTCAGCAAAATGAATACAAAAAACGAAAAATTGCAGAGTAACAATATTAAATACAAAGTGCCGAAATTTTATTTTCCTTTAATAATGAAATTACATTTATAATTTATTCTGACATCAGCAGCACCAGTAGCAGCAGCATCAAGGCAGCTTTAAAGCAGCGAAATTAATCATTTATTTATGGAATCGCATTTTATGACTATCATCATTTAATAAGCTTGCACTCTCCACCTTCTTCCGCATATGAGTATGGAAACATTTCGAATTGCGCAACGCATCAGCAAAGTATGCAATATAATTTTTTATGACAGCATATTACATATTTCAATTGACTGGGCACACTGTTGGGGCAGCGTGTTGCCACTTGTCACTCATAAGTTCTCTGGCCGACCGTCTATCCTGGAATTTGTCAGGATAGTGGGAAGGAGATCGCATCTCAATTGGCGTTTAATGTTCTTACAGAGCATGAAAAAAATATGAGTAAATTGCAATTTGTTGCTCTCATTGTTGTTGATATGAGGGGAGTGAGGGTCAAAGCTTAATTGCCAGATTACTACTTATTTCCTGTCATTTATTTACACAATTGTCCGGCTTAGTCATGATCTAAGTTACTGTTTTAATTATAATCATAATTTTAGGAAGATTACAGACGTTGATTAGACGCCAATTAAAGAGTATTAACAAGTATCTAAGTATAAGCGGTAGCAACAATACCAACGTAACTAAACAAACAACAACAGAAAGTACCGCTAGGTGCAGCTTAAAGTATTGTTTTCATTTTGTTGTCTTCCGCTCTTTGCTTTTCAATTTGTAAAGCATGTGAAGCTTATCAAATGTGTGTGTATTAACTGGGCTTGTAAGCAAGTAACAATAGATTATTGCATTCTTTTTTGCTCATTATCGTGAGTTTAATTCAATTCGCAGCGAACTATCGATACTAAAAGCTTAAGCTTAATAATGAAAGCCTGAAGTGCTGGCAGGCACAATGTTAATCATTATATAATTGATTTGCTGCAGATTTGTTGAGCCTATTTATTGGTCATTTCCCTTTGCTACACACAAAAGAACAGCATAATTTATGCTCTGCTCTTTGTCACAAATAAATTGGTTTCAAGCTCAGTGATTAAAGTTTCAAATGCGCGACACGAGCGCAGCGAAGTGTTTTCTTGATTAGCCCGAGAGCTAAAATGGGATGATGAGAGGATGTTGCTTATACAATTTGTAGCAGGAAAGAAGGCACACACTCTCACACACCCACACACATATTCACATGCTGATATTCAAGTTAAGCAGGAGACGTTGCCTACTTCCACTTATCATATCCCTTAGCGAGAAATTGAGACGCACAATGTGAAAAATAAATCCCAAGTAGAAATTGTTTCGAATCAACTTCAAAGCATACTTATACGATGTTGCCTTCGGATGATTAAAAGAAAAACACAAATTCTGTTTCCTAAGTGCCAGTATAATATAACAATTATAAAATTCCGGCATTTTCATTTAAAAACCTTTTGCAGAACTCTTAAGGTTCAATAAACGCTTCAGTTTGTAGTAGTTGCGAAAAGTATGCACTAAAAAAATGTCATGAAGAGGCGTCTGAGAGGTTACTCAACTGTCCAGTGGCAGCTGAGGGTGAAAGCCACTTGAGAAAGAAATCAAATATAATTAAAAACAACTAAAAGTTAACCTGCTTCATTCTATGTAATTCATTTCTTTCGTTTTATCAGTGACAAAATCGTAATGAGTAAAGCCCATAAGTTAGAGATTCAATAACCTTTTTGCAGTTTTCAAGTATTTCTTTGCTCCATTTTTGTTTTCTGCTGGTACTCAACTTTAGCATAATTCCGAATTTGATTTTCGGTTTTTACGAACTTTGACCTAGCCCACGAAGTAAATTGCAAGGATAGGCCGACCCTGCCAACACAGCCGACAAACTTTGTTGGTCAGCTTAAAGCAGGAATTTTCATTTTGCCTTTTCGCTTTGTTGTTTTTTGGGGTTGACAATCAAAGTTTTTGTTTGTATCATAAAAGCGTTCGTCCCCTTGGCGAGCTGTCTCTATCTTTACGGCCACACATATATAATATGGGATGTGTGTGAGAGGATGAGCTGTGTGTTCATTCCTCTTTTATGACATACTTGGCTCATAACACTTTTGGGCACAATCAGTGCCTAAAGCTATGCTGGCCGTGCAATTAGCATAACAAATGGGCCAAAATGCCTTTGCCCACAACCATACACTTCTTTAGCAGTTCCTCTCTGTCTGTGACTATGCTAATTCCAAAAGGTACTAAGATTTTAATTAAAATGACCAATCATCCTTTTCGTTTGCAATGCAAGTTGCACATTCGGAGTGGTGGGGAGTTGACTTATAGTTTATTTTTTGGCTGCAGCGCTTAGAAAGAGAATTTCTTTCTATATCTACTGGTATTGATCGACTTGTACAGTCATAGACGTATACGCATGTAATATTTATATAATTTGCATATTTCACTCGTATTTTTCTTCAACTGAAAGCAGAAGAAAAACACAGCCCATAGGAAATTTGCATAATCCTCCAAGTGGTTTGTGGCAGACTTTTATATAGATTATACACATCTTAGATATATGTATGTATCTACACTTACTTTGGCATGTTCATGTGAAATTTCCTGTCGAGCTATTCAATTTGAAATTCCTCGCCATGCGCCGACATGCCTAATGAGTTGCTCCAATAACTAGGTGAGAGTTGTGACAAAATTACCTGCGGGACCTATTTGAATCTGCATGTAAGTGAGACACGTGTCTGAACTCTAGTTAGTTTTAGCAACTTTGTTGTCAGACGTCTAAGTAAATATTATAATAAAGACTACGTCACAGAACTTTTTGACTTCACAGCTGTTGTTATATACGCTGAGAAAAATACAAATGAAAATAGCTAAAAATGACAATAATCTATTTCAAAAATATTTAAATTCTGAATTTCTATTTGGCAATTTCCGAAATATCTAGTGAATGCAGGGTATTTTTGAGTTGTGCTCATCAAACAATTTGCTTCACACTTTAATTTTGTGTTTTACTTTATTTTTTGCTTATGTCATCATGTAGCTAAGTTATTTTAATTAAACATTCAAAGCAGTCGAAAAGTCAATGAAATAGGAGCCCGGTCTAAATGAAGTTATCTTAAAGCAGAAGCTCATGCTCCTAAATAACTGTATAAGGAATACGAAAATCGCGAAGCATATCCTTAGATAACAATAAATCCCCACGCTCGCTTACAGGACAAAAAATAAACAACAGAAAACAGCTTACATACATATGTATGTATAGTATATACAAATAAGTATAAAAAAAACATTTTTCTTTATGAAATGTGAAAAGGACAACTTCCCTTTTGGAATTTATGACTGGGTCAAAATTTACTTATAAACAAATGAGTTTAAATGTCGAAAATTTGACATTTGTAAAGCTTGCCCATTAAAGTTCATTAGGCAGGTGTTGTATAGGGTATCTCAAAGTACAAATTATGCTCACATCCAATTCCTATTTGAGTGACTTGCCAAATAGCTGGACGGGTATAATCTACATCCGGTCCACATGCAAGCCACAAAGCCACAAAATGACTACCACACAACTTATCGCTAGACACGCACAATTTGTCTTTTGCCATGACAGCACATTTCTAATTAGGCGCATCTCTGTTTGGAAATCTTAGAAGTTTGAGTTTCGGTTTTTATAACTGGCATAAAATAAAAGTACCGTTATTTCTTCATCCTCATCTTCATCGTCATCCTCATCTGCATCTCCATTACCATCGCCGTCGCCATCGTTATCTCCATCATCGTCATCATCCTCCGCCTTATCGTTAGCCTCAATGTTCTGTGCCTCATCGCAACGCGTCGTTTCGTTGCTGCCGCCAATGCCACTGGAAGAGTTACTGTTGCTGCCGCTGGAGTTACAGCTAATGTTGCCTGGCAAAGCCTGACCATGACCATGACCAACATGACTTTTATTGCCATTGCCATTGCCAACACCAACGCCAACGCCAGAGGCAATGCCAATGCTGTTGCCGTTGCCAATATTTGTGGGCATGATATTAAGGCGGCCGGCAAAGCACCGGAAGTTGCCCTTTCAATACCCGCTAAGTGTCAATAATAAGCAACACTTTCATATTTTCCGCAGCTTATTTCCGCTTCACCCACATACACACACACATCACAAACAATTTTTAAAGAAAGTTCTTTGAATTTTGGCGAAAAAGCTACGCTGCGTATGATTAATATTATGCTTAGGTTAAGCCTGCGACACTTTTGTTTTTAATTTAAAATATTTTATCAGCCATAATTTTAATTATTTTGCGAATTTCTTTTCAATTTCCATTAACGATGATGCATAATTTTGCCAAATTATTTGGTCAATTTTTTTGGCATCAGTTAGCGCGAATTCTTGAGCTAGCCATTAATCGCTGTCACTGCCCCTGAACGCCCTCGAAACTGTGTTTAATATGGTAATACGAATGGCGGCGCGTATCTTGAGGCATCCGCTTTCTACTGCCGTGCTGCCGTTCGCCCAACGCGAAACTGATTTGACGAAATGCGGCAAAAAAGCTCACGAGCTGCTGCCCGACATTGTTAACTCTCCTCCTTGCACTTTTCTCGACAACTTTAACATGCACGAATGTCAAACAGGCAGCCGAACCCATTAACGGAACGAAGCGAAGCGAAACGAAAGCGAAAGCTTTTCACGAACTTCTCTGGCTCCATTCATGACCAAGGTTGCGTCCATCAACAACAACAACAACAAGAACAACGAGACATACAAAAAAGAGAGACAAATGCTGTTCGTTTGCTTGTATGGTAACATGATGCTTTTCACTTTCGGTTGTCTCAATTCAAGGTAAAGTAAATGAAGTTGCGCGAAAAGAGCTTTCAGTGCAAGTTTTACTTTTTTTCTTCTAAATTTGAATCTGCCGAAACTTCAAACTTCTCTCTTAAATGCGGAATTCAATTTAGCGATTTATGTAACATATAATTAAAATTTGATTAATGAATTCTGTTACCAAATCAATTGCATTTCGTAATAACTCAAATCGTTACCAACATGCAACAGGGCTTAATATAAATCTTAACAATTCACAAACAAATATTACAGACTATAGACTACTACTGACGTATGTGCCAACCCGTGCAATGCCCTGACTGAGCAAAGTTAAGAAACTATTAAGGGAGAATCGAGAGGGGTGGGTGGGAGTATACCGTAACTTATAAATAAAGTCAAGTTGAGAAGCGTGGTAAATCTATTAGAATCACGCTAGTTTTGAAGTATCTAGAAAGTCGTTTATTAAACTTATAGCATGATACGAAAGTAAGGGAACTATTAGAATATTTATGGCAATTGTGGAGACTTGCAAAATTTGACTTTCAATTCTACTTAAATGAATCAAATGGGGCCTTTTCATTACTTTGCGAAAACTCAACCAAGTTCAAAATTTTTCATTTCAACAAATGTTTTCAAAGTTTGACATTGTATTACTAACATCAAAATAAGTAGCTGATTTTTGTTTTGAAAATATATACTAATTTTTATGAATAATGCTTTCTAAAAAATAATATTGATAAAATATGCTCACTTAGACAAAAATTAACTGATTTTGAAATTTTTGAATTAATGTCAATATCTTTGGCGCAGTATTTTATAAACTATGGTCAAAAATGAACAATAAATACATTGCCAAAGCACAACTAATTTGGCAATCATTTCAAATTTTCATACAATTTTATTAATATATCATTAGAACCATTGCAGTGATTAAATTAACAGGTATAATTGATATGTTTTCATTTGATTTGCCATTTGTTGTTGCTGTCGTTTCTTTATTTATTTATTGACATATCCAATTCGTAACGTTGCGCTAATAAATTTGTATAAAACGAAAAAAACATAATTGTAATACAAACAAACAAAAGTTGTGGCTGTCTGCCACGTGCTGCAAACAAATTAGATAAAGTTGCGTGTTCTGATTACGCATACGCCACGTAGGCCAGGGACTCGCAAGTTTTGCCTGCTCTTCTGCCCGCTCCTTACTTACTGACGTACTGTACAACTCCGACAGTAACTGAAACTTATTTACGAGCATGTTGTACAGCGTAAAGTTTACTGCACAAAAATTAAATAAGTTTAAAGGTTTTCCTCGGTTTGCATTGTGTCTTTAACTTAAAAATAAAATTAGTCGTATGTCATACGGGGCGTATGCGTAGTCTATGCAAATTGCCAATGTCGCAGTCAATTAGAGACACGCAAACTTTTCTATGGTTTATAAAACCTTAATGTAATTGCAAGGACTCGGGCAATACGTTTTAACTGATTTAGCAAGTTTAACTTAAGTTATAGCCATAAACCAACTGCCATAAAATCAAGACAATATTCATAGTTTCAAGGACGTATACCGGCAAATTTCCAGATGAATATTAGATGGCTATTAATTTTATTGAGAGGGTTTTATGACGTGGCTGTTTAGAAACTGTTACCAACTTTCATAACGTTCTTAAGCAACTATTAGGCTAAATGCAAGGACTGCCTATAATAATATCTTAATTTGTTATATTATCTACAGTTGCCTGTCTAAGGATCAGAGTTCGGCTAGACCATAATTTAGTAGTCAAAGATCAAAGAGTTTATTGATATCATCCCCAAAAAATCTAAACTACAAGTGAGAGGCAAGAAAAAATATAAAACAAATGTTCATTGCGAGTTCATCCACCCCAAACACAGAGATTACTTTAGTTAATTAGCTTTTATTTTGTGCCTGGCAAGTGTTTTGTATATTAAGTTCCCAGGAGTATTGAGACTTTTATAAGCAAATGCAACGGTTCAGTGAGTAACAGCTAAGCCGGACTCATAACTCAATCAAAATTAGTTAGTTACTTAGCCAGATCAAGAGAGAGAAACACGAATCTCAAACCTGCACTTTGAGCATCACAATCTTGATCTCAAGTTTTTCACTGCCGGCACGTGTCGAGATTCCCAGCTGCTTGTTATTGTTGCTATTGCTGCTGCTGCTGTTGCTGTTGCTGGTGGTATTGTGATTTGTGGCAGTTGCAAGAGGGGCCAGCTTAGCTGGTGGTGCCTCCTCCCGGTGCTCAGTTTTCATGAGGTTGTCGTCGGGATGTATGAAGCTCATCGCGTTTGAAATGTGAATTGAACTGAATATTCAACAAGTTTGCAATACACATACACAATTGTTATTGTGTAATTCTTTTCTTATTCTCCTTTTTTTTTTGTATATTTTTTTGTTCACTTTATATAATCACGACAAATGATTTATTTGCTTAGGTTTTTGCCTCTCCCATTTCAAAGCATTAGGTCTGCCGCACATTTTATTGATTTTCAATTCGTTTGGAATATTTTTAAGAATTTTATTCTTTCATTTGCAAAAAGCGTTTTTGTTGATGTAATCACAGTACGGGGGAACAGGCAAACGATGCGACGCGGCAACAAATTGTGAGCATTTGTGGCAAAGTGTCGAGATTTCCGTTTTTGCTTTTCTGACGACGCCTCAAAGGGAAGAGCACTGCGAGCACCGCAACATGTCCGTATATTTATAGATGCCGCAAACCCACCCAGGAAATACACACCATACTCCCCACCACCATCTCCATCATGCGACCACAAGGAAAATTAGCCAAAAAGTCAGTGAGATTCAACTGCTTGCAGCAACATGCTGCAGATTGTTGCATGCGACTTCCGTGGCATTGCCAAGAGTCAAGTTCAATGTGAGTGAGAATCGCATTGTCGAGTTCAGCATGATTGTTGTACTTCTTCTTATCAATCTTTGTTGGTTGCCAAAAACGACTACACACACACATCCCCTCACATACACACACACACACGCATACAGAGTAGAGTCCAAGTGTTGTGTACACATCTGTAGCAGATTATGTTTGTTTCTTGTACGAGGAGGGGCGTCACTATCAATAGGGCAACGCTTGCCAAAAAAACATAAAAGAATTGCCAACAAATTTAACGGAACGAAGCCGAAATACACTTTATATTGAAAATCATGAATTTTTTCAAATTGCAATAATTTGTAAGATTTTTATTAGAAGCTCTAAAGTTTTAACTTAGCTTAATGATATTAATTAAATGTTCACGCTTTTTATCTAAATATTAAACGTGTACTTGAATTTCAATATTTTTTTTTATAGTTTATTGTCATAAATTTCATTAAATAAGCCCAATACTCTTTATTAGTGTATTGCTTAAAGAATAAGCAGCAAAAGTCAAGTGCAATCAGAGTAGTATTAAAAAAAATACTCATACGCCAGGTTAGCCATGTTTTTGTATTCGTTTTTGGTTTGCTTTCGCATTTCTCCTTTTGCGTATTGTATGTCTCTTATTCCTTCTCATTTCGTTTCGTTTCGTTTCATTTGGTTTTGTTTGCTTAAGTGTTTTCTGCTCTGTTCTGTTGTTCTTCGTGTTTTCGTTATTTCACTTTTCTCAATGCTGCTTTCGTTCAACTGTCAAAGCGAAACGTATTTGTATTATTTTGCTCGCAAAGCATTTGTTTGTTTTAATTGTGCTGTTTTTGTTGTTGTTGTTGTTTAATAATAATATTTTTTTTTGTATTTATTAACAATTATCACAAACCGAAAATGCAAAATATAATGAGCTTAACACGGTAGCACGTTTTACACTTGTGTTTACCCAATCACTTAGTTAATGCCTAAGCCAAAGACTAACTTCATTAATACTACAAATCAATTTGTTGATGCCAATCGGTATTTTATGATACAAAATAATTGAATTACGAGTTGCATAGTTATAGCAAAATTAATTTAATTTCAAATTTGTACATTTCTGTTGGATTTATTGTCGGGGTAAATCAACAGACATGCTGGCATAAGCCTTTGAAACCTATACTATTAAATAATTATAAAATATATCAAATAAATGTTTTTCTTTTCTCTTCATTTGTGTATTTGTAGTTTTTAACAGTTGCTTTCTGCAGTCCTTCACTTTTCATTCATAGAAAGCACACACTATACATTTACCCATAATTTTTTCATAATTAATTTTTATTTTATTAAAATATATTAAATTAGATTTTCTGCAAATATACTTTTATTTAAATTATCAAATAACATTCAATTTTCCCAATTTATATAGGCGAATCTATATTAATTGTTGAGGTATTGTTATTAAATTAAATTCTATGTTGTAATTTTTAATTTAGGACTATCGCAAATACCTCCACTTATTTTTGAGGACAATTGTCACATCCTTGACTTGTTCTGTTTGCGCACAATTTCTTTCGAAGTGACTTATAATCTTTAAGAGATATGCATATTTATATATATGCACATTTATGAAATAAAATAATTTCATCGATACTAAAACAGTTGTCAGTTGCAATTTCCACTCCCCTAGAGCCACAATCATTAGCTGCCAACGAGTTGAAGTCTTATTTATAAGCTCAACAATTGTCTTAGAATTTCTCACAAGTTTCAGTTTCCAATCAAAATTAGCATTGAATTCTGCAATCTAGTTATAATTAAAACCCATATAAAAGAGTCATATAGATCAGACGTGGCACCAACTCCGATCAATAATATATATACATATATATATATATATATATATATAAATAATGCAATGTATCTTAACTTCGCATAGTGTTAAAATAAAATTAATTTGCGTACATAATTTACATACAGTTGAAAAAAAAAAAATGGTAAATGACTATATTATAAAATGACTGAGCATGCAATGTGTTAATAGTTATTAACTAAATTGCAGCACGTGTAATCTTAAGAAATCTGTCTATATCTAATTAATGGCATGTATGGATGCAATTAGTCATGAATTGAATTTACAACGAGAAGAAAATGCCAAAGACTTGGAATTCTTTACCCAGTAAAAAATATATAACGAATTCAAAAAGCAACAACATTAATAAATAATAATAATAACAAATAACAACAGTTAAAACAGCCTTAACAATGACTGACTAATTAAATATCTCCCCGTGTAAAAACATAATGGAAATGTGACGTATAAAGCCCGATCCGATTACAAGGTAAAGTCAAAGTGCTCCGCACTTCTGTTTAAACCAGATAGTATTAGTCACAATATTAACTTAAATGATTACACGTAATGGGGAAATTATTAACCTGTCACGTGCCTAATGCTCTCCCCTAAACCGGGACTTTTCTAATAGTATCACTAATAATAACTAAAAGTTTTACCTATGGCACGGCTTGGCTCCAACTCTATCCGATATGAATGAGTTATTGATGCAGCTAGTGACCCCTTAACAGATATTACTAACAAAAAAAGAAAATAAAACAAGTTTGATTTTCTCTCTCCCTCTGTGAGATATATATCAGTGTAACGAATATATACATTTACAACAAAACTACACTGAAGTGTATTGCATTTATACAAAACGAGAACCTTTTCTTTAATTTATTTTATGCATAATTCAACAGTTGCAGCAAGTCGTGTGTAAATCGCGCGAGACAACGCCATCGAGATCTACCTATATATGTACATAAATAAATATAGAAATGTAAAAAAGTTTCTAGTTTTTGTATATTTCCCTGACTACTGTAAATTCCCACAAATCCGCTCCAGTAATTAACTGAAAGATTGCAAACCGCAACTGATCTTACGCTGACAAATGCAACACAACTCTAAATTTTTATTGGGTTTTAATCAATCCGAGTTATCAGACAATATTTATTTAAAGTGTTAAGTGTCATTTTAAGCACTTGTAAAATTTAATTGCTGTCCATATATCACTATAACAATTATTTTTGACTTACCTAGTTAGATTATATAGACGTTGCGTTAAGTTTCATAATTTTTTTTTAATTCCAATAAAAGTGTTGTCTCCCTTTATCACTGATATCCAGTCAGGATCAGTTTACTATTCTTGGTATCATGATCCTTTTGCTTTCTTCACAATTATATTACACTTATTTCTGATCTTTATTGATCTAGATTCACGATATTTAATCGAAGTCCGCTCGCAGCAAGCATAAAACGGATACTGATCGCAATACGGTTTCGCTTGCTTTCTTCACACTTCACTTAAAGTGCCAAAACTCAAAAAAACTCTAGTAGTTTCCACACACACACACACACACACGCTCATATATTGGGAGACACTGTGGGGAGCACAATGTCGCCAACTGGCAATCAAAAGAAATATATGATAACTGTATATTATATATTAAGCAAATATTTATGTTAATAAACAGCGAAATTAAAAGAACGGCGAACTGCGAACTGGCGAATAAACAGCGTGCGCTTATTTGCTTTAAGAATTTAGCGCTTGTTGCGAAATGAAAACCGTTTTTGAAACTGAGGTCGCGCGCCAAGCTTCAAGCGAAGCCAACGCGCCAGGCGCGCTCGGCTAACGTCTCAACGAATCACATACAAAGATACCTAGACGATCGGCAATCGACCGATCTGCAATCGGCAATCAACGATCGTCAATTTGCGATTGGCTCTCTGCTAATGGCGGTTGGTTTTAACGATGACGTATTTACCCGCTTGTCCGATAACTAAAGGAAAACTTCGTTTAAAAAGTGATGAGGAGAAATACGTAATTTCCCTTATTAAGCGAAAGGGGCGCTTTTTAACGTAAGCAGAACAGCTGTTACGTTTTAATTGCTTTGGTTTTTGACAGTATGTACACAGTGCAACGACTGTTTCGATTAATATTAAAGCATTAATAAATTTAATATTAAAAAAATATATATATTTATAAATTAATTTAATAGAAATTAAAATGGAATTTATTAAATTAACAGAAAAGAATAAAAATTAAATATTTTTGAAGATTATAATAACTTAAAATAAAATTAGGTTAAGTTCATTTAATTAAAAATGGCAGTAATTAAAAGAAGTTATGTAAAAGTGTAGATAATAAATCTGGAGGCAGTTATAAAAGGGGTAAAATGATCAAATAAGTAAAATTAATTAAATAAACAAAACTGAATACAAATTAAATATCCATAAACATTGTATTTAGGAAGCAAAATAGAATTAAGTTCAATTAATATAATTTTGAAATTATATTATTTAAAAGAAAAAATATCTAAAAAATGAATTTTAAATCTGAGGTGAATCAAAAAGGGGTAAAATAATCAAATAACTTAAATTAATTAAATAAAACTGAATACAAATTAAATATCTATAAACATTATATTTTGGAATCAAAACAAAATTAAGTTAAAATAATCGAAGTTTATTATCTCGCTAAGAAATTTCGTGGCCTTTTTCGTTGTATGAAATGTCCCACCAAAAAGTTATATTATCAATAGATCAATTCAAGAAATATGAAAATTGTAGCTTAAATATTCATAGAAATGGAAGTTTACATGTATCAGTTAATTTCAAAAATCAAAAAGGAATGTTGGAAAATTTTGCTATCTGGAACAAGACAAGAATTAATTTTCAAGCTTGGCTTAGGCACATTCTTTATTTTTATGGTATTTTCCAACAAGCGAGGAATATTGAATATGCCACGCTGAGCATGCACCCTTAATTTGCACATTTCTGATCGATATTTGGCTAGTTACACGTTTAATTTTGAACTAATTGATTATTGATAAAATTTTGGCATCTCATTAACAGGTTTAAGTCAGTTTGCTCATATCTAATGGAATCAATCAAAAATGCTTTCTTTTGCTTTTGTTTGTTATTTCGGGTTGAAAAAAGCAAAACAGATATCATATGATGTTGTCGATTAACATGCAATAACTAATTTAAAAATTAAGATTAAACTCGTTTTTGGCCAAATTAAAAAAATGTCACGTTTATTTTGCACGAACGGCAAATTGTCAAAATAAAAGAGTTCATGACATTTTCGTAGAATAATATGTGCTGATAACGTGCAATACAATATTTAGCCATAATTCTAAATTAAGAGAAGAGGAAGAATTTTTCAAATTTCATATCGAAATGGTAAATATGTGGTTTATTTTTGTATAGATAAACATATTCTTGAATGACTTTTCTTTTTTAGTCGATTTTTCTTATAAACATTTTTATTTTTAATCTTAATAGAATTTTCCCATTTGAACACTTTGTTTTTTGACTGTTTTCTGTTACCTTATTGTTGATTAATTCCTATTGATCATTGCTCGAATACATGGACAGCTATCAAATTTATGCTAATTGCTTGTGACGATTATTTTGCCAACTGGTCCTAGGCGACATTCGACCATCTAACAATGCCAAATGTAAACAATGCTGTGGGGAGGGAATGCCAGGAGGAACTTAAGGGAGTTACGTATACGTATTCGTAAATCGTGCGCTTAACCTTGTTATTGAACTCATCGCCTGTTGCCTGCCAGAGATTTTTTTCGCAGCTCCCAACTAAATGAATACCTATTAAATACGCGATAATCACAACAACCACAACAAAAAAACAACAATGGCCAAACAGGTGACAATATTTTTCCCCCAAAAAATAAGTGATATATATTTTTTTCCACTCCTGCTAATTTAATTTATTCTGTTGTGTGTTTATTTATTTACTTTTGAAATTTGCCATGTTTACGCTATTTGCATGTGCATTTCACATATCATTATGTATGTCATTTTAAATGAATAATGCTCACACTTGAGATTCATACTCATTCCAATCCAATTTATTCGCAATCTTCCGTAGAAATGGTCCATATCGTTTACATTTCCACTTACTCCACAATTTCAAAGTTGTCACATCCACGGCTGCTGCCTCCCTTGGCACCTGGGTGGGGTAATGGCAGCTCCTTGATATACATATTTTCAGCAAGCTTATCAAATTTGATATTCGCAGCTGGAAGTATGCAACAAGTAGTGTTACTTAGTGTCTTAGAGATTATGATCAACTTACTGTTAAAGTTGGGATTTCGAATAAATGTCCTTTGTCTATAGGTTTTACTTTTTATTTGGCCGCCATCAACATCAATTTCGTGATCATTCTTGGAGTTTCCGCGCTCAGGAATACACCGTATGAATCCTGGTGTGATCTCACTAATTAATGACACTAAAACGATAAACAACACCTTGAAGTACATTTCGACAAGTGACAGCAATTTAACTTAACTCTTCATATTCAATAATAGCAATCCATTTGCAGATTTTCCTCATAATTTGCGTTACTGAAACTAATTGATGCGTCAGAGACATTTTTATAATTCAAATATATAGCTGCCTGCATGCCACGCACCTTTTGTCAGCTATCGTTAAAAGCAAATTGAGTAATCGACCAGCCTCCACACCTACTTTGCTTTATCGCTCTCTTATGTGTGGTCACACTGTGTTTGCTCGCGTCTTCACTAAAATTGCAAAACATATCATTTATAGAGATAAAAATTAATCATGCCGCCTACAATTAATAATTCGGCGGCCAATTCCGTAGCCGACAAACGGCCACAACGTCAAACGGAACGAAAGTAAGTAACTTCATATGATAGCAACCACAACTTTATCTAATTTTTAACCAACCTCACAGGTCGGAAATTATATGCCGCGTCAAATATGGCAATAATTTGCCTGATATTCCCTTTGACTTAAAGTTCCTGCAATATCCATTTGATAGCAATCGATTCGTTCAGTACAATCCCACATCATTGGAGCGCAATTTTAAATATGATGTACTCACCGAACACGACTTGGGAGTCACTGTGGATCTCATAAACCGAGAACTCTATCAAGCCGATTCCATGTCACAGTTGGATCCCGCTGATGAGAAGCTGCTTGAGGAGGAGACCCTAACACCAACGGATTCAGTGCGCTCACGTCAACATTCGCGAACAGTGTCCTGGTTGCGTAAATCAGAATACATTTCCACAGAGCAGACACGTTTCCAGCCTCAGAATCTGGAGAATATCGAGGCCAAGGTGGGCTACAACGTGAAGAAATCTCTGCGGGAAGAGACACTCTATTTGGATCGCGATGCACAAATCAAGGCCATCGAGAAGACATTCAGCGACACAAAGATGGACATCACCAAGCACTATTCCAAACCGAATGTGGTGCCAGTGGAGATTTTGCCGATCTTCCCCGATTTTGCCAATTGGAAGCACCCATGTGCCCAGGTCATATTCGATAGTGATCCAGCACCAATGGGCAAGAATGTGCCCGCCCAGTTGGAGGAAATGTCGCAGGCCATGATTCGTGGTGTGATGGACGAAAGCGGTGAACAATTCGTGGCATACTTTTTGCCCACGGAATCAACGCTGGAGAAGCGTCGCAAAGATTTTGCAGCCGGAGAACTTTATACCGACGAGGAGGAATACGAATATAAGATCTCCCGTGAATACAATTGGAATGTCAAAACAAAGGCCTCCAAGGGCTACGAGGAGAACTACTTCTTTGTCATGCGGCCAGATGGCATGTACTACAATGAGCTGGAGACTCGTGTGCGTCTCAACAAGCGTCGCCTCAAGGTGGGCCAGCAGCCCAACAATACCAAGTTGGTAAGTACAAAGACGCCCCTTAATCTTACAGCAGCACGTGATTCACTTCGAAATTCTCCAGGTGGTTAAACATCGTCCCATGGATGCCATGGAGTACAGAATGCAGCGCTTCCGTGAACGTCAGCTGGAGATTCCTGGTGAGGAAGATGAGGAGGAGGAAGAGGAGGATGCTGAAATGGAGGAGGAGCAAACACAGGCAGACAATAAAAATGACGCCCATGCCAAATCCAAGTCTCCGGATGCTGCCGCTGGTAACTCAACACCTGCGGCTGATGCCCAGAAGCAGCGGGAACGTCAATCCCGCTCTAAAAGCCGTTCGGTTGCCTCACGTTCCCGCAGCCGTAGTCGCAGTGCTTCCCGCAGTGGAAGTGCCGCGAGCGGATCGCGGAGTCGCAGTCGTAGCCGGTCAAGCTCGGCCAGCGGCTCAGGCTCACGTGCCAGCAGCCGTTCCAAGTCCGGCTCACGTTCGCCCAGCGGTTCACGTTCGCGCTCCAACACGCCAGCCGGCTCCCATAAGTCTGGCAGCCGCAGTGCTTCAGGTAGCCCAGCCAGATCCAAATCAAGATCGAAATCCAGATCCAAATCCAAGTCAAAATCAAAGTCCCGCAGTCGTAGCCGTAGTCGCAGTGCATCTGGTTCTCGTACCGGCTCCGGATCACGTTCACCTAGTCGCTCCCGCTCTGGCTCACCCAGCGGCTCCGGCTCCAGCTCTGGCAGCGGCTCTGACGAAGACTAAGTTAAACTCGACTAAAAGCAATTAATGGCAACATTTTATAGCATATATATTTAAGGTCAAGATACCAAGTAAAGACTCAACAAAACAGAAAAGAATGAAAGTTGCAACATTTATAGGATCTCTGCATGGAATTTACGTGGCATCCATGAGGAAACGACGAAAGAGTTCACCGTCGGAACTGCTCTGCTCTGTGGTCTGTTGTGGTGAATAAAGATGCAGATTCTGCAGTTGCTGCAAAGGTGAATTGCTACCATCAAAATGCACATGGTTGTCCATCATCACCGGGATAGGATGCTGTTGCTCCGGATGTGGTTCCACACCACAAATTCCCAGTTTCTGGCAACTCTCGACCACAATATCATCAATGGTCTGAGACAGCAAAGCCTCTTGCTCGCCACCAGAAATTGAATGACTGTTGGCCACCGATTGAGGATTCGCATCATTGTCCACGTGTGAATTAGACTCCAAGAGAGCCTTAATGAGCTGCTCAGGCGTTTGCTGTGATTCCTCCGTGATGGCAGCACACTTGTGAGTCCGCAGCGATACCTTATAACGAAACGTCTTCTGGCACTGCTCACACTTGTAGGGCATAACTCCGGTATGAATGCGGGTATGCACCAGAAAGGAGACACGTTGTCGGAAGCACTTACCTGCAAAAGAAATTCAGCTAAGGTTGAAATTCTAATATTCAATTTTTTCGTTTATAGCTTCATCTTACTGAAAATTTATTGTTTTAGACGGCACTTATTGCACCTTCGACCTGCCATAACTTTGCTTAATCGTAACCAATCTTCAAATTCGATGTCTCATTTTCCTAGTTTTGACCTATTAACCTCAATCTGTCATAACTTTAACAAATTTCAACCGATTTTCAAGTTTGATATCTAGCTTTGACTCTCATTAAAATACTGCATTAAAAGATTATCCAAATTCTGACCTTCATTTTCGGACCCCGCCACAAGTCCCATTCCATAGACCAAAATCTGATTTTAGATCATTCTAACCTTTGATCTGCCATAGCTTTGTCAAATTTTAATCAATTTTTAAGCTTGATACCTCGATTTGCTTATTTTGACCAACACTACAAAACTGCATTCAAATCATGTCCAAGTTCAGACCTTCATTTTCGGAGCCCTCCACAAGTCCCATTCCATAGACCAAAATCTGATTTTAGGTCATTCTAACCTTTGATCTGCCATAACTTTGTCAAATTTTAACCAATTTTCAAGCTAGTTACCTCGATTTGCTTGTTTTGGCCAATACTACCAAGCTGCATTCAAATAATGTCCATATTCAGACCTTCATTTTCGGACCCCTCCACAAGTCCCATTCCATAGATCAAAGTCTGATTTTAGGTCATTCTAACCTTTGATCTGCCATAACTTTGTCAAATTTTAACCAATTTTCAAGCTTCATACCTAGATTTGTTTGTTTTGCCCAACAATACAAAACTGCATTCATATATTGTCCAGATTCAGACCTTCATTTTCGGACCCCTCCACAAGTCCCATTCCATAGACCATAATCTGATTTTAGGTCATCCTAACCTTTGATCAGCCATAACTTTGTCAAATATTTACCAATTTTCAAGCTAGTTACCTCGATTTGCTTGTTTTCACCAACACTACAAAACTGCATTCAAATCATGTCCAAATTCAGACCTTCATTTTCGGAGCCCTCCACAAGTCCCATTCCATAGACCAAAATCTGATTTTAGGTCATTCTAACCTTTGATCTGCCATAACTTTGTCAAATTTTAACCAATTTTCAAGCTAGTTACCTCGATTTGCTTGTTTTGGCCAATACTACCAAGCTGCTTTCAAATCATGTCCACATTCAGACCTTCATTTTCGGACCCTCCACAAGTCCTATTCCATAGACTAAAATCTGATTTTAGGTCATTCTAACCTTTGATCTGTCATAACTTTGTCAAATTTTAACCAATTTTCAAGCTTGATACCTCGATTTGCTTGTTTTGGCCAACACTTCAAAACTGCATTCCAATCATGTCCAAATTCAGACCTTCATTTTTGGACCCCTCCACAAGTCCCATTCCATAGACCAAAATATGATTTTAGGTCATTCTAACCTTTGATCTTCCATAACTTTGTCAAATTTTAACCAATTTTCAAGTTTGATACCTTGAATTCCTTGTTTTGACCAACACTACAAAACTGCATTCAAATTATGTCCAAATTCAGACCTTCTTTTTCGGACTATTCCGCAAGTCCCATTCCATAGACCAACATATGATTTTAGGTAATTCTAACCTTTGATCTGCCATAACTTTGTCAAATTTTAACCAATTTTCAAGCTAGTTACCTCGATTTCCTTGTTTTGACCAACACTACAAAACTGCATTCATATATTGTCCAAAGTCAGACCTTCATTTTCGGACCCCTCCACAAGTCCCATTCCATAGACCAAAATCTGATTTTAGGTCATTCTAACCTTTGATCTGCCATAACTTTGTCAAATTTTAACCAATTTTCAAGCTAGTTACCTCGATTTGCTTGCTTTGGCCAATACTACTAAGCTGCATTCAAATAATGTCCATATTCAGACCTTCATTTTTGGACCCCTCCACAAGTCCCATTCCATAGACCATAATCTGATTTGAGGTCATCCTAACCTTTGATCAGCCATAACTTTGTCAAATTTTTACCAATTTTCAAGCTTGATACCTCGATTTGCTGGTTTTGGCCAATACTACAATACTGCATTCATATATTGTCCAGATTCAGACCTTCATTTTCGGACCCCTCCACAAGTCCCATTCCATAGACCATAATCTGATTTTAGGTCATCCTAACCTTTGATCAGCCATAACTTTGTCAAATTTTTTCCAATTTTCAAGCTTGATACCTCGATTTGCTTGTTTTGACCAATACTACAAAACTGCATTCAAATCATGTCCAAATTCAGACCTTCATTTTTGGACCCCTCCACAAGTCCCATTCCATAGACCAAAATCTGATTTTAGGTCATTCTAACCTTTGATCTTCCATAACTTTGTCAAATATCAACCAATTTTCAAGTTTAATACCTTGAATTCCTAGTTTTGGCCATCACTTCAAAACTGCATTCAAATCATGTCCAAGTTCAGACCTTCATTTTCGGACTCCCCAACATGTCCCATTCCATAGACCAAAATCTGACTTTAGGTCATTCTAACCTTTGATCTGCCATAACTTTGTCAAATTTTAACCAATTTTCAAGCTAGTTACCTCGATTTGCTTGTTTTGACCAACACTATTAAACTGCATTCAAATCATGTCCAAATTCAGACCTTCATTTTCGGAGCCCTCCACATGTCCCATTCCATAGACCAAAATCTGATTTTAGGTCATTCTAACCTTTGATCTGCCATATCTTTCTCAAATTTTTACCAATTTTCAAGCTTGATACCTCGATTTGCTTGTTTTGACCAATACTACAAAACTGCATTCAAGTCATCTCCAAATTCAGACCTTCATTTTTGGACCCCTCCACAAGTCCCATTCCATAGACCAAAATCTGATTTTAGGTCATTTTAACCTTTGATCAGCCATAACTTTCTCAAAATTCAACAAATTTTCAAGCTTGATACCTCGATTTGCTTGTTTTGCCCAATACTACAAAACTGCATTCAAATCATCTCCAAATTCAGACCTACATTTTTGGACCCCTCCACAAGTCCCATTCCATAGACCAAAATCTGATTTTAGGTCATTTTAACCTTTGATCTGTCATAACTTTGTCAAATTTTAACCAATTTTCAAGCTAGTTACCTCGATTTGCTTGTTTTGGCCAATACTACTAAGCTGCTTTCAAATCATGTCCACATTCAGACCTTCATTTTCGGACCCTCCACAAGTCCTATTCCATAGACTAAAATCTGATTTTAGGTCATTCTAACCTTTGATCTGTCATAACTTTGTCAAATTTTAACCAATTTTCAAGCTTGATACCTCGATTTGTTTGTTTTGGCCAACACTTCAAAACTGCATTCCAATCATGTCCAAATTCAGACCTTCATTTTTGGACCCCTCCACAAGTCCCATCCCATAGACCAAAATATGATTTTAGGTCATTCTAACCTTTGATCTTCCATAACTTTGTCAAATTTTAACCAATTTTCAAGTTTGATACCTTGAATTCCTTGTTTTGACCAACACTACAAAACTGCATTCAAATTATGTCCAAATTCAGACCTTCTTTTTCGGACTATTCCGCAAGTCCCATTCCATAGACCAACATATGATTTTAGGTAATTCTAACCTTTGATCTGCCATAACTTTGTCAAATTTTAACCAATTTTCAAGCTAGTTACCTCGATTTCCTTGTTTTGACCAACACTACAAAACTGCATTCATATATTGTCCAAAGTCAGACCTTCATTTTCGGACCCCTCCACAAGTCCCATTCCATAGACCAAAATCTGATTTTAGGTCATTCTAACCTTTGATCTGCCATAACTTTGTCAAATTTTAACCAATTTTTAAGCTAGTTACCTCGATTTGCTTGCTTTGGCCAATACTACTAAGCTGCATTCAAATAATGTCCATATTCAGACCTTCATTTTTGGACCCCTCCACAAGTCCCATTCCATAGACCATAATCTGATTTGAGGTCATCCTAACCTTTGATCAGCCATAACTTTGTCAAATTTTTACCAATTTTCAAGCTTGATACCTCGATTTGCTGGTTTTGGCCAATACTACAATACTGCATTCATATATTGTCCAGATTCAGACCTTCATTTTCGGACCCCTCCACAAGTCCCATTCCATAGACCATAATCTGATTTTAGGTCATCCTAACCTTTGATCAGCCATAACTTTCTCAAATTTTTACCAATTTTCAAGCTTGATACCTCGATTTGCTTGTTTTGACCAATACTACAAAACTGCATTCAAATCATCTCCAAATTCAGACCTTCATTTTTGGACCCCTCCACAAGTCCCATTCCATAGACCAAAATCTGATTTTAGGTCATTTTAACCTTTGATTAGCCATAACTTTCTCAAAATTCAACAAATTTTCAAGCTTGATACCTCGATTTGCTTGTTTTGCCCAATACTACAAAACTGCATTCAAATCATCTCCAAATTCAGACCTACATTTTTGGACCCCTCCACAAGTCCCATTCCATAGACCAAAATCTGATTTTAGGTCATTTTAACCTTTGATCAGCCATAAAATTTTAACCAAATTTTAACCAATTTTCAAGCTAGTTACCTCGATTTGCTTGTTTTGGCCAATACTACCAAGCTGCTTTCAAATCATGTCCACATTCAGACCTTCATTTTCGGACCCTCCACAAGTCCTATTCCATAGACTAAAATCTGATTTTAGGTCATTCTAACCTTTGATCTGTCATAACTTTGTCAAATTTTAACCAATTTTCAAGCTTGATACCTCGATTTGCTTGTTTTGGCCAACACTTCAAAACTGCATTCCAATCATGTCCAAATTCAGACCTTCATTTTTGGACCCCTCCACAAGTCCCATCCCATAGACCAAAATATGATTTTAGGTCATTCTAACCTTTGATCTTCCATAACTTTGTCAAATATCAACCAATTTTCAAGTTTGATACCTTGAATACCTTGTTTTGACCAACACTACAAAACTGCATTCAAATTATGTCCAAATTCAGACCTTCTTTTTCGGACTACTCCGCAAGTCCCATTCCATAGACCAACATATGATTTTAGGTAATTCTAACCTTTGATCTGCCATAACTTTGTCAAATTTTAACCAATTTTCAAGCTAGTTACCTCGATTTCCTTGTTTTGACCAACACTACAAAACTGCATTCATATATTGTCCAAAGTCAGACCTTCATTTTCGGACCCCTCCACAAGTCCCATTCCATAGACCAAAATCTGATTTTAGGTCATTCTAACCTTTGATCTGCCATAACTTTGTCAAATTTTAACCAATTTTTAAGCTAGTTACCTCGATTTGCTTGCTTTGGCCAATACTACTAAGCTGCATTCAAATAATGTCCATATTCAGACCTTCATTTTTGGACCCCTCCACAAGTCCCATTCCATAGACCATAATCTGATTTGAGGTCATCCTAACCTTTGATCAGCCATAACTTTGTCAAATTTTTACCAATTTTCAAGCTTGATACCTCGATTTGCTGGTTTTGGCCAATACTACAATACTGCATTCATATATTGTCCAGATTCAGACCTTCATTTTCGGACCCCTCCACAAGTCCCATTCCATAGACCATAATCTGATTTTAGGTCATCCTAACCTTTGATCAGCCATAACTTTCTCAAATTTTTACCAATTTTCAAGCTTGATACCTCGATTTGCTTGTTTTGACCAATACTACAAAACTGCATTCAAATCATCTCCAAATTCAGACCTTCATTTTTGGACCCCTCCACAAGTCCCATTCCATAGACCAAAATCTGATTTTAGGTCATTTTAACCTTTGATTAGCCATAACTTTCTCAAAATTCAACAAATTTTCAAGCTTGATACCTCGATTTGCTTGTTTTGCCCAATACTACAAAACTGCATTCAAATCATCTCCAAATTCAGACCTACATTTTTGGACCCCTCCACAAGTCCCATTCCATAGACCAAAATCTGATTTTAGGTCATTTTAACCTTTGATCAGCCATAACTTTGTCAAATTTTAACCAATTTTCAAGCTAGTTACCTCGATTTGCTTGTTTTGGCCAATACTACCAAGCTGCTTTCAAATCATGTCCACATTCAGACCTTCATTTTCGGACCCTCCACAAGTCCTATTCCATAGACTAAAATCTGATTTTAGGTCATTCTAACCTTTGATCTGTCATAACTTTGTCAAATTTTAACCAATTTTCAAGCTTGATACCTCGATTTGCTTGTTTTGGCCAACACTTCAAAACTGCATTCCAATCATGTCCAAATTCAGACCTTCATTTTTGGACCCCTCCACAAGTCCCATCCCATAGACCAAAATATGATTTTAGGTCATTCTAACCTTTGATCTTCCATAACTTTGTCAAATATCAACCAATTTTCAAGTTTGATACCTTGAATTCCTTGTTTTGACCAACACTACAAAACTGCATTCAAATTATGTCCAAATTCAGACCTTCTTTTTCGGACTATTCCGCAAGTCCCATTCCATAGACCAACATATGATTTTAGGTAATTCTAACCTTTGATCTGCCATAACTTTGTCAAATTTTAACCAATTTTCAAGCTAGTTACCTCGATTTCCTTGTTTTGACCAACACTACAAAACTGCATTCATATATTGTCCAAAGTCAGACCTTCATTTTCGGACCCCTCCACAAGTCCCATTCCATAGACCAAAATCTGATTTTAGGTCATTCTAACCTTTGATCTGCCATAACTTTGTCAAATTTTAACCAATTTTCAAGCTAGTTACCTCGATTTGCTTGCTTTGGCCAATACTACTAAGCTGCATTCAAATAATGTATATATTCAGACCTTCATTTTTGGACCCCTCCACAAGTCCCATTCCATAGACCATAATCTGATTTGAGGTCATCCTAACCTTTGATCAGCCATAACTTTGTCAAATTTTTAATAATTTTCAAGCTTGATACCTCGATTTGTTGGTTTTGGCCAATACTACAATACTGCATTCATATATTGTCCAGATTCAGACCTTCATTTTCGGACCCCTCCACAAGTCCCATTCCATAGACCATAATCTGATTTTAGGTCATCCTAACCTTTGATCAGCCATAACTTTGTCAAATTTTTTCCAATTTTCAAGCTTGATACCTCGATTTGCTTGTTTTGACCAATACTACAAAACTGCATTCAAATCATGTCCAAATTCAGACCTTCATTTTTGGACCCCTCCACAAGTCCCATTCCATAGACCAAAATCTGATTTTAGGTCATTCTAACCTTTGATCTTCCATAACTTTGTCAAATATCAACCAATTTTCAAGTTTAATACCTTGAATTCCTAGTTTTGGCCATCACTTCAAAACTGCATTCAAATCATGTCCAAGTTCAGACCTTCATTTTCGGACTCCCCCACATGTCCCATTCCATAGACCAAAATCTGACTTTAGGTCATTCTAACCTTTGATCTGCCATAACTTTGTCAAATTTTAACCAATTTTCAAGCTAGTTACCTCGATTTGCTTGTTTTGACCAACACTATTAAACTGCATTCAAATCATGTCCAAATTCAGACCTTCATTTTCGGAGCCCTCCACATGTCCCATTCCATAGACCAAAATCTGATTTTAGGTCATTCTAACCTTTGATCTGCCATATCTTTGTCAAATTTTAACCAATTTTCAAGCTAGTTACCTCGATTTGCTTGATTTGGCCAATACTACTAAGCTGCATTCAAATAATGTCCATATTCAGACCTTCATTTTCGGACCCCTCCACAAGTCCCATTCCATAGATCAAAGTCTGATTTTAGGTCATTCTAACCTTTGATCTGCCATAACTTTGTCAAATTTTAACCAATTTTCAAGCTAGTTACCTCGATTTTCTTGTTTTGGCCAATACTACTAAGCTGCATTCAAATAATGTCCATACTCAGACCTTCATTTTTGGACCCCTCCACAAGTCCCATTCCATAGACCAAAATCTGATTTTAGGTCATTCTAACTTTTGATCTTCCATAACTTTGTCAAATATCAACCAATTTTCAAGTTTGATACCTTGAATTCCTTGTTTTGACCAACACTACAAAACTGCATTCAAATTATGTCCAAATTCAGACCTTTTTCGGACTATTCCGCAAGTCCCATTCCATAGACCAACATCTGATTTTAGGTCATTCTAACCTTTGATCTGCCATAACTTTGTCAAATTTTAACCAATTTTCAAGCTTCATACCTAGATTTGTTTGTTTTGCCCAACAATACAAAACTGCATTCATATATTGTCCAGATTCAGACCTTCATTTTCGGACCCCTCCACAAGTCCCATTCCATAGACCATAATCTGATTTTAGGTCATCCTAACCTTTGATCAGCCATAACTTTGTCAAATATTTACCAATTTTCAAGCTAGTTACCTCGATTTGCTTGTTTTCACCAACACTACAAAACTGCATTCAAATCATGTCCAAATTCAGACCTTCATTTTCGGAGCCCTCCACAAGTCCCATTCCATAGACCAAAATCTGATTTTAGGTCATTCTAACCTTTGATCTGCCATAACTTTGTCAAATTTTAACCAATTTTCAAGCTAGTTACCTCGATTTGCTTGTTTTGGCCAATACTACTAAGCTGCATTCAAATAATGTCCATATTCAGACCTTCATTTTCGGACCCCTCCATAAGTCCCATTCCATAGATCAAAGTCTGATTTGAGGTCATTCTAACCTTTGATCTGCCATAACTTTGTCAAATTTTAACCAATTTTCAAGCTAGTTACCTCGATTTGCTTGTTTTGGCCAATACTACTAAGCTGCATTCAAATAATGTCCATATTCAGACCTTCATTTTCGGACCCCACCACAAATCCCATTCCATAGGTCAAAATCTGATTTTAGATCATTTTAACCTTTGATCTGCCATAACTTTGTCAAATTTTAACCAATTTTCAAGCTAGTTACCTCGATTTGCTTGTTTTGACCAACACTACTAAACTGCATTCAAATCATGTTCATATTCAGACCTTCATTTTCGGACCCCTCCACAAGTCCCATTCCATAGATCAAAGTCTGATTTTAGGTCATTCTAACCTTTGATCTGCCATAACTTTGTCAAATTTTAACCAATTTTCAAGCTAGTTACCTCGATTTGCTTGTTTTGACCAACACTACTAAACTGCATTCAAATCAGGTTCATATTCAGACCTTCATTTTCGGACCCCTCCACAAGTCCCATTCCATAGACCAAAATCTGATTTTAGGTCATTCTAACCTTTGATCTGCCATAACTTTGTCGAATTTTAACCAATTTTCAAGCTTCATACCTAGATTTGTTTTTTTTTGCCCAACAATACAAAACTGCATTCATATATTGTCCAGATTCAGACCTTCATTTTCGGACCCCTCCACAAGTCCCATTCCATAGACCATAATCTGATCTGAGGTCATCCTAACCTTTGATCAGCCATAACTTTGTCAAATATTTACCAATTTTCAAGCTAGTTACCTCGATTTGCTTGTTTTGACCAACACTACAAAACTGCATTCAAATCATGTCCAAATTCAGACCTTCATTTTCGGAGCCCTCCAAAAGTCCCATTCCATAGACCAAAATCTTATTTTAAGTCATTCTAACCTTTGATCTGCCATAACTTTGTCAAATTTTAACCAATTTTCAAGCTAGTTACCTCGATTTGCTTGTTTTGGCCAATACTACTAAGCTGCATTCAAATAATGTCCATATTCAGACCTTCATTTTCGGACCCCTCCACAAGTCCCATTCCATAGATCAAAGTCTGATTTTAGGTCATTCTAACCTTTTATCTGCCATAACTTTGTCAAATTTTAACCAATTTTCAAGCTAGTTACCTCGATTTGCTTGTTTTGGCCAATACTACTAAGCTGCATTCAAATAATGTCCATATTCAGACCTTCATTTTCGGACCCCATCACAAATCCCATTCCATAGATCAAAATCTGATTTTAGATCATTTTAACCTTTGATCTGCCATAACTTTGTCAAATTTTAACCAATTTTCAAGCTAGTTACCTCGATTTGCTTGTTTTGACCAACACTACTAAACTGCATTCAAATCATGTCCAAATTCAGACCTTCATTTTCGGACCCCTCCACAAGTCCCATTCCATAGACCAACATCTGATTTTAGGTCATTCTAACCTTTGATCTGCCATAACTTTGTCAAATTTTAACCAATTTTCAAGCTTCATACCTAGATTTGTTTGTTTTGCCCATCAATACAAAACTGCATTCATATATTGTCCAGATTCAGACCTTCATTTTCGGACCCCTCCACAAGTCCCATTCCATAGACCATAATCTGATTTTAGGTCATCCTAACCTTTGATCAGCCATAACTTTGTCAAATATTTACCAATTTTCAAGCTAGTTACCTCGATTTGCTTGTTTTCACCAACACTACAAAACTGCATTCAAATCATGTCCAAATTCAGACCTTCATTTTCGGAGCCCTCCACAAGTCCCATTCCATAGACCAAAATCTGATTTTAGGTCATTCTAACCTTTGATCTGCCATAACTTTGTCAAATTTTAACCAATTTTCAAGCTAGTTACCTCGATTTGCTTGTTTTGTTCAATACTACTAAGCTGCATTCAAATAATGTCCATATTCAGACCTTCATTTTCGGACCCCTCCATAAGTCCCATTCCATAGATCAAAGTCTGATTTGAGGTCATTCTAACCTTTGATCTGCCATAACTTTGTCAAATTTTAACCAATTTTCAAGCTAGTTACCTCGATTTGCTTGTTTTGGCCAATACTACTAAGCTGCATTCAAATAATGTCCATATTCAGACCTTCATTTTCGGACCCCACCACAAATCCCATTCCATAGGTCAAAATCTGATTTTAGATCATTTTAACCTTTGATCTGCCATAACTTTGTCAAATTTTAACCAATTTTCAAGCTAGTTACCTCGATTTGCTTGTTTTGACCAACACTACTAAACTGCATTCAAATCATGTTCATATTCAGACCTTCATTTTCGGACCCCTCCACAAGTCCCATTCCATAGATCAAAGTCTGATTTTAGGTCATTCTAACCTTTGATCTGCCATAACTTTGTCAAATTTTAACCAATTTTCAAGCTAGTTACCTCGATTTGCTTGTTTTGACCAACACTACTAAACTGCATTCAAATCAGGTTCATATTCAGACCTTCATTTTCGGACCCCTCCACAAGTCCCATTCCATAGACCAAAATCTGATTTTAGGTCATTCTAACCTTTGATCTGCCATAACTTTGTCGAATTTTAACCAATTTTCAAGCTTCATACCTAGATTTGTTTTTTTTGCCCAACAATACAAAACTGCATTCATATATTGTCCAGATTCAGACCTTCATTTTCGGACCCCTCCACAAGTCCCATTCCATAGACCATAATCTGATCTGAGGTCATCCTAACCTTTGATCAGCCATAACTTTGTCAAATATTTACCAATTTTCAAGCTAGTTACCTCGATTTGCTTGTTTTGACCAACACTACAAAACTGCATTCAAATCATGTCCAAATTCAGACCTTCATTTTCGGAGCCCTCCAAAAGTCCCATTCCATAGACCAAAATCTTATTTTAAGTCATTCTAACCTTTGATCTGCCATAACTTTGTCAAATTTTAACCAATTTTCAAGCTAGTTACCTCGATTTGCTTGTTTTGGCCAATACTACTAAGCTGCATTCAAATAATGTCCATATTCAGACCTTCATTTTCGGACCCCTCCACAAGTCCCATTCCATAGATCAAAGTCTGATTTTAGGTCATTCTAACCTTTTATCTGCCATAACTTTGTCAAATTTTAACCAATTTTCAAGCTAGTTACCTCGATTTGCTTGTTTTGGCCAATACTACTAAGCTGCATTCAAATAATGTCCATATTCAGACCTTCATTTTCGGACCCCATCACAAATCCCATTCCATAGATCAAAATCTGATTTTAGATCATTTTAACCTTTGATCTGCCATAACTTTGTCAAATTTTAACCAATTTTCAAGCTAGTTACCTCGATTTGCTTGTTTTGACCAACACTACTAAACTGCATTCAAATCATGTCCAAATTCAGACCTTCATTTTCGGACCCCTCCACAAGTCCCATTCCATAGACCAAAATCTGATTTTAGGTCATTCTAACCTTTGATCTGCCATAACTTTGTCAAATTTTAACCAATTTTCAAGCTAGTTACCTCGATTTGCTTGTTTTGCCCAATACTACTAAGCTGCATTCAAATAATGTCCATATTCAGACCATCATTTTTGGACCCCTCCACAAGTCCCATTCCATAGACCATAATCTGATTTTAGGTCTTCCTAACCTTTGATCTGCCATAACTTTGTCAAGTTTTAACGAATTTTCAAGCTTGATACCTCGATTTGCTTGTTTTGACCAACACTACAAAACTGCATTCAAATCATGTCCAAATTCAGACCTTCATTTTCGGAGCCCTCCAAAAGTCCCATTCCATAGACCAAAATCTTATTTTAAGTCATTCTAACCTTTGATCTGCCATAACTTTGTCAAATTTTAACCAATTTTCAAGCTAGTTACCTCGATTTGCTTGTTTTGACCAACACTACTAAACTGCATTCAAATCATGTCCATATTCAGACCTTCATTTTCGGACCCCTCCACAAGTCCCATTCCATAGACCAATATCTGATTTTAGGTCATCCTAACCTTTGATCTGCCATAACTTTGTCAAATTTTAATCAATTTTCAAGCTTGATACCCAGATTTGCTTGTTTTGACCAAAATTATACATCATGCCTGACTTACCACATACTTCACATTTGAATGGCTTTTCGCCGCTATGTATGCGCTGGTGATTATGTAGCGTCGATAGTTCCTTGAAGGCGCGGCCACATATATTGCAGGTATGTGGTTTCACTTCACTGTGGTAGAGTAAATGCTTGTGGTAGGATTGCTGGAAGGTGAAGGTGCGTGCACAGAATTGGCAGGTGTAGGGCATCTCGCCAGTATGCAGACGTTTGTGTTTCTTGAGGAAATACTTGGTGGTGAACAGTTTAGCACAGACGTCGCACTCCCAGTTCTTGGGTGTGCTGCCATATTCCGAGTTGCCGGTGGTTGCATCTGTAGTCGTTGTTACCTCGTGCTTAAGCATACAGATGGCTCCACTTAGCGCATACGGTTGGGTATTGATGCTGCCGGTGGAGCTGGTACTCGCAGCACTAGTATTACCATTGAGGGCAGAAGTGGCCTCCTTGTGTCGTATGCGATCACAAATGCTAATCTTGGGTGAGGGATTGATGCCATTGCTGCTGGTCGGACTACTCAGGTGACTGCTGTTGATGCTGCTCCCAATCGTGTGTAACACCTTGAGATGCACACGTAGTGAACCCTTCATGCGAAATGTCTTAGAGCACAGATGACACTTGTATGGCTCCTGCTGTTGCTGGCCAGTGGCCTGAAAAGCACCTTCTCCATTCTCATGCACAAGCCGGATGTGTATGTCGCGCAGTTCATCATTGCGGAAATTAAACTCGCAGATCTCGCAGCGGGCCGGAGGTGTCGGTGGCACCGGCTGAATTGTAGCTGGCACCACTGGCGGTTTAGGTCGTGGCTTCTTGGAACGTCTTTTCGAGGTAGCTGTTGCTGGTGGTGGACTTGGCACAACTATAGCTGTCGGTGTAGTAGGAACTGAAGTGGCTGGTGAAGATGAGGCAACTGTTGGAGGTGGTTGCGGAGGCGGTGGCTCCGATGAGGTCATCAGGCTGGTGTGACTAAAGAGATGTATGGTTAACTTATCGAGGCCCAAAAACAGTTCCTTGCACTCTGGGAATGGACAGGCCAAAGGGCCATTGGCCGCCTTGATCAGACGCTGCTGAAGGGCATCGATGCTGTTGAAACTGGGCACCGCACACAATGGACACAGAACCGACGTGGAACACATTGTGCAGGCACTTGATTGATTGACTTATTTAAAGAAAAGTATGATGAATATATCTTCGTATTTCTTAATCCTCGATATTTTGAGCAACGTTGCGGAATATTTTTGGGAAGCCTACACACCATTCCTTCTGACCGACAAAAACTTGAAAAAAAATTGTGTGTTTTCTTCTCACTTAACTTTCTCAATCTAAAAATACTCGCAATGAAATTATTGAAAAATTGTGCCGACAACAGAAGGAGGCGACAGCAGCGACGGCACCGACGATCTGTTCGTCTGGGCGAAAACGAAAATAATGAATAAATATGGCGAGAGTGTGTCAAAACCGAAAAAGTTTTTCAGTTCGAAAACACGAAAAGCTCTGAAAATATTTTCGAAGAGACAAAGCAACACCAACTGTGCTTGCTGCAGGTCTTTACCTCTCTGGGATTTGTTTTGCTTACATTTTTAATATTTTTTTTTTATTACTGCCTAAAACTTTTGAAATTTCGAAATCAAGAGGTATATTATAGCTTAACATTACTAAATTAAAAAGAAGAAGTTAAGTAAACTCAAATAATTTAATTTTTTTAATAGTTACGCTAAAAAGGGAAAATATTTCTGATAATATTGAATAGGTCTTATATATCCCATGAGCTGTTTAGTTTTTCTCTCGATATTTTTAATCACATCTCCACATAGTATTGATCAATAAGAAGCTTTCTCTCTGCCCTCTGACTTGTTTATATTCGGTGAACAATTTGTTGTGGTCTATTTTTATTGGTCTTCTTTTTAGCTGGGAATTCTATATGATTCGCTCTGTTTATTGCTGTCAATTTTATAAACACTTCTTCGCTACCCAAGCACGTGAGGAGCACCAGAATAATGAAATCACTTCTGTTTTCGATTGGGAAAATCTAAAGAAACGACACTGATGCTGGCGGACTGGGCTTCGCTTTTGGTCACACTCACGTCGGAGGTGGAGGATAGTACACTGTAACCTACAGACAAGTGATCTTATATTAGAAATATATCGTATTTGAATATTCAAATTTCACCTTTCACAGAGCAGCAATCGATGGAGGAATACGAGCCCGTTTTGGATGAGATGCAGCTTCGAGTTGGTTTCATGTGTTGCGGTAACTTCAAACCCTTGGTCACAATTAAGTGTATAATTTGTGGACCGTCCTTGTCACTGTTGGCCATATCGGTCAGCAGATTGAGCGTCTTACTGTTGCGGTTCTCCAACTCCTGTAGACTGAGATCTCTTTCAAACAATTCCAGATATTCGCTACTTATGGCCTTTTGCTTGATATCCTTCAACAGGTGTTGTATTTCGCGATTTGCACGATCAATTTTGGACTTTTGATCCTGTAACTCCTTATTGAGCTTAGACAGCATCTCTGTGCCCTCCAAACACTTTTGATTCTCGATCTCCATTTGCTTCAGAAGCATCTCCTGCCTCTGCTTATGTTCTTCAAGCTTCACCTCGTACTGGTCTGCCCGGAGTCGAAGTGATTTTAATTTACGTAGTTCGGTGCAGTAAATTTCCTGCAAATTTTTCAGTTCGATTTCAGAACGTTCTTCATCTGTAATGTATTTGAACATTTGCATTCTCATTCAATTGGCCCGTTACAACACCATCGATAACACTTATCGATATTTTCGCTTACCTTTTGTGTTACCCTCGTACGTTTTCAAGTTCTGGCGATAATTGTTATTGGATTTATCGAACTGTCGCAAGGTATTCTCCAGTGCAATAACCTCCTTCTCCGCCTTCAGTACTTTCTTATTGAGCGAGTCTCCTTCGTCGGCGAGCAGCTGCCTGGTCTGGGCATTCTCCACCTTCAATTGCGTTGCTGTTATCACAGTGCCATCCTCGTTGACGCCCAGGAGAGCTGAGGCCAGCTCGAAACGCGACTTCATGGCCGCAATGTGTTTCTTGCGCTCGCCGAGATCAGCCCGCAACGTGCTCAGTTCTTCGTTCAGATGTTTCTTCTTCAGCTGGAGCACGTCCTGCTGGCTTCGCAGCTCGACAAAGCGATCCTTGACGATGTGATGGAAGGTAAGTCGATGCTGATTAAGATTGAAAGTGCCCTTGACACAGTTATCGATGACATTCTGCAAGTCACTGCAACGCATCTTGAGTAGACTCAATTCGACAATCAACTCGGAATTCTCGCTTCGATTCATGCGCAAACGCTTGATGGTACCTTCGCAGAAAACTTGCGCCTCCTTGATCTTGAACTTGGCATCCCCCAGTTCCTTCTCATCGCTGTTATAGACGAGGACCAGGGCATTCATGCTGTAGTTGAGTTTCTTGTTCTGCGCCTCTGTGGAGATCAGACGACGCTGCAGCTTGGCATAATTCTGTTCCAGCTGAGCCAGAATGGCTTGATTACGCTCCTCCACCTCCGGATCGGCATTCTTGCCGCGCAACTCGTCCAGACGACGCTCGGCTTGCAGATACTTAAAGGACATATCGTAGTGGATCTCCGTCTGACGATTCAGCTCAGTCTCCACCTGCCGATGATTTCGACAGACGGCGGCCAAATTCGATTGGAGAGCAGAGTTCTGTACGATGATCGTCTTCTCCTCGCCCCGAAGATCCGATATCTGGAGCTGAGTACGATAGAGCAGCTCGTTGCAGCGATCCTGTTGCTTGTTAAGGTCATTGAGTGCCTGTTGCTCGCCCTCCATCATCTCATCCAGAATATGCAGACGCTGATTGGCATCCGTCGCCTTGTTCTCGATTGCCTTGAGACGCTCCTCCACCTTTCTGAGCACCTCATCGAAGTTGGCAATTTCCAAGGTCTTGGCGTGTCGTTGCTGGATTAACTTGCGATTCTCCAGACGCTGTACGTCCACCGTATTGGAGAGATTTTCCAGTTCGTGACGTAATCCGAGGATCTCACGTTCTTTCAGAAACACGGCATCCGCAAGTCGCGCGATTTCGTTCTTCAAGTCAGAGTTCTCCGTATTGAGATTCTCTATGGCCTGCTCCACCATGCGATTATTCTCCTGGACATCGTTCAGCTGCTCATTGGCATAGCGATAATTGTTGGCCATGGATGTCGCCTGCTCCATGAGCTTGACACACTCCTCTTCGCTTCGCTGAATGTCCATCTCACGCTGCGTCATCTGATTGACCGCCTGCTTCCATGTGTCCACCATTTGACGGCGCTCCATATGTGCCGCTCGATACAAGCAGGCTGTACGCTCCAGATTCTTCTCCAACGTGGTTTGCTCATCGTACAGCTGGACGTTGACTTTGCGCCGTTTATCGATCTCCGTCTGCAACAGCTGCCGTTTCGTATTCAAATCGCGCGCCTTTTGCTGATCGTCAAGGTAGTATTTCTCGATCAGTTGATAGCCCTTGTTGCCATCCTCCATGGCTTCGGCCCAATCGACCAGGCTGGACTTGGCCGCCTTAATGCGCTTGGTCAGATCATTGATTTCCTTTTTACTCTTTGTAATTTTACCTGAAAATGAAACCCGGTCTTCAATTAGACATCTCAATCTCGACGAGAAATTCGCTCCACTTACGTAAAGTATGATCAGCATATTCCGTATATTCTACCAGCTCCTTTTGATTGATGCGCAGATCTTCCTTAAGCTTATTGCGCTCCAGTATCACCAGCTGGGTATGATGCGCCTCCTTGATAACATCGTTCTTCACCGAACTGAATAAGGTCTGACCACATGAGGTCAATAAATTGATTGTAATACATATGTATGCGTGACACCATAACGAATCCTGTCTAGCACTTACAATATTCTGCTGCAGTGTGGCTTCTATATTGCGCTTGTGTCGTTCGATTGCCTTGTCCCGCTCCTCCAGTGCTATGATCCTTTGCTGCAACTCGAATCTCTCGGCACGCATGTTGACCATGCCCTCGAGTATGGCCAGATTCTCGGCGTTTGCCATGGGTATGTCGGCCTCCACCGTCCAGCCCATGGATCGCATCGCCTCCAGCTTGAAATCGTCCAGCGATGAGACCTTCATGTCGTCCGTTTTATTCATCTTTTGAATATTTGAATATCAAGTGGAACAACAACTACTATATATGAAAATCTTCTATATTCAATATACTTAAATAAATATGTATGTAAATTATGCATTAATTTAAATGCTTATTTTGTTGAGAATAAATATAACAATATCTGTTTGTTGTCAACAGCAACCACATTGTTGTGTTGTGTGAATATTACCGAGGACAACAGTTGGTGCTTGGTTACACCTGTTTGTCCTGATCCTGATAATCTGAAAATGCCAATCGATAGACCTGCTAAATCCGAAATATTTTGCTATCGAATTCTCATCTTTTTTCTAAGATGCCATTTAAGCCAAAACCCAACCAACTTTAATTTTAAATTCATATTTTTTTTCAATTATTTTTTATTTATTAAATGCTTTAAAGAGAGATGCATACTCTTTCACAGATTACTTTTAAAAGACTCTGGTGCTTTTTAAGGATAATTGGTTTCCGCAAATTTGCACAGTCCCTCGAAGTTGACATTAGTGCCCAATTGGCAGCCAACGGCAGTTAATCCAGTTACATAAACTGGCTTTCCGATCACGTTGTTCACGGCATAGTTACAGGTCACCAGGACATGATTTAACGAGTCCTTAACGTATCTGGCAGCTGCGCAGCCCACCGCCAAATTACTTTGCTGGGCCATCAAAGCAAAGCTACGAACGGGTCTGAAGAAGGATAACAAGGATTGGAAATCAAGCCATCAAAGGGACCAGATAGCACTTACTGTCCATTCCAGTTGCTGGGGTAACTGTTAATGCCGGCCATGTTGCCACCAGTGTTCTGCGACCACCACAGCTGAATAGCCTCAGTGAATATTTGGAAGGGTGCCTTATCGGCCACGTCGCCAGCGTATTTAATTACGGCCATATTCTGACCACTGTTTGGGTAGGAGGCAGTGTTGTGGCAGGCATCCTGCAGCTCTACGCAGCGCTTGACATTTAGAGTTGCCAAACTGGCCAGCTCGGCATTCCAACGAATGGTGCCCATCCTTCTGGCCGTACTGTAGCCTGTTAGGTCGCCCACTGCCAAATTATTTCGGCGCCTATTGTGAGCAACGACAATGTGATTGACCAGGGTCGAGTTAACGGGCACCAGTTCTACTCCAGTCGGGCAACTAGCTGCCCAGCTCTAAACGAAGATTTTATTACAAAAGGCTCTATATATATATACTGGTGAAGCTACTTACTCCGCTGTTTTGACAGCCAATGTGTTTGACGCCGGCGGGGCAGAGTCCTACTTGACAATAGTTAGTCTGGCCCAGAGCCAGGCCAAGGATAAGGCTGAGCACAAAGAGACGAAACATTTTTGCGGATTAACTAAACTGATGTCGAAAGATTGACGCCGCTAGCTTTATATAGTCCCAATATGAATTGGATATGTAATGGGATTGACAACTGTGTTTACAGACCGGGATATACCCGAAATTAAACAAATTGGGACCCTTGTCAACTCCAGCTCCAGTTTCATGTAAATATTTATGGTAACTTGTTAGTTACGAGCCCTCTAATGTTGACTTAAGATTTTTTGGCGCATGGCATCAAATTAATAAATGTGATGTTAAAATTTGGCAGTTGATTAAACAAAGAAGATATTTATCAATTGTTTTACATTCATATTCATTTCATTTCTTTTTCCATTTTTTATTTGCTTTTGTTGTTCTTGTTGTTGGTTGGTTGGTTGGTTGTTTGTTTATAGAGCAAGTGTTTGTTGTTGTAACTATATTATGTAAATGTTATATGATAATTTAATGCTAGTTTTTATTTTATTAAATGTTATATGTATATTCATAACTTGTAATTTGTATATTTATAATAATTGTTAATCATGTTTTTCAATGTTATCATTTGCCGCTTATCATTCAGTACTGCGAAATTCAAATAATCAGCTATCGATATATATCATTTACAACTCGATTTAAGATTAAACGCAAAAACACAAAAATTTCATTCATTTTCAATACATTTCAATTACAGTTTATGCTGTTATGTATAAGTTTTCGAATTTCTGTATATGTATATATATATATATATTTATATGCAGTTATATTGTATTTATGTAAGATGGGAACTGATCGATAATGACAACTCCATGTTGATTACTGCTTTTCTCCTAATTTTTCTTATCTTTATTTATGTTTTGTTGTGGCTTTTTCTGTTGCTATGATTAATTAACACAGCTTGCAAAATATATTTTACTTAGAGGCAATGATACGATATTTATTATATTTATATTCATTAAACTGTAGTTATATATATATATATATATTTATTATGCTTTATATATATTTAAATTTCAAGGGTGGGCGCGCTCTTATTTCATGTTACTTTTCGATTTTTCTTTTCTCTTTTGAATCCATTATCATTTCTACAACTACTGTTATATAATTATGCATTTATCTTTTAGGGAGAAATCGATGCGACATCATTTTTCCACCAACTTTCATTTCAATTTCATTCATTCTTTTCTACTTTCTTAACAAAAATATTAAATAAAAACTTAAAGATTGATTTTCAACTAAATCGAAATATATAATTTTTGCAACTAAGAGTGATTTAACAAAATTTGCATTATTCAACAATATGTGTTTTGTTTCTTCTCGCTTGAATAATATTACCTTGAACTTGATGTGACCCTTTTGCGAATTAATTCAAATTAAATATATTTTATATACATATATATAGTTATCGATTATATGCATATACCGGATTAATACATCATATATACGACGTTTTTGAGGCTTTAAAGTCGTTATCAAAATTTCAAGATCTTATATAAATATATATCTGATTGTATTTATCGAAATTTGGCCAGTTGGGGGAATGACTTTGATTAAGAGAAATCAGGGATATCGATAGTAAGGGTAACAGTGAAAAGGATTAACTGCAAAAGGGTGTTATTCCTGCTGCTGTTCTTGCATTCACTTGATATATTCTGATGAGTAGTGTGTTTTATGAATTTTTGTTGATTGATTAGACCCTCTCGACATTCTCTCTTGCTTCGATTAAGACAGATGGAAGGACATGCTACCTTCATTGGCAGCGACCTTCAGTTTGTGTCGCATCACTTCTCGGCTGGAATAGTCCGGCAACTTGAGATAGTTGACACAGGTCATCACAGATGGTAGATATTCATTGGGATTCTGATTGCCATCCAATGTCTTTCGCACGATGGTCAGCGGTGGCGTTAATGCCTTAAAGCCACCGGTTGGCAGACGCGGAGAGCCCGTCACAAACTGTAGGAAGGCGCGCTGCTCATCACGCGTATACGAGCCAAGGATCTCGTACAGAAATTGTATGGCCTGAGATTCCTGATGGAAGCCGTGATCCGTGCGACAGCTGTCCTGCAGCATTTTGAGATCCCAGCGTTGATGATGCTGTTCGCTGCCCGAACCGCAAAAGACGCACTCTAGCTCCTCTGGATAGAACATGCGCAGACGTTGTATGGGGAATATCGAATCAAATCCTATAAAATAAATTAAATATTAATTTATTAGGTCCATCAATAAGGAACACCATAGCAATTAGCGTCTGCTTACCTTCACGCAAGGCCTCAAACTGTTTTTGAACACCTTCGACGAGGAACCAATAGGTGACCAGAGATATATATTGATGCAAGTTATGCACGGTGACGGGTGTATCACGTCCACCCCGGCACAACTCAATGTTGGCATGTCCAGGCAATACAAAGTCCAGACCCAGATCGGCAATGGGACAACCATCTAAATCCAATTGCTCCATCTAAAAGTATTAAAGTTCGTTGTAAAAAAATGCCAGGCCATTTTTATCCCACGTACCATATGTACAAAGGAATATTTTGTTGGAAAAAAAATTTAAGTTAGCTTTACCTTTTCCTTCTTTTCCATGGCATCCATATTGGCATCGGTTTGAATGTGCTCCCGTTGACGCACCAAATCCTGCAGACGCACCAACGTGCTTTGTACCTCTGGTGCCACACGCATTAAGTCCGCCAGGCCAATCGATTGCTCCTCACTGACCAGCCAGCGATAGAACGGCAACGAGAACGGCAAGTCCAACTAAAAGGGAAAAGCAGGAGAAGTGTTAAACTTGGCCAAACATCGCCATCATAAAAGTACTCACCATGCGACTGTCCATCACCGCCTTGGCCATTAATTTACCCAAAAACTTGAATTTGGACTTGGCCTTGTTCATTTGCGGCACCTTTGATGATTTGCCCAATGGCAGTGGGAACAGACCATGCGCTGTATGCACATAACTAATCGTGGAGCCGATGGTGCCAACTGCTGTGGTTGTTGTTGTGACGGTTGCTCCTCCAGTTGTTGTTGTTGTTGTGGTCTGCTGTTGTTCAAGGGTTTGTGTTGCATTCTGGGCAGGCATATCACTAAACTGCTGTGCAATTATCATATTTAAAGCATTATCATTTGCAGCTCCCGCACTGGAGGAGCTGTGCTCCGCCAGTTGCTGTTGCTGACTACGCACCGCATTACTGCGACTGCTGGAGCGGGTCAAATGTGTGGTTGTGGTGGTGCTGCTAACCACAGTAGTTGTGGCTGTCGCCGTGGCTATCGTTTCGTTGGTGGCCTCCAGTGCATCCTCAATGTGAAGCACGGCACTCGTCGATTTCACCACATCCACAATGCTGGACGAGTTATGGCGATAGCTATCGCTGCCATTCCAAAGGCCGAGATCGGTGCGTTGCAATTCAGCCGAGACGAGCGCATAAAACTCCAATGTGGGTCCAAGTCCAGTGCCAACCTTCATTCATAACAACCACGAGATTAACTTCTATTTGCCATTAATTTCTTGCTATATCGGATACTCACCTCATTTTCATACTGTATCTCCAGCAGCGGCTTGGAGTTGCCAAAGTCCTGTAGTATGTGCTCGGCCTGCTTCAGCAGCTCGGCACGTGATATGGCACGCTTGCGTCGATCGAGACGCGGCGCCACACGCTCCGAAGACTCGACCGAATTTAGATCAGGTGTGGTGTCCAGCAGACGTTGCAAAGCGCGATCCCGATCAAAGCTGGTAGCGTAGAAGAGTAAATGACGCGTCTCAAATGGGAAGAGGAATGGACATGCCATGCCAATCTGAGGCAACCATTGCGGCAGATTGCCTGTCATGATAACCAATGGATCCTGCAGCTGCCGGTTTGCTTTGGCGGTGATCTTCGGATGCACAAACTCCGATTGTCCAATAATATTCTGACGCACAACGCATCCGTAGAGATGCTCCCAGTGGCGATTCAGCGCATGGATAACACGCAGCATGCAAAGAGCATCCAACGAGGCATCCTGCACAGTCACCACATCCGCAGGCAGGCAACTGCTTAAGAAGTGCTTCAATGGCGATAGCACCGGTGGAGCTATCCCCTCGTGCCAGAGTTCCGTCTTCTTGCGCATAAATTTGCTGCTCGATTTGTGGGACTTCTTGCCGCCGCTTGAGGTAGCTGCCGCCGACGAGGATGACGAGCTGGATGAGGTAGTCGCCATATGGGATGAACTGGACGTTGAGGTGGTGCTGACCTGTTGCTTATGCTGGCCCTGATTGCTTCCACTAGTGCTGGTGCTACAGGAGGAGTTATTAGCTCCGCCTTCCTCCTCAACGGGACGATAATAGATAGTATGCTGTTGCACCCATGTGCTGCTGTTGCCCAGCAACATCTCGGACTCGTTGTCCGTCTCGTGCTGCTCATTGACCAGCGGTGAGAACTGCTTCACTGCCTGATAGACGGTCATGTTGTAGGGCAGCACATGTTCGCCAATGAGGAACTGTAGCTTGTGTTTGAATCCCGATTGGGTCATTACCACTGCGGCCACATTATCATCCATATCCTCCTCGCTGTCATCATCGGAATCGGCACGGATGCCACCATATCCCCTCACCACCAGATACCGTTCGATGGCCTGCACCATGGCCAAGGGATCGATCTTAACGGTGCCACCCTTCCACTGCCTCAAATTGTTGCACTGCGGATGACGCTGCAGATTACACTGGAAGAATATATTCAATATTACATTAGAATCAATCAATTATCTTTTCCCTCATTCAATACCGACTCACCTTCAGCTGATGGGTATTGAAAAAGCGAAGAGCACTTTGATTGGTGCGTCCACCTGGCCCCGCCTGAAAATCGTGCACCTTGACGGGGAACTGCTCCAGCTGAGTGACGCAGCCATTCAGTTTAGCCACAAATGCACCAAAGGCCAACGGCTCTATGCTGGGCAGTTGTCCCACATTCTGTATCAGCGGCTCCAGAGGTAGGCCCGCAAAGACATGCATGAAGCTACGCAAACGGGCATCTCGATCGACCAATCCAGTTTCGCAGGTCATATAGTTGAGCATGGCTTTGATCAGACCCGAGTGATTCACCTCGAACGGTGAGATGTCGCTCTCCAGCAGTATTGTCTTCAACTCGAGAAGTGCATCCAGGCAATCATGGTAGCTGCCATTGAGCTTAAGCAATATGCTCGACAAGCGCTCCAGGACACTTGTGCTGGCCAAAGAGGTGGTCGACATGGCAGCCGCACCTCCTGCCGCTGAAGTACCCAATCCATCGCTTTCGCTCTCCCGGTGGCTGCGACGTGCTTCCTGTTCCGTGTAGCGCTTCACAAAATCTATGGCCTGTTCCCGCACCCATTGACGGGCGCGCTCCCGATTGGCAGCCGCCATCAGATTGGCATGCGAGATGCTCTTGCTGATGCTGGCCGCAACAGCAGCGGCATTCATGCCACCTCCTGCAGCACCATGCTGTGATCCTGTATAGCTCAAGCCACCAACCGTTGTGCAGACACCGGTTGCTCCTGCATTACTATTGCCGCTGGCGTCTTTATTTAGTCCATGCGAAGCCTGCTGTTGTTGTTGCTGCTGCTGATGGTGCGAAGTCTGACGACCCCAGCGTGCTGGATTCAGTGATGCCAGGAAAGAGGATTTGGTTGAGGAACCACCAGCACTACTGCTGCTACCAGTGCTAAAGCGGGACTTGGAATTGCTAGTACTGGAGCCAGAGCTGGGCGTATTGCGTCCACCTGTGCCACTGCCGAGACCTATAAAGTATATTTGAGAGGATTTGTGAAATTAGTTACGTTACTTAATTAACTATTTATAGTCAAGTAGGAAAGGGTATATAATTAATTATCAATTATAAATATAAAAAATAAAATAAATTACTATAAACTAGATTTAAAAGTTGAAAAATAAATATACGTATATATAACAAAAACCAAATAAAAAAAATAAATTATAATTAGAAATAAATAAAATAAATTGTTTTTAATTAAATCTAAAATAATCCAATAACTGAGATAAATTAAATTATGTTTTCAGATAGGGAAATCTATTTAAAAATTAAATCGTTGCAAGACATCTACTTACTTGTGGCACGACTGAGCAACTCGTGCATCGCCGAACTCGTTGACCCAGTGGCAGCAGCTGTTGCGGCATCATCCTGACGCGACTTTGCACGTCCGCTGCTCTGAGATTTGCGCTTTGGTGGTGCCTTGCGCTTCAGCATGTCGGTCATCTTGTTCTGCAAGGTGGAGGTGGAGGTCGATCCGGGATTGGCTGCAGCTGCACTGGTGGATGCCACAGCCACCATCATGGGTGGCGTCTGCTGCTGTTGTTGCTGATAGGCTGCTGTTGGTACTGCAGTTGCTCCTTGCACCGTGCTGTACATCAGCTGTTGTTGCTGCTGTTGTGGTTGTTGTTGCTGTGGATTGTTGCCGACAGCTGCCGTGGGCAACAGCTCCAATTGTGCGGCAGGCAATGGCACCGCCGCCGGCTGCTGGAAATTGAGATACTGACGCGGATCTGTGCCGATTGGAGCTGCCACAAAATAGGCGGATGGTGCTGCCGTTGCGGCGGATGAGCATGGGGCAGAGCTGCTATAGTTGTAACTGGTGGCATCCAATGTGGCCACATGTTGTGGTTGCTGCTGCTGCTGTTGTTGCTGTTTGGCCACCGCATTGGCGCTGGCGGTGAGCGCATTCATGGCATGGGAGAAGCTCTTCACGCTATACGATTGATGCTTGGAGCTGCTGGGCGTAGCATTGGCACTGCTTGAGCCGCCGCCTCCACTTGCTCCGGATGATGCTCCTGCAGCTGCTGCTGGAGTTGTTACGTTGTCCATAAAGAAGGGATTCACCTGGAGGCTATTGGCCGAGGCGGGTGCGCTCTGGGAGCCGCCGGCATTAGCCGTGGGTGTGGCCAACTGGGAGCCACTAGTGCTCAACGGCTTGGGCGATGGATTGGCGCATATGGGATTGCTGGGATCCGTCAGCTGTGTGAATTGATAGATGACTCCCTCCCGTCGGAAATGTGTTCCAAACACATCCGGCAACTGTCGCATCAGTATCTCCGCCATCTGCAAGGCGCCCACCACAATCCGCAAATCATTGCTGCCCAGCATGCCTGCAATGTGGCTCGACACCAGCTGATACTTCAGTACCTGACGCAGTAACTCCGGCGTGGCATAGTAAACCATGCGGAGGAGGGCACGGAGGCACTTATAACGTACATTGGGACCGGCTGAGGAGCTATACACTTCGTAGAGCACGTTGAAGATGTGCTTGATGAACTCGGCGGCCAGACCACGCTCCTCCTTCAGACAGGCAATGCGAGCATCCAGCGAGGGACGGCGCTTCGCTTGATTTGAGTTGCTGTTGTTGTTATTGTTGCTAGTTGAGGATGCTGCTCCTCCACTGGTGGTGCTGGCTGCCACAGAAGTAGATGCTCCGCCTCCAGTTGTTGTCAAATCCTGTCCAGCTGCTGCCGGTGCCACATAATTAGGATTAAGTTTGCGCTGCACGCGTCTGGTGGTGCCCGTATCCTCGTTAATCTGTTGCATGGAATGAAAATCGACGGTATAGGTGCGTCCCAATGTACTGAGGCTGATCTCATCCTCGCTGCTGAGATGCGCCGCCTCAATTAGACGGGAATCAATGGTAGAGTAGTTGTGCCAGGCGCCACGATCATCACGCCACTGCCACTGTGCCTGATCCTGGGTATTTAGGGTGGGTCGATCCAGTAGAGCGTCCACCGCAAATATGCCTTCCAGCGGCAGACGCGGCATAAGCTCACCAATCAGACAGGTTAACTCGAGTAGTTCCAGTGGCGGGCGTGTCACCAGCTCGACATGATTGGCACTGGCAGCCGCCGGCTCAGCATTCCCTGTGAGTAGATACAGCAAGGTAGCGGCGATGTCATTGCGAAGCAACTGAATGGCCAGATCCGGACAGGCGGCGCACATGATGCTCAGCATACGGACGACATTAGTGAAGGTGCCAGTGTTGAGTATAGCGGGTGTCATCACCAGCAGTTGCTGGCAATTCTTGAGCAGATCGGGGCTGGCAATCTGTTGGAGTCGCTTGCCATCATGGGGGAAACTCTCGACCAGACGCCAGAATGCGGTGCAAACGCTGTCCACGCATTTCTTGTCCTGCTGCGACAACAGACGGGCCAACTGAGGCAGACTGTCTGAAACGAAGTGGAACTCCTCAGCGTGCATGTTCTGACAACAATTGGCCGTGATTGAGAGGGCGGCACGTTGGGCCACAATCGAAAAGAAGTCCAGATAGGTGAGACAGGCACTGATGCCATTCGCCTGAAGTATGGATTTGTTGTGGCGCCGCGACAATATCTCCAGGGCGGTTAAGCTCTGCTCGGCCACATCCATGCACTGGATGACCTGCAGCTTTTCGAGAAAGACGGGTACTGCCTCCACCACAGTGCCAGCGGAGCGGGGCAATGCCTCCAGCATGTAAGCCAGGGCGCGACAGGCATGGTTCATCATATCAAAGTTGTGCTCCATGCGCAGCAATTGAATGAGCGCGGGAACCACTTGTTTGACAGGGAAACCGGCCAGGGTATCCTCGTTGCCCATCACCAGCATTTGGCACATCTCGATGGCAGCCTGGAGCTGTTGTGACTCATCGTGTGATTGCAATCCCTGCAGTAATTGGTTCGCCTTCGATGTGCTGCTATTGCCAATTGTGCGATGGAGTATGTGCGTCATTCGTGGTCCCAGAGCGCCAAAAAGATGCGGCGGTAGGCCGCGTGCCTCCAGCAATGCTTGCAGACGTCCCACTTCGCTGTCATCGCTCTCGGAATCGGCTGCTGCAGCAGCGGCGGCGGCAGCGGCAGCATTGACAGTTGTGGCGGCAGCTCCAGTTGTCGCTGCTGCAACTGCTCCGCCAGGAGCCGCGACAGCAGCTGTGTTTGATGTCGTTACATTCGTGCCGCCGACACTGGCCGAGGCACTCCCGCCTCCGCCGCTGCTGCTGCCGCCACTGCCACCACCACTACCAGCGCTGTTGCTGCTCGTTGCGCCCACCGCGGTGCCAAGATTCACGTTGTTAACCGTCGACGATTCGCGAGCGGCGTTCAATGCAGCTGCCACAATGCTTATATTCGTCGAATTGTTACCTGCACATAGACATCAAATTAAATATTATTAATATTATTATCACACTATAATTAGTTTTTCGCATATTATCTTGCTGTGCGCAAAACAAAAAATCAAACGTACACAAAAAATATATATATTACAAATACAATTAAACAGACAAAGGGAGAGCGTCTATGATATAGAGAACGAGAGAGATAGAAAGAGAGTGAGCAGAGATTGTGAGAGAGCAGCTGACAGCAAGTGCAAAAATAAAACGAAAACATCAATCGATAACAAGTGCTGCCAATACCAAGCACGGTCTGCTGCCTGTGTGTGTGTGTGTGTGTTATCGATAGTTGCAGCTGTTGTTAATGGCGGCAAAATCAAAATTAATTGTAACTAGGCTCTGTTGTGTGCCATCAGCAAAAAAAAACACAGAAACAGAACAAGAATGTATAATAATGAGGACGAAAAATAAATATACATGTTTGTGAGACTTTTTGTTAATGTAAATGAATAATGGTGTGTGTGTAATGAAATTGAATTGATTTGTTATTGTAGTTGTTGGTTGATGTGCTTGGTCGTTACCTGACGTCAATTGCTGTCCACCTGCATGCGGCGGTCCATTTGGCGCTTGCTGTTGTTGCTGTTGTGCCATCAAACTATATGATAAAGCATCCGAAGCTGCTGAATTGAAGAATTTGTTGTTGTTTAACACACAAATCAAAAGGCGCACAATAACACAGTGAGAGAGCGAGCGAGAGACAGAACGTGAGTGCGCACGAGAGCGAGAGAGAAATACAAAAGATATATATAGAGAAAGAGAGCGATTAGAATTTTTCTTTCAAATGACAATTTCAACTGAGTGATGGGGAAAGGGGTGCCCAGAGTAGTAGTTGAGATAGACTTAAAATCGCGAGCAAAGCGACTCGCGAGAGCAGGAAAATTGTGATGATATATGCTAACAACTATCGATATGCCAACCCTCCGCTATTAATCGAAACGAAACATTTTTCAGCTTTAAAAAAATACCAGCCTCCTTATCGATAGTTTGTTGCTATAAATGGTGTTGATGTGAGGGTGGTATGGGAGGAGAGTGAAACTAGAGTTTGTTATTTTTATGGAACTTGTTGATTGATTGCTTGAAATAAATTTTTTGTTGTTTGATTGATTGATGACCCGACACCAGTTGAACCAAAATAAAAACTAAAGTATAGACCGATACCATATATAGTATAGATATTTACAGAGGCTAACGGACCACGCCTACACCACACAGCGACAATATGCACCGTTTTCGCTTCTAACAACAAATTATAATCAAACTTCCTAAGGTGCTTGCGTGCGTATGTGTGTGAGTGTGTTACTCTGACTGTGTGTGTGTGTATATATATGCGGGTCTTAAACTCAGCAAATGTTTGAAGACAAATTAATAGTATTATGATGATCATATATGATGAATTTCGCGATCCGCTTTGCTGGTTCCACCACATATCCATCTCTTCCTCTTCTACTCATCCATCATTCTTCTTCTTCATCTTTCTCTGCTGCCAAACTCCATTTGCCACACTTACCACTGTTGTGTGTTGCTTTTAGCGCTGCCTGTTGTTGTTGCTGCTGCTGGTGTTGTTGTTGCTGATGGCTGAGGTTATTGCTGCGATAGCTGAATAGAAAACCGGGTTGCACAATTGTTGCACGCTGTTGTTGCTGTTGCTGCTGTTGCTGTTGTTGTTGATGTTGATGCTGCAGCGCCTGCTGATGATGGTGCAATTGCTGCTGTTGTTGCAGTGCCGCCTGTTGCTGCTGCTGCTGTTGACGCACAGCAACAACTACCGTATTGCCGCCCAATTGTTGATGGTATTGATATTGATTGGGTGGCAACTGTTGCTGTTGTGTTGCGGCAACAGCAGTAGCAGCAGCCGTGCCAGGCGGAACAACAGCCGCTGCTGCAGCCAGTTGATGTTGCTGTTGCAGATGATGCTGCTGTTGCTGTTGCTGCTGCTGCTGCTGTGCGGCTGCTGCTGAACTCACACAGGAACCCGTTTTGCTACGTGAACTGCGTCGCAGTGATGAATGTTGTTGCTGCTGCTGTTGTTGTTGCTGCTGCTGCTGTGCGTAGGCAGTATGTTGCTGCTGCTGCTGTTGTTGTTGTGTTGGCGGTGGCACAAATGTTGATGTTGCGTAGCGTTGTTGCTGATAGACAATTGGTGGTGGCGGCGGCCGTTGTTGCTGTTGTTGTTGAGTTAGCGGTGGCCCTGTGGAATTGTAATGATGCGGTTGTTGTTGATGTTGCTGCTGTTGCTGTTGCAGATTAAGCACAGCAACAGCAGCAGCTGAACTGTGATAATAATGCGGCTGCGGTTGCTGCTGCTGCTGCTGCTGTTGATGATGATGATGATGGTGTTGTTGTTGGTGATGATGATGTTGCTGTTGTTGCTGTTGTTGCTGAGCTGCAGTAAAATATGCCGCAGCTTGAAAATGTTGCTGCGCTGCAGGCGGCGCAGGCGTCACAAAGGAAGACAAATGTGCTGCAGCAGCAAACTGATGCGCCGGCAACAATGGTTGCTGCTGTAGAGGCGTCGGCACTGCCTGCTGCTGTTGCTGTTGTCCGTAAGGCGTCATATGCACACTGTAATCAACAATGCCAACAGCAGCTGTTGCATTCGGCGCAATACTGCCGCGCGAGGCACGTACCGCTCCCCCACCGGCAACAACAATTTGCTGCTGAGCCGGTGGGGCGGCACGCTGATAGCCGGACGTTGCTGTTGCTGTTGCTGCCGCTGCACCTACACCTGCAACTGTTACTGTTGTCGGCTGCTGTTGGTGTTGTGTTGTTGCTGCTGCTGCTGCTGCTGGTGCCGTTGGCACAGCTGTTGCTGTTGCTGAATATGTTGCCAGCGTGTTTTTGTTATATTTGTTGAGGCTGTTGTTGTTGTTGTTGCCAGAGTTTTTTGCTGCTGCTGCTGTTGTATGTTTGTTGCTGCTGCCGTTGCGTCTGCTGTGGCGACTTGTGTGTTGCGACGCACCTTTTTGGTTGTAGTTGTTGTGAATCGTTTTGTTGTTGGGCGGCACGTAGAGAGAGGGGGGGTAGAGTAGTGGGAGACAACAGTTAAACAGCTTTCTTTATATTTGTATTTTGTTATTATTTTTGTTTGATTTTGTTATATATTGCTTGCAGCTACACTACTTCGTTAGTTCTTGTGTTTCTTTTTTTTTTTTTTTTTTTTTGTTGTTGTTGTTGTAGTTGTTGCTTACGGGCGGAAGGGAGATGGGGGAAGGCGTTTCTTTTTGAATACAAACGAAAATCAAGGATTACATATAGGAGACACTGGAGTAGGGAGTGGGGTTGTGGGGATGGTGTGTTTGATTGGAATCTCTGTGCGACGCTCAGTCGCTGACAATGATGATGTTGCTGCTGCTGCTGCAGTTGTTGTTGTTGTTGTAATTGTTGGTTTTATTGTTGTTGCTGCTGTTGCTGCTGTTGCTCGGCACTAACACTACTCTGGATTGTTTACATTATTTTTATATGTATATTTATATTGTGTATGTCTTGTATATAAGCGAGCACACATACACACATCCTCACACACGCACACACACATGACACGCACTCAAGCCCAACAACAACATGTTGCTGTGGTGATGAGACGCTCTCATTTGTTCATTTCCCCCGTTTTCGTTGTTGCTGCACTTTTGTTGTTGCTGCTGCTAATAGTTGTCGTTGTTGTTGCTGCTGCTGCGGCTGCTGTTGGTGTATTGTTGCTGCTGCTGCTGCTTCTGTTGCTGCTACTAAAAATATTGCTCTTTCTCTGTCTCTCATATACTCGTTATCTCTTCTCTCTCTGCTCTCTCTCTCTTTCAAATGCATACGAGGACGACGGCGGCGCAGGTTTTATTTATTGGTATTGTACACTTCGTTTGTTAGTTTTATTTAGATTGGTTCGCATAATTATTTCGCACAAAAACAACAACATCATCATCATCATCAACAACACAAGGCATCAGCAATGAAATGTTATTCCTTTACATTTTACATATATATATTTATATTTTACATATGTATATAAATATATATGTATAGTTTTATATACGTATAAATTGATGTGTTAAAAATATATATATATATATATATATATTATTATATATAAGAAAAGTATAAATAGATAATTAAATATTTTAAGTTGAAAAATAACTTAAGAAAATACTAAATTTGCAGCAATAACGACAACAACAACAACAACGTGCAAGAAAAACAAACATAATGCAATTCATCTGATGTAAAATAAAAATTAGAGGGATACACTGTCCCCGTTTATCGAAGGTCTCGATAACAACACTGCATATGTGCGAAGGGTACACACTGATCACACGTAATAAATCGATAAGTAAAATATGTTCAAATATGCGTTTAAATGTTAACTACGAAAATATTCACGCCAAGGCGTTACATGAATAATGAATGTGAACGGCAAAATTAAATAATCTAGTTACGTCTAATGAAATGACAGCACACACCACACACAGGAAAGGGGGGAGATGTATAATTAAGTAGTCGTCAAGGAGAGGAAGGAGTGCACGGATAGACCAGTAATAGAGAGAGAAATGTAACAACACAACGGTTAACTGTTAAACACTATTAACTAATTTAATATTTATCATGCACTTGCTTTTATTAAATTCAATTGTTTGTTTTCATTCGTATTGGCATTTTCTTATTATTAGAAAGTAATTTATGCTCGATATGTTTTATATATTAATTATTTTTGTTCTAAACGCCGCGACGTAAAACTTTCAACTGGCATTTTGTGCAAAGTACGTTGGCATTTGCGAATTAAAATTATATGTGTTGCTTTTATTTTATCAACAAATTAATTATTATATATATTATAGTCATGTCTCTGTATATGCGCAGAATGACGAACAAGTTATTCAGTTTTGTTGATAAGAAATTTTTAAGGCACTTATCAACAAATGAAGCGCAAAGCACTCGGCAATTAAAATTATTTTGTTGATGTGACAACACTGGCCGCCCCCGGTTGGTGTATTTGTTAATTGGGCAGAAGACAAAGAAGGAAAACGGAAGATTGTAAGTAAAAAGGAAATCAAAGAAACGAAAAATTCGAGAACACTACGTAAATATTTACAAAATTTACATGATTTATCAAGAATGGAATTCCCATAAATAATGTACAATTTAAGTTTCCCGTGCTGAAATTCCAAACTTATGCATCATTTATAAACAAACAAAAATCAATCAACATTCAGAGCATTTCATACTACAATTTATAAAAATTTTAGTCGATCAGTGAAAAAAAAAAATTGATAATACAATTGGGGGATATTAATGGATTCATTATTAAATGAGAGAGAAAAACTTAAAGGGGAGGAGTATAGAATGATATTTGAGAAAACTCACCACCAAGTTCACCAATAATTCGCTCTGCGAATTCACCCTCTGAGATATCTTCTTCTTCGTCGAAGTCCTCCTCGAGGTCGTCGTCCTCCTCGTCGTCAACGTCCTCCTCGTCGCTAAGTTCGTCTTCTTCGGCAACGATTTGGGCGTCTTCCTCGTACGATGAATCTGCCGAATTAACTATCTCGTAGAAGCCCACTTCCAACTCTTCTTCGGGTTCAACTTCTTCCTCCTCGTCGTCTTCCTGTTCGTCCTCGTCGGCGTCTGAGTGATTTCCAACTGCAGCACCCTCAAGGCTACCTCCTTCCGCCGCAGTGGATCCAACAGCACCAAACTCGTATTCAGCAGCGAAGTTAGCGCTGTTATCGGCGGTCCCCAAGTGATTCTCCCCGACGTGAGATGAGGACAGTGACAGTGGATGGTCAACGCCCAAGTTGCGATTTGCGTTGTTCCTGTCGCCGTCAGTTATGGACTCGATGTTGGGTAACAGCTGCTGATATTTACGCAAGTTCCTGCGATAATTGGTGACGGTTCCTTTACTATTATGGCTGCTGCCCTTCGTGTCAAGCCGCTTGATCGATACTTTCGCGCTTGATCCCTGACGGGAGGCAGCGTCAATAGCCGCTGCGACGGCGATCACAGACGAGCTGCTTTCCTGCAGACGTGCGCTATTGCCCTCCTGCTCGAAACCAGAGATCCTCCTTAAGGAATCCTCCGACTGCTGCTGATCAGAAGCCGACGATGCTCCTGCTGCCGTTGACTTGGAACGCCAATGATTTACCTTGCGCGTCTTGCGATAATAGTTTAGCAAATTGCTGCTGCTATTCGAGGAGCTACTGCTGCGTGCTGCCGGCGCTGCACGTGCAGCTGCACCACGCTGTGGCGTCACTCCAAAAACGTGATTGTTGTTGTTGCTGTTCTCGTTACTGGTGTCTTTTATCTGCTGCTTGCTGTAGCGTGCCGCGGCTGCGCTGCTGGTGCTTGGCAGCTCCTCTGGTGATAGTGTTTTGGAGCGAGTACGTTGGGCCACACAATCTCCACCAGATGTCAATCTCGGTGTACTGTACAGCAGCGGCTCAGCTGCCCGCCTACCACTGGCTCCACGTGCTCCTTGCTGATCAACAGGCGATGCTTCACTGGCGAATGTACTCTGATAATAGCGGCGCTTCTTCAGTGGCGAGTTGTGTTCCAAAGCCTGATCTCCGACCGGCGCAGCTGGAAACGACATGGCAACAACAAAACATTAATTTATTTTCTTTGGTATATTAAATTGTACGGCGAATGTCGATATAATTCTTGAACTGAATTTTTCTTGAATTTAGAATTTGTTTTGCTTGTTTGTTTAATGCGCCAAAAATAACAAGTTAACTTGTCTACACAATCGATATGCTCTTATTTATCAATAAGTTTGACAAATGATGTATTCGATTTTTTTTTTTTTTTTTTTTTTTTTTTTTTTTGTGTAGAAAATGTGAGTAGTGTGACCAAATGCTGACAAAGTATAAAATGTCAGTTTTCTTAAAGGAACTAAAAAATACTTGTAATATGGGTGCAAAGAGCCACAGATGTTTTTCTAATGTCATAACTGTAGGGATACAAATATTTGGCGAGCGTACGTATACTTACATAGATTTTGGCTGTTGATTTGCAGTTGATGCTGGCGTTTGCGATTGGTTGGCGATATTACAGTCTCGCTTCTGTTATCCCCCGATGACGTCACGTTTGAACGTGAGCTGCTTGCCGAAGTTGCAGCGCAGCGTCGTGAGCCTTTAGATTGTTTGTTGTCGCTGTTGCTATTGTTGTTGTTAATATTCTTGCTTGGATTTGTATTAGCGTTTGTTGATATTTTGCTGCGCGATGGACGTGTAACGGCGGCGGCAGAGGCGGTGGCTGATGATGTTGATGTGGCTGCTGTTGTATTGCGTTTCTTGGTATTGTTATTGTTGTTGCTGCTTTTCTTATTATTGTTGTTATAATGACGGTTTGCAGTTACTGTTGTTGTTGTGGATGCAGTTGTTGTTGTTGTTGTTTTACTACCGCCGTGCTGCCCCTCCGTCAATGCAGAGAGCGTTTGACTTTTAACGGACTCGGCCATAGACGACACTTAACCGCACTGGCATCGAACACTCTTAACATGCCAACTTCACAGTATATAGTTTTCAATTTTTACTGTTTCCATATGTATTGTAATTTAATAAAAAATAAACTTAAGGTTATTTCACACACACACGCACTTCTTAAATAAGCTCCAGAGTTCAGAAATGCGTATCAGAGTGAGCAAAATTCATTAATTCACTCGTTAATTGCACACTATTTGACAATAAAGTAGATTTAAACTTTTTTGTTTCTGAGGTTTATTGTATTGAATGTTGCACGTTCTGTTGCTGACAGTCATATGCAGGGAGAGTCTGAAAAGTAATAAATGAATTTTTAGCTATAGTAAAAAATTGTCATCGGTAAATCGATAGAAATCGATAAATATTTCAATTAACTGCACTTGTTATTGTGTATTTTGTTATGCTTTACTTGATTGTAGAAAAAGAGGAAACAAACCCAATATAAAAACCACAACGAACTGTCCAAGACTGTGACCCATTAGTGACTGAACCGGAGACAGGCATGAATTCAATTCAGAAGATCAGTAGCGTGAGGAGAAAGGAATAGGAAGTGCCACGTACCTACCTAGTTTAGTTATAAGGGTGTCTCAGTATGGGTTTCTATGTGAATGTATGAGAAAAATGGAAACAATGTGACAAAGAACCGGCCACTGTATATGTAACAATAGGTAGGGTAGTCTCGCAGATTTGCTGCCCCTTTCAGACTAAAATGAAGACAGGTACTCACAAGCAGCAGCGAATGCAGATAATAGAAGCAACGAAAAGGCAGTTGAAGTAAATACTGATAGCACAAAAGAATACACCACCAAAATGTACACACACTATGCCAAGCACCCTAACGTATAGACTCAACCACTCACACATCGTCATCGGGTTTTGAGCACATTTCAGCAACATATGCGAGAAAGTAAACACACACAAATATGTAAATAAATTAACAGCTGTTTGCTAGCAGCAGCAGCCCCCAACACGTGCATGTACGAGCGAAAGAGAGATTGAGAGTGAGCGCGCTGGCAATGCGCAGATGATTGGGTTGTGAGCGACTTGTTTTGAGTGGAAACTTTTTACAGCGTGAGAGCGTGTCACACACACATGCACGTGCACACTTACATAAAATGAGCGCGCGCACATGCTGCTTGTTCATCAGCTGTTCTTGGCCGTTTTGTTTATATTTTGGTTTTCGTAAGCAGTACCAGTTGTGCTTCTTCCTATATTGTCTATGTGTGTGTATATGTATGTGTGTATGAGAGTAAGAGAGAGTGAGAGCGAGTGAGCAACGAATTTCGAACTCGTTGCTGTCTGTGACTGATTTTTTACTTCTGTATGAGTGCTATGGCTCACGTTTGTGTGAGTGGACTTGTCTTGCTTGTTTCTCTATGAGAATCAATGCATGATCCCGCATATATACACACACAGCAGACGGCTATGTGTATATAAATATACAATAAGCACACGCGACGAACAAAAGATAAAAAAGGAAAACAAGCAAAGTCAAAGCAAAAGCAAAAGGCAATTGTAGCAGCAGCGATGCGTCCCAAGCGAAACGTGTTGTTGGAGACGTTAATGTCTACGTCAGCTGCGGAGCCCTTTAAAACGTCAGCAGCGACGCAGCGTCGCAGCTACACTATTCAAAATAAATGCGTAGTTTGTGCGTACTTCGTGCTATTGCTGTCCGCCCTCATGTTTTCTGTTGATTTTGTTGCTTGCTGTTTTGCCAACTACTTCAATTACCAACTGACAATTGCTAATATAAGCCAACAAACACATAATGAAAACCAAATTGAGTTCAAGGTCGTCAAAAAATGAAACCAACATGAAAATCGTTTGAATTTGATTTTTATTTTCTCAGTTGCTATTGCCAGTTTTGTGTCTTGAAACCACAAGTTTTTCACACCGCACGAATATAATGTTGTACGCGAGGCCGCAAATGGCAGCGCCTTCGTCTACATTTTGTGTACGAGTGCCAAGCGTGCGCGTGTTTGTCTGTGTGAGCAGCATTTTCTTTGCGTGTGGCAACTCCAACATATGGCATACAAAAATGTAATTGCTATGTGTGATGTGTGTGTGTACTGTGGCTATGACTATGTCTGTTTCTGCTGATGTTGATATTACTTTATCAGCAGCAGCAGCACCACCACCAATTGAAAATTTGTAGGGCCTCAAGTTGAGCACATATTCACACACATACATATGTAGATACGTATATATGTACATATATAAATATATTAGTATGTATGTAGATGATAGATATTATATACACACACAATGCAATTACCTTCATGCTAGACTTGTCAACCCTACTCGCTAGCATAATTGATAAGCATTTTTTTGTGTTTCTAGTTTTGCTTGACCACCCTCCACCTCCTCACTCGTCTCATACACTTATATTGCCATATCTACATACATATATACATATTTTGCTGACCTCCTACCCCAACTACTTTATTTTGTACCCAACCCTAAACATTTGTCTAGTGCGTGCATTGTTTGTAGCTTTTTTTTTGAATATTATTGTAAAATCAGTCGAGCATATGACGCCACAACAACACTGGAACAAATGTAACGGGCTTTAAACAGTGTTGCCCTGTCGACTTGTATATCTTAACATTTTCTTTCTCTTTCGCTTCCTTCAATTTCGTCGTTTCTTCTTCCCATTTTCTATTATGAAACTGCTTTTGTGGCCTACGCACAGCTGAGCAGCAGCAGTAGCAACAATGGTGAGTGAGTGAGTGAGAGAAAGAAAGAGTGCAGAGACAGAAAGTGGGGTGTGCGACGTTTGCAGCAACACAGAAGCACCGCTTTCTATTGGGACTATAATAAAGGGCCTGTCGCTGGGGCAGCACAGCAACTTAACCGTAAAGTTGCATTGGAAATTTTCCTGTCGCACACATATACATACCAAAATTGTTTTTTTTTTTTTTTTTTTTTTGCGCTGTATGACGCAATATAATATAATAGAGGGTCAAAAGCAAGAAGAGAACGCAATAAAGCACTCGAGTTAGCTGGCAACCCTAGAGAGCAAACAGAATAAGTAAATGAAGTCAGTACATGCAACAATTAAGTAGAAGCCTTGTCCCTTTGCCATTGTTATTGCAGTGCTACTATGTTGGTTGCCACGCAAAGTGAAAATTTAACCCCAACTATAAGTATTTTGAAAACTTTCAATATATAACATACACAACTTGAGACCCACTACTTGTTGCAAAAGAGGAGTACAAATTGTAGTAGAAAATGAGGCCGAAGCAACAGAACTACGTCATTGACAATCATTTACACCACACGTACTATATACATACACACAAGTATATAAATCTATATGTACCTAAATGGTAAACTGTTATACACACAGAGCGAGAGATATGACGAGTAAATAAATGAAACGAGCAAACGGAATTGTTGCATTTCCATAAGAAATAGGAAATGTAACTGTTTGTTAAATAATTAATTGAAACGAAAAATGCAGCAAAATAAAACTCGTATATGTATTTCTACATTTACTTGGGTTTACTTTAAAACTCAATTCTCCTCTTCCTTTGCTGACGGCCGTTGGTTTCCAGAAACAAATGCAAAAGGGAGCACAAGGCAGAATAAAAGCAGCGACGCTGACGCTAACGTCGACGTTCACAACCATGTTAGTATTTGTAGAAAAGAGAACGCACGATGGGGCAAGCACAGCACATGACGACGTTATACAAACACAGGCAGACACTCACTCACACATGCATAGACTGGCTGGCAAGTAAGTATATCAGCCCCATATCACACAGTACACACACACACACACACAAAGCAAGTACGTGTATATAACAAAACCAAAGCAAGGCGAAAGAAATTGCTTTATATAAAAAAAAAATTGAATGCACACACAGCATTTTTAAAAAATTTATATTTCAGCGTGCTATGTATAGGAGGAATACTTGATTAAAGTACTTTTCAATTATATAAACGTACTGCACCTTTTCAAACAATGCCATATACATTTTATACATTATGTACTAGCACATACACTCAGGTATATAGAAATACGTTTGCTTCGCATCTCAGTACGAACATTTTTCAGCTGTGCACGCACTCAAAACCAACTCACGACTGACTGACGGTCGAAAACGGCAGCAGCAGCAGCAACGTCAGTCTCGACCCCGAGAGCGTATGAGCATGCGAAGCAAATGAGCGAAACGAGTGAGAGTGAATTGTGACTCAGTCAAAGAATTTGCTTAATGTGTATCGCATTCGAGCAGCAACAACGATGAGAGCATTGTATAATTTGGTTACAGCAACATTTAACACATTTACCAAATATACATTATGAGTAAACATACATACAATGTAGCTAAATTAGTTATAGTAAATGAATAAAATAACAGATAAAGAACACAAAAAAAAAACACTCAACTCTTGTTAAACAGGTCACTCAACCCTTGTTGCTAAATGACAATGAGGTCAACAAACCACGTTGTTAGTCTAAAGTATTAATCAAACTGAGCCACATTGCAACATTATTGTAGTATAATTATAGATACTTGATTAATTTATTAACATCGATTTTTATAATTACATTCAAATAAATATATATTATTTCTTCGCAGTGAAACGATTAAAATGAAATTTCATTTCACTCAAAATGGCCGCAGCAGCAGAGAGAACGTGAGCGTATGTATGAACACACTTGAGCTCTCATTGAGAGTGTTTTTCTGTCTCTCTGGCTTTTGGGGGTTGAGCACTAGCATTTATTGCTGGATTTTTCCCATTACCTTTGTTTGGAGTGCCCATTAGAGTGGAATTAGCTTGGCCCTGATCAGCTGATCGCTTGAGTCTTTATACTTCGTGTTGGGTTACAAGCACAGCTGTTCTATCAACTCACACACACACATGTAATGTGGCTAATCTTATAGGGTCTTCTAGAGAAAAATTACCCATACATTGATAGAAAGAAAAATGAATTTGCCTAGAACAAAGGATATATTGGTGGAGTGCTGATAAATATAGTTGCCTCCTACAGTTTTTCTTATTTATAGATAACACGGATCGACCTCACAAATACGATTTCGAATATATCTCTGTTCTGCTCAGAATTATCAGAAAGAGCACCGAAAATATCTGTTGACCTGAGAGCAAGCACATTTTCTGTGAGAGCGCAGTTTGCATGGCCCACGCAGCTCTGTCGACGTCAGCGTCGCTGCTGGCCTACTTGAAAAGCTACTCACCTGCACAAATGCAGCGAGTGTTACAGCAGAATCAACATCTAGCCACAAATGCAAGTCAATTACAATGTGTTGCAGTGTTGTGCTTTTAACGTGAGCAAACAGATGAGGTTGTAAAACCAGTAACAAAAATATACAATAAATATGCAAACAAAATACACACAAACACACACACCACATTACCTCAATATAAAAAGAGGCAATGCAACAGCTCGAGAGAGACTAAAGAGAACGAGCGCAGCGCGCTGCAATGAACAAATAAAAGAGGCCACGGCTGCTGTCGACGTTGCTGCGCTGCTGCAAAATTGGGGCGAAGTGAAGAGAATTAAAAAAAAAGAAAAAATAATAATAATAAATAAATATCAACTTTCGCTTATCGATGTTGTCTGTTTACACTGCGATAAGTATCGTTATAATATTGACTTATCTGTAAAGCAACTAATAGAGCAAATACATTTAATGAATATATCGATATAACAGCGAAATTATCGATTGTTTTTATTTCCATTTGTTGACTTTTAAATGCATACAGCTGGCAATATGGAATGTAATACAACATTTTTGCGTATATTTAATTGCAAGCATATACACTGATCCTTATCTATGCCAATGATGATTTCCTCATTGGGCAATTGCAAGGCACCAAAAAACGCCGAAGCCTTGCGCGAGTCGACGGAGCATGTGGACTCCGATACAGTCGATTCCTGTTCCTTGCTACTGGGATACTGCAACAGCTGACTGAAGCGTGTGGTAATCGTGGCCATGTCAGACTCAGCAACAAGATTTAATTCCCCGCAAGAATTGCCATGAAATATTAGGCTTGGCGAAATATTCTTTAATTTATCGATTAAACTGCGCATCAGGCGTATCGTGGGTATTCCAAGTAAAACCTGAGCTGGTGGCACTTTAGGCAGTACATAGGCTGGCCAATGGCTGGCTGGAATTATGGTGACGGGCACATCGTGAACGGCCTCACGAGCCTCAGCAGAACTGGGCGAGACAACTGAGGCAATCACCGAGATGCATGGAAACTGTATCATCTTTAGCTTCAACTTGCAACTGTGCACCGTGCTGGTCGTGCCCGAGCGTAGAGCGGCAAGTGCACGACTGAAATGTGCCGCTGACATGCCCAGCACAATGAATTCCTGATCTGGACGTGCCGGCGACATTACGTATTCCGGAAAGTAATCTTTGGCAGCAATGGTGACCCATACAAGCGGGGACGTTGTCGAACTATGATCCTCGTTAACAATGAAATGCATTCTTTCCGCTCCCAAGATTATCACGCAATCCTTGGCCAATTTCGCGAGCGTTGCAACAATGGCCTGAAATTCGCGCATGTAAAGCACATCCAGCATCTTGGCACGAAACTTCATGGCGTTTAGTTTTTCCGAATCTGTTCTGGCATTGCAGTCAGCGTGCAAGGAATAAATAAAAACAGAAAAAAAGAAAACGAAAAATCAACACGCTGACTGCTAAATGCGAACTACAAAAAGTATGGGATAATGTATAGAAGCTAATAACATGACTCTACTTATCGATGTACTTCGCACTATCGATAACATAATGAAATTTTATCAAACTCAAAGAATAATTTAATTTACATATTTGCCCGTTTAATAATATTGAACGTGACCAGTGATTAAAAATATCTTTTCTCGAAAATTAAAAAAAAAAAAATATACCCATATAATAGCGTTACATAGAAGTGTTTTGTGTAGTATACAAATAAGTAACATACATTATTCAGTAAAAATAAAGAACAAAATCTATTACAACAATTTTAGCTGTGCTCTGTTTTATAGGCAATTTGCCTTCAAATATAGCGAGATTTGACGAAGCTATTTTGTCAACACTGAACGTGACAGACATGGAACTTAATACAGGAATAGGACAAGTACTCTGCGCCTGGGCTCCCGAGTTCAATGTACAAAAGGCACACTCTTACGCACACACTGACACAGAGGTAAGTTGTGTGTATATATAGAATACTCAAATGCACACATACTAATGCAACTAAGAGTGAAGTTAACCAGGCGACTGGCAGCCAGACAAAGTGCAGAGCAAGTTCGAGTTTATGTTTTGGCTTTTTTAAGGGGGCGAAACAGCGTGCAAAGAGCAAAGCAAATGAAACGCACCAATACAGACATCAACTGTTCTCTCTCTCACTCTCCCTCTCGCTTCTGTTCACCTTCTTCAACATATACCCAGCACACACACACACACACACAAACACACTCAACAACAAAGTTGCTGTCAGGGAGGCAGGCACAGAACAGGATTGAATTTTGTTTTTATTTGCTGCATTGGCGGAAAAAAGGAGGGCGTCTGAAAGGAGATAAAGAATGGAGCGGCTCTCCTATCTTCAGACTCTCTTCCCTGCGCTCGTTCTGTCATCAGGAACGGAAATCAAATTATGTATATGCTGCCCGTAGGCGTCGGCAGAGTCGATGTCGCCGTCGTTGTCGTCGCAGGCAATTGACTGCGCTAGAGTGTGTTTGCATTGGGACTTGGGGTCAAAAATATATTCCTTTCACAGTTCAATCAACTTTCAAGGTTGTCTTTAGTGACGTTTAAAGCGTCACAACATGACCGCACTTGACTTAGGAGCTCGCTGGCAATAGTGACATCATCAGATCAACAATAACTTTGTAGCTCCCTTCAATTTACCTACCATGATCAGAGAATCAAAAAATAAAGGAAACCACAATGTAAGAACTCCCAAATTATTAAAATAATTTGGACGTGCCATTTAATTTATTCGTGACCTTGCAACCATTCGGGGATTGTTCGGTTCTTTTTAAAACATTTCAGTTTGCCGCATACATCAATGACGTCACACGCATTGAAAATGTGTATTTCATAAGAATGTGTAAGAATCTTAAATTAAACCTCGCTCATTATGTGCCATAATGAATATCGGAACATTGTTGCTGCTCAGAGCATTACTTGCAAAAAACGAGCACGAGTTGCCAATCACTAGAACGAACCTTCGGCGCAACTCAATGCAATGTGACCATAAAAGCTAAGCAAACGCAAATCGAAATACAACAAATAACAACAACATCGACAGTAGCACAATGCAAAAGTCAAATCCATATAAAAAGCTGACAAGGGGCCAAAATTAAAAACAAATAAAATAAAATACGGAACGCTTGAGATTCAACGTGACTGCATCGAGGGGGCTATCACACACACACACACACACACACACGCAAACACATATACTGTCACACAATTAAAGAGAAGGAAAAAAAAGAGAAATACACGCACGCTGCAGCTTGGAGCATAAATAAAAGAGAAAGTATAAATTCAACAAGATGCGCATCAGTCAAACAAATTGATGGATATACATATAAATGTATGTATATATATATATGTATGTGATTCTATTAACATATTCAAAATAGAATTAAATAAATTTCTTGTCGTCACTAACACAATCATACATACGAGCATACACACATACACTCACACATACATATTCAGGATAGACACCCTACAATAACTGCTCTGATCAGCGTTGCCAACCAATTTGACAAGTCTCCACATACATATGTATATTGAAAGCAATTTAATTGACAAACTAATTGAAAGTAAAGCACGCATTTGAGGGAATTAGCTTTTTATATTTTGTCGCTGTACAAAAATCACTTAAGCAGTCAAATTAAAAAGTTTTTGCAATTTTCAGCATGGTTTTACACAAAAGCATTGTAAAAATCAATATTGAAGCTTTACCTCATACACAACTTTTTCGTCATACACTTTTTAGCACTTGCATATTTGCGTATTTCATTACTGTTTTATGCACAAGACTATATTGAATACTTTTCTATATTTGTCAGATCGGTTTCCACAAATAAATTACTTAAAAAGTAATCAAGAAATGCAAATGGTCGACATTTTGTTTTCTGTCTGTGTGTGACAGGCCACTCGCTGTTCAGGCAACTGATTCGACGGGCGAACTCACACACATACAAGCCATACGAAATACACAAATATTTGTATATGTATATGTATACAGTATGTGATGGATCAGAATGTGTGTGTGTGTGTGTGTGTCTCGTTTGAGTGGCCAGCGGAGCACCGAAGAGCACAAATTGTGCAGAGACAGAGGGTGTCGCAATAACCAAACGCACTGCATTTACATAATGTTTTTGATTTTGTGCGTTATGCAGGAAGGTAGAACTTACCTTTTGGATATTATTGTAGAATGATTTGCACAATTTTCACAGAGATTTTATTAATTTCTACACGTAACAAAACTCCGACTCCGACACTGGCATCGACAGCACAGGTCACACTGTTCCGATATTGTGTGTTACCGTGCCTCTGTATAAATAATAGGTGCTATCGATATATCGATTAGTAACGTTGAATTGGACGAACAAATGTGTTATCGATTAAATACCGACATCCCCATTTTTTTTATCATTTCGAGTTCTTATAGGAAAAACTAAACAGCCCGCGAACACACATACCACATAACGAAAATTTCTAATTAAAGCCCAGTTAAAATACTACGTTACTTTGCTTAACACAAATACAAACGCTGAAAAATCTATACACATAGGCATAGCGAAGCTCCCAATAGAAAAGCGCCAACAGAAAAACACACAAACAAGAACAAGAGCACCACCAAGAACAGCAACAACAACAACAACAGCAACAGCAGCAGCAAGCGGCTTATCAGAAGTAACAACAACAAACAACGACATTAATTATAATCAAACAGGGCCAAAAAAATACATGAAAAGAAAATAGTAAAAGAACTTAAAAGGAAACAGTTCAGTCATCAACTGGCGCACAGCATACAACGCCGTAGCAGCAATTTATCGTGATAGTTGATTATTGACTCAGTGACGTGTCCCAACCAAGTTTTACAACACAATTACAATGTGCGGCTCCCCGAATACATCAGCTGGCGGAACAGGTGCACGGGCACTGATACTGGTCGGTGGCTATGGTACACGTCTCCGACCACTCACACTGAGCACGCCCAAGCCACTTGTGGAATTCGCCAACAAGCCGATACTCCTCCATCAGCTGGAGGCGCTCGTTGATGCGGGCTGCCATCAGGTGAGTCCATATCACGGCGTTGATGTTATATAAACTAATCGGAGAGCACATATTTATTTAGGTCATATTGGCCGTGAGCTATCGGGCAGAGCAAATGGAAAAGGAACTGAAAGCAGAAGCCGAGAAACTGGGCGTGGAACTGATCTTCTCACATGAAAGTGAACCGCTGGGCACAGCTGGACCCTTGGCCCTGGCCAAGCCACTGCTGTCCGCCAGCTCCGAGCCATTCTTTGTACTCAACTCGGACGTGATCTGCGATTTCCCGTTTAAGCAATTGATGCAGTTCCATCGCAATCATGGCAAGGAGGGCACCATTGTAGTGACCAAGGTGGAGGAACCATCCAAATACGGTGTGGTGCTTTACGACGAGAATGGATGCATCAAGAACTTCATTGAGAAACCGCAGGAGTTCGTTAGCAACAAAATCAACGCTGGCATTTATATATTCAATCCATCGGTGCTGGAGAGGATTGAAGTGAAGCCCACGTCCATTGAGAAGGAGGTGTTCCCGGACATGGCACAGCAACAGGAACTGTATGCCATGGATCTAACCGGCTTCTGGATGGATATTGGACAGCCAAAAGACTTTCTAACTGGTTAGTTGACTCATCTTCAAGCTGGCCGTGTCTATGTGGCCTTATCAGCAATTGGCCCATTAACGTTATACGTTATCAGCTATCAGTTCACTTCACTCCTTCATTCCCTTTATCTGGTTTCTTGGAACAGTCCCCCAGTTGATTCCCCAAATGCTTGATAGAACGATATTTCTAATTCACTGGAAAACCAAATCGAATTGCTGATAGGGGGTTTCTCTTCTACCATACCTGGCATGATACCTCATATCATTCATCCATCTATATGCATTTGCAGGCATGTGCCTCTATCTCAGCTCCCTGCGTCAGAAGCAATCCTCGAAGCTGTATACTGGACCAGGCGTGGTGGGCAATGTCCTGGTGGATCCGACGGCCAAGATTGGTGAAGGTTGTCGCATTGGACCCAATGTTACCATTGGACCGGACGTCATCATAGAGGATGGCGTCTGTATCAAACGATCGACCATTCTCAAAGGTGCCATCGTACGCTCCCATTCCTGGCTGGACTCCTGCATCGTGGGCTGGCGCTCCACTGTGGGACGCTGGGTGCGCATCGAGGGCATCACGGTACTCGGCGAGGATGTCATTGTCAAGGATGAGCTCTATGTGAATGGTGGACAGGTGTTGCCGCACAAGAGCATCGCTGCCAGTGTGCCGGAGCCACAGATCATCATGTAAGCTGCAGCTCAGATGCGGAAGAGGAAGAACAAATTGGTTTCTTTGTAAATATTTGATTATTGTTTAATTCTTCTCCTTGATTCGGTTTCGAGTTGCACCCAATTGCCTTTTGCGTGTGTGCGTGTGTGTGCTTGTGAGCATGTGTGTGTATGTGTGTGTGTATAAGTGTACACTATTTGTTTATGTACTTTTTAAGCTGAATGTTTGTCAACGATTGATTCTAAATAACATTTCCAATAATTAGCCAGTCGAAACTTAATCAAAGACTTTGATCAGAATTAATTAAATTATTTTTGCATACATTCATATTTATAACTCAATGCATACACTTAAGATTTTATATGTAACTGAAACAATTCAATTATAGTCGAAATATACGAGAATATATAATGAGTATTCATTTTAATATTAACATGGATATTACCATAAAACATATTTAAGAAAGAAGGGATTTAGATGGGAGGGGACCTTATAGATTATAGCCAGAAGAGTGAAAAAATTATAAAATTAAAGATCTCCTTAATTTTACCAAACCTCAACCGATTTCGAAATATCCTATTCTATATAAAATCTACATTCAAACTTCTTGAATCCCAGTGCGGACTATACCTTAGAAATTATGGCAAAAATGTGAAATAATTTTAAGAAATTCGATAATTTGATTTTGAGGGTCCCGAATTAAGTAAAATATCCGGTTTGAAAAACTATCAATTTTTTTGAGTCCTAGTCTAAAAGTGTATCAAAAATTATCCATGTTTGTACTAACCCTTCTAACCAACAGTTCTGAAAAGACATAAAATATGAAAAATTTTTAAATAAAAAGAGGTTTTTTTTTAAGGAATATTATTTTGAAATTTTATAAAATATTGAACATATAACAGGACGTAGACAACCCAAATTGTCCTACAATTGTTACCTTGACAACGGCTGCCGCCCCAACAAATGAAATGGAAACCTTCCATCAGTATCTGCGTAGAAAATGTTGAGAACACTTGGCAAGCTAGATGCAGTGCAGCAGAATCTGCTATGGGAGGACAAGCAAGTGAAATTTGATATGCCAAATCTGTGAGTATAAAGTGAATCCAATGAGGTTTGCATTAGTAATCGGGAATTTTTGGTATCTTTCCGCAGACATACGCGATTACGGAGTGGTGAAAAGATATTGGATACGATATATCATATTGAGGATAGCAAGGGCAATCCGGGGGATACGGGTCGATTGCTGGTCACCAATCTGCGCATACTTTGGCACTCGCTGGTCCACAAGAAGTTTAATCTATGTGGGTGAAGATTTGGATAAAATAATTATCTCTATATATAAATTCATCTCCCCTTAGCTATTGGCTATGCCAGGATTGGCACCGTCAACACCCGAGTGGTGCATATGCACACAAAGGGGAGGATTCCCAGCCAGGCGCTCTATATACTGGCCATTAGCAGTGAGACACGTTTTGAGTTCCTCTTCACGGACGTGTCCGGCGAGACAGCACGCCGGGAGCAGCCCATCTTTGCCAGCGTATTCGATGTACATCTGTAAGTCCAGTGTTAATCCTCTGGTGTTACTCCGCCTAATCCTCTCTATATTATTTGATTTAGGTTGTATCAACGCACGTTTCTGTATCGGGATCTGAAGCTACGTGGCGCCATTGTGCAGGCGGGTCAGTTGATTATATTGCCGGATGAGCAGGTGTACAGTCAAGTGCAGGGCGTGTGGAATCTCTCCAGTGATCAGGGCAATCTTGGCAGCTTTGTGGTGACAAATATTCGTCTTGTTTGGTACGCCGATGCCAATGAAACCTTCAACATAAGTCTACCCTATCTGCAGATCGATAGCGTTAGTTGAACTCCACTTTAGGCAGATCCTGTGTTTGATACATATTCCCTGTTTCAGATAAGGATACGCGAATCCAAATATGGTCCTGCTTTGGTTATTCAAACTGCTGAGACGGGTGGTGGTTATGTTCTGGGCTTTCGCATCGATCCCGTCGAGCGTTTAACGGAGCTGATCAAGGAACTGCAATCTTTGCACACCACATACACGGAGCAACCCAACTTTGGTGTTCACTACGATCCATTGGAGGCACGACAACGTCTGGCGGAAGCTGCCGAGGAAGCAGCTCAAGCGGCTCAGTTCAAGATTGAGGACTACCAGGAGCTGGATGAGAGGCAGGAGCGTGAGATAAATACCAAGCTGAATAACTATTTGGCCGAGGGTTGCCTAGGTGGGTTGCAGAAGGATCAGGAGGTGCCTGCGCCCGTCTATTGCAAGGAACTTGGCTTTGCCATGGAACGCATACCGGAAGGATACAAGCTGCAGGACCTGTGGAACGTTATGCCCACCAAAATGTCCAATTATGATGAGTAATGTTAAATAAAGTTGAGGGTTATTTTAGAGGTTATAAAATAACCATATAGAAATAACGGGGGATTAAGTTTTCGAATTTCAAAAATGTACATTCATTTAAAAAAATTGAGTTCAAAGAAATTGATTTAAGAATTTCCACTGGATTCCCTTAAGTGGTTAACTCTATTTATATTCTAATTCTTCAAAAACTTTTAAAAACTTTGTAATATTCAATATTCTTTAATAAAATACCTGGTAATTGTTTATATCTTTGACGATTTTATTGATGCTTTCAACTCAATGTGTGTTTTTAAGTAATGTAGCTCTCTCATTTCATTCGTTTTGGTTTATCTGTTATCTTTTGTTGTTAGTGATTATCTATAGGTTTCTCTTGGACTGACTGACCGACTATATAGTATATGTCAACTTGAGATGAAGTCCAATTCGTTGATTGCTTAAAAGTTAAATTATTACGATAATTTCTATCTGTATATCTATGCATATGCGTTCCATTCTTTGAGATATAATTATCAAAGCGAAACATTTTGGTTGTCTTTTAATATTAAATGTAGTATTTAAAGATAATTTGTTTCTGTTTTGAGTTCTCTTTTTGTTTATAAATTAATTCATATCACAACACACAGTTGATTTGACCGGCATGCACTACAATCATCGTGTTTTCTTTCACATACTATATATTTATATTCTGTATATAGATTTATTTTTGTTAAATTTTAAGAGAAGTTATCAATTTTTTTGTTGTCTATGCTATAAATTCTAACAAACTTAATTTAAGATAGGAAATTAAGCTTAGTTGTGGCGTTTTTCTGTGGCATTTCAAATATTATCTGTTCTACTCTTTTCTTGCCTCAAAGGCATTTACAATATTACACACATACAAATTTATTTAAACATTTTCAAGAGAGACAAAAATGTAGTTAAATTTGCCAAAAAAAAAGCAACAAAATAAAAAACGTAAACTAAATTTACATAGGCGCTTATAGAAAAATATCATATCATATCAGGAATGGCTTATATATTAGGATTTGTATTGTTTTCTATTTTGTTTTTATCATTTTTATACATTTGCTGTATTTATAATTTTGTAATACTTTCTTCTTATTAGATATCATTATTTATTTGATAGAAGGAATTCTAATTAAACATAAATTCTCAATTGCCGAGTTTGAGTTCAATTTCATTATAATATTCGTTTAGTTATTGGATTCAGTCTTGAAGACCAGTTAGCATTATTATCAATATTATTATTATGACATACATATAGCATAAGTTGACTCAAAAAGTTATAGTTACATTTCCAAATTGTTTCTCGAAACTTTGAACACAAATGAAAAAGACTCTTCCAAACAATAGAGACGACGCTTAAACACTAAACTAGTACCAACAACTTGGGATTGGGATTGGGTTTCCATGATTCTGCTTACTACAGAGCATTGGATTACTACACAAGGCTTTCCAATGGCTGAACTTGATAGTAAACAAAGTAATAGCTTTCTGATTTATAAGTATATATCATATATCTATGTTTGTTTAGGTGTTGTGGCTGCTAGCGGAGATATGTTGACGCGCCCGCTGACGTGTCATGGGCGGCGATTTACGCATTGGAGATGCGCTTCTGCTGCTTCGTGTTTTTGGCGCAGTTTTGGCTGCTTTTGGTGGAGCAACTTCAGCAGGTGTTGGTGCAGCAGCTGCACGTTTTATGCGGCGCACAACTGCCTTTGTTGCAATATGAGCTGGTGGGGGATATGGCGGTGGCGGTGGTGGTGGTAATGACAAAAGTTTAGCGCATTCTGTCAATTTGACAAGAGCTGCTTTTGTCGATTTTGTATCTGTTGTTATTGTTGCTGTTGGTTTGCGTCGCCTCTTGGCTGTGAGCAACGGCGCTCGACGTCGCCGTTTTGTGGCACGTGTTGCATTGCTTGTGTTGGCTGAGGTTTTTGTGTTGCAACTGTCTTCATTCTGACTGGCATCCTTGACTTCATTGACTTGCTTGATATCCTGGCTAATGCTACTTTTGGCAACGAGCACACGATGTGGCTCAAAGGCTGAACTCTCCGCATTAAGTGGCAATTTCACTTTGCTACAAAATTTATCAAAAAATTAAATATCTTTTCAATAGCAACATATTCTAAAAAAATTCACCTGGCCTTTAGTTTATATTCCTGCAATGGCTGTGTATTTTCTAAATCCTCCGAGTCGACATCATCCTCATCATCGCTATACGCTGGAGCAACACGCGCCGAGAATTTTGGTCGTTTCAGCTCAAAACCACGAGCCTTATTGCTACAAATGGAATCGAATTCCAATATATCTATGTATGTTAGGAATATTTGAAAATGTCATGCTTACATCTTGATGGGTGTTATGGGCATGGGACGAATGGGCTTGAACAGGCATAGATCCATGAGCAGACTGTCGGTGCTGGGATTCCGAGCACGGGCCGCCGCCGATCGATGCAGCTCCGTTGGCTGCTTGGCATAACGTTGCAGGTATTCAGGTGTGAGCACAAAGTACTTGGGGCTAGTGGAGAAGTAACGATTCCTCATGATTGCCGTCTCAGACTCGGTGACTTTCGGAAAGGTTTGTGTCATGACACCACCACCACTGCAGTCATTCTTGCGCATCAGCAAATGACTGTAGCGCTGGTGAAGACTTTGACTTTGATTCTGATGCTGGTTTTGGCTATGATTGGGCTCCAACGGCTGGGCAGACGTAGTAGCCACTGGCGTTGAGGCCGACATGACCAACGCTTTTTGCACCGTGTCCTTGATGAATTCGGTGCCGCGATGCAAACGGACAGAGAGCGTCTTCATGAGAGCGCTGGCCGCATTGCTGGCAATGCTGCTGCTACTCCCGCCCGTTGCCGTTGTGGAACGTGCCGCCTGATCGGATCCCGTTGCATTCGATGCGGTGGGTGTGGATGTGCTCGTGCCTGCATTAACATTGCTGACATTGTTGCTGGCTGTATTAATTTTACGTGTCGCTGCGGAATCGTAGGTATAGGGCGCTGCTTGCCCAGTTGCTGCCAGCAACATTCTTATTGCTGCTCCTCCTCCTGCTGCTGTTGCTGGAAAATGCAGCTGATGATGATGTTGGCCTCAGCTTGCAGACTCCAACTCCAGCTGTTCCTCAAACCTATTTACAATTTGTATTACCTATTATAATTTCACTTTGTTTATATGGTTGTGTGTGTGTGTGTGTGCATGTGTGTTATTCTTTTGTTATTACTTTTTGCTGATTGCCGCTGCTTCCTTTTCACTTCATCAATTTTTCCCCAAATTGCGTCTGTGCACACTCTTTCTCTTCGCACACTACAGCAGCAACAACACTACTACAAACTTATTCAACATACTCCTACTACTGATTTGCCTTCCATTGTGTGTGGCTGTAGTTTTGTATATTTGCGTATCCAATTTACCGGCCAACAAACACTGGCTTCGCACTTGCACAGTTACTTTCTGTTGTTGCTATCTCAATTTGGCTGTGTTTTCACTTATTTAGTCGTATTTTTTTTTGCGTTTATCCTATCTGTTTTCTTGTTGCTTTTCGCCAAAAACACAATTTTTACGTTTTGCTATGTTTTACACCTTACTACACTGCACGTTCATTCATCAGCAGCTGTAGTTAACGCAGATACTCACCACACACAGAGGTGTTCGCAATCTCCCAACAGTTGCGGAACAGAGTTGCAAGAATATTATTAATTTCAGAAAATTGTGTAAATATTGTATATGTCATTCGAGAGTTTATCTAAAAAAATTTGACTTGACTAGATGTATTTCAATTGATTACTTTGTAAAATGATGAGCGATTATTGAAATGGTAAACACATTTTATCTTGCTTGAAGTATGTACACACTGTTGGTTGGTAGCGGCACTCTGAAATATTTTGCGCAAAGGCATATTAAATATTGTATTTTATTGCTTAATTTATGTATACACTAAATATTTGAAAATTTATATTTGTGAACTGCTAAAGTTTTCTTTCCTTAAATAATGAATTTTCTTTTTTGGCCTTTGATGTATGCATGTGTGGGCACTTTTCAAAATTGCATTCCCAGTGTGACCAACTTGCTTTACTACGAATGGCTAAATACCACTTGCGATTTCTGTGAATGGTATTTTTTTCATTGGCGCAATATTTAAAACGCAATCATCTTCACAAATCGCTTTCTTTTTTGTTGTCCATCAATTTCAGACTATTATTGTAATTCGATAAAAGGAGCTGCTGTAACAGCAGCTACTGTATGCCGTAAGGCGAAGAACCAATCTAAATTTCTAGATAGGGCATCGATTTCAAGTTTATTAAGGTTAAATAATTGCCAAAGCGCATGCGGTGCACAATTTACGAGAGCGACGCTGCTTAAGAATTTCGCAATGGCAGAGTCACGCTTTTGGCTCAATTTGACTGGGCACCACCTAGGGATACCTCTCAGTGCAGCCGCTGTTGCTACTCCTGTTGTTGCTGCTGCTGCTGCTGTGACAGAAGTGTTTTTTGGCATGTCAAATGGCCGTTGAGCACCTCTTTGTGCCGCCCCTGCACACAGCCATTGACTGCCTTTTAATAACATTATGAAAACGCGTGTTTTACAGCTCATCAGACCTGGACTGTCTGTCCGTCCGTTGATTTAAGTGTGGCTTCGACTTGCTCATACCCTGTAATGCAGGCAGCAAAAAGGGTTTGTGGAAAAAGAGGAGATGCTGAGTATATCGCCGTCAGTTATGTTACAATCTCTGACAGCAATTGCTCTGTGGTATTTGTGGTGCACTCTTTAGGCGGGAGCGCAGAAATTGTTCGGCCAGTTTAGCCTGTTAGCCTGCCAGTTACGAGTTGAGTCCTCTAGCCAGAGGACTGCACGGCTGGAGGTCGCATTGGGGGTCGTCGACAGCGACAGCGTCAACGATTGCGACTCGAACTGGAACCGCGGCAATGGCAACGGCAACGACTGCGGCAACGGCTGCGGCGTCGGCGCCCTCCCATTGCGGCACCATGCAGCCACGCGCATCGCCTTCTGCGCAACCGCAGCCGCAGTCACAGTTACAGTCACAGTCACAGTTGCTGTCGCCGTCGCGTAAACGTCACAAAAGCCAGAAGCAGCTACACACACTTACACAAATACTTACACTCACACTCATACATATACACAGACACAGCGAGAGAGCTGCTCATAGGCTATAATTTTCCAATATGCAAATGTGTTGGGACTGCACACAAAATGGCGCAATCGTATCTCGCACGTGGGACGAAACCGCATCCAATTGCCGAGCCCGTTGCTGGACTGCGTGCGCTCATTAAGAACTCTATCGATGGGGGTCTCTCTCTCTCTCTCTCTCTCTCTCTGGTTTTGAAGTTGACTCTCGTTCTCTTTATGTTTCGGTATGACTGGTTTGACAATTATGCAATTTTGCAGCACGACTAAACAAATTATTTTCACTAAATTAATTCTTAACTCGTGCTGGGCGCACTTCTCTCGATAACCACAATTATGATTACAATAAATGAGTGTGGATTCAATTTTCGAGATGAAATCCTTACGCTCTGGATTGACATGTGGCATGTCATGGCCTGGCCATTGATAACTTCCATGGACAGAGGTTCTTAATCATGCAGCTGCTGCTTCCAAGGATCAGCGCGTGCTTTAACAAAGAGACTCCAAATCTGCTCAATGACAAAAGCTGCCTGCTGCGCCGAGTGCTACGATCGATCCTTGACAGATGAAAGACCAAATACATTCCTTAAAATCCTAGACAATTATCATGAAATTATGTAGGTTTAATTATAATAGGAATTTAAATTCAATTCAATTTTGCATTAACAAAAAACTATTAAAAGTTGTTCATTGTTTCTAAATATATAATACTGCAGATAGTCGATTTGGGTATATGAATATAATCTTTAAATGCTCATTAATTAATCCTTATCAATGTCCTCCAATATTTTTTATAATCACAGAGTAGGAAATCAACAGGAATCTAACAAGCAACTTTTTTTTTATTAGAAATTAATTTACAAATTAAACAAATTTATTTTCGAAAAAAATTCTAATCTTTTATCAATTTGTTTTATTCTATGTATGACATTTCCGTAACTTAAAAACGAAAATTTACTCAAAATCCGAGATTTTTTTTCAAATTAAATCTTATTTCAGCAAATTTTATGTAAAGTAAATTATTAGACAATTTTTTACGATTTGTTTGGACTAATAAATTTCTGTGTGTGTTTCGGAAATTCAATTAAAATGTTGCGATCTACATAAATTAGGAACTCTATTCCCAAAAATGAACACAAAAATATATATAAAAAAACACAGGAATTGTTTATAATCAGGAAGATAAATGATTATTGAATATAAGCGCATAACAAATTTTAGAGCATTGTTTTCTAATTTTTCTCGAACTCGAAAATAAAACCAAAACGAAAAAAACCGATTTGTATTACACCGACAGAAGGTTTCGAATGGCTAATAGGTTCTATATATGTATATATCTATATGTATGTATGTGAGTAGGGAGAGTTCTATGAAGTACTTGGCCCTCTATTATGGCGATTTCAATTACATTTGATTTGCTCTCAACTTGTATACAGGTGTGAAGAGGGGAATTCGTCTTCTTTCATTTTCAGCTCGTCTCATAATGAAAAAACCATAAATCATTTCACAAATGAACTTCAAATTCTCATCATCTTGTTTTTTTCTTCCATATACATATGTATGTTTTTTTTTATGTTGTTCTTTATCATTTTGGTTTTATCCATATTTTATGCCTTTATGCTATTCTCTTTTCTACTTCTTATTGTAAAGTGTAACATTGATTAAGCATTATTAGCGTTTATTGTTGTTGTTGTTATTATTGCTATTGCTATTGTTATTGTTGTTCTTGTTCTTTTTATTTGGTGCTTCATAGACAACGATGTTGTTGTTGTTGCTGTTCGCACAGTGGGACATTTTCCATCATCAACACTTTGGAATGATGGAACGTTTCGTTGTTCAACTCTGTCAGGCCCCCAGCTCTGGCTACACAGCCCCTCCTCCGTCCCCTATAGACTCTGCTGCGCCTGCGCCAGTTGTCCAGGGGAGTCCCAAAACTCAGAGGCTTGACCACCATATGTACATAGATGCATATGTATGTATGTATATGGATATATATATATATATATTTAGGTATACTATTGTTGTTGTAAATCAAAATTGATTTGCTTTCTGTTCAAAACGTAATGAAGTTTTTAATGGACTTACAGAGCGGTCGCTTAGGATTGGAACTTGATTGTAAATAATCGTAGATAAAAAGATTAATTTAATGCATCGAATGGAAATATTTCTAATGTTCAATAGCCATAACATTTTAGCATTAAAGCTGTCAAAAGGAATTTTCAAATAATAATGTTTTCTTAAAAACGTAATTGCGTGATTTTGAGTTCCTTTTTCCAGCTTTTTTAAGAATTATGAGAATATTATATACAACAATTTCATAACTTTTAAGAAAAATTATAAATAATTTGTTTATAAACAAAGTATATGCATTTTAAAGTAAAAATAATAATTATTATTTTATCTATTTGTAGCTATATTCAAATAGCATATACAGGTCTATTCTCAAATCCGAATAAGAAAGATATGTGCTGTTTTGGTATTGGTTTCGTTCGGATTCGTAATTGAAAACTTTTCTGATAGTAAATTTTTTATGATGAAATCCTTCAAATATTTCTAATATTTTAGCAAAGTTTTGAGGGCTGACGAAAACTCAAACGAACATTGCCAAAAATGTGACAAAACAGATAATCCAAATTGTCAGCAAGAGATGGGGATATTGAAAGAGATATATCTATATCTATATATAAAAATTGATATACATTTGAAGAGTTCAGAGACGTAAGGGGAATGCTGCAGTGCATGCAGATGCCACTGAAAGCACTGGCCATTAGTCAATTCGAAGGGCAGCAAACGACAAGCGGCCAATAAAATTGCTGTGGAGAAATGGCCATAAACACAGCGGATGCCCAAAAAGAAGCCAAACTTTTTGGCCAAAATGAAAAAATAAACATAACAAAAATAAGCAATGAAAGCTACCACAAACGAAATATGTATGTACATATAAAAGTGATGAGGAAAATTGATTTTGCGGTAGCCGAGGCAATAAATGTTTTGCCCAAATGCTAAATACAAGTTGAACATGCAACAGCAGCATGCAACCAGGAGAGTCTGGGGTCAAGGAGGAGGGAGAGTCAACGACGTTGGTTGAGGGTCAAGCAAATCAAATGGCAAACGGGCAACTGGTCCTGCGCAGTGCATGGCCAGCAGAATTTTTGACAATGTGAGAAATATGCATGGCAACAACATGAAGCACAGGACACTGGACACTGGACACTACACTTAACCCGCACTTACTCCGCACTGGCCACTCCTCGCACTGGTCGCTCACTTTGTGGATTTGGGTTTTGTTGGGATTGGGCGAATGGTGCGCCAAGTGGCCGTTGTGGCTGCATTGGAAGGAAATATGATGACATATCGCGTCATAGTTCAAACGGCAGGGAATCCTCTGATCAATTTTGTACACAGCACGGCGCCATCTTTTCGACGAGACCCCATTGCAAAGAGCTTTTGCTGCTAAATACACTTCAATTACTTGACAAGTCCGTTTACTAATGCGACGCATATGTAACACTCTTCTATTTGAATTCCTTTAGTATTTATTTTTAAAATTAACACGCTTTTACACTTTTGCTGCCATTTTATCTGTAATCAGCTGATCACGCTCCCATCGATTTTTCAGTCCCTATCGATAGTCAGTCACGCTTTATTACTTATCGATAGCTGTCTTTATGCTATAATCGAACTTTACTTTTTGTGATGACAATTATTGAAATTTGAACGAAAATGAAACTGACTCAATACTTGTATTTCCTGATATCGCTGGCAATGCCAGCACTTGGCGTCGTCTTAGGTGATAGTACCGTCTATCTGGACGAGAACACATCAAGGGATATCTATGGTAATGGCTATGGCGTTGATGTCCTCCGCATCTATTGCTATGCGGGTACTCCGCGATCGTTGAGCAAGATGTTCGAGTCTGTTGAGGTTGTGCTGGGCATTGACAGTGAGGATTACTCGATGTATGACGGAAAGACGTCGCAGCATGTGCTGGAACATTATCATGGACATCGACCGCTCTTAAGCCTTAAGCGTCATGTCCAGTTGGATCCTTTCGATCATCAATGCATCGGTATCGCCACAAATGTGAAGTATAATGTGAACTTGAGCCGTGTGAGATTGGATTGTTGGCGTCTGATACAGATGATCGCTGGTATTCTTACCTTTTGTAGTGCTAGTTGGTTAGCTAAGAATATTCTTCCAGTACAATTTCTGTTCTGCCAAAGGATGTTTCAGGTGATGGGATGCACTTTGATTTATCTCAGCACTTCGCACCGACCTGCATCCACTGCGTTGGTCCTGATCCTTATAGTTGTTAATTACTTGCGAGGACGACTGATGAACTGGACACCTCTTTGTATCTCGCGCTCTCCACGACCCTGGCTCAACCAGGATGACTACTATCTACAGACTCAGATTGAGACGGGGCAATCCTTACAGAAATTACGTCAGTTTATGCTGAGCACGGATTCTCCCCAATCGCTAGTAAACTCACTACATGATCCTGAGCGCTTTTCTCAATTTATGGCTGGATCACCGCATCTTGGCGACGCAGAGATCAATGAATATTCGCGACACATTGAAGATGCCATGGAGAACGAGGTCGTCGATACAGCTCGAGGGTATCTGCAGAGGAATTTGTATTATCGGCCATCTGGACGGAATATTGCCTATCGCCAGGCACCTAAAGACGTTATTCCTGACGAAGGATGTCTGAATTATCTGGGAATTTAGTTGAAATAACGAGACGAAGTCAAATAATTGTTAAATGTATTTAAAAGGAAAATTATGTTGAATTATTTTTATACTATTTTAATAAATTATGAAGAATGTAATATAAAGTGTAAATTAATATATATTTATATAGTAGGCAAGAGTATTCAAAATTCATCACTGCTCTGATGTAACTTCAAGTTTTCTTCTTTTACGGTTCTGTGTATGTCTTTGTGGTGTTTGTGTGCTTTTGGCCTGGTCAGTGGCGCATTTTTCTCGAGTGCGCCAAATCGTGGCCATAATTTTTTATTATCCAATGCCGAGACACAAGACGCTGGAGCCACCGACTAGGCTCCATTGTGGACGGACCCTTCTCATACCAATACCTCGGTATGTACACATGCTTGGAATTGCTGTTTGGGCTTCTGTTGGTTAGGTGAGGTTCGGTCAGTTGGTTTGTTTGTTTTTCCTTTTTATTTATTTATTTTTATTTTTATTATTTTTTTTTTTTTTGTTGTTGTTCGGAGCATCGCCAAGTGCAGTTCCTTGAGTAGCCATAAAAATAATTAATTGGCTTTTATGTGGCAGGAGCCGTTGAAGTTTCGCTTTTGGCCATTTGCCGTTTGCTGCTCGCTGACCATTGGTTGTTATCCCCCCCCCACAACACACCGGCTACTTTACCTCCCCCAACCCCTTGCATCATCTGTTTTAATTAGTGTTATTAATTATCATCATCAGACGAGAGTGCATCTGTTTTGCGGTTTACTGCGGAAAACTCATTTCCGCTTTTGCATGGCGGCCATTTTGTTTTCGTTTCATTGTGCAACTGTTTTTAGTTTTAAATAATTCACACTGAAGAATCTCTTATAATTAGTTTTGCGGTATAGACGGATAAATAATTGAAATATATACATACATATATAGAATATACATAAATATGTAAAAGTACTTTTAATTAATTTTTGAATATTTCTTTTTGTTTATTTCCATATGCACTTAATTTTTATTTGTTAATAATAGGTTAAGTTAATATGTAAATATTTGGAATTATTATTTTTTTTTTACTTTTGCCACATTTTACTTATGTTAACTTTTCCTATTGAAGAGTTATGTCACCCAGAATTCCAGGTGAATTTGCACTCGTGTCTCATTTATGTTTTCACATTTGTTATTTCGCTTCAATTGTGGTTTTCATTACATTTTCATGCCACTTGTTTAATTATAATTTAATTTTTATTTCGCCTGTTTACCCCCATTCCCATCCCTTGTCCAACAATTTCCTTCTCTCTCATCAGTATTTTCATTAATTTATGCGATGAAAACTGCAGCACAGTGTGAAGCATTTTTCATTTGCTGTTTGCTTGTTGTGGTTATTATTGTTGTTGTTGTGGTTGTTGTTGTTGTTGTTGGTGGAAAATGCATTGCATACACTAACATAGAAACTGTGTGGAAAACCGTGTGCTAAGTAAATTGCTGTTGCTGGAAATATGCATTTTGTGGCTAGCAACGAGCGGTAAATTAATGAGAGTTGTAATAACCAAGATGGAAATTGTTTCTGTAATTTGTGTAATCAACGCAGAGGTAGGAAAATTAAAAGACATTTTCTGTTTAATTGGTAGAGTAATTATGAGTTATGGCAGTACATAGAAAGTTGAGAAGAGAAAGGCCTAGCTGAAATATTAAATAAAACTACTGGAAAACTAAATTAATATAAATTCGAAATACTTTCGACAATTGAGACATGACACAGCGCATCGAACTCAAATTCGAATAACATAAACAATTTCCATTACAATTAGGTTTGAAATGAGAAATGAAACAGATCCATGAAATACGCTATTTGATTTTTAACACTTCAAGCAAAATAATTACACAAAATTTTCAAATAATTTTAAAATTTATTCGAGCGCTTCTTCGTTGGGGGCGCGTCTGCTGCGGGTATTTTTTATTATTTTTTTTGTTAGAGATTGTTGCCATGATTTGGCCATAAATAACAAAAGGTCTGACCATAAATAAACCAAAATTAACGCTAATGAGTTTTTGTTGATTTTTCAACACATAAAGTTAAAGTAAAAGTTTCTTGAAAATGCCGTTAAAAAAGGCAACTTCATCTAACCGAATTCAATTCGAAATTAAACTGCGCAATTTTGCGGTTGGGCTCAAATGTAAACGCCCCTCTTTCTTTTCTCTTTTCGCTTTGTTATTTATATTTTTTTTGTTGCTCTCAATTGCGCGCCAAATAATAAACAAAAACAACAACAATAGAGCTACGTATATCCTGTGCCAAATATGATTTAATATATTTGTACTTAGTCGCTGTGTTTGCAGTTAATGAAGCGGAAATACAAATCAGAAAGGCAAAATGCGAGCGATGAGATTTTTACAGGGTAGTTGCTGGCGATCTAAAATTGATGAGGAGTGTGTGAATGAAAATTTCCATAAAGTATACAAAAATAGGTTTTAAAATGGACAACAGCATTCAAATGATATTTTTTCTAAAAATTACACATATACTCTAAGACGTTAGAAAACATTCTTGAATTACAATAAATAAATGAATTTACATTTAAAGGATTATAATTCAATAATTATCATAAATTATTTAAAATCATTTATGATTTATAATTTTAATAATAATTGATTTACATGAATATAACTAAATAAAATATAAATAAATTTGAAAAATAAATCATAGAATTTAACGGAATTTTTCATAATTTTTGAATATATGTAGGACGATCGAAAATATTCTAAAATTACAATAAAATAAGTTAATTAACTTCATTATAATTATATTATCTTGTTTATAGGGTATCTAGCTGACTTCCATTCTATATTTATTAGTAATTCAGTAGGTCTTGGTATACATCACATTAGGTCAATTGTTCACTTGCTGGCAGAGTTCAATTTATTTTTTTTTTGCTTTTCTCTCCTAGTAGTAGGTCTATTGTTCCCTATGATATGGCGAATGGGCCTAACTAATGCCATCTCTGTCTGACTTAATCATTCCATCTCTTTCGTGCTGTATAGTATACTGCTGCGCTTTTGTTTGTTTTCATTCGATTTTTAAGAGACCTTTTCGATTTCGCGAAATAAAACAAAGGTCCTGTGACGATTCCGGAAATCGGCAAACAAATACGATTCTGCGTAGTAGGTATGTATGTACATATGTATATGTGCATTAGTTGCAGTTGATTGACTACCAATGGCAGCGCTGTATTATGTGGATAAACAACCGCAAAAAAAGGGGTTCCAAACTGTCAAATGTCAAGGATAAAAGTAGGAGGGTTGCCTTATCTAGAGTGGAGTTTCGGATGGATTTAAATTGACTTAAAATATTTCTGTACATGAATAAATTGTTAAAATAATTTGAAAACTTTCGTTAAAAAAAAATATTTTTTTATTAAATAGTAATATATTTTTAAGAACCCAAAATTGTTTCTCTAAATAGTTAGATTTTATGATATTACTAAGGGTTTACTAAGAGTTTGGTTTGTGAGTCTATTGTTCTCTCTGAATATATTTGTTTATTGAAATTGATCTCAACATTCGTGAGAATTAGAGTTAGGATTAGATAATTTTGATAAATATATTATCTTTATTGTATATTTAGTTATTATCTGTAATATTTATTTAATTTAGAATTCATATATAAATTTAATTCCCCTAAAATGGGTTAATTTTCAAGAAAGAAAATTAAGTAATGCTCAGCGAGACCTTTTAAAAATTTAATTTATTAGGATCTTCTTTCAATTCGGTGTTGTAATTTGATAAAAATTTGAATTAAAGATCCGTATATATATGTATTACCAATTTAATATATGATGTGTTACTCGAAAAGTCGGTTCACTTTGAGCCAGATTAACAGCTGCGAATAGAGTTATAACACGATTCAAAATGACTTTCATAACAATGCATAAGACCCCGACTCGAATTGTAATGAAAATTTTACAATAACAATAACAATGATAAGTAACATAAGTAAGACCTAAAATGAAAAACAAATCGCCCATTTGTTTGTTTGGCAGCAGAGAAAAGTCGCAATGGAAAATGCAAACAGATGTAAATCCGAGCGTAAAACCCAATAAACGCAAAGGGCTCAACACAGCTCACAGGATACGAAGAGTGGCCTCAAGGATGAAAAGCACGGCATGAGGCAAGAGGCAAGAGGCATGCGGCATGATGAGGTCAGGAATCGTAGGAATCAGCGGGGGCGGTCAAGTACGAATGCATTAAGACAACATGCGTTTTTGGGCCACTAATAGCCCAGGCCATGGTCTATTTACGATAGGTTACCTATTCAAAGTATGGGTCTGGGTTTGGAGAAGGATTCAAGCGGAAATGGAAACAGTTGGCAGCACTCAAAGTGGCCAAAAAAGAATAACGCGTGCCAAGGTGCAAAGAGCCGTAAAGAGAGCGGAAGTGAATCGCAGCTGCTAATGCGCATCTCCCACAGCTTCTGCTCCGCCACCCCTCCACCAACAGACCTACTTTGGTCTATGCTTCTACTTATTACTTATTATGCTGCCCTTCATTCAAAATTATGCAATCAAAAGTTATTGGCAAGTTCTGCGAAATGTACAATAAACCATGTGGACATTGGATAAGCGGGCGGGGTCAGGGGCACAGCATGCATTTAATACTCGGCAGCCCTTTTTAAATTCTCACTCTTTCTCTCTTCTCTCTCTCTTTCAGTGTGTCATTTTTACCGTCGTATTGCGGGCTGTCATCATTTCTCATCGTCCGCTTTGTTTCCTTTGTAATTTGTCACCGCTGGAGCTCATTTCTGCGGCGTAATTTGTTTGCAACTCATTTTGGATTCATCGCCCCTCCTCCCCCCCCCCCGTAACCCACTCTGCCACCCACACATTTAGACTCACTACCCCCTTCATGTCATCTTTCTTTCTCTGTCTTTGTTGTTTTTTGGTCTCGCCTTGATGCATTTAATTATAATTATTACAGTTTGTAATGTTTTCCCCCTTGAGTTATGGACGTTGAGTTGGGTGTGGTTGCAAATGGAATGAAATTCGTTTATAATATAATTTGTTTAAAAAAACCTCAACAAAAAATTTAATTTTCCTTAAATATTGCACAGATTCTTATGTACTTAAACATTTTAACATCAAAGGATTAGACACACAAAAAATTATCACAAATTAATTTGAGGTAGCATTTTAGAAAATAAATTAAAAAATGTCAGAATAATGCCATCAGTCAATCTCAGTCTTAAATTGACCGATTTCTTAAATATTTGCATTATAATATTGGAGCATTATTTTAGAAAGTATATCCCAAATGTAGATAAACACATAATGTGGAGAAATCCATTGATTTTCAAAATATATAATTTTTACGAATTCTTTTATGCTATTTTGAAACTGTCAAATACTACATTGTTATCACAGTATCAATTTAATATTTTTATTAAATTTTCTTTAGTAAACTATTTTCATTCAGTGGCCTATTTTAGGACCCCCCGTGATTATACGAAAACGAACTGCAACTCTATTCAATTCCGTATTTTTTGAGTGGAAAATAAGTTTCGCTCACTTCTCCAACAAGTCAAGCATATCAACAACTGAACAAGATGCACTGCATCCACTTGAGAAAACTAATTTTTTGAGCATTAGAGAAAGGTTTACCCCAATGTCTGAGGTCTATTGTGATTGAGCATGACTTTGCTTTGAAAACATATTTGTAACGGCAAAAGCAAAAGAAATATGCCGACAATATACCAACAATAGCAACAGCGGCAGAGCGAAAGAGACAGCTAGAGCTGTGGCAACTGAAGTACACGCACTTCTAAACGCAATTACATGCCACACTACGTTGAACTTTGGTACGCAGCACTCTAAGTTGTATTGAATGGAATCCACATAATGAATGGTATTTTTTTTTATATTTAAAAAAAAAGAGTTTTATAAGTATATCAAAAAGTATTTATGTACTAATCTATTCGAACTTGTCTCATATAATTTGTAATTTAGTAAAATAAATGAAGTTGCTAAATGCTATACTAAGTGTGTACTTAAATTATATACACTAATATAATTAGTAAATGTTTTTTGTACAAAATTGCAATCGCTATAATCCTGGTAAAGGATCACAGCTCATCTATAGCGAAGCGCTGGTTGTTGATAAAAATTAATATTATTTAAATTTAATTTCCTTAAATTTTGAAATTTTGTATAATTTTTTGATTAAAAAATCGCAATCCTAGCACAATCGTTTTAAAATTGTGTCTTTTAGAATTTAAGATGCTTTGTCTAATTGTTTGAAAATTCTTTTCTTCGTCATTGGGTAAAAACTGAACTACGAAGATACATTATGTATAAGCTTGTTTATACATATAAAGCAACAACTACGTTTGCATTTGGCTTCTGCTCTTTAGCACTTTCAGCCTCTCCCCAGGTGAATAGCTAAACGCAGCAGCACCAAAACAATAACAACAACAGCTGAACTGAGCAGAGCAGAGCAGAGACTTACTGCCTCTACTGTAGCTGCTGCTGTTGCTGCATTCGCTCTCACATTGCTGGCTTGTCGCTCTCTGCTGTGCGCTCGTTCTCGCTCGTACGGTCGCTCTTGGGTTCGTACATGCACTCGTGCCTGCAGCGTTGGTTTTCAGCAAACGCCATTGGGGGTTTGGCATTGAGCCTACGCACGCTGTCGCCCTCTCTGTCACACACTCGCACTATGCCATTTGCCATGGCTTATGTTAGCTCGTGCGCTCGCTCTCACATTCAGCTCATGCTCGCTCTCTTGCGCCTATGCATATCCCTTTATTAGTTTGTCTAATTGCTTTTGGCAACTATTATTACGCTGTCACCGTTGTTGTTGCTGGTTTGTCAGCGCGCAAAAAAGTATCACAGATGTCATGTTTTGAGCCCGCCACTGACCGACCGTCTGGGCTACGAGCCCCCCCGTGGGTCAAGGCAGTGCTTTGATTTGACTCTTCACTCTCTTCGATATTCTTTTTTTCTGCGTGTGCTACGACTACCGTTGCCAGGCATGTACGTATGTATATAGGGGTGGGGTTCATAGATGGTTTCGGGCTTGCAAGTTCCTGCAACCACGTTGTTTCTAATACTCTTTTAATAAATGCTGTTAAAGAAGGCGTGAAATTTCGCTGTTGCACCATTTCCCATTTCCGCTGATCACATGCTGCGTCTGAGGCCCATCACGATTGCGATAGGAGTTGCCAGAGAAGTTTATTCTTTATTAAATTTTTGTAAAATACAATATTTGATAATTTTGCAAGATGAGAGCAGCTGTCATGGCAACAATCACAAAACGAGTCTATTAAGGAGAATAATTTCCACTTAATTTTTTCTGCCGTTGGAAATTATAATATATTAAGTTCAGATAGTTCAAGCTCATGGCTAAATAACGTTTACTACAAGTATTCTCTTATATCAATTATGAATTTCTATATTTCCTACCATCATCTTTCACTTTAACGTATTTCTTTATTATGTTTATGTCCTATTAATCGTCTTTATTTCTGGCTCAGCAGCTGTGGCTACTTAACTACAACTTCCAACCTCACATAGTATTTTTTATGGATTCCTTTTTTTTTATGCTTGATAGCGAGTGTTATTTATCATTTGCGTGTGCAATTTTTCATATATGAGAAAACTTCGAATCACGCATCGGGAGAGAGAAAGAGAAAGCATGGAATGTTTACTCCGCTTTGGCTTGTTTGACATTTATGTTAGCTTAAAAAAAAAACAAAAACAAAACAAAAAAGAACAACAATAAAAAAGTGTAGCAACAACAACGTGCGATATTATTAATTTTACTTCATATTATGCTGGTCGCATTCCATGGCTTCGAAACTGCGCCAAAAGGCACGCTCCTTCGTATCCACATTCACAACCACATCCAGATCCCAAGCCCATATTCAAACGTGTGTGTGTGTGTGTGTGTAGGAGTTACGTTTTGGCCACCTTCGCATGTCCATTGGTTATAACTCAAAACGCATTGAGGGACTCACAGACGCGGCCGCACGTTGAAATAAATATAAATGTCAAAACTGAGCAGAGTTTCTGGAGTGCGAGCAAAACAGACTTCTCGTAAAAAGTAAATAAAGAATCAGCAAAACGAATGGAGAACTAAAGATATGTTGCACTTGGCCAACAAATGAATCATCATACATACAGTATACAAATGGTTAAGAGGATGCCTCGATGGATGGATGGTTGGATGGATGGATGGACACTCTGCGTGAGAATCGAGCAACTGTTGCACTTTGGGTGGGCGCATGCGAAGGACAGCCAAAGGAATATTGAACGAATCTGCCAACAGACTAACTATAAATCTATCCAACATTGTTGTGGGGATACATTCAGAATGATTTTTGTTATCTAAGTATTATTTCCTATTTAACTGTTCTCAAGATTATCTTCAATTTTTCACTTTTGATAATAGTTTCAAATCTCTTTATAAACATTTAAAACTATGTATATCTAATCTTTCTTATCACTTCTAGTGTATTATATGCTTTCTTTATATCTTAATATTATTTATTTTATCTCTATGGAATATGGATAAGACTGCAGTATGCAAGTTTAGAGACTATTTACTAAATCTGGACCACCAACTGCTTAATGTTCTGCTCTGCCTCTTGGCACTCATCAATCTTGTCGCATTACACTGCTCAACTCAAGAATTTGTTTACTTTGCTTTTTTTTTGGCAAACATTATGATCATCAGCATCATTTGACAGACTTTGAGCATGATAATGTCTGGAATCTTGAGGCAGAAAGGAACATCTTTTTAGAAGACGGCGCTATATGGCGCCTGTCATTTTAAATCGAAACACAATCATAAATAATACAAACACCCCCCAAGTTTACTGAAAAACTTCAATACAATAATCTATCTCTCTCTCTTTTCTCTCTCTCTCTCTCTCTGTTCGATTCGATTTTTATTAATGATACAGAAAAAGATTTAAACGTAACTCGCAACAGGCAACTTTTTTTTATGTGGTCAAAAGTTGCATTTGAGAATCTTTTAACAACAAAAAGTGCATTAATTCATTCATAAGATGATCATCATCATGTTGGGAAGATTCTTTTTTCTGTTGAGCAATGAAAGCAAAAAAAATTATGCACTTAATGTAGCTTAAATACCCTGTAGATCAGTAAGTTATGATGGGGAACCCCTACATTAAAACTTTATAAAAAAATGTAATTTTTATGCAATATTTTATTCAAATTAAATGATTTAGTATTCGGCTTATCATATGTAAGTTTCCAGACTGATATAATATTTTTATAATAATTATTAATCGTATTAAAATATATATAATAATTAATATGTGGAATTTAAAATATGTTTGACTTGAACAGCGTATCTCTCAGTCTATCAATTTTATAATTTTATGTCTTTTCCATCGCTTTATTTTTGGTAACTGTCTTCAAACTCTTTCTTGTTGTCCCCAAAGAGATGTTGAAAATTTTAAGCGCCATCATTTATTATGTAGGCCTTGTTATTGTTGTTGTTGCTGTTGCTTTTGTTGTTGCATTTATGCACGAATTTATGTGATTTTTATGCGTAGACATAATTATAAAAGCCGCGTTCTCCAGCGCAACTCTTAAGCCCCTAAAAAAATAAATAAAAAATAAAGAAAAAAATCAAGTCGCAGTTCAAGTCACAGAGACTCGTTTCCAGCCTCAACTTCAACTCCAACTTGGACTTCATTTGTTGACCATTTTGTGTGTCTCCCTGTGGACCCCTCTATTCACCTCGGCCTGAGAGTCTCGTGCGCCGGCGCTCCAGCTACACCTCGCATTGTCATAAATTATAAAACTTTATGCGTAAATTAATGATCATTTTTTCCTCTCATTTTTTCCTTGTGGTCGTATACTCGTTTATTTGTTGCTCTTTCTTGATACTCTCATTTTATTTGCAGAGTAGCTAGAATTATACTTTTAGTTAGATACCTAACCTCTATGAGCTAAAACTGAAAATTTTAAATTTAGAAAATTTGAAAAATTTAATTTTATGTTTTGATATTTTTTATTACAAAATTTCCACACATTTCCCATTTTTATAGTGTATTCGTCTATTCGTTGTTTTTAGCATGATAACTATTACCGATTTTAATCATATTTTTTTCATGTTTTTTCATTCGACTTTTGTCATGTCTTTAGTCAGCTTAAGTGTTATGGGTCCACTAAATTAGTTACATTTTCGAAGATTTTCTTGGCTTGGCTGAAGGGCTCTCAATAACTCATGTGGTATTGACTGTGACAATATTAATGAAGTGCCTTCACTGAGACAACTAAATGAGAATCATATTCTAATCATTTCCACAACAATTTTCCCCACAAAACTCATTTTCCTGCCTGTGGATAAATCATTCCATTGCCAAAGCAACCACAGCAACCGCAGCAACCGCAAAAGGCAAAAAACCACACAAAACAAACGACGAAAATTGCAATGAACGCATGCAAAAACAATCAATGGAAATATAATGGGGGAGTATCGACTTGTGGATATCCTGGAGGGAAAATTAGAGTTCCAAAAATATTCGAGAATTTCAATATCGGTAAATATAGTTCATTTTAAGGCTCATTTAATTTTGAAGTAAAATATTAAATTTGTATTGGAAATGCTTAACTACAAAAATACCCTGTAATATATAAATTTGCCTAATCATATTAGTATTAAAATGTACAAAAATGTTTCTTTAACTTCCAGACCGTTTCCAAGCCGTTTGTCATATCTTACTCGTTCATCAATTATAGGGTATTATCATAAATATGAAAGTAAGTGAATAAATAGCAACAACTTGAAATGAACAATTGCTTTTGATTAAACAAAAGTAGACATGAGACGACAATTTGCTCTCACATATCAACAAAATCAAATAAATTAGTTGAAATGAGGGTGGCCTTTTGATTATTCCGATTGTGGATGTTGTTGTTGGGGATAAGCTAAGGGATACAGACAAATATGTTATGATACCCGTAGTATAATATAGTATAAACAAAAACCACAAAATGCTCAAAATGTAATTTGTTGATTATGACAACTCTCATCAAAATCACGAAGAATGTGCTATAATTGAAATGTGAAATGAGGAATACCAATTATCAAGATAGATATGGCGAATTACTTCAATGTCAGTGAAATATTAATATTTTTTGAGAAAATGAATTATGATTTATGTTGAAAGATTCTTACTTATTTAGTAGAGTACTAATCAATATTTCTTAAGTTTTGTAAATTTCCTATTTCCTATTTATAATATTTGGTAGTCTTTGTAGAATTCATTTCTGCAAAGATATTTATAGGGTATTTCCATAATTTTTTTGCAGAACTTTCATAATTCTTTCTGGTCCACTTATTAGGTTAAGTGGACAACTCCAGCTCTTAACTGGGTTCAAGTGGTCTACGCGATCAATTTAAAACTTACAGTGTATAAGAGAGTGTGGACGAAAGAGATGGATAGTGGAAGGAGATAGAGAGAGGGAGAGTGACGAGCCAGTTGCAGAGAGTTGCATAAATTGTGGGCTTAGTTCGTTTTATAAAGTGCAGCTCAATTTGTCATCAGCTTTTGGTCCCCATGAGCTGATTCAATATTTTGTTTTGGTTCTATAAAATTCGCTACGCGGCATAAGTCTTGCTTTGGTCGCAGTCTCTCTCTCTATCTCTCTGTCTCTTTGTCTAACTTTCACTCTTGCTATCCTTGTCTTGCTTCATTTGGGGTTATACTATTTACATATTGGTGGCATAAGTCTGATGTCGGAATTATCCCTGGGCAACGCACAAGGCTCGCATGACGTCGTGTAATACGTCAATGACGGCGGGTTGTCTATTAGATTGTTTATTTTGAATACCCTGTAGTAAAATTTAGGTTGGAACAGGCTATGATGACATTAAGACGTAGGAGGATGCTCCGAAATATTTTTGAAATTGTTAAGGATGAAAGGAATTTTTGTATCTTAGATGATTTCGATCAAAAGTTACCCTCTACATGCTCAGAATATTGAAAATCAAATTTGGCATTTAAAATTAAATTTTTTTAAATAAAAAAAATGTCCATTCATTATAATTATTATTAATTATTATTAATTATATTGTTATTAGTCTTACTATTGATATTAAAATTATTTCTATCATTATTACTATTTTTCAGGGTATTTTGTAGTCACTAACTAAATTGACTCCATTCATTGACAGACTGTGTGCATTTTTGCCTTTGATGAATTGGCACAATTTGCCATATTGTATCCTATCTGTCCGTTTATGCTCATATATTTATTTATTTATAGCCCAAGACTTGCTTGGCCATGCCCAATGCCCATAGACCTACCCATCGGGGGCTATAAATTTTCACACGAAGGTGTCACATTACAAGACACGTAGTACGTACATACGTAACGTGGCGTGGCGTGGCGTGGCATGAGGCGTGAGGCATATCCAAAAGAGAGACATACAGCTAGAAGACAGATTCGAGGGGATCGGGAGGGACCGGAACCATTCAGGTAATTTGTCGCCTTATCTTGTCAGCATTTAGTACTTGGCAACTGTGTAAAAATGTGGGTAAACTGTCGGGACTGACCAAGTGTAACCCCGCAGATAAGAGCAGGCACTAATTGACGTAGTAGATACGAGATGAGCAGAACGAAAGAGAGGGATATAGAGAGAGGGAGAGAGAGTGAGGGAGGGAGCCACTTGGGCCTAATAAAGCTGCCACTAAACGTTTGGCGTCTGTCCGCCCTCCGTTTAACGCTTTCAATTACGATCCACTCGCCCATAAAGATATATCAGGCTTGAGAGTATGGATCGGTTTTGGATCGTCCAACCGTCCCACCGTCGGTCCGTCCATCTTTGGGGTACATCAATCAAGCTGCTGAGGCGTAGCTTACGTATTGCAACGCTTGATTAATTAAGTTTAAAATATTGCCTGCCATATTTAACAAAAAGGCCCAGACAGACAGCATGGATCCTTCAACTGGCACTCTGGACGCGAACGCGACTTCAACACGGCTCAGCCTACAGACTGCCTCTTTTTGCCTTTTCTGCTTCCTTTTGGCCAAATTAATTAACAGACATCAGTCCAGAGCGACTGGGCCAAGGTAAAGGCAAAGGCTCGTCGAGGCTCGTCGTGCTTTGAAAAATGTTTGTTTTTGTTGTCAGACATGGGAATAAACACATTTATTTATCGGGAATTGTGTGAATTGAAAAACACCTGTTTTTTCTTCGACTATATAAATTCCTTTTTTTATTCTTCAAATATTTTCCATTTGTTTTGTGGATATTATGTGAGAGGCGTTTACCTATCCTAATGCTGTTGTAATTGTTTGCTGATGGTCAACGATTTATGGCCACAGATATATCAAAGTCATTTCTTACAAACACAATAATAAAAGTTAAGTTTTTATACATTTTGACTGTATATAAAATTTGTAACTTCAAGTCAAGTGTTAAGAGTTAAGGCCATGTCAATATACATATATAACACTTCAGTTAGAAAGTGTTGGCAAATGGCAAAAGTCAAACGCTTGGAGGCCACTTAAGAGTTCTTCTGGTTCTTATGAAAAAAGGACTAAAGTAAAGGACTAAAATGATGTAGAAAAGCCTAACGACTTCCACTTGAACACTTTTCAATGAAAATGTCGAAAACGAGAGAGAGAAATGTGCATTTGGAATTGCGCATTTGCAACGAAAGCTGAAAACTGCTGCCATTTCAGTAAATCCTTTCGAGGTCTGTAATTATGAATGCCTGCAGGACCTTCTAGCAAATAACGTATATGAATGCATTGCTCCGGCAAGGAAGTCTGTTTGGCAGGAAGTTAAGAGCGTGAGAAACTTTCCGAGTGCCTATTGAGTTTTGTTTCTGTTCTGGCGCGCTTTTTTCTTCCTTCCTCCTTTTCTTTTGGATATGGAAAGGACGAAGTCAAATGAAGTCAAAACGGCACCGCAAATAATTACACACCTATCGACCCCGCCCCACCCAATCCCGAAGTAGGAGTTAGATTATATAGTTCACAAGGTCTTCTCCGAGTCGACCGTTTCGAGGCGCCCATTTACGCGCTTTGCCAGCCAATTGTCCAACTTCCGGCCATATCGGATTTCTCCAAGTCGAGTCCAACTAAATGTCAGCATCTTGACTTCCCTCCAGACGTATTACCCGCCAGTCAACCAACCCACCTCATTGACTTGCGTTTGCCCTCTGGGCAATGATCGTGATTGTGTTCAGTCAGCGGAGGGAGCGAGAAAGGGGGAGGAGTTGGTGTTGCAGAGGGGAGGTGAGCACAGAATCTTAAGGGTCTCTCCAGCTATTGTTCCACTATTTCATTCCATATCGCAAAGCAACATCACAGTTCTCTTGTTCTTTGCTCAGCTCTTTGCGCTAATGAGGGTCCTTTAGGCGGGTCCTTCGGCCTTTGACACATCGTCGAAAGCGTCCCATTGCCTTTGTGCCGTTTGTCAAATATTTTTGTTCCACATTGTCTGGAGCTTTTTTCAAGGCATTGTGCACAAATATTTATCCAATGAAGTAAAAAAAATTTAAGTTTTCTAAAATGAGGGCACAAATTTAAAATTTCTTTTTTGAAGAGTTTTAACAGTTATGCGAAAGTTCATTTGATGGTTGAAAATTGTGAAGATTGGAAGGGAGTTTTAAGAAATTTTTGCAGCAGATTTTTTAGATGATGGAGATTATAAATTGTGTATGCCTTTGGTGGAAATTCAGCTAGAAATATAAATTAATCATTGAGTATATAATTATTATGATTAAAATAATATTTATGCAGAATTTATAAAAAAAATTTAATGACATATTTATATCAGTTCAAATATATGAAACGAAATATTATGGTCTAATCAAAAAATTTATAAAAGCTGCTAAAAACAAAATCTAAATGTGAAAATGGTCCATCTATTTTTTTTTTTAATTTTATATCTATAATATTTTGTTAAACTTATGAGTCTGCTGACTTATTTCTATCAACCTAATAAAGTTTCTGTGTAAAGAGACATTAAATTGAATGAACTTGATCTCAATGCAATATCAACTATATAAATTGTTCATAAATTTACAAATTAAATATATATAAATGTCGATCTGGAGAGTATACCATAAATTAATAATAAAATCATTCGATGATTACACGTATTAGAGTCAACTTAATGGAATTTAATTGCCCCAACCGCCGAGATGAATTAAGGACATTAGAGAGATTGGCGGGAGGTGTGATGCTCGAGGGGTTGGAGGATGTTAGAGGCAGGACAACAAATGCTATTAGTGTGAAGCATATGGCAATCGAATGATTTTTATTGTTTCAGACTGGGAAAGTGGGAAACGAAGGACAAACCCCAAAAATGCTTTGACCTTAATGCCATTTATGGCACAAAGGGCCACCCACTTAAGTGTGAACAACAACAACAACATTAACAAAAACAACAACAACAGCAACAAAGATGACTGTTGTTGTTTGCCTAAGAACAACAATTTATACAACGAAATCCACCCTCGAATGGCAAATGGCAAATGAATTGAAATTGATACACCCCCAAAATTTTAACGCCGCATTGAGAGACGCCACAGGGGAGCAATAGCTAACAGCAACAGCAGCATCGACGAGGACAGTTGGAGGAGGCGGTGGCAGTGACTGTTCGTTCTGTGCCCCACAACGCAATTGGTTCGCGCATCCTTTCGGGCAAGGACTCCCCGCCTAGTGCCACCCCTTCCATTCGCTTCCTCTGCCACACCGTGTGGCGTCACAAGCTACTGTTGCTGCGGCTGCCAGCATCATCATTGGCGGTTCACGCTTCTGCTCTTCCTCGGCTCTCGGATCTCGGCTTAATTCAATCAAAATCCATTTGCCTCGGGACTCCGGCTGGCGGCAGTGCGTCATGCTCCACGGGAAATTTAATTACCTCCGGATATGGAATGCAGGGCAGAGAGACTGACGGATATCAATACCACACGTTGTCCTGGCCTATGCTCTTGTCCTGGCTATGGCTGGCAACGTTGTCCTTTTTAAAATCCAATAAAGTGTCGAACAATTAAGTGACAACGATGTCCTGCCGCGTATCCAGCCATTCCTTAGTGTCGTTCCTAGCCAACTTGACATCTGTTTTTTTTTTTGCAGTGCCAGCTATGCCTTCTGCGTACATATGTGTATATCCTGATGTATCCTTCATCGCTTGCAGTTGCCAAATTTGTCAAGTTGTGAAACTAAATTAGCACTAATGTTGTATTAGCCGTCCAATAATTGATAATAACAGAATAATCCTTTTTTATTAAAGTGGTTGAACAGGAATTGACGAAGTTAATTTGATTGTGGATTGGGTAGAAATATGGTGCCAGCAGCAAAATGATATTTCGAACATGATTCACTTGTGTTTCCGACAAAGTATTGAAAACTTAAAATTGAGGATATTTCAGATGCAATTCTAGTTTAGGGTGAAAATGTTCAAATTTGAATTTTTATTTTCAAAGAATATAATCATTGTATTAGTTTGGGCGAAGATACTGTAATTATTTTAGTTTTATTTCTCCTCTTTTCTAAGAAATAAATTTATTAGTTAACCTATAAGTTAATTTTTCTAAAAAAAAATATTTAAATAAAAAAATTCATAGTTTTATTGAAAAAAACATTTTTTTTATTTTATGTAGAATTCAAATAGGCCGCAATGTACTTAAGAATACTACACTGACATTGAAATCTTTTGAAAGTTAACATTTTGTAAGGACATGGTTTTTACACGTCATTAGCATATACATATTTAATTTAAAAATGTTTTATTTTCCAGCAATTTTCCATTTTTGTTCAGCAATATAATTTGGCGAAACATTTCAATTTTCTGCACCGACCCCCCGACTCTTCCCTCCCTCCGATATTTACACTGTTTCTCATCGCTTCTCAATTACTCAGTGTCAGGTGCCAAAACATGAAATTGCTGAGCTCATGGCCGGGCAGGCAGAAGTCAAATGAAGTCAGATCGATTTAGATATATCTATCTATTTCTATATATACGTATATACATAGGTTGTTGTTGAACTACCTGACATTGAGGTTGAGGTTGAGTAGCGGGAAATCAATTTAATCCCATTTTAAAATCAAACAAAAACCAAAACAGTTTTCTCTCAGTTTTTGCACACGCCCCTCAACCAAAAACAATGACAGTTTGACCTTTGCATGTTGTTGTTGTTGTCGTTTTTGTTTTTGTTGTTGCTATTGTTATTGTTGGGAGTAAAGGAGATAGCAGTAGAGATAGTATATTTAGCAAGTGCTGTTAAAACTTAATTAGCTGAGATTTGCCGAGGGCAGGCTGAAAAACACAATCTCCCACTGAGCGTGCCACAGGATAAAACGCCCTAAGGGACCTGATGTTGTGTTTGTTGTTGATATGACCAGATATCTTTTTGGGCCTGGCCAGCATGTGAGTTTTTGTCAACAGTTTCCACGTGCTTACACTTGGCCACGTTTTGTGGTTGCCTTCGGGTTATCAGAATATTTATCGGGTTCGTTCGGGTTCTTGGCTATCTCAAAGAGCGGATCAATCGTCGAATTTAATTTCATTTTATTGCTTACAAATTATGTCTCGACTCAAGACCTTGATCATCAACGCATCGTTAATATGTCTAACAATTTTATTAACCCCAATGTCTAAAGGCTCCTCAGGTTCCATGCTCTTACCTGGCTTAGTTAACAATTATTAATCGAGCATAACATTTATCATAGTCTGTCTTGGTCTGTTCTTTAATATGTAAATTTCCAGCTAGTTTTTCCATTTGACATTTTCCACATTGTTTTCGTGGGCTGTGCCCAAAACATTTTCCAGCATAATTTTTTTATGAATAATTCCGCTGCCGATGCCCCTCATCAGATAACTTTGTGTTCGATTGCCGCCCGAGACAAACTATACAGATTTTCATTTCAGATATGATATCATATACGATATTATGAATTTCGATTATAACGATATGAAACTGGACACGGCTTGAAAGCTGCGTTGAGATATTTTCCGCCGGAAATAAAAACTAAAAAAGTTTTCATCTAAAATGCCTGTCAATTCCAGATACAGTGGGAGATATTTTTTGGGGGGACCGAGTCGGGTCATTAGTTGAGGTAACATTTTGTTCCATGTCAATCAAAAAAGTAAAATTGAAATGAGCTTTTCATATGCGATTCAAGGATAGCATCCTTACCAGAGGATCTAGCGAGTATATTGTCAGGGATTAGGGTCTTCCTTTTTGGTGCACCCGCCGTGCGACTGCAATTTGCCTTCAGGCTGAAACAGCTGGAGGTCCTGTCTCTCCGTTTGGGCACTCAACTTTTTAGTGAAATGTTAAGAGATGATTCGGACTGTGTCTTTTTCTCTTTCTCTCTGGCTGGCTTGTCCTGTGGCCCGTGTCCTTGTAGGTGTTCAACTCAAATTAGTGGCTTGTTCATTGTTTGAGCCAGGCTCCGATTCCCTTGAACTCGTGTTTGTCTCTGAAGTAAATCAAATAGTTTTGGCTTGTCATTGAGGTTTTAGATTTGCAGCTGCAATTGCCATCCCTCTCTATGGCTTCCCAGTTCCCTCCTTCTGCTCTGACTTGGTGGTGTTCCTGATTTGGCAGTTCCCCAGCAAGTTGTGCTCATTAGTTATGATTTAGTGTGCGCATAAACAAAGTTATTAAATTTCCATCCATGCTTCGCCAAACTACTAAATTGTCTCGACTTTCTGCCCCAGCTGCCTCTTGCCACCAAGTCGTTGTTGCCACCGCTGCTGCTGGTGCTGTTGATGATGATGATGGCCCCAAAGTTGTAGCCATAAAAATTAAAACCATAAATTAAATGAGTATTTATTTACTGCCCCGTTTGCTGCATTTTTCGCCAAGGCAACATTCACACACAAGCTCAAACTCCCCAAACTCAAACTCAAACCTCAAACCCTAACCCGAATACGAAGTAGAAAAGTTGAAGCCGAAGCTCGAGTCCAAGTCGAAGCCATGTAGAAATTTAATTAACGCTTCTGTGTACATGTACTAGACACAGGGGGCGTTGCTAGCGGTGGGGGCAGTGGGGGCGTTGGTGGCAGCGCGGTAGGCGGAGGCATTGCCTTGGGGCGTGACTAGAGCGCCAGCTGAATGCACATAATTAACGATTAATTAAAAAGCGACACAGTCTGTTTATGAAAAAAATTAAATAAAATATAGTTAAATATTTGAAAAAAGTAAGAAATTAGTAAAAGCAATTAAGTCCAAAGGATTACCTTAGAAAACATGGCAAGACCTGAAAAAATTGATTTGAGCTTCACAATTTTCATAAAACCTTTAACAGCCATAACTTTGCCAGACATCAACCGATTTTCAAAATTCTTTCACTTTTGTCAATGGTTTTTATCATCAATTAAACTACATTCAAATTGGCCAATTTAAAAAATTTTGAAATTTTTGTGCATATTTCCATACTAATCCCATGGCAAAAGCCAAAAATGTGAAAATTTTGAAATCGAAATTTTTTGCTCCTAATGGATTTCTGACATCAAAACAGGCATAAAGTTCTTTACTGCTTTCGATTTAGACCAATATTTTAGAAAATAAAGCCAAAAAACGAAAAATTGAGTCAAAATTCACAAATTTTTTAAAATGGATTTCTCCCGAAATTTAAACAGCCATAAATTTGCCAGACATCAACCGATTTTCAAAATTCTTTTACTTTTGTCAATAGCTTTTATCATCAATTTAAACTAGATTTAAAAAGTGAAAAACACGAAGAATTAAGTCAAATTTTAAAATATTCTTAAAATGTATTTCTCTCAAATTTGAATTTATGAAACTAACTTAGATTAATTAATTTAAAAAAAAAGGATTTTAAAATTTTTTTAAGAAATTTGACTTAATTAAAAAAAATAGATGTAGTTGCGAGAAATCAATATATTTTTCTTAAAAATTGTTCTTTCTAAGTAAGATGCAATGACGATATTTATTGGATCGTTTTATAGCCCAGTTCTAGGCGAACCAATAAAGAAGTGGTAATAAATACAATTTTTTGGGTGAATACATTTTCATTTCCCGGACAAACGAAAATGCGAGCATTCAAAACGAGTTCCCAAATACCAGAAAAATGCATGAAAATCGCATTGTAAAAAGTCGAAAGGCATGTAAATATAGTTACTGGGACGTCGGGGGCAGGGTTTTCTATTTAAACCCCGAAATGGTCAACATAATTGGATGGCAACAAAAGAGTTAAAGTCTAGCTGCAACGCCTTGGCCATGATACTACCTGGCAACAGGTAAAACAGTTAGAACGCCCACAGAAACAACTTGACTTGGCTGGAACGTCAGGCCTATAATTTACAAGCTGCAGATACAGATACATTTACGTTTGCAAAGATACATACACATAGATAAATGAAAAGAGATAGTTGTACAGTTCGAATGAAAAGAACTTGTCATAAATCACACACACTTCGCACTTGGCCAAGTTGACTGACTTGGCTGCGGGGCAAGACGTCGTCTTCTTGACTTTCCATACAATCTCAGCTAAACTCTGAATCTTCTCGCTTTACCTGTGGAAATCATAAAACTTTTCAAGGTCCATTCAATGGAAAATGCATTGCGGAAAAAGGAAAAGGATGTGTGTGTGTGTGTCTTTGGTCTCACCTTGATTTTTATGACATGTAAATATTTATGGTTGACACGACCTTGCCAAGTCCCAAATCCCATTGTAACTCTCACTCCCTCTCCAACCATGTATGTAGGTATGTATCTCTAACTGTCTTCACTTATTCTTCCTCTTTTTTATGATTCAGGCGAAAAACTCCGAAGATTTGTGCCATCCAGGAAAAATCGCTGCCAAAAATTTTTATGATCCGCATAATTTTCCCAAAATGTTTCTCTTCCATATTGACTGGCCTCCAGTGTAGTCAGTTCAGGCCTTTTCCTGCTGCTGCTGATGCTTGTTCCGGTTCTTGGCCATAAAAAAATTGACTTTATAAGCTGTGTGGTGCTCTTCCTCTGGATATCGCCTCACGCCCATTTTACAGCCCGGCTTAGCTGTGGACACCCTCCTTTTTGCGAAATCTCTGCCCAGTCTATTGTTTCCCTTGCGGGTTTCGCAATTATTGCCAATATTTTAGATGCGATTTTTACCTGGTCTTTGGGCAGGGGGCGTGAGTAACTTGGTTGATGTGGTTTGAGAGCGAAAGAGCGACAGAAGATGAAAATCAGTTTCATTAAAATTAATTTTTCACAAATTAATGATTAATTTTTATATTTTTTTAACTCCTCCCTACCGTAAAGTTTCAAATTTAGCTAAAAGAATGCATGAATTCCTTGTAACCTTATAAACCTTTAGCTGATTTCCTATTTGTTGTCAGCATTTAATTCATATCGATTTCCAGTTTTCGCAGCATTTTTCCGTCATCAATCATTCAGAAAATGAGAACACACCAGCAAAGAAGCAAACCTGTAGAAAATACTCCCACGCTTTAACAAATATCATCTCCACACACACACACACACACACACTCTCTAATACACACACACTCCCCATAGTGAGATTGGTTGTGCCGTGGTTAGAGTGCGACACTTGAGTCCACGAACCCCAGGCGCAAACCCGTGCACCGCTGGTGATCGCGGCATGTGCCAAAAGGCGACTCATTTCAGTTGATGTTGCCTGCTGCCCCTTAACTTGGCCTGACGACTCGTGACCATTGGGCATGCCACGCCTCTTGCACTCCGCACCGAAAGTGGCATAGTTTGCGTGACCTGGGCGCCAGAGGTCGCTTTACATATGGCGTGACCTTTCTCTGTGCTTCTCAACCAGCCCAAAGTGCGCGGATTTGTTTCAACTTACATACATGGTTGGAGTTGCCCTGCTGGGATATCTCTCTCCCTCTCTCTATCTATGGCCTCTGATATGTTTTTCTGTCAATTTTGTTTGTTTATGTACTGGTAAGATTTCAAATTTCATTTTGTTTATTTGCAGTTTTTCTTCTTCAAATTTTTCTCAAGTGGCTTCATACTCCATGGTCTTCTTCATATCATTGTACAATAATTTATACGTTTCGTGATAGAAATCCACTTGGCCTGGCCTGAAGCTGTGCCTCCATCAGCCGCGCATCTCTCATGTCATGTGGCGAAAGCTGTCTACCCCATGCCCATCTTGCTGAACTCCCCGCTCTGATAGTGCTTAGCTTATGTGGAGCAATGGCTTCATTTGAAATGACAATCTGCCGCTTGATGCACCGCGGGTTGGGCTCTTAACTTGGCCAGGACCAGTGCAGTTTTATGGCTCTGTTCCGAACCGCGTCCAAAAATGGGGAACAAATGGCGCTGCGAGCTGCGTTTTGTTTTGACATTTTAATAGTCAGCGCATCGTTTCGGCCAACTTTGATGGCCAACAACTACCTCCGTGACATTTAATGTCACAATTTGTGAGCTCTTTAATAGACTCGGTATACAATTCCGGCAAGAAACTGCATCAACAGTAGCTAACTTCTCTCCCGCAGATCACTTCTGCTCAGAAGCGAATTTCTTCTAATCAAGTTAGCCGCTTTAACAAATTGCCAAATTTAATTAGAGTTTTGTTATTTATTGCAAATGTTTTAAACATTTTTGAAAACAATATTTCGACATTGAATTGAAATGAAACGAAATCAATTAAGTTATCGTCTAACAATGGGCATCATTATCGACTGGCAATTAGTTGAACCACTTAACTATTAGAAAATTGGTGCCCCATCAATTGGCAACCAAAAAAAAAATATGTGAATCTGTGAATACACGTATTTTGGCTTATTTAAAATTCCATAAATTAAGCAAACAACAGAGATGTGCGCCTAGAGGGTCTAATGAAAATTTATGTCTTCATTACGCAAAAGCAAAAAAAAGAGAAATATTTGAGGAGCATGAAAAATGGAAAAATCTGAACGTTTTTCATTTCCAATTAAATAAACAAATGCTCGATTAGAAATGTGGCTAAAATCATTAAAATCAATAAAATAAACAGCGTGGATGGCAACTGACATGGCGCCAGAGATGCTGAACATAACCCAACAACTCACTTCAACAACAACAACGAGGACGGCAATAAGAAAATGGCTGCCTCTGCTTAAAGTAAATGAATATAATAAACAAGTGTGTGCAATAGTTGCAATTAACGCTAAAGCAAAAGTTTCAGCTGCAGCTTGCATATAGTTGCGCTTTTCATTGGCCCCAGCCGATTGGACCAATAGCAGCTGAGGGCTTTAGGCGCATGTCACGCCACGCCCCATGCACCACTCGCCCGCCAGTCCACCCACATGCCCAACTGAGGGTGTAGATCGATGTCTCTTGCAAAACCGGTTCTGCTTAGCGCGAATGCAATGGCAATATGGGTAAATCCAGTCCAATTGGAATACCTGACAAGCAGAAGCTCTATTGGCTCTGCTCTAACACACGACCAGCAGCCATTTTGTATATGTCTTACGCTCGCACTTGCAGCAGCACAACTATTTCACCACAATACCAAAATACACCACTGTCGAGTATTTCTCTCGCACATGAGCGAGAGCGGGAGCGCTACTCTGTTAAGGGTCGACTGTCTGTAGACTGTGAATTATAAGAGCGCGCTGTTAAGTTACAGTGTGCTAAGAAGTGATCGTATAATTATTTTGCAAATACATTTATAAATTAATTAATATGAAAAAACAATTATAAAAAAGGAAGCATGCGTGTTAATAATAAATATATAATTTTTCATATGTGTATATATTTTAATAAATATATTCGTTAACACTGTTAAGTAATGCGCCTCTGTTATTTGCCTTTCAAACCCACCACACACAGTGTTAGAACTATCGCTTCGTCTCGCTCTGACTGTTGTGTGCTTCTATTGCCGCTGCTATATTTATATGTTAAATGTGTTGTTGTTGCTGTTGGCCACGCCTTCCATTGGTGGTTGCTTTGCAATGTGAGCGTGCGTTATGTGTGAGAGAGACTGTAGACTGTAAACTGGTTCTGGCATATCGTCGTCCAATGTGCGAGCGGCATGGCACGGCTCGGCACGGCACGGCGCGGCGCATCGCATGGGCACACATACAAAGTGAAAATCAGTTCGCGATGGAACTCTGAGCATTGCGTTACAATTCAGTCCTGCTGCGAATCTTGTGACGTTTAGACGGTTCCCCGGTGTTCGCGTGTTTCTAGCCAAAAATAAAAAAAATACGCGTGTTTTCAACTGCAATATATCGCGCGTGCGTTTTTACGTTGCATTTGTGAATTCGAAAGATTTATGAATCTCTACACATACCTTACACAAAAATATTTAAAAATAATATAAAATTAAAAAATACAGAAAAAGAAGTTTAGAGCGATTTGTTCTTCTGTGTGTTGTGATGGGCGCTTGAGCCAAGTTTATTATTAGGCAGTGTCTGTGTGTGTTTGTTTGTTGATTTTTGAGAAAACTTGTAAACTGATTCTGATACTCTGAGCCAAGATGATGATGAACGCATTCATTGAGCCCGCGCAGCATCATTTGGCCAGCTATGGGCTGCGCATGTCGCCCAACACAACAACGGCAGCAGCGGCAGCGGCCGCGGGCAACAACAATCCCCAGCTCGACATGCAACAGCAGCAGCAGCAGCAGCAGCAACAACAACAACAACAACATCAGCAACAACAACAACAGCAGCAGCAACAACAGCAACAGCAGCAGCAACAACAGCAGCAACAACAACTGGAGGGCAGTGCCGACTCCACCTCGTTGGCAGCGGCGGCATATCAAAACTCCGGCTACGGTCACTTCAATAGCTATGCCTCGCGGGACTTTCTGCTGGGCAGACGAGGCGATGCCACGGATTATGCCGGAGCAGCTGCAGCAGCGGCGGCTACTGGCCAGACGGCAGCCAGTGCGGATTCAATGCTATTCTCTGGGTTTCCGGCTCCAACCTCTGCGGCAGAGTTGGGCAGCAGCTTCGGTCAGCATCCGTTCCACAGCCACCATCATCATCATCAGCAGATGCGTAGCATGGCGGACTATGCCACACATCCGTATGCCCAGCATCATCATCACGGCAACTTTCCGTCGGCGGTACATGCGGCCCATCATCATGCCGCGGCGGCCCATGCCCATGCTCATGCCCATCCACATCATGCCATGTCCGCAATGCATCCGGCGGGAGCGGGTGCCTTCTTGCGGTACATGCGACACCAGCCGACATCGGCGGCGTCCAGCGTCAAGCAGGAGATGCAATGCCTGTGGATAGATCCGGATCAGCCAGGATTGGTGCAACAGTCGCAGTCGGCGCGGAAGACATGCAACAAGATCTTTCACTCGATGCACGAGATCGTCACACATCTGACCGTGGAGCATGTGGGTGGACCGGAATGCACCACACATGCCTGCTTCTGGATTGGCTGCTCGCGCAACGGACGACCCTTCAAGGCCAAGTACAAGCTGGTCAACCACATACGCGTCCACACCGGCGAGAAACCCTTCGCATGCCCCCATCCCGGTTGCGGCAAGGTGTTTGCCCGCAGCGAGAACCTTAAGATACACAAACGTACCCACACCGGTAAGTACAACCCCTTCCTCGACGTCCTTGCTTGGGCTTGTGGGATAAACCCTTCTGCTTGTTTGGGTAAATCCGTGCGGGCAGCGTCGGTGCATGGCCCACGCCTCCGTTCCACGCCCATACTTATAGCATTACCTGCCCGCCTGAGCATTACCTTTATAATGCTTACAGCAACACCTGTAAAGATCTCTGTCTCTAATCCTTTCCCTGCCTCTGAGAAAATCCCATCTATACCCATAGCAATGTTTTGGGACAAGTCAAGCCCCGCGCTCACTCTGTTCGTTTTGACTTTCAACGGTTTAGCCGAAGGATCCGCGTTGACTTCGTAACTCTAGAATCCAGTTAATCCCGAGCTGAGATTTGTGGGTGAAACAAAAGTGAGAATAAAGCAGCCTATGATATTTCAAAGACTATGTAACTATTTTGAATAAGCGCATTATTGTTTTAATAAGATAAGAAGTTCATCTTGAAAGGTTGATATATTTCCAATCTGTATATAAGATATAGGAAATTGAATCTATTGTGCTGACAGATTCTTAATAGTAATTATTTTGTAGATCTTTTATTCTTAAGGTCATGTTCGTTTTCTAATATATTTCTTTTATTTTTTTGTACTCTATTTTTTTAATTTTTAATTTTTTCTTACTATGATATTAATCAATTTTATTATTTATTATTATGTTGTTCTATATACGATATTTCAATATTTTTTTTAATTTCTTTTTCTTCAAAAATCATCATTTTTTTGCAATTTTTTTAAGTTTTTGTATATTGAATTAGATTCTTTCTTTCTTAGAAATGATTTATTTTTCTTTGTAAATACTAAGCAATCTCTTAAATTCTGATTCTTCATATTTTCTTGTTTTTTTTTTTAATATGGAAAATTTCTTAGGAATGATTTATTATTTTGCTATTTTTTTCGTAATTTATTTTTTTTCTAAACAATGTCTTAATTTATATTTTCTTGTGTATTAATTTAAAATAGATTAATTAAAAATTGCTTTTAATAATTCATAAAGAAACTAATTTATTATAATTATTATTTATAATTTTTAATTTCATCCCCCTCTATTCTCGTTTATATATTGAAATCAATTGAATTTTTTTATAATTATAAAAAATATCACACATTTATTTTATTTATAATATCAAAGTCTCTATTTTCCCCCCTCTGTTCCAAATCTCTTATGATTATATTTTTGAGTTCTCACTCTTTTATCTGACATCTGCATTGTATCTACAACTCTTTAAAACACGGCCTGCTGTTTATCTCAAACATATCAGAATATCTGAAGAGTGTAAAAGGTGTCTCACTTTCCATCTGCGTCGCCATCACCGAGTCCATCTCCATCTCTCGAACTCCGGTTCGGTGGTTATCATGTCGTCGTCCGTCCAAAAGCACATTCTCATAAATAACTTGGGCACATATCAACGATTTTAGCATAAACTAAATCAAAAGTTAAATGTAGCATGGCGAGGGTCGTAGGCCGAAAATAGTGTTGGCCACGGGGGGAAGGGGCTTAAGGGAAGTATTCTCGATTGTGAAATGCGCTGATTTTTGCAGAATTTACCCCAGTTTTTGTTTTTGGTGTCGAAAGAGAGCAATTGGAGTGCTGGGCACGAAGTGCCTGGAAGTATTTCCGTGCGATTACAAACGGAAGTTTTGACACGTGTCAACACACACACACACACACTCTTGTAGTCAAGTGTATGTGTATGTGTGAGTGTCAATGTAATAAAAACAAACAGTGCAAACGGCAGTTAACAGATCCCAAAAACGTTACTGATTGAATTTTGATTTATATGAGGGGCGTAGAAATTCAAGAAGACTGAGAGGGAAAGATAGAGAGTGCAATAGAAAGAGAGACTCAGGTTAAAGGGCAACGTATTGCTCTGTCTCCCTCTCTTTCTAGTTCTCCCTCATATTTATTGAGCAACTCTAATGAAGTTGTGTGTGTCTACCGTCGGAACACTTCAAATAATTCCAACAACCAATCATGTACTCAATAAATTTCCAAATTATTTTTGCCAAATCATCTTGGAAATTAGTCAAAAAACATAAAGAATCTGAAAAGATCATTATGGTACATACACTCTTAGTTTACTATTTATATGAACTCAATCACTGTGCGTCATTCAATGGCGTCTATTGCTCCTACTCCCTCCGACCGTCCCTCCCTGACTCTCTTCATGCTGACTGAAATAACAGAATATCGAATCAAACATTTTAATTACCTTTCAATGATCGTGCAAAAGAAATTTGTCTGTTCAAATCGAAAAACGAAGAAAAAAAGTATCTGAAATGATTTGTATTTCAATTGTGTAGAAAATTTCAAGCTCATTAAATTGTTTACTTGTTTTTAAAATTTGTTTTTTTTTGATAGTTGCTTAATTTTTATTTGCATTTGTGTGCGGGTATTTTGATATAGAAAATTTAATGTTGAAGCGGATCTATCAAAAAAGTTAGACAATTTGACAGCCATGTTAGAACAGAGGGATATTCAGTGTATTTAAATAAATTTAGGAAAAAAAAAACTAGACAATTAAATTTGTAAAAAAATCTAATTGTATTATATTTAGAATTTTATAAACCGTTTATTGTAACTATAAATTTCCAAAAGAATGAAAAATTAATATAAATTTCGAAATCCTGCCAGAATTGATTTGCTTAATTTTTTGCATTCACACCTTAATTAGTTTTGATAAATCTTTATTTTCTCAATATTTTTCCATATTCTTCGCCCTTTATTTTTTTGTTATCTTTTGAACGTCAACACTTTTGGATAAACATTAATTTAAGTTTGATTTCAAACCTCTTTGTTGCTTCACGCTCTTCGTAATGATGGCTAATTGTATTGGAAATTGTGGGGTCTAAGCTATATTAATGGGCAGATATTTTGATGGGGGAAAACCCAAAGAGAAAGAGAATGAGATTAATGGTGGTTACGACGAATTGATTTTTGGCTCGCGTGTGCGAAAAAAAAAACGAAAATTCCGAAAGCGTGTTTAGCTCATTATAAACTTTTATGTGACTATTTCGAACATTAAAAACAATTAAACATGCTATTAAAAACACTTATTGCATTGTCTTTGTTGTTGATTTGAGAGCAGAACATAACAGAGAGAGGGTCAGAGAGAGAGAGAGAGAGAGAGAAAGAGAGGGTGAGGGAAAGTCAATAGCGTAAAATGGGAGTCGTGGGCGGGGTTGCTGGTTTGCTGAACCCAAATATAATTGCTTTAAAATTGCGCCACTCGTTTTAATAAAGCAAACACAAAAGCCAGCAACAACTACAACAACAGCAGCAATAACAGAAATGAAAGCCAAAGCCAACGACAAAAGCAACAACAACAGCAGCAGCCAGAATAACAGCAGCAGCAGCAATAGCGATGTAAGCAAGCGCACGAGTGAGACAGCAAGGCTGTATCTGTGCCTGTGTTTGTATGTGTGTCTATGGATGAAGCGTGGGCGTATTATCCTTGTTTGGCTCTTCACACAGCCTCCGTTTATTAAAAGCGCGCTATGCATACAAAACAACAAAAAACAAACACACACTTACACAGACAGCACAGATAGCAGCATAGGGATGGACATATGCCAGCTAGACAGGGCAAAAAGAGAAGACAATAACAGCAACAACAAAAACCACGAGAAGTACGCACAGGCATAGACTGTCTGCACACAGACACAAAATGGCGTTTGTATTGCTTGGCATATTTTACGCATTTGGTTTGTGCTTTAATTTTGGCTTTACATGATTTGACACTGGGTCTCTTGCGAGCTAAGCACCCTAAGCAAAAATTGGAAGAATAATAAAACTCTGAAAATTAAATAATGTTCATCTTATTTTTCTTGTTAATATATCATAACAAAATAATATTCCAAAATAATTTATATAATTGAAAAATTAGTATTGTGGAAATTGTTTTGTTTATCATACAGGGTATTTCCAAGTCGTTTACACTTAACTTGAAAGCTACGCAGCTTAGCTGGTTTTCATATTTATTTTTCGGCAAAGCTTTTGACGGCATTATCGTAAATTCGCTTATTTATTTATAAAATTGTTTTTAACGATTCGCGTTTATTAAAAATAAAAGGACTGCAACTTTTTCTAGATATTTTTTAATATTTATTGACATTTTCGATGCGTGGATATTAATAGCATTTTGCAAAGTAATGTTTATTGTATTTCTACAACAATAACTTAATAGATTTTATATGCACAATAATATCGATTATACACATCGATATTTATGTTAGGCTTTATCGCTGTAAACAAGTTGGCGAAACGACATTACGAGTTAGCACACATAATTAAAAAATTGCATTTACGAAGTTACAAAGAAGCAGCAACATAATTTGCTATAAATTAAAGTTCTCTCTCAAGCTCTGTTAACTCACGTGTCAAGCGATCGCCATTTGCAATATGTTCCATGTTATGTTATGTTACATTCGGATTTAAATTTTGTTAAATTTTGCACTTGTCACGTATGTATGCACATATGTCCGCCATTTACAAACTCTGCACTCTCAGGCTGAGAGTCTCAGCGGTCAACAAGAACAACAACAATAACAGAAGATGAGCCAAAAAGGGCAGCTGAGAAAGAGTACAAAACAATCAACTGTTTGTCTGCTTTGTTATTGCTTTTGCCATACAGTTGACACCTTGCCCAGCAGCTTTAATTGTGTGAGTGTGAGTGTGTATGTATGTGCAGTGGAATGGCGTTTATCATAGTGTGCGGTTTTTTTGTGCTTCTCTCAGTCTGACACTCATATTCGAATCCCCATTTTTTTTCTGTTGTGTTTTTTTTTTATCATGATGCACTCCTGTGGCTGCAACAACCACAAACAACAACTTTATTCATTAACACCTACAACGAAGTTGCTCCAAATGGAGAACAACTTTGTGGTTGATGCTGCCCCAAGCTCATTATGTTTATGTTCGCTGCTCCTGCTGCATCCACCCCGTTCTACCTTGGCTAACTAACATAAGCTCGTTCATTTACTTACACAATGTCCTTGCACTGAGACTGCTGTTGTGGACCCTTGTAAACGTTGATTGGCTCTGCTTCCTGATTCCGCCACTCTATTTAATTGAGCTCAAGTGCTTTTTTAATGAGTCTTTTATGAAGTTGTTGTGCAAGTGGCAAAAAGGAAAACATATTTTTATGAGCTCGCCAATTTATAACCTTTTGTTTCATCAGTTAACAGTGCCATAACAGCGCAGTATATATGACAGTTAACAGAGAGGTATGCTAATTTGTCAATGTTAGTTAACAGCGTCGTTAACAGCATTTATTTGCGAGTCGGCGCCAACAGCATAATTTTTCAAATTCTACAGCCAAAGCGAACGGAATGGTAGATGGGATATCAAATGCTGCAAATGTCAATGATTGATGACTTTATTGCGGGTTCAACGATTTTCAAACAAACAAGACAACAGTGCGACAGTGGGACAAACATACAGACAGTGAGGCAACAACAGACGGACAAACTGACAGAACGAAAATAACTTTTTATATTTTGCGCATTAAATGTTGACTGTTTGGTTCTGCTCAACTTCTCAGAATTTGTTTTCGGGGCCACGGGAGAACCAAGGAGAACAATGCAAACCCAAAAAAAAAGAGAAGAGAGTGTATATATAAAACCTGCAATGTGCCTCGGGGACTGATTACCTCTACACACACTACCTGCCTCTCCTACGTACACTCTCCTGTGGTTCAGGACCTCGGCACGTCTCGTGCTGACTCCAGACGACGCTTCTAAGACTCTGAAAATCAATTAGTTACGCTCCTAGAACTAACTGACAGAGAGTCTCTCTCTCTCTATGCTATCCCTCATTCTTGCTTTTGCTGAATTTCCACAACAAATTTTTTTGGCTAATGACAAATGCATTTTTCGAGAGAATTCGTCATTGGCTCGTTTGTAACTTGGGTTATCCCGCTGAAAATCGAACATATACATATATATATATATACATTATATATACTCTTGTTCATGTTCGACATTCGTTATGCTCAATTAAAAGTGCCAAATGTGACCAATTTCGACATGACACTCGATTAACAAGCGTCGAACCAGAACGACGGATTCGTGAATTGAAAAGACGTAAGCGAAACGGAAGGGAGGTGAATGAGAGGGAGGCGTGCAGAGGAAGGAAGAGTAGGAGCAGCAGCATCCAAAACTGGCAGAAGACTCATTCAAATTATTCAAATGTTATTTTTATGACAACGCCGTGGAGATTTATGAGAGCTTGCGGTCGAGAAAGTAAAAAGTATATAAATTTTATTTGTGGTTTGCAGGCATTTGACAGTTCAACTGGATATTGGTTATAGTTATAGTTATCGTTATAGTCATAGTTGGACTTTTAGTTTTTCTCGCGTTTTCTCTCTATATGAAATTCCTCTGCAAGATAGATAACTTTTGCCTCTGGCATAACTTTTGCCATTAGTTTGGAACATTTTTCTGAAATATGATTTGCAGCCTTTCTGTTAATGCTCTGTTAAACTGCAGAGTTCATTATGAAGGCACCCATAAATGCTATATAGTAATATGCATGAATATTGATTAATTTAGCAAATGCATGTGCATTATAATTAGCACCACCCTTTGCCTCTCTCCCTTAGTCACTATCTCTCCCTTTCTCTTTGTCTCTCTCTATCGCTCTGCTGACGATGTGCAGCCGTTCCGCTTAGCTTGTGCCTTGGCTAAGGGGTTGTTGGCCATTATACGAAAACTATTGCTACGCATTATTTCAAATATGTCAAAACACTTTTATATGTATTATCATGCATATGTGTCTATGTGCATTATAATTTCATTTAAAAAATGGAAATACTCGGCAGGGGTTAAAGTAGAAAGACAACCCTTTATTATTATTATTTTTTTTTTTTCTATTTTTATCTTTGGGTCTATTAGCTAAGTAGCCATTTTGTTGCATAATATTTGATCTCCCCGAACCATATACTTGTCTCCTTCTATTTGCCTAGCTGGGCAGAACACCCTGTATATGGTTCAGTGGCTAAGCTGCTTATTGTGACGTCTTCTGCACGGGGCTAGTTAATAAATGAGGCTTATTTCAACAGCCTGGCAGCCATTGTTGTAGCTCGATTCGAGTTGTTGTTATTGCTGTTGTTGTTGTTGTTGTTGTTGTTGTTGTTGTTGTTGTTGTTGCCGGGGCAACAACTATTAGCACACACTTGAAATATTTGTTTGGAGCGCGCTTTTCGGCATAACTGCCGCTTGGCCACGCCCATTTGTCATAGAAGTCGCGCTCAAATTAATTAAATTCCTTAGATCAAGCTCAGCAAAATACAAAATACAAAAAAAAAGTACAAAAATAAAATGCCAGCGAAATGAGAGCCAAAAAGTAGCCACAAGCCAGCATTCTCCGCATTCAAGTTCCCTATATAGGTATATATTCATATGTATATGTAGGTGGCAGGGACAAGCAGCCAGCATGAGGCGACACAGAGGATACCCAGCGCAGAGCAGAGCAAAAAAAGCTAAAAAAAAAGTTAAAAGAAAAAATAAAACAAAATTTCAACGCATAAAGAACTGATCAGCAGCAGACAAACCATAAAATTAAACTGTCATCTTGCATATTTTTTATATCTTGCATGCAGATGATACACACACACACATATACACACAGAGAGTGGAAGGTATACAGGTAGTGGTTGTGATTGCGGTTGTGGTTGTGGCTGTTCCTTTTCGAGAATTATGAAAAGCAAGCCCTGACTAATCCTCTAAATCGCGGGCCAAGTATTATGCCCGCACCATATCCACTTGTATAAATTAGCTTATGGGAAAAATGAAATCATTATTCATACCATATGAACAAAAAAATGTTAAACAGCAACCCAAAAAAAAAAAATTCTTAAAAAATGTAAAAAAGTAAAGAAAAAGAAATGTGTACAAAAATGATGAAAAATATGCCAGCAGAACGAGGGAACACGCTATGAAATCGTGTTTGCTCTGAAGGTGTTATAATAATTAAGCCAAATGTCAGAAAATACTGAAAATCGCAGCTAAGTATTAGCAAGAGTTGTGTTTTCAAGCGGATAATGAGAACTTTGGAGACAAGCAAATTAAGACGGGGCTCTCTTAACTGAAGGTATGATGTTGAAAGTTTATAAATTTGCAGAATAAATTTAGGTACAATGTTTGAAAGTTAATTTAAAAAGATTACAGGGAAATTTCATACAATTTTTACCTTAAGTAGCTATTTTTTGAGAGAAAATAACTTATGAATTTATTAATGATAAAATTAATAAGTTATTTTTCTTTCAAAACAAAAATAATTTAATATTAAAATTACTGCTAATGAAAACCAAATTCTAGCTAACATTTTCTTATATATATATATGTTAGATACTTCATAAATAAACGAAAAACTCCTATGTTTGCTTTTTTAAAAGCCAAGTACATTAAAAAGTCTAGTAAATGGCATAGATTATTTTTAGTAGTTCCAAATTAGCTGAAAATAATATTTCCTATTCATGCACACCTCCCTTTCGTCAAACTGAAAGTACTTTTGAGTTCATCAGTGTCGGCGTATGTTGACAAATTTGAAGCGGGCCAACACGCCTCTAATGTTTATTTAAGCATAAATTGTAAATTGTGATTGTTTTAACCCAAATAGATGGATTCATACAGCTGCAGACACAGCGTTAACTGGCACGCAATTTATTGTAAAAACATTGTCAATGCAATTAGAGGCAAAAGTTTTTGAATATGAAAGGGGAGCAGAGATCGCGAATGGCTGCGAGGGAATGCAACGGGTTACACCACACAGCACAGCACACAGAGAGACAGAGATAGATAGATAGAGAGAGAGAGAGAGAGAGATAGAGAGAGGGAGTCACAGTGGCTAAAACAAAACACAAATCTTGTGTGACACGAGACTGTCAAATACTGTGACAGCCAAGGCGGATACTCATTCAGCAGTCGGGCTAAAATTACAGTGGCCCAAAACCATAGCCATATTCATAGTCATAGCCACAGTCGGGATCGGAGTCGAAGTCACAGCCATTTGCCATTTGGCTATGACGCATTTGCCGACGGCAACCAACAAACATTGTAGAATTACTACTGATCTGGGAGTACTACGACTTTCCGTCTCATTCGCTCCGATCACAGTGTGGGATTTTTTTTCTCAGCCAGCTCAGGTTTCAGTCAACTGTTTTCGAGTATTTGGTCGCAGGGCGCATTCAACTGTAAGACTCGTCGATTCATTTTGGCAACACTTTCTGGGGGCGTTCGCATCATGGGATACTTTTTTTTTTCTTTTTTGAGAATCTCTTACCATAGAAGTCTACGGGGCGTTGATAAAAAAATTTGCTATGGCATTAAATGATATTTTACGTCCTCTTGCCAAATACATAAATGCAATTTTAGTTGTTGTTTTGATGTGTTCATTAAGCAACATTGACAGCTAACCCAAAATATATTTTTATCGAGGGAAAAGGTGTGAAAGTGTGTAAGTTCACAAAAGATAATATTGAAATTTAATTATGAATTTAATTTTAATTTTTATCTTTAATTAGCCAATATTTGAATTACAATAATAAATGAGTTCTACTCTTACTAAAGAGTTGTCTGTTTGAACCTCTTCTCGAATATTTCTGAAAGTATTTCGAGAATTTCTGCTGCTGATGTCATTGATATATACATTTTTTATCGGAAAGTCAAATCTTGTTAAATTCGACAAGAATTGAACTTGAACACGGTGCTCCGATAAGTGGAAGCCGAGAAACCCAAATAACCATATCGGGCAGAGTTGTCACATCACATCAGCAATGATGACAATCTTGATGACATTTTAATTTCTCACACTCTTCTGTACAGAAGAAGATACTCAAGAGATTTTCTACTTGGCTGCAGCGCAAAAACAACAAACAACAAACAAAACCGACTCTCAGATTAAAATCTTAAAGAGCGCTAAAGAGCTGTGCATGGAGTGGAATCAAGCGACCCAACACAACAGCTAAGACGGGGTATATAGAAAGCAACACCTCTTTGAGGTGGTGGAAGGAAGCCGACGACGACGACGACGATGACACCGCCGACGCATTGGTATTATTGGCCTCAATGTAAACCGAATGTAACAGAAAACTGTCTGTGTTGTTTTCATTTTTTTTTTTGCAAATATTCATTCATTCATTCATGAGTGCCGTTTGAGTGTTTTGGGTGTGAGTTGTCTAAGAGTTGTACAGCTGTTGCCTTGGCTGTGCACTACCTGTGCACACGTATGAAGCGGGATTGTAGTTTGAACTGGGCTAATCCTGGCAAAGCGTCTTGTCTTTTGTCACCCTACTCCATTTGCCAACTGAATCTCGAACGCGCCTTGTTTGTACTACATCCTTATATATGTATGTATATGCACCTCTCACTGATCCCACAGACAATAGGCTTAGTGTTTGCTTTTGGCTTATTGTCTATGCTTCGTTTGTCATTCGAGTGCAACTTTTGTATCTGTATCTTTTGCGTTGCATTCTGGCCAAATGTTAAAACTAACAGCTAATCAATTAGCATAGATATATATATATATATATGTGTGTGTGTATGTATATATGGTATTTACATGTCTACAAGTCGTACTTCCAGCCAGACAATCAGTCTCTGCGGCTCCTTGAATGTGGTAAAAACTTTTGCTGGCAAACTCCAAATGCAATTTGAATGCATAATGCAGTCTAACAGACATATATATGTATGTTAAGTTTGTATATATATATACAAATGTATATGTACGATTTGTACAGATATCTAACTGTGTTGTAGCACACACACCTCTAATCTGTGCGAGGCATTTGACTGCCCCTCTCTCTCGCTCTCCGTCTCCTTTTCTCTGTAAAATCTGTGCAACTTGTCGAAAATTTGTACGTTGTAAGAAAAAATAGAGACAGAGATAGAGAAACAAGACAGAGAGAGTTCACAACGTAGTATTCACAGACATAACTGGCCCATGTTTGGTCATGTAGTACAGCAAGGCTGTTGCCTGTCATTGTTTTACTAATAGTCGTTGTACTTGTCGGGCTCCAACACAACTCGGCTATGAGCAATCGCATTGTGTATACGCAGTGTGGTCCCTCAGCAACTCAGCTTAGCCCGACTTGAGTTTTTAAAGACAAAGTTAACTTATGGCAGCAGACAGGCTTGGAAGTCTATTCAAATTATATTATATTTATATTTTTCTTAAATTTCAATTTCAATTCTCCTATCAGTATATTCTATAATTTTTAAAAGTTCGTAACGTTCACAAATGTTTGAAAAATTACAAATGAATATATTTTGTTTTATATATATTTTTGTATATATAATTTAATTTTTTTGTATTTTCCTATTTTTATATTTGAAATATATTATATATTAATCTTCAATCTCTTAAAAATTCCAATTTTAAAGTTTCATAAAAATATTCCCTAATTGAATTTCAATTTTGATAGTGAAATTTTTGTAAAATTCTGAAAAGTTCCTTGGCCAACTGACAGTTGCTCGTGCCGCACTCATTAGACCCGAATACAGAAACGCAAGTCGAGTGTGAAATTTGTTTTGTTTCAGAGTGTTTCGAGTGAAAACAACGATCCCGTTCGCAATCCCGTTGTCATTGCCTTTCCCATATTTACGTCTATTTGGCTACAATAAACCACAGGCAAAGTTGGTCTCGGTCTCTCAGTCTCTACGGCTCGACTGACCCCAATGTCAATTATTAACGTATCACTTGACAGCAGCAGCATTCACATCCCCTTCCCCTTGGGCATGCCCCTGCCCCTGCCCCTGCCCCGTTGCTGGCCACGTCTACGGTTAGGCAAAGCTGCAAACAAATAGCAAAAATTATGTGAGGATGAGCCTAAGGATCATGATGAAGATGAGTAAGGGAGTGTGACAGAGATGGCTGTCTCTTACTGAGCGAGAGGGAGAGCGAGAGAGTGAGAGGGGTGCTGAGATTCATAAATCATGACAGACATTACGCAATTCACTCAACGGTTTTGTGTCAAACAAAAACAAACAATAGAGCTAACAGAAAGAGATAGAATGTGTTACAGAGAGAGAGAGAGAGAGAGAGAGAGAGAGAGAGAGAGAGAGAGAGAGAGAGAGAGAGAGAGAGAGAGAGAGAGAGAGAGAGAGAGAGAGAGAGAGGGATAGCATTTTGAGGCCAGTCAATGGCAAATACTCGTAGGTAACTTTATTTTTAGGGGTGCAAAATTTCAACATAATTATCATCACGAATTTAATGATGAAGATGAGCAGGAGCAGAAGCTGGAGGAAGAGCTGCAGTCCGGCAATGGTTGAAGGCTCAAGGATTTTGTTGCCGTTGACAAGCAGCATTCATTGCGTTTAAATTATTATTTTATTATTATTATGATGAGGCATAAATAATGAGCAAACCGAGCGTCTGTCTGAAGAGACTGTCATTAATATGGTTATCAAATGCAGGCCATAGATATACATAAATATTCATAACAAATATTGAGAGTATTCGAGTTGAAAATGATGTGGGACTCTGTTTAGGTAAATAGATAGGTAGGAAATTTTACAGAAAGGAAGGCAGTCGACTTGAATATTATTATATGCATCTATAAGTTATCTTTATTTATTGGTTATCTAAAGTATCTATTTATCTCGCGATATCTGAGAGTATTGCCACGTGAGTCAATTTGCAGCACCTGCTTGGCAACTCTGTCAAGAGAAAATCAGGAAATAGTACTTATGGGCATTATGCATCATCGTCAACAGACACAGCCCCCTAACAATTTCTAAACCAAAACAGAGAGAGATACTCGCAAAATAGAGAGGTAAGAAAGGAAAATAGAGAAATGTGGAAAAAACCAATCCAGAAACTAGGGGAAGAAAATTGCCCATTGAAATGTAAACCGCCAGGAAATCGGGGTTTGGCTTTTTCCGGCTTTACATGGAACAATGGAGCGGCCAAAAGGAAGAAGCGACAGCAAAAACATAAAAATATATACAGATACAATGAGGCAAACGATTTTTCTTTTTTTTTTTTTGTTGCCATTTGAAATCCTAAAAAGAGTGTCAACAACCTAGCCATAGAGCCGGAGTGTGAGTAAGTGAGAGGTACCGTGAGGGGTACAGAGCGAGGGGAGACAGTCAAGCAGGCATGCAGGCAGGCAAAAAGTAGCTGCCGTTTTGTTATTTTGTATTGTTAGATAATAATAATCATATCGCATTGCATGTTGTTGACACATGAGCAATGATGATGCTGCCGCTTATCTGCCCCGTCTGCTCCGCTCTTTCTTTATGTTCATAATGCTGTCTCACCCCCCTCCAGCTATTGTCATTTTTAGCAAACAGAAGCAGCTACTTAAGCGGAGCAATAAATATTTTTCAGTCTTGTTAAATAAGCAAATTAAACTACTTTTCAATACGATTCTAATCAAAGTGGCGACGTCAGCATTGATCTAATTTCAATTAACAGACCTGTTGCTGCAATAAGCTCTGTTATATACTATGTATGTATATCTATTTCGCTGCTACTCATAAATGCGCTGTTAAAGTTTTACAGTAGTGAGTCTTGAGATCGCTTCGCACTGCTGCTGCTATTAACATTGAGGTGTGCTTAACAGGCTGCTGCTAATATACTACTGCTCTTAACAGCCTGCTGTTACGGGCACGTAGTTAACAGTGACATGTGAATTGCTATGCTATGGCCGCCTATTAACAGCCGCCTGTTATGCTTGTCTGTTTATGGCATTTTAATTAATACAGCTGCTGTAGACAGATGCATTTAATATGCAACTCCACCAGTTTCCTGCACCAAAATGTTTTATTTCCATTTTAACATTTTCCTCATTCACATATTTTTTTTTGCCTCTGCGACTGTATCGGCCTGAAATTAAATATAAAAAATATATATGTATTTATAAAAGCAAACCCGATTCTGGTTCAATTAATCAGCGACTGTCAATGATGCTTAATTTGCGTTGCTTGCCACTGATTGAGAGGGTGGGAGTGAGGGGGGCATTCAGCAGACTGCAGCTTGTTGCTTCCTCATTGTTAGTCAGGTGGGCATTGTGAGAAATTGATTTAATTTAAACGTGCTCTTTAAATGGAAACTTAAATTCTATGTTGATCAAATTAAAGTAAAACAATAGTTTGTTTATGGCTCTGCTTTTGGCAAACATATTTCATTTTCTTATCTGCTTTTCCGATTTATTTATGTTGTTGTGTCTGCACGTACGACATGCATGGCTTCAAAGCAGCTTAACAAAGAAAAACATATTGTAGGCATTTTCTTGATTTTCCTAACCCCGCAGAAAACACTTAAGAGACGTTTAGCAAAATTCAATTTTTTTTTGGCTTGCCTTCTTTCTTTCCTTCTGCGACTACGCCCAAAGTTCACTACCGAAAAACAACGCCCCAAAAGTAAAAACACACACACACACACACGTGCATACATACATACATACAAAAGGACATACATATAATAACATTGCAGAGACCTAGACACAGTACCGAAGCATGAAGTTGGAGCTGCGAGTCGGCCCGGATATACGACTGCGTCTGCAAATGACAGGCAGCTTTATCGTTACATAAAAGCTAAAAACATGTGATATGTTTTTTCCAAGCTCACATAGCCCACTTTATATACTTATGCTATATATGTACATATGTATGTATATACAGCAGTGCGTCTATGTAAAAGTTTCTTGGCTAAAGCCACCCACAAAACAGATTACAAAGCATTTGCCAACCCCCGAAAAACTGAACCAACCCTCTTCGGCAAAAAGCGCGCGGAGCTGTACACGACGAGCTCGCTGAAACGATGTCGAGGATGTGGATGAGGACGACGCCATGACAGACTCTGTGCCAATTCCACGCGTTCCACGCGGTCCACATTAAACGGTTTTTTTTCCGCTAGGAAATTAACAATTTGGGCCTCAGTTAATGGCGCTTTTGCTGGGCCTGGTCCAAAAGGGGGGAGAAATATGCAAAGCAGATTTTCATTTCTATGGGCTGCACGGCCTATTTCAAAGTTCTTTCGTTTGGTTTTCCGTATTTTTTTCCATTTTCGTTTTTTTTTTCTTTGGTATGTACAGACTTGGGATTTACTTTATTGAAATATTTAAATAAGTTTGGCAATGCTCAGAGCCTAAATGGGATTTACATGGCCGTCGAACGTCGTTGCCTTTGTGGCAAAGTGTGGAAATATCTTTTGCACTGAAATTGACATTTTATAAATGGGCGTTCTCTCTCTCTCTGTCTCTCCCGCTCTGAGAGTATTTGTGGCTCATACTGCTTTAAAACTTAAAGCAATAAAATATTTAAATGCGCATCTCGCGTTGTAAAATGTGAATATTATTCAGTTATAAACACGCATACATTTAGCGGGGACACAAACCCTTCCACTTGACAGTTGTCGCGTGCCGTGCCACTTCCCCCCCGTGGCGCCATAGACCGCAAAACGCACCAGGCGCTATCCATACGCTGCACATGGATATACTTACTTCTACATGCTGTATCTAGTTGGTCCCTGGAGTATACAGGCAGCACATAAAAAAACAACAACTCCTGTTGTCCATCTCAAGTGATAAAACTGATAAGCAAGACGGCACCGCATGAGAAACAGCATGAGTTGTACATGAAAAGACAGCTGCCTGTTTAATTTGTGGTAATTAACGTTGAAAAGAGCGTGGAAAAATTTCGATATACCGATAACAAACTAACCAAATGACTTGACGAATAATATACTAAATATTCTTTTGATATTATTTGAAAATAATATAAAAATCAAAGTGCAATTATTTTCAACATTATTTTCCAATAAATCGTTTTTATGCCTTTAATTTTTTTAAAATGAAAATAAAAAGAAATGATGTAAAGGCGCCGTTACGCCTTTTAAATAAACTTTCGACTCTTAGCCGACACTTGACATCCACTGTACTCCCTTGCCCCCCGAGAAATTTTACCAATCCCCCTCCACCCTTTGCCGCATCGAAATGCATTCGTTGCGCTTGTTTCTTAACAATTTCTTGGATAGTTTCGGTCTGTCAAAATAATTGAGGCAGTTTTACTTTTTTGGGAGTTTTGAAGAGTGGAGTGATTGTTGGCCTAATATTTATATTTATGGATGGATAAAATTTTGACAAATTAATAGAAAAAAACAAATCGAAATGTCATTTATAAGTTTTAATAACAAAACTTTAAGTTTATGCAAATGCGTATAATAAAGCACATAAATTAGTATTAAATTACATGTCAGAATGGGTTGATAGAGGGGGGAGACATGACAATCCATAAACAATACAACAGCAAGTTGAAGAAGAAAGCAGAAGAAAGAGACACAAAGACAAATCATAAAGCAAAAACTTGTTGAACGTGCCACAACCAGAACCACAACCACAACAAAATCCCGCCAAGAGCACCGCTGGATGTCTCTTTATATGTCCCAAACACAAAGCCCCCAAAAGGGACAGATGATGATAATAATAATGCAGCTTTTCAGTATTTCCTTCACAACTTTCCCCCCTCTATCACCCACTATACAACTACGGGTATGTCCACTTTAAGCTCAAGGTGTGAAAATGTTCGATTATTGTCATCGTCATCGTCATTCGTAATCTTTGCTGCATTTGTTGTTGCTGGAGACTTGGGGTTCTGTGTGGGACGCTCCAACTGGAGTTGAAACTGGAAGTGGAACTGGAACTGGGGCTTAGCTGCAATTGTCATAAGGCAAGGCATATAATGGCCGCTTAGCTGGCACATAAATGCCATATGCTAAATGGATTTACCATCTTCAGGCTGAATCAAGTTTATGTTCGACTTATTGAAACTGATGGTTCAGAAGTGGGCGCCTCTGCTCTCACCGGATTATGTCTCTGTTTGCACTTAACTTTAGGTTGATTTTGCTATTGTATGCATAGAAAAACGTTATACAACACTGCTCGTTAGTTGCTATAATAAAAGATGCATTGTTATAAGAGATTGATGAAAATTCCAATATTTGAAATGAATCAATTTGCTTTCACATTACCAGTCTTATTTTATAAAACTATTTCTTTAATATGTTTTTTATACTTTTATTATTGTTTAGCACTGTTTTCGCCTCTAATTAACCCTCATTATTCATAATTTATTATATTAGAGACATTTTCAACATAACTCCTTCTTTTTCCAAGTATTTTCTCCAACTCTATGCTAATGTGCCTCTCCTTTCCATGTGTAACATTTGCCAAATTATAGGTTTAACATATTATATCTCTAAAGATGTTTATTATTATTTATGGATTTAGGGTTATAGCCATGAAAGTTATCTGTGCTTGTATCTCAGACTCCTTTTCTTACATATAATTTTCTAATAAGCCATAAAATATCACCCAAGGTTGGCCTGTTGCCTGTTTTATGGTTGAAAAGGTGTTACTGTCTATGTGGCGTAACCTTTTGACCTTACTCATCGTGGCGTGCCTAGTTTATATTTTCACATGTCCCGAGAGGTCCAACGAAGGACAATACAAGAGCTCTAAGCAGACGGCACAGGTGAATTTTCTCTTGACTTGGAGACCGTTGTTGAGCAGAGATAGGAGAGGGGTCAGTTCTAGATGGTGTGTGTGTGTGTCGGAGGTCGCAACGAGCTGTTTGATTTCAAACAATACGCTCTGATCCCGCATAATTTATATGATTTTTCCCAATAAAAACGCAAACGGACAGTTGAGTTTTCCCACCTTTATTAAATTGTATTGATATTGAGTCTTGGCCACGCCGAGTTCATAAATGGATGCCCTTTATAGTAACAGCTCTCTAGCCGTCTCTTTCACTCTGTTAGTTGTATGTATTTATATTTTATGCGTGGCACATAAATAATGTCATTTATGACCGAGGTTCCAGCTTGGAGAACTGACACATTCTGTTGTTGGAGGAAGGAGGGGAACCCAAAGGGCACAGCTATTGTCTTCCTTTTCTTCTTCTTCTTCAAAAAAAAAACAACACAATATCAACTAAAATATGTTTAATATTTTTACAGCATACCCTGTAAGCGTGTCGATTTACCCTTTTATGTCAGGCTGATAAATGTGTGTTTAAGAAAATAATATATGTATACCCTATAAACATAAATTCGAAAAGAGTTTCTCAACTAATCAATTTCGTTTCATTTTGTCCCATTTTTTTAGGTGAGAAACCCTTCAAGTGTGAGCACGAGGGTTGCGATCGTCGGTTCGCCAATTCGTCGGACAGGAAGAAGCACTCGCATGTCCACACCTCGGACAAGCCCTACAACTGTCGCATCAATGGCTGTGATAAGTCCTACACCCATCCCTCCTCGCTGCGCAAGCACATGAAGGTAAGCATCAACAGTACCTTTATCTCTTTCTCTCCCCCAGACACACATACACCCACTCTTGTTTTCTGTTACTAATGCCATCTCTTTTTATTTTGATTTTGTGTTTTGCAGGTGCATGGCAACATTGACGAGAAGTCTCCATCGCACGGCTATGACAGCGATGGCGAGGAGAGCTCCAGCTCCAGCATTGTCACGGGTGGCGCCCAGACACCTCCATCGACGCGTCTGGATGGCAGCGCGGGCAGCAGCAGCGGCGTAAGCAGCCTGAGCGGTGGCAGCGGCATCAAATCATCCCCACATTCAATCAAATCGGAACCAAACCCCTTGCACAGCGTTCACTTGGGTGCGTCCAGCAGTGGCAGCAGCAGCACTGCCAGCAGCAGTGCCTCCCATCTGTTGCAGCAACAACAGCAGCAGCAGCAGCAACAGCAGCAACTTCATCAACAGCAGCAACAACAACAGCAACAGCAGCAGCAGCAGCAACACCAACTTGCCGCTCACCAATCGTTGCATGCTGGCGATCCGAAATCCTCGCCAGCGTTGCAGTTGATGGCATCATCCGCGTATCTGCCGCCACCATTGGGACCACCTCCATCGCATCATCATCACCATCATCATCACCAGGTGGCGGGCAGTTCGGCGGCAGTGGCGGCCGTTGCCTCCGCGGCAGCTGTTTCGCCGGGGGCCTCCGCCTCCATGCTGGCCGTAACCGGACATCATAATCATCATTTGTTGTACCATCCGGCGGCGCAGCATCATCCGCCCAGCGATTGGTATCATACGGCAGCGCCAGCGGCCAGTGCGGCCGATGCAATGAATCCATTGAATCATTTCGGCCACCATCACCATCATCACCATCTTATGCATCCAGGCGCCGCGACAGCGTATTGAGATTGGGAGAACTGGTGGCCCGATGAGCCGCCGCCGCCGCCACCACCGCCCCCAGCACCGCCACAGCCTCCGCCACCGCCGCCGCTCAGCCAAGTGCCCACAGCGGATGAGCCGACGGCGACATCGCTGGACTGGATCTGCTGTCAGCGTCTGCAGAATTTGGCGCTTGTCGCGCAATGTGAAAACCAAATATTTCTGAAAGTTGAAGAAAGCACTTTAAACTTTTTACCTGATAATTGAAAAATTGCTGTTAAAATTAAAAGAAAACGAAAAACAAATTACTAATTAAAATGGAAATTAAGATTAATGAGAAACTACATTGAGAGATTTGGAATACAACGAGTTGAGCGTACTTTAAACAGCTATTATTAATGATCATTATTATTATTATGTATTTTAATATAATATACAATAAAAATTGCCTAATTTTTTGCTAATTAAATGTTAATTTAAAACACAAAAAAAACAAAATTTTCAGCCATGGTTGCTTATGTTTAATTGGTGCAAATAAGAAAGATAAATTTACAAAAAAAAAAATAAGAAAAGAAAATCTTGTAAATTATGATAATTAAATGTATAAAATTAACACATAAATCTCAATATGTATATTTAAATGTATATCTATAATAATTTTAATTAAGCATATTGACTACATAATTAATAAGTATTAGCAAATTTTTCAAGCTGCTTTTCACACAACACACATACACAGAGAGAATACCTTCTGCTTTCAAGTACAAAACGAAAATCTCGAAAAAAAATTTTAAGAAATGAAAATTGAAAACTGCAAAAAAAAAAAAACAAGTTGAGAACACATATACGTACACACATTTTCGGCCTTAGTATTTCTCCCCCTCAAGCTTAAGTACACAAAATAAATATAAAAGTAAAACACAACCACAATATAATAACAAACAAAAACAACAAAAAAACAAACACACACAGAAAATAAATTTAAACAAAAACAATAAAAATCAAATGTTTTATTCATTGTTCACTGATTTATAATTGAATATATATATATTCGAATATATTTTTTGAATGAAACCTAATGGTCCATCAAACCTTTCCTTTCAAAGAATTTAGTTGACTTTTGTTTGACCTTGAAATTGCTTAACGCCCACACTCACGGCAAATATATCGGGTATAGCTTGGCCGTTGCCCGAATGAATGTGAAATTAAATTTAAATGCAAATGAAATTGCAGTTTTTGATCTGTTAATTAAGAGACTTCTGCCTCTCATTCGATTTGATATTTGACGGAATTCCGCCATGAATATGTATGTGTATTCGGCATTTAATTTATGTTTTATAGCGAATCTATTATTATTATTTTTATTTTTATTTAGTCAATTTGTTTTGATGGGGTTTCTGCGCGTTTCGCACAGCGGTGTCAATATTATTTATGCGTATCTGGTTTCAGTGGGTCGACACTATCAAATCTTTTACTGTCCCAAACATTACAATGGCCATTAGACGGCGCTATTAATCGACATTAGCATACGCAGCGACGATGACTGTTAATGTACACTTAAAAAAATTTATGACCAATCAACTGATAATATTCTAATAATCTTTTTACTGCTGACTAACTTTTAGCTTTCAAAAATGACTAGTAAATTTGCGATTGATGTAAAAAATGTGCAATGAGTTCTTCTAATTTCGATGAATTTATAAAATTCAAACAATTTTTTCTTTTAATTATAATTCAATATTTAACATACAATAAGTTTTCTATAAGTTAATAGCAATAATTTAAAATTTACCATCACTTTCGTCAAGTGTTGACTAAACTAACAGACAAGTAAAGTGAAATTATGTTTCTTTCATTTTAGGACCGCAAAAAATAGTCGTATTCCGGACTGATGAAAGGCCCGTCAAGCCCGTCCACAGTTGTTAGCACTCTCCAAGAGGTAACAAAAAATCAAACGATTTATGTTTTTTTAATTAACCCAACAATTTGTTACGTGCCTCAAACTGACACACACATGGGTAGCATCATAGGAGAAGGTAGCAGCAGCAGACACTCGCCTCCATCCCCATCCCCATTCCCATTCCTGTTCCCATCTCTCCACGAGCAGCGCATCGACTGTTAGGTGCGCTGTATGAGCATAACGAATCCATATTTTGATTTATTGAATAGAAATCGATTGGATTAATCTAAAGAAATTATATTGCCGCTGTGGCTGCCACTTTGTACAGAATTTGCCACGTCTCTGGTGATGCTGCTGCTGCTGCTGCTGCTGCTGCTGCATCGTTGCCCCTTGATGAATCTTCTCTTTCAACTTTGAATTGAAATTAAAGAAAAAAGCGTACAGCATGAACAGTTGCTTTCCTGGCTTGCAATTAAATTCGGTGGCTTTCCACATGACTTTCTAGACAAACTACCCAATCGGGTTTTAGCAATGGCAAGTGAGAATGCCAGGAAATAGAGAGTGAGAAGTAGAGAGAATGAGAGAGAGAGGGGGTGAGATAGAAAGAGTGATCAACTCGCTAATACGTTTACTGCAAAAGTTCTTTTAAAAAAATTTTTAATGAAAAATTTTCAGAAAATTCCAATTTATTATGATTATTATTGTTTTTTATAATTTTAATTATTAATATTATATTTGTTGTTATCAATATTATTATTATTATAATTTTTATTTTCAATTGCAATACAAAATATTTTCGCAAATCACAATGATCTTTAGACATAAAAGGCTTCAAAATTTGGAAGAGGTTTACTTTGCAATAAACTTAGCATGTGCAGCAGTTATTAAATTTTTAACTTTAGTCAAGTATGACTCTTAAAGTCCAATTCAAATATAAAGCAGCTTTAAATTTAACTAATTTCCAAAGCAAACATATTTCAATTGCCTTAAATTGTGGCTAAATTTGCCTTGTCGCAACATAAACTCCGATTTTTCCATGGTTAAGCTTTAAACAAATCAAACGGCGACCACACAACAGCACAACAGCAAAAACTACAACAAACAGCAAGTCGATTTAAGAATAGCAACAACTACAACATGAAATCGCCGTCAACAACTGACAAACATTTAGAGGCAAAAACGAATAATAAAAAAATGGCCAAAAAGCGCCGCAGTCAAAAAAAAAAAAAACTTGCTGACACAAAGCTCTACACCCATAGTGGCATTGTGTGTGTGTGTGTGTGAGAGAGAGTGTGCTGTAGCTCACTCTAATATGAATCTACCTCTGCAGCTATCTCTATCTCTGTCTACGTCTGTCTGTCGCAGTTCCCCCTTCACATTGTGTCGGCACAATTTAAGTTTCAATGAGCGACTATTTGTTGCAATTTAAACTGAACGCGTTTATAAATTGACGTCGGCAACCGGCGACGATCGAATGCGATGCCAGCACGAGAACTAGCTGAGAGAGGGAGAGAGCGAGAGTTAAATAAGGATAGGGAATGTGTGAGAGAGAGAGGGAGGCTGCATATGAACTGCCAATAGGCAGTCAATTGACTGGTCATTGACAGGCGACAGGCTCAAAGATTAGGCACGTTATTTTACTATTATTATTTTTAAATGTGAATATACGCGTAATAAACGATACGACATTTTAAATAACATTAATTAATTTTGAAAATAAAACTAGTTAGAGCAGAAGTTAGTTGTGGTTATAACTTTTGTTGCCCCTTCCATTTTGAATGCGGTTTTTGCGGTTAACTAATTTGTTTTGCGGTTAAAATAAAAATTGTCTTGAGGGAAACTTTTTACAAAATTACAGTAAATTTTTGAAAAACGAAAAATATTAGCTAATAAAGGTAAGTTTAATTTGATTGCCTAGAAATATATAATATTCCATAGATTTTTACATTTATTACTCTAAATATAATTATTTCCTTTTTTTTCTATATAAATTAATTTTCTTTAATCCCATTCCTTCACTTCTTTATAATGTTAATTTATATTAAATATTTTTGTAGCCAACAATGGGCTAATTCTCACACATGTCACGGCCATTGTTGTGGCCTTTTTGGCTGATTTTCGTTTCCCCCTTTTGGGCCAAGATCTATAAAGCCGCCAAAACAAATTTATCCTTGACTAGAGTCGGACAACAAAAGACTTGGCCACATAATGAAAAAGCCACGCAATTTAACATTTCATTTGTAAAATTCGTCGACGATGATAATAATGCCGATGCCGATGCTGATGCTGATGAAAACAATGATGAGCTGGCACACCCTGCACCCCAAACCCAACTCAATACAATCAACCACAATCGATAATCGAGAATCGACGAACAAGGCAGACGCATTGGCACCACACACAATACAGGTACTCCACAACTCCACTCCATGTGGACGGACGCTCTCTTAATGGTGGAATTTTACACTTGGCTAATAGTTTTTTGATAAAAAATTTTACGCCAAAGCCAAATTACAATAGTCGGCGAGATGCACACCTCCTCTGCTCCCAGTCAGGCCTGGCCACACACGCAACCAGAAACTTAATTAGTTTTCAAATGATAAATTATATTTGGATGTTGTGCGTCGATCTGTTGCTCCCAAGCTGTCTGCCAAGATCGTTTCTATGTGCAATATGCTCACATCATTAAAATTACAAAGAAAGAGATGAAGATCGTGTGTGTGAAAGAGAGAGAGAGAGTAATAGAGTTTCCCCAAGACCAAACAGCTGCTGTTGCAACGCATCAAAAACTTTGTAATTTTTCAATAACTTGCCTGAGCTGAGAACAAAATTAGCTCAAGCAGGGATTGGGAGCAGGAGCAGCTATGGGGTACGAGGCTGAGACTGAGATGCATGCAAATTTCACAGGAATCAAAAATGCGAAATGTACAAATAATAATAAAAGCCGAGACCTTAAAAAAATCAGAGTGCAGTCGACGGAAGGATACCCTTTGAGCAGCAGAAACTCAAAATCACCAAGTGAAGAATAAAAAAAAATTCTGTTTCCGTACCAAAACTATTGACTCCCTTTTGGCCAACTGCATTGCTGCGTATATGGCTTATAAAAAATAAAGAAAAAATAATGTGTTTAATACCAAACCCAAAAAGTCGTTGCAGTCGCGTGTGACTTATGACTGAAGCAGGGGCAACGATTGAGGCTGAGACTGCCGTTGAAACTGAGATTGAGGCTGAGACTGAGACTGAAACTCGGACTGAGCCTGGACATTGGCAACGTGTGTCTCGTTTCGTTTTGGCCCATGTGCAGACAGTTGCGAAATTATATTTGTGCAGCGTCATGAGGCACCATTGTGTTAAGAGAGCAGGAGTTGTGACTGCGATCCGCAGACACGGACAGGGCAGACTACAGGCCAAAAGCATATCGTACTCCAACTCCAGCTCGATTTGTCAGTGCAGACGGATAGTTTAACTGGCCAAGAAGGGATTTGGTACAAGAGTTCTGGTTATGCTGTCTGGTCACAGGTTGTTTTTATGCCGCTGTCCGACTGCCCGCATGTCGAAAGGTTTCCCTAGCCTCAAACTCATCCTCATCCTCATCCTCAACGCCATCGTCATCGTCATCGTGCTATTCAAACAAATGATTTACAAAATGTTAAATGAATTATGCATTTTGCATATGCGACTTTGCAGTTTCGTGCCATTTTTCATATTAGCTGCAAATTCTCTAGAGAACTCACAACACACACCCAGGATATGGGGGGGGGGGCGACTGAGGGGCACGGATAGTACCTGTGCCTGGTGTTGGCTTTAATAAATTGGCGTGGGGTGCGCCTCCAGCAATTGTTCGGCCAGAGACGAATGGTATACGCCACTTTCCAGCAAGCCAATGTCAATGCCTAAGCAAATATATATAGGCGTTGCACCTCCATATAATCAAGTCATATAAATTAACTATATTTTTCACAATAAATGAAGGGAATTGTCGAAATTATGCCGTCGCCTCTGCCCAATGATCTTGTTATCCCAGTGGACTTCGATGACCCTAGGAATATTCTAAGTGAACACTTCGTAGACTGTCGATTGTTTGGGCAGATTACAAGTGGGTAGATCAATCAGTAGAGATAGTTACGCAGAAGGTATCTAAGTGATAATGACCAAGAAAGCTTATATGTATCACTTTTATGGAACCGATTTTGAACAATATATAAACTTTGAATTATTATCGATATTTTCTAGCATTCAACCCATTTTTTTTTAATTTCTACATTTTTGTCAATGATTGAAAATTGAAAATTGAAAACTGAAAAAGTCAATAAATCCTTGACATAATCTAAAAATGGGTTTTTAGATTATGTCAAGGATTTATTGACTTTTTCTGTTTTCTATTTTCATCAATCTTTAGCCATTTTGGCATTCTCACCCATTGATATTAAGTCAATAAATTAAAAATTTAAAGTCAATTTATTCCGTTTTAATAAATTTTTGGTTATCAAAATATGCATACATTGTTGTAGCAGATTTTATTTGGAGAAGTCAGTAAACAATCATTAAAAATGAGGCTTCATAGAAGAACTGCACTTTAGCTTAAATTCAATAGAAGAAACGCACTTTTTTTTCTAAACTAGAATTTTTTCACATTTGAATAATGCAAAGATTAAAAATTAAATGAATATGATTAAAATTAAATCGTAAATTGTAAATAAATTATATAAGATATGACTAGAAATAATAAGTAATGTGTAAAAACATAATGTAAATTTCATTCCATCTATAGTAGGTTAAGTAGTATTATTTATAGACAACCACTTGAGCAGTATTGAGAGAACTTTTCTCTTGACTGCATTTCGTTTTATTTTTTTTTTTTTAGTTTTGCAACAGAAGAGATACGGCAGACCCTTCAAGTGTATTTACTTAAGCTGGAAAAACTATCAAAAATTTCAAATGCAATGAAAATACACAAAGTTTCATTCTAACCTCTTGCAGTGTGTATGTGTATCGTAAATTATAAACATATCGATCCGCACATCATTATAAAATCTGTAAAAGATACATAGCCAGTATATATAGTAGATCGGAGATAGTTCCCGTTAGACAGGTGAAATATGTTGATGTGCCTTAAAACAATATTTGCCCACTTTTGGCCAGAGTTCGATTCAGTTTCAATGCAGAGGAATTCTGTGTTTGGTTAGCAATTAAACATAGGGGATCGGATCGGTAGATAGGGTTGGTGCATTGGGTGCACTGCAGCATAATGTCTATGTGGGTTGTAAACAATGGAGCTGCACATATTTAGTATGTGTGAACTAAATGAATGTGAAGCAACATCAACAACAACGGCTACTCCTCCTTGGTAAAAGTAGTTCTCATTAGAAAAATGCTGTGGTAAGTTGTTGCTGTTGCCGCTTTTCACTCCAGTGGGGACTGGGGCGTGGCAATAAGAAAGGGGCGGGAGCAGCTATTCACCGAGACACTTGGACGGCACTAAAACTGATTTATGATCTGTATACGAACTAGACTCCGAGGCGACTGTCGAAAGTTTCAAGTGTATGAGAAAACCAAGAAAATATCGTACACGGATATCTCTAAACTAAACTTTATTAACATACCAAATTGAAAATATCAATGTAAATAAATTTTATATATAATTTTTAGATAAAATTCTCATTTATATATTGGCAATTTGCGCTTCATTTGTTGCTCAAATCTCTCATGAAAATTGTATAGGAGCTGTTGTTGCCTTACCAATGGATTTGAGCTCAACTCTCTGATGAAGAGTTCCTCATCATTCTCATCCAGTTGTTTATCTATTTTTGGATCCCGATTTTTGCTGCCATAGCAGTATCGGTAAGTGTGTTCTGCCAATTGTGCAACATATTCCCCATAGGTTGTTGGCTCTTTTTCTAAATCCACATTAGAGATGGTTTTTTCCGCAAATGATGTATAACTGCTAAGACTGCTTTCGCTTGAAATTGATTCGCTGCGATTACTAAAGAGATCCTGTTTCTCAGTTTGATCACTGTTATGGCTCTTTTCTTTTATAGTCTCGCTTAAAATGGAGTCACAAAAATTACCAGATGGATTTAGGTCTTTACCTTGATCACTTAAGAAACTGCACTCTTTTATTTTTTCATTTATCATGGAGTCACTGCGGATTCTACGCGGGTCTAGTTCATCACCATGATCACTACTATGGTTCCTTGCTTTTAATTTTGTACTGGAATTAGGCTCGCTGCGATTACTAGGTGAGTCCAGTTCCGTACCTCGATCACTTACAAAACTCCTTCCCCTGTTTTCTTTTAAATTTTTACTTGAAGTAGGTTGGCTGTGATTACTAAAGAGATCCTGTTTCTCACTTTGATCACTGTTATGGCTCTTTTCTTTTATAGTCTCACTTAAAATGGAGTCATCAAGATTACCAGATGGATTCGGGTCTTTACCTTGATCACATAAGAAACTGCACTCTTTGATTTTTTCATTTAACATGGAGTCACTGCGGATTCTATGTGGCTCTAGTTCCTTACCTTGATCGCTTAAGAAACTTTGACGCGGGTCTAGTTCATCACCATGATTACTACTATGGTTCCTTGCTTTTATTTTTCTACTGGAATTAGGCTCGCTGCGATTACTAGTTGAGTCCAGTTCGGTACCTTGATCACTTACAAAACTCTGACCCCGGATTCCTTTTAAATTTTTACTTGAAGTAGGTTGGCTGTGATTACTAAAGAGATCCTGTTTCTCACTTTGATCACTGATATGGTTCTTTTCTTTCATAGTCTCACTTAAAATGGAGTCACCAAGATTACCAGATGGATTCGGGTCTTTACCTTGATCACTTGAGAAACTGCACTCTTTGATTTTTTCATTTAACATGGAGTCACTGCGGATTCTATGTGGCTCTAGTTCCTTACCTTGATCGCTTAAGAAACTTTGACGCGGGTCTAGTTCATCACCATGATCACTACTACGGTTCCTATCTTTTATTTTTCTACTGGAATTAGGCTCGCTGGGATTACTAGGTGAGTACAGTTCCGTACCTCGATCACTTACAAAACTCCTTCCCCTGTTTTCTTTTAAATTTTTACTTGAAGTAGGTTTGCTGCGATTACTAGGGGAGTGCAGTTTCGTACTTACATCACTCAAGAAAGTTTCGCGTGGGTGCTGTTGCTTACCATGATCACTCAAGAAATTACCTTGATTACCTTGATCACTGTGAAGGTTTTGATCTTTAATATTTTTATTTAAATAGGACCCGCTGTGCTTAATAGGTAGGTCTGGGTCCTCATTTTGGTAACCTAAGACAGCTGTCTGAGATTTATCAGTTTGATTATTGGTCAGCTCATCATCGCTTGGATATTGCAAGCACTTTTCTGCACGCAAAAGATTTGGCTGGGAAAGTGCTTCCTTTAAATGCACTATCTCATCCGGGAAACCTTCATAATGAACATTAATATGATCTTCCAGGAGCATTTTAATAAATTGTCTGCCTGTCAATCTCATACTGTCTTTTCCTCTCTCTGACAATTCACTAATATTACTGTAACTACAAACACGATAATAATATATATTTCTTTGACGAAAGCTTGCGTTTTCAGTTGAAGAGGCTCTATAGATCTTGTGAGATCTGTTGCTTGACTTTCTTGAGGATAATCCTTCCGAGACATAATATTGATCTTGATGATATTGCTCTTCATCGACGTTACCATTTAAATAATTTAACATTTCATTATATTCTCGCATTGCTTTCCTACATTTGTGACAATAGGTTTGAATTGAAGAGCTCACATAGCTGCTGCTGGAGTTTCTTGAGGATCCATTTGAGATATGTTTCTTTAGAAGCTTCTTCGCTCTATTCCAAGTATCTCTTCTCTCATGGTCAATTCTTTCTCCTTCACTGAATCCTCTAGATCGATGATGATTAGGTACATTATTGCTTAACTCATGATTCAAAAAATCGTTTGCACAGCTTCTAGCTCTATTATTTTTAATATCAGATGCAAAAAGCTTTTTTTGCCTGAATTCTAAGGACTGTGTGGATTCAGTTTGACAGTCGTTAGTGCCTTGACAGCTGTTTTTTGTAGGTAAAATTAAGGAACAATCAGAACGTATATCATATTGCTCAGTGTACCCTGAGAGTGGTCGATTACAACTAGACTTCACTGAGATGCTATTCTCTATATCATCACCAACCTCCATATATCTGTCATTATTAGATTGACTTTCCGTTGGAGAGTTCAGCTGTAACATTAATTCATTGGAGTCAGAGGTTTGCCTTATTTCTTGGTTATCTTCAACCGACGTGCTTGAATGGGTTTCAGCTTCATTTTCTAAAGTATTCGACTTATAAGATTGGTTAGGAGATATTTCAGTATGTACGTTATCAGAGTGTTGACTATTTTTAATATCATGCTCCTCATGTATTGCCTCTTCGTCACCTGCCTGACTTCCCTCTTCAGTCTGCACTGACTGATCCAAACAACCTTGAGGTTTGCTGCTACCATAAAATATTTTCCGAATATTCTGAGCTTTTTCCTGTCGAGCTTTCGACTCCTCAAGGACTTCTGCATACATTTGACTATATGTTTTTGATTCTTCGCTTGAGTATCGGCTACGACCGGTAGAACAATGATAATCTTTATCAGCGTAGGAATTACTTTCTTTCGAGAAATTGAACTCTACACTTTGAATACTCGATGATTGAGCACTTAAATTAGTTTTATCATCATTTTTTAATCGCTTAAGTTTTAAGCGTTTAAAATTTTGAGCCTTCGCAATATTATCCTGCCAACATTTCCTATAAAGCTGTTCATTTTCTTTAATGTCCATCGACTGCTCGGGAACGAGTTTAGGAAGTTCCCGCCAATCAGAATTATCATTTTGATTTTCAAAATTGGGATTACTCCCAGTCTCTTCAAGATTATTGGATTCATCATTTGAAATTGACGATTCATAAAGATTTTTGGTAGAATTTTGCATCTTTTGTTTTTTATTTTTTATATTTTTTTTTCTTAAGTTTAGTGAGAATTTTGTTTTGAAAGCCCTTAAAGCTAATGAAGTTTAGTGTGATTTCTTTTTGTGTTTTATTTTAGTATGAATATTTGACATAAATAACTATGAAAATGCGTTTATCATCGAAACACTTCACGCACATAAATTTCATCACAATAATGACCTTTGTTTTCAACACAATCATCAATTTGGTTGCATGCAACAATGCCACACACCGCAACAGAAAACTCGACAGCCAAAAGGGAGCCAAAAAAATCTCCCACCCCCAACAATGAATTGGGAGCCATGTGCTTTAACCACAAAACTCACTCACAGCATAAAAAGCAAATCAATTAGCTGCGAGAAGAGAACTTCTATGTAGGAGAAACTAAAGGGAACTCGTGATATTTGGAGCAAAATTGTGTAGATTAAAGTATATTAACTATACTTCATATTTATATTCTCTGAATTGTAATAGAATAAAAAAAAAATAAATTTAAAATTTATTTAAAATAAATTTTTTATTTAAAAAAAATTTATTAGAATTAATTTGTTCAATATATAAAATGCACTCAATTTAAATAATTTTATTTCTAAATTTTTTGTAAAGTTATAAAAATATGTATATTGATAATATTAAGAAATTAAAATTAATTGAGATTCCCTTAACAACAAAAATTCAAATTCAAATAACAAGTGTTCAAAACATCTCGACAGAATTTAATTACCCACAGCGTAGGGTATTCGACATGTACTCCCAAAAATCGAAAAACTTCAAATTGCCCACACAACGTGCAACCCCGTCCCCTTAACAAACAAGTAGCACTCCATTGAAAGAGAGCATGTAACAGAAGGAGAGAGAGCGACTGCCAGAGTGAGCTGCAGAAGATTAGTTTTGGGAGGAGGTGCTGCTCAAATTGTATAGCTGGGCCGATCCGTTACCATGGCCATTAGTGTCACTTAACAGCTAATTATGCAGTGCCAGGGAATTACTTTTTAATTTGTTGCAGCGCCCCGAACACAAAATAAATAAGGAGCAACACACACAGACTCAACGGAGTCTCCAACTGCCAACCTGAGGAGCAACTACTTCAACTCGAAACTACTACACAGTCTGAAAATTCAAGTGGCAAAAATTATTCCTCAAGGGACTGCAGCACAGACTCTCTCAGAGGAGCTTTCCATAGGAGAGGCTGGTCCCGGGCACCCAAATTGGCTGCCTACTTGAACCTCAGTCTGCACTGGACTGGACTGGACTTGATGCCTTCTGCTCTGTTCCAGCATGGGCACGTGCTGTGGGCGTATACTTTTTAACTTTTAGTTGCCTACCGTAGAGGCCCTCAGGGCAGACCTCTCTGTGCTTGGACTATACAGTACGGACCGCATTGAAACGGCAGCTTCTTCTACATGTTTTCCTGGCGGCAAAATGGGCGTGGACTTTGACTGTCTGCATTTAGAGCATTCTTGTAGAAATTATTATGTTGTTCAGGGACTATGCTGCAAGTTTTTATTAATTTGCAGAGAGTCTGGTCTGTGAAGTCTGAATAAACAAAGGAGCTGCTAGTCGAGAACTACTATAAAAAAAGTTTGCTCCAGTTAATCACTTATGCACTTCCTTTTGAAAGTTGAAGTAAGCTTTTTATCAGGAAATGGGATGTACTATACTTAATATGCACTAATAGATGTACAGGAATTTGCAATCTGTTCGGCATTTAGACCGTTATACTCGGTTAAGGCTAATTTTGTGCTTGTGTGAAAAGGTGTTAAAAGTTTTTTTAAGCACATTTTAAGAGTTTTTTTAGTAAAACACAAAAATTTAAAAATACGTTTTTTAAAATCCATCAAAGATATTTATACTTATGTTCATAAAAATGTTTAAATCTGAAAATCTTTTGAAGAAATACATTATAGGCAAAAAGGACGACTGGGAATTTCGAAGGCTATTAAAATATTACTAAATGTTCATGAAATTTTTTTAAATAAAATAAAATAAAACATAAATAAATAAAAAGTCAACAAAACATAAAATAAAAATATTTTTGTAAAGGATAATTTTGCACAATAAGCCACTTATGTCAAGTTATACTTCCATAGCTCCCGATTTGAGCTTCATATCGCTTCATTGATCTTTTAACGTTTTTCTTTCCAAGTGGCACGCTTTCAACGTGCAGCTCGTTCAGTCCCCTCTGGCAATCTCCCGATATTTTTCTTTTCTTGTCGATCACCTCTATGCTCCTCTCTCTAAGACTCCTTCTGTACGTTTTAAGTGTTAATTAGACAAAGCTAATTAAAAAACTAACGCACACATTAAGAGCCAAGCGCCAGTCTTAAAACTAACTCTAAGACCGAGCACGAACAAAAACTCAAATCTCCATCTGTGGCTGAGGAAACATTTTGCAAAGTCAAAGGCAGTCGGCACGAATGGAAGATTGGAGTTGTTTGGAGCTGGAGCATAAATCGTTGAATGACATGCGACAAAACGTGCAGTTTACAATAATGCGGTGCGATTGAAGGACTAAAAGAGCGACTGACGATGGATCGATGGCTGATGGGTAATTAAAAATTGATCACGTTTAACAAAATGCTACTGAAACAATATATCACAAGGCCCAAGTGCAAAGAGAGGAGATACAGGCGAGAGAGCATAAGAAGCGAGAGACATAATGTTGACAAAGTCACTAAAGAGGATCGCAAATTGGACGTATTGGACGGACGGAAACATATCGATCGAATTGCCTGCCACATTAAAGTCAAAAGCTCTCCCTCTCTTTCTCTCTCTTCCTATACTATGCTGTCTCTTTCTTAGTGATTTTTTTCACTGTCAGTCCATCAATAATTCATTGCGAACTGAGTGATCTATTCAGCAGTACGTTCATCAAGGAGGCAGACAACGAACAATACGAAAGGAGACGAGACGATCGATGGATCGATCGATGGGTCTCCATTGTGGAGATCGCGAGAAAAAAGATATTCCGCTTGTCAGCTGTGGCGTGTTTTTTGTGTAGTATTATGCCAAAATGAAATTGTGCCATAAATACAATAATAATGATAAGTGAAACAAGTAAAAACGAATCAAAGAAATGCGATTGATGGACTAAAAGATGCTGTGCAAAAGTGTTGACAAAAGAGAACTAAATAACTTGTTCACATTTAATAAGACTATTTATTTATTTATGGGGTATGTTACTGGCCATACAATCAATAAACTGAAGTGCTGTTCCGCTCATTATTATTAGTCCTGCTTGAAGAACCCTTCAGCACGGGTGTTTGCTTTTTCACAATGGACCACATCGCTGACTACAACATCAACTCTGGTCTTGGACCTGTAGCGCCTGACAATATGGAGGGGAATGCCCAACGATGATCAGACTTGATTGAAAATTGCCGCTGCATTTTTGACAGCACTTCAGAAAAATGTTATTAATGTGTGTTCAGCGATCAATGCGGTAGGCCATCGCAGAGTCATCTCTCTATCTCTATCTGTCCCTCTCTTTTGTTATATTTGCCTTCTCTTTCGTGGCTGATCAGCTTGCATAAAGGCATTGGGGTTAAGCTAGTGCAATGCTTAACCCTTGACATCCCCTCAATCGCGAAACATTTCGAGGTGTTGACAAAACATAAAGTTCGTGTGAATGCCAACACGTTGTGACAACTAAGTATGAAAAGGTGCACAGATCTTAAGAGACCCGATTTAGCCTCCCACCAGCCTGCCATTGGCTGACCACTTGCTGCTCCCTCTCCCTCTCTCTCTCTCTCTCTCTCTCTCTCTTTAGCGCGCTCTCTCGATAACATCGATAACATTTGCAGTTGTTATTGTTGTTGCTGGCGTCGGAAAACGTGCAGAACGCGCGCCAACATTCAAAATATGCAAATGCCACAAAGCGCAACACGCTTAACATAATGGTTAAAATACCCTAACAGAGCATGGAATCTTTATTTTTATATGTATCAAAAATTTATATAATTTATAGGATTGATCCAACATTACACTTAACATCAAGAATTTTTTAAACATATGCACTTATGTTCTGGCTCTAATTTTTAGCTTGTTGCATGCTTTAGTTAAACTACCCTATAAGTTTACGTCAGAGCATTCAAAACAATCGTCTATTGCAATCATCGTCATCATCAATGGCTACATCATCATTGTCAACGAATTGTTGGCGTACAAACTGTCGACTTAACAGTCATTGCATATTTCTTTAACTTTTAATTTAAAAAAAAATATTTTTTTATTTTGGTTAATTCCGCGATATTTGAATGCAATTCCGCGATATTGCAACTGGCTAATCAAATTGACAAGCGCAACAAAATCTCGACCAGCAGACAGACAATTCTGTTAAACTTGTTAGGCAATTAGTCATCACACGAATGCATATAAAAAAATGTAAACAAATAAATAAAAATTAATAATAAAAAGACAAGAAGTAAGTAATAAATATATGTACATATGCAATTGAATTATAGCGATGTGAATGAATATAAATAGTAGAAATTGCCTGTTTAAAAAAATTACTGATATTTTGTTTATTAATGATTATTAATATTTATTAAATTTTTAAATATTTTTGGTTGACTCCTGAGCACTATTTATCATAATACATATCATAATATTTATCCAGTGTCACTTGCTGCCCTGCACTTCTTCTATCTTATTTTATGCAGAACATATCTCATGTGGTAAAAATTTTGAATGTTTCTTGGTCCGTTCCCAATCTGCTCAGCTGCGATGCTCCCCCGCTTTCAGTTTGCTTGCTCAGCGAGCAAAAAGCAACAACGAAGCAGCAAAAGTCGAAAAGCAACGTCAGAGCATAGCAAGCATATTGATATCGTGCATATTGATCTTGTTTGGCGATAAGTCTGTGTCCTATGCTGTTCGAATGTATGTACGAAAAATATTTGGCTTAAGCCACAATTTCCATGGAAGTTGCTCGCATAAAAATGAGCAACCAAAATAAAAATAAAAAAAAGTAAATTCAATATAAATAAAGCCCAGAGTTCCGTCTGGCATTAGAGACTCAGTGACTGGGCAACGATTTGGCCAGTAGTTTGGATGCTTTTGGGCCACATCTCAGTTGAACTCGAGGCGATCAGGCGGCCAGGCTGTCTGTGTTTCTTTTTACTTTGTTTTGGATCGTCTTTTTTTTTTCCTTTGGGCACATGTGCCCAACACCAGGCTCTGAGCAACGCCTGATGCCTGAGCAGCTATGGCATTCTCACACGACCCGAGGAATTGGTCAGCCAACAGCTGGGCTATGGCTGTGGTGACTCTGAGGCGCTGGAACGTGTTGCGAGGTTCTAGCTTGAACCGCAACTATAAATTTTTATAATGGCAACAAAACAAAAAGAGAAAGAGACTAACACAGAGATAGAGAGAGAGAGAGAGAGAGAGAGAGAGATGAGGATAACCGTTTAAGAGGCCTGATTTGGCCCCTGCTTTGGATCTGGCTCTGACTCTGGCTTGGCTCAGAACTCCTCTTTGAAGGTCTTTGCATTTCTGGCGAATTAATATTCGTGTGATTTTTTATCGTTATTTGATTTCTTCTAAATATATTGTGCTCATGTGAGAGCGAGTGAAACAGAGAGAAACGAGGAGGAGAAGAAGAAGTCAAAGTGCTCCGTCATAATTGTTATGATGGAGTGCAAATGCAGCTGCATTTTTAGTAGGGTAGGATCGTGTTTTTAAACTTTTTGCTAATTCTTTTTAAAGTTACAGAGAACAATTTACTGTCAATTTCTATAGCAAATTAGATTCTAATAATTTCATAATTTATAATGAAAGCTGTAATGGATTTACATTCTCTGAACACATTTTGTTTTAACTTCGCAGTCCTTGCTCTCAATATAAATGTTAATTCTTACTGTTTTATCTGCTCAATTAGTGTTTCTGCAATTATTAAGTATGCTCGAAAATCCAATTTCAAGTAACTTTCGGCCCTCACAGTCATTAAATGGCATCAACTTTAACCTTTTTAATGAGGCCGCATATTGTGGGCCACTCAACCGCAATTTGAGAGCATAAGCCCATTGGTTGGGCTCTTTCTTTCTCTCTCTCTCTCTCTCACTCGGTGACTGACTCTTTCTCATGCATAAAATCATAAAATCCCCACACATGAAATTAGCCATGGGGCCATAAAAAGTCAACAACATAAAATGCCAAACAAGAGCGCCAATGTAATTATGCAAAACAAACATTTCAATATGGCTGATGGGATGAGAGTAGAGGGTGGTGGGTGGAGGGTGGAGGGAGGAGAGAGGCCCAAAGGGATGTCTCGGATCAGCGAGGTGGTAACGTTTTGCGGAATTAACTTATTAATTCTACAGGCATGGCATTTTCAATTTCTGCGATTGGATTTTCAATAAAATGCAACTCTCAAGCCGTTTTTATGGCCAATAACAGCAGTCGCAATGTTTATGTTATTATCCCATGTACTGGAGGTATGTGGGAATATCCAACTAGATTTTTCCATAAAACAATTCAGTTTTGGCAAAGTTGTGGCTGATGAAAGTATAAAAGAATATGATTTTTGCACACTTTTTGCCATAATTTCATAATTATTGCTCCAAATAAACTCCCAATTTGTATGCCATATAGATTTTAATAATTTTTCAAGATTTAATTGCGCTAAAAAATGATCAAGCATTAAAATCTGTGAGAATCACAAAAATATTTTTGAAATATAAAAATTTTGAAAATCGCTAAAGTTTTTGCAAAGTTATAGCAGTTTAATGTGCTTAAAGTATGAATTTTTTTCTTAATTTTTGCTATTAAAAATTCGATATTATAGTAGTTGTTAAGCGAATAACTTACTTAGGCATATTTATCATAAGGAGCGTATGTGTAATATCTTAAAACCCTACATAAAATCTACATATTTTGATAAAAACACTGATAAATATTTTTTTAGTAATATACTCATTTTCTTAGAACTTCACTTCAAAAATTTCCATAATTTCTGAATGCCAAAAAATTCCATATATCAAAAAGAACATGCTTTTCATTTGCGATCAAGAATCGTTATACGTATTTCAATTCAATCAATGAAATTGATTCGCTTTTTATTAATTTTTATGTGAATGCGCGAAATTGCCAAACATATATGTCTGATAGGCACTCCGCCTGCCCCTCCCATAAAATTGCTTCCCACTATTTTCAGTTCCTTAGGGCAAACGACAAAACAGCAGCGCGTAATTTAATATTTCGTGGCGCCAGCACAACTATAAAAAAGAGTCAAAGCCAGGCTCCACCAGAGCTCCAAAATGGAATGAGTTAAGCTCCACCATTCATTATGACAACACGACGTTGTGCGTTCTGTGCTTGTTTTGCCTGCTTGTTTGGTGGCTTCTACTCAGAGAAAGAGAGGGAGAGAGATAGACAGACAGATATATATATATATAGAGAGAGAGAGAGAGATAGATGAAGAGAAGAGAGAAAGAGAGGGTCTTAGGCCGGGCATATTTGGTCGCATTGCTAGCAGATTTGCTGCTGCTTCATCTTCATCATCTTTTTGGCAACGCAGCAGCACCCAACAGCATCCAAAGGAGCAGTCGGAGTAGCCAGGGCAGCAACAACAGCAGCAGCAACAGCAGTTCCAGACTATTCCTGGTTCCAGATTCCAGAATCCAGTCGCTGGCGCAGTAAAAATGTCTGCGCCAAACACAAATTTTGTGTTGAGATTGCGATCATTTCACTGATATCGTCGCGTCGCATTCAGGCGTGTGCGCAGGCGCAAGCGATCCGCGATCCGCAATCCGCAAACCGCAACAACAAAGCAACAACATTGGCAACAAGTTGAACAACGCGTGACGCAAAAATACCAAACACAACATTTGCTGCTAGTGTTGTTGCTGTTGCGGTTTGCTTCTGCCTCTGAATGTGGCATGTGACCCTTTCATGTCACAGCAAATCACACTGAGAGAAATTTGATAGTAACATCTGTAAACACGTGCTTTATTCGATTGTACAATAGTCCATTACATAAATTTTATTATTTTTTTTTTTAATTTCTTAACATTTAACATTTAAAAAATAATGGAATAAGATTGTCTTACAATTTTGAGATTTTAATTAAAAAAAAAAATAAAATAAAATGGCATATTTTTCAAGTTGAGTATTTTTAAATACTTATTTTTTTGGAAAACTTAAACATTTTGTTTTGAAGGAGACAATTCCTAATTATCGTAATACACACAAAACTATAAAACTGTATTTATAATTATAGTATTATTTTCAAAAATCTGAAAGTAAACTGCTCCAATATTTTGTCAGTGTAAAAATTGTCGCATCAAAAAATCGAAATCAGTTGAATTGCAGTTTTGAATTGAATTGAGCTGCGTTTGCTGTTGCCATTATATATTTTCATATAAGTATATAAGTATGTCCATTCAATGAATGATATTTTATGCCTCAAGTTGAAAATCTGTGGGTATTGGGGTTTGTCTGCCTTTTTTTTTTTTGTTTTAAAGGTACACAAAAAAGTCATGTGTATAAAAATTGTGAACATGTGGGAACTTATTTGTGGTGCTTTTATTTTTCAATTTGTGATCTGTTCAGTTCACTTTATATGCTGGTTGACTGGACAGCAAGTAGAAGTGTGAGTGTGGATTTACAGACTCCACTCCACTACACTCCAGGTCGAAGAAGTTCAGTACGAACTCGAATCTGAATTCGAATCCGATTCCAGCGATCGGTTCAGACTTTTGGTGTTGTTATGTCGTACTCATTTCATATTTGATTTAAGCAGCGAACCCTTTCTAAATAATAAATAAAATATGAAATATGTTGACTTTTTTTAGTTGCTTTTACTGTTGCTGTCGCAGAGGATCCCTCCAGGCTCCACACATCATCCTTTGTATTGCTGAGAATCTCAATCTGAGCTTTGACTTGGGGCGTTGCTGAATCTGGTGTCGTTTTGTTAAATGTCCATCAAAATCATTTTTGTGTCTCAACAAAACTTCAAATGTATACATCAAACGCTCTCCTGCTCATAAATTATATTTTTTGGGGCATCTTCGCCAGAAATTGAAAGTTCTTTTGGCATCCCCAGCAACTGACAAGTGATTTCATTGGATTTAATCTTTTTGTCTTGTTTCCCGGCTCTACTCGATTCGTCGGCCATTGTCCATTGAGGATCATGCTGGTGGAATCCCATTCTTTTGCCTGCTGGCGCTAGTTGCCTGTCAAATTAGTCCCGAACTTCACGGTGAAGCGATCCGACAACCATTCATGCTGGGCAGGATGAAGGATGAGATGCAACAGGTTATTTTAGGGAGGTATTCACAACTGATTCACAACATTCAAAATTTGAAAGAGAAAGTCACTTTAGAAAGGTGTAATAGGAATAGCAAAAATTGGAGTATCAATATTAGTAATAGAAGTAGAATATAGGATTACATATTAAACTATTATTTTATTATTGTAATTACTATTTAATTTAGAACATTCTCATTTGGAAAGAGAAAGTCACTTTAGAATCGTGTTATAAAAGTAGTGTAAATGGGAGTAGAATATTAGTAATAGAAGTAGAATATAGGATTACATATTTAATTATAGGATTAATTTTTTCTAAAAGTCTAATATTGTCAAAAATAAAACACATTAATTTTATTTAATGATTTCAAGAAATATTCACTCACTTTCAAGCAACTACGCAGAACGTCCTTTTCCTAAGGATGAAGTCAATCCACATAAGATCGTTCGGTGCTTTGGAGTTATTATAGCTGCTTTTAGTCCTGCAATTACCATAACATAAATCAAAAAGAATTTTTTAGCGTTAAATGAAAAATAAAGAGTAGGAAGAGTGGAAATGGGAAGCAGCGAGAAGTGGGGGAAACGCAAATGTTAAAGCAACCGGATAGGCATAAAAATAGGCATTCAAATAAATAGACTAAACCGGATTTACAACAAACGTGTGTCGACATCCCAGAATACACACACACACACACGGACAACACACACACACACACACGGACAACACACACCCACACACTCGCAAGCAGACAGACACAGACACCTCATACATGATTATGACGCACTTCCTAGGCAAAGGCAAAGGACCAACTGCAAGTGAAGCCTGGTCTCGACCCTGCCATTATCCTTTCACACGCAGTCTCATTGCACGAGGGGGTTGTTTCGGGTTGTTTTGGGCTGCTCGGAAAAAGTCAATTAAAAAAGTTAAATAAATCATAAACTTGGCAGATGATTTGATTGCGGCAGCCGCACCAATCCACGACAGGCAACAATGTTGCCACCAACGCTGCCTGTCTGTGTGGCACTGCCGAGTGGGTGTCGCGGGGGTGGATGGGGGTTTGTTTGCTTGAGGCTTTTACGAGTTGCCGCCGTGTGCGAAAAATCTATGCGTATTTACTTTTGTGCTGGCTGCGGTTGTGGGCCTGCCTGCCAAGGCTATGCTTCCTTCCTGCTTCTCTTGAGCGCATCCTGCGCGAGAGGGAGACACAGCCAGAGTGAGCGAGTGAGGTAAAGAGGAGGCGGGTTACGATGCGGACATCCGCCACGTTGTTGGTTGTTTTCGTTGTTTGGGTTTGTTGGCTGGTGACTTTGGCAATCATAACTGTAACTGCTCGTTGCCAGAAAAAATTTATGAAGTGTGCCGTTGACGATGACTTTGCCACGTGGCCCAAAACATTCGACAACGAGCAATATCCCCACATACCCTCAACTCCCACTTCTCTTATCCTTCGACAGCTTTCTTTGCCTTTGCCTAAGCCTGTTTGACTGCCTGCTGCAGTTGAGTCCTGGGCGTGCATCGTCCTTCATTATTTTACATTAGATTTCTGTTGCTGTTCCTGTTTCGTTCTGCTGCAAGTGATTTTCTTTGATTTGAACTGGGATTGGGATTGGGATCTGGATTCACTGGCGGCGTATGGCCCATTGCCCAAATGGCATTTATCATATTGCGGCAAATGAATTTTAATGGCGAGTCCTTGCTCCTTACTCGCATTTTATTCGATTTGATTTTTTTATGTTGTGTGTATTTTGCATAATTTACAGTTGGCAACAAAACTTTTGTCGCATTCCCTTTGACATTTGCTGCTCTTCTATTTCTACTTATTGTTTCACTTGCTTTCTCTCTCTCTCTCTATTTCTCTCTCTGTCTCTTTTTTATCTTTACCTCTCTCTGCATCTCTCTCTATTTCTCTTTTGTTGGCAGTCATCTTTAAGCTGTTCTCACCCACATCCGTTTCCTGTTTCTCGGATACTTTACTTCTGTTTCTTAAGTCACTTTCCCGACTGCAACTATCTCCTTTACACTTTCTTTCTATATCTTTTTGCTTAATCTGTTCTATCGCCTTGCCGTTTTTTCTGTCTCTGGCCATTGCGACAAACTTCCTTACTGCGCCAATACGTATCCGTTTTCCTGTCTGCGATGACATTTGCAGCATGTTGCCTGTCATTATGTACCAGCCGATACCCTGTAAAAACAGTCGATGGCGGTGAGGTGTAATAGTCAAATTTAGCAACAAAAAAAAAAAAATTCATAAACTTTTATTTTAAACTTTATATAAAGTTTTGTACATTAATAATTATTTTTAGAATCGAATCCAAACTTTAAAAATATTACTATATGATTCTTAAATATGCGAACAATACAATATTTTTATAAACATTTTTAGATTATCTATTAGTCTATTACATTTTCAATTATGCAAATAAATATTCATCTACGTTTAGCCCTAAAGGCGACATGATTTAATGACAATGAATAAAAAATTTATTGTGCGTAAAGTTTTGACTATCGTCCACGGGATGCAACACTGAAATTGGCAATGACATCTCCATTTCCCTCTACAACTCCATCTCCATCACGATCTGCTTTCCTTGTACATACAGCATTTCATCTGTAACTCTTGTCAATGATTAGCCTGCGTAGATATTGCATTGACTGAGCAACCCTCGTCTTGGCCTTCTTTTCATCCTTCCACTGCCTTGACTCCACTCTGCTTCTGTCAATGTCACTGTCATAACTGTGTGGGCGTTACTTGGCCCTTCCGTGCCCTGCTCCCCCTACGCCTGTCTGTCGCTTCATCTGGCATACCATAATCATGTTGTCATTAGCACATGTCCCACTCCTAATACGAGCACTGAAGGGTTCAAGGGTGCCAGTCAAGCTGCAGCAGCAGAAGCATCAAATTACGATGGATCCGAGATGCGGGTCGCCCCATCTCCTTTTAATTACTCCCAGTTCCAGTTGAAAGTTACATCGATTTGCGGTTCGGTTTTCTATTCAAGAGGCTTCAAAGAAGCCGCTTAAGTACTGGACAGCTAGAGAGAATTATAAAATTTGATAAAAATGTGGGGAGATAACAGCACAAGTTTCTTTATTAATAAAATCGATCTTTTTGTGTGTGTGTAGGAAGTGTCGTAGCTTAGCCAAAAATCATCCGAATAATACGAAATCTTGAATTCTGTTAATGGTTTTGATATCACTTTAATTCTGCATTTAAATTTTCATCAATTTCAACAGCTTATGCTTTTCAAATTTTTTGAGTCATTTAACATAGTATTTTAATTTTAAGACCCTTATCTATTCTGGGAGGTTTGAACTAGCATGATGCTTTTATTTAAGGTGATTCTGATGAGCATTGTGTCAAAATGGGCTAAAAATAAAAATTTGCTTTTCATAATTTTTTGCTCTATCTTTGACCCCACATACCTTAGAAAACTCCACCGATTTTTAAGAAATTTTTAACTTAGTTAATATTACTTTACAACCATAATTTGGTGTTTATTTGAGTTACTGCTGATGAGAATTTCTCAAATTATGATTAAAAACAACCAAGAGCATCACCAAAATGTTATTTTTAATTCGCTCTCATTTTTGAACTGCCATATCTTCGCCACAAATTGACCGATTTTCATGAAATTTTAATTTATGCTAATGATATTTATACTATTTTAATTCTGCATTCAAATTTTCGAATAAATCGACATCTAATTACTTTTTAGTCCATCTTTTCATACTAACACCTTGACAAAAATATAAAACTATTTGAAATTTTGTAATCCAATTTGTTGGGTGCTTATTGATTCTGGGCATCAAAACTATCATTTCACTTTCTATTTAAGGTGTTTCTGATGAGTTTTTTCCGAGAAATGCTCAAAAATCTGTCAAAATAGGAAGAAAACTAAAAAATTTGCATTTCATAATTTTTTTCTCCAGTTTTGGCCCACACATCTTTAACAAAACTTCACCTATTCTTACGAAATGTTCAGCTTAGGTAATATTACTTTTCAACTTTAAATTGGTATTTATTTGAGTCACTTCTGACAAGAATTTATTAAATTATGTTAAAAAACAACCAATAACATCACTAAAAACCTTTTTTTAATTCCCTCTCAACTTTGAACTGCCATATCTTCTCCAAAAATCAACCGATTTTCATCAAGCTTGAATTTCTGTTAATGATCGATTCTAGAATTGAATAATCCATTTTTTTTAAAATGTTTCTGATGAGTATTTTCCGAGTTACAAGGGAGCCAAAATCCCCATATTGATAAAATTGTTCATTCTGTAACTTGGAAGTGTCGTAACTTAGCCAAAAATCATCCGATTTCTATGAAATTTGATTTCTATCAATGGCTTCAGCACCATTTATATATTTATATATTGGTATATTTTCAAATATTCAAAGAATACTTTACATTCAATAAACAAAATGAGTTATTCGATTTTATTCTTTTTTAAACGTATCTTATCATCAGCATTATAAACGTTATCTTTGATTAAAGACTTTCCACTGCTAACAAGGTATTCTAATTAATGATACCCTCTTTCGGAGGCTTTCAGAACTCTAAAGCTTTAAAGTGTTTGCCATAATGGCCTGCTGCCTGTTTAAGACGTGTTCTTCACTCACACACACACTCAAACACACTCGCACACAGCAGGCCCATTAAAATTTCAATAGCTCAGAAAATTTTCCTCACGAGATTAAGAGAGACAGGAAGAGAGAGAGAGGTGGCGTTGAGGACCAATCGTCGCGTTCTTGTCTTGTCAATATTGAACAATTCATGCGCATTGCGTAAACATCCGTTAAAACTTTATTTTATGGCCGCCATTTTATGAACATTTTGCTGTAAATACATTTCCGCCAGCCACTGGACATAGTCGTCCAAGCCAAAGCCCAGGTCCCAGCTCAGAGAAATAGAGAGTGGTAGGGACAGAGAGAGTGAGAGGGTGAATCCGGAGACCCCCAAGTAAAGACTGAATTCAGGCACAGGAAGCGCACAAAAAAAAAATGGCGACGCCACAGAGATGACAAAAGAGCTGGGCAAAAAGCGATAAAGGGGGGCGGAGAGGAAAGGAGATGTCAAAGAGAGACCAGAACAGATGAGAGAGAAAAGAGAGAGAGAGAGAGAGAGGGAAAGAGAATAAGGAAAGGAGCTGCTCGCAGAAGTAGCTGTTGAAGAAGAGTCCCAGGCATAAATTATGCACACTGCAAAATAAACGACGAGGCGCACAATAAAAATCGGCAAAAAATTGTGTACGCAATCAAAAGCACGAAATGGCAGCAAGCAAAATAAACAGCAACGAAATGACAAATTTGGTAATAAGCGAACCCCGATATGCCCTACACTGTAGAGAAGAAGAAGAAGAAGAAGAGAAATTCAGAATGACCAACGATGTGATATGAAGTTATAGAATATTTGAAAGATTTCTAAGGCATTGATAACAAATACAGTTTTTAAACATTTTTCAACCCTATGCGATGTTTATTTGATGTAACTAAAAACTAAAATATGTATATATACCTATGAAAAAATAAAAATTTTCATAAAAAAATTGAGAAAAAAATATTGAAAGTCCACGAAAATTATGTTAATTTTTTTATAATAAAATTTTCTTCAATGATACTAGTTCTAAACTATAAAAAATTCATTTTTAAATTTCCAGGATGTTATTGGCAACCTTGAAGCAGTCTCAGACCATAGCTAATATATAGACAACTTTGATAGAGTATAAATAATGAGTATAGCATGATAAATAAGATAAAAGCTTTATATTTTCAGTACTCTTTTTTATTTTCCTTTCTTTTCTTTACTTTTCGCTATAAGAAAGCAATTTAAAGTGCGCTATAGAAAGTGACAGATAGAGCAAGCCAGAGTGAGACAGAGAGAGAGAGAGAGAGAGAGAGGGAATAAAAAAAAGAATATCTGACAGTTTTAATGAAAAATCTTTTGCATACACGGAGAAAAACAAATATAAAGCGGATAGAGAGAAGAAAAAGAGAGATGCGAGAGGAGGGAACTGAGAACTGAGACTCGTCTCAACTCGACTCGACGCGTTTTCCTGACAAGCATGTGACCCAATTATGCGCAATCATCAGCAACAACAACAACAACGTGGACGACGACGACAACATCTTAGAATCATAACAACTTTTGTATCTTTTGGTTGCGGCACAAAAGCAGATGTCAGTTACACAAAACACGCGCCACCAAAGCTATCCCTGTCTCTCTCTCTCTCTTTCTCTCTGTCGCTCTCGCTCTTTCACTATATCTCTCTCTGTCTGCATAGTTGGATATTCAATGGGGCCTCTCACAATACCAAAAATTCCAATTTCAAATGCGCCTGACAGCGACAGTCCGTCCATCGGTGCCTTCGTCCTGTTTGCCTGTCTCTTTGTGGGCGAAGATACTTCTGTAACTATGAGATACAAATCAGCGACAATGATGAAGATGAAGCTTTAGCACTGATGAAGATGACTACGACGACAACGATGAGGTTGATGATAATGATGATGATGATAATGACGACAATCAGCGTGCAGAACAAATGAGTTAATGTGCTGGCCAAATTTGCTGGCCATTGTGCGCACTCTTGGCCAGGCTTTGTCCTAACAAGTGGCCACAATTGAATAAACGAATGAATGCAGCGAGACTATGAAGACTACGAGTGTTCGAATATGTTGACTTGGGGTAGAAAAGTATATAGGTTCCAGGTGAACACATTCTCGCAAATACTCTAACCGTCAAAGTTTATATGGTAATCAAATGTATTTTAATGTTTAAAATATGCCAGAAAAAAAAATAAAATATTTAAAAATATATTCGAGAATTTACTTCCCAATAAATACAATATATCAAATTTATATCTATGATATTTTAGATATAGTATACACCGACACTCTATGGAGTATCCTTATGTAAGAGTATGCTGTTTATTATCCTCATTCTGCTGCAGCAACTATGTCCTGTGTGCCGTATCCTGTTTTGCCTGCAATTTGCGCTCTTTGTTTGTCGCTCTCCACAGTATGCAAATAATTGCTTTATGCGCTTGTTTCCGACCCCCAAAAACATTATAATGCCCGGGGGCCAAAACGCCAAAAACACTTTAGACAATCGACAGACAATCTGCAATCAGTACTTAATGAGCTTGTGCTCCCAAAACAATGTGTCCTTGTTGATATTGCATTTAGCATAAAGCTAACATAATTGAGAATTAACTTTGGCTCACAATGAAAACTCAATTGTGAAGAAGAAAATGGTTGGAAAATAATTAAAAGATTTCTAATTACTTATTATATAAAATATTGATTCTTATTATACATATAACTATTTTTATAATTGATAATTATTTTTAAATATAAAAAAAAAAAAATAAATAAATAAAAAAAATCTATCGATTGGAAAACTTAAGTTTTATTTTGATTCCATGCAAAAAAAAAAATGTCTATGTCTACAAATGACTAATATATAAATTAGGATTACATCTGAGATTTGATTTTGCTGAAAATACAAACAAATACTCAATGACATGCGTATTACTTGAGAACCTATTTAATTCAAAGAACCTCTTAACTTATGCGAATCGCATACAGAACTCCCGCATTTCTGTGCCAACTCGAAAATTTCAAAGCCGATAATACCCTAGAGTGACCCAGAGGTTTATCTCTAGGCAAAGCTCCCACGTTCCAGTAAAAGTCGAAATCAACAATTACACGGCGAATTAAGTTGTAGTCTACTTGACACAAGTATTTGGATTGCAGTCAAAAACAAAAAAAAAATAAGAAAAGAAAGAAAATTGAAAAGGTAATTTCAGAACCCGGAAAGGAAACGAGAAACAGTTTGTTTAACCTCTTCTTGCTCCTCAACCACTTTTCAGACTCTCTCATTAGGCATTCATGGCACGTAGAGAGAAAACAAAGCCATTGATAAAGGTGAACTCAAAGTTGACACCATGAAGCAGCCCACAAAGACAGTTTCTAAACAAAACAATTTACGTATAAATTAATTTACTTTCATTAATTAGTTTGGGGTATTAGTTGAGCTGGCCAGGGGGTGGGTGACGGTTGCTGTTGGAAAATTGTAACGGAAAAAGTGTTTTCAATGACGGAGAATTTCTCAGAGTACGCGAAATGAGAGTAGTTGATGCAAATGAAATGATTAGGCAGAAAAGTAAAACTTTCCAATCTAGCTAATTTAAATTGAATCTTCAATTAGTTAATTGTTAAGTCTAATTGTGGAGAAATTAATTTGATTAAAAATAGTTACGCGAAAATTCTCTAAATTAGCCTTTAATTAATTTGTGTTAATTACTTTTAAAAATAATCTGAAAAATGTATATATATTTTAAAAATATTTAAAAATATTCTCATCATTCTTTTATAGCACATTTCATACAGTTGAAAACCATAACAATTTTTTTTTATAAACTATCTTCAAATCATTGCCATCTCCAGTTATTAACTTCGTCTCTTTCTCTGTCTCTTATAACTTTTCAAATCGTGTCGAACCATGAAAATTATTTTAAAAATTTGATGTGTGTTTCAGCTATAAAAATGTTTTGGTTTTGTGTCATTTTCATAGTTTTCTGGATATGAAATCGTAGCGCATGCGCCACAGTTCCCCTCGAAGAAAATACAAAGACATTGAGAAAATCTAAAAATGCGCATAAATTTCAAATAAAAAATATAAAAACTTAAGGAAAACTGTTGGAAAATGTTGTAAAACCGTAGGTGTTACCATAGGCATTGTCAAGTCATCGATACAGTCCGCTTACCCAAAGAAATGCCCATTGTACTCGGTCAGCTCCAAAGTGGATAAAGTCCATAAAAGTCGCTGAGCGAACGAACGAATTTTATTTATAATTTCATTAAAAAAAATCATTCTCTCCACTTGAAAATGGCGCCAGCTACAGCATAAATAAATAAATACTATATTAAAAACTTTATGACTGCAGCATAGTCTATCTCTCTCTCGCTCTCTCTCTCTCTCTCTCTCTCTCTCTCTTCATCTCTTTCTACTGTTAGGCTGTCGGTCTCTTTCTTGCTAGGTTTCTATGGGCTTCCCGTTTTAATGGCCTCCTTTGATAGTCACCGCGATTCCGCACAATTAGAGTCAATTTTTCGTAGTTGCCCATAAAAATATCAAGAATTGCAGCATTGTCGACACAACTTTCTTAATCACAGCTCAACTTTTTTTTTTTAATGATATTAGCCAATACTTGGGGGTCTTATACAAATTTATGGCACTATAATAGAAGACATCAAAATATTATGCAGAAGGAAATGACATAAGCCAATTAGAATGTTCTTATAATTATCAAGTAAGGAAATAAAAATTTGTGAATACTACATATGTATATAACAGGAGCAATAAGGAAGCGTTTCCTAAATTTCCTATATGCCCTAGATGCTGATTTTGACAACTTATGTAAACGTAAATTCTGAAATTAAAATTTGGAAGGGGCTCATGTTGTTCTTATGGTCCTTTCAACTGAGGTCTTCCGAACTGGGAATCTTGAACATTATTTAGGAATCCCAAAGCAGGACAAAGCGACACGCCAAAATATACGCAAGTTTATCTTTCATTAATGCTACTATTTCATAATTTTAAATTGGCCAGACCATTCCAGGCATACAAAGAAACCAAATTTATAAGCCAACAACAGACAGACAGAGACAAAGAGAGATGGAGATGGAGATAGAAGCAAAGCGAACGAGATAGACAGAGTGAGGGGAGCTTTGAAAATCGTGTAAGAGAAATGAAAAGTTTAAAACCTATAAAATTTTAAATTGATTGTTCAATTAATCTTCGGCAACTTGACAACACACAAACACACACACACACACACACACACACACATACACACACATGTAGCCGTAGTGTTTGTGTGTGAGTGTGTGTGTTTGGGGACTCAATCGATGAAGTCCCCATTTCAAAGAGAGAATGAGAATGCAATCCAAACGAGACGAGCAGCAGCATCAACTTCAGTTTCAACTTCAACTTCGGCTTTGCCTTTCACGAATGTGCATAATGTACGATTCGGGCTAAAGATCGTGCAGTTAGTAAAAGAAGAAGAAGAAGAAATTATATATACGACTCACATGAAGTATTATAAGCATTAGACAATGAGAGAAGCCAATTACATGGCATAATTAGCAGGCTGTCAAAGCAGATTGATAGCTTATTGGGGAAATTTTGGGTAGAACTTTTTTTCCAATTTTAAAACTAAGATATCACGCCTGTTCATAATTTTGTATTGCGATATCACACAATTTCTTCGGATTCGGAATTGAGAACAGGCCTATATACATACATATGTACGTTTTTATATTCAGATCCTATATGATATTTTTGGAGCTCCTTTTATAATACATTTCCCTTAACGTTGTTAACATAACCAACTTTACTATATTTTTCATCTTATTATTCAACTCCTTTTTCGAGTCTGACAGTTATCACTTATCAATTCTGAACTTTATCACACTTGCTCGCATATTCAATAGTCTAGTCCCGATGAACCATAATTCCCTCTTCATAATCCATAGACCCAAACCCAAACAACACTCCAACTAGTTTTCCAAAAAAAATGCCAATCCGCAGTTACATACATTAAAACCAGTTACAAAAGAACGAAAAAAAATTAAGAATAACAAAAAATATATCTATATGTATATGATATAAAAGACAACAATAACAATGAGAAGAGTTGAAGAAGGAGCTGAAAAGAGAATGTACAATGCCAATAATATTTTTCATAATTTTTGTGTTCATCTTTCTTTGGGGTTAAACTACAACCAATTAATGTCCCATAATTTTTGGGGTCTTGAGATGCAAAGGCGGCACTAGGCCAGATCAGCTAGATAGAGTGAGATGGACAGCGCATATGTGAGAGTGAGATGGGCTCAGTCAACTTGTCATAAGCCTTTTAATTGCTAATGGGTATTTTGATAGTCGAAGAAGGAGAGACAGATATATACATATAGAGAGAAAGAGAGGGGGGGCGAAACGATGTCGTCGATTTAATCAAGCGACTGCAAACGCATCGATATCAAATCGAGCCGACGGACCGTTTTGCCAGAGAGCGCGTCAAATGAAAACCGATCCAATCGACTAGCAATCGGACCCAATCCCAAATTCCCAATCTTCATATCTCGATCCAATGTGATAGTCTCTCTTTCTATCTCTTTCTCTCTCTGTCTCTCTCTCTATCTCTATCTCTCTCTGTCTCTCTCTCTCTCTGTCTCTTTTCGTCGATCGATCCTTTCTTGGCGTCACCGAAAATTGCTGCCCGTTTAACGATCGTCAGCTAATTTCCATGTCGCTGTCGCTCTTGGTATCCCCGTCCCTCATGGCCTCCGCCTCCAACTTGAGTTCTATCCGAGAGTTGTCGTCCATTCGGTTGCCTTCTCCACTCTCAACTGTAGCTGCTACTTCTGCTGCTGCTGCTGTTGTTGTTTAACGGCTGCATCGTCGGCATCATCATTAACATTTCCAAGATTTAATCATCAAACATGGCGCTCTGTTGGCCCAGCTTGGTGGTAATGATGCCATGTTCATTGCCTTGTTTAGTCGCATGTCGTACATGCGCTTTTATCGCCATTTAAAATATATACATACATATACATTTAGCTATGTATATCTAGAATTTGTTACCTTTTCTCAATTTTACGAGTATCTGGAATAGATTCAATTATAATATTTAGTTTTGTGTATCAGTACTGTTTTCGGTCTCATCAAAGCTCAAAGTTAAAACATAACATTACGATATGCAACCAAATACTATTTTCCCATATCCTCTATTATAAATGGAGTACATAAATGTCTTCAGTTTTAGGGTTTTATAAAATGTCATAATCATAGTGTGTTGTGTATATCCAAGTGAGAACTTTATGGACGTTATGTGATATGGTATTAGGATATGATAAGATTAATAAACATTGGTTGAAAAAAACAAGGACACCCTGAAATGAATGCCATTTTTAAAGTATTAATTTGCAAATATATTTTCAAATTTAATTAAAATTTTGAAACTTACTTATGTAAAGAAATTTTAAGGCAATAGGAATAGATAATCTGTAAAGTGGCAAATAAGGTAATGAAATTCATGTTAATTAATAAATTTATAAGTTATTTTTTCTCAAAAAAATTTCTTAAAAATTACATTTATAATCATTTTAATGACTATGATATAAGAACTAGTTTAAATTTAGATATAATTTATAGGAAAATTTTAAAATTATTTTTAAAATAATTTTCAGAGCTCCAAAGCTGCAACAAATCTCTAATTATTAGAAAGTGATGAATATGAATCAAATGAATTTCCCATGGAAAATCCAAATGTAATTTGAGTTGTGAGACAATTGAAGTCAAATAACCTTAAAAGGTTAATTGCAACTGTGCAGAGCAAACGAATCAATGTTCAAATTATCACATACAATTCGCTAAACATTTTCACACACACTGAAAGACAGAGGGAAAGAGATGGAGAGAGAGAGAGAAAGGGAAATAGAAAGAGAGAGAGAGAGAGAAAAGTTAACTCGTTTTCCCATAACCGAAAGCATTACATACTATATGCAATTTATAATTTTCCTTTGCGGCAGTTGCGAAGGGAAGGCGAAAAACAACATAAAACTTGTTAAACATTTAATAAAACAAATAATTGCGTTGCGTATGCAATAAAAATGAGTCCAAACGGTGGGCAGGACACCCAAAGGACAGGTAGATGAAGCCGGACAGCCATTTGGAAAAGCTAAGCAAAACACTAGAAAGAGATGGAAATAGCGAGAGTGAGAGTGAGAAAGAGATAGCAACATGGAGGACTAATCATCATCGAATGAAGGGACGGCAATGACAACGTCGCGCCAATTGGAATTGCAAATCTGCCATAGAGGAAGACTCCACGTAGGAGATGGTGCTATGGATGGGCACCTTCAAGCTGGCCCGCGTCTAAGACAAAATGGTGGAGACAACAGCAGCAGCAACAGCAACAACAACAGCAACGGCGTCACAGGTTCATTCTCCCATAAATACGCGCAGCGGGTGTTAAATATTTTGTACGACTTCTGCAAAAGTTCTGCGTAGACGATGACTGCAGTCAAAGAAGGGGGGGGGCAAGAGAGTATTCCACATACCAACTACAAGCAGAGACTCTCGCCCTTGTAGACACACACATACATACACATATATTCTCTCTTTCTCTCTCTCTCTCTCTCTCTCTCTATCTCTCTCTCATTCTTTCAGTGAGTTGGCTAAGCAAAAGTTTTGGTCCAAACGCCTTTGTTCATCAATTAAGCTGTCCACTCTGTCTGTCTGCTGAGTTGCAACTCCGCTACCCCCTCTCACTCTCTCTTTCTCTCTCTCTCTCTCTCTCTCCGTATCTGGAGAATCTACTGTCTGTGTGCAACACACACACACAAACACACAGAGAGAAGCTTAGAGCAGCAGTTGTGGCAGGAATCATTGGAGACACATGCTACGGCTTGTAAATTGTGCGACGGTCAGAAATTGAAATATGGCGTCGCAACGAAAGCAAATTGAAATCAATGAAAACGACCAACTTGCAGCATTGTTGCATGCAACTTCAACTTGGCGTTGGTTGTTAAAGCGAAACGAAATTCACTTGAAATTTTATATGTCTGCCTTAAAGGTGTCACAGTAAACCCATATTTCGTGGGGATGTTTAGCTATAATACGCTTTAAGCTTTTCTTTTAATTAATTTACTTAGCATAAACTATGAGCAATTGTTAATTATGCAGACGAAAAATAAACTATAAGCTGGCAGGAAAAGCAAATTTTTCACTCGTTTAGCTGACGCACTGAGAAAATTAACATAAATAGCAAAATGCAAATTTGTATTTTTCTCGAAATGAAATAAAGTCAGACTCTGACCCACAGATTAATCAGTTAAATAAACATAATAAAAGGCTAAACGCGACTTTGCGACATTTTGATAAATATCAAATCAAAATAATGCGTCAAAACAATTAATCACGATTAAAGAAGTGTGTGCGAGCGGGAGAAATGCTAAAAACACAAAATGTCAAATTAATGAGCCAGTCACTATAGAGTGAAAGAGAGAGCGCTACGTTGGGCGTAGGCTATTAGGTTTTCAAATGGCGTACCACATGGCTGATGATCGATAAATGCTAAAAGCAAACAGCCGCAGGGGGTGTCCACGCTAGTGTTGGAAAGGGAGCGTAGAACAAGTGTTTCCAATCACACGCCATTTTCAAATTAGCAGCAGTAGCAGCAGCAGCAGCAGCAGCAGCTTATCGCAAGTCATGCTCTGTCAACAATCTGGCGACAGTCTGGCAACACTTTGCCCAAATCAGTGTCATGTAATGTAATAAGAATGCGTGTAAATGCGATTTGAAGGCTAAGCATTCAGCTCACCCCTCCGCACACACACATACACACTTCCGACTCCTCCCATGGGAGAGCATTACGTTATTTACTTTTTGACTTTTTTTGTGCATAATTTAAACGCAAAGTCAATTTATATTCATACTATCGCAAGAGTTGGAGTTGTTCTGTGTGGGAACTTTGTCATTTGTTTGTGTGGCAACCCTTCTCGATTTCTTTAAGGGTTTTTTTTTGCCGCAAAACTTTGTGACTTTTTATGCTTGAACGCGGTCCCCTTGCGGTTTATCAATAAATGCCCAATTGTCAATGTGTCAACTTTTCAACTTGTTGCACGCCGCGCAACAACAACTACAATTACACCAGCTGCAAAATGAGATGGAGTCATACTTATATTTACAAACAATACTTTCGGCAGCTTTTGAATGCTAATTGAGAAAAGTAAATATAAATATTATTTGTTAAATTTAAATACAAGAATATCTGTTAATTGCATCACTTGCTGTGATTTCACTTGTCAACCACAACATAAGCTGATTGATACGCATTCGCAAATCTGATTGGCAACACATATTTAAGATTTGCCAACGATTAATCAATTTGAAATGCATGGCCGTTACAACAAATTTAAGTCAGCGTTTCCCCCCCCTTGTGTTTATATGTGATTTAATCAAAATTAAGTTTAAGCAATGATGATTGTGCACTGTCCCCAAGGGTAACATTTGATGTCGTTGCTGTTTAGTGTTTTGTTAGCGTTAACACGTGCAACAGGCCACAAGCCACACAACAGCGGTCCGCGTGCGGCCTTTGACGTTCGTGGAGAGGGATGGGCTGCCCACAACCCTTAATTGCGCGTGTAATCAGTGAACAGTCGAGCTGTGTGACAACTATGAGCCGGGCGAGCAAGTGGATGTGGGGTGGCAAAATTTCGAATGCCTTGTAAATGCAACTAAACAACTCGTGCCGGCATCATAATGTGCAAGTGTGATGAAAGTGATTTAGGGTTGACGTTGATGGTGTGATTAGATGGCATTAGCAAAAGATTGATGTGGCATATGTCAAATAACATGTAAAGTCAATGAAATCTTCAGCTACTTTCCTTTAACAAATTGATTTTGACCGCTTTAAAGTTGCTACAAAATTGAATTCAAATTTAAATTTAAGCTGTTTGCTGACACACACTGATTGCTATGTAGCCTGCATTGCCAACTACCTACAGCGTTGCCAACTACAACCAGCGTTGCCAACTATAACCAGGCTTACCAACGATATGGGATCAGCACAATGCGTTGCCTGATACATCGATAACTATCGATTTTCACATGTTTGTGCGCCTTTTTGCCTCAGTGACATTCTTGCGAAAATAAACTAACAATATGCAGCGAGTAAGTGGAATTAAATTAAAAGCAAAATAACTTAGATAATTTATTGTGGTTCAACTACAGGGCATAGACTCGTTCTTCAAACGGGTGCCTAGCAAGAAAACAAGCGATGAAGATGCATCTCCCTCGCCGGCACCAAAGAAACGCAAGGCTCGCGTCATTTCTAGCGATGAGGATGAGATTCCCGCCAGTCCCCAAGTGACCAAGCATGGCAAGGAGGTGAAGAAGTCTCGGAAAGCATTGGAAACCAAATCACCACGCAACGATAAAGTTGACACCTCTAAAAAGCCATCGTTGTCCAAGCTAAAAGATGCATCTAAACAGCTAAAGCAAGTGAATCCTCTAGATCTTTTTGGCGGCGAAGCGAAGCGCGTGGAGGCACCAAAGCCAAAGGATCGCAGTATCATCGAAATGGAAGACGAGTCCATTGATCGCAGTCTCATGGAGCTGGATGTGGATGCGGACGCTCCAGTTGTTGTGGTCACCGAAACAGTGTCCCCCAAGAAATCCACCCGAGCAAAGACTCCTCCATCCAATGGTAAGCGCAGTAAGGCCAAGAGTCCCATTCCATCGCATGAGCCAAAGACTACGTCTGCCAAGAAACCCAGAGCCACGACACCGCGTGTGAAGAAAGAAAAATCAGAAGATCTAGAGACGAGCGTGTTGACGGATGAGGATCGACAGGAGCGAAAAAGAGCTGCTGCCATGCTTTATCAGCAGTATAAGAACCGCAGCAGCTGCTTGAATCCCGGCTGCAAGGAAATACCCAAAGGCAAACCCGATTGCTTGGCGGGATTAACCTTCCTGGTCACGGGCATACTGGAGTCCATGGAACGTGATGAGGCGGCATCGGTAATCAAGGGCTTCGGTGGTCGTGTCATGACAGTGGTGGGCAAAAAACTAAACTATTTGGTGGTGGGCGAGGAGGCCGGTCCTAAGAAACTCGCCCAAGCTGAGGATCACAAAGTGACCATACTAAGCGAGGATGGACTCTTCGATTTGATACGCGAGAGATCCGGTGAGAAGAAGCAAAGTCCCAAGCAGAAGGATGAGAAACCCAAGATAAAAGAAGAGCCAAAACTGAAGAAGGAACGGAGTCAGGAGGAGGAAATAAAACCTATCATCAAGAAGGATAAAATTAAAGAGGAATGTAGACCAGAGGAGGAAATGAAAACCACCATCAAGAAGGAGAAGATTAAGGAGGAGCCTAAGCAAGAGCAGCCTACCGTGAGTACAAGGATTAAGGAGGAACCCAACAACAACATCGCTGTGGATGAGGTCAACATGGCCTGGGTGGACAAGTACAAGCCGACTACCATCAAGGACATTGTGGGCCAGGCCGGAGCCAATAGCAATGTCTCGAAGTAAGTCTATTCAGAATCGTTTCCTTAGTAACTAATCTCGACTTGAGTCCTCGTATTGAAGGTTGATGAACTGGCTCTCCAAATGGTACGTGAATCATGACGGAAAGAAGAAGTTACAGCGTCCAAATATCTATGCCAAGAACGATGATGGCAGTTTCTTTAAGGCAGCTTTGTTATCGGGTCCTCCAGGCATTGGCAAGACCACAACCGCCACCTTGGTCACCAAGGAACTGGGCTTTGATGCAGTGGAGTTCAATGCCTCGGATACGCGTAGCAAGCGTCTGCTGAAGGAGGAGGTGGCCAGCCTTCTGGGTAATAAGTCGCTCTATGGCTATGCCAATGGCCATGCCCAAGCAGTGTCCAAGAAGCATGTGCTCATCATGGACGAGGTGGACGGCATGGCGGGCAATGAGGATCGCGGCGGCATGGCTGAGCTCATCCAGCTCATCAAGGACAGCTCTGTGCCCATCATTTGCATGTGTAACGATCGCACTCATCCCAAGATTCGATCGCTGGTCAATTACTGCTATGACTTGCGCTTCCAGCGGCCACGTCTGGAGCAGATCAAGGGCCGTATCATGAGCATCTGTTTCAAGGAGAAACTTAAAATGCCACCAGCCAAGCTGGAAGAGATCATCGCGGCCACCAACAATGATATCCGTCAGACTATCAATCACTTAGCCTTGCTCAGTGCCGGTGAGAAGCTACCGGAGATGTCGGCATCCTCAGGGCAGCAGGTGGCTGCCAAGGATCTCAAACTGGGTCCGTGGGAAGTCGTCCGCAAGGTCTTCAGCGCCGACGAGCACAAGTCGATGAGCATCCATGACAAGTGTGATCTCTTCTTCCATGACTACAGTATGGCTCCACTCTTTGTCCAGCAGAACTATCTCTTGGTGACGCCCCAAGGCAACGAAAAGAATGTCTTGTCCAAGGTGGCGGCCACTGCCGATGCCCTCAGTCTTGGAGACATGGTGGACAAGCGCATACGTGCCAACTCCGCCTGGACCCTGCTGCCAACCCAAGCCGTCTTCAGCTCTGTGCTGCCTGGCGAGTATATGAGCGGTCATTTCAGAGGTCAGCCCAACTTCCCTGGTTGGCTGGGCAAGAATTCCAAGTCCAATAAGCGAGCTCGCCTCGCTCAGGAACTGCATGATCACACAAGAGTCTGCACCTCGGGTTCCAGGCAATCGGTTCGCTTGGATTATGCCCAGTTTTTGTTGGGCAACATTGTCCGTCCGCTGGCTTTGGAGGGACCGGAGGGTGTGGCATCAGCGCTGGACGTTATGAAGGATTATCATCTGCTGCGCGAAGATTTGGAATCTCTAATTGAGCTGACACATTGGCCGGGCAAGAAATCACCCATGGATGCGGTGGACGGTCGCGTGAAGGCAGCTCTCACCCGTGCCTACAACAAGGAAGTGATGGCCTACTCCTACTCAGCTCAGGCTAACGTCAAGAAGAAGCGGGCCGAGGCGGCGGAAGATGATGGCGGAGATATTTATGGCGAGGAAGATGAGGAGGGCAGTAATATGGCTGGCACTGATGAGGAAGATGATGATAAGGATGATTTAGAACTGGATGGCTTGATAAAGGCTAAGAAGAAACATGCGGCAACGTCTGCCAAAGCAAGCACATCCAAGGCAACTGCTAAAAAGTCTACCACAGGAGCCACTGCATCCAAGGCAAAGGCAAAGCCAAAAAAATAATAATTGTTCCTCACATTTTCAAATTTTAGTATTAATCCTACATTTATAATTATGTTAATGTATTTTTAAATTCATCTTTTTTTGTCTAAATTGCATGAAATATGTCAAAAACTTGGATTAAAATCTGTTTGGCTATGAAATGGATATAAATTTAAGTTTTAGCGCCAAAAATTCTAACAGCACAACGACTAGAAATTGGTCGATAATTTTGAGTTTATTCGATACATATATGGTTGTCTTTTTCGATACATCGATATAAGATTATACTCTTACTCGATAACAGGTGTAATATATCATATCGCACATCGCTATGGCAAAACAGCTGTCAGAAGTAAAAATGGCGTTGACGTGAACGGACGTACGTACCAGAATTCCGCGCTCCGCAAAAACAATTACAAATAAAAATCAAATGCAATTTGCAACAAAAATGTGCGCGATACTCTGACACAACTACTATTAAGTTAACAAAATACGTGTGCGTTGTGTATTTATATGTTTTTGTTTGTCAGTTATAAGTCGATTCGCTGTTTTTTTCGTTATAATTTGCAGCAGTGAAAAATCTGTGAAATTGTGTGCGTAAGCGTAAGTGAGTATGTCGCCCTTCTGCTCGCGTTCACGTGTGTATGTGTAAAGGGCGCAGCAGCAGCATCAGAGTTAGCAGCTGAAAAAAAGTACATGAAATGAACATTTTGTCCCCAGTTTTAATTGTGTCATTCAATTAAATTAACAAGTTCAAAGTGCTACACGTAATTTGCGCAACTCGTTCGTGCCGTTAAAACTCTGAAAATTCAATAAGAACGCAAAAATTCCATCACACGCACATACACACAGATACGCACACGCACACTGTCCAACACAGAGAGAGAGAGAGAAAACAGCATCTCATCACACGGATACGAATAAGGAGGCAAGGCAAGTGTATAAACTTTGACAACAGCAAAATGGTTGGCAGCCCAGTCCCGTAACCACCCGTTCACCCTCATTTAGTAGGCCACCCCTTTGCCAGTTTACTGTTGTGTTAGGCACAAGGACGTTGCGTATATACACACACAATCCAACGCTAGCAAATACCAATACATGCGCAGATCAAGTGTTGACAATGGAATGGGGGGCGACGGTGTAACAGCAACACATATACAACAATTACAGTTACCTTTTTCTGGAATATATTGTAAACACTCGTCGCCTCTTCGACGACGCGCCTTCATTTATTTTTATGTTTGCCTGCGCCGCCTCTCAATATTTTTCGGTGGCTTCTCTTTTGTGTGTGTGTTGTAGGTGTCTTGCTTGAGTAACACTACTATTGGGGATGTGTGGTTGGGGGGGGGGGGTCTTAAACACATGTTTACCTTTTTTATACAATTCTTATCGCCAGCTGTATGTATGTATAAGTGTGTGTGTGTGTGTGTCTGTGAGTGTGTGTATGTATATGTACATACATATATTTTCTTGCACAAAACGATTGAAATTCAGGTCATTGCATTTATTTAAGTTACTCCCACGTTCTTTTGCGCTCTCTCGCACACTTTCTCTCTCTTATTTGCTCTCTTTCTCTCTCTTTTTGCGCTCTCTGTTGATTTTTGAATACATTTTCCCTTTCATTACAATCCGTTTGACTGGCGGATGTCGAATTAAAAGCCCCAGAGTAAGCAGGGGAAATGAAGCTCCTCTTTTGCTTAAACTTTGCCCTGCAATTCCAGTTGGTTTATGCAGCTTATTAGCCATGGATTAGTTTGGCTTTAATGTATAGAAAATGGCAAAAGTCTCGGACGATCCCAATAAGCCTGTTCATTTCTCCATGACCAAGGGCTTGAGCTAAGCTTGTGTCTTACTTTCTGTATCTCAGCTGAAAGTATCTTTTACATTCTTATGTTTTTCTTTTTTGCATTTGCAAAGTTGACAAAAAAAAAAAATCAAATTGGAAAAATAACGTCGATAAGATTGATGATAAATAACGCACATACAAATATGTTCGTTCTATTGTAATGTTTGTATAACGGCAGCAGAGATAACGGAGACACATAGATAAACGATATAAACGAGCAATCAACACTTTTACCCCTGTCCGGCTATCTCTTTCACTCTCGCCCCATAACCCGGACGAACTCTTCCTCCATTCACTGACACTGTTTTACACAGTCCCAAAGCGCATTTTGTTATCAGTCTGCGTGTGTGTATATGTGTGTGTGTGTGTGGGTGTGTGTATGTATGTGTGAACAAGAGATAAGCACAAGACGACAGCATGTTGAAGCAAAAACGGAAAAATAAAGTGAAAGAGAGAGAAAAAGAGAGAGAGAGAGAGAGAGAGAGAAGGAAAGACAGAGTGGAAAACAAATAATAATTATTGTTTGCCAAGCTGTTGTTGTTGCTTATTGAGGTGTTATTTGTACCTTTATTTCTTTTGCTTTTGCCTTTGTCGATAGTTATTTTTGGCAATGCCGCCGTCGCCTCCCTTACCTGTTTCAAGCTGACGTCATTTGTTGTACGTGTATATATGTATGTATGTATGCGTTGCGGCAATCTTGACAGTAAATGTTAAATTTAATTCAATTTGTTGAGCAATAACAATTAATACGAAGCCAGAAAAAACATAGAAGTTAGAGAACATTCACCAAGAAATAATCTCAACTTCGTTTCAAAGTGGGAAAATGATCTAATACAGTTGATATTAAAAGTCTCAGCTTCCCATAAATGTTAATTGACTGAAATTTGGGAATAGCATGTGTTGGCCAGGCCTGTTGACCATTGTTAACGAAATTCCATTTGATTTTATGATAATTTATCGATATACATTAGTAGATACTAAACGCAAGACAACTTGCTTAACATAGAACAAGTTGATGATGCATATAAAATGGGTCAACGGCAATTGTGGGCCACAACAATGGGCAAAATACGAGTAAGAATTCGATGTAATATCTGCCCAACAACACAATTCCAAGCACCTTTAATTTTCCCTGCCGATTAATAATAAAGGAGCGCAAATTTTACATTATATTGCACTAAATACTAAAATTATATTATTACTTCATTGTATCTGCGGCAATCGCAACGAAATGAGCTGACAATCAGGACCAGTTCTTGGCAATAATCATTTGCAGAAAGATAGATCTGAATAATGTTTTGTAAATGCGTGTGTATCTATCATATGAGAATGTATCCACGAGTTTCTTGAAACGAACTCAATTTGTTGCGACACGCGACCTGCAAACAGGTTTCCTCATACGCTCACCATTCGCTTGGCACATCGATAAACGATTACCATATCCGTTTTAATAAACATAAATTCAGTAACTGCGGCCCGAACTGAGCCCTCGTTCTGCATACAAATTGAGCACAACTTGAGTGCTGCCGGCCTGTGACCATCGTCATCGGCATAGTCACTTGTATCTCTGTCACTCTCTCTCTCTCTCTATATATTTCTCTCTCTCGCTCTATCTATATATCTTTCACTCTCTGTCGTACTGTGAGGAGACAACCCTTTGGCAAGTGCTTGAAATGTCAGTCAAGTTGTTTTGCGGCAAGGTTGTCACAACTCTTGAGCCCAGCAATGTTTTATACAAAAGATATACGATATTAGATAGTTAGATACTTTTCTTCTATCTGTGCTTAAACACCGTATTGCTGTCATGGAATATACTCTCTGTGCTTCGCAGTTCAAATAGTATCTAATCAATACACAAAGCAACCACTGTGCAGTTGTCACAGAACTTGTCAAAAGCCCTCGGCCAATGGACTTGACACAGACCACATGTATCTGCAAGTGCTTTCTATATACTTTTGTAGTTGTAGTTTTAAACGAGATTGCATGGGTGTGTATGTGTGAGAGTGTGTGTGCATTTGTTTTGTTTGCTTGTTGTTTGCTCAGAGTTGCCTACAAAAAAATGCTTTGACAATACTAATTGATTTACCCTTTGGGCAGTCAGACAACTGCACACACCCTGTACGAATTAAAAATGATTAACTAAGTGGGGTATATGAATAGCTAAACTGAAGACGTATTTATCCAAAATTGTGTAATATTAAATGCATTAAATACATTTTATTTTAGTTTAAATTTTTAAATATTTCTTTAATACTTTTAGAATTTAAAAAAATATACATATTTAATTTAAAATAAATTTTTCTCAGTCTACTTCTAAATAGTTGATCTTAATAAGAAATGAATAAATTAAGAAGAAATCCAGCTTGCTAATATGAAAATATATTAAATGGAAAATATTTAAGCACAACATTTGCTCCAACAGCGTATCCCATAGTCGTGAATACCCTGCTAACATTTGTTGTATCTGCATTTTTCAATTGCTGTTTTAGCTGGCGGAACATTTCAAGTGCAGCTTTCGCTGATTTGCAGCGCATATTAATAATCAGTTGCTGACAATATGCGACTAACACATATAAATGTAACTTTTTATCGTATGTGGAAATTCTTTATAAATATTAATACTAGTTTATTAATGCATGGAAGGCCTAGTTCCAAGTATATTGTCTAAAGTCTGTTATTACAAACTTATCTTCGAAGCCTTTGTTATTGTGAAAAATAAAATGTATCACATTACGTATTTGTATTATATTTCCTTCACGATTTTAATGTTTACTTTAATATGGAATATTATTTAAAAGTATACCATATAAAAAGAGCGAACTTTAGTTGTCTGCAGTCATCGTCTATTAGAAATTAATAAGTTCTAAATTTCCCTTTTTATCATTTTTTTTTGTAAATTTTTTTATTTCCCTGAAATTTGATTTATGGTAAAAGAAGATATCATTTAAGAGTTATATTTCATTCACGTGATTTTAAAATAAAATTTCCCGTTTGTTGAATTTTTTTATAAATGAATTGGCTTGTTCATTGAAATATGAGTTCAATATACGAAACTGATTCCATTTCCCCATAATGCTGTCAGCATTTATTTAAACAAATTCTCAGCTGCAAGTCATGCATGCATATACATATAGAGCTCAACTCTCCGAGAAACAACTTGAACAGTATTTGGAGGCAACTCAATTAAGATATGGTCCCTGAGAGAGTAACACGCTCAACACTCCCAGACATAATTCCCCCAGCCGTCAGTTGATGAATCACTTGATGTACATATGAACATACATACATGCATATATGTATATTTCTTTATGTACCTTTGGAGGAGTATTCAAAAATAAAAGGGAGAAAAAAAATAGAAGAGCTAAAAATGAAAGACAACTCAAGCAACTAAAGCAATTGCTGATGGATGCTTGCGTAGGCCAGCAAAGTGCATGCAGCATGTGGCATGCGGCACATGTAGTACATTTACGCCCCGTGCATATGAGTTTAAAAATAAAATGCAAAGAAAAACAAATTATATGCGTATACACATAACGTACACGTATAAAAGGATGCACTGTCTGTCTGTCTGCCTGTCAAAAAGAGAGAAACACAGAGTGAGGGAGATGGACAGCGCCTTTGTGCAGTTCATTAAAATACAAGAGTAAATGCATTTCGAAGTGAGTCCAAACAGTTGCTCTTTTTATGTGGCACTCCTTTGTTTATCGTTTCATTATATACAGCATCTTCTGTTATTTCTTTAGGATCATTATGGTTATATAGTGCATATACCGAGTGCTGGACATGTTGTCTGCTTTGAACCTGTCAGCGAGAACTCTTCGCTTGAACATTTTTATAATTGCAGCTCCACAACTGTAACAGGCAGACACCCACATTGATATAGCGGATATACTGGTTAATCCTTCTTCTAACTAATGGCTATAAACAACTGCAGCAGCAATGAACAGCATTGGGACTGAAGCAGAGAGAACCTGTCGTCGGACTGGTCATAAAATGGGTTAAGAAACCGCTAAGCAAGGCAAGAAAATGCCAAGCAAAGTTATAGAAGATGGAAGATGATTTCATTAAGATATACATATGTGCATTTAGATATCTTTTTAATACTAATCTATTGAGATTCCGTCTCTTATTATCTTAGTAATTGATTTGGACATTTGCTTTTATAGTTTGCATCAATTTGGACATAAAACTATAAAATCCGCCATGACTGCTCAATCAGTGCTAAGTAAATGTTTTTTATCCAGCACTTAGACAGCTTAAGTACTCAGTTTGTATGGGTGTGGAAATGGGTTAAAATACCGCTAAGAGCTACCGGGTTACTTGCAACCCGGCAACTGGCAAACTAACCAACTTTGGTCTGTCAACGCAGCTCAGCTAGCAAGCAACTATGTCAACGGCGCAGTTGCTGCCAGCCCATATGTGGCAGCCGCATACTTTGCGTGCCACATCCCATGGCATCCACAACCAACCAAATTGGCAATGATGTGCCTCGATCTACTACGATATGCCTGCTCTTTTTATCGCACATACATACATACACACGAGTCTCGTGATGGCAACTTTCCTTCAGAGTTGTCACCGCATAAAAGTTTAGTTTGGACTAGTTTTCAGCGGAGATACCCTGTGGGCAAAGACAAAAAGAGCAGGTTGCACATAGAACTTTAACAGTTACATATTTTCCTACTTCCCATATTCCGGATCTTCCACAGATTGTGATCGTTGTACCCATATTATAGTGAAATCTAATTCAGAGAATCTGGTACCTGGTGTCAAGTTGTTGGGTATAACCAACTATAGATTCTTGTTTTAGCTCTCTTATATCAGCATAACTGCTTTATGTAGAGTATTTTCGAATCTTTCACCCTTCATGCCACATTTCTTTCATCTTGCAACTGTGCTGTCAAAAGTTTTGCACTCGTCACTCATCAAAAACTTTATTACCGTTACATGCTGTCAGGAGACACACAAATTTACGGTTACTTAATTAAGTTTTACGAGCTCGCCACGCCTTCAACAAGGTTACCGCACAACATACACATTAATGTGCAATTTATCGTTATCGTTGTAGCAGAATTTAAAATACACTTATCTCTGGGCTATTTTTAAGTCATAACAAATCTCGTTTAGCCTAAGTAATCATTATATGATTGAAAATCCATTTGGTTGGTAGCCGTAGGTGGGCGGCCAGTTCCATGAAAAATATAAACAATATAAAAGCTGACATAAGAAATAAAAGTCGGGTAGGTGGCATACCCCCATACGCTCTATCTCTCTGCGGTGGATGCCACACAGAAACTGACAGTGAATAATTAAATCGAAGCAACCAAACAATGACCCAATAAAAGCTTAACTGTCACAAATAATTTCCCAGCATTAAAAACGCATAAGGTTGAGGAACAGAAGAGAAGCACGAAAGCGAAATGAAAATTGATTGAAAGAGCAGAAGAAAATGGACTGAGAATTTGTCAAGGGAAACACCTGTGAAAATAAAAATAAGCTTATCAGAGGCGACCCAGAAAAAAATATCCAAAGAAAAAGCCAAAACAGTATCAAAAAGAGCAAGAGAGCCAGAGAGACTGAGAGGCACGTCTAGTCAAGAGACCAGCGAAGTGGGCAGGGGAGGTACCCCAGTCAAATCGGAGTATATCAAATGGGCGACCCACGTGGTGGAGGCGCCCACACCAAACCGGATAGCTGAGAGCTGAAATCTGTTAAGCGAAAACCGACAAAAAAAGTTGCTTGCCGATGATGTTGATGATGAAGTCGGAGCTAGAGTTGGGGTTGAGGTTGATTTGGGGTTATTGTCGAGTCATTGTAAGACGCCAACGTCTACAAATTTAAATAAATTATCTATAGAAGTTTGGCGCCAATTATATGGTGGGCAGCGCAAACAAAGAAAGAGACAGACGGAGAGGAATATTAAAAAGAAATGTAGGAAAATATGAAAAATTATGATAAAAGATGAGATGGCCAAAACCGTCTGAGCCGTCTAGGTCGCCTTGGCCGTATTTATGGCTAGCTCATAAATTTGAATGCGGACGTGTATTGTGTGGGGGTTTCTTCCTCTCTGCCTGTCAATTTAGCAGCTACAGGATTTCAGGCTTTGCGAATGGAGCGTAAAATGTGTGGAAATTTACGATTTGTATAGCACTTGCAGTTTGATCAGCTGTGACATTATATACACTATACCCAGAAGTTGATACTATATATAGAAGTAGTAGATAACACTTGAACCTGCGTTGACAACGTTCAATGACCCACGATATGCACCCACTCTCAATCAGGCGAGACTGATATGGAGAGTGAGAGAAAGAGAGAGTTGTGTGCTTAGATAACATTACTCTGTGGCATGTTCTCTATCTCAATATCTCTCACAATCTCTATCTCTCTCTCTCTGTCTTTAGCATGCGTTTCTCGTACATGTCAAGCATGTCATAAAATCCCTTCTCTACTATATATTCTCTGCAATATCTGCTTGCCTGGTTCACTTACCAAGTTCCCATAAGTCACGTTTTGCACATAGACAACATACATATATGTATATCTATGTATCTGTAGTTGTAAACTGGCAAATGATTAGCATGTGCTCATAACTTTCAAATGATGGAAGTTTGAGCTGCAGATACATATACACTCTGCTAATTGCATTGATGATTGATGGAAGTTCTCTTCTCGCCGGGAAGACAAGATGTAATTTGTTATAGCTGGTCAAGTTATTGAAATTTATTAACTGCGAACAAAATCTAATATTACTGGAGGAACAGTCAACTTTGTCGAGAAGGCAAATTGCAAAATGAGTTCAGTTTGTGTCAGGAGAAGAAATTTATATTGCTTAAATATATGAGAAATTGTAGTTAAATTTTATCTCAGGATAACTAAACCAAGACTGGTTAAAATATGAATATATCAAATATTCAGTTTCATTTAAATATTTATGTAAAATTGTAGCTTTTCTAGTGAAAACATTTATTGAATTTCTGGTCAAAGATACTGAGTTATCCGGATCTGATTATTTCTGATGACATCATTGTCAAGTCCATTTAAGCCTGAATACATGTTTGATGTGTGGCTTAAGTTCTTAAGTGTGTCCATTTATAACTAATGTTATCTATACTTTTTCTCTCTTTATAGAAAAAATGTGGCAAGCAGAACAACAACAACAGCAGCATCAGCAGCAGCAAGCCAATATGCAACGCTGAACGATGAGGAAATTGAGTCCACATGCTCGTTATAAATATTTATGAAGAAACCAAAACCAAAAACCGAAATTCGAATACGAAAACGAGAATTGAGCAATCAAGTTATAGAAGAAGCAACAGCAGCGAAAATTATGCCAAAGACAAGAAATGAACTTTCGTCTTGTTGTAACAAATTTGAAGCAGATGTGTGGCATTATTAGGTTATATATGTAGCTTCCACAAATTTTCCGATTGGTTCAGACTTAGTATTTTATGTTTCTTCTGGAAGTAAACGAATCAAATTGAAACATTTAATTCAATTAGCAAACAAGAGCAACAACAACAACAAATTGTGCCGCAATTTGAAATCGAAAACGAAAATCATACGAACCCAGTATCATTCCAAATCGTAGCATTTAACAAAATCACACAAAATATTTTACTGAAAAAAGACAACAGAATAATTACAAGGACTCTTGCAAGAGATTTATGCATGAAATTTAATAGACACACGGACTAATATACGGCGAATAGGAGTCTATAACGTCTCCGTGTTCCGTTAACCAAAATTCTCGTTTACAAAATGTCGTTGGCCGACATGGGCACAGCAACGCGATCCATTGGCGGCGGTGGTGGCGGCTCCGGATCGCGTCACTATGAGCTGAACAATGCGGGAGGCGGAGGACCCGGTAGCGGATTGCCAGGCGGTCGCATGACCCATTCCTTGAGCACTCCCAGCGGTGTCGATGGCACGCCCTCAACTCCGAGACATCGCGGTGGCAAGAAGCTCACAGTGCGCATACAGATGCTCGATGATTCGGTTACAATGTTTCAAGTCCAGGTGAGTTAAAAGCATATTTTGAATTTATTGTCTAGATGCGCAATATTATATCTGTAACAACCTTTGATGACCTCAACAGTTCAATAGATCTTATTCAACCTTTAAAAGTAATTTTTTATAAACCTTTTTAAAAAAACCTTAAGTCCATATTTATTGGTTACATGTTCGATGCGATTTCCACTTATCTACAAATCGTGTAGTATAAAGTAAATAAGGTTACTTTCAGTCCTACGACAAACAATGCTTACTCAGACCCTAAACAGATCCGTGCTTACGTCATTTTTATAAAACTTTGCAAGTAATTCCCTTAAAAAAGTTTTCTTTTGCGCACATTTCTGCATTATCAGCATAATTTGTTGACTTTTTCAAAGTTCCTCCCCGACCAAAGCATATGAGATAAGCATTTTGTAGATTGTTTTGAGGAGCATTAACAATTCAATTGTTAGATAAATAAGTGTTTCAATTGACTTAGAGCAAAAAACATTAAATACAGTTGAAACAGCAAAATTCTATTTTATCTGTTTGTCGTTAAAGATATCTATTGATTTTGTCTGCAAAGGTTCTTTAAAGTATCGAACAGCTGAAGAAAATTATGATGTATACGTAAAGTATTTTAGGTAATTCTTTTTTTTTTATTCATGAATTTTGTTCTCTTATAACAAAATTTCATTTAGCAAGTCTTACATAGTTTGCCATTGTGGCATCGCAAGGTTGCCAAAACTATTAAAAATGCTGCATGCCACAAAATAAACATATAAGTATGTTCGCAAGCCATTTAGCCTGACCAGCAGTCTCCAAGCACGCATGCCAAAGACCACAGGCTACTTATCATGTACGGCCGATGCATACCCTAAAATATATGCTCTAAATAGAGTATATAGACTTAAGGTGACTTTCAGTTAATCATAGGAAACCTGACCTAAAGCTGCGCTTAGTTTCATGCAACATAAATTGAGCCTTGAGCAACCACAACACAATCTGTTGTGGTTAGGCCAAAAATGGAATATATATGTAGTATGTTGAAGGGGCAGCTGTTTATAAACAAAACACACACACACGCTCCCACACACATGTTCAATGTCTCGATGGATTGTGCAAACATTACGCATACGCAACGTGTGCCCGGATAATAAAATATGCTTGTGGCAGATATGCTTCCATTTTTAATAAACCAACACTGACCAGAGACCTGATCTCATAGCAGAAGGGATGCAACTACTTTTGGGGATAGTTTAGTGAGTATGTGTGTGGAGCACTTTAACATTTTGCAGTAGCGCCTCAAGTACAACTGGTTCATAAGGGGGTAAAAGCTCTTAAACACAACAGAAACCCAAACACATATGTACGTGCAATGAGCAACGCAATAAAGCCGCCAGCAGCCACAACAACAGCTTAAACAAGTAGGTAAAGTAGAGTGGCATAAAGTAGCTCAGGCATAACGACTAGCAGATACCCTTTGATAGATTTTCAATAGTTTTTAACTTTCGTTAGCTTGCTTTCTACAATTTACTTTAAAATCCTTTACCGTCCACCCTCTATGGCATGCCACCCCTTCCGCTGCTAGCTAGCAGGGTGTAAGAATAACCAAAGGCAGCCATTTTGTTGGTGCAACAAACATTTTTCCTCTCCCAAGCAAGGCACAATACAACACAACGAAGCCTTTGAAATGTGTGCTGTCTGCGGCAAAGTTGTATGGAGGCAACAGCAACAGCAGCAGCAGCAGCAGGGCGTGGCCACTTCAACTAAAATAGCGAGTAAGCCTTTTGCTTGGCTGGTTAATGGAGCCCTGGAAGTGGGAAGTGGAACAACAACTGAGAACCATTAACAAAAACAACAACAATAAAGCCTAAAACTATGGAGAGTGCAAGACTATGGTGGCAAGGCACAGGATGCGGCACATATTCTCGAACGCCTTCTGTTTACATTAATGTGATTTTTGGTCAACTTGGCAAAAAGTCCTAAGAGAAGAAAAAAGATGAGAATGCCAAAAACAGTAGTCAGCGTCTATCATGTGTGGCCGGCCACAGGTTCGTGGACCTGAAGTGAACCTCAATATACTAGACCTCAAATAGGAAAATGGAGAAAATAGAAAAGTAGCAGCAAATCAACAAACAGAGAGAGAGAGAGAGGGAGAGAGAACAGAACATGGCAAAAGTTGTTGTTCGTTTATTTCTGGCTGCGCTCCATCGGAGCCAAACGGAGGCAGGCAAACAGGCAACATACAGAAGCTGCAGTAGGTTGCCTTTGGGGTACCGACTGGGCCGAGGCAAAATGTGTGGCAACATCTGCAACACAGAAAGAGAGTTTGTTGTTGATTTGTTGGCAGGCTCTGGTTGCCTCCGTTATTTGCGCTCTGTGCTCTTGTTTTGGCCGTCAGCCAAAGTGCTGTGAATGGCCTACAGTGCCACGCCCCGAGTTCACTGATTCAGTCCGTATTCCCAATTCCCATAGTTCGCTTGTCGCATTAATTCACAATTTCTCAACAGCTCATGGACTCGTCCCTGCACTACATATTTTCTATATATTTATAAAAATTCTATTCATATTTTGATATTTTCCATTTCCCGTTCAGTTCGTTGCCATGGCAAATCAGTAAAAAAAGGCGCTCAGACATTTACATAAACTCATTATGCCATTTGCAGTCCTTGTAACGATATTTTCTGTATGTACGAATGCAATTTCATTTAATGCTTGGCTTCCTTTTTGGCTGCAAGATTGATGGCAGTGCAGTTTTCCTTTCAGGTGAAAGATTATAAATAGAATTTCACTAAAGAAAATGTAATTTGAATTGCATTTTTAAACTGAAAAGTTCTAAATTACAGTTTTGACCCTTCTGGCTTTCTACACATTCCTTGTAGTTGTCTCTCGAAAGTTGTGCAGATTTCCAAAAAACTTTTGCTTAAGATTCATAGCGGTTTGGTGTTGTCAGAGCCATGACATTTTCACTTTTTCCATTTTAAATGGATTTTTCCATTTCCCATCTAAAATTTAAAGCAGCCCGCATAATTCCAGATTTATTTCCTTCTCTATATATAAGTGTATATGTGTGCTTGCAGTAGACTGTTAATAATGTAAATGCAAACAAGGCAACCTCCTCTGTTGTCTCTGCTCCCCGGATACACCCCTCCACTCGCCCTCAGTGGCAACACCTGCTGGTGGCAGCGGCAGTTTCCTTGAATTCATTTTCACTGCTGGCGACAAATTGAAGTAGCACCAATTGTCAACAGATATATACAGTTCTCTCCTGCCTCCTGTTCTCTTTCTCGCTATTTCTCTGTGTTTTATTTGACTTTAGCTGGGCTTTTCCGCCACTTCCGCTTTTTCCCACAGTCGCGCCCAAAAGTTAATTGGCTGTTTGTACTTTCTGAAAATCCAAATTGGTTTAGCGTGGATTGGCCTACGAGGACAATAGACACACAGTGCATGCCAGCTGCTCCTTCTCCTGGCCTATCTTCGTCCTGCTAAGAATGTCAAAGTTCGGGCGTGGCAGTGTGTTCCCGTTTTTTGTTGTTGCTGTTGTATCTATTGCTGTTGGAGGCGCCTCAGAGTTTTGCTTGAGCCAGAGCACTGAATGCTACTGCACTTTCATCTCGAATCTTCGCCTGACTACCCTCATATTCTCTCACTTGCTCTCCGGAGAAATACCGCACATTCATCTTTTCTGCCTGAGAAATTAAATTAAACATGCTTCAGCAATTGTGTAAAGTGCACAAACTTGTATAAATTTCGTTTTAGTTGACAATTAGTTGGGAACTCTGGCAGCCGGCAGCTGGAGACAAGGAGGTCTCAAATGGGAAACTTGTGCAAATTGCATTTTGACCAAATGTCATAAATATCGCACAATTTGGCACGGACGCAAAGACAGATTGCACACAGCATTGATAAGTGATAATTGAATTATAGCCAGAGTTTGTGTGAAGCTCATCAAAACAGTTGAAAACTTAATTCTAACAGTTGAATTTTGCAAGAGCATCACTCTTTTGGAGGTAAATTCTAAAAAAAAAGAAACAAAAATTTAGAAATTGCATACAACATTTTTATTTTGTATACAGATAGGATTTATAGGATGGAAATTATGGACGGTGCTACATTTAATTTGATATTCGATTAAGTTTTGGAAAGTTGTGTGGAAATGCAGTAGGATTAAGATCATATTCCCATTTAGATCCGGGCTTGCAATTTGTCTAAAAGTTTTCAAAGATTCAAAGGTTTTTTACTATCAAATCTTTTCAAAATCGAATTTACCTTTGTAAGCTAAAAGTGAGAAAAGTGCTGATATAGCATAGTATGATCTTTATTCTAAATTGTGAATATTTAGCCTCTTTAAATAATATTACAATGTAATTACTCTGAGCCCTGACAATACAGATTTGAGCTAGTTCTGATTTACTGCTCACTCGACCAGTAAATATGCTCTATTAATACACATCCATATACATACATATGTATGTTATATATACAGAGGCACTCGGCAGCCACATATGTATGGGCTTGGGTAACGTGAATCATAATAAATTAAAATCTCTGTCTACAGTTATTCTTTCTCTCTCTCTCTCTCGCCCTCTCGCCGTATTCCCCTGTGACATCGTAGTGGCTAAAAATGTTGCGAAACTTTATTTATCCTTTTTTGCTGACTTTTTGTTGGTATTTTTTTTTTTTTGTTGCCTGCCGCGGTACTCATAAAAAATGCATCAGCAATTCCTTTGTGACCGCACATTGTTTGTTGTTTCATTGTTATGCTGTGATCTCATTTCACTCACATTTCAATTAAAAAAGGGTGAAAATACTTGCAATTGTTGGTTTATATTTTATTCAAGTCTGTCTGTATGTATGTACAATTTGCTAAATTATGTTTAATTTCTCATATAATATCTGACTTGGATTTCGTTTCGACCACGCCCAATTTGCTAGATTTATATATTTATATATATATGTGTATAAGCAAAGCCCAAAAGGCATTTTGTCCTGTTTCTGGCAAATGGCCAAAATGAATCGCATAAAACATTCAAATAACAACACAAAAGACATGCTAAATTGGTTAGATTTGTGGCCCGAAATAGGTTTGGCACGTGCCTGCTTCCTGCCTGTGGGAGTTCAAAATAGAGCTTTAATTACGTTCCCAACCAAAATAGAAAACAACATCCAAACCTCATCTACCATATGACATATTCCCCTTGGGCTGACTAAAATTCGCACTCACATCGAATTGACAAAAACACTTTGCTTGATTGGTTACGTGTGTATCTCCTTTTCTCGCTCTGTCTTTTTATCTCTTTTTTCCTCTCTTTCCCTTACAATATCCTTGACGCCATTTGCATATTGACCTTCAGTTTGTCTGCGGCCAGGACTCGATTTCCGTATCAATTTCTGCACGTTATGCGTGCCACACATCATTTGCAATTCTCATTCTCATTAAGAAATTGGAGAACATATCTCGGCTATAAATTTTATTTTAAATTATTTATCATGCATTAATTAACTATTAGCAAAAAGTAGAACACACCTTGACAGCTTTTCCCTCAAACTAATTTAAGCTACAGCTTAGAGTTGTAATTTCTTGTACATTTAGTGAAAACTTTCGTAAAAGTTTGCTAACAAAATTTGATGAGGAAGCCATAGAACTGAAGTTGACTGTGAATTCTATTGCCTTGCCGCACTGCTGTCGAAATGGGCGGAATGGGCGTGTCATAGTCAATAAGCGAGCTAAGCTCGTTAAAAATTTAATCTGCGTTGGACGAGTTGCCACACGCCAAGTGCGATTAGTTGTTGTGTCTTTTTTCTGGATTTCCTTTTTGTTTTGGGTTTAGCTTTTTTTTTTGTGTATGTATCTTTGTGGGCGATGCCTCTGTCTGATTGCATTTAAATAAATTTCAATTGAGTTGACGCCTCACCCTAACTACTAACTGGGCCACTTGGCTGCTGCCCCATTGCCTGGCATCGTCATCATCAGCATTAACATCATCATCGTCGTCGTCTCTCTCTCTCTCTCTCTCTCTCTCTCTCTCTCTCTCTCTCTCTCTCTCTCTCTCTCTCTCTCATTCTCTCTCTCTCTCTGTCAGCAATTAAGTTATATAAAATGTAGGTCGTTGTCGTCGTAGTCGTAGTCATATTCGTTCCGTTTGCCCGCTGCCAAATTGAGCGTAAGAGTTAACGGATGGATCAGAGGCGGGGGACAGGCAGTGAAAGGAAGTCTGGAAGGCGAAGAGGTCAAAGTTCGAGCACAAGTGCAAATTTGCAAAGACTAGTATGTGCTATGTGCATGTGTATATACATATATATACATATTATTTATCCGCCACTAATGGCATTTTTAATCAACTGTAATGGTGCGGCATCGTTGTGGCAAGCTGCTGATTTATGTGGCGCTTAGAATTGTTGCACTACTGCCAAGAATCCTTTCACAGGGCCACATTGTTTCATAAAGGGTCGGGCTAGAACTCATTTATTTTATTATTATGATCATATAATTTATATGTCATTTCTCTCATATGCCTCTTGTTTCTCATTTCAACAATAGGCCAAGGCCCTGGGGCGAGTGCTATTTGAGCAGGTTTGCCGTCAGCTGAACCTGCTGGAAGCAGACTACTTCGGACTGGAGTATCAGGAAGTTTCCACACATACCAAATACTGGCTGGATCTGGAGAAGCCCATGAATCGTCAAGTGGGACTCTCGCTCATAGATCCAGTGCTACGTTTCTGCATCAAATTCTATACGCCAGATCCGGCACAGCTGGAGGAGGAGTATACCAGGTAGGATAACTAAAAAAATCATTTTATTTAAATGTATGCAAAATAAAGCAATCAGATGTATATATATATATATATATTTTTTTTTTAGATATCTGTTCTGTTTGCAAATCAAACGTGACCTAGCTACCGGTAGTCTGCAATGCAATGATAATACCGCGGCACTAATGGCCAGCTACATAGTGCAGGCATCATGTGGCGACTATGTGCCCGAGGATTATCCAGATCATACGTATTTATCATCGTATCGCTTTGTGCCACACCAAGATGCCACAATGCAGCGCAAAATAATGGAGAATCACAAAAAGCATTTGTAAGTTAAACTAGTTAAACTAAAACTGAATGATAATTTTTTAGCTATAATATCACATTGTACATTTCAGCGGTCAATCACCAGCAGAGGCCGATCTCAATTTGCTGGAGACAGCACGACGTTGCGAACTCTATGGCATGAAAATGCACCCCGCTAAGGATGTGGAAGGCGTTCCACTTAATCTGGCTGTGGCACATATGGGTATTACCGTATTTCAGAACATAACACGCATAAATACGTTCTCTTGGGCGAAAATTCGAAAAATATCATTCAAACGCAAACGTTTTCTGGTCAAACTACACCCCGAAGGTTATGTAAGTAAACTTAAATTTTATTTATTTTAATTTACTAGCATTGAAGGTCTTATAGTTTTCGTATAACATGCCAGAAATCCTTAATTTGAATCCAGTTTCGGACATTAAACTTAAAAATCGGTTGACAATTGAAAAAATCATCTGAGATCGAAGAAATTCCATTTTCGATAATAGTTTAGGGCTGCGGATTGCATAATGAAGGTCCTGAATTTGACAATCTTAGAATTAAGTTATGAAACACAAATCGAATCTGGAAATGTGGGATATCAAAGTTGATAATCGTTTAAATGATGGAGGATATTTTAACTCCATTTGCAAAGTAGTCCCCTTCTAATTTTCAATTTAATATTTATAATATTAATAATATTTTGAATACTATTTTTTCAGGGCTACTATAAGGACACAGTGGAGTTCTTCTTTGAGGGTCGCAACGAGTGCAAGAATTTCTGGAAAAAGTGCGTTGAGAATCATGGATTCTTTCGCTGCACAACCGTACAGAGTACACCCAGACGCAAGACTCGAGTTCTGTCACGTGGCAGCTCTTTTCGGTAGTTTAATATTTACGCTCAGTTTTCTATAAATTCCCTCAATATATTATTGTTTTCTACTTTACAGGTATAGCGGCAAAACACAAAAGCAGATAATTGAGTTTGTGCGCGAGAATTATGTAAAGCGACAGAACTTCCAAAGGTAAGCCACAACAACAGATACAACAAAACTGTATCAAAATCAAAAACAATAGAAAATTGTGAATGCCTTTAAAAATATTGTATTTTATGCTAATATTTGTTTTGAATTCTTTTATATTGAAATTAAGTTTTTAAGAGGCTGTTTTTATAGCTCAGTAAATTAAGCCACATGTAAACTTGATAATTTCTTAATTCAAGTCAAGTTTTGCAGAAGTTACTGTGGATAAAAACAGCATTTCAGCCAAGTACAGGTTTTTTCAAAAACGTTTTACTATTTGTAAAATAATCGATGAGTAAACATTTCGAACTTGTTTTGATTTTTAAGCTTTGCTTAATTTATATTTTCGATAAACGATTTTCAAGCTTTTTCTTCCTCCTTGCGAAAATCAAAAATCTAAAAATACTTTCTATGTATATCATGACAATGAAAGCAATATTATATTATACATACTATATATTATAAAGAAATTCATGCGTTCACAATTCACAGAATCATCAGCGAAATCATTTGTATATTTCTTATGATTGAACTTTATTTCCTTATTAATTCACAAATTCTTGAAAATTTATTTGTCACGAAATATTCAAAACAATCAATTTATTTATACAAAACCCTTAAAAATATCCCCACAATCTTCCACAACATGAACAACTTGGCCGAAATACAGTTGCAGGCAAGTCAAAAGCAAATACAGAAAGAGAGATATATACATGTAAAGAGAAAAGAGAAGAGGATTAAAAAACCAATTGGACTTAACTATAAACTAAACAAATCAAAGCACAATACTAAAATGAAATCAATTTAAATCAAAAACAACAAAAAATTTATTTTGTATTTGAATTTATTTTCTTGTATAATTTCGGTATGTCAACTAAATAGAATTGTAGACAATCAAACCTCTTTTAAGTTGTAATTAAAATTGGCAAAATTGACAATCATTTTATTTAATATGCGAACGATACTCATATCATCATTTCCCCCCATCGTATAATATGAAGAACTCTTTCAATTTTTACTATCACGTCATGAACTAGCGTGTATAAAGTAATCCCCCTTTCTCATCATTAGTATTAACTTGAACTTCATTCTCACTATCCTTCCCAACGAGTTAGAGCGCTGTGTGTCTATCCAACTATACTATACTATTGTTGCTTTTTATATAGTTAATATACATATACATCTATGTAGTTATCTGTGTGTGTTTGTCTCTTGACTATACACATTCATAATAACCTAATCACATTCGTTTCTGTTACTAAATGTGTGTGTAGTAATTAGTTATGTGTGTTCTATAGCGTAAAAACTAAACTAAAAGAATTATAGTATATATTGTGATACTAACTAAACTAAGGTTATTATTTTCGACTTGGGCTAGCAAGGTTCTACTGTTGATTCAGGTGTTTTCCCCAAACCTTAGTATGTGTGTTTCGTAATTGCATTACCAAAAATTATATTCTGCTTTTAATCATTTAATTTATATATTATTTATTGACCTTATTATATATTTGCCGCAATTTATTCTGACGAAACAGACTAAAATGTGCTAAAACCAAAATAAAGATCAGCATAAACCAAACAATTTAATCAAAAATTCATAAAATTAAAAAAATATAAATATGATAAACCCAAAAAAAAAGTTAAAAAAAAATCAAACACTGAGCATGTGAAAATAAAATCGTGGTATCCTCTTGTCTTTTCTTTTGCTGCAGGTCTCAGTCATTCCGGCAAGGGCCACTGAATGCTAGTAGCCGAAGTCAGTCGCATACGTATGTGAATTCCAGCATTTCAGCCAATCCCCTACTCCCAATTGACACTGGTTTGTATTTATTTTGTTTACATGTTGAATTTATTATTATTTCTAATTTTAATCCTTTTCATTTCCATTTGAGTTTTGCTCGCGGAATGATTAGCCAAATAATAAAATTTAGATTTTTTCAATTTATAATTTCCACTTTTCATGGACTTTGTATTAATTTATGGTTCGTGTTTTTCTTTTACTTCGTACAGCGGCATGGGATTATCGCAATCAATGCAGCGACTCGATGACCCCTTCTCTGACGAAGAAGGCAGCGGATACCTTGGATCGCCGACGCGACAATCCTACCGACCACATGCGTTCTCAAGTAAATTTACATACTATATATATATTTTTTTTTAAATATACATTAATATGTTGTATTATATAGGTCACAGCAGCCCAGGTGGAGATCTATCAGACGAAGAATTATGCAGCGGAATCGCCAACCTCGGCGGAGGAAGCGGCGGTGTCCACGGTGGAACGTCAACACCACTCGGCAGTGGGTATGGACCAAATGAATTCGAACCGATCCCTTTCACCACAGGGTCCGCAATCGTGGACTTCACCCAGCCACACCAGCAGCAGTCAATTGCAGCGCGTTCCCGATCAGGCTCGTGTGCATCAAGGCGATCACAATTTAGGTGAGTTCTTCTTTTCCTTTTTTATAGTTAGATGTAAAATATTTTATAATTTCCTTAAGTTATTGATAGTTTATTTACATTAATAATCATATAGTTTCAGCTGAATTTTACAAAAAAAAGAACACACTATTCAAACTTAATTTAAAATTCGTTTTCAAGAGTCCAGGGAATTAAAATATTTTTTGTATTTAGTTAGGTGTATAAAATATTACTTTTAATAATTAATTAATTTTAAGTAACCCCAATTCTTTCAGCTGACTTTTGTTTAAGCTTTCATCAATCTCTGAGATTACAGAGAACTGATATTTTTATTTCAGTGTGATTTTTTATGACCTTGAGTTCCATAGTGTTTTTTTTTTCGGTTTGTTCAATCCCGGTGAATGTTTAAAATCTCGAGTGCCTTTAGTTAATATCATAATGCTTTATTTATGCGCGCGTGCAGGTCTGAGCCACTTGTCCCACTTGTACAGCAACAACACGCATCGTCGAGTCTCAGTGGGATCCCAAGCGTATGTCCCTGCCTCGCCGCAGCTCATCAGCATCAACATCAACACCCACAACAATCACAACAACAACAACAGCAACACTATCAACAGCAGCACAACAGCGGGTCATTCGGTGGATCTCAACAGCTCCATGGAATTGGAGGAGGAGGAGGAGCAGGAGTTGGACATGTTGGGCCCTGCGGATTTGGAGGAGGAGGAGGAGGAGCCTATGCTGGGGGAGGAGGAGGAATTAGTCGAGGAGGAAGCGGATTCGGACTTGACAGCATCTACCATCAATCGGGAGACTATGGTGGCAGCCTCACAGGTCTCAGCCTCAGCCATGGCCATGGCGGCCATGGCCAATGCCCGTCGTCAGCCGCTTCGGTCACAGGAGTCCCAATCTCAAACTGTCACCCCAGTCCATTATAGCAGTACCAATTATTCGATGTCTAAGCAGTGCATGCTCAATAACGCTAATGCCAACTCAACTGAAACCGAAACCGACAACATCATCTACACTGACATCAACGATATGGGTGGACACTACAAGTACCCGGACTTCCATACAGCCCAAATGGAGCACAAGATCTCAAATAGCGAGCACCTCAATCTCAATGATCGCAACGATATCTACGCCACGGTCAATCGTAAAACAAAGTCGAAGACACGCGAAAAGCACTTCAGTGATGAGTTCATCGATCAATCCATTCTCCAGTATACCAGAGCTAAGCAGATGGGAATACAGCCTCCCCTATTGCAGCAACCCAGCACATCTGCTTATGCTGCGGCCCAAGAGAGGAATTACAATAGTCTTAACTATCAGTATCACAATGATCTTAATCATCCATCGGAATCGTCGTCGTCCTCCTACTTTGGCACTGGCTTCGGCACCAAGCGTTACCCGCAAAAGGAACGCGGTAAGCTCGCACAATCTGAAAATTATCTGACACCGTCAATAGATTCACAGAGCTCCAGGCATACGCATTCATTGCCCAGGAATTCGGAGCTGTCTGGCGTTGACTCTGTCGACTCTTATGACAGTCATTATATTACACATCATCCCAGACGTAGTTCAGGAGAGAAACTGGAGTACGAAATGGCTTCTGGGAATCTATACTCTACCGCTCAGTTTGTGAAGCCGGAGCAGGCATCGGTTCACTACATGGACGATGAGGAGGAAGAGCAGGAGGATGAGGTCGATGCTAATGGCGAGGGAGAGAATATTTATGATCAGGTGGAACGTGAGTCTTGGCTCAAGAGCAGCTCCTGCAAGGATCTGTTTGAGCGCTACAGCAGCACTTACTACGACAGGGAGCAGTCGAAACCAATGATAGCTTTCGACAAGGAGTTTCTTTCCTCGAATCGCATAGATTCTCCCGTAACACGTTATGATGACTCGCGGCATTCGCTTTACATTACCAAGAATCACTCGATAGATGCCCATCAGGACTTCTCTCCGCTGCCGCACAGTAAGGTCTACTCGTCCAGTTACCCAGGCAGCACCTACAACACGCAGGAACACAAGCGTAATTATGGTCAGCAGCAGGACTATACTGGGTCCCAGGATGATATATCGCAGGACAGTTATGAGCTGCTGGAGAAGTATGACATTGATTTCTTTAGCGGACGGCGGCGCTCTGAGGATCACATGCGTTCCTGTTCCCTAGATTCAGGCAACTACATTCCCAGCGACGACGAGTCAGTCTCGGAGCAGCCTAAATATCGTTCAGCTATTGATGTTAAGTCCAAGTCGGCGGCTGATATTATGAATGAGATTTGGGATGCCGAGGATCCACGTTATTTGCCACGTGAAAAGCTGTCCGTCAAGTCCGATGGTAACTTCTATAAGAAAATACAAGAGGCACTCACTCGGACCTCCAGTCAAGAGAGTCAGAGTGAGATGTTCGAGACAAAAATTTCACGCAGCTCGGATTCTAGCAAGAAATCCCGTGACAGTCTCTATCACACGGACAGCAAAAAGTCCCGAGAGACAACCAAGAGCAAAACTTCTGTGGCATCCAGCCAGGACTCAAAGGAATCCCTCGTAGGCGACTGTTTTGGCCGCAACTACGAGATGCCCACAACAACCTGCAAGAAAGTGAAACAGTTCAACAAAAAGGAACTCTATGACAAGTTTGCCCAGTCGAGTCAGGAGTCGAAGAGTGACTATTACGATGCCGTGGAGCCAGTCGGAGAACCTGAAGGTCTCTACACCCGACCCAAAGTAAAGAGCCACGACTGCTTGCTCTCAGACACGCACAGTTCCACGGCCAACAGCTCGTTCTACGACAGCCGGGACACATATTCAACGTTCCCCAGCAACAAGACCCACAAGACATCCAAGGTCCATTCGATAAGTCTCCAGAATGTCGAGATTGAACGCAATGCTAAGTCTTTCGGAAGCAAATCTCCAGAGTCCGTATCGATGCCTGCTTCCGGCATACGATGTAAGGAAAAGGACATACAGACTGGCGACTCCATTGATCAAACGGCGCCCATCAAGAAGACTAATTCCCAATCCTGCAAGATTTCTGCCTTTCGGAGACGATCGGATAGCGAGAATATCTTCAGCTTTGATCAGGATCGCATTGAGTGTATACAGAAATACACGAAGCAGTGGGAGGGACAGCCCAAGGACGAGAAAGCCAAACAGAGTCCAGAGTATCCCTTGACACCTGAGCTCGTCTCGGAGTTTGAGAAGCAACAAGCCCGTGCTGCACATCAAAAAATCACGCGAAAGGAGGAGCTAATGGCCAAGACACACTTTGAGGAATACAATCCGATCATGGTTCCCCTCAATTACTCCCATGCAACCGTTGAGCGCACCAAAAGTGATCCCAACTCGTTGGCAAATCGTGCCCGACTCGGTAGCAACTCCCGGCGCCATGTGCTGATGCATCAGAAGTCCATTGATCTGACTCCAGCGGATTCCAGTGATGAGGACTACATTTACAAGCAGATACCAAGTGCGCCTCCTCTTTGTAAGGCACATGGCAACTTTGAAATACCAAAGTGTTATGATGGACAACCCCCAGCTCAGGTTGAGATACCCAAAACTGGTTTCGAGTTGCCCAAGAGCTTTTTCCGGGACTACGAGAGACGCTTCACCAAGGTACTCAAGGAAGACATACCCTATGTGCTGCACAAGCGACACATTATGAATGGGACGGCGCCTTCTCCCGGTGCGAAGGGTCACAACAAGCCCAAGTCTCCTAAATCTCCAAAGAGTCCTAAATCACCAAAGTCTCCCAAGTCTCCGAAGTCTCCAAAACCAGCAGCAGCTGCTGCGGTTGTGCCGGGTCCTGCAGATTTCCTACCAGATATATTAGACAGTCTGTTGCCCGCCGAGACAAAAGAGTTTCTATTCACCCAAAACATTGATCTATCCAAGGTCGACCCCATTACGCTAGAGATCGACAAAACCATACCGATCATACAGCTGTCGTCGCCGAAGCGCGACATCACCAAGCAAATGGATGCCTCGACTCTAGAGAAGCTGAACAAGAAGCTTAGCCAAATCGAGAGCGATTCTGCGACGAGCTCCCGGACAGAAAGTATGCAACAGCAAAAGCTGGAGCAAAAGCAGATGGAGCTGATTCAGAGTTTGCGTAAGGAATTGCAGGCGAATGCGCGCAAGGCCAACAAGCCACGGGTTATTCCCAAGACGAAGCCATCGGGCAAGTCCAAAAAAGGCAAGACACGCATCACGTCCTTCTCGTCGGATGATGAGAGCCTGGACTCTGACGATGTTTTCGGTTCGGCGGAGGCCATACCCGATCGCCTGGAGTTTTCTCCTCCGCAGTCTCGCAAAGAAATCGAACCGATCCTGCGCATCGAGCAGAGTCGTCTCATCTCTGCCGCCTGGGGTCGCGGTCAGACAATGAGTTCCACAGAGATCGAGGGATCTCCGCCTCAGTGCCGTCGTCTGGCCGATCTAGAGAGTCGTTATCACACTCAGAAATTGGATCCACAGTATGCTAATGCCACGGAACTTCGACGCATCTCAGAACGATCTATTTCCATACCCTCTTCGGAGGATGAACCCCATTTACCCATGCGACGCATGGACGAGTGCACTAATGATTACCAGAGAAACGAAAACATACCCTCACCCATATTCGAGCATGCTGAGTTCTTCCGCAGCAACGATGATATCTACGAAACCTGCCATGAGGAAAAGATCAGCGGGTCAGATATCGATTACACTCTGAAAAAGCAAACGGCCAAGTCCAAGGTGAAACTGATCGAGGAAATCATTGACTCTTCCATAGTCATGCGGTCAAAGGGTCATGCACCCATACTCTTCGCCCACGCCCGACTGAACCTATCAGAGGGATCGGTGTCCCTGCAACGTCAACAGGCTACTCAACAATCACCAACTACAGAGCGACGCACTAAGAGCCTGGACACACCCGTAATCTCTTTGCATCGCCTACCACCGATGAATGCCTTTTCCTCTAAGGATGACACAGTTGGCTTCGAAGAAGAAGGTGAGATACTTGAGGAAAAGCCGCTAGAGCGCGCAACACAACAAGATGATGATACGGCGGACAGTGTGCATTCCTGCGCCGGTTCCATACCCACGCAGAGCAGCTACAATCCTAATCGCAAGGATTCGCTGCTCAGCGCTGTGACTATTGACAGTGAGGAGGCCAACCTTCTCAACCAACTGAAGTATATTGAGAGGATCGCTCTGCAGGGTGTCAAAATCAAAGATAAGCGAAAGTCCAAGATGAAACTCAAGAGCGGAGATCACTTGATACTCAATATACCCAAGTATCGATTCACGGACTGGTCCCCGTACAGCTCGGCTAACAGCTCTCGGAAAACATCACCCGGTGTCTCCCGCGCCAGTAGCATCGATAGCACTGGTAAGGGCAAGCTAAAAACCTCGGAGCCCTTCAAGGGCAAACCTATCTCGCGCAGTCGCCCAGAATCGCGACGCACCAGTGCCGACGACATCAAGGCCGGCAAGGATGGTCGTGGCAGCAAGAAGTCCAGCCCTAAGGAGCGACCGCGCTCTATTGAGATGCGACGCCTTAGCAAGGACAAGAGCAAATCGCAGGAGGAAACTGAAGCTGACATAGCTAAACGGAAGGAGAGACAGCAAAAGCTGTATGAGTCGGCGATGAAGCAAACCATAACCATGTTGAGTCCAGTCAAGGACACACTGCCCGCATTTCCGGCACCCGAAGATAAGATTCTGGTGAAAACTGACGGCGACAAAATTATAATTGAGACAGAGTTCAAGTCCAAAGCGGAGGATCATGTGCTGATTGCCAAAGCACCACGTAAACTAGACACCTCCCTAGTTAAATTCAGTAGAAGCTTTGACGAGGGTCGCAGCCCCGACAAGCTGGACAAGGCGAATCGCAGCTTCGAGGATCGCAACAAGTCTTTTGAAGACTCTGAAAAATCCGATGTACCTGAGGATGTCATGTTAAAGTCGCCCAAGAAACTAGCCAAGGCACAGGAAATGAAACAAAAGATTGAGGGCAGTGTTGTACACAAGAAGATCGATGGCAAGTCGAGCAGCCTGGAAAAGCCCGCCGAACATCACTATCTCGGACGGGATGTGAAGGCCAGAAGTCTCGACGACAAGAAAAATGCCAAGCAGGAGGAAAAACCAGCGCCGGTGGTGCGCAGTGCGATAGGAGATCGCCGTATGTTTGCCCATCAGTATAATGTTCAGGAGGATGTGGACACACAGGCGGTGATTTCCGAACGTCGGTCGCTGGAGATACTTAAGCGATCTCTACCCTCCGAAGATACACGAGACAGCGAATGCACCCAGAGTCGCAAGGCATCCACTGCGGAAAGCCTGGATTCCTTCATCTCTGTAGATGACAGTCATTCCCCGGCCAGCAAGTCACCTGTACCGCCCGTTGAGGGTTATCCCCACCGTGTACCGACCATAGAGTGTGAGGAGCCCTCCATCGAGGAGGATGACAACTCCTCGGAACGGCGGCACCTAAAGGTGGGTCGTCAGGATGTCAATCGTTTGAGTCTGGAGCGCAGTCGTAGCGATGAAACGGGCTCATGGATAACCGTCGAGTGCGACGAGTTTATCGGTTCCGACACCTCGGACAACGAACCTCGCACTCTTGAACCGGATAGAAATGTGTTGGAGACGCAGGCCACACTGGAGGATGCCAATCCCTTAGAGTACTCAAATTGTGCCACGCCCACCTCGGACTTAAACATACTGGTGACGCCGCCTAATGCGAGTCCTATGATTGAGAAGTCAGTACTAGAGACGTTCGAGAAGGTGCAGAAGAAGTACAGCCTAGAGAAGCAGAGCGACAAATCGAAGAGCTCCGATTCCTGGACAAGTGGTGAGAAGGACAGTAGCCCGCAGCGACAACAGGATTGGAGCCTATCTGTCAGCAAGGAAAAGAGTTCTGTGGAGGAGGAGTCCAGTGTTAGTTGTTCAATTGCGCGTCCCTTAGGCATATCCCAGGACTTTGGCAACGAGGAGGCCAAAAAGTGTCTGGAACTCAAGCAGCGTATGTTAAAGCTTGATGTGGCCGCCAAGGATCCAGATATTACGCCCACTGGTTCCAATGAACAGACTCCAACAAATGAGCCCAAAATCATCATCAAGAAGCCAACAACGCCAACGTTGGAAAAGCAAAGCCCCATTGATTTGGGAAATAGTACCGAATCTTACCTGGATCCAATCGAGGAACGCATTGCCAAGATTCTGCAGAGAACCGAGGACAGTGAGTCTAGCTCTGGTGGATCCCGCAAGCCGCCACGCATTGAGAAACCGGCACGCGCCAATGCAGGAAAGAAGCTATCAGTTACGAAGACTGAACCGGGGAAATCAGGCAGTGATCGTAGCTCCCAAGAGTCCAAGTCAAGTTTTGATTCAAAGGGTTCTCTAAGCGTAGAATCTCGAGGTTCCTTCGAGACGGAGAGTAGCTCCGGTTCGTTGGGAGCAGCTCAGCGACGCGGAGAATTAGCTCAGAAGGAACAGCAAAGCACTTGGAAGGCATTCCCCATCGAGAGTTCGAACAGCTCCAGTACTGATGATCCCTGGCATCATGTGGAGACGGACGGCGGTTATGAGCGCTATGATGCGCAACATCCATTAAGGGACTCCTCAGATAGTGATATTAAAGAGGCATCTCCGGACGAACAGAAAGAGAGCGATACAAGCTACCAGGATGATCTAAACGATTTTCCCACTACTTTTGGCTATCCTGCCATGACCAGTACACTGGGTGGCATTGGTGTCAATCCGACGGACATTATAGGTTACAGCACAGGATTTACGCTGGGTCGGACTCTCTCACGTATTTCGGAACGCAGCACCGCTTCAGAAAAATCCAGCATGGAGGATGATGTGAGCAAGGCATCTACACATTCCGTCAGTATGCGGGATGAGTCTGTAGGGTCCACTGATCATCAACCCAGTCTCAGTTCAGATTCGCGCAGCAACACAAATCTCGCCTATATCTCGGATGCAGATCGCCGCACCTCAGCCGAGATGCCGGAGATACCCTGCGATTCGGCCACGGCGGATCGTCTGTCCAGCATCGGCAGCTTCAATGAGCCCAAGTCACCGACACTGGTCACTGGGCGCTTCTCGGTGACCCATGTGGATGAACAGCAGCCCGATGATCTGGAGAAGCATACGCTAATGTGTCTATCGAATGCTGGCAGTCAGGACTCGGAGGACTGGCCTTTGCCAGAGATACCGTTTGACCATGTGCCCGTAAAGCCGGCGGAGACTATGTATGGAATGCCAGATTTAGATAAGCCGGTGCCGAAATCATTCTGCTGGAAGGCTAGCATCTCGTTTCAACAATCACAGGACTCTGTAGACTGGCCATCGCCTCCCTCAAGTACCATAGACGCCCCAATTGTAGTGGAGAGCATTGAGACCTACTACACCAGCGAGGCACAGAGCGCTGACAACGTGCTGCTGGACGATGAGTTGGCTCACGCGGGCGGTGGTCCACCGGATGTGGCCAAGGTGTTGCCCTACGAGGATACGGCCTACCTAATGTCGGCTGCTTTCGAGGATAAGGATTTCGGGAGCGAGCAGATCCCGCTGGACACCGTCAGCTGCCTCAGTTCTACGTTGAGTGCCGCTTCCTGCTTGTCCTCCTCGTTCAACGTCAGCTGCAGCACGTCCTCCACACAGCCGACAGCTCGAGCGGCAGCATCGGGTGGGATCCGTAAGGGCTCTAGTCCTGAGGTGATTGTGGCCCAACCTACACGTTCGCCCGCACCCCGAAGTCCCATCTCCGAGGATGAACTCTTCTCCAACGATGATGTTTTTATGCCTGGTACGATCAAGGTGCAACTATCACCGGATGCACAACTGAGGAAACTGTCACGCGGCTCTAACAACTCGGACACTTCCATCGATGATATACTCTCAGGCAGCACCTACATGGATGATCAGACCACGGTCCGCAGAAACTATGAAAAGCGTTTGAGCAGCGGCGGAGGCGGTGGTGGGAGCTGCAAGAAGTGCAGTCACTCGAGTCACTCGGAGGAAGAGACGAGCTCCATTGGCACAGATCTGGACGGAACTGTGCGCATGGGACTGCAACAGAAGAAATGCACGCACAGCTCTCATTCGGAGGACACCTCCATCGGACTAAGTATTTCGGAGTGGTCAACGGGTACGAATACCGTGCGTCAGTATGCGAATCTGTCCGGCTCCGACAGCCTCTCAGCCGTGTCCACGCACTCGTGCGCTAAGAGCGAGAAATCCAATCACACCAAGTCCAGCATTAGTTCCATTAATAAATCCGCGGAGAGCCTTAACGAGCAGAGCGGCAGTTTCTCGCACAAGTTCAGCGGAGACAATGGCTCCTCCGATGGACTGCGCTACGACATGTTGTCCAACTCGGAAACTGACAAGTTGAGCGAACCCACATCGGCTACACGGAGCGATGACACCACCTTGACCCTCACTGAGATGGCGCACACCATCAGCGAATGGTCCACCTCGAGCAGTCGCACCCTGGTTGGGGTTGTGCCGGGCGAATATTTGCCCCTAAAGCAGCCCAGAGTCGGTTCTAAACCCAGCCTGAGTTCACCAAGCGAGGAGAAGCGCTGCTCTCTGCCCCAGGTGCATCGTCGCAGTGGGAGCAATGGCAATCAGGCGCGCGCCGGGCTGGAGCACGTGGAGGTATCGACGGCGCCAGAGGCGAGCGCAGCAGCACGGAAGCGTCGCTCGCTAGAAATGATGTCCAAGCTATACCAGAGCCAGGAGATTTGCTCTGAGTCGGAGTCGCCGTTCGTGGAGCGTCTCTATGCGCATAGCGAGAAGCTAACAGAGCGCTACCAGAGCCAAGAGTTTGTTCCGCTGCACAGCTCTAGCTCCAATGCAAGTGGAGCTGCCACCACAACAATAACCCAGATACAGACGCAGCAATCGCAGCAAATCCGACAGAAACCACGTGCACCACAACCACCCACAAAGCCAAAGCCGGCAGTGACTCGTCCCATCATGCAGGCGCTGCTCAACAAGATGAAGCAACCGGGGCTGGCCGAGGAGGCAGCAGCCGCCGCTGAAGCCGAGGAGGCCGCACAGCATCGCGCACCTCCACCTGCAGCAGGAGCTCCTCCTCCGGTTGTGAAGCCCGTACCACCGCCGGTGCCCACGGTGCCTCCCATTGTGACGCCCAGCGATTTGCCTGGCAGTGTGGGTGCTCCACCGGCCAAGCCTCTAGCCAAGCACCATAGCTACGACGATAAAACGCTGTCGAAGACGCAGATACGTGAGTTCAAGACAACCAGCAAACAGCTGCGGCAGTCCAGTTCATTCCACGAGCACATGCTGAGCAAATCACAGCAGAGCTCCCAGGAGCTACCCATGCGCATCGACGAGGAGCGGGATGCTCACTCCACATCCTCAGCCACTAACACCACAACCACCACCAACACCCTCAACAGTGAAAGCACCGAACCCAACTCTCCTCAGCTACCCCAGAGAGCGGATAAGCTGATCCGTTGCTCACCCTACTACTCCAGCAGCTTGAGCTCGGAGTCGCCACCCAATCAGCTGGTGCAGAAGCCACCACGCAAGGGGACTGCTCAGCTAGCTGCTGTGGCCGTAGCCACAGCTCTCAAGAGTCCCCCTAGTGGCAATGATACGGACAGCTCCTTAGACGTGCGTGGCCAGGATGTGAAGCAACTGAGGAGTCGAGGATATCGCAAGAAGCGTCAGCTGCCTGTCAAGCGAATGCGGGCGAATTTAAATGCAGCCGCGTTGCTGGAGCAGGCCGAGAGCAGTGAGTGCTCTGAGGGCTATGTGCCTGAGATCGATTCAGGCAGTTCGGAGTACTCGTATCAGCGGGACGAGCAATACATGGAGTTCGACGAGGAGCTAGAGCGGGAGCATACCGACGAGTACGATGACTATCCGCAGTACAGTGGCGCCAGTAAATTCGAGAGTCTGGACATGAGCGACAACGTGGATGAAATGGGCTTTCCACGCTACGATCGTCTCGGACACATCACCAAGCCCATGTATCAGGCGGCTGTGGAGCGTCCAGCACCAGCCAATCACCCGATGCCGCCGACAAGTGGACAGCCCGTAAAGCCAGTGCGCACCAAGAAGCGTCAACTGAAACGCGAGGACTCCCAGGTGGTGGCCAGCACGTCATCAGCAGCAGCGGTTGGAGCCCAGCAGGCACAGGCATATCACGGTCGCAGCTATTGCAATCCCGAGGAAAGTGAGTACGAAACGCGTGGCGGTGGACTGTCCGATGATCTGGCCAATTCCAGCGAGGATAGTGCCAGCGGCATGGGCACCATTCGCCGTGCCACCGCACGCAGTTCGCAGCCGGTAGAGCCGCAACGACAGCAGTTGCCCTATCCGGACTTTCTGTCCGATTACGAGACGGAACCGATTGAGTACGAACGCTATGCCTGTGGATTGGATATACGAGTTGATCCGCCTCCCAAATTCCATGATTCGGATGAGCTAAGCGATCACTAAAGTGAAGGAACAGGGTAAAATATTGAGAAGCGACGAAGTAGCAGCATTTTCCATTTCTTCAGTTGCCTTGAAAACATTTTTAGAACAACTCTACGACTTTTTACACAGAATACAAATATAACCAACTTATTTATAATTGAGACTGATTTACGACAACCAACAAAAAAAAAAATTCAAAATGAGAAAAAAATACTGAATAAACACTACCCATGAAAAATCCAAAAAATATTTGCTGCAGAAAAAAAAACCTGGAAAGATAAAAAAAAACTGGACAGAAATCATATATACGATATATGTATAATCTCAAAGAAATGCGTTGAAAAATCAAACTAACTTAATATTTTAATCAAATATAAACTTACTAGTGAAAATATATACACATTAATAAAAATATATATATATTATAATCTTATCGAAGATGTCAGACGAGAAAGAGCGAGAATCGGATCGGTTTATTCTACTTCCATAAAGAGAATATATAGAATGTTATAGAAAATCAAAAAGATATAACGAGTTGAGCAACAATTTTAATGCACTGTTTAATTATCGAATAATTACCCAAAAAAAAAATAATAAAATTAAAAATAAAGGAATATTAATTGTTATTTAGCTAATGAAGGAGAAGGCAAGAAGTGAGTTACAAAAGTATTACGATGAGTACTTGATCAGTATTAAGTTCGAGTTGAAAGTGTGTCAAAACTACATTCGAAATCTAACATAAAGTAATATCCCCATAAATAAAAATAATATACATGTAAGCAAATCGAGTTTAATATCGAACATCATCTATATATAATTTCTAAGATCTCGCTCCAAGATGCCATAGCTTTTGAATCGAATCAAAGTACTTGTATTTGAACACTGGCATTTACTTCAGTATCTCGATACTTTTTGAATAGTCTTATATACACGCTTACTATACAGTTACATACATATATGTATATTGCTATATAAGTTTTTAATTGACGAAGTACATTTTACGAAGCAATCCATAATATTACGTAAACCCCTAATGAATTGCGAAAAAGAGTTGTATTAGCTTTAGTTCTAGTATTTAAATGTGCCAAATCTGTTATGGATATGTCAAGTTTATAGGTATCTCGGTATCAATCATAATCCTGTTAAGTTTACCAAAAAGAAAATTAATTGAATTAGTAAAAATATCGTATATTACATAAATGTTTATTAAAACGATTATAAAAACGTATAAAATTTATTGTTAAGAGTGAGTCGAGGATTTAAGTGAATCTACAATATATCTATAAAATTCTTAAAGGGTCTCACATGCCCCACATACAATAATTTCAAGTATTCACCGGATCAAAAGTATTCTAATCAAAAAAATCATAATAACAATACTAAATATTAAATTCCTATTGGCTTTAGCAGAAGATCATAATTCAAATTTAGAAAATTAATAAATTTTGCTTTGAATCAAATTTATCAAAAGTTTTGAGTTTTAGTTAGTTTAGGCAAATGTTTTCAAATGTTACCCAAAGAAATACTTCCAGCGAGTACTCGTATCTATAAAATTATACAATCCCTCGGAGTGCAAGGCAGAAATATTTTATGTTTAGTGTTATAAAAGTAAATGGAAATTAATATAAATAAAAATTTAAAAAAATCTTAGCTGAATTTTAGTATGTAAGAGAAACTATATAAAATAACAAAATCGTTGAAACACTTGAAAATGCTGCGTTAATTAAACACACACAATTTCACATTTGATTTCGAAAATTTTTAAAAATCGAGTTCACAAAAAAAAATTAACTAATTTAAATTTATTCACAGGCGCAAGCGATTAAACCAGCAGTAACAAATTAACATATATAGAAAAAAAAATACAAAAGAAAATCCAATAATAAAACTTCATTAATCTAAATAATGGTTGTATTTTCTGGACTTTCACTTATCACTTAAGTTATCATAATTTATTTGAACTATTTAGCCTTAAAATTAATTAAATATTAATGCTTAATTTAATGAAACTATATAATTTTAAATTTTAATTTAGTTATAAGTTATTTCTATTAATTTATTTGTGTAATTTATCTAACATTTGATTTTCATTTAATTTCCTTATATTTTATGGTTTCATTCTTGGGGTCTCTCTAGATGTTTATCACGGCATCAACGGCAACATGTCGCTGGACAGACGTGGTGAGATTGTCACGCCTCCGAATCGCTATGATCTCACGATGAGCTCAGATAAATCATCATCGCTGTCGCGCTCTGAGGCGGGCACCTATGACATTATTCAGGCGGAAATACAACATGCCAAACGTCAAGAGCTTGCCACGGGCGTTGCAACCTCCCACAATGGTCATAATGGCAATAGTCTGCCCATGTCCAGCAGTCACGATATTGACGCGGAGGTCAAGAAACGCAAGTGGCCCACTGAACCGAGCTACTTCCTGGCCAAGGAGTTGTTGATGACAGAGCGCACCTATAAGAAAGATCTGGATGTTTTGAACTGTTCGCTACGTCAGGTGTTGAGTCTGGAGGATGTGGAGCAACTGCAGCCATTATTCGAGTTGCTCGATTCTCTGGCCCAGCACCACAATCTCTTTCTGCGCGATATCGAGCACCGCATGGTGCAGTGGGAGGGACGCGGCAGCCATGACACCCATCGCATTGGCGATGTCATGATGAAGCACATGGGCGCCCTACCCATCTACGACGAATACGTGCAGACCCATCTGGACATCCTCCACTGCATGAACGAGATGTACGAGTCGGACAACAGATTCCGCCAAATCTACAAGGAGTTTGAGCAGCAAAAGGTCTGTTATTTGCCAATCGGAGAACTGCTGCTCAAGCCCTTGAATCGCCTGCTGCACTACCAGCTGCTGCTGGAACGTCTCTGCGACTACTATGCCGAGGAGCACATCGATTATGGCGACTGCCAGGCCGTCCATCATCTGCTCATTCGCAGCACCAAACAGATCCGCATTCAGCTGCCCGACTCCGCCAACTTTGTTGAGCTCTGTGAACTACAGCGGGACATCAGCTTCGAGCAGCTGGTGCAGCCACATCGCCGTCTTATACGCCAAGGATGTCTGTTGAAACACTCAAAACGTGGTCTCCAGCAACGCATGTTTTTCCTCTTCTCAGATATACTACTCTATGGCTGCAAATCGCCTGTGGATCAGAGCTTCCGCATTTTGGGACATGTTCCCGTGCGCTCATTGCTCACCGAGAATGCCGAACACAATACGTTCTCGATATTCGGCGGACAGTGCGTGATCATGGTAAGTGCTGGCACCACTGCCGAGAAGACACTATGGCTGGCCGAGCTGTCCAAGGCGGCCACCGATATGAAGAACAAGCCACCGAATATGCAGTTGCAGCTCACCACACTCAAGAACTGCAGTAAGTATCTTGGTATCTATGGTTTTCTTTATAGATTTAGATTTATTATATCTCGCACCAAGAGGCGAATGTGTCCAAGAAGCTGAAAGTTTAGTGGACAGCCCTATTGAGTATATTTTCAGTTTCGGGATCAATAAAAGAGTGCGTTATATGTCGTTAGTATTTTGTAATTCTGCAACTTTTGAACATGTTTAGATGAATTATATCTGGTACCAAAGTACGACATGGTACGAGATGATCTAGTCAAGCTTTTAATAACGTTTAACTTGATTTATAATTTTATTGCTGCTGCCTTGCTTAACTTTTTACATACTATTTACATTTTCACTATCTTTGTCAAACTCAACTCTCTTTGGAACTGGCAAGAAAAGCACTTTGCAATGCCTCGTAAGAATAATAAACTCCCACAAAGTCACACCTATCCAATATTTTAGGTCTAAAATTAACTAATTAATCGATACTTTCATTTATTTAGGTTCTTCGGAGGAAGGTCTCGATATGATCGGACTGAGTAACGGCACCAACAGCCTAAATAGTAGTGTTGGAGGCCCTGGTCCGATGACGCCTCAGCAGCTGCAGATGCAGCAGCAGAATAAAACTCAACCGTCGCGCAGCAACACCGCACTACATGTCTGTTGGCATCGTGGCGCCACAGTTGGTCTGGGCGATCATCTGATTGCAGCCGAGCATCAGTTGTCAGGATATCTGCTGCGCAAATTCAAGAACAGCTCCGGCTGGCAGAAGCTTTGGGTGGTCTTCACTTCGTTCTGCTTGTACTTCTACAAGAGCTATCAGGATGAGTTCGCGCTGGCCAGCTTGCCACTGCTGGGCTATACGGTGGGACCACCTGGCCATCAGGACGCGGTCCAAAAGGAATTTGTCTTTAAACTGTCTTTCAAGAATCATGTGTATTTCTTTAGAGCCGAGAGCGCACATACCTACAACAGGTAATTGCACGTATAATATAATATATAAACATGTATATTAATCCTTGTTTCTCTTGCAGATGGCTGGAAGTGCTGCGTAGCACCACACAAACCCAGGATTTCAAGAACGTCCACAATCATGCTAACAGCAATTAGTCCACAATTAGACCTTTTAAAAAAAAAACCCTTGTGCAATTCCATGGGGCAGCACCAACTTCTGTAGCCCCAACTTAGAAATGCCCTTTAGTATTCTACAGTGTTTAAAAGTTGCATCATTTTTTTAATGCTGATCAACAACAACGGAACACCCACTCTTCGAGTTCTATTAAGTAGAATAGCAACAAGTATACAGCCTAACACTATGAAACAAACCGTAATTTTTGTTATTTTAATTTAATTTCTTTATTGATGTCTTCAAAAGCGAATTTTAATAATGAGACCACTGAAATACGATGACCGGCACCTAAATAATATTGTATTAAATTCTTCATACTTGTGACGTAACAAATTGACCAAGTCAGAAAATGTATACCCTTTTATTCAAACTCGAAGAGAGGGAAACTTATAGTTGCAGTTTTACAGCCTTAGGTGACTCCGAGAATGGAGATAGAAGTTTCCGTATATACTTGTCCGCAACACTTTGAACACTGATATTCTATATATACACATATAGCTATACATACACATATATATTTTTATATACAACGTATACTCCACATAAAATATTCCCAATCTTTTTACATTACAAATATTATATACACAGCGATCATTGCTGATTATACACTTACTATATTTAAGCGAAACATACTTGTATTCATTTAACTCTAAAACCATCTATGTAAATAACGTCTCTCGTATTATGCCTTTATCTTGTATTCTACTATGTGTTGGTACCCATTTTAATATTGTCCGCTTAATATTATATTATAATACATTATTATTCTTATGTGTCAAATTATAAATTTGTATTAAATTCATGTGTATTTTATTTCTGCCGAGGCCGCACACACCTTCAAAAGGTAATTGGAAGTATTAAACTTTATTGCTCTTGCAGATGGCTGAAATTAGTTAATATAACTTCCAAATGTTCCAAATTCGGAAATTTTGATGTTAAATCTATAGCTTGGATCGAAGTCTATATAAAACACAAATTTAAAGTTGATTTTGTGCTCAACAATTAAAGAAATCAGCGAATATAATTTAAAATGTTTTTCAAATTTTTTTGTTGCCCACCAATCGATTGCTCATGAGCAGCAGCTGATCACAAAACAAACCTAACAGCTGCCGGCATACCAGTAATTTTCTATAGCATACTTTCACGATGACGCAGAATATCAGCATGGCGGCTAAAAAAAAATCGCAAAAAATGGCTATAACTTTTTTGTTTCTGAACCAATTTTATTGAAACATGCATCAATGTAAATGTTTTAAGCTGCAGTTTCATCAGTGCCAAAATATTCAATATTAGGTCGATTTTTGGCAAAACATACAGTGTTCCAAATTTTATATAAAACCATTTCAGATTTATAATTATATTATTAATATTTTTGTTTAAATAGTATAATTTCAAAATTAAAAGAACAACTTAATTCAAGTGTTATTTATTTCTAATATTAATATATATTTAGTTTTTATTCTTTTTAAACTTAATGAATCATACCTATATAGTAATTTTACCCATTTTTATAATTTATAATTTTACAAGTTTTTCTATTAAATACTAAAATTTAATTAATTTAACTTAGTTTTATTTTTTTCTTAAATACGATGTTTATGGATATTTAATTTGTATTCAGTTTTGATTAAATAAATTAATGTGATTTATTAAAATATTTTACCCCATTTTTGATTCTCCTCAGATTAATAATATATTTTTTTAAATCTTTCTTTTAAATACTATAATTTCAAAATTAAGTGAATTTATATTAATTTACTACTTATATATAATTTAAATTTTTTCTATTACATACTAAATTTTAATTAATTGAACTTAATTTTGATTTATTTTTTTCCTAAATACAATGTTTATTGATTTGTATTCAGTTTGTTTATTTAATTAATTAAACTTATTTGATTATTTTACCCCTGTTTGATTCACCTCAGATTTATAATATATATTTTTAATATATATATTTTTTTTATAAATACTATAATTTCAAAATTAATTGAATTCAACTTAATTTAAGAGTTAGTTTTTTTCTTATTTTAATAAATATTTAATTTTTATTCCTTTTTAATTTAGTTAAATACTATCGGCATATAAACCGATACAGAGACAAACTTCTGGGGCTTCTTAAAGTATGATCAAAGCAATATCCAGAAATGCATAAATATGAATAATCGGCTGAGGTGTGGAAAACCATATACCAGTCAAAATTGAAAACTGACAGAATGGAAAAATTTTTAATGTAGATTGAAAATATCCCAACCATTGACAAAAATGCAAATTTATTGAAAATCGGATGAGTTTTAGCTAAGTTATGGCATCTCAAAATTGCAAAAGTCTCAATTTTTTATTCTAAAAAACAGGTTTATTACAATTTTTTACGTTGCTTGCCATATTTTTCAAAACATGTAATAAACTTTTGATACCGATTTAAAATACGATAAAAGCCATATCCAGAAATGCATAAATATGGAAAATCGGCTTAGGTGTGGAAAATCTATGGTTCCTCAAGGATGAGGAAGATTTCACTTTTTTTTTCTCAAAAATCGGGTTTTAACCATATTTTCAGTATTTTGCCCATATTTTCTAAAATATTGGTCCAAAACAAGTGCGGTGAAGTTTTTTATACTCAGTTTGATATCAGAAATCGATTAGGCACAAGAAGTTTCGACTTTAAAATTTTCACTTTTTTGATATTTTTTGCAAAAGCTTAGTGTGCAAAAATGACCAATTATGGGTCAAAATTGAAAACTGACAGTATGGAAAAATTTTTAATGTAGATTCAAAGTAGGATCAATAGCATTAAAAAAAATGCAAAATTTTTGAAAATCTGTTGGTTTTTAGCTAAGTTATGGCATCTCGAAATTACAATAGTCTCAATTTTTTGTACGAAAAAACATGGTTATTACAATTTTAAACGTTGCTTGCCATATTTTTCAAAACATGTAATAAACTTTTGATACAGATTTAAAATATGATAAAAGCCATATCCAGAAATACATAAATATGGAAAATCGGCTTAGGTGTGGAAAATCTATGGTTCCTCAACAATGAAGAAGATTTCATTTTTTTCTAAAATATCGGTTTTTTTGAATTTTGTCCATATTTTCTAAAATAAGGGTCCAAAGCAAGTGCGGTAAAGTTTTTATACTCATTTTGATGTCAGAAATCGATTGAGCACATAAAGTTTCGACTTTAAAACTTTCACTTTTTTGACATTTTTTGCAAGAGTTTAGTGTGCAAAAATGACCAATTATGGGTCAAAATTGAAAACTGACAGTATGGAAAAATTTTTAATGTTTATTCAAAATATGATCAAAACCATTGGTACCTATTTAAAGTATGATCAAAGCAATATCCGAAATGCAAAAATATGGAAAATCGGCTAATGTGTGGAAAGTTATGATTGCTCAAAGATGGGGAATGCATGTATGTACGTACACACAACTCTGAAAATGTTCGCACATTTTTAGATCGAACTTGTCGGAAGTTGATCGAGTGAGCCGTTCGGGGCATGTCTTAAAACGTTCCATCTATACGTTATATGGTCAGTGATAAAACATAAATTTTAAGTTGGTTTTGTGCTCTATAATAGAGAAATCAGCGAATATAGCGGATCACAATTAAAACAAACCTAACAGCTGCCGGCTTACCAGTAATTTTCTATTGCATACTTTCACGATGACGCAGAATTTCAGCATGGCGGCAAAACAATAATCTCAAAAAATTATAAACTTTAAATGTCTAAAACTTTGTTTCTCAACCAATTTTGTCGAATCATGTATCAAAGTAAATGTTTTGAGCTGCAGTTTTATTCCTTGCTGATTATACACTTACTATATTTATGCGATACATACTTTTATTCATTTAATCATGCCTTTATCTTGAATTCTACTATGTGTTGATACCCATTTTAATGTTGCCCGTCAAATATTATATTATTATAACACATTATTATTCTTATTATTTAACAAGTTATAAGCTTAAGTCAGCATTTATAATATCTCATAAAATTAATAAAAAATTGTATATAAATAATAAGTGCTGAATTTCTAGATCTCCAGACCAATCAAATAGTCTTGTGAGGGCTTTCGCTCAATTTGATATTTCAGTTATGGCAGGATTACATGAACTAATCGTCCTTTCAATGACCGACTTACAGGACATTTTGTAATTATATAGAATCTGGCTTTACAAGATAGATAGTTTACGAATGACTGCCCTATTGGAGCCCCATCAATTGCCACTTCACTCACCAGAATACTTATTTTATGCTGATTTCAAGTCTTGTATGGACTTTAATTTTTTTTTATCTTTAGCTCAATACAGTTTAGGAAAAGTTATAATCTTGCCAAGACACGTCCTTGAAATGGTCGAGACCCATAACGAAGGCCATCGTCCTGACAAAGGACACGAGCTAAACCAAATTTTCATTGGGGACAGGGAAACAAACAACCAACTTTTATATTATATTATCTTTTTATTGATATTGTGAAATCTATAAGGTAAATATTTATCATTAGCGTCAGCTTTGTTGTTTCATAATTATAAATATTTTTCAATTTGTGTTCTCCTCATTATCAATACAAAGAGAGCTGTAAAAGGATTGCAATAGTTTGTTGTTGTTGGAGTACAATTCGAAAATATTTTTTTTTAAATTAAATATAAAAAACAACATGCTGGTGGAGGGGAAGGTATTCATATGTCCATATATATAAATGTGTGTATATATAGATTTACATGATGCTCAGAGCATCATCAATAGCATTATCAGTTATCGTAATCTTTATCATTATCAATTATCATTACCGTTCCGTTCCATATATATTCATAATTATTTTTTGTGATCGTCGTCATCATATCAACACAAAGTGCCAAAGTGGAGGGTCTTAGCAAAAGGAACAGCAATTTATTGAACAGGAGAATATAAAAAGATACACTTAAGAACTATCAACTAAATAATGAATTAATGCCCTGGCCAAGACGCATAAATGTGTGTGTGTGTGCTTGTATCTATAATAGTTACTGTTTTAGCGTGTGTGGCAAATGGCAGTTATGAGGTGTATTAGACTAATTACTAAGCATACACAATGTATGTGCGTGGGGGGAGGGAAGGTTGAGGTTCGTTAATATTGTGCGGGAAAGGAGTTACATTATGCATTATCACCCAATCGAAATGAGATTTGAAATCGAATTAAACGTACAAAAGGATTGCAGGATACATTGGAAATGGTTACATTGGTCACTGGGGCAGACATGGGGGCTCACAAGTTGTTATTTATATAGTAGTTATACAATTATTTAATATTAATTTTTGTTCAACTAGTTCGATAGACATATCATAGATCCGATTTTAGTTTATAATTTGCAATGCTAACAACTAACATTTAATTTTAATTATTAATTGTAATTCAAAGTTTACCCTCTTTTTCACAACTTTTAGCCAATTAACTTAATTCTCAATTTTTAGGTAGCTTGTGCGAATCAATCAATCAAATATTCAATTATTAATCAGAAATCTAATTATATATATATATATTATCGTATATATGTATGTGTGTATATATATAGATATATATATATATATATAGTTTGATATATGTGCAAACTCTCAATCGAGTTGTGAAGTTATTTTGAAATCAAGGCAAGTTCAATTTAAAACTCAGCTATGGTATCTGTTGCAGTGGTATCTTAGCTTGTAATACAGTATGTATGTATTTTAATTGAAATGTAGCATAATTAATTTATTAATAAATTGGAGATTGCAATTTTAGTTTTGTTAAATGAAACTATTTGAAAAGCAATAATATAATCAATTGATTAATATAATTTTTGTTTTTATTATTAATTTTTAATAACCTTCTTTTGCTGCTATTTGAATTATAACATTGAATTGTTTGCTGATATCATTAATAGTAAGATTATAATTATTATTGTTAGCTTATAAGAGGCTTTTTAGGTAGGTGATATATCTATTGATGTCGCTTTGAAGTTTAGTTGTTTCTGCTTCAGTGGGTTTTATTTTGTTGATCGCATCTCTCAGCTATCAATGCGTGTCTACGATTAAAACATTTATCATATTGAAATTTTCGTATTGCCAAAAAATATTAACTGCTCTATATGGGGTCGTGTGTATGTGTGTGTATGTGAAAGTGTGTGTATTGGTGTTGGTGTTGGTTAGGCGCTGTTACAATTTCATAGCATTATAACTATTATAAATATATCTGATATTATTTAATTTAAATTTGTTTATATTATTGCATGTTGCTGTTTTCTGCTGCAAGTTGATATTGCTGCTGTTGCTGCTACTACTATTGTTGCTGTTGTTGGTAGTGCTGCTGCTGCTGCTCATGTTGTTGTTGTTATTATTAGTATTTGCATTATTGATGTTGGTTTCCTTCCTATTAACGTGGGCGCATGGCTAATCGATGAAACTCTGCTCCACACAGGCTTTCACACGCTTCTCATACTCACGACGATTCTCTTTATATAGCTGGGCGGCGGTTGAATTAGCCGGTGAGTTGGGGTTGGGATCGCTTAGCAGTGACTACAATATGAATATTATACAGTTTGCGTCATACTTATTATATTTGTGTATCTAGAGAGATGCATACCTGTATGGATGTTAATATAGCTGACACATCATATGTGGGACTCCAGCGATTTTGCAATATATCCAAGCATATGCCACCATCTGCATAAACGTTTGGATGAAATACTTTCGATACGAATCGAACTGTTGGCGGTTTATTTGGGTATTCTTCCGTAAATTCTATGGTTAACTTAAAGGTACCATCCTCGAACGGAGTGTCGTGTGGACCAAAAATCACAGCATTCCATATCATAATATTATTATCTGTTGGCGCACCCGAAACACCCGTTGGTGGATCCTCCTGAAGTCTGCAAAAAAAATAAATTAAATCAATATTATATTAAAAGCACATTCTCCATTCTGAGCACTACCTCCATTGTATTATGTTTATTTGGAATGACTAAATCAAAACAAAACGTATAATTAATTTGCTGACAAAATGTAAACATTTGCTAAAGCAATTATATCATCGTCAAAAAGCTGACAGATCGCTGACTGTATATCTACACTAAATATATATCGTGAGAGAATATATATATATATATTTATATATTTCATGTATTCTCTTCTTTGTGTATAAGAAAAGAAAATGTCATTGCTATGATTTATGAAATATTTCCTCTTCTGTTTATATTGTTTACCATCATCAGAAGCTTTCGCCTGCATATGAATTTTTTTTTTGTGAGTTCATTGGCAACATCAAAAGCCATAGAATTTACAGTGCACAAAAAAATAGTATTGATAAAGGGAAAAATTGCAGCAAATTGTGGAACATCGCATTGCTGCAAGTTTGTTCCCAGGAGTCTCTCTCACGGATGTCGACACTTGAATTTAGGTCACACATACACGCAAACTCGTGTATGTGCAGCAGCTAGAAGAAGCAACTTTCTTTGCCACTAGCAGCAAGAGCTACATCCACCCCCGCAGCAACAACCGCGCCCTACGCGCCGTCTAAATCAATACAAATGACAACGATAATAAATGAATTCATCGATTAAACAACAACTGCAACTACTATAAGTACTACTACACGCAATGAAGAAAGTAAAAGAGAAATTGATAGAATAAATGTTGATAAAGCACGGAAACGGACGGCGTACTTCGCCTCTGATTTAGTTAATGCTAGTCCTCTTCTTGCCTGGACGCAGCCTTGACATTTACCCAACTCGGCAACCCTTCAACTTTACAGCTGTCTGTCCTTCGCACCACCCTCCCGGGGTCGATTTGTAAATGTTTCATCCAATCGAATTCTTTCAATTATTTGATAACTCAGATGGGAGGTAAAATTGCAAAAACAAAAATAAAAATTGAGTAAGCTCACGAAATGGTTGGAATGACACATTAAAAAAAATACAACAAAAATATTCGAAACCAGTAAATGACTAAGAGATACTCAATGGACAGGTCAGACATACTCCAAAACATACAAATATATACATATCATTATGTATGAATTTGATGACCGGCATTTAATTAAAGTTATTGCTTATCAAATTTGCCGTTTTCTTATCAAATATTCCGAAATCGGATATTTTGAAAACATTTCCAATAGGCTTCTGAATGGAATTCCAATAAGAAGGGATTTCGCAATGTTGTCAGAACTTCATGTGCCATAAGATAAAAATAGGTAGAAATAGCTATACAAAATTGGAAACTGCTAAAAAGAAAGGAACCAATTGGGACATAAACCGACGAAAATTCCAGAATTCCGAATTAATCAGCATATGTATGACATGTACAACTTGGGAATCGATGATGCTACCGCTGGTATAATTCTGTTCGCCTGGTAGTATATTTTGTTCAATTCACATTTCTGATTTAATTTTTTTGAATTGTTTTTTAAAAGGCAGCTATAATGGCAACACTAACACGGCCACTCTGCAGCAGAGAGTACAGGGAGAGAGTATGAGTCAACAAGGTTAAGAGTGCGCTGTCCCAGTCCAAGTGACTGCAACATATAATGAAATACATGATACGTATGGGGAAATCAGGATGTTAAAGATGCAAAGGAGGTGCGTTGGATGAATGTTTACAGCTGGGTCGGGTTGATTTTTCGGTTGGGAGAAATCTATTTTATTCTGTATTTTTTATTTTTGTGTGTAGTTTTGCTCTCGCTTTCTGCTCTGCTTAGCATTTTGTTGTTGTTGATGTTTTGTCTGCGACGTAATTGCACAAAACGGAACAGAAGAACTTTTTTTTTTGCAGTTTCGCTTTTGCTCTGCTTTGCGCAGATTTAGTTTACATGCTATTTGGCGTTATGCGTAAGAGTGTGTGTGCTTCAAAGTCAAGTGTCAAAGACGCTGGCAGCATTTGATTGTTGTTGTTGGTGGTGGTATTATTATCGTTTTTGTTGTTATTGTTGTAGTAGCGCACAATAAAAGCATAGCGCAAAAAGCAAACTCACACACGCATACAATTTATACGCAGGTCACACACACTTTTGAATATATTCACACATATGCAGAATTTGTATTTTGGCTGCGCAAACTTTTCCACGGGCAATATGTATGTATGCATGTGTATGCACATACACACAATATACATATGTCTCCCCGTTTCTCCATTTCATAAACCACGACGTTGTGTAAAAGTGTATGTGTGTGCACTTTTCTTACCTTTTAAAATCTCTCATAAGACGTCTGCGTGCGGGTGTTGACATGTTTAATAATCTTACTACCACTTGCTTTGAATATAAATTATAACGCTTTAACAATAAAATTTATAGGCAGGGACAATGAAATTTTGTAATTTTATTTTTAATTGAGGGCACTGAGCAGCGTAAGAAAATGTATCGATGTTTCACACAACCCAATCGATGATGGGACTGATACACGATATGCCACACTGTCGATTTCAATGCAAATCGATAACAGGAGCTGACAACTCGACTAACAGAATTACTCCTCACATGTCACAATCGCTCCGCACACAGCAGGGGTGCCCTATTTGTACCTCTGAAAATTTTATATTTTTTAATTTTTTAAAGATTTTATATAATCTTTTTAATTAATTATTTACAGAAAATTGCTTAGCTATCCCTAAATTCAATAGAAAATATTTTTAATACATTCGTTTTCATCACTGTTATGACATATGTTATGTTAACATAATCATAAGTGCATTCCTGTAATGGCCTCTAACTATGTAAACATATTATCAAAACACATTCCTTAGAATAATCTTGAATATTGTATAAAGTTTATTGATGGTTTATATATATACTAACATAATGTAATATCTGTATCACAAGAAGTAGCCTTGAACATTGATTACGCTCGCAATTATACTGGGAAGAGTTCATTGTAAGTGAAGTTCTCAAGAATTTTAGCAGCAATCGCGTGGAACTTGGTCTCCAGTGCATGGGCAATCGGTGCTATCACCTCATTTGTGAACAGCTCGAAGTTCTCATTGATCGTCTGATTGATCACGTCACCCAACGTCTTGTCACCATTGAATAGGTTCTCAAGACGCAGATTACCCTTTCCAGTGCGAATCTTCACGATAAAGTCCTTTATAACCACATAATCGATGTCATTGACGCTCTTCACATCGTATGTGATGCGTACGTATGCCACGAAGTTGGTGAAATTGCCCACGAACGGACCATTACCCTTAATAGGCAGTGCCAATATATTTCCATTGATGTCATATTGTCCCTCCCCTTGCAGATGCGGCAGGAGAACCTCAAAGTCGAATCGTCTGTTCTGTATGGAAGCCCGCAACTTGTTGATTTCGAAATTGGACGCTCCATGGACAGTCAACTTCTTGGCCTTGACTGTAATGCCGCTTGAGCCATCCAAAATATTCAGATCCCCGATATACAGTGGTTCCAGTGGAGGAACATTGATTTCCTTAATGCCCTTGGCCAGATACGGACGCAGATTCAGCACACTCTGCTTCACACACTTGGACAGCTCTGGATCACTGCTGTGACAGATCTGAATATAATCAGCTAAGGAGTCAAAACTACGGATTAGCATATCTGTTACAACTTCCTATTTTTATTTTTACATACGCATTTTGGCCGCTTGGGAGCTGCCCAGGATACAGCTGATAGCTGCGACTAGAATCAATCTGAATTCCATTTTATGCTTGGTATAACTATAATTAGCAAATTGAGAAAAATCTTTTAATGATATAGGAATAACTTTTAGACAACGGAACAGTGGAGTGATAATAACCCAGAGAAGATTTCTATTCGCCTTAGTCACGTTTATCGTTTAGCGCTAACGATCTATAGAATTAGACTTCCCCGAAGAATATCTAATTATATATACGTATATATATATATTACCGAGAACTGCGTTTCAGGTTTAGGTTCACTGATTCTCAACTATTATAGACATCTAAGAATAGCTAATCTGCTTCAGTCTGAGAATCAACATGAATGCAAAACGAGGATCCGGTGCAGCCAAAAACAAACAACGACGAGGACAAGGACATGTACGAGGACGAGGACGTGTAAACAAGTCCATCGCTCGGAGACTGGGCACTCCCGCGCCCAGGAGTTATCCGCCGGATTCACTTTTGCATGTACAGGTCAATTTGCAAGGACACAATCCGAATATGTCACGCTCCATATCTCTGCAGCCAAGCAATGATTCACAACCGAACCGTCACGTCGAGAACTTAATAGTTAAGGTGCACTTGCCTCAGCAGGACACATCACATAGATGTCCAGATAGACCCACAGCTACAGTTGCTCCTCAATCTCACAATTCCAGTGCTGATATGCGCAGCAATTCCCTTGACTCACAAATTGAGTCACAAAATTATGAAGAATCCTGTGACACAGGAAATTCATTTGTTGAAATTGCAAGAGGTCGAAAATTAATCGGATTGATGGATCGGAATAAGGTGGATGGCCACATATCCCGAGACCGATGGGATTGGATACGCGCTTCAGTAGCAGAGGTTACACTGGAGGTATTGCGCGAACATCCAGGTCCACCGCCATTCTGCATTGATGCTGGTTGGCTTCAAGCGAATGTCAAGCTGATTGCCTGTGATAATGACCGATCTACGTTGCTTTACAAGATGGCCGTGGTCAAAATAGGAAAGTCTTTTCCAGACATGCAGTTAGAAGTTGTGGCAATTGACGAGATACCATCGAAGCCGTGGGCCACAGCTTGGCTTGAAAGGTTGCCATCTGGGTCGGGACCCATGGATATTCTGAGCCTGATAAGCACATCAAATCCCGATCTGGAGATGAGCGACTGGAAGGTCATTAAAGCGAACAAATACGAGGGCACAAAGATGCGGGTGATCTTTTTAATAAACAATGTGGCCATTGACTACCTAATAAAATCCGAAGGAAAGTTGCAATACGGATTTGGTAATATCCATATGAACTTCTACAGGACACCGCAAGATGCCCTCTCAAACCTGGAAGCACTCTCGGCTGCAGTCGATGCACCCTACGAACAGGACGAACTGGCAGCAAATGAAACTATACTGGACGAGGATATTAGCGGATACTTATCAACTGCATCCGATAAAGATTAAGTTATTCCAGGTTTGGATTGAAAATTACACTGGGTTACACAAGTATACGCAGTATTGGCACTCCAAAAGTATTAAATAAAACAGTTATTAATGATCCTTAGAGCTGGGAAATTATCACTCCACTTGAATTATATCACAAGATCTGAAGGTTGTGCTATATGAGGCACTTTTTACGAACGTGAATTTATTTGGATGAGCTGAAGACCCGTCGATTGAGGTTCTCAGTGAGAATCGCAAGTTAAACGTGTACAGATCGTACTGAATGCAAAATTGTTGAATCGTTCGTGTTTTATAGCAAAAATATCGTTTCGATTTACATGAGCTGAGACTGTCTATACTCGTCGCAGCCGTAGAACCGACGGAGAACCCCAAAACACGTTGACAATACCCAGCATAAAGCGAGAGAGGCAACCGGAGAGAAAGAGTGCGGTATCTGTAGGGGAGGTTTCAACAGCTAGAACGAGATTCTAAAGCTGCTAATGATAATAATAAACTAAATGATCATATATACACATTTAACCTGTGTTTGGCGCTATATAACTGCAGTCACACCCATATTCAAACGCAATCAAGGAAGTTGTCCGAAGACGACCTTAACTTAGATTTGCAAGAGCTCTCCATATTGAAATAAGCATTGAAGAGTATTCGTCATTCGTTGGGATTACTATGATAGGGTAGGTCTTATTTCTTGAGTGTTTTTATTTTTAGTAGTTTGATCTCTGGCATAAGTTGGCGTGCAGCGCCTAATTAGAAGTCTCCGACAATCTGTTGACAATCCGAACGGAGCAATCACTTATACTAGTACATACGTAGTACGTAATAGGTTCCCTCATTTGAATGGAGTGTTGACAGGAAGGCAAGGCTACGACTCCCTGACATGGTTCACTGAAACACATAAGCACTCGGCTCGAATAAGCACATACTATAGTACTATATTGTATTTGATTCACTGACAACAACAATTGCCCAACAACACGCAATTGGCTAGGTTGTGATTAGTGATTAGTTTCGGCTAAAAGTAGCAGCTAAGTAATTCATACACGAGGCCAAAATTTGAGCTATTACGACCGAGTTCGCGATCGCAAGAAGCCTATTACATATTCGCTTGTAAGTTGGAATTGTAATCATTAAGCATTGTATTAAAATTAAAAACATTGAAAATTTTGAGGTTCGAAAAATTTGTAGTATTGTTTTGGGATTGTAAATCATGTAAAGAGAAAGTTTTAACTAAGAAACTTTTCCAAAAATGAAACTAATTCAAGACTGATATTTAATTTTTTCAACATATACACGTTAATAAAATAAAGAAAGAAAAATTGAAAAATTTTTAGAATTAAATAGTATATAATCATACCAAAAGAAAGGAAAGTTTTGAAAATAGGAGCAGAATTACATATTCACTTGGGAGTGGAGCTGGAATTGTTAAATTTTAACTGCGAAAAATTTTATAAAAATTAAATTAATATAAGATCGACGTTTAATTTTTTTACAATATTTTCATATCAATAATCATAGATAAATATTTAGCTTTAAGAAATATGTATTTATACCAAAAGAAAGAAAGGTAGTAGAAATAGGAGTAGAAATATTTAGAATCTGTATTATTACCAAATTAGAGAGAAATCCTAGAATTGCAGTTATTACAAATATTGTAAAATTCATGATACTCTACAGTTACATAAGTCTTGCAATAATTTATGTAAGCACTAAACACATTTACTACCGACTCTTAACTAAATTGAACATCTTCACGATAGGCGATATCGTAGCTCCCTCCGATTCATTCAGTTAGTGGTGTTCGAGTCTATGGGGCAACTCGATTTGCATGTCGCACCTCATGTAACTGTGGGCAAACTAATGACACGACTTAACCAAACCGGCAATTTGTTAGTTAATTGTTATATAATCATAACTATTAGTTAAGCACTCTGATAGATACAGCATACTCTACTACTAACCGAGTATTTCAGACGATGAAGCATACATAGATTAATTCAATTTTCGTTTATGATTGGTTTATTAGCGCGTTTTTGCAATAAATTAGATCTTATGCTAATTACATATGTATATTATAATTGTATGCTTAGACAGCAACTAAATTCAACTAGTTCAAGTTGATCCATTCGTCGAGGGGTATCTTGGCAAACAGGCGATCCATAAAGTTGCGTATGACCAGGGTCAGTTTGGTGCGTAGCGCCGGTTTCATTTCCTTCAGCAGCTCCTGCGAGTTCGAGTTGATGAACAGATTGAGGGCGGCCTCTGGAAGCGGATAATCTGTGAGCATTACGAGATTACTGGCTGACCTGATTGATTGAGACTTACGTATAACCGAGTTGCCATTGGCAATATTGTCGACACCCATCTGGATGTCCTTAACGTTGAAGTCCATTTTAACCGAATCCGTAGTCAAGTAGGTGCGTCCATCGGAGCCCTCGTTGGCGTTCGCCTTGAAGTAGATCTTTGCTTTGACGCCCTCTAAATCGGGAGAAATTCAAATTGGAATTGAAATGATGTTTGCATTGAGCTTGCATTAATATTGATACGATATTTAAAAGTGATATTGATATATGATTTAGTATGGAACTTACCATATTCGCCCCAATAGTCGCCGGCACCGGAGGCCTTTACCAAGATCAGAACACCTGTGGATCGATACTGAGCCTTGACGCGAATGCGGGGTATCTCGATTGTCAGCTGGAACTGCAGTGAATCCAAGTCGGAGCTGCAAAGCACATAATGACAATCGCATTGATAATGACTCCATAATGATATATCTATCTATCTGCTATCTACTTAGAGACTCGCATGCCAAGTCTCAAGTGTCAAACTGTTCAGCGCTTCCCTCTAACTGCCACTATCCGAGCTATAACTCTTCGTATTACGACTTGCAAATAATAATAATAATAATAAAAAAACATTATATAAATGTACATTCATTCGATGTTTCAATGTCGGCAAACGTATGGTAAGTGCAACATGCAACTCCACCTCGACCTTCCCAGGCGGGGGGCACCGCAAAACTGGTGTAACGAAATCATTGCCTACATGGAAAATCGCCAAGATAAACTCGTTGCAAAACCTGCCAAAATTTGCTGCCAGTCAAAACAAATCCGAAAACCGGCTAATAGGCAATATTAGTGGGCCAAAATCAATTGAGAACTGATCTCAACAAACTTAAAACGTGACACACATTTTGTGATTTGTATTGTAAGTTTTCTTGGTCAAGATCGTTTCATTATTGATTTGTCGATTCGATGTGGAATTTTGTTTACACCTTAAAATTATTTATTGTTTAATTAAAATACCTAAATAAAATCATGTTATTTCGAAGAAACTTTCCCTTTCTCAAGAACCTTTTCAACTAAGCAGAATTAATATTAATAATATTTCAAAAACTACTCTCGTTCTCAAAAAACTTTCCAACTAAGTAAAATTAATTGCATTAATATTTAAAATAATACTCCCTTTCTCAAGAAACTTCCCCATGCAAGATCTGAATATATGCACTAGAATTTCCATACATAAATTCTGATTCGGTTTAAAATCCCAGTTGATAAAAGAAATTCCCGGAAAATCAATTGGCACTACTAGAGCCAAACCCGATTAAAGCCAAGATCTGAGGAGAGCGACTTTTTATACGCTTTATTAATAGAATTATTATTATGTCCAGTATCTAAACAAACGTCAATTCAAGTCATAACTTTAAATTGCATTAATTAAATTAATCGCGTGCTCAGAGCAATTGAGTGAATGCGCAACTGAACAATTGTCAAAATATATATACGGATTGAGGAATACGTGCGATTTAAGGGAGATTGTCTTGACTATGATAAGAGACTTATAAATATGTATATCCATCATAATTTAGAGAAACTATGAAGTCGAAGTTAAGATTTCAATTAGATAAAAAATGCAAATTTCGTACTGATTTACTTGTTAATGTAGGAAATAACCCTTATCAGAACTTAAAAATCGGTAATTCCTAATTGTTTTTTAATAAATAGATTCAGATTGAGGTTGGCTAGTCTAAGTTCATTATATTGATTTATAGCTAACGATTTCTAATTATAAGCTTAACTTTGCACAAGTATAATTAAACATTCAATCGCCATATCCCAACAATTTTGAATAATGGTAATTAAACTTGAATTGGGTTCAGAAAGGGTCGCTTAATTTAACGAGCTTAATACAAGGTTTCTCGGTATGAGTCAGGTATACCCTAGGCATATTGTATACTTATTATGTATAATTATTTCCTAGCTACTTACCGCACATTAGTCACAGTAATATTGCTGACTCCGAATGCCTGAATATTGCGGAAGAGGGCACGATAACCGTCGGGACCACTGCCCAAAACGATGCCAATCTCGTCGATCACAACGGGTTCAATCTGCGAAGGGAAGTGGCAGATTTAGCTACTTAGTTGTCTTAGATCAGTGACAAGCAGTGTATACCTCGTAAATATCCAGCTCGGGTATACCCTTTTGCAGATAATGCACCAATTTGTTGCCGCTGTCACGCAGGCATTCGTTGATAACCGCCTCTTCGCGTGGGCATTGCTGCAGATAGTACGCTATAAGAGAAGGACAGATGTATATAGACACATGTATATAGAGAGTGAAAGAGGGAGAGGGAGTTAATTGTCAGTGTGACCAGTCGGCAGTTTTGAAAGTCATTTCCCAGTTCATTGTATTGTACGAGTATCTGTATATAAAATTATTTGCATTGTCTCTAATTTGTGCGATTAACAAGTTTTTGCTATTTCTCTTTCGCTGTTTACGTTTCTCATTTTTTTTCAATTTTTTTTTATTTTTATTATTTTTGTTTTTCATTTATTTTTAGTTTTTGTGCACTCGACTGCAACGAAATTAAAGTAGTTTCTCATTAATTACGGCCCGCAGCTTGCAACTTTGCAACTTGCTGGTGGCCATGTTTACACACAGTTCAAGTTCGCCATACAATTCACAGTTGAGTTTAAGATCCCCATCAATGGATAAAGTAGCAGCCCGGGGCTTGATCAGCAACAGACAATCATCATCTCAGTGACTGTGACTGTGACTGCGACTGTAACTGTGACTCGGGGTGTCACTTTGTTGTGACAGGCTTATTGGCGTCGGATTCATTAGCGTTGGGAGAGACGCATTCACAGGGGGAAGGATGAGTAGATGAGCTTTGATTGTGTTTATTATTTGGCTTATTGTTGTACATATAGTATTATCAGCCAATTCTCATGGAATAATGAGCTCGAAATGACTCGAGTTTCTAAGCTGAGCAAATGACTGACAAATATTATGACTGCCTGAACAGGTGTGATTTTTATTTAATTTTAATTTTTAATTCGCTTAAAATGTTGCTTTATTTAGCAAACAATTGACTGATCGAAATTGACTTCTATAAAAATATCAATAAGGAGCTATACAAATATTTTTCAATTTTAAATTACACATTTAGATCTAGAATTATCGATTCAGCTACTGTATAATTTTAAAAATAATGGGTAAATCACGTGTAGAGACCGACTCTATAATTTAAAAGTGGTTGTTAGACGTGTAATCTAAATATTGCAAGAACGTGACAAAGTTCTCTCTCGTATTACAATATCTTGGAAAATCTTAAAAACGTGTATGATTCTTGGCAATGATACTGATACTGATGTTATATATACATATATATGGTATTTAGTTGTGGTCGTCAAACTTTCAACAATTTTTCGGCACGTATCGAGCATGTAATTAATGCTCATTGCAGACTATGTAGTAAGTCTGGGCCCTATTTAGGGGCCATTGACGTAATGTGTTAGAAAGCGATTTGCCGACTATATGCCGATGTTGAATTATAATTATTGGAACAGTCTAGAGTCGATACTTACGCTGTTGCTGGGCCCAAATGCCGCCAATCATAGACAGTAGCAATAATAATATTCCAAATTTGTGGCACATAATTGTTGTTAATGTTGTTGCTGTGGAGAGATGGACAAATAGTTGTTTCACTTTTTTTCTCTTTGTAAGTTTGGTTTCATAATTTATTAGCACGTCTCTGTCGCTCTCTTTCTCTGACTGTCGCTATCTCTGTCGCGTTCGTATGCTAATTCCATTCAATTGACGCTGACAAACAACAAGCTTCGAAAGCGAAAGCGTTTGAACAGAACACACATTTCGAACACAATTCGAACACATTTCGAGCTCAATTCGAACATATTTTGAATTCGTTTCGAGACAGACTTGAATGAAACAGTCTTGTTCGCCGCACGCTGACTACAAATTTCACTCCAGGGCCACAGAAATTCTTTCGAATTGTGCTCTGAACTGGGTCAAAACGGACCAGTTCTCTTTGTTTATTATTCTCTCTCTGTCTCTCTCACTTCTCACTCACTCTGCCTGTCTCTGTCCAACTCTGTCACTTGCGAAGAATCAAAGCCACTTAATAACGTTGTGTATTTTCTATATATATATATATTTTTTTTTTTTTTTGCTTTTGCTTTTAAGTTAATGTTGACTTCTGAGTGTTGATATCTTCTTTGGCTTTCTTTGCTGTCTGCGACTGTCGTCCAACTTTCACGCGACTTGAGCGAGGAATGAGCCAACGCTGCATTGGACCAAGCCATTTAACCAAAAGCCGAGCCATGCCAGCCACTGAGGCGGCCCAAAAGAAATGAGTTTTCAGTCGAAAGCAGCGCCAAAGGCAGCGTAGGTAAAGTGCAATGCAACAACAAGAAACGCAGTAAAAAGCAACAAAACAAAAGGCCACTAAATGGGGACACACCCACAGTCACAGGCACAATCACAGTCATAGTCATAGCCACATTCACAGAGCTAAAGCACGACCTAGGTTGGGGGCTATGAATCTCGTTATGAGCCGGGTTCTGGGCTCTTGTCTCTGGGTTGGGGAGCTGTGTTCCGCCTGCCGGGCCCGCTTGCCTACGCGAAGGTTAAGTTCATGCCGTGAGCTGGTAGGTCTTTGCTCTCGGGCCCGTCCTCAACGAAATGAACCATTATAATGAGCCCATGCAATGAATCAGGCAACCTCTCATGAGCTCTCATGAGGTGGGGACTTGCACAGGAATTAGCCCTACGTGCATCGCTACGGAACGACAGCTACAAATTATGTATAGAATGTGTAAATTGTGCAAACTCAAATTATATTCTTTTGTTTCTATGTTCATAGCATAAGCTGTATAAAAGGACCTCTTAAGAGAGGTCAAGCAAGTGTCGTTTTATTATCACCAACTGTCATTTACCTCAGAAGAATTTGAATACGAACTGATCAAGAAAAATGAACATTCGGCTTTATAAATATTTATGCGTATTTTCCTGCCTTCTTTTTATTTTTGGCTCCAAGCCATCAATTGGGCTTATTTATGACCAAAACTCCTTGGATATGAAATTGAATAAAAGAACTTGCCAGAGAAATGCACATTTCATGATTTGCATTTTAATTCATTTCGTTATATTTATAAATCAATGGCATTTTGATCGTCTGAAGGGTGTCAACAATGCTTTTTATTGCATAATATATGATCAAATATTTTCTTTAATGGTTTGTTTTTTTTTTTATTTTATAGCAGACTAATGGAAGATGAAGATAAAGTCTACTTTAGTGCGCAGTTGTTACTAGTTCCCAAACTCGCCGCAATTATGGTATGTGGCGCCTCTCTTTGTTAATTCATTAAAATATATAATGCTACTTTATAGTATGTATTTCGGTAAAATCGACAAATGGACCGTTTGAAATATGTTGTAATAGTATGTTGTATGTTTCGGAGGCTCATTAAAAATGGGTTGAATAACATTGATGGAAATATTTTGAAAATCGGTTGGCAAAGGTATGACACTTTGAAGTTGACAAAAGTCTTAGTTTTATAGAATAAAAGGTTTTAAAACCTTTATGACCATTTATTGGAAAAAAAAAACAGCGCTTAAATTCGACTACCATTTGTAAAATTGAAACTCTCTGATAATCGATAGACTTTCAACTGCCTATAACAGACTGTTGCATACTTCTCGGCAGCGCTGGTAACGCACAGCCGTGGGTCGCGCATTAGTTACATTGACAACAATTTATTTCAGTTTCGGAAGTCGAGGCTGATTGTTGTCATGTAAACTATGAGTTGAGATGTTTTGTTATATTCCCTTTGTAATGAAGAAAGAATTTCACTATATAAATAAAATACTAGTCGAGTTTTTTTCTTTTTAAAATTTAAACTTTTTTTATAACGGTTGCTACATCTATTGTTATGTGCTTTAATTTCAATTAAATTAAATTTATATTTGTAAATTTTGTGTCGAACGCATTGTTGTACACTAAAAGCCAATATTGTGGAAAATAGCTCAATTAAGCTTAATTATAGTACTATATTGTGTTATTTCAATATGCATTTTTATTAATTCGATTAAGCATATTATGTACCCTTAGTTTGTGTGCTTTTTATATTTGTTTTAAATTTCTTTAAAATAATCAGCATACTGCTGTGGTGCTTTGAACTTACACTAATTTTAAAAGATTTTTCGAAAAGATAATTGGGTAAAATAATACAATACAATTGGGAGTCGTAAATACTTTTGTTGCAGTTTTGTCACTTTTAGTATTTAATTGCTTAGGTACAGTTTACTAATCGGAGGTATTGCACAGATGATTGCTTGTATATTTTATTTAAATATATATTTATATGATTATGTTATAGATATAGTTAATAACGAAACTTGCCAATAATTTGAGCAATTGGAAGAAGAGATATGATGGCATTACTTTTGGTTTTCACAGGTGGGTCGTTGGGAATCCTTTAAATTGTTACTTGTTTTATTTTTTTATTTTTTATATTTTTGTTATTTTGTTGTTCGTTGTAGATATGTGATTATGTGTTATAAAACCATTCTAATTAAAATTTGGCTTAAGAATCGTTTTCATTTGGCTAAAATTAACACTATTGTATTATGAATGATTGTTTGATTCTAAATTGCACATAAAATGTAACATTTCTGCCATTTTGTTAATCCGAGGCCAGTTACAAAGTTTCAAAGTTAAGTATGTAATTGTAATATGTAATTGTTATGAGCAATATGTAACTACGAAACGTTGAATATTCAATAAACTTGGGCTGTGATGTTGATTACTCCTTCTTGGGGGACTCATTATTCATTATGCTGAGACGACGTATGTTTGGTTTGTCGTAATCCTCCATAGAAATGCCACGGGAAAGACGACGCTCAAAGGAGCTGGAGCTGGCAGTGGAGTAGGATCGTCCACGGTCAACACCGGGCATCACAATCGACGTCAGCAATCCTTGACCCTTGCAGAACAATAGTATGGACTGAGCGACCTTTGAAGGCTGTTAATGAAATTCACTTGAAATAATTCTTTGTTTATAGATGGATGAATATATGTATATGCTTACTGCGTCGGCCAGGACATCGCCAGCACGTTCAATCTTCAATATGGTGACACGTTCCTTTTCCACATCGCGATGCAGCTTCTCCACCATGGAGGCATATGGGCTGAGCATGCCCGTGATCAATATGACATCAACCTTGCAACCTTTGAGTGTTAGATCCTTACGACTGTAATGTACAAATATTTTATTTATAATTGTGCTCAATTTTAAATTAACTAATTAAACATACTTCATAAAAGCCTTGACATAGAGTCCCACATTCTTGCTGTTGAGCGAACGATGCAATCGCTTTTGATATTCGGCCACAATCTTATCCTTGTCAGGATTCTCGCCAACAAGTTGCTATTTATTTATTTATTTATTTACACATGAATGATGTTTTTGAATTGTTTTGGTTTGGTTTGTTGTGCGATGTAAGTAAGCGAAACATTTGCATTAGATTATGTTTGTTTGCAGCACAAAGCTGCTTGTTACAAAACTTACAGCCATGCAAATTTACAAAGCGTGCAGAACATAAATTTCAACTAAACAAATTTTGTTATAATTTTTGAAAATTTTCTATATATTTTTTATATATATAGCCAATTCTTTGATTGAGGTCTACATACCGAGCGCTAAAAGAAATGTAATAAAGAAAAATTGGAAAATAACATAAATATTAATAAAAAGCATGCTTGAGAAGGGACCTAAAACTATTGAGGGTTGAGTAAATTCAAATGTTTGAAGTTATTTTACAAAATCAGAGATCTAAGGAGAGAGCTGAAGAGACTTTAAACATTAGACTTGAAAACCGTTTACCTCCATGACCTGTGCCCAAGTTAATCATTAAAAAAAAAAACGTAAAACAGACAAAAAAATTAAATTGGAAATGTGAATTGTAAACACTTAGATTAATCAACGACAGCAACATATAGTATGTACATATGTTTATGTATTTATTTCCGTATGTATTACGTATCCAGGCACACTCACCAACACAGCAACAACAACAAAACCCATTCCCGCCCAGGGGGGTATATGCGTAGTGTGTGTGTGTGTGTGTGTGTGTGCGTGGGAGTGGAGCAACCAACATAACATACATACATACAAAGGTGACTACTTACATGTCCAAATTTGTGATACATCAGGAAGCTCTCGGCCGATTGAGCCACCTCATCGCTCTTCCAGCTAATGAACTGCAAAATTGTCAAACAGTAAATGTAATCCTTGCATTAATTGCAACCAATCTATCTGTCTATCCTTCCATATACTACAGCATATGTCCGAGACGCACCTTGCTCTTGAAGGACTGCAGAACACTGGCAGCACTGCCTGTGGCATTGATCAGAATTAGGCCAAGCGCACGACTCGGATGGGCCAGGCCAAAACGGGCCAATACATTGGCACCAGCCCCCTCGCCCAGACCAATCACGTATTTCACATGGAGATAGTCCAGGACGGTCACCAAATCTTCGCCCAGAGCCTGTAGCGATGGAAATGGGAAATTATCTGGCAATGCATCGGCATTGTCCGCATGACCAGGCACATCCACATGTATAAAGCAGGAGCGCTCCTTTATTTCCGTCATGCAGGGGCTGCTCACAAATTCCTGAAATGAATTATCTGCACCACGCGTCGTATACGTAATATCATATAGATGAATATTTAGCCGAAAACAATCACTATTATTATAATGTTATGTATGTACATACGATTGCATCCCAAATCATGGACAGTAATGAATACAGCACGCTTCTCCTGCTGCGACAGATCCCCCTGAAAATCATTATTCGAATCGAATTCGAATTCGAATTGTGTCCAAACGGATTACATATATAATTATCGCATATCGATTTTCCATTTTCGACTATTACCTGGACAATGACAGTCAGATCTCCGCATTTCTCCGTGCTGATGTTGTATTTCTGTAATGCCATTGACATTCGTGAATTAGTCACTAATTGGATTATATTATGCACTGTTAGCGCGTTACAGGCAAAATTTTCAAACCAACCAGACAAAAAAAAAAAGTAAATAAATAAAGCCAAAAGGCAAATCATTTTCACGTTCCCATTAAAACAAACTGAAGCGTGAAAAATGACTGGGCATGAAATGACCAAAAGGAAATAAAAATGCTGAGAATATAAGGAGCGTCTGGCCTTTATGTTGTTGTGTATAGAGAGAATTGGCAGGAGTCTGGAAATGGCAACCGAGTGCAAGGAACTCTCGTAAATTTATATGTAAATTGAATTTATATTTAATTTTATTTTTTTTTTTTTGATAGTTCACAATGACGTAAGTATTGAAATTTGTGCCACGATGCGAGAGGACAATGATAATTGTTGTTGAATTAAATTTGATAAATATTCAATTATCCTGATTTGAACCAATACTTTAAGCCTGACATTGTTGCAACAATTTGCTTTAACTAGAATATAAAAAGCATAAACAATAGACACACGGTCGCATTTAATATCCGAATAAATTCTATTTATAATTTATTTAAGCCCAAGGTAAGCGAATCCACAAGCTGCATCTGATCCACCATCTAGCCTTTACTGCTACGAAACATCCTTTTTCAAAATACATACATACATATACACCCCACGTCATGGCGCTGGAAAACACTTATTGAAATTGATGGAAACTATAAAAGTGTCAAAAGAGCAGGCAGTATAACGTTTCGTCTGGCTTCTGGGGTCTCTTGTCAATATATTTGGCCCTTGGAGAGGGTCCACCCAATTTGCCTAAGCTCCTTAATGTAGTCCGAAGTGTATGTGTTTTTGTTTGTCGTTTTTTTTACTCGTAAGTAAGTAAGCAAATAGATAGAAAGATAAACAAATGAGTATTATGTAAATGTGGCAACAACTTTTAATAGAATAAGAATAAAATAGAAAAGAAATATATATATGTATGTATGTATGGAAGTGAAACTCGGGGATTGTCTGTAAATGCGGGTTTACGTAGTGGCAACCGACCTGTCGGTCATCTATTTGCCAGCTGCCAATAAAACTTGCTCTTTCAAATAAAAAACATAAATAAAACATGTTGATATTGGCTTGTGGCTGCTGCAGTAAATTTGCATAGTCCCTCCCATCCCGACTCCCGACTCCCGAGTCCTGCGTCCTTCGTCCTGGACCATAAAAAAGTATAAAATACACGTAACGGCCGCTCAGTTTCAGAGTTTAATGCTGTCTGGCCTGGACATCCCAGTTCAGGTCTGTCCTTCCCTGTCCTGGCGTTAACCAGCACTGCACATTATTGCTATGACACGCTCCCCCAGTGGGCGAAAAGTCCTTGCACTGCGCAGGGGACACAGTTGTGCCGCCAAAGTGCTATGCAAACAAACAACAACACAACGCAAATAATGACGTTGACTATGTCTATGGCGATGACGTTTGCAATGCAAATGCAGAGATAAATGTAAATGCGACTACGAATGCAAATGAAAATGGAACTATAACTGTAGATGTAGCTGTAACTGTAACTGGGACTGATTCTGGCAATAGGCCTGAGAATGACGGAACTTGGAATTATAGCCAAGTAAACAACATGCAAATTCTAAAAGATGTCGTCACAAATCAATTGAATTTCATTGAGCCTCCATGAGAAAAACGCCCTTTGTTATTATTACTAAATTGTCTAAGCAAATAATGATGCAACTCAACTTCATTATGACGATTTTGTAAGATAAATTGATTTATAAAAAAATTAGTCAATTAATAATTAATCAACGTTCAAGAATGATGTAAGACCCTATTTCTCAATTTGGTTTATTAAGGTGCGAATTTGAAAAATCTTTGAAAGCAGTTTTGTAGTGTTGGTCAAAACTAGGAAATAGAGATATCAAACTTGAAAATCGGTTGAGATATGGAATAGTTATGGCAGATTGAAGGTTAAGAAGGTCAAAAATCCCATTTAGCCCCTAGAATTGGGCTTGCGGAAGGTTCTAAAAAGAAAGTCTGAATTTGGACAATCTTTGAATGCAGTTTAGTAGTGTTGGTCAAAACTAGAAAATAGAGATATCAAACTTGAAAATTGGTTGAGATATGGAATAGTTATGGCAGATTGAAGGTTAAGAAGGTCAAAAATCCCATTTAGCCCCTAGAATTGGGCTTGCGTAAGGTTCTAAAAATGAAAGTCTGAATTTGGACAATCTTTGATAGCAGTTTTGTAGTGTTGGTCAAAACTAGGAAATAGAGATATCAAACTTGAAAATCGGTTGAGATTTGGAATAGTTATGGCAGATCCAAGATTAGGAAGGCCTAAAATCCCATTTTGCCCCTAGAATTGGGCTTGTGGAGGGGTCTAAAAATGAACGTCTGAATTTGGACAATCTTTGAATGCAGTTTTGTAGTGTTGGCCAAAACTAGGAAATAGAGATATCAAACTTGAAAATCGGTTGAGATTTGGAATAGTTATGGCAGATCCAAGATTAGGAAGGCCTAAAATACAACTTAGCCCCTAGAATTGGGCTTGCGAAAGGTTCTAAAAATGAAAGTCTGAATTTGGACAATCTTTGATAGCAGTTTAGTAGTGTTGGTCAAAACTAGGAAATAGAGATATCAAACTTGAAAATCGGTTGAGATTTGGAATAGTTATGGCAGATCCAAGATTAGGAAGGCCTAAAATCCCATTTTGCCCCTAGAATTGGGCTTGTGGAGGGGTCTAAAAATGAACGTCTGAATTTGGACAATCTTTGAATGCAGTTTTGTAGTGTTGGCCAAAACTAGGAAATAGAGATATCAAACTTGAAAATCGGTTGAGATTTGGAATAGTTATGGCAGATCCAAGATTAGGAAGGCCTAAAATACAACTTAGCCCCTAGAATTGGGCTTGCGGAAGGTTCTAAAAATGAAAGTCTGAATTTGGACAATCTTTGATAGCAGTTTAGTAGTGTTGGTCAAAACTAGGAAATAGAGATATCAAACTTGAAAATCGGTTGAGATTTGGAATAGTTATGGCAGATCCAAGATTAGGAAGGCCTAAAATCCCATTTTGCCCCTAGAATTGGGCTTGTGGAGGGGTCTAAAAATGAACGTCTGAATTTGGACAATCTTTGAATGCAGTTTTGTAGTGTTGGCCAAAACTAGGAAATAGAGATATCAAACTTGAAAATCGGTTGAGATATGGAATAGTTATGGCAGATTGAAGGTTAAGAAGGTCAAAAATCCCATTTAGCCCCTAGAATTGGGCTTGCGTAAGGTTCTAAAAATGAAAGTCTGAATTTGGACAATCTTTGATAGCAGTTTTGTAGTGTTGGTCAAAACTAGGAAATAGAGATATCAAACTTGAAAATCGGTTAAGATTTGGAATAGTTATGGCAGATCCAAGATTAGGAAGGCCTAAAATCCCATTTTGCCCCTAGAATTGGGCTTGTGGAGGGGTCTAAAAATGAACGTCTGAATTTGAACAATCTTTGAATGCAGTTTTGTAGTGTTGGTCAAAACTAGGAAATAGAGATATCAAACTTGAAAATCGGTTGAGATATGGAATAGTTATGGCAGATTGAAGGTTAAGAAGGTCAAAAATCCCATTTAGCCCCTAGAATTGGGCTTGCGTAAGGTTCTAAAAATGAAAGTCTGAATTTGGACAATCTTTGATAGCAGTTTTGTAGTGTTGGTCAAAACTAGGAAATAGAGATATCAAACTTGAAAATCGGTTGAGATTTGGAATAGTTATGGCAGATCCAAGATTAGGAAGGCCTAAAATACAACTTAGCCCCTAGAATTGGGCTTGCGGAAGGTTCTAAAAATGAACGTCTGAATTTGGACAATCTTTGAATGCAGTTTTGTAGTGTTGGTCAAAACTAGGAAATAGAGATATCAAACTTGAAAATCGGTTGAGATTTGGAATAGTTATGGCAGATCCAAGATTAGGAAGGCCTAAAATCCCATTTTGCCCCTAGAATTGGGCTTGTGGAGGGGTCTAAAAATGAACGTCTGAATTTGGACAATCTTTGAATGCAGTTTTGTAGTGTTGGCCAAAACTAGGAAATAGAGATATCAAACTTGAAAATCGGTTGAGATATGGAATAGTTATGGCAGATTGAAAGTTAAGAAGGTCAAAAATCCCATTTTGCCCCTAGAATTGGGCTTGTGGAGGGGTCTAAAAATGAACGTCTGAATTTGGACAATCTTTGAATGCAGTTTTGTAGTGTTGGTCAAAACTAGGAAATAGAGATATCAAACTTGAAAATCGGTTGAGATTTGGAATAGTTATGGCAGATCCAAGATTAGGAAGGCCTAAAATCCCATTTTGCCCCTAGAATTGGGCTTGTGGAGGGGTCTAAAAATGAACGTCTGAATTTGGACAATCTTTGAATGCAGTTTTGTAGTGTTGGCCAAAACTAGGAAATAGAGATATCAAACTTGAAAATCGGTTGAGATTTGGAATAGTTATGGCAGATCCAAGATTAGGAAGGCCTAAAATACAACTTAGCCCCTAGAATTGGGCTTGCGGAAGGTTCTAAAAATGAAAGTCTGAATTTGGACAATCTTTGATAGCAGTTTAGTAGTGTTGGTCAAAACTAGGAAATAGAGATATCAAACTTGAAAATCGGTTGAGATTTGGAATAGTTATGGCAGATCCAAGATTAGGAAGGCCTTAATCACAATTTAGCCCCTAGAATTGGGCTTGTGGAGGGGTCTAAAAATGAACGTCTGAATTTGGACAATCTTTGAATGCAGTTAGTAGTGTTGGTCAAAACTAGGAAATAGAGATATCAAACTTGAAAATGGGTTGAGATTTGGAATAGTTATGGCAGATCCATGATTAAGAAGGCCTAAAATCCCATTTAGCCCCTAGAATTGGGCTTGTGGAGGGGTCTAAAAATGAACGTCTGAATTTGGACAATCTTTGAATGCAGTTTTGTAGTGTTGGTCAAAACTAGGAAATAGAGATATCAAACTTGAAAATCGGTTGAGATTTGGAATAGTTATGGCAGATCCAAGATTAGGAAAGCCTAAAATCCTATTTAGACCCTAGATTTGGCAATGTGGAGGGGTCTAAAAATTAACGTCTGAATTTGTACAATCTTTGGATGCAGTTTTGTAGTGTTGGTCAAAACTAGGAAATAGAGATATCAAACTTGAAAATCGGTTAAGATTTGGAATAGTTATGGAAGATCCAAGATTAGGAAGGCCTAAAATCCCATTTAGCCCCTAGAATTGGGTATGTGGAGTGGTCTAAAAATTAACGTCTGAATTTGGACAATCTTTAAATGCAGTTTTGTGGTGTTGGTCAAAACTAGGAAATAGAGATATCAAACTTGAAAATCGGTTAAGATTTGGAATAGTTATGGCAGATCCAAGATTAGGAAGGCCTAAAATCCCATTTAGACCCTAGAATTGGCCATGTGGAGGGGTCTAAAATGATCGTCTGAATTTGGACAATCTTTGAATGCAGTTTTGTAGTGTTGGTCAAAACTAGGAAATATAGATATCAAACTTAAAAATCGGTTGAGATTTGGAATAGTTATGGAAGATCCAAGATTACAAAATGTCTAAAATCCCATTTAGCCCCTAGAATTGAGCTTGTGGAGGGGTCTAAAAATGAACGTCTGAATTTGGACAATATTTGAATGCAGTTTTGTAGTGTTGGTCAAAACTAGGAAATAGAGATATCAAACTTGAAAATCGGTTGAGATTTGGAATAGTTATGGCAGATGAAGTTTGAGAAGGCCTGAAATCCCATTTAGCCCCTAGAATTGGCCATGTGGAGGGGTCTAAAAATGTACGTCTGAATTTGGACAATCTTTGAATGCAGTTTTGTAGTGTTGGTCAAAACTTGGAAATAGAGATATCAAACTTGAAAATCGGTTGAGATTTGGAATAGTTATGGCAGATTGAAGGTTAAGAAGGCCTAAAATACAATTTAGCCCCTAGAATTGGGCTTGTGCAGAAGTCTAAAAATGAACGTCTGAATTTGAACAATCTTTAAATGCAGTTTTGTAGTGTTGGTCAAAACTAGGAAATAGAGATACCAAACTTGAATATCGGTTGAGATTTGGAATAGTTATGGCAGATCCAAGATTAGGAAGGCCTAAAATCCCATTTTGCCCCTCGAATTGTGCTTGTGGAGGGGTCTAAAAATGAACGTCTGAATTTGGACAATCTTTGAATGCAGTTTTGTAGTGATGGTCAAAACTAGGAAATAGAGATATCAAACTTGAAAATCGGTTGAGATATGGAATAGTTATGGCAGATCCAAGATTAGGAAGGCCAAAAATCCCATTTAGCCCCTAGAATTGGGCTTGTGGAGGGGTCTATAAATGAACGTCTGAATTTGGACAATCCTTTATAGCAGTTTTGTAGTGTTGGCCAAAACTAGGAAATAGAGATATCAAACATGAAAATCGGTTGAGATATGGAATAGTTATGGCAGATTGAAGGTTAAGAAGGTCTAAACTCCCATTTAGCCCCTAGAATTGGGCTTGTGGAGGGGTCTAAAAATGAACGTCTGAATTTGGACAATCTTTGAATGCAGTTTTGTAGTGTTGGTCAAAACTAGGAAATATAGATATCAAACTTGAAAATCGGTTGAGATTTGAAATAGTTATGGCAGATCCATGATTAGGAAGGCCTAAAATCCCATTTAGCCCCTAGAATTGGCCATGTGGAGGGGTCTAAAAATGAACGTCTGAATTTGGACAATCTTTAAATGCAGTTTTGTAGTGTTGGCCAAAACTAGGAAAAAGAGATATCAAACGTGAAAATCGGTTGAGATTTGGAATAGTTATGGCAATTCCAAGATTAGGAAGGCCTGAAATCCCATTTTGCCCCTAGAATTGGGCTTGTGGAGGGGTTTAAAAATGAACGTCTGAATTTGGACAATCTTTGAATGCAGTTTTGTAGTGTTGGTCAAAACTAGGAAATATAGATATCAGACTTGAAAATCGGTTGAGATATGGAATAGTTAAGGCAGATTGAAGGTTATGAAGGCCTAAAATCCCATTTAGCCCCTAGAATTGGACTTGTGGAGGAGTCTAAAAATGAACGTCTGAATTTGGGCAATCTTTAAATGCAGTTTTGTAGTGTTGGCCAAAACTAGGAAATAGAGATATCAAACTTGAAAATCGGTTGAGATTTGGAATAGTTATGGCAGATTGAACGTTAAGAAGGTCTAAAATCCCATTTAGCCCCTAGAATTGGACTTGTGGAGGGGTCTAAAAATGAACGTCTGAATTTGAACAATCTTTGAATGCAGTTTTGTAGTGTTGGTCAGAACTAGGAAATAGAGATATCAAACTTGAAAATCGGTTGAGATTTGGAATAGTTATGGCAGATCCAAGATTAGGAAGGCCAAAAATCCCATTTAGCCCCTAGAATTGGGCTTGTGGAGGGGTCTATAAATGAACGTCTGAATTTGGACAATCTTTGATAGCAGTTTTGTAGTGTTGGTCAAAACTAGGAAATATAGATATCAGACTTGAAAATCGGTTGAGATATGGACTAGTTAAGGCAGATTGAAGGTTATGAAGGCCTAAAATCCCATTTAGCCCCTAGAATTGGACTTGTGGAGGGGTTTAAAAATGAACGTCTGAATTTGGACAATCTTTGAATGCAGTTTTGAAGTGTTGGTCAAAACTAGGAAATAGAGATATCAGACTTGAAAATCGGTTGAGATATGGAATAGTTAAGGCAGATTGAAGGTTAAGAAGGTCTAAAATCCCATTTAGCCCCTAGAATTGGACTTGTGGAGGGGTCTAAAAATGAACGTCTGAATTTGGGCAATCTTTAAATGCAGTTTTGTAGTGTTGGCCAAAACTAGGAAAAAGAGATATCAAACGTGAAAATCGGTTGAGATTTGGAATAGTTATGGCAATTCCAAGATTAGGAAGGCCTGAAATCCCATTTTGCCCCTAGAATTGGGCTTGTGGAGGGGTTTAAAAATGAACGTCTGAATTTGGACAATCTTTGAATGCAGTTTTGTAGTGTTGGTCAAAACTAGGAAATAGAGATATCAAACTTGAAAATCGGTTGAGATATGGAATAGTTATGGCAGATTGAAGGTTAAGAAGGTCTAAAATCCCATTTAGCCCCTAGAATTGGACTTGTGGAGGGGTCTAAAAATGAACGTCTGAATTTGGGCAATCTTTAAATGCAGTTTTGTAGTGTTGGCCAAAACTAGGAAATAGAGATATCAAACTTGAAAATCGGTTGAGATTTGGAATAGTTATGGCAGATTGAAGGTTAAGAAGGTCTAAAATCCCATTTAGCCCCTAGAATTGGACTTGTGGAGGGGTCTAAAAAAGAACGTCTGAATTTGAACAATCTTTGAATGCAGTTTTGTAGTGTTGGTCAGAACTAGGAAATAGAGATATCAAACTTGAAAATCGGTTGAGATTTGGAATAGTTATGGCAGATCCAAGATTAGGAAGGCCAAAAATCCCATTTAGCCCCTAGAATTGGGCTTGTGGAGGGGTCTATAAATGAACGTCTGAATTTGGACAATCTTTGATAGCAGTTTTGTAGTGTTGGTCAAAACTAGGAAATATAGATATCAGACTTGAAAATCGGTTGAGATATGGAATAGTTAAGGCAGATTGAAGGTTATGAAGGCCTAAAATCCCATTTAGCCCCTAGAATTGGACTTGTGGAGGAGTCTAAAATGAACGTCTGAATTTGGACAATCTTTGAAAGCAGTTTTGTAGTGTTGGTCAAAACTAGGAAATATAGATATCAAACTTGAAAATCGGTTGAGATTTGGAATAGTTATGGCAGATCCATGATTAGGAAGGCCTAAAATCCCATTTAGCCCCTAGAATTGGCCATGTGGAGGGGTCTAAAAATGAACGTCTGAATTTGGACAATCTTTAAATGCAGTTTTGTAGTGTTGGCCAAAACTAGGAAAAAGAGATATCAAACGTGAAAATCGGTTGAGATTTGGAATAGTTATGGCAATTCCAAGATTAGGAAGGCCTGAAATCCCATTTTGCCCCTAGAATTGGGCTTGTGGAGGGGTTTAAAAATGAACGTCTGAAATTGGACAATCTTTGAATGCAGTTTTGTAGTGTTGGTCAAAACTAGGAAATAGAGATATCAAACTTGAAAATCGGTTGAGATATGGAATAGTTATGGCAGATTGAAGGTTAAGAAGGTCTAAAATCCCATTTAGCCCCTAGAATTGAACTTGTGATGGGGTCTAAAAATGAACGTCTGAATTTGGGCAATCTTTAAATGCAGTTTTGTAGTGTTGGCCAAAACTAGGAAATAGAGATATCAAACTTGAAAATCGGTTGAGATTTGGAATAGTTATGGTAGATCCAAGATTAGGAAGGCCAAAAATCCCATTTAGCGCCTAGAATTTGCCATGTGTAGGGGTCTAAAAATGAACGTCTGAATTTGGACAATCTTTGAATGCAGTTTTGTAGTGTTGGTCAGAACTAGGAAATAGAGATATCAAACTTGAAAATCGGTTGAGATATGGAATAGTTATGGCAGATTGAAGGTTAAGAAGGTCTAAAATCCCATTTAGCCCCTAGAATTGGACTTGTGGAGGGGTCTAAAAATTAACGTCTGAATTTGGACAATCTTTAAATGCAGTTTTGTAGTGTTGGTCAAAACTAGGAAATAGAGATATCAAACTTGAAAATCGGTTGAGATTTGTAATAGTTATGGCAGATCTAACCTTCGATGTGCTATATATTGGCCAAATGTTAGCTGTTTTTTTCAAGCTTTATGCCATCTTGTATCGGAGTGTTAAGAAAATCTATAAATATATGCTAGAATTTTATTATTTTTATTATTGAATGGGCATTTTAATAAAATTAACAATGACATATGTAAGTTATTTACATTTACTTGTGAATTGGGAGCTCCCAACGAACAGGTCCTTGTTATGTAAATTGTATGTGTTACAACAGCCAAAGCGAATATCCTTAATACGAAGCGATCGAATAAAGCCGTATCGAGGTATTGCCATAAAAAGTGTTTGTGAATAATGAAATTGGCAATAAACTGCACAATGCTGATGGACTATGAGCACCTGCCGCATGACTGGCTGCACTTTACGACCAGAGAGCGACAGAGGAGAAGTGTGAGAAAGAGAAACTGAAAGAGAAAAAGAGGGAGAGTCGGTTAACCCTCTGCGAGACTCTGTCTTCATTTGGCAAATCCATGCGACCTCTAAAGCGCCTTGTGGCACAGTTAAGACGTCGTCAGACGATATCGTTGAGGTTGACGCATTTGATGATTGATGTTGCGGTGGTTGTTGTTCATCCGCGGAGCAGCAATCGAGTCGCTGAGCACGAACCCTAAAACCGCACATGTCGTATACGTAATAAAAGCAACTTTGGCTCGCATACAAACTTTTATGAGGTGTCTCGTTTTTCATTTTTCGTTTTGCGGTTTTTACTTTTTTTATATTTTTCTCCCATTCGTTTTGTTCAATTGTAAATTGCAATTGTTCATTTGTTCTTTCGCCTCCAGCGACTGTGTTCTATTGCTTTTCCTCAAACGAAAAATTGCCATCAATCAATTAAAAAAAAACCATTTGGTTCAATCGTTTGATTTATTTGCTGTTCAGTGTATCAAACAATTTACAAATACTCTTGTTAATGTTTGTTGCATTGCTGGAGGGCGCGCTTTTTAATTGACCTCTCAGCGGGTCAATGTTTTGAATTGTTGCCGTCTTCTTTCAATTGAGGAACACGAGTTGTGGTCGTATGTGCATGTGTGTGTGTGTTCCTTTGATGGGAAAATCGTTTAATTGACGCATGCCTCATTTTATGGCAAAGGTATTGCTAATTGGGGCATGCAACACATTCAGACCAAGTGTGGGAAAGCTTTGACAACTCCCAGCTGCCAGCATCAATGTAATTTAAGCTTTACTCTTGTCATACATTTAGGATAATTATAATTTTTCGCAGTAATCTTGCTGAGAAGAATTTATATTAATGACTGTAGAGCATCCAAATTGTGCTCCACTAAGGCCAAGTAAGTCCATGACAGATGTCCTTGCTGTCCTGACATGTTGCCATAGAACAGCATGCATACAAATATGGGTAGCCTAATAAAGATTGCCAGGCAGTATCTGTGAGACCTGGGCATGCTGTCAGCTCAAAATTCCAAAGTACTGAGGTCGATGCTATCTGATTACGACATTAAAACGTCAACTGCTCTGGCAGCTGGCTGAGGTCCTTCGGATCGACATGGTAATGCCACAGAATCACGTCAAATGAGTAAAAGTGCTACATCTACTGAAGTGACGGCAGGCAAAGTGCGGAAGAGTGCCAACGTAGTCAGCCAGGAAACAGGCAATGGGAAAATGCACACATACACAGTCACAAATACATACACATGTGTGTATATACAGAAACTGGCAGCGTCAACGATTTCAGGAAAATGGAAATATAAAACACGTCAAGTCAGTCAGGCTAGCAGGAGCAACATTCAGCCGCATCGAGGGTAACAGCAATGAGGTCAATGAGTTGACACGTACATAAAACTCACACATACCAAGTCTCCAACTCATGCTCATGTTCATGCTCAGTCTCATGGTGTATACTGCAAGAACTTTTAGCTGACGCTTGAGGGGATCGCCTCAGCCTTGCGAGGAGGCGAGGAGACCTCAATGCATGCATGCATTCCCTGCCCGAGGAGTGTGAGTATCATGACCAAGTGATACAGTTTCTGGCATACATATCATATTTGCCATGCATTCAACAGCAGCCCAACAGCAACAAAAGACTACACGTATAGTGTACAGCCACATAAGGCATATTCTTCTACGGCTACGAATATTTGCTTGTATGTACTAGTCTTGTCTTGTCTTTATGTTGAGTTATGTAGCCATGTTTCAAAGACTGAGAGCCGTTGCTTTTGCTAGAGGTGGAGGTGGGAATGAAAATGGAAATGAGCATAACAACAGGCAAACAGTCGGGCAACTTTCTGGACATGAAAATGCAATTGCTCTAACCGTAAAATTTACGGTTTTCTCTCCCACACACTTCGTCTCACTGTGATCATTCTCTTTGAAATATTCTGCAACACGCCCACAAAAGTATGCTATGATTTTTCGTATTTGCTACACGACATGAAAATTTATACGCCTTTGTGGATGGCCAAACAATGTAATACATTTGGAAAGTTTGTTTTCGAGCACGTAAACTGAAATTGAAAGTTTTCTTAATTTGCAAATAGATTTGAGATATTGATACGCAAATAGCAGTACAGGAGCTTCAGAAATATTGTACATACATATATATAAACACGACATACTCCGGACTTTGACAACAAGAGTAATTTTAGCTGTGAGTGACTCAAGAGAACTTCGCTGGCAGACAGACTAAGCACCGAGAGCTCTCGAGTGCTCTATAGAGAATGTGCGACACTCAAGCGCAAAGTTTATCTAACAAAGTGCTTGTTACTCAATTTTGGCCAAAGCTTCCCTCCATCGTGCATTTTTTCTCATTTCTCTGTTTTTTTAACACGATATCCTGGTTTATCTGCAGCTAATCAGCGTTTTTCTGGCCTGACAGACATGCCAAACTCAATCGATGGGATTTCAGTTAGTTACATTCGTTGCATTCATAATTTAAGCGACCAACTGAACTCCTCTATCTCCCTTGTTTGGTCGCCATCCCTTTTGCTCTATGTGCAAACAAATGTTGTTTGTTTGCTTATGCCCGACATGAAGTTCGTACGCTTTTGTCCACTTCATGATGACCAATATGTATTCAAGTGTAAATGGATTTTCGGTTCATCTCACACATGCACATACTCATACAAATTCACTTTCAGTTACAGGCACATAAATATGCCCACGCATTCCCACACATACAAACATACATATATATGTATCTGAACTTGGGGATTGTCAAAATCCCACAGCGCTTGCCACATCCGGCAAAGGCATACAAGGAAAGCCTTTGAATGGGAAGAGAGAGTCTGCTCGATTTGGCAAATACCCTGTAATTTAAAATACCAAATAATCAGTAGATTATCTATGATATATTAAGAAGTTAAAACGATATTTTTAAATCATTATCATTTCTTCTGCCAACCCCTCTTACAGGGTATAAAAGAAAAACCATTTTTAGAGTTACCCTTGCATGGAATAGGCACTTATATTTGGTTAAGTGCTGTGATGTGTCGCCAGCGAATCCAATCCCCTAACATGGGAGCCGGATGTCTCGATTTGCTCATCAAATTGATGTTTCACTTTTGATAGCGCTCCGAGCTGTATATTATGTAAATTCCAATACAGCTTCGAGGCAAGCGGAATGTAAATTTAATTATTGACATTTTTGCAGGAACTTTTTGTAAAATGCCACACGGCAATAAAGTTGGTGTGCCAGAAAAATACATAACAAATTATCGATTCATATTTAACAGCTGCCAGCCAATATAATATTGAATATTAATACATACATTGACAGTCATTGGCCACATACATTAATATTAATTAATATTCAATTAGCTTGAATGACAGAGCACATGTTAAATGCATCGTTTGAATACGCTAATTGGCAGAAGCAAGAGTTTATCATTGTTATGCGAATTTATATCAAACAAAAAAAATTGTTAAAATATTTCCACATCACTAAAGACAAACCAAGCACTGATTAGCGTAATCAGGGTAACTAACTGAAAAATATGTTCATATACATATATCATATTGTTATGAGTAAGTAACTCGTTGGCATAACAATAAACTTTAGTTCGAATAACTAATGTTGCCACAGAGCTTAGCGTCTCATTATGAGCAAACGTTGCTAATTGAGAATTATCGCATTCTCGGTTTATCCTGGCATTCAGCTTTTAAGCCCAATTAGGAATTATGGCAAATAATACCATTATGGTCGTCTTTGGATCATTTTAAGGTTGAACAAAGTTCAAAACTCTCGTCGACGTGATATTTTTATATGCCTTGGCACGCTTATTGAAAGCAAATGGGAATGCTGCAGGCGAATCCTGGCAAGGACATGGCCAGGTACTGCGCAATAAAATTCGTTTGGCAAAAGTCTACCTGGAAAGAGTGTTCGCCAAAACTTTTGTCAATCACAAAACGTAAAAGTGATGCCTCTCACAGAAGTTTTTCTTAGACAGCAAATTGAGGGAAACTTTAGAGGACGCATTAAGTGAGTTTTTGAATGGCGAAAACCAGTATCAGACCTGCTGCTAAAACCCCATCAATTAAAGGTCATTTAAGCCCTGTTTTTATTTTCTTATCTCTTTCCTGAAGCATTCTCTCTAGGCAAGCATCTGCGTCTGTTTGTTGCTTTCGAGTGCCTGAAAGAAACTTTGAAACACTGCCATAGGCAAAGTTGGGGAAAAGTCAAGGAAGTAAAACACAACGATGTCGCAAATGTCGACAGAAACAAGTTGAAATATGTGTCAGCTGTATAGGGAAGAGTACTAGGCAGCTGTGCCAACATATCGACTGTTCCACACTGCGTATGTGCGATATTTATTGCGAGTAGCACAAATGCCGCTAATGGAAATTGAAAAGCGAAAATAAAAAAGAAAATTTCATTAAAAATGCAATTAAATGGCCAATGGCGATTGTAGATCAAATGCCGAACAATGGCAAAAAGCAAATTGAAGTTGAGAAAATAAACGAAAGCAGAGAAAATCCAGGAAAGTCTAAGAAAATGTTGAATGTGCCACATGGCGTATGCTTCGCAAATAGAACTAAGTATTTGTGCACGTATAAACAATGAAAAATTCCTCTAAGCTCGATATACACACACAGACTAGGATACATATACATACATATATCTAGGAGTGTAGGCATGCATGCTTGGTGGGCGTGGCACTTTTTAGACTACACAGCCAATTCGATGTAATGAAAGTTTATTCAACACACAAGGTCATAAACTTGCCCAACCGATGCCCTAGACAATCTAAGGACCGTGTGAAAGGATGCACCTAAGAAAACATTTGCAAGGGGTGCGGAATGATGTGGCGGTGCGGTGGCGAACGAGGGGAAACATTCTGATCTTTGCTCCATTTCGGTTTACCGTGTAAGTCAACAAATTACACGAGAAATTGGCAGAATATTTTTTCTCTCTTATGCGGCAATAACGAGAATCTTGTAAATGGAAGACATTTTACTCTCTCTAAATATATATATATATATATATATATATATACATATATGGTTATATGTTGTGTATGTATATGAATACATATCTACATATGTATGTTTAGATGAGTATGTGACCATGATGGTAACCTGCGGCGTTGTGGAATTGCTGTGATATGCGTATAGCATAAAATAACAAATGAAAATTTATTTAGCCAACATTTTTAAACTTACTCATAATGACTAGAGGAATATTCTGCAGAAGCTCAGATTTAATATGTAAATAATATAAAAGTTTACTATATGATATGGGTAGTAGAATGCACGTTAAATAATTAATTTGTAAGTTAATTTTACTCAAAAATATAATAAAATTGGTCATGTAAAGATATATTTATAAGTATATGAAATTTACTATTTCTGCGTCAATATTGAAGTCGATGTTGTTATTTATATGTGTCCGAAATCCTTAATTACGTTGGTGAATTTTAATTAAAGTTTAAACTTGATTTTAGAATTGTTTAGTGACAAGTTACGAAAAATAATCTAAAATCCTGCGATTAATTATTGAAATTGTATTATGTGGCCGCACAAACTTTTTCAATTTATCTACAACAGTTTTAAATGCATCAAGTACTTAATATTAGATTCTGATATTTATACAAAAAATTTAAAATTAAATATCTGTATATTTGTATTTTAAACATTAGGATTTATTGCACTAATCGTATATGAATTACATTCTGTTTTTATTCGAAGTCCAAAAATAATGTAAACAACTGAAAATAATTTCCATATTATCATTATATTAACAGAAGCTAGTACATTGAATCACGCAGTCAAGAAACCCAACTTCAATTGCATTACTTGTTCAGCGTATTTTTCTGTAATTGAGTTGCAAGTGGATACTGATTGAATTGTATATTCAGCTGGAGGAGACGTTAAATGTTTTTGAAATGCTTATCATATTTCCAATTATAAGACAATTCTTGTAAAAACAGCTCGAAGAAGAAGGAACAATACACTTCAGGGTCGAAGAACGGAATCTGTTCTTAATTAAATTTGCATTCGTCCTTAAGAAGACAGGACAATAGAGGCAACGTTCACTTTAATGCAGAACGTCAGCTGAGCTTGAGAAAAATGCGAAAAAAAAAAAAGTGAATTGTGGGAGAGAAAAACACACAAAATCATGAAGCGCGCAACAAAAAGAGAAATAGGACAGGAATGTTATTATCTGATGCCAACCGAAATATGTTCTTGGTTGTCAGCATATTTGGAATTGAAATTGAAATTGAATGTGAAAGTGGCATGCAACATTGACTCTCTTCAAGCCACAAGAACATTGCAATGCTGATTCAGTAAATCGTAATCTCAATATCGGATAAGTTATTTAGATATTGCTGGATGGTTTGATATTTATTTATTTATCTTTTTTTTGCGAGAAGGAAAGATAAAGCATGAGAGATGTGCTATGTGCAGGTAAATGGATGTTCATAAATTATGACTGTGGCTAATTGTCCCCCTGCCTTTGCTGTGTTTTTGGCTGACAATTATAGGCGGTCGTTAATAAGAAACTTAATAAACAGCTAGGCAACACTCGCTGGCAATTTGAGGAGCTCAATTTATATGAATTCGCCAGATGTGAACGCAAATAGCACGTAAAATGAGCCCGTTAACAATAATGGTCACCCGGAACAGCCCACAGCTGCCTCCCATAACCGTTACAGTTACAGTTATAATGATACACATACCGATGCCCACACAAACACAATCACACATACACTGAAGCTGAAGCGACAATTATGCAATTTTTATGAGGCGCACGCCAAAAAGTATGCTATGCCCTTTGAGGCAGACCTGCCAGCAAAAGACATGAACAAATAACAAATTCCAAAGCGACCACCACAACACACACACAAACAAACACACATACACAGTCACACGCATATACCGCCATTTTGAAACTCATCTAGAAACTGGCAACAAGGTCACAGGACTTAAAGCGGACTATGCATAGTTATGTGTCGCTGCGACGACGAAGTAAGCTCAGGTTCAGGCCCAGTCCCAGCTCAGAAATGTGTCATGAGTTGGGGGGAAAGTCACGTTAAGCTTGAAATATGCATCGGATACAGGTGAGAAATTGCACAGCGAATGATAAATGGCAAATGGAACTACAACTGCATATGGTAGCGCTAAACGCATAATTAAACCCATAAAGCAACTTGAGAACTGCGCATTTCAGCATTTCTGAAATGACGTCGCAAAATAGGCAACGACAAGTGGCATTGAGGCATGGGGAATGGCGGCTCCATAGCAAAACTTACGCTAATCTTCTCAGGAGTAGCTGCAGTAGCGGCACGATGCTGTGGTGTTACCGGCTTGGACATGGCTCAGTTGAAAATCCACAAGAGAATTTCCAATCAAACACACAAACGTTTCACAAATTGCAACTATTAGGCGCACAGAATGACTTGCAAGAACCTTCACGCGACGCGTTCTACTTTCTGCTGATGCTGAATATTTCGCGACTGACACGCTTTTCAACGTACTGCGTAGGCAAACAACAACCGTATTCGAGAGCTCAACTACGACTGCTGCTGATGCTGCTGCCTGGTCTTATCAGCGACGCTGCCTGGACGCAACGTTTGCCGGAAGCCCCACGAAGCGCAGAGCCACGATGTTCGTAAACCCGACGACAACGAGTTCAACGAAGAGGGTAGCAAAACAAAATGCCGAAAAATGTTATGGTAATGGTAGCTGTGTGGGTGGTGGGTTTAAGGGTAAACGGAAACGGGGGGATTTCGTTGGGGAGATACAGTTATGCCATTGCTCTTGTGTGTGTGGCAAGATGCTACGACGCAAAAAAAACGTTTTAAATTCTGTGTTGAGCGGGGCCATCTATATGTTGCCGTAGGGCAGTTAGTTGGGGCAAGTATTGGGTCTGCTGAACAATTCACATAGCGTTACCAGATGCTACGAATTACTTCAAAAATATTTGTTCATTAATAAAGTTAAGTAATAATATACATAACTTATTAAATGGGTAAATTTAATTGATTTTCATTTCATTTAATTAAATTTAACTTAAATCATTTCATTTAGTTCAACATTACATATGAATGTCATTTGGGAATGCGCTTTTTTTGTTATCTGGCAACGCTGCGTTCGCTCTGAAAAGTGCCAAGCACATTGCAAAATATCGTTGCCTACTTACGAGCGCAATGCTTTTTGACACCCACGCACTGTACGTTTATTCGTTGCTTTGTGTGTGTGCCTGTGTTGTGAATCTTAAAAAAAAATGCCTTTTGTTTAAGCTTTCATTCCTCTTCTTTGCTCTCATTGTTTTGGCGCCTGTTCTTAGTGACTTGATGCCGCTATTTCGCCTCTTTTCCGCTATCTTTCTCTCTACTGCACGTCTTTCTGTTTTGATGGCCTAATTTGGAGGAGTACAGTAAAAGCACCATTTATTTAGCTACCAGACATACATATACAACCCGATAACCCTCAACTAACTCAGCCACCTAACCAACATGCCAAATTTATATACATTTGTGTGCGCATTTGAAATTTACGTGGCGTAGGTCAAGCCGACGAATGCCAACCGCAGTATAGTTGGGGCATCTGTGGCAGCCACAGACAACAGTATTTGAAATGATAGTGTACTCTTCCACTGCAAGCACAACAATAACAACTTTTACTATATGAATATTAAATATAAATAATACAAAAAAAATAAAATTAAATGTGAGGAAACAATGCCTCCAGTATCCAGTTCAGCTTTCGAAATGGTTTTGAAAAAGTAATGACAACGAATGGGAATACGTCAACGAATGTGAATGCTGTTCACGTTCTGGAGCAAGTATCACGACTGTCAATGAACATGGCCATAAGTCTGATGAGTTTTATTCAGTCCCAGTCCCAGTTCCAGTTTTTTTTCGTTGCTATCTCTGTACTAATTTTTTCTCTTACTGACGCAGCATAAATTTTTGCGTGGCAACGCAAAGTTGCATAAAAAATGCGGCGGCCATGATGTTATGGAAATTTTAAGCAAATTTAGGAAAACTTCAAAGTACTTTAAAATGACTTTATTTTGGGGTATGCTTTCTTCACGATTCTTAGCTAGCATTACTTTAAAGTATTCGTTCGCATAAATTCTAAATATATACATTAAAAGAAGCAAAGTCTTAATGGATTTCTAGTCAATCAACTTAGCACACAATCGAAGTCTCATTTAGCTGATTTGCGTTTGTTTTATTGTAAATTGTTTAACTTGTCTCTCTTTCTCTATCTAAATATATCTACGTCTCTTTCGCAGCTTTTCGCACACTTTGCAAAGCAATCCAGAGGCGTAGACATAGGCAGCTGGTTAAACTTCTTAGCACTGCCATTGGCAAGTAGCTTAAGGAGTCTTTCAATTGTTTTGCTGCCTTGCCGCCTTAAAGTAGGCAATGCGCACAGCTCTCGGCAACTTTTTGCCATTGTTTGTTGACTTATTGTCACGCCTCTCATCGCCCCCTCCCAGTTTGCCACCAAGTTACGCGCCTTTTGTATTTCTGTTTTGTACGGTTCTCTTTTTTTTTTTTTTTTTTGTTTTCCGTCTTTTGTCTATGCATATAAATCGCAATTGTTGTTGTTCGTTGTTTGTTCTGCGCACCTGCCTAGGTAATTGTAGCAGCAGCAACAGCAGCAGCAGCAGCTACAACTTTGTTGCTGTTTCAGTTAATGTGTTGTTTATGTGCCCGCTGAGGGGCTGCTCCTCTAGGTGTTGTTGTGGTTCTGTTTTTCGCATTTTACTTAATTTCTTTACCTCTTATATCTTCCCATTGTACGCTTAGTGGGGTTGATGCCCCCACCCACTGCCACTTTGCCCGACAATTTTGTTTAATTAAATGGAAATTAAAATATTTCATTTGTCTTCCTGCATGTTATTAAAAACGCATGATTTAATGATGAGCGTGCAAAATGCTTCAATTAAAACTTTTTGAGCATTTAAATTTGTTGTTTGCGCTTGCAAATTAAAGGTGAAACCAAAAATAATTAAATCCTTAATATTCCACATGACTGTGCAACATCAATTTCAACTTTGTTTCCTATAAATTATTTTCTCTGCAAGCATCAAAATACAAACATCATCTAAAAATATATGAAAGGAATAAATTGATGACATATTTATATTTGTATATATGTGTACACTGCACACACAGACTTGATGGCAAATTTGTATTTTTTTTTTTTTTTGGGTATAAAATTAAATCGCTTACCATTCAATTTCATATAATTTAATAATATTTTGGGTTCTCTAAGGTTGAAACACTTGCGAACATTCAATGCGCTGAACAGTTGAAAAATTCTTTGGCAGAAACTTAATGCTTTTTAAATTGTGCGACACACACACACCCCATCCCCCTCAGCTAAATTCAAGTGTATGGCTTTCAAAACTGAATTACTTATGGGCAAACATACACAAACACAGACACACATATATGTACATATATATACACAGACATACCCAGACTTTAAGCTCAAATGGCAAACACAAGCAGAGGTGCCAGGAGCATGAGGATAGCAGCAAAGAGAAGCAACACAATTTTCAAGTACAACAAGAACAACAACAACAAAATGCCATCTTCATCAGTAGCTGACAATCAAGTTAGAAAGAGTCGTCGCACCCTCTCTCTTCCCTTCTTCCATTCTGTCCTTTTCGTTTCTCTTATCTGTGCTTGTTGTCTTTCTTTCCTTCATTCTATGTATGTATACGCTGTGTGTCCGCTGAGAAATTCATTTACACGATGTATATTCACGCAATATTTACGCACGCATTTATTTATGTTGCACTTTATTAGCTTTTTATCGTTCATTTATTTTGCTCGTTGTGTTCGCCGCATACCGCACTCTTCATTCGCTTTCAAGTCTCTTTCTCGCTTTTTATACATTTTTATTTATACACATATTTATATATTTTTTTTTGATAAGACAAATATGTGTGTGCTCGCGATTGTGAGAAGATTGAGGCAAGCTTAAGGCAAATTAAATGCGAATTGATTGCGATTTCATACTTAGTCTACAATGCAGCTATTTTTAGAATTGTCTGAACTTTAGGAACTGCCCCGTTTTAGCTCAATATTTTTCATCAATTAAATTTCTGTATTGCGCAAAACAAATTCAACGCTCGGTCATTGGCACACATACGATACTTCTTTATACTTGACTTACATACATACATATGTTTATGCACATATATGTACATATGTAGTATTCCGATGTTTGTTATTGCTTCACCCTCTTAATTAACAATGTTCATTCGAGTAAGAAAGATATAGAGAGATGTATAGAGAGAGAGGTAGAGAGAGAGAGAGAGAGAGAGAGAGAGAGAGGGAAGGTAGTTTGCTGTAACTACTCATTACCCACTCTTTAGTCAATTGGTTGTCGCAGCAGGCGCTTCAAATAGAGATCGGGTCTGATGAAGACATTGCTTCATTTTGCACAATTACTAAGAAAATTTCACGAGCTATTTACATTTTAAAGAAATTTATTTTTAGTCTGACCGCAAATCTCGCACATTGACTTTAATACTAGCATATATAGTATAACACGGACAAAGCGCATTATGAGTTTATATGAGATCATTTGGCAAATAAATTTAAAGGATAATTATATTAATATATATATATAGGTGATATATGCAAGTTAATAACCCGAAACCAATAACAGTGTATATAAATATTCGCAACTGTTCTCAACAGGGAGAGAGAAACTCTTGAACTGCTCTATATAATTTTGATATCGTAATTAGAATGATTTTGGCCTTGAACTTTTTGAATAATTTAAGAGTTTGAATAATTGCTGTTATAATAAACAGTATTCAAGTGTCGACCATACCCTATATAGAATGTGAGCACTTGTTCGAGTATATGTAATAATTTATTTAAAAAGATTAATTAAAAGAGCATGCCAAAGACAGGGCAACGAGCCAAGTCAAATAGGCACGTCTGAGTGGCGAATTTCTCACAGTGTATTTTGCACCCACATCCATAATGTCTGATCAAATACGGATTTATATGGAATATACTCTATGTAGTATGTATGTTTGGGTTTATCTGTGGGTATGCATGACTTTTGAGTTCCTGTTGATACGATTGTTTATTTAATTTATGCGGATTTTTGCGGGAATTGATAGTCGAACTGCGTGGCAATAAATTACGTACTGGCTAATTTGCCAACGCGTGTTTAATTATGGCAAATAAAATGGAATTGGGCGCCAAAACCATGCAAGCCACAACATTAACAACAACAACATCAATAAGTTCAAACTAATTGTTATATCTCACGCATTTTGGTCACTTGATGCCGATTACCTCATAAATGGTATTCAAAATTCTCACCCGCTCCACCAAACTTTCGGCACGGCGCGCAAAGGAGGCGCGTTTCTCAGCAGCGAGGGCAGACATGATTTAGAAGGAAAATATACAAAATATATATTTTTTAAATGGGATACTGTTCAAATTGCCTAAGACAATCTAACACACAACTGTTACAAGAGCTGCAAAGATATAAATAGAGGCGGCATTACAGTATTTATTTTAATTTAATATAATATATTTATCGATATTGATAACAACTATCTAAAGCGTATGATCGATCGATGATTTTATCACATGGTTAAAACTATGCACATATTAGCATTGTAAACAATAAAAATGTCAATATATATTTTAAATTCATATTTAGTTAGAATATACTCATATACATAACGAAGAAAACATTTTAAAAACATTGAAAAATCACACGCCAACATGAATGATGACAAGCGGAAAATGATGCAGGTGCAAAGGCCTGAAATGCTATAAATATTTCAAATTTTGGCGACAATATCAACAAAATCAACTGTCGCCAACACGTAGTACTTTAAATTATAATGAACTATTTGCATAAATTAGGTAGTATGTGAAAAGCAAGAGAGCTTTACGTAAGAACTTAGTACCTTTATGCGGGTGTGTGGTAAATTCAGCTGCCAATCACCACATAAATTTTATAACAATAATTATTAATAACTGGCATGAATGTGTTGCGGTTGCTGTTGGTTTTAATAAATAACTTCGTCACTTTTGACGATCGCCTATAACGCGCGACAAGATGTTTTAGGAAAGAGTACCGACGCTGAACTGATGACACATGAACGTATATTCGTCTTTTGTAGCCCCAAACCGAACATAAAGCGACCAAAGAGCTCTGGGAAGAGCAACTGCAAGTCATTTAAAGAGCACCAGCCGCAGATGCAAATGCATATATAAAAGTATTTGATGAACAATTTTATTTTTAAATACGCGCTCTTTTGTACATTGATTTACGGAATGAGAAATAAACAATCAACAGGTGGCGGTGACCTGCTGGTATTTTCTATAAGCAACTACGCTTCTGGCTACTAAGTACATATGTACTATACAAATTGAAGCTTATTATGTGGATTCATTTGCATACGAAAAGTGCACTAAATGAGTATAATTATACCTGCAAATTGTATTATGTATATGCTGATGGGATTGTCTAAACTGAGCGAATTATTTTTAAATTTGACAACGATTAATCTCGCAGCACACCAGTTATCGACAAGCCGCCACAAAAATGTATCGAACATTATAACAGAGTTGTTCAACACTCATGCAATGTCATCAATGTAGATGGAATCGACCGACCACCACCGTATATCGTCCGAGCAAATGTTGTGCTAAGTACTTTTAAGACAGTTAAATCTTGTTTAAAATAGTTAAACGACGTGTAACGACGGCATCAAATTGACGCACCAAAATGGCAACTCGCGGCGGTCCAATGGTCGCGGGCACAGACGGCAATGACTTCGAATTCCGACAGAAAGTGGCAAACACATATCAAATTAGGTTAATAACACTTTCCAATCGCCCCGTAAAATTATCTAATTACTTACAAGTAGCTGCACCTGCTTACAAAAACTATAAAGGGCCCTAGCATGGCAACAGACTGCAGTATTACTTCAGTTCCTGCAATTGATGTATGGGCCAGACAACCTGCTTCCCAGCTAGTCCGTCAGTCAGGCCAACAGTCAGCACCAGCAGAGTGGGTGGGCAAAGTGCCAGCTAGACAGTCAGCATGTGTGCCTGTTTACACTAATACTAATACCAACAACCACAACAACAACAACATTGTTTGTGTACATATTTTGGATAGCTAAGGCCGAGGCCTATCTACCAAACAAAAGGGAAACAACAAATACAATACCAATGAAGACATCAAACTCCAAATACATGTGAATTTCTTTTGACTATTTGCAGCTTGTTGAACAAATCACGCTTGAAGTACTGCATTTTCTTTCATGCCCTGCTCTTCTTCGTCATGCTGGCCAAGCTGACATCGGACATATTGGATCGCTTGGACATATTTGTGTTAGAAATTGAAGAGTTGGAGGTGCCACCGCCACTATGGTGGGAGTACGTCTGGGCTGCATCGTTGCTCACATCATTTTTGGGCCTATCGGCGGCACGTGGCAACAAGGTGCGCGATATGCAGAAATATATGATTGCCATATTGATAATGGCCATACTGCCATTGCTCTACTGTTTCGCCTATTACTTCTCCGACGTCTGGGAGTTTATGACCATGGATAAGTCCGTTGATCTCGATGAGACGGACATTTTTGTCTGGCACGTAAGTAAACTGAAATAAACTGAATATGAAATTGGAAATAATTCTAATATCTAACTATAGGGATTCCCCTATGGTGTGTTCTGGTATGCCTTCTGCTTTGTGGGCTTCCAAATACACGGATTCACCCTCTACTTTGCCTACAATCTAGTCAAGGCCTGGAAGGCACGCACTACACGCAAGTTTCAGTAGACGATCGGATTGAGATGTGGAGGGAAGTGTTCTAAATACTCGCCAAATTAGTTAAACGTCTCAGCAAAGATGCTCTAGGGCTAGGGCTAGTTGTAAATAATTTGAATTGCTAAACTTTAAAAACAAAAAAAATACTTAGTGCACAAAACAAACGAATAAACCAATTGTTAGATAAACGCACATTTCTAGAAGAGTCGGACATACTATAAAAAATATTTTCAGAATGGAAACCGAAACCAAAATCTAAATAGACATCTACTAACGTTAAAGTTATTGTTAATGTTACATACAAGTTACACAAAATGCAGAACTCTATTATTATAACAGAAAACATCTAAACATTACAAATATAAACAATTCACACATGCAACCTTATAAAGTCGAGTCGACAACAAAGCAACTGAAGCCACCAAATTTCCCAAGTAAATGGAAACAAAACCAGATAACAACATAAATAAATAAATAATTTTTCCGGGTTTTTGTGCTCTACTTATATTTCGACGTGCCTCGTGTTTGTTAGAAACGGTTTATATACTTATTATAATACTTATACAAAATACATATGTCTATATTGATATATAATATGAATATGAGTACATTTTTCACACTATTAGTTTATAACAACAAAAAAATTTCGAAGTGGTTTAAATGAGTTTATATTTCGTTTTTATGCCTTTTAATTTATTTTTTGAAACTGCCCCCAAATTAAATAAAAATTATATTAAAAATCAAATGCAATACGAAATATTGAACTCAATGTTTCACACATCATTACGAATTTGAACAGATTAGTGTATTTTTTCAAATGATAATGATGGTTATTTACTATCTAAATATGTAAGTAGTTTTTTAAAATCGATCAATAAAATTTCAAAAACATTTGTTCTTCTGAGTGGGTTAAAAAAAATGGCTTTTTTCTTTGGAAATACGAAAAAATAATTTAGTGTAAATTAAGAAATACGTATTTTAATCAGCTTGAATAATTTACACATTTACCAAGAAAGCAAAAATGTTCAATTTCTACAAAATATTTTCATATTTTTTTGAATGTTACATGTAGCTATATCCAACAGATTGAATGGGGGAACATCCCTCAAAATCCACCATATTCACCAGCTGATTGGAGGCCCAAGTTTCCTATGCAGCTGACCACCAACAGCATTGCGGTGTTTCAGTGACCATTTGTGCAGCCAAACAGCAACAGCGCGTCGGCTGCATTCGCAAGTTGCGCAACTTGCCAGCTGAGAGAGCAGAGTTTCGTCACTCTCTCGCTCTTCTTAATGACTCTCTCTCTCTCTCGCTGTTCGTAGCGCAGTTATAGCGAGCAGCATCTCCAGCATCCGTTTCCGTTCTCGCATTTTGCTCAGTTTGACATTGCCTGCGGGACAAACAGACGGAAAATTTTTCATTTCTCTACAGTATTCTGTTTTAATGTTTTGGTGAAAAGTAAACAAATCTAAATTCTAAATTTATTAAATAGTGAAAATTGCAGTACACTTTTTCGTATTCAAAAAAAAACTAAAATTAAATAAATCAAAAATGCGTGGCGAGGAGACCTACAGGCGCACCACACGCGAAAAGATTGTTCTGCGTGGAAATACCACCATACGTACCGTGGACTCCACATCCACGTATTTGCCTATGATGAACCCCGTGGGGTGAGTAAACATTACGGGGTTATCCACATACATAAGAGAGTGTTGTGTATAGGCATATATTTTTTCTTGCGAAATACATGTAAATGACGCGACGCCCACTAAAGGCGTGCCGGGCCCACTTGACAGTGCCTTGACTGGCAACCGGAGTGCAGTTTCCCCTCTATAGATATTGATTTTTATCTCATTCAGCTGATTTCATCCATCCGTAATGCCCGTTGATACTATATGGGAATGACCTTCGTTTTGCAGCATTTGCTGAAAAGCTTCTACTGACGGAAATATTTTGTTGACAAGACACTCCAAGTATATATTATAGTTATTTTTAAACGATTTACATAAATAGTTCCAAGCTAATAATTGTTCTTTCTAAGCTTCAGGACTGCTAATCCCCAACCTTTAGCATGTAAGCGCGCCATTAAAGCCGGCAAAATAGCAAGACGCCCAATTATTAAGAAATCATTATTGTACAAACTATGTGTATATATATATATATATGTATAAGTATATACAAATTTATGTACATATACTTGCTGGCCATAGAAATCGATGGCATCTTTTGTTTAAGGTTTGAGTCCACTTGCCGCTAGCGTGCATTGACCACAGACCTCAGGTAGAGGTAATAAATGAACAGCAACAAAAACTCATAGCTATACTTCCTTTAACCTCATTTCCCATGCATACACACCACACACACACACACACACACACACACACAATCACACACACATACACGGAGAAAGGTATTGTAACTACCCGCCAAGTAAATAATGAGTTGCCTTTTGTTGTGGATGCTTTCGACCAACGTCCACTTTTTGTGGTCAGTTGGCGTACAACCCTTGAGTTGTTTGGGTGGCAGACGCTCGGAGCTGCCCTGGAGTCCCATCGACTCGACGTTTATTTTCCAATCAAATATATCTAGTGAATTTTGAAATTACAAGTGTGAAGCATGTTTAATACAAACGCACAAAATTGGTTTGGCATGGGCCAATCCGTGGCTGCCGCCGCGCCAACAAATGTCAACGGCAATATTGTGAATAATAATACTATGGATAATAGTGGATCCAATTCACATACATTTATGCGTCAACGTTCGTTGACCAGCTCGAATCCGGCACTGGAACGCGCCGCTTTGGCCATCCGACCGCAATCTCCGACCAATGTCCATGTGGAATATGAAGTGGCGGTGCCATTTATGTCCGGCTATAGGCATACACCGTATCATTCGCTCTGGGATCTGCATCAGTGGTAATTACAGATTACAAACATAAATGAATATTTGCCAGAGTTTAACAATTTTCACTTTAACTTGTGGATTCGCCCTTCGAATATTCTTTGCTCTATATTATAGAATTTTAACCTTAACCTTCAGCTTTGCGTGTATTTCCCACGCTATCAGATCTATATTTAATTTTAAACAGACTGAAATATAAATTGAGTTTACTTGAAGCAACGCAACTATGGAACTATGTATAGTGCTGCAAGTGTCAAGTCCTTCACCTACTATCAGCACACCATTTTTACCATGCCATTTTCTGCATGTCATAATTACCATTTACGACTTTGCTATAATTTGCATAAATTGACATCTACTTGAGTTGAGTTTCTTTAAAAGAAAATTAGCATAAACACCTTAGAAAGTGACGTGGTCAACTTTATAGCAATATTTAAGTTCCCATGTAGTTGGCCAGTGCCTAGTTATTTTCCTATTGATCAGCCTTGTGCCCATTGTTTGCCCATCAATCATTGGGAAATTCTATTATTAATTCCATTTATTTCGAAAGTGTGCCAAGTAAATAATAAACAATTGATATCCATTATACTACACTACACTGCACTACACTACAACTACATATATAGGCCAAATATGGGCGGATTAGTTGTTTTAATGATTTCATGAGCATGAAATGTTGCTCCAGTTTTCGGGTACCTAATCAACAGTAATCTGGAGCTGCAGCCAGGAGAGTGGGCGCCCGTCTTCCTTATCAAAAACATTAACCCAAATATTTATGGGCGCGCAATAGGAACATATCCGGTTGTAACTGCAAACCGGAAGAAATATGGCTAACTGCGGCCAACTTAATTAGGTAGCTTGCTCTCGAAGCACTACAACATTTTATAGCATACTTTTTAGCGTGCTGGAATCTTGAACATAGTTGAATCTGAAGAAAAACGAAATAAACATACATATGTATGTACGGCAATTGCAGTATTTTAGCTGTTGCTGTATACAAAAAATGAGTTACAAGTTAATGACGATGACGCATGTAAATGTCAACAATAACAATTGTCGCCGGCACGTCAATAACCTGGGCGCTATTTCGCCTATTCACCCGCCCCCCACTCGGAGTTTATTGAACCCAGAGCTGTTTTGCATATGACAGGCCACACGAACTTTGCCTTCCTAGAAATTCCTGAGTATTATCTATGCATGTGTATGGATGAATGTGTGTGTGTGTGTGTGTGTGTGTGACTCAAGCAAGGGGTAGACGATATTAGACAAACTTTAGCCAGACTTGAAGCGCATACAATGTCGGGACACGCAAGGCATTTGGTAGAATTGTTGTTGGTCATGGGCAATGTCCACGAATCTTATCTTATCGCTTGTTACAGCTCATCTACGCCACCCACAAGCTTGTCGCATATGGCGCGCATGATGGACTCCTTGATATTGGACTCATTATCACCATTCGCCTTCACCAAAATCACGGCCACCAGCAGGCCAACCCGAGGCAATGCTGTCAAGAAGTCTACAGCTGCTGAAAGTAGTCAAGTCCATGCCTCAAACGCGCATTCTTCGGCCAACAACCAAAGCTATCGGCCAATCAATAATCTAGGATCAAATGCACCCAATGGCCTGGGCATTGGTGGTCCGATACCTTTGCGTAGCAAGCAACGTCTGCCCACACAAGGTTAGTTGGCAGATAATTTCTATGGTTGTTCTCCCAACAATTAAACTCAGTCTCCGATACAGAGGTTGCACCACAGCCCCGCTCCAATCAGCCCGCGATGCCATTCCCCTCACAGCAGCAGCAGGATTCACGCTGGGTATCCTCATTGCGTCGACGAGACCCCGAGTTGCAACCGACGCTGCCCTCCATTAGCAGCAATCTCAACAGCAACAGTCTGAGTCAGAGTCATCATGGTAGTGCCGGTAACGTTGGCATGGCTGCCACCAATACCACCACCAATCTGTCCAGCAACACCAACGTCGGCTTCCGCCTCGGACGCACTGGCAGAGCCTCAGCTCTGACGGCTGCTGTCCGAAAGAGTCGATCCGTGGAACGTTTGAGAGCCCGCAAACTGAGCACCAACACACAGTTGAATCTGAAGCAGAGGGCCATCAAGAAGAACTCGCTGGATGAAAATTCCAACTCAGATGACCAGGATGCAACAACATCGCTGGAGGATAACTCCCATGCACAATCCACCACCCATAATACTCCGCGTTGTTCGCCCAAGACAAAGGCAAAACATTTCTCGCCCCTCGGCTATGAGGGACACCTCGTTGACACGTTGGAGAAGGATATACTGCAGCGACATCCTTGCATCAAATGGACAGATGTGGCTGGGCTGAATGAGGCCAAGACCATCTTGCAGGAAGCTGTGGTTCTGCCCATTATTATGCCCGAATTCTTTAAGGGAATACGTCGACCCTGGCGTGGTGTCCTGATGGTTGGTCCTCCGGGCACGGGCAAAACGATGCTGGCCAAGGCTGTGGCCACTGAATGTGGTACCACGTTCTTCAACGTCTCCTCATCAACGCTCACATCCAAGTACCGCGGTGAGAGCGAGAAACTAGTGCGTCTTCTCTTCGAGATGGCCCGATTCTATGCGCCCAGCACCATCTTCATTGATGAGATCGATGCGTTGTGCGCTTCTCGTGGCAGTGACTCGGAGCACGAGGCCAGTCGACGTTTCAAGGCAGAACTACTGATCCAAATGGATGGACTCAATGCCAGCCTGCAGGACGAAAAGGTCATTATGGTGTTGGCAGCCACAAACCATCCCTGGGATATTGATGAGGCCTTCCGTCGTCGGTTCGAGAAACGCATCTACATACCGCTGCCCAACGGTAAGTAGTAGTTGTGCACATCCTTAGTTGACTCTAAAATTTGATATGTTGTTCAGAGGAAACCCGTGCAGCGCTGCTCAAACTGTGTCTGAAGGATGTCTCCCTGTCAACGGATCTCAATACCAGTATGATTGGCGATGAGCTGCAGGGCTACTCCGGCTCGGACATCAGCAATGTGTGCCGAGATGCCTCCATGATGGCCATGCGACGTCTCATCTCTGGCCGCACTCCGCAGCAGATCAAGCAGATTCGACGTGAGGATGTGGATCAGCCGATAACGCTGCAGGACTTCCAGGATGCTCAGCAACGCACCAAAAAGTCGGTCTCAGCTGACGATGTGGCACGCTTCGAGAAATGGATGGAGGAGTACGGCTCCTGCTAGTTGTATGGACTATGTGCTAATGTGGCACCATCTTATTAATTAATGACACCCAAGAAAGAAAGAAAAATACAAAATTATTTAGCCATGTGTACTTCCATTTCGCGACCCAAACTATTTTTAATACTCATGTATAAATAAAATGTGTATTTCATTTTCTTTTCTATTTAATTTTTTCTAGATGTTTTACATTTTTACTAAAAGCTCAAGTGCCCCGCCCCCCACTCGAACGCCTCAAATTCTGCTCCACACACACACACATACATATATATTATATATATACTACACATGTAGGTACTTTTTAAATATATATATTTATTCGAAAAAAATCCTACTGTAGGCTTATAGCAACAAATTGTATTTTGTAATCAACATATTAAGAAACGGAAAACGTAATAAATTAATCAATCAACGCCCAGAATGGCATTGCCTTTTGTTTAGTTTTAATATATTCTAAGACAGATCTAAGCATTTAGTTTATCAATGGTGTTCTTGTAATCCTGCTCGATGAGCACATACTCCTCCTGCAGCTGCTCCATGCGTTGCTTCATACTGGGCAGACGTGCCCGCAACATTTCCGTATCCATTTTGAATTTCTCCATTTTCTGAAGATCTTTTAGCTGCTTGTAGTAAACGGCATTTAAGCGTTTCTTAACTTCCAGTCTATATGCTCTATATTCATTCTCATCATGGACATTTGTGTACTTGAGTCGCAACAGTTCATAGATCTTGCGCACCTGGCGGGGATTCAATTTGAGTGCTTCGCGAGCTTCCCGCACCATTTCCTTGCTGAAGCCCTTAACGATTTCATCCCGGGAGAAGCATTTCAGCTCCTTGCACAGTCTGGCATCCACAAAATTTCGCAAGCTCTGGAATTCCTCTGAGGGATCCTCCACTGTTATGTCAATCACATTCTTCTGCGATTGGTAAAACTTATAGATGGTCTCCACCAACTGTGTGGCAAGACCCAGTTTCTGGAATGGCGGCAGAATAAGCATTTGACTAATCCGTGGCCTCTTGTTCTGCGGATACGCATAGTATTCATAGACGGTGGTGTAGCCAGCAGTGGCATACTGATAATCTCCATTCTTATTCTTATATTTCTCATAGCTGCAACGGAATTAGGTATCAATTTAAATACTTATTAGATAATGATCATGTTTACCAAATGAAATAACACCACTGTGCATCATCCGTGTCAATGTAGGAGGCGGCATCGACGAACCACAATATAAATGTCTGTAGCCGGGCAAAGAACTTCAGGAACGAGGTCATCTTATAGTCGCACTGATATATCTCGAAGTGACGCTCGCTGCCATCGTCGCCCAGCTGCGTATATTCGCTCAGTTTCTCTCCATAGGGCTGGAACTTGTCGGCTTTGTCGAGCGTCTTGAGAAACTCATCGAGATTGATGAAATAACAGCCGTCTGGCAGACTTTGGGCAATGGTGGCGACAACATCGTCGGCTTTAATCTCGCCGCCAGAGATTTCATTTACTCGAGTGTCGAACTCTATCCCCAGATAGATGTGCAGCGGTCCGGCCGTGTAAAGCACTCGCACATGCAATCCCTGATAGCCGAATATTGTCTCCGACTCACCAAAGATCTGATGGGCCATGGCGGGGTGGAATATTAAGGCGTCGTTCTGTATGTCTGCCTTATCCCGTACTGCAATTCGACAAATACCATATGTTTAATATACAAGGATACCACTGTTGTGATATAGATATATTTACTTAGTTTAAATTCAACAGCTTCCAGTGCATCGAGCACCAAATGTTGATATTCCTGTATTTGTGCCATTTTTATCTTTTTTACTCGGCAGCCTGCTAAATTGGCGCGTAAAATGTGAATGCAGATTTATAGCAAGCACAGTCAAACACTTGCGATGTGATGCAAAAGTTAATTACGTATAGAGCAACTCTTACAACAAGTTAAAATCAATTAAATACGTATTTTTCGAAAAAATAATTCGCAGAATATCGTGTCTTCGCGAAATTTTGCGCGGTTTAACAAAGGCTGATGCGATAGTGTTGTAAAATTGTAATACCAGGGCTCCGTAATGTTAATCTCAAAATATGAGTGAGCTTTTATCACTGTCAAACACTGGTTTCAGCCGCAGGTAGGGATGTCAAAAAATATTGATTAATCGATGACATCAAATGATTATTTTCGATTAATAATTGCAGTTAATCAAAAAATAAGTAAAAAACCGATTAGTTAATCGATTACTTTAGCCAAGTTTCTAATCTATGAAAACAATTTTCTTGTTTTGATTATTATATACATATTAATTTGTTAAGAATAGAGTTTAAAAATAGTAGCTTTGATAAATGTTTCGTCGTCAATATGTTCCTGTTTTCGGTAGCTGTAGCTCCTGCCTTCGAAAATAGCCTCTCACATGGAACTGATGTTCTTATCAAGAAACAATACTTTTTGAAATAATGTACAGCTTGGGGTAAACTGATTTTATCTCTTCCCATGCTGTGAGCACATCCCGCTTAAGCTCAAGCGATGGAGCGTTCAAAAAAAAACTCAGCTCGTCTTGTGGCTGCGTGCAATCAATTTTTTTCGCTTGTGAACTAGCGATTTGTGATGTGCCCACAAATCAAAGTCGCCATCGGCAAGAGAAGTATCACTGTTGCATTGACCATTTTTCGAAAAATGTTTCCAGACTCCGCTGCGTAACGGAGCCATTTGATTTTTAATCTTTGTGGGTCGATTTTGTGACAATTTTGGCGCAGTTCACAAATTGAATGGCTTTATTCATTTGAGTTCCCTCTTCTTCTTGGTTCGTTCATTTAGTTCTTAAGCGTTCTTAAATAAGAATCGAATGAGCGAACAAGAGTGAAGTTAGTTCTTTCGGTTATTTCCTCAAATAATCGATTATAATTGCAATTAATGAAAGAGCATTAATCGATTTAATTAAATCGAAAGTTTAAGCAAAATAATCGATTATAATCAAATTTTCGATTAATCGTAGCATCCCTAGCCGCAGCCAACTTAACATCATTTGTAAGCAAATTTGTGCAAAGTGTTAATCAAAATTCACCGCATATATATTCATTTTGCTTGAAATAAAAGTAATTTTGTAATAACAACCGCTAGAAGGTGCGGCTCAACGTTTTGTTTATCAAATTTAATATCGCCCCATTTATTTGCTACGACTTAAACGCAACAAAATGTAAGTAGCGGCAACATTAAAAATTTGCCTTGTCATTACGTTCAATAACAGCTTCAGAAGTTGTGGCAACAACAACGAGAACAAAAACTTTTCTGTATTTTGTAAAAATTTTGTTGATTTTTGCAGCACATAATGGATACATATTTATTTGATGGAGGCCGCATTACCAAAATGGAGGTGGACTATGAGCCAGCATGTAATGAGAAAATTCCTCAGGCTCTTGAACTATCCAAAAAGAATCCGGATGCTTTCCATGAATCCATCGAAATGATGCTTCAGTTGGAGAAACAGACCCGTCTGGGCGCTGACATGGTCTCGTGCTCTCGCGTCCTTGTGGCCATATGTCAGATATGTCTCCAAGCAGGCAACTGGAATGCATTGAATGAGTACGTATCGCTTTTGGTCCGCCGTCGCTCCCAGCTGAAGCAGGCCGTCGTCAAGATGATTCAGGAGTGTTGCACCTATGTGGACAAGACTCCCGATAAGGAGACTAAGCTGAAACTGATCGATACACTGCGATCTGTCACAGAGGGAAAAATTTATGTAGAGATTGAACGTGCTCGCCTTACAAAAATCCTGGCCGATATTAAGGAAGCAGATGGAGATGTTGCTGGCGCTGCCTCTGTTATGGAGGAACTGCAGGTGGAGACTTATGGCTCCATGGATAAACGTGAGAAAGTCGAGCTTATTCTGGAACAAATGCGTCTGTGTCTGCTGAAGGAGGACTATGTATCCACCCAGATCATTGCTAAGAAAATTAGCATCAAGTTCTTCGATGATCCAGCACAGCATGATCTCAAGTTAAAGTTCTACAATCTAATGATTCAACTGAATCGAGATACATCCTTCCTGAACACCTCTCGCCACTATCAAGCTATTGCCGAGCCACCACGTAAGAAGGCGCCAGCTCCCGTAGAGGCATCTACCAGTGATGACAAGAAAAAGAGTGAGGAAAAGAAGGTAAAGGAGGAGGATGAAAAGAAGCCCGAACCCGCCGCACTTGAACCCGAGATCGAGATGACAGATGTACAGAAAAAGGAGCTCACTGACAAACTAGTGTGCGCTGTGCTCTACTGTGTGCTAGCTCCATATGACAACGAACAGAGCGACATGATGGCCCACCTGTCCAAGAACAAGAAGCTGGAAGACGTTCCCGTCTATAAGTAATTTTTATTAATTTCTCGATTTGTAATCGACTTAACTAATTTAGCATAATTGTAACAGGGAAATACTGCGTCTGTTTATGTCGAAGGAATTGATTAACTTTGACACATTTAACGCAGACTTTGGAATGGTTTTGGCCGAAAACGATATGTTCAAGGACAGCACTAAACACGGCAAGAAATGCATCACTGAACTTAAGGATCGTCTAATAGAGCACGTAAGATTTGAACACTACATTAATATATAAAGACATTTAATTGGTTATTTTCTGTAGAACATCCGCATAATTGCCATGTATTATTCCCGGCTGCATCTATCTCGCATGAGTGAGCTCCTGAACTTGCCCACAAATCGTTGCGAGGAGTACCTATCGAAGTTGGCTAACAGCGACACAATACGCGTCAAGATTGACCGGCCTGCTGGGATTATATATTTCACTACAAAGAAGAGTGCTTCAGATATTTTGAACAACTGGGCCACCGATGTGAATCAGCTTATGTCCTTGGTCAACAAGACTTGTCATTTGATCAACAAGGAGGAATGTGTCTACTCAGTTATGTGTGCTGTTGAGGAATAAGAGCATTTTCATTAGTTATATTGCGTTTTCTATCTGAAAGCCTGCCCATATATACATACATACATTTATTGTAATACAAACTATCTAACGTCAAATTTATTCTTTTGCAAAATTTGTATTCATTGAATGAACTACAACAATTAAAACCAAACTACATTAAAAAAAAAAACTTATTTTAAATTTGAATTCGTCACTAACAAGGGTTGGAGCATCACCATTTATACCGATAGCAGCTTATTTGGCAGCCCTAACGATAGTTCTATCGATTGTATTCCATTGCGATTCGCAGCTGAGCTGGGAAAAAGCTCTAACAATAGTGTTCTTGTATATTTTTGCCGACAGGAAAGCAAGTCTGGAGAGTTTTGTGATTTTTTTAAATAATGCCAAAGGAAGATTGTAAATACTGGGATAAATGCTATCAACGCAATGAAGCCCATTTAGAGAAATACAACCACCCAGCAAAGAAAATCGAAACGCCAAAAATGGCGCCAAAACGTAAACCAACTGAAAAGGAGGAAGAGGCAGAGAAAAAGGATAGTCCTACCAGCAGCAGCAGCAACATTACTACAGAGATGTCTGATGAGAAGGATGTGGGTAACTTTGAATCGGAGACTGCGGAGTTGCACAAAGAGGCAATGAATAACATTGCCGGTAAAAATTATATGGAAATATTGGAAAAGAGGATTCGCCTGTCCGTGCAACAGGAGTATGATAATCTCTGCGAGACCAATGAGTTTATTAGGCACAAATTTTTGGTCGAGATGCCAACTGATTTCTATGAGTTCTGGAAATTCATAAATACACTCAAAAAGGATACTATCAAAGCTGCATCACTCCAACACATCGAGTCATCGTTCCAGTTACAATTGGTGGGTCCATTTGAGTTTTTGGCCGGCAAATTTCACAAGGCGAAGATGGGCGAACCCGGCGATTACTTGCGCCACTGGAGATTCTACTACGATCCGCCAGAATTCCAAACAATTTTTGTGCGCAAAGGCACTGGCATTCATTATGGCTACTGGCGGGATCTGCCACATGACAAGGAGCGTCTCCTCCTGGCACGCAACGACAGTTCCCAAAACTGCGAGTTTAAGTTCATCGCCGGCAACATTTTCGATGCGTTCCTCTATTACTTGGAGCATGATTTTGCCGGTACCCCGTTTACTGCAACTCTGGTGACCGCTACCAAGAAAGCCATAAAACAGTATGTCAGCGAGAATGCCCTGGGACTTGCGGATTTAGATACCTTAACGAAGGAGCGCAACCCTCGAGTTATGGCCAAGACTTTCCATCGTGCCGGCATTGTGGTGCCCTACGAACGTAAATCACAGCAGGGATATCGCCCATTAATGGTCAGTGATGCAGAGCTGAAGAAAATCTTGGCCCTGTTCGAACGCAAGGATCTAAGCAACGACAGTGACAATGCCAAAAAGGCAGTGCTGGAGAAGCTGCAGCCTGTGGCGAATGCTGCAAATATAGCAGTGGATGAATGCGACTTTGGCACTGCCCTGGAGTTGGGCATAGATCTGTTCAGCAGTGGGCATAAGGAGCTGCATATGTTGGTGTCGTCGCTGCTGGTGCCAGCATATTCCCTGTTGTCGCGGCCACAATTCATAGCCATTGCCAAGGCTCACATGGAGCAGCGCAGCAAAGAGTTGAACCTCAGCATATTTGAAGTATTGAAATAATGTTCCCAACCACAAACCGTTTATTAAACAAATTAAAGATCCACTTAAGCATCATCAACTTACTTTCTCATTTTATGAATATAAGTAGGAGCTCGGTTTGGTGACCGGTGCATAACGATCGCTGCACGGCACGCCATGTTTTCTCAGCAGCTTTAGCACTGGTTCAGCTGAAACCGCATCCAAGGGCAGCTTGTCAACATAGATGGCATAGCTGCTAACAGTCAGATCCATTTGTTTGCGCCAACTCGCCACTGTGGAGGCAATACATTATCATTGAAATAGAGATTCTCATGAGTAAGCTATTTCACTTACGGCCAGCAGCGACTCCACTGATGAAATTGGGAACTTCCAGCTCCTCGATGCATTCAGGATTACCGTTGCCTTCTATGCTACGAATAATGCACAGATCATCACTATACCTGTTGATCTCCTCACTTTTGTAGTCAATCTTTGGCTTGAGAGTGATGGTCATCACCTGCTTGGCTGCCTCGGCATATGGTATGAGCAATTGTGCGACTTCTCCGCTTTTCTGGACATCATCGTCAACTACAGCAATCAAATGCTTCTTTGAGGCGTTCCAATGCAAGCTAGACTCTTTTGCCGGTATTTGACATATCCGTCTTGCATCCTTTAAAAGGCAGTTGCTACAGAACTCAGATATGTTGAGTCCTTCAATAATCACAAACAAATCGCTACTCAAGAGCTCCTTATTCTGTTCGTCATCAAATTTCAACTGTAATCTGTTAATTGTTTTGCAATAAATATCTGAAGACATCGAATACAAAAATATGTTTAAATATTTACTAACTTTTCGCCCTGCTTGATGTTATTGAACTCATCCTCTTCACAATCATCCCAGAAGGCTCTTGATGAGGGTATGAGAACATCACCAAAACTCATTTTCGATTTTATATTAATTTAAGTTTTTATAAAGGCCTAAAATCTTAATGACTAGTTTGATTTAATTTCTCTCTAGTCATTGGGACTTATATCGATTAATTTTAGCGATAACTTTGTAAGTTTTTTCAGCTAACGGCTGTAAATATTCACCTCAAATCGAACTTTTTTTCAAAGATATATTGTTTGTTAAATTAATTTAATTTTTTTGCATAAATAGGGATTAAACGCAATATTTTTGTTTCATCATAATTGCGATATTTCGCAAATCGATAACATTCATTAATGCAACGAGTACAGTTGGCGCTGCCATATCAATCAATCAACGCGATAGCTTTCGTTTGATAAATCGTCTATCGGTGCTTTTGACATCCTTACTGTGGAAGCTCGCACAAATTGATTTTTCTGCATTTATAATAATAACGATCACGGAAATTCTCTAATTATCTTGTGAGCTATAGCGAATTAATAAATCACTTTTAAGTAAAGTGTCTATTCACGATGACGACAACTTCCCAAGTAGACCAGGTAAGCCAAAAAGGACACACAGCAACCCCTTACTCATTTTCCCCAATGCACATTCTTAATGTGAAAGTCCTCTGCAAATAAAAAAAATGCCGCCATCATGAAAATGAAATGTATTGCAGAAACGCGCCCAAATTAAGCTTAAACATGATCTGGAACCATTTCGAAATGCCATTGTGGGTGCTTACGGCGTTCTGACTTGGGAGAAGCAGTATTATGCCGGTGTGGTCGTGGGAGTCATAAGCTTTATGTATCTGTTGCTCTGGTACATGGACTTGTCCTTCATCACACTATTCTCTCTGCTGACATTACTGGCATTCTTCATGGACTTTTTCATACCATTGGTGTCGCGTCTCGTTTGCAGCACTGGGAAATGGGATGGTGAGCAAGAGGCCAAATTCGAGGAAATATGCGGCCTGTTGCACAGTATCAAAACTGGTATAGTCGACTGGTATGATTATCTATTCAAGGAAAGGAAGCCGACATTGGTATGTTTTCAAACATTCTTCAAATTCTACCCCTAGTTATATTTACAAACGATCTTTTTGCAGGTTATGATTGCAATTAGTGCTGGCCTCTTGGCTTTGGCCTGGATTGGAGCTGTTTTTAATAATCTGATGCTAATGTATTTAGCCACTGTGTTGGTAGCCTTGTGGCCAGGATTAAATGAGAAGGATGTGTTCAAGTCCGTCATACAGAAGGCTACCAAGATAGTCAACGACAAAATTCAAAGCGGCAAACAGAAGCTGCAGTAAAGAACATCCAAGAATGTTTTTCATTTAAAATGATTTTTATTTCTGACACACATTTCATTCATTCAACATATTTACCAAAAAATTAAAGAAACACATTGCTAAGTCATTATCATCTTTACCGCATTACACCACAATCATAATTACAAAATAAATACTTATATTTAGTACGTACTAATATCATAAATGCCAAGTATACTGTGCGCATATTGAGTCACTAAGTATTGTCCCCCAACCGAGTCCAACTATATTAATATATATATTTATATCAGATTTTGGATTTCCTAAATGCCACCACATTTCTAGCTTTAAGTTCGTATTGTGTATGGAGGGAGCCCTAAGAATCTCAATGAAACATAAAGACAAGACATTTGTGATTATTTTGTGAGTTAGTTGAAATTTTATAATTATATCCCCAGCAAAGATATACAAGTCTACGCGATGAAACAAACATACTTACAAACATATTTAAATAAAGTATTCAAGTGAATTCATAATTAAGTTTAATACAGTTCTTTTTTCTGCTATTTATTATTTTTACAAGTTTCCTTGTTGATGATATTACCGGCCACGCCCTTCCCGAGATCTGGAACGTGTTCGAGAACGCGCATGTTTACTCTTCTTGGTTTTCTTTTTATTGTGCTTGCTCGGATGTCGGCGCCGAGAGCGTTCATCGGAGCTGCTCTCGTTGTCGTCGGAGCTATTAGAAGTTTGACGACTACGATGGGTTTTACTTTTAGATTTCTTAGATTTTTTCTTGGACTTGCTGTTTCTGCTGCTAGACTTCTTTTTCTTACGCTCATATGCAGAGTCCGAATCACTTTCTGTTGATTCCCCCGTATCATCGGCTTCATCAGAGGAGCTCTGTTGCCGACGTCGGCTGCTTGATTTGGCGGATGGTGTGTCTTCCCTACGGTCGTTATATCGGCTACCACTGCTTCTGTTGTCATCATAACTGACGTCATCTCTTCTTCTAGATTCTGTCCTGTTTATATGACGATCTTCATATTTATAAGCATTTCGTTCCTCTCTGTGCTCTTTTCGTTCAGCGCGTCGCTCTTCGTACTTATACTCTCTGTCTGCGCGTTCCTCTTTTAACTCTCTTCTTTCTGTCTTATACGGTTTACTATCTTCGCTATTTGTGCGCTCTTCCTTAAATTCGCGTCTTTCTGTCTTATACGGTTTACTATCCTCCCTTGTATATTTGCTGCGTTCCTCCTTATAGTCTCGGTTATCAGTTCGACGATCTTCATCTTTTCTATAAGATCTGCGTTCATCGTCTCGTTGCCTATCCCTATCTCTTGATTCCTTTGATTTTTCTTCTTTATTGATTATTTGACCGTGTTCATTTTCTTGTTTCTTGTATTCCTCGTACTTTGCTGTATCTGCAAGAGATTAAAGATTTAGTTAAATGTAATATTTGAAACTGAAACTTGATATTTACTTATGCATTTCCCGAACTGAGAATACTCCTTCTTAGATACCGGTAGACACAGAAATTCATTGAATGCCTCCTTGGCACCTCCAATAGCCATTTTAACAATTACTCGACCTGCATGATCATCGAATCCTTCAATTTGACCATATTGATCTTTTTGCTTGCCACCTAGTATGCGAACATAAGCTTGCTTCCTAATTTCTAGGATTTCGTTTTTCTCGGGTTGTACTAGAAGGTTCTTCGCTTTAAGTGCCTTGTCCGCGCCCAATCCCATGCCCTTGGGACGCAAGAATGGAGCTTCATCCACAGGAGCACCAGCTTTCTTCTTCGCTGGAGGCGGATCAACCCAACCCATGCCCCGGAGCATGGCCAAGCCAAATTGTTGTATTGGTATTGATTCGTAGTCATCTAAGGTTGCCTCTTTGGCTCCATCGAGTGGAAGCTCGTCGGCTTTCAACGCAGGTAGAACAAGCTTTGTTCCATCGGTGGTCTCACTGTCATTGGCCTGTGCTGCGGCTAGCAGCTCACGTACGGCACGTTCATCTAAATTGGTGGGATCATTCAGGCCAGTAACTTCCGCTACAGACTGTGGTGCTTCATTGGATTCCTCGGGATCTGGCTCCTCTTCGCCAAGCAATACAGCGCGCCGTTTCATAAGACTTGCTAATGCCGTGGATGTCTTTTGATTAGTTATCATCTGTATGACCAGCGGCGCAACCTCTTCTTTTTCCCTATAAAATTAAAAAAATTAAAATTATCTATATTGACTAAATTGTTGGCAATTGCTTACGCGACAAGTTTTATTTCCTTGCCTTCAAGGCATTTTATTAGTTCCACCTTGGGCTGCTCTTTTGGGGCCTTACTTGGCAGAATATTGGGCTTTTTAGTCAACTTACTAAACCCAAATGATATTTTTTTGGCATCCATAACGCAATATCTGCATAAATGCCGCTAAAAACGTTTATAAACAAAAATGCAACAGCTGTTCGAACAGTGCTGCCATATTGTACATAGTAATCGATATCTATCGAATCTTATTGCGTTTTGATTGATTTAAATTATATCTTTGGCATTGCATCTCTTTATGTTCAATTAAAATATATTTCGCAAAGGGATAAAATAATTTTAATAAGCTGTGAATCTATAATTAATGAGGATCTTAGTAATTTTTGTTATCGAATCTTCTCGAACCGTGCGTCATCGATTCTAACCTCAAAAATACATGTCACTCATTCTCTTTCGAGCAGCGGCAACTGCAAAACGCGAGGCACGAGTTCTTTTAATTTCGCTTAGAATTTATTAAAAAAATATCTAAATAAACATGTTTGGTGGACAGCAACCAATCCTCGTGTTAAGTAAGTTCATTATTTTCATTAAAATTGAGCTAAATATAATAACATTGTGTGAACTTAGGTCAAAACACAAAAAGAGAATCGGGCCGCAAAGTGCAGTTGGAAAATATTCAAGCCGGAAAGGTAAGTGTGTGCGTGAGCTTGTGACTCACATGGCACTGTGTATGTGTGTGTGTGCGTGTGTTACTGTCTGTTGTTTTTCTGTGACCATCTGTTGAGAAGATAGTTTTTTTGTGGCTCTTTTTTAGGCAATCGCTGATGTTATCCGTACTTGCTTGGGCCCCCAGGCCATGTTGAAGATGTTGATGGACCCCATGGGCGGTATTGTGATGACCAACGATGGTAACGCCATTCTGCGTGAAATCACTGTTCAGCATCCAGCGGCGAAGAGCATGATCGAGATTGCTCGTACACAGGACGAAGAAGTGGGCGATGGTACCACCTCCGTCATTGTTTTGGCTGGAGAAATGCTTGCCGCAGCAGAACCCTTCCTGCAACAGCAAATCCACCCTACTGTGATCATTCGTGCTTATCGCGAGGCTCTGGAGGATATTGTTAACCATCTGCAATCCGATTTGAGTGTCCAGCTGGATGTGAAGAACAAGGCCAAAATGGCTGAGGTTGTCAAGGCTTGCGTTGGCACCAAATTCATCGGCAAGTGGTCCGATTTGGCTGTGAAGATTGCCCTGGATGCCGTTGAGACCGTCACATTGAATGAGAATGGTCGTCTGGAGGTGGATATCAAGCGGTAGGTATCACATCATGTTATCTAACTAAGTGTATAATTAACTTTGGTCATCTCTACATAGCTATGCCAAAGTGGAAAAGATTCCCGGCGGAGCAATTGAGGACTCCTGTGTGCTGAAGGGTGTGATGATCAACAAGGATGTTACACATGCCAAGATGCGTCGTTATATTGAGAATCCACGCATTGTCCTCCTGGACTGCTCTCTGGAGTACAAGAAGGGAGAAAGCCAGACAAACGTCGAGATCATTGGTGAGCAGGACTTCACTCGCATGCTCCAAATTGAGGAGGAGTTTGTGCAGCGCGTTTGCGCCGACATCATTGCTGTCAAACCCGACTTGGTGTTCACTGAAAAGGGCGTGTCCGATCTGGCTCAGCACTATCTACTGAAGGCTGGCATTACGGCTATCAGACGTCTGCGGAAAACCGATAATCTGCGTGTTGCACGTGCCTGCGGTGCAACAATCGTTAACCGTACTGAGGAGCTCACTGAAAAGGATGTGGGCACTGGTGCCGGACTCTTCGAGATCAAGAAGATCGGCGACGAGTATTTCACGTTTGTCACACAGTGCAAGGATCCAAAGGCCTGTACCATACTGCTGCGTGGTGCCAGCAAGGATATACTCAACGAAACGGAGCGCAATCTCCAGGACGCTTTGCATGTCGCTCGCAATCTTGTTCTGGAGCCACGTCTAGTGGCTGGCGGCGGTGCTGTGGAAATGGCTGTTTCCCAGCTGCTCACCCGCAAGCAGGTCAAGGGACCATATACCGCCGTCGCACATGCATTGGAGATCATTCCACGTACGCTAGCCCAGAACTGCGGTGCAAACACTATTCGCGCCTTGACCGCATTGCGGGCTAAGCATGCCTCCCACACCGGCTCGGAGGTGTGTGCCTGGGGTATTGATGGTCAATCTGGTGAAATTGTGGATATGAATGTTAAGAACATCTGGGAGCCTCTGGCAGTGAAACTGCAAACCTATAAAACCGCCGTAGAGACAGCCATTCTCTTGCTGCGCATCGATGACATCGTCTCCGGCTCCAAGAAACGCGGTGGCAATGAACCAACCAATCCGGCCGCCATGGCTCAGGGCCACGAATAGGCCGCATACACACATCATCATCCACATGTGTATTAATAATGCTTAATATCTTTAATACTTAATTTAACCACAACAAAATTCAATCACAAACGAACACACCCCGCAAAACACACACACACACACTCTACAAATGTTTAACATTTCGTCTGCCTCCTCACCTAAGAACTTTTTGTTGCATTTGCTCTCATTAACAGTAAACAAATAAAAAAAATACAATTTGAAATTAATTATAATTAGATTAAATTTGGTAGTGTAACAGGTCGTTAGTTAAGTGGGGAGTAAAGGGAGTAGATTTCGTAGAAGATATGGGATTAGAAATTGGCAAAAAGATTAAAAGTAGAAAAAGATGGTGTAGTAGTCAAAATAGCAATTGGAAGATTTGATAGTAGGACTGGGAATGAGATTAGAAACTTTACTTGGAATAGAATTAGGTTTTAGTATTTTAAATCGGAATAGAAAGATTTTGTAGTACAAAAATTAAATAGGAATATTTAGTATTTGGAATTAGATAAGATATCGGACTTGCAATGAAAGAAAACCGTTTTGGAAATAGGTTTCCAAAATGGGCTTTTAATAAAGAATAGTACTAAAAAGGGGAGTCTATTTAGTAATAAAAATAGGAATATGTTTAGAAAAGGGAGTAGATTTAGTAGTAGAAATTGAAATGTTTAGAAGAGGAAGTAGATTTAGTAGTAGAAATAGGAATATGTTTAGAAAATGAAGTTCCAATAAGTAGAAATAGAAGTATATTTAGTAGTAGAAACAGTTAAAGGTAGATTTAGAAGTAGAAATTAGACTAGCAAAATAAGTTGTTTAAACTTAAATGTTTATTTCATTTCCCATTTATAAAATGTTTTTTTCATATAGCCGCTCATCCATAAGTTTAAGTACTTCCAGACCAATTGATGTGAACTGAGGATGCAAATAGCGCGCAAAGAGCTCTAAGCAATTGGGCTCCGTCTGATCCTTGGGCAGTTGCAAGTGGGACCGAAGCCATGCCAGCAGCGGTGGCTTATGGGAATGGATAATACTGGGCACACTCAGTAACAGCTGCGTCTCTTTTGTGTCCAATCCAAATGACGGGTCACTGTTCACATGACACGCAATATAAAGAGATTCGTAGGGCTTCTTTTTGGTAGCATCTGATTGATTCATCTGGCCAATCAACTGGTGCTCCGTATTTACCTTGTACCAGCGGAGCTTGTGCAGCAGCCGCAGATGCCAGCGAGGCAGAAACTGATTTTCCAACGCATCTTGATGTGCTGCAGAGTTTGTACACCAAATGGTCACTAAGCTACGCTCATGGATAAGCTTGGAAACCGGCAATAAAGCCAGTTGATCGTTGTCCATCATGGAGTAACCCAACTCACCCTTAGCACGCTTTATCCGACGTATATATTTGTTACGCCAAGGTGGATCAATGACAATTAAATCATAGCTTGGCAATAGTTGCGGCAGCAATGCCGTCAGCTCATCCACGTTGTGGTTATAGAAACGCACAGCTTGGGGTATGACGAAGGACCTTGGACTCCCATTACTTTCATTTGTTGTTTGAAACTTTTGAAATTGGCCAGTTACGTTGCTGCCATGTAGCTTAGGTATCGTGTACTCTGTTTCCCAATAACGCTCCAATTTTGTAAGCAGCGGGGTATCTTTTGGTTTAGGCAACTGTGCCAAGTAATCCTTGATATTATCCGTGTCTGAAGAGTCATCGTCGTCGTTGGTCTCTTCGAATTTCCGTTTGCGTTTATTTTGTTCCGCTTTGGTTGTTTTTGGTTGAAATTGAAACAGTTGTTCCTTCAACTCGTATACATCACTATTAGGAAGTACTTCGCTATATATTTTACTTATTAATTGTCTATGATCAAGCAGCAATGCATGCCTTCCGTCATTGTGTTTTGATTGCAATTTTAACATTTTATTTCAGCGATGCGTAGTCCATCGATATAAATTTATCGACTACACCGATAGTTGTTGCTCCTCAACGATTTATAATTAGTGTTGGGAATCGTTACTGATTTGTACACAAATTTCTATCGATTGTCTTAATATAATGAATGTAACCATAAGTTTTTGAAACTGTTTCGCATGGTACGAAGTAAATGTCCGTGCGGTTTCGGATTACCCCTACGATCATAATATAATAGTTCTTCAGTCGAATGCTGAGCAACAAATTTAACAAGCACAGAAAGTCCTCGAGATATATCGCAACACCGTATGGGCTTATCTTTTTCGACCCTCCGCAGCATAATCAGTGCGGGAGTAGTTTCTACACAGAACTTCTTCGGAGGATTATTGCGTTGTAAATTCATTTTAAATATCTGCACTTGTTCCTGCTGCAGCTTGGCAGCATGACGTTCAAAATCCTGAAAATACTTCTGAGTCTCGGGGATTCCATTTCTTTCCAAATTATAGAAGAATATGACAATGTCATGTTCGTAATCTCCATAAATACATTCATTTAAATTACTTAGATCCACATCTGGAACTTTGACTAACTCCTTGTATCCAGGTAAAGGGATTAACGACTCTTCCAAAAGCTGTTTGCAGAACTCGTTAAGATTTTCGAAATTTGGAATGTCTGGCCCTTGATCATTTCCAAAGAAGTGCACTTCTCCTGCTCCACTAACTCCGTAAATCAATGGAGGTGATTGCATAGGAAAAGTCTCCGCTCGATGAACATATCCATGCCAGTCAAAAATGTGTGCCGCAAAGAGATCGTCAACGAAAAATTCAAAACGCTTGCCAAAAGATTCAGGAGCAGCCAGCTGATACAACATATCGAGCCAGTGCGTCAGACTGGATGAATCGTCCCCAAACAAGTGGAGTATTATCAGCATGGGACGCTCCTCCGATCTTAAATTCCATAGTTTGGTGCCATCTTTTAGACGGTTAAACCTATCAGCGTACTTCGACGGCATCCAATTTTTGTAATTTGATGGCATGGCATCATATTCGCAATCGAAATATCGCGACATCATTATTTGAAATTCCCAACCGAACTGATACGTAAAATTATAGAAAAAAGTGAAATTACGGTCAGTTTGACTCACGCCAAAGCTATTCAATTAGTCAATCGAAGCTTTTAAACCTATCGATTGATAATACATCACTTTTATCGAGCTTTTAACTTTGTCTTATCATATCTTGTGGTAACTTTGCTTGGGTTTTCTTCTCGAGTGCCAAATTAATTTCTAGCTCGACAAAGACTTCCAAAGACTAAAAATATTTAACTACAAATCTGGGTAGGTAACTACAAATCAACAAGATAAAGTTATAAATGAAGTACAATTCATTAAATTAACCAAAAATTATAAAAATTACACATTTTGAAAAAATTAAATTAGCTAAAAATTAAACTAAGTTAAGTTCATTTTATTGAAAATGGTAGTATTTAAAACAAAAAATTTTTAAATTGTTTCCTAAATACATTGTTTAAAGATATTTAATTTGTAATCAGTTACGTTTATTTAATTAATTCAATTAAATTAATTTTACCGCCTTTTTGATTCACGTCACTTTTCAAGCTGCCCCGCTTGGAGAAAAAGTCTCTCGCAAGCCAAAAATAAAATTTCAGACTTCAGAAAGACTTGGAAACGAAAATCACGCATACATGTAAAGATATGTATATGCACAAATACATGCATTTGTGTATAGCCTGTGTGGACAGCGAACTACACATCCACACGAGCTCAAAACAAATATCAAGGGACGTTCGGCAGCCTTCGGCTCTGCTAAGACACTTCGTAACGACGCCGAACCTCCGCTGGGACGCCTCGCAAGAAAACTTTGTGCCAAAAACGCTTGTATGAAATGTCCAATCAATGTGTTATTTGGTCAGTGCCTAAATACAATGTTAATAGTTTTGTTTATTTAATTAATTTAACGTATTTTATTATTTTACCCCTTTTTGATTCACCCCACAAGTTTGTCTCTGTATGCCTCATAATTTCTGTTAGAATCATTATTTTTTGAGTTTATTTTATTTATTCGTCACAACCATACAAATATCGAACTTCTTCAAGACAAAGTTCTGGATATTTATAATGTCCTTCAGAGTCATATTCGATTAGCTCCGGTATTCTGGATTTGGCGATGTGTCGGAGGTGCCCCCTAGTGGTACAATAGTGGGTCTCTTGTATATTTAGCCTCCAGGCAACTGGGTGTTTTCCTGCGTATGCTGTGGCACTTTGAAAGCAGTTTGCTTCTGAACAATTGTCGACATCCACAGCGAGATAATTGTTACCTTTATTTATGATAATCACATCGATGTTTTCATTGGCCAACAATTTTGACAACTTTCTGAGTCTACGTAATTGTATTGGCCATAGATAGCCACCAGGATCGTACCACATTATATAGAAATCCTTTACACTCTCTTCCTTCAGTTCGTAATAATTTCGAGGTGCAGAATCAAGTTCTTCAATGGGATTGATTACGACGGCCTGATACATTTTACCATCAATTAGTTTATCACAGAAATCTTTAAGATATTTGTAATTAAATAACATGTGCATGGTATAAAGAAATCCCTTTGCATCTTTGCCAAAGACTCTGGGTGGAACATTTGCCCTGTAACTGCCGAAATTGTCGGGACTTAACGAATTATGGCAGGTGCTTATTGTTGATACATCAAATGCTCCAAATTGGATGCGGCCTGCATATTCCTGCGCCAACTTCTCCAATATCTCAAGCCATTTGCCTAGTTCCTTGTAATACCTATCAAAATAATGAAAAGCCATGATGCTAAGAATAGGACTATCAGTACTCTTCTCCGAGATATTATTGGTGTCAGGCAGCCACGATAACACCCTGCATCCATTGAATACCTGTGTATTCTCCATCTTAGGTGACTGTATTTTCACACACACAAAAAAAAAACTTGAATAGCGTCCACAATTGCTTGATATAAAGTAAATGCCTGGGATATCTGTTAAATCAGCTGAAATTTCACAATAAAGCTCATTGATCAGTGTGACCAGCATTTAGTAAAATACCTAATTAATCTGAAGTAACGTTTGTAGCGCAGCGAACATCAAATACTCTTCTACAAACAATCTTTAGATAGATATAGAATTAGAAATAGTATTTGAAATAGTAGCTGTAAGAGGAGTAGATGCTGCAGTAGAAACGTTCTCTCTAAAATAACACAAATATTACGAACCTTAACAGATTTTCAAAATTGGCCAATATGGCAAAATACTGACAAAATGGCCAAAAAACAGCTTCTTGAGCAAAAAATGAAATAATCCTCATCTTTGAGCAACCACAACTTTTCACACCTTATTCAAACGATTTTCAAAATTTTTGCATTTCTGTCAAACATATTTTGAATCTACATCAAAAATTTTTCATACTGTTAGTTTTCAATTTAGACCCATATTGGTCATTTTTGCAAAAATGTGAAAAAAGTGAAAATTTTAAAATCGTAATTTTTTTGCCCAATCGATTTCTGGCATCCAAATGTTTATAAAAAATTTTATCGCACTTAATTGGACCAAAATTTTAGAAAATATGGCCAAAATATTGACAAAATGGCCAAAAAACAGCAAAAAATGAAATAATCCTCATCTTTGAGAAACCACAACTTGTTCACACCTTAGCCGATTTTACATATTTATGCATTTCTGGATATGGCTTTGATCGTATTTTAAATCTGTATGAAAAGTTTATGACATGTTTTGAAAAATATGGCAAGCAACGTGAAAAATTGTAATAAACCTGTTTTTAAGTACAAAAAACTGAGACCTTTGCAACTTTGAGAAGCCATAATTTAGCTTGAAATCAACCGATTTTCAAAATTTATGCCTTTTTGTCAATGTTTTTGATCATATTTTGAATCTACAACAAAAATTTTTACATACTGTCAATTTTACTGTTTTCAATTTTAACCCATTTTTGGTCAATTTTGCATACTAACACCTTGCAAAAATGTCAAAAAAGGGAAAATCTTAAAATCGTAATTTTTTGTGCCCAGTCGATTTCTGGCATCAAAATGAGTTTATAAAACTTTACCTCAAATGATTTAAAGAGATATTTTAGATAATATGGCCCTAATTAAAAAAAAAAAAATGCTCGAAAAACAGTTTTTGGGCAAAAAATTGGAAACTTTCTCAAATTTGAGAGACCACTACATTTCCAAACCTTATCGGATTTTCAATATTTTTACATTTCTAAAAAGATTTTATTTTAACTCGGCATCAAATGATCTTTATATGTTTTGGGAAATATAGCTATGTATGATAATGAAAAGTTGTACTAAAATAGTTTTTTTGTGAAAATTTTAAGATTAAATAACTTTACCGCACATCAGGTGCGGAGATATTTTACAAAATATGACCAAAACACTTTATTAAAGATGAGCAAACTTGATAAAAGTATCTGTCATTATGTTACAGAAGAAATATTGATTTCTTGTGAAAAATAAGGTTTTAGCTTAAAAAAAGAAGTTTAGATTTTATTACTGCTTTGTGCATTTTGAGTGAATTAAATTACAAATTAGAATTAAGTAAAAATACTTAGAATAAAACAGAAACCGTCTTAAGTAATAACTAATCAACAAATAACTATTAACTACGCTTAATATCTTTGACAGCGTTTTCAATGCGCTTTTGTAAATTTGCATATAACAAAATATATAGATACTAAATTCTATAGTCAACTTATCCCCATAAGATAGCTACTAAAAAAATAGAGTGAGACGTGTACTAGAAGCGCACCTGCTTTAGCTTGTCGTAAATGCTGAAATACAAGGCCGTCGTTAGGCTTGACTTGAGCAGCGTGGGAGCGACGCCTTTGTATAGACCTCGTACTCCCTCCTGGCGCACAGTCTGTGTGAGACAGTCCCACACTCCATTGCATTGGATATTCTGGCCGAATGTTTGACGGTTGCGTTCAAATCCCTGAATTTGCAAGCGCTTCTTGATTAAATCAAACGGATACACAATTGTCTTGGACAACATGCCGGATGAGGCGCCCAGCACCAGTAAGGTCCATGTTGGTAGCTTGCTGCGATCTTCCACCTCGAAGAATGTGCAAGCCGATTCGCTGAACAGACGATAGGCCATAAAGTTGGTGCCCATCAATGGGGCAATCTGCAGCAATGCCGAGGATAATCCACGATACATGCCACCCACACCCTCCTGCCGCACAATGGCCGTAACTGCTCGAGTAGCATTACTGCAATGGAGATTGAAGATCGATTGTGATTATTTAATTGGTATTTTATAAATAGTAGTTTAACTCACCGATATCCTTTGCTTGTATCCTGTGCTATAAGGCGTGTGCGAATGACATCCAAAGGCGTCGATATAATGACTGCAGCAGCTCCTGCCGATGCGCCACATACGAAATTCGAGAGATGTGTGTGATCCTTGAGGTAATTGGTTTGCTTAGCCAATAGGCTGAGTTGCTCATATGTCCAGAACTGGCAGATCCCATACATGATGCTCAACACCTGAGCGGGATTGTGCCCCTTCCAGAAGGCCAATAGCCCCTCCTCACGATAAATGGTGCCCACAGCCTGGCTGATGGTTGTGTACTTTGAACACTTTACCACATTGTCCTTTATGGCGCCTCCCAAGGGCTCAACCTGCAGCTGGAAACGGATTTTGAGCACGTCCAGCGGTTGGCATGTGGAACGTGTTATAGCTGCCGACAGACCGCCCGCCACAATCTGATGTAACTGCTCCCTTGTGGAATGCACTCGACGCTGTTGACTAGAAGGTGCCGATGTTGCAGGTGTGGGTGTGGCTGACGCTGGGGCAGCCACTGAGCTGCTCGTTGTTACCGCCGGCGACATTTTGATGTTACTCTGTATATTCGACTGCCAGTCAATGGGCTCCTCTCTTTCTTTTTGGGGGGGGTTTCGATGACTACTACGACTGCCACTCACTGTATGCGTGTGTGTGGTGTGTTTGTGTGTGTGCTGATTTCACTTTTATTGCTTCGGTTGTGGCAGCGTCTTCAATGGCATTTCTGTAAATCATACAACGACAGCAACGACAACAACGGAGGCATTAATTTGCTGTTAAACAAATAAAATAGTTTTCAAAAAATTTGTGGTCGCTCTGCTGAGAAATTATTCAAGGTGCGCCCGACTTCATTCCGTCGTCGTCACCAGCAGCAAAAATTGTTTGCAAAACTTTTAAGTGTGAAGAAATAATGATGCAATGAGAGATGAATGAAAAGATCGTAGGCCAAACTCACAAAGTGTCATGCTTGGCGGAGCGCGTTTCTCGCTGCTTGGTTTCTTACCTGCCTGCCTTTGTTGTTAGTTTGCTATGCTCGAGATATGATCACAAAAAATAGACTATGTAGGCTCAAAAATGTTGATTCCATTTAGCACGAGGGAGACAACAGTTCGTTATCAGCGATTTCACTTTTGTTGGTGTTGGTGTTGTCGCCGTTCTTTATTTTCTTGTTGTTGTCTCTGATCTGATGCTGCCCGCTGGCAAAACAAATAAACAATGATAAACCGCATGCATACGACGTACGCATAACAAATGAATAACTCACACTTTTCAATTTTCGAAATATTTAAAAAACACGACTTTCCGCTGACGGAGTGCAGCGCCGACTGTTTTCTTTCGCGCGCTCGTCCGACGGCGACGCTTCTTCATTACAAATTACAAGTAACGGCGATACGATTGCGTCAAAACTTTCTTTTGGCGTGCGTGTGTATGTATGTATTTGTAATAAGTATATGCTGTCTTTAACTGATTTAGCTGCACTTTGCCAAACACTCAATAAACCGGTTTATAAACGCTTTTCGACTATGCGATACAAATTGAAAACAAAACTTGGCCTCCAAGTTACGTCAAGTGCATGTCTAGATCAGCTGTTGCTACGCTTTCATAGGGTTGCCATATAAATGTATGTATGACGCTGTAGGTATGTCACCGATATCGATAAATTTATTAGTGCTGTCACTAGATATAAAGCGCGCGTATATAAAAATCATTCAAATGTGCTCATATAAAATATAAATATAAAAGTGTATATTTAATTATTTACTACTTCCAGCCTATTGAGCCATTGGCATCAACAGGAGCACTGGGTGTTGGCTGATAGCCAGGAGGTATACTAAATCCGAGTACTTCAAAATTGTTATCAGCAGCTGGAACAGCTGTTGGTCCATGAACGGGATATGGCGGCGTCTTTTGAATTGCTGGTGCTGAAGGCTTTTCAGCTGGTGATACAGGATTAGGCGTATAGGGTACTGGAGCACTTGGCGACGGGTTTATCGCATTTGGATACAGGCTTGGTACTGGGGACTTGGCAGGTCCGCCGCCAGTTCCATTGGCTTGTTGCCCGTCGAGCACATAAACCGGATATCGCGGCTTAAATGTTGTGGACTCAAAGTGTTCATTGCTGACATCCTCCTGGAAGTTTGGCGCAGCTAATCGAATAGTCAAAAATTATGTTTTAAAGAGACAGACAAGAATGCGCTTTAAACTTACTTATAGCACGAAGGTTATTGGTGGTTTTGGGATTCTGACCTGGTCCGTTGTCATCTGCACTCCCTATTAATGGAACGGTTCCTATAACGAGTGGAAAATCTACTAACAAATCACCGCCGCCATGCAAGCGAAATGTTTTTGCTATAAAACGAAGAGTGTAGCTAACTTGAATTGGAGCCCTTTCTCCCAGACTTGAAGGTGTTGTGGGCGGCACTAGGAGGTACTCATCAAACTGAGCCTTGTTGTGCTTGTCCACTTCACCACAATGTTTATCGGCTATGCGAGTCTCTGTAGTCTTCAGCTGCTCCTTATCGTTGTACTTGCCGCGATAGGTGACATTTTTAAATAAACGCACTTTTACATCTTGGCATTGCACATCCGATTGATTGTCCAGTATAAGATGAAAGTGTATTTTCTGGCCCGGCACATATGCACTGTAGGAGGTGCTAACGTCCATTACCATTGGTTTATTTCCGCCAAAAATTGAGCCCCACCAAAAGGTTTTTTCCTCAATGCGCTTCAACGGTTGCTGAAATTGAAAGTAAAATTTATTTTGGCTATCGATATTTTTTGATATTATCGATATTACACTTACCGAAAGCTCGCGTTTTAAATTCAAATCATTGGGCAAAATAACCGAGAAGCACTGCTTAAATATATTATTATATCGTACGGCACGATCTATCGTCAAGGTCACCTCATGCTTAATCTGACCATGAGTGCCATTGAATGAAGTGGGCGCCTGCGGCGGTATTGTCGTCTGGAAGGGGAAGACATACTTTCCTGTCGGCAACTCCAGTTGGGAACCCCCGCTTTGGCCATAAACATACTTGTCATTACTGTAGAAGATCTCAGTGGCCGTATGGGTTTCAACAGATTTGATCAGTTTACCGTCAGGTCCAGGCTTCTCGACACTTTCCTGCCAGCGAGTCTCTAAGAATCCATTGACGGTTATGTAGATGGCTAAAAGGGAATTTGCGGCAAGCGGGGTATTTTAACATCAATTATGTCAATTTTCTAACAATATTATTAATATGAATGCTGTGTAGGTTGCCGCAATTGCACAAAGCAGGCCCCAGAGGTCAGTTCAATTTTACTTAATTTAATTTTAAATGCCTTTGGTATCCCCTCTATATACAGAAACTAAGTATATAGGCAGTTTTCGGCCAATTAGAAAACCAGTTTGAAACAAAACTTTTCTTAGTTGGTATTTCAGAAAATGAAGTTCTTTTTTTTTTTAATCAGAGTACTAACGCAATAGACTCAAAATGTTTATTTGTTTGCGGGCAATTTAATATCGTAGTCAACAAATCTGAGCTCGTAGACGAGAATAGAACTATTAAACCAATATTATTAATGATATACATACATATTCATCCATACATGAATATAATTGACCACAATAAGTTTCAAACGATTCAACAAAAAATAAAAACTAGTTTTGTACTCTCTGAATAATATCATATAGCCGACACTCTGTGGAACATTAGCCACCGGCACAATAACAAAAGAAATAACAATAACAATAGCAACAACAATGACGGCACGAATACTAATGAAGCGTCTGCGTTTGCCTGTGTCCCAAGCCGAAAGCTTTTTGACTACGCAATGGAATTGGATGAGCGGAGGGCTATATGACGTCATGCAATGGAATTACGTCTTGAATCTGCATGGACTTACAGCGAATGGTTTTGGAGCGTTCTGTGATGAGTTCAGCTGTACCGGACACGACCTGACCAGCATAGTAGACTCCCAAGACGTTGTCGAATGTAAAGTTCACTTTACTGCTCATTGTTGAAGGGGGTTGTTGAATTTTACGAATTGTTAGTCCTTGGTGACAGTTCGTGTCAGGATGTTTTATACGTGTGCTTATTTACAATGGGGCACAATGCGGAATATACGCACACATACGAGGTACAACGACCACAAAAACGTGTTGTGACCTCCACCACTGAACGCGACCAGATCCAAATTAATACTGAGGCCAGAATCCGATTAATAAGTGATGATGTGCGCTTGAATGTTGTGAACAGGGCTTGGAATTTTTGTTTTTCTCATTGGCGCCTTAGAATAGCACTAAAGTATACATACTATTATTTTAAGTATATCGCTGCAAATTTATTTTAAAATATGTTTAGCAGAATATTTTAAAGTTTCAGTTTCAGTATTACATATTTCAAATAATAGCTTTCAGCGCTTTTTTAAAAGATATATGGTAACGCTGTGATTCTTCTAGTCAGCTGTTATTGTGAGATTTATCGATATAGTTATCAACTATCGCGAAGCAAGCTAAAACAAAAGCAACAACGCTTATAGTAACATTTCATTAATTATTAAAATAGCTGCCGTGGTAAATTTAGTTTAAACGATATAGTGTGCGCGTAAATGTAATTGACTTTGACAAACATTTTGGCAGATGCATTTATTGTGCTTGTTACTGGCCCAGTTAATGAAATCATGCCAAAGATATAGTTGTATTACTTCTGCACAGTGATACTAAGGCGGCCGCTCAAATGTATCGCTTTATATGTTATTTTTGGATGAGTATTTAATAAGAGCATCAGTCCCAGAAGCATCCAAAGCAGAATGGAAAGTGAACGATTATGTATACGACTGGACAATCCGGAGCGCATTTTTCATGCCGGCCAGATTATTCGAGGAGAGATTTGGATGAATCTAAGCAAGCGGACAAAAATCCGAGGTAAATTTGAAATTTATGTTCATGATTCCTTTATATTTCACAACTAAAGCTTGAAGCTTTACCGGTGAGTCAGGCTTGAATCAAATCTCGGTCGCGGCCAGTAATGAATTTTTCTGTGCTTATGTATATTGTCCATTGTCATCGCGGTTTCGTTATGGCCGCATTGGCATACACAAAGAAGTGGATTGACAGAAACAATAACAAAAAGGCAAAACTGAGCAAACGCATCTCTTCGTTGTGCGGATATTTCAATTGCAAATTCTTTAAAATGTCGTCATTCATCGATAAGCATTCAAATTGCCTGCACTCTGTAATTGCTCTTCTTTTATTTTGGGGTCATTTGATTCAGGAAATGCTACGCGCGGTTTCACAGAACAAGTAGGGCGGGGGCAGGTGTAGTATACGAAAACAGTCTCTCTTTGCTTTTGTATGCGCTTGTGTATGTGGATGTATATAAAATGCTGTAATATTAGCTAAGACTCAGAGAGAAGAGAAGTATTTTTTGCTCTCAGTACAGTGATGCTCGTAATAATGTGTACAATTCAGCATATTTATATAATATAAATGTTTATTGTTTGTAAACAGATTTAATAATTATTTATTTTGAAACAAATCTCATATGAATAGAGAATAGAGTTTACTAATTGAAACGTTTGACTTTAAACCTTTTTCATATCAATTCAAATCACTGTGACAGAAGTGTTCTCGCCATATACTAAAGCTCTCTTCCGCTGTTACGCTCTTTGTGCGCGCGAGAGACACACTGTACTGAGAGCACAATACGCGACAGCTGTCAGAGTTAAATGCGCTACGCGGTAATTGTTTGGGCATTTTAGTCCATGCTCTAATCAGAAGCCATAGAATCCATTTTTGTCCAAAATATCAACCATTTCTATATTACGAATACGGCCATAGTCCGAAAATAGTTTTTGCCATAGATTTTATTGTTTCTTGTCGAAATCAGCAGTTACGTTATCAGCAAGGGTAATATAAAAAACGCGATTTATTATCGTAGCGCTTATACAAGTACAAGTATATATATGTATATAATAATCATATCAAAACAAAACATTTTTATGAGGGGAATGTTTTGGATGGTGTTAGGTTGTCAGCTTAGATGATATACATACATGCTAATTGAGAGGGATAAAACATACAATTTGGAACCTTTTTGCAGTATTGTTCTTTTTGATTTGATTTTAGTTTGTAAGGCTTCACAATTATATTTGATTAGTTGTGATAAGACCCCGCCCAATCAGACCCCTTCTCTATAGCAAGATATTACATATTTGTATGTTTGGCCTTAATTGAACACATCTTCGTAATTCGCAACAGCTGCCTATATATAAAAAATAATTGTGCATGCATCTAATCCAAATGCCTTTGTAGCTTCGTTAATACCGTATATTCAGCCCTTGTTGACCTTGTCCTTCAGAAAACGTTCAACGCGTGGCCAAATTTCCTTAGTTTCACGGCCTTTGAAAGTGGTTACGAGACCGCGTTCTGCATACCATGCCAGGACTGGTCCCATTAGCTCATCAAAAAGCTGTAAGCGCTTAGCCACTACTTCGGGCTTGTCGTCCTCACGTTGTGTTAGCTGTTCGCCTGTAACATCATCCTTGCCAGAAACCTTTGGATCGTTAAATCCAATATTGTAAACACGGCCAGATGGAGCGTGAATCCAGCGATGTTTTACACGCTCAATGATCACGTCATGGGGAATGTTCAAGTTAACAACTGCGTCAATCTGTTCACGTGCCGACAGAACTTCTGCTTGAGCGCTATTGCGCGGAAATCCATCCAATATATAAGACTTGTTGCCCACTTCTGTAATGCGGGCCAGCATTGTTTTTGTCACTATCTCATCCGGCACCAATTGTCCGTCCGCAATATACCTTTGTGCTTTCTTGCCTAATTCCGTGTTTTTGATAATATTCTGTCGCAAGATATCGCCCGAAGAAATGTGCAGGAAGCCAAATGTTTTGACAATACGTTCCGAGATTGTACCTTTGCCGGAGCCAGGTGCACCAATTATCACAGCTCGAAAGATTTTTGTATACATTTTTATTTGATAATAATGTTGACTTTTCGCTAAAAAGAAAACCGAAAACAACTATAAGATGATAAAATAAAATTGCGTGAATTAATTATTACTATCTAAATTTATAATTGTGATCCTCAGAAGCTCCTTCGTTTCAATCTGTTATTTTATTACCCACATATCAATACATTTTTCTGATAACCAATATTGAATGTCAATACGTTGAAATCGCAATATCCCATATCGAAGTTGTTTGACTTGGCATTATTAAAAGATAAGCCATTCAAATAAATTCGTACTACGACCGATTATAAACAGCAATTGCGATAAACTTTATTATATTATTATTTTCTCGTATTCATTCATTCTGCCTCTGCGTGCCCATAAGACTCGCTTGACAACAGAGACTGTAGCGCACTCACAACAAGCAGCATAACAACAACCTTACAGAGCCGCAAAACAAACAGCTACAACAACAAGCGTGGCTTTTTCAAGTTCTTTGTCTGCATGTGTATGGGGAGTAGTTCTCGTTCTACGTTCGTTGTTGTTATTGTTTTGCTGTTGTAGCTGTTGTTGTTGTGGGTGCGCTCTTATCGTTCAAAGTCCACACAAAAATACAGTGTCGCATCGTGTTGCTTGGTTTTGCATCTAACTTCTGTAAGTATTCGCAATTTTCGTGAATTTCTCGATATAGTTTTTCTTCTGCATGGCATGCACTTTATTCTTATTGTATATATGGCAATTGCAACGAATACTGCTTATGTAAACTATTCTTTAATTTAATTTTCATCACTTACACGAATTTTATTGATGTGCGAGTGTGTGTGGTGTTTGTGCGTCAATGTTGCCTAATTAACGAAATTTAATTTTAGCTCACGTACTAATTACAATAACTTGTCGCGTTTATTATTATAAATCAAAGTCTTCAGAGCAAACACATACACACAGCACAACACAAACATAGGGCAACGCCGTCAATCAGACACACACATTCCCTCAGAACAAGCTTTGGGCTTTAAAATTGCTTCTGCTCTTGCCGGCAGGCAAACAATAACTGAATGAATACAAGGAATACTCACTAGCGGCGCTTCAGTTTTGCCGCTTCAACTTCGTTAAGCTGCCAGGCTATCTATACTATGTTGCGCTGTATGCATATACTAGTGCACTAATACATTGAAACTGCTTTCCTTGCTCTCTCGCTCTCTTTTTAAGCGTGCGTGAATGTGTTTGTGTGCTTGTATTGGTGAACGCGAGAGTGCTGCCAATTGTGAACAGCCGGTTTATTTTGTTGTTGTTGATGTTCTTGGTGGTTTTGAGAGAGGAGCGCAGCACGCGCTTCGATATAAATAGAAAAACACACACACATTCTCACTCACATATACAGTGAATGCTAGAATTTATGCTTGTAATTGGTAATGAAAACAACAAAGTATTAACTGTTGATATACATATGTACATATCAGCTGTAGAGCAGTAGTAGCAAGAAAGAGTACAGAACTGTGAGACATTCTTATTACAAAACAACCAGCTTTATGATTTATTTAAATGTGATTTGCATGCAAGACATGCATATTGCTTCGTAAGCTTCTTTATTTTGGTGTTCAGGTTTTATGTTAGTGTGTTTGTTTATCAAAGATAATTATTACAAATTGAAGTTTTAAATATATAATCGAAAATTATGGGAAACTTAACACTGGATATATAATTCTGCACATATTAGATTAATGAACACTTCTAGCTATAGTTATTTCCAGATATGTCCCTATCGCCCTCAATAATACCCTGTTTGCGTTCCTTTTGTGCATCCTTGAGATAATTTTCATCCATCCCCTCCGTGGTATGCTCTACTCCCGGTGGCCGTAAGTCATGATCGGGACTGTAACGTCTCTCGTTAGTGCGGTGATCAAAATTCCAACGATGTTGAAAGCGTCCTCGTCCACGCCCACGTGGTACATAGCGTGGTGCCTGATAACGCCGTGGACTAAAACTGCGTGATCGTGTGCGCCTATAGCGGGCAGTAGGTGATGGAGTACGACGTGGGACGAATGGTGATGGAGTCCTTCGTGGCACAAACGGTGATGGGGTACGCCTACCCCGAACAAAGGATCGTGAGCGTGACTGTCGATCTCGCGAGTCATTGGCAAATCTTTGTTTATTACGCCAAGAGCCGCGTCCTCTGTACCGTGGTCCACCACCATAACGTGCGGGAGAATAGCTACGGCTACGACTAGGTGAGCGTCGTCTTCTCGATCTCGAGCGTCGGAAACGACCACGACTGCCACTACTGCGGCTGCGGCTGCGACTCCGAGAACGTGAGTTACCACGTCTTCTCGAGATGCGCCTTGTTCGTGAACGACTACGGCTGATACGTCGCCTGGATGATCGACTGCGACTTCGACTTCGGCTCTGTGAATGTGAGCTCAATGGAGTCACCAAACGCAACAGTCCGAACTTATCCATCTGTAGCGGACGCTTCTTGATTTGAAAGGACAATTTTTGCTGATGTTGGTCTTGGTTGTGATCATGGAACTTGGGCGCTGGTGGTGGTTCCTCATCGCCGATATTTGCGGAGGCAGCCGCAGCGGCATGTTTCGAGGTGCTCGGTCCCATCAATATGTTTGGGGCAGTGCTTGATGGTTGTTTCCGCATGGTTATAGGTGGCGTAGGAGAATTCGATTTTTGTTTGCTATTGAAAAATAATTCAAGCTTGTCCTTCAGTTCCTGATCGTTATTGTTACTGCTTATCAGTCTGTAAAGGAGATTGTCTAAAATGGGAACACCTGTCAAGAATCTCACTACACTTACCTGAATGCATCCGCATAGTCCATCTTCTTGAGCATTTGTAGAGCCGCTTCCGTTAAGTCCAGGGTCTCATTATTGCCCGTTGTCGATTTGTGTTTGGTTTTCTTGTTTTTCTCCTTGTCCTTCTTCTTTTTGGTCTTCTTTTTGGACTTTTTGTGCTTGCTGGCTTCCCTTAACAGTTTCCGTACACTGCTCATGGTCTCATCGTCATCAAGCTTGAACTCGTTGGCAGAGAGAGCGTCACTTACAGCCCGCTTATCCTGCTTTTCCATAGACGAGTGGGAACGACTTTTTCCAGATCTTTTTTCTAAAATAAAAAGAGGCTTGGATGTGGTTAATTCTATTTGGTACTTTGGGGGTACTTACGTTTCTGAGCACCATCATCACTGTCGCTGGTTGAACTTGAGTCATCCGAGGAGGCAACTGTCTTGGGCAGATTCAGTAGGGACATCAGGTTAGAGGTAGTGGCCTTTTGCTGCAAGGCATCCAGCGAGATGCGCGCCTGTTCATGCTGCGGCAGTAGATTTAAACAGTCGCTATAGGCCTTGATGGCATCGGGTATGCGATTCTCTTCCTCATAGCTGCGTCCAAGTGCTACCAGAGTCTCGCCCATATATTTACGCGCATTCACATGGTATTTATTTAAGGTAAGCGCCTTTTCAAAGTCTTTAAGACCCTTTAAGAAGCTTCCCCGATTCGCGTAGAGTGCGCCGCGCGCCACCAGACCCTCGACATTGCGCGGATCAATGACCAGGGCCCGGTTAAGGCATTGAAAGGCCTCAATTTGTTGGCCATTCTTAAAGTGCTCAATGCCATCAGCCACGTAGCTGAGCAATGGAAGGGATGGACAGGGATGTGCAATAATGGACAATTATGCATACATTTATTTTGAATGCATGTTATCGGCAATTCACGCCCTCATCCCGACTGACCACCGATCACGCCAGCTCAGCTCAGCATTTCATGCACTGGGCTTATCAGTAATTCTTAAAGCGGATACACCGCAAACTGAACTCAGCTGAGGTTATCAGCGGACAGCCGTGATTAGAGGCAGAATGTGCGCAGATTTTAAACAAGAAAACAATTGATCGAACTATCGATAAAATTCGATTGTTTCGTTTTTGGTCAAATATCAGTTGTATTCGAGACCATCGATTCTACTTTTATGTAGCACCAATCGAAATTTTATCACAAATTTTAAATTTTGTTTACAATCGATTTTCCTTTTAATTATCGAAACAATCGATTCAATTCACGATCAATTGTTTTCCAAACCTACTTTCAACTTACCGGAAGGCCCATTGGGTTGCCTGTTTCTGGCGTAGCTCCGAAGCATAGTCCGATTCCGGAAATGGAACTTTGGAGCTGCTCATGAAACTTAAATTCTCATCTGGCTGCAGTCCGTTCATCTGAAAGAGCACATCGTAGTTGGGATTTTCAAATTCTAACGCAGCACCCAATTCATCCTCATAGTACACTTCGGGCGAATGTTCCTTGTTATGTATTTGCCTGCGAATAATGATAATGTACCGGAAATATTCGATCACAAAATACCTAAGATTTACCGATAAAACTTGGGGAAGTCGTAAAAGTCGCAAAGGCCCAGTTTTATGTAGGGATTCTTGTTGTGCACACCCAACATGCCCAGTGACAGTCGCTCCACGTCAGCGGATACGTTGCACACTTCGCAGCGTATGAAATCATTGGCGGCAAATGGACGCGGGTTGCCCTTCCTGTCGAGCGGCAGTGGCCCCAATTGATCATGCGTTATGATGGCCTAAAATAATGAAAAACATTTCTTCGTAATATGTTTGATTTGACTTCGGGATTAGTAGCTCACCTTAATGGGTATATCGGCTAGGTAGAAGTGTAGAGGCTCCGCTGTGCAGAGTGGCTTGACTACAATGCGTGTGGCACTGCCCACAATGATCTTTTGTACCATGGCACAGATGATGTCACCCTGCTTGAGTGCTCCCATGCGATAAGCCCACGCATTGCGTTTATCCTTATCCTTGACATTCATAAAGTACTCAAGGGGCGGTTGAGAAACATGGAAATCGCTAACCAGCTTCAGCCATGTATCTTCCATCACATTACCCACCAGTTGTTTGTCATACAGTTCGATCGCTTTGCGAGCCAAGAACTGATGAACCTTCAATCTTTTCGCCCGCTCCTGAAACGTGAAGTATTTCTGACGCTCCTGGTAGATACTGTAGTTGAGCTGTGTGAGATTCAGTCGGCGTAGTTCCTCCACTCCTCTCTCGTCATCCCAGATTTTTTGTAATGGTGGCCCATGATAGCACAGTGCACGTGCTATATAATTGGTATTCATTTTATTTATATTTATCGAGCTGCACTTAAACTTTTACAATTTTCTCCGTCTGGCGTCCTAAAAAGAAAAAAAAAATGTTGAGCACATGATGATGTATATTTTCGGCTTTGATTTTCTTAGATAAATACGCTTTCTTTGACTGCACTTTGATTGTTCAGCAAATCTGTACACAATGAATAATTATTTGATTGGTTAATATAGTTTCATTACTTGCCTTTTGCATCGCAGACAATTAAATTAAATATCGCACTTTTCCACAACGTCAAATGGAATAATTTTTTCTCCATATAGCAATTTAGTGGTAACCCTATCATTATTGCGATTGTTATCGATAATGTGCTGCTCACAATCTTACGATAGTCGTGCTTGCGAGTTACCAATAATTTACGCTAGGTGGAATTTGGCGGTCTTGTCCACAAATTTCAAATATATCGAAAAATAGAAGCTAGTAAAAATTAACGCTAGGTGGCGTTTGGCGGTTCTCTTGTTAAATTTGAAATGTTTTTCTCTTACAGCTATTAAAATCCAGGTCACAGGTAAAGGCAAGTGCAAATGGATGGAAATCTTGCGCAAAAACTCCAATAATAATGAATACACACGTAGCCTATTCTATACGAGCAAAGAGATTTACGAGCATAGCGAAACGCCATTACCGGAATTTGAGCCCCGGGGCCTTGAACTCTCACCCGGCGAACATACTTTTAGCTTCAGTGTGGCGCTGGGACGCCAGTTACCCTCCAGCTTCAAAGGTAGCTACGGTAGCATCAAGTACAAGATGCGTGTTCTCATCCAAAGACCATGGACATTCGATGAACGTCACACCATACCCTTTACGGTTGTGAAGAATATGCCGTTGCCCGCCACAAAACGCAACAATCCTACGCCGCTGGAGAAACAAATCACCAAGACAATTAGCTTATTTGGTACTCGACCCATCACGATGGTGGCACTGTTGCCCGATGATTTTGCGGTGCGTGGTGAACCGTTGCGGATCTGTGTGACAGTCATGAATAACAGCACTACAAACGTGGAGAAACTGAGATTCAAGTGAGTTTCGAATCATTTGAAATATTGTAAAATTTCTATTCCATGTACCAGAGGTAAGATGGTATGCTGTGTTTGTGGTAGAAGAAACTTAGTAACTCGATGTCCCTTTGTCTCTCTGCATGTCCGTCCGTCTGTTTAATAGCGTCGATATCAGAACCTAGAAGAATTAGAGACTCCAATCTTTTGCAAAATGTTTTATTAATGATCTTTATGATGTGGATTATTTTGCAGCATTCTGCAATATGTCACCTACTATAGCCATATGCCTTTGCGTGTACAAAAGGTGGAATGTATAGCGATTGCCAGCAAGGAGACGGGCTCAGTGCAGAAGAAGAGCGAACGGAGTTTCGCCCATGAGCTGCTCATGCCGGACACGGCACAGCCAACCGATGATGAGTTTAGTGGCGTCATTACCATTACGTATGAGCTTCGGGTAGAGGCGGTGCTGCGAGGCTTCTTCAAGAATCTTGTGCTGAACTTACCATTTAAGGTATATTCGCAGGATACTTCATCCCGACTGAGTTGTATACGTCCAGCGTTGCCGCCACGACCGGACGATGGACCACCAGGTCCTGACGACTGTGGTACAACTGTGCCGGGCAATCCTTTCGAGCCGTCGACTGTGATGCCAGTCTATCCCAGCTTGGACTCATCCATTGGTTCGCCATCGCATTCATCACAGTACAGTGAATGCAGTTCCTTGAACTCCACCACATCGGATTCCACACTGAGCCCGGCTGTCGGTGGTATGGAGTTGTCTTATACTTCCGGTTCGCAGTCATCGCAGTTCGGTAGCCCCTCCACTCGGGTCAGTCTGCGTAGCGGCAGCAATGTACCCTACATGCCTTATTCGTCCAGCCCGTTGATGGTGCAATCGTATCCACCGCCACATCTACCACCGTATCCCATGCCCGAATCGCTGCTATACACCATGCTGGATGTAGCGCCATCACCACCCGTAGCACCACCAACTGCAATTCCAAGTGCCACAGCAGAGCTAACGCAACCGCAGGCCAGTGGCTATACTCAGTTGCCATCCACATCAGCCGCTTCCGCCTCATTTCTGCATCAGCGACATCCAACCGGAGCACATGCGTTGCGTAAGTTCAATATGATTAAAACATATATTAGTAAGTGCATCATTTAATAATATTTAAAGTTCTGGATAGCTCTTGATTTCAAGAGCAAAGCTTATTGCTTCAATGAGACTGCTACACTTAGATGAAGCAACTGCCGCTTATAATTCTCAACTGCTTGAAGCTACAGTTGTTACATATATATACTAAATATATATAAAAATTGTTACTATATATTAAATATCGAAAATATTATTAGCTAATAATATATTTAACTTTTTTAATTTAATTTGCAGCTCCGTCCTACGAAGAGCTCTTTGGCAGCGCCAATGCTCCACCTGAATCACCAAAGTGAGCACCGCGTGACCATCAAGTGCTTTGGAGTACTTCATGCCGCCCAGTTACATACACACATATGTATATCTAAGCTTTGCCTGGAAATGCTTCAGGTTTACTTTAGAGAGAGCTTACAACCATACCTCTTGAGAGTTGAGTTGTCTGCATCTCAAGCTATCAAATAGTTAGCCACTGTATCTCGAATCGTAACAACATTATGAATGCCATCCAAATAATCCACAAATATTTTAAATGACGCGCAAGAAATGTGTTAAATATTTTTATATTCTTTAAAGGGCTCGCTTTAGTTTTAAGATTAACTCAAAGAATTTGCACAAACTTTCTAGAATTTTAGATCCATTAACTAGACCAGGTTTTAATTAACTCCAAACTTGTGTTCTCTGGATAGTTTTTCTTAGCAACACAATTCTAAATTGAAACTTTACTAGACTTATTCAAAAATATGGTAATATCGAAAATATAAAGACAAAATTAGTTAAACCAATTTTATGAAATCATCTTTCTCGTCTAAAGTATAATTTGATGAATATATCTTTACCAAAAAGAGGAAACTTTGAAAAATTTCAGTTTTTAAGTATTTACGATTTTAATAACCTCTAACATAAAACAGCCCACTGTGTAAGCATTTTCTCAAAATCATCAAAAATATTTATTTTATTTTGCATTACAACTATTTATTGAATTTATTCTAATTTACTGTGTTCTTTAAATACACTGAGCTAAGTGAACAAATGGCAAATATTTTGAAACGTTATCGAATTTGTACGATAATGAATCTCGATTGATTTTTAGATATACATAAATACATACATATTTTCATATTTTGTTAACAACAAACAATGTGAGCATTTTAGTTTGTAAGCGCACAAATCAAATTGTAAACTATTTCGTTAAGGTGCTTTATATTCTTATATTACTATTACTCATCGAATATTTTTGGAACAATTTTCACAATATTTTTTTGTAAAACGCAAATGAAACGAATAAAAAAGTTATCATAATTGAAACTAGATATTTTTACTCTCAATTAACATTACCAAGAAAAACTGGATATGCCTTTATTATTTTTCGAAAATATTTCTGAAAGATGGAATTAAAATTTTTAATATTTTCTATTTCTTAACAAATCAGTTATAATGCTAAAATTAAAGAACTGATTAAGTAAATTTTAAAGAAGCAAGTGAGAACGCTATAAACCAGAGTGATCGACTATTAGATACCCTGTGGTAAATAACAGTGCTAAATTCAGATAAATTAAAAGATCAAGTTCCAGAACATTTTGTGATTTTTGACTAAATTTTATGGACTCCCTTCTTGAAAATTTTATAACAAATTGAGCACTCAAATTTATTTGAATTATTATTATTACATTTCAAGAACGAATTGAATGTTCTCTTATTATGATATTTTATAGGCACAATATATTAAATATTTTATATGATGTAGTTATAAATTCTGATATTGGGGCACCAAAAAATATGCAGGTTTCCCAAAATCCAAATTTAATTCAGAATTTCATTTCAATTCAATCTATAAAATAATGATAATTTTTATCTTTGCCACATAATAACTATAATCTAGAAAATTTCTGGCTAAATTTCTGTCGACATCAATCAAAGTGTAATAAAAGTGCGACTGGTAGTGGCTTGGCCCAAATGCTGCTGCTGGCACATCTTTTGGCCAAATACGAAAAATGTCAACGAAAATGGCCAAGACCGCAGTGAGCATAGCATGTAAGGAGGTGTATTGTGTACTTGTTAAATTACAATTTCAAGTGCGTTAACGTCACTCACCCTGTGCTGAGACGTCTACTACCTGAGAGCACCCACATGCCACCGAAAGGGGCAAGTGGCATGTGGCAAGTGGCAAGTGGCAACTGGCAAGTCGTTGGCTGGATAAACGTGCACGGCTTTTGCAACAAGAAACGGAAGTGTTAAGTCAGCTGTAATTGTTTTCCTACTTTTTGTTTTCGACTCCTTCAACAACAGCGGCGACGACAATTTAGTTTCTCCCTGCGTTGCTTTTCTACCCGTAATACATTTTTTTTGTTGGTTTATTGTAGTCTGAGCAACCATAAATTATATTTGTAGTGTGTGTGTGTGAGTGTGTGGATGGCACAGAAGGGGTCTCTGCATGGGAAGCATATATAAACAAAATTGTTAAATAATAGCGACATTTAACGGAAGCCAAATGCCTTTCATTCAGGGCCCCAAGACACGCGCAACAAACGATCTGGCTCTCGGCTCTGGTTTTATATCAAATTATAGAGGTGTTAAGAACCCTCAACGCACCTCACCGCATCTCGCAAGGCAACTCAAAGTACCGCACGTGGACATTCCAAGTTAACATATATATACACCCATAGTATAAAAGGACCGCCTCTTTAATGTCTCAATCCCGTAAAATTGCAACGAAAATTCGAGAAAAAAAAAATAAAACCGAAATGAATTGTAATTTAGAATTGTAATTTGTTGGGTTTGCCACGTAATAGTTCAGTTCAGTTCAGTTCAATTCGATTCGTTAACAGAAAAACGTGACATTTGCTCTTATTAAGTATACGCCATGTGTTGCCCAACAACAACATATATATGCATGTATATGTATTTTATTATTACAAAATAAGCCCAAACACGTTCAAGTTCACAGATATGTATTTAAAATTGAGCACACATCTGTTCAATTGGGTAGTGATATTATGTGTCCTGTTTAATATAAATTCCACAGCTCCTCAACTCTCCAATCTGTAAGCGACAAATTGCGTTGAGGGGCCCAGCTGATCTAGCAGCCTGTTAAACTCAGAAAAGAGCTGTAATGAGGATGTTAAAAATTTAACAGACATCTGTTACGAGCAGGGTTGTCTCGGCAGGCGAAGAAGAGGCGCGCTATGTAAATGTACATAATTGAATTTGAAATATTAATAAATATTAACCAGATCGGTATTAAGTCAAAATGAGTCCTGACAATACAATAGACCGTATCAAGAGTCTCTTTCAAATCGTTATTCTTCTTAAAGCGTTTCTTCTACTCTCTTTTTATTTTCGGGTAATTCCCCACTTCACACTCAATAAAGAGAGAGGGAGTGTATAGGGTGTGAGTGTGTGTTTGTGTGCAACATGTAGCATGTAGCATGTGGCAGAAACGCACACAATGAGCAAGTTTGTATCAAAAGTTGAATCTTAATATGCCTTGTTTGGGGGGAGTCGCAGCTGGGAAAGTCAACGCATTGAAATTAGTTTATTTGGCTGAAAGGATGTGTGGGAGTTTGGAGATTTGGGTGTGGGGGCGGTTGCAAAGTCAACAGTGAGGAAAATGAAAAGAAATTGGGCAAAAGTAAAAAAAAAAAAAAATAAAACACAAGCATATTGCCTAATGCCAAATAACCAAATCAAAACTAATCGAGCAGAAGTTACTGCTGCTGCAACTGTTTCAGATTGCTTGCTGTGTTTGCCGCTTCACTGTGCCACAGCAGGTGGCAGGTGGTAGGTGGCAGGTGGTGGGTGGTAAGTGGCAGCTGGAGACTTCCTTTTTGGTCAGGCTGCCCGCAGTGCAAAATGGTTTTAAATTGCCGCCTGATTGTCTTTCAACTTGACTCACACTTGTGGCATTTGCAACTGGCCATGGCTGCTTGCCTTTCACCCCCAACACCCCAGAGCCTTGACTAACTCCATCTCCATCTCCCTCTCTCTCTATCTTTCTCTTTGTCCTACTCTCTCTCTCTCTCTCTGTCAGTTTTATACTTGCCCCCCCCAATGGCAACTAAAATTTAATCAAGCGCACAAATTTTTGCACGTACGTATTTCTATATCTATGATATTCAATGGGCGCCTTTCAATTTTTGGCGTTTGCCCATGGTCCACCAGCTGTTGGTCACATGTGTCGTAACCGACCCCATCCCCCCGCTGGCACTCCCCTTCGCCCTCAACCCGTAATCCTGCAATCCGTGCTCTCACCCAGACTGATTCTTTGACTGTTATTTTGTCAGTGTGAATGGATATGAAACGAAGTTCTCCTCCATGGTTTGGGGCGGGCAACAGTTGCCCAAGATTTCGACCCTTTATGTCAGAGTGAGCTGCCTGTTAGGGGTGGGTAACGGGTGGTGGGGGGGTGGGCAGCAGTCGCTTCATTAAGTAAACTTTTTTCGTTTTGCGTTTCCTGGTTGTCTTGATGCATTTGTAGCTTTTGATTGCCGCATACACTGCGCGAAATATTAAAGTAATTTAAGTTTACAAATTCGGTTATTGTACAAGTAAATATGTATATTTAAAATACAAATATTCATATTTAAAATATTTATATATTTATTCATTTAATTCTCTGTATATACAAATAAATTTAACACATAATATTAAAAAAATATTTCAACTGTATTAAAAATACTTTTATCCAATGTTTTCTTCTTTTCTGTCAATTTAATGCAATGATTTTTTAAATAAAATATTTTTTTTTGTAAATTGATATATATCTTGAATCTTTTTTTTTAATATTGGAGTCCTCAAATTTCAAAAATTATGATTCATTTAAGCAGAAATTGACAAAAATTTATCAATATTCAAAAACAATTTTTTTTTTAAATATTATAATTTATTTAACAGTTTTCTTCCTAATTGTTATTTTGTTATCTAATCAACCTAATTTATTTATGTCTTCCAATTATTTTCCTAAATTGCATCATAAAAATTTGTCTGTAAACTAATTTCATATTTCATTTAACAAGAATTGCAGAAAACTAATTAAATTGCATATATTTCCAATGAAGTTATATAAATACTGCTTTTTTATACCGCTTTTGTCCTTAATTGAGTAAAATACTTTTGTTATCAAAGGCAACCTTTGACTGGAAATTAAATAAATAAATAATTCTGTAAAGAGCAACAACAATTCTGATACTTGGTTGTCAGTTTTATGTGCAATGGCAATTTTTGACGCAGTTGCTGCCCGAATGCCGCATCCGTTGCCATTTGCAGCAATTTGTTGTACGAACCACATACGCACGTGCCAGGCATATACACACACTCCCCCATCCTTTCACCCCATCACCTACTTGCCACATGTTCGCTACAATATGTTGCAATTTCTGTTAATTTTGTTATTGAGACACGTTCGCCACGAATTACGTCACAGCTTGTGAAGAATTCTTGCTTGAATGCAGCATGCGGTGGCAGCATTGATATTAGCAAAAGAGAGAAACAGAGAGAAAGAGAGAGAGAGAGAGTCAGAGAGAAAGAGAGCGATGATGGGAGACTGATAAATAAGAGTTGGCAAGTAAACTAAAGCTAAACTGAATGATTGGCTTTTTAGGCCATAGATGGACTACAACTGCTATTGGGGCAAAAGAGAAACCACAGCAAAGCAGAAAGCTTGCGGTGAGCATATTATTTCATAGCCAAAGTCAGGCCAAAGCCATAGCCATAGCCATAGTTGAAGCCGAGAAACGTCTCCTTTTTATAGAAATGCCAAAAGTATTGACCCGGTGCTCAGCAGGCCACAACAAAGCAAATGCCAAGCTAAGCTGCCGGCCAACTTGAGCAGAAGCCAACCAGTTTATGCGCAGTTGAGCAATATAAATTTCTCCTTTTATTCTATTTTCATTTTTTATTTTTTATTTTCATTTATATTTTCATTCTATTGGAGACGCTTTGAAATGAACTAATTCCTGTAGTTGCCAGCACCACGCTGCGTATACGCAATTTATAATTACTTAAAGCAAAAGTTTGAGGTCATTCCAGCTGCAGAAATACTCTGCCCCATTCAAAAGTTATAGTCAGGGTATTTCCTACTGATCGTAGCTGAACTGAGAACATTTGCTAAATGGCTTAAATAGTTGGCAATAAAAACTTTCGCATAATCCATCGACACAGGTTGGTCAATCGATAAACAATTTTCTGATTAATGGCCGAAACTTTCAATGGACATTTAGTTAGCAATTTGTTCAGACTTTTTTTAACTCTCTCTTTGCCTATATGTACGCATGTTAGGTATGTAAATAAATTTGCAATTAATGCATAAAAATCAACATAATTAAATTATGTTACAGAGATAAAAAAAACAAGAAACCAATAAATGTTTTAACATGCTGTTTGGTTATCATTATTAGCTCTTTAGCGCATAAAAAACAGGGATTAACAGAAACATTTATATAAATTAACACCTTTTGTATGTATCTGGAATTTAACTCGTAAATTAAATTAAAGAGATTTCCAAATGATTTACATAAATTATAACTATATGCCATATATAGTCTGTAATTTACATTCATTAAAAAAACATGCTTAATTTCTTTAAATTATTCGCAGCGCGATTTGTTAGTTTTGCAATAATTAAATATAACAAGAGAAACTCCTACAATTTTATTTAAAAAAAAAAAAATCTTCAAGTTAACTGGAATTTATTTTGTGAAAATGAAGATAATTTGGGTAAATTGCATTTAAATATTTTACACTATTTAACTTCAATGTATATTGAAATCATAAATCATAAATATATTACTAATATTGCTGGCAGTGCAATTCATTTGACAAATAAAGTTTGTCAATATAAAGAGAATTTATTAGAATTTATTATTTATTAAAGGCCACAAAATAAAACATAACATTTTATGATAGTCAATTCGAATTTAGCAAGTGTTTGTCTTGTTCAAAGTGAATCTTTATCCAATTTCAACAACAATATGATATCTTGTGGTTATAGGGTATATGAAATTCCTAAATGAAAATATCTAGAAATTCTGTCAACTTGAGGTACATGCTGTAAGTGAAACATTTTTGGTTCGATAGTGGGTGGATAAATATCTCAGTCGATGGTCAAATTAATAGATGACAAATATGCAAAGTGAGGCAGAAATGTTAACCAAGAGTTGATTAGTCGCCATGCCGCACATTTTTCACATTCACAATGCAAATTGATTCAAATATTGGCATTTAATTAAATACAAACAGACGTTCTACCTGTGGCCTTCTCAGTCCTTGCCCTGATTCAATTCCTTTTGGGCTGGCCTTAAAGGACTCCATTAAAATGCCAACAAGCTGTGTCACAAAACCAAAGCCCAAGGAATGTCCTCTGCATTTCATTTTCTAAATTTAAATGCCAGTTGACAATGCTGAACACCACACAGCTCTCACACTATGCCACTCCTTCAACTCCTCGTGCCAACTCCCAAACAATGTGAAGTCCACTCCACTCCATGTAATTGTTGTCCGGCTAGAGGCATGTCTGAAGCAGCCCTGCAGTTATTTGCATTCAAATCGCAATTTTTGTCTCATTAGAATGGCGGGCAGTTGGTCGAGCAGGGGGGGATATATCATGAGTATCGTGGCCATGAAACATGAAACGTCCAGAGCCTGCCCCGAATCCCATTTCCAATTGAGGGTATGGGGGTATCCAGACATTTTCGAGCACGATGTCGCTTAAGTGTCCCAAAGTTGCGTCGGCCACACAGTCAAATGAATACCAACAAGTCAGACAGTCATTCAGCCGCATATCCTGTCGCAGTCTCCCAATCCCTCTCGCTCTCCAGAGTAGTCTCCTGTCCAAGTCTGAGTCTCATCCGCAGTTCAAGTCAATGGAGACGTTATCGCTTACGGGCTTTAGTTTAATTTCACTTCAATTTTCATTGTACAATTTTCGCATTTTTCGATATGGCTGCGAGGTTAAGGACAGAGGGGTTGGGAGGGGACCTTCACTTACTCTGTTTAAAACGAATATCGAGCTAAGGGTTGCTACTGCTTTGCAAACTGATATTGCCTTTTAAGTAAATCAATATCAAATGCCTTGGATTTAAGTTTGCCAAAATCAAGAAAGAAAAAAAAAAGTTAAAGATATAATAAAACCAAACAAAACTGACTATAAATTTCTGAAAATGAGAAATTCACTTAAGGCAAACCGACAGTTGTGTGCCCTGTTAGCATAATAGGGGAATTATTGCTGTATTTCTGATAATCAAGAGCAACACGAAATGAATTAAAAATACATTTAAAATCTGTAAGTACTGAATAAATTTTTGGATTCCATTTAGCCATGATTCGTCGAATGAAAATATATTTTATTGTACATGTTTTAATTATTTAAATAAATGTAACCTGTTAAATTGCCATTAAAGGTAAAATTCTACTTGTAAATTTATATATATATATATATTTTTTTTTTTTTTCAATTTACTAAGTCAATAATATGTTGAACTTTTTTGGTAAAATATATTTACTGTAATATATTCGCAATTTGCCCTAAAAAGTATGCTACACTTCTTTTCTTCGATTGCTTTCTTCTCTCTTAAGCCTACATATTATTAGCTACATTCATATGATCAAGAAATACATATTATAATATTATTTTCATATTCAAACAAGAATATAGTCATATTATGCTAAAAGTCTGAATTATACAATTCCCCTGCATTTCAAAGCTGATACTCTGCAACAAAAAATCCTATAGCAACGAGATCGAGTTGAAAAGAAAATAAGAAAAAATGAGCAGTCTGTGTGAAAATGCAAAATGTTCTGATGATGAATGAAAATTTTACGTACTTTTTATATTTTCCTTGATTTTTTTTTTCCATGCTGCGTGTGCGTTTCTGGATGTATTTTATGCGCGCGTTTTTAATTTTCCAAAGTGAAAAGCAAATTTGTCACAATTTCATTTGCTGTGTGTGTTATTGGATTGAGCCGCATTTGATGAAGCTCTGCTTTCATTATATGCGGTTTTTCATTTTTTCCCCATTTCTTTATTTATTTTCTTCTTTTTTTTTTTTTTTTTTTGAGACTTATTATTTTGTGAGTGAGTGGGAGAGAGGCTCAAGTCGTTGTGTGGCTAATGCTAATAAATTATATGGCAGCTTTCAAATTGAAATCCGCGACGACAACTCAAACGAATTTAATTGAAAAACTGTTTTCGCCGCGTTTTGCATATAAATCAGTCAGTCAGTGAGGTTAGCTTCTAGGCAGACACAGAGACGGAGACGGACACGGGTGCTGCTTGGAGGTGGTGGCAGTCAGGTTGTTCAATGGTAGCCTTGGGTCCAGCAAACAGCATTTGCATCCATCGCTAGATTCATACTAACATAGCTAACTAACTAACTAGTTCCACGAGCACCACTACTGGTGTTCGTAGTTGTTGTAGTTGTATTAGTGGCAGTCCTAAACGTTAGGCGCATACATTCACTCTCTCTCTTTCTCTTTCTAGCTCAGTAGCTCTCTCTCTCTCTGTCTTTCGGTTCCTCATATGCACGACGTGCATTTGGGCAAACAAAACGTGGTCCACACGGGTCACTGCATATTGAGCGCAATGGTGGGCGTTTTGCTGCGTACATCTGACAGCGCTGCCACGCCCACAACGCCAAACCGACATGCATACATACATACATATATGTGCATACATAGTATACAGATTCCGCGCGCTTTCAATTAGTAATTTGTCAGCGAATTTCAGCGCATGGGCTTGTGTAAATTACGTACCCTCGAAATAAAAACGACAAAATCAAAATGAAACAAGTTAGAAATGAAAAATACTGTTCGACAAAAAGGACGAAAATTTATATCCTAACTGCACTCATATGGCCGCATATAAAAAGTCGTTGTAATTCAATTGTCCAGTTAGTCAAAAAAACAAGAGGGAAACAAAAATAAACTTGCGGGAAATGACATGAAATGATAGACGTAGACATACTACTTAAGCTGCAAGGCAGTTTAAAATTTTAGTATAATATAAAAACCTTAAAATAATTAATTAAAATTGATTTAAGCAAATTAAATTTTATACTATATAGTATATACCCCATTGATTTCAACAATAAATTTGCATATTTTTTATAAATAAATGTCGTCTACAGAACCGTATGTTATTTGACATATCATTTCTATATGTTTCACGTCTCTTATTTTATATGGCTGCCTTTTAGCCAATATATAAACAGTATACTATATTTGTCTAGGTATATATATATACAGTATATCTCTTTTGCGATTTAATTAAAAAATTCGACAAAAAACTGCGATTTTCATGCTCGACTCTTTGACTTATGTTATTTAAAAGTTTAACAGCATATGCATCGCATTGACAGTAGTGATGAAATTTTGTCATCAAATTGTATTTAAGTTATTATCAGTGTCAATATTAATTTTTTTTTTTAAATAAATTTAGTAAGTGAAGAATCTGTACAACTAATTATGTTCTTTAACATCACATGGTCTGTTTTAATAAGTTAAATAAGAAAAATTTAACAAATTACAAGTTTTGTTTTTAAATTTGATCATTATATATTATTTTAGCATTCGAAACTATTTTAATTCATTTATAGACGTTACGTTAATTGCGTATTATTTTATTTATCCATTCTATTTATACACACTCTCAGCTACACATACATGCATAGGTGTCTACATAGGTGAATTCTCTTTTTGGTTTCCATTCGTTTTCTTTTCCTTTTTTTTAGTTTTTTTTTGATGCTTTGGAGCCGCTATGAGAAACCCCGTTGGGGTCGTGGGATATGGCTCTGCTTTTAGCATGTAAACATTATCACGGTCAACGGTTTTTAATTAGAGATTTCGCTGCAGGAAATGACGCAGCTCAAAGTGAATATGGGAGTAGAAAATAGACGGTTGCCTACTTTTAGGCGCATAATTTGTTGAAATATCCCCGTTGCAACGCAACGCAACACAACGCAACACAAAACGAAATGAAAATGCAATTTGCCGCAGTGCACATTTAATTTGTTGCATGAACTTTTCCACAACTCAATTTGTATACCATTAGTGGGCTAATGATGTGCGGATGAGATGAGACTTGCAACAAAGCCGAACTTCACAAGGCAATCAATGTATGTTTTATAAAGTGATGTGTGGTAATATCAAATGTGATGCAACTTGTGAAAATCGAAATAATATCTAATGTCTTAAGTTGTTGTGCACTTGAAAGACTCCTCTGTCTGACATACTCCATTAATCCATATGTCTGTATGTGTGTATATCCCTTGAAGTATGCGTGTGTATTGTGTAAATTGTTAGCAAAGAGAGTTTCACTTATTTCTTTAGTTTTATGTGAAATTATGGCGCATTACCATGACGTATTTATAACTTTCAGTTGAATGCCTTACAAAAGTAAAACGCCCCGAGCAGAACAATAATAATATCATACTCCGACTATCGCACTTCTCCAAACACGTATGTAAGTATGCGTGTGTATATATGCAACTTCATCAGTTGCATGTGCAGACAAATAACTACATTCACACACACATACACACATATATATCTATAGTTTGGTGCACCTACTACATACACACATACATATATAGTCAAACAATATGAGGACGGAAGTTGCAAATAAAATTCAAATTTGTGCCAAAGTGTTTCATGGCCGGAGAGGAGCCACAAATGCAAATTCTCTCTCTGCCGTTGATAGCAAACGCTAATGTGCCTCCATGTGTGCTTTATGAGACTATATTGTATGTATGTATATGTATGTGTAGATGTGTGCGCGAGAGGATATATGTCTGCCTGTATGTGTGTGTGTGTGGAATGTAATAAATTTCACTCGTTGCGCTATTCTCAAGTTGTATATTGGCTTTGATTATACCTCGTCGAATAAAAAATATGCAGTGAGTAATGATTTTTTTCCTTTTTTTTTAATATTTATGAAGTGTAGAAGTCGCTCAGCAAAAATTAAATATTTTGCAGGCAAAAAAGCCAAACAAAATATATATCACATTTACTATATATGAGACAAGAATACAAGTACATAGAGTTTCCTATTACAGGGTATGCTTAATTTGAACAGTCTAATAATTATTTAATACTTATCAAGTGCAGGATTCGTTCAGGATAAATTAAGTAACTTAGCAAACAAATTAATTATAAAAAATAAAAATAAAATCACATACGTATATTTTAAAATCTGAAATTGATGTAAAAAAGTTGTCCATGTCTTAGAGGGTATTGTCTTGATTTAAACTGAACTATAATTATTTAATACCTATGAGGTGGAGAATTCGTTTATAAAAAATTAAGTATCCCACCAAAACATGTATTAAAATAAAAAAAAATTAAAATAAAATTGAATCACATATGTTAATATCAAAGACAAAAATGCAATTTAAAAGAGTTGTCTATGTTTTACAGGGTATTCCTTGTCATGAAAGTTATTGTAATGTTATTACGATATTAATTATATGTTTTGATATTTTCAATTGCAATGGAATCATATTAAAAATCATACCAAGATGATTGCAATTGAATTTGCCAGTTACCGTAATTCATTCGAAAATCAGATCAAATAGCTCAATATATTAAATTTGGATTTTTATGTTAAATGCGTATTTCCAGGGAATTTCACCACAAATGTACAAAATCTACTTATTTGGTTAGAAATGTGAGCTAATATGACAAATTGTGGCCATAAACATGATCTGCCAGCTGCTCTTGGCACGAAAGTCAAAGCTTATTAACGAGGCATTTTCTGGCGGTTTTTGGCCACCATTTGGCTATATATTGACACGATACGATACTATACGATATGATATGATATGCGGTGGGCAGGTAAGCGCACATTACGTATACGCAGATTGGTACACAGCTGCATATTAACTATAATTTCCCCAAATGTGTGGTTACGTTTAAGCCAACAAACGCCAAAAATGCGGCGCAATAATTATTACCATTTCAGCCCCTTCTGTGTGTGTGTGTGTGTGTGTGTGTGACAGAGTGTGAATGTTTGAGTGCGTATATTATTATTAACATGTATACAGTATGAAACTGAATTGTCTGGGATATGCATATGGGCGGGTTATGTTCATACGCTTGTCCTTTGAGCAAGGGCAACAATAACAACGGCAAATAACTGAAACAATGTGTGTGCAACTCTTTGCCATAATGGGTGCGAGTGTGTGTGTGTGTGTGTGAATAATGACAAATAACTACAAGTGTGGGTGTGCTTCCGCTGTCGCTTTGGGCCACATTGTGTTCGCCTCTTCTGGCCTTTTGTTTGTGGCAATTAAATTAAACTTAACATTTCCCACACATCGAAAACACATACATATATACATACTACCTATAACATATATATATATATATATGATAGACTCGCGCAATACCGTTGTGTCCGCTGTGGGCGTGGCAAATGGGCAATGAAAACACAACAACAGCAACTGATTATGTTGCTGCCACGCCGTAATGTGACTCCAGAGATTTACGCACATATTGCAACAAAAAGAAAAAAACAAAAACAAGGAGAAAAATTATGAACAATTACAAACTATTCGGAGACTCACATAAGTTATAATTTTTCATAACTTTCGAAACTTACAATTTATTATTTAAGGTAAACATAATTGGAATGGATGTTTTAGTGGGATTAAACGGAATACATTTCGATAAAATAGCTGCTGAATTATTAATAAACCATATTTAAAAAAAAAATAAATAATTTAAATACAATTTGCATATATTTATATAGAAAAGGAACAGTGTATGCGACATTGTCTTGGTCCATAGTTATATGGGATTTATTTGGGATTTATGTGAAGCTGAATTATTTACGACTTGTATTCTTTAGATTTATTTAGCAGCATTAAAATTCCATTAACACTAAAACACAGTAAATAGTTTGGTTTTCATAGATTTCTCCTAGCAAAACATGGTCTCAGCCATTCCTTATTCTCTGCTGACTAACGTACAAACATATGCAAATAAAACAACAACAGGTAAATAACAATTTAACAATGCACAAAAGCAGCAACAAAGGCTCTAAAGTTGCCCACATACAAGTAATTCAAGTAAATTTGCTGGGAGTATTCCGGAGAATGGAAGGGAGTGGCCCAGAAAATCGTTTGAGTTGGCCAACTCAACTCTCAGCAAATATTGGTAGTGGCTAAAATACTGGCCTAAATGGATGCTCCATGCAGACATTTGTTTAAATGCAACCGACTGTTAATTTCAACTAAGTTGGCTTAACTAACTCAACTCACCCATTTGTGTATATTAATGCCATTTAAATTGATATATTTAGCTAATTATTCCATTTTCTTTCTTTTGAAAATAGTACGTTCAGTTAAATTATTTTAAGGTCGGTCAGTAATATAGTATAATAAATTTAAAGGAAAATACTGAAAATTTCATAATTCCTAATTTTAATAATTTAATCTTATTTTATTTTATTTTGTTATCATGGCTATAAAAATAATATGTATTCCATAGTATATCATTTGTTCTGTGCCTTAATTTATTTGGCAAATATTTATTTAATAAATAGCTAACACAACTCGTAAGTCAAGGCTTTTGCAATATAAAGTTTACTGTATATCTTTAAATATTACACACTTTCAAAATTGTTTTCAATTGTTTATTGTTTCGTAGTAAATGGTTGAAATACATAATAAATAATTACAGAGCTTAAAATTCAAGCAAATATCAGTGGTAATGGGTAATTTATGTCATTTATTTATGTATATTTAATTTCACTATTTAACTATACGATTAACAATTTTAAGCTGGAAATCTTTTGATTTTTAATAGTTTTGTTTTCATATTCAATATCTATTTTTATTAAGTTTACAAGCTCAAATTAATATTGTTTATGATTTAAAAAGTGAAAACTTTTCTAAATGTCTGTTGATGTATTAAAGATTTGTAATTATTAAAAGTTACGTGTTAGTCGCTTTAGAACGAACTTCATAGTAAATATATATATATTATTATTGCCAACCTTTGATATATTTTTTATAATTACCATGAAAAGTTAATTTTCCGATAATTATAACATAACATAATAATTGCAAATGTGGAAAACCTTTAATGTTCTCTATTTAAATTTCAGTCGTAATGCGATATTGTTGAAGAAATGTCATTATTTCGGAGTTTTCTGTTTATTTTGCTATCGAATCTATTAGTTAACGGAGTGCATATCCATTTAAGATATCCAAACATTTGTGGAAGTAAATTACTGCTATCATTGAGTATGGAGATGTTGATAGAATATTCCCAAAATTTAATGCATTTCAGGATCAGATGATTGGAACTACGTACACAATGGTATGGACTGGCAGGAGACCTGCAAAGAAGGACACGATCAATCGCCAGTTTATTTGACTACATACAAGGTATAGAATGACTTTTATCTTTATAAATATGTTACATATGTTTCTATCATTATATTAGAGTGTAACTTATTTACCACAAGTGCATTATTACAATTATAATTTGCCTTTTAAAAGTCGTCTCTTAGTTACTAACAAAGGATATACAAGTAAGTTATTCAAAAAAAAAAAATTTAATATAATATTCACGTGAATTTAGTTAGCTTAAATATTAGCGATACTGTTGGTGGCGCCAAACCGATGGTTGAATCGAGTATTCTTAACGGTACCTTTGTGGCAGACGAGCTCCACTTTCACTGGGGTGATCATGATGTCTTTGGATCTGAACACGCCATTGAAGGACGTAGGCATGATATTGAAATGCATATCGTACATCGCAGAGCCGATTTCCCAGACTTGGAAAGTGCTGCAGTGAAATATCAAGGAGTCATGGTACTGGGAATCTTAATTAATATACACCACGTAAGTATCGTTTTGCAACTGATATTGACTTGAAGTAATACAAGATCTTTCTTAATCGCAGAATCCGAATTCTTATAGTATGCTCGATAAATATTTTGACGAAGTGGTCCCAAAACTTATCAAAGTACATTCCACAACGAGAGCTCCACACGATTTAACGCTCGACAAATTACTGGATGATGTACATTTCGGTGGGTTCTATTCCTATAGAGGATCACTGACTACTCCACCATGCTGTGAGAATATCAAATGGATTGTCTTTCAAGAAGTGTTATCTGTATCGGAAAAGTATGCCCGTTATCTATTTATGTTGAGAAACAGTCATGGTGGTCGTCTAGTACGTAATTATCGAAAAATTCAGGATTCGGAATTCCGCTATCTTGATTTCTATGAAGATCGAAAACCACGTTGCTCTGGATAATTCAAGTAATTATTTTATTATTTGAAGAGCGCTCAATAATTATTGGTAAATTGTCTGTATTTAAAATGATTTTTTTCTATAAATATTTTGATATCGAAAATTAAATTAAATTAAGTCAATCACGCTTTAATATCGTTAACAAACCTTGGAAAAAATGAGTGCAAATTGTAATAAAGTTACTAATAAAAAAGTGACTCTGTGAAAACAAAATATTTTCAATATTAAATTATACGTATAATAATAATTAAAATTAATTAATGATAAACAAAAGGGATGCTGGAAAAATATCCTACTAGCTGACACATCAGAATGTTTATGCGGCCAAAAGGATATCTAATAATGGCAGGAATATATGTGTGAAGTATACACGAAAACAATTGTAATTACAATGGCCATAAATGTAAATTTCCAAAGCACACGTTACATTCCCCTGTACCGCATACTTATGGGGGTGGAATATCCATAAAACTGCCTCATGCTCTCAAAAAAAAGAAGGAAGCATACAAACAAGTGGACAGTAAACAACATAATGCACAATATGATTGTTGCTGAAATTCTGCCAAAAAGTCAACAAAACTGGAATTCATATTGCTTAGAGTGGCCTAGTACGATGGCATAACTGTGAATTTAGATTACATATGATGATTATAGTGCCCAACAAACAGAAAAAAGTATATGTGGAAAAAAAAACAGAGATGAAAACTCTCTCTTATGCCACAACGATTCAATGCAACACAACCAAGCAGATTTCTTGATGGAGTTTCTTTAACGGACTCTCAAATTTAGCATATGAAAGACAACTGTGCCTCCTCCGCTTCCCCCTTGGCCCAGAGTGTGTTGGAGGCCCGCGCTGTCATAAAACTGAAAAGAAGAAAGGAACGAAGAAGTTAAATAAAAATGAAGAATACAAAAAAAGTGCAACTAAAACGAATAGTTTTTATGGCTCACATAAAGAAAATGCCATTGCACATATTACAACACGAGCAGAGTTCGGTTGAGTTTTAGTGGCATGCATTTAGTTCTAATTGGCTGAGAGAGAGATAGACAGCATAGAAAGCTTTTGGTAATTCAAACTAAAACACAAACAGAGTATACGATATGTGTAAAAGAATAAGGCAGCAGGCATCGGGGCAAACAAAAATTTAAGAGCTAAAGTGCCTCAGGCCAGTTCATTCACCTAGACTTGAGCAATATGCAAATGTTGCACGTTGCTCTGGATACACCTGGCGTATACGTGATTTCATGGCAAGTGGCTTTCTTTCAGATATTATAACATGGTTATATTTATAAATGAATTTTAAAATTTCTTAAGAAATACATTAGTTAAAACTGTTTAAAAATATTGAACATTTTTAACCGAAATCTCTTCTAGTTGAAGTATAATTTTATTTAAAGTAAATATCTTTGAATCTCACTTACGTATCTGAGATATATTCAATACTTGACTTAAAGAAATTTTGCTCACATAACATTTAGAATTTTCTTGCTGAATGTTGGCAACTTAATTAAAATTTTGGCTGAATTATAAATGGCATCTGTGGCTGTTGACCGCAGTTAGGCAAACTTCTCTCTGCAACCCAATTCCAAATTAAATAATATAAAAAGTTAACTGCACCACACAAGTAAATAATACAACAGGAGCAACAACAACACCAACAACTACAAATTAAAGTTGTCTGCTGTTACATTTCAGCGTATAAATTTTAAGTGCAACACATTAACGGGTTATAACCCCACCCCATCTTTCAAAAAAAGAGAAAAGAATAAAAAGGAACGTAGAACTGCAACTGAAAATGTAATAAAAATATTCGTTGAATAAGAGTGGAAGAGAGTGCACCTGCCTGCAGCTGCCACAGGCTCTTAGTTGTGGCAGCAACATATGGTCGCTCTATAATTGCCAGAGCGCGACTCGACTACCAACATCGAAATGACTTTCCATAAACCGACTCCTGCCCTGACCCACATTTTGAGGTTACATTATTAAAGTGCGCGGACTCAGCGACCGCATGCAAAAAACTTTACCATTAAGCGGATGTTAAAGCCACGCCCAGTTTGTGCACCTGCCTGACAGCCAACCAGCCCAGCCCAGCCCAACAAGGCTGCCTGCCTCTTTTCTGAGTGCCTCGCCACTTCTTCCTTCCATCCACCCACCCCTCCCCAACCCCTCCTTAACATAGCGTATCCAAGTCCAAGTCTTATGCTTGACTTGCACTTATTGTTGAAGGCTGTTTAGCGGCATTCGTTGTGCTCTCATTGTTGCTGTTGTTGCTGTTGTTGTTGCTGTTGGTGTTGTTGTTGTTGGTGGTATTGTTGTTGACTTGTAATTTTTCTAGTCGAACGCTCGACTGGGCCAGGACGAAGCTTTTGTCGCTTGTTCTGCCATTTTATGCCGTTTTTACAGTCCTAATAATAGCAAGTTCTCTCGACAGCATAATCACTTGTTTTATGCATATAATTTTCTGCATGAACAGCCTCTAGCCTCCAAACCAGTTGCAACCTCACCACAATCCATTTAGTGCCCCATATACTAAAAGTACGTCTGCATGTATGTATGTGTGTATGTAGGTAGGTAACTGCTCATAATCATTAGTTGCCTGACAAGCCATGAATAATGACATACGACTTGATATTGGTAAGCAAATAGCTGGCGAAAATTATTAATGTGCCCATATGCCCATGTGCTCGAGGGGCGGAGTTGGAACTCCTCAAAAATGAAGGTCACCCCACTCAAGGCACACTTGAATGTCTATGGGCTGGTCCTTTGAGTGAAATGCATTTAGTGGGGCGTTTATTATTACTCAATCCATATAGAATATATACACAATTTCAACTCATTCATGCAGTTGCTTCACTTTAAACATTTCAATTATACTGCAGACAATTTATTTGAATTTTTTCTAGCAAACGAAATGCATTAATTTGTGATAAATTTATTAATTGCTATAAGAGTGTAAGTAAAAAAATTGTTAATTTTTTACTACCTTTTTTTATGATATTCGGCGTATATCAAGCGAGTCAATGAGACCCCGTGATTGTTTATAAATAAATAGATCGAACGAAATCAATATTAATATGAACAAAAAAAATTGTAAATAAATTTTGAAATGAAATGAAACTTCAATCTCAGTGTGCGCTATATTAAAAGTGCATTATGAAAAACACGTCTGTTTATTGTGGGTGCTCCAAAAGAAAATGTTTGTAAAAAGAGAAAAAACCCGGTGCAGATTTTATGACCATCATCTGGCTTGGTGATATATGTACGTATATCGGATGGGTATATACGATACTGCAATTCAATGGTAACGAAAATATACAGTCATCAACGTGCTGCACGCAGTGCCGTAAACATGTTGCATCGGCTACCGTGCAACGATATCGTGCCACGCCATTGAAAACTGCACCCCGACAGGGCACGACATTCACCTCATGTAGAACTCCATAGTTGAGACTGGGCATCACCTCAGAGTAGTAGTACATTCAGTCACTCACATACTACATGCATCACTTCATTCAGCAGCAAATTGAATAACAACATTTTCCATTTGCTGCATATTTTATACGGTGATTAAATTAAAGCAGTTGCAACGTGCTTCTAGCATAGCAGCTATGTTAATCCAGCATGTGCAACATGTAGATACTTCCAAAGTAAGATGTTGTCAACACTCTCGATGCAGTGTCTATCCCCATTTAAAACTTCAGCTCAGCCAACTTGAAATTTTGCCATTTAACAATGCAATTCAAAGTTAGAACTATACTATTCTATATAGTTAGAGTTCATCAGATAATACGGATCTTTAAGCTGGTTGGGTTTAATATACATACATGACATAGCATATTGAATTTATTATGCTTGAAGCTATTGGAAATATAGAGTGGAGTAGTTATATCATAGTGGTCATCAATCTATTGATATGCATATGCTGCTGTTATTGAAAACATATTTCGAAAAGCGAATTGATTTAATTCATGCTTGGGCATATAACCCTTGCGATTGGAGCATCAGTCATTGTAAAAAAATATATATACATATATATTCTGGTATAGTATCATGGGCATAGCATAATACGAAAGATATAAAATGCCAAAATGCCTTTTGTTTGCTAGCAACAAATAAATAAATAAATATGCAGCTTACAACGCCCAGAGATATGCAATGCATATTTTTTATGTCCGCATAACGCCGCCACATTCGACTGTAAATACAATTTATGTGAACTAGTTTGTACACACACAATATGGGTGTGTGTGTGTGTGTCTATGGGTGTATTATAATACCAATACAGAAGCGAACCATCCGGCTTATGATTTACAATATCACGGTCAGCAAAAAAAAAGGAGGACGCAAAAAACAATAGAAATAGAACAGCGCAGTAAAAGTTTAATAATCTCAAAGTTGTTTAACAATATGATTTTCTGGTGCTGTGACTTTCAATGTCAGACTATAGTCAATATTGCAATAACCGCGTTAGACCATCAGATACTCCTTACTGCTAAAAGTATGAAATACAAAATCAAACTACCTTCGAAATTATTGACTAGGTCTCTTCTAAAGGGTATTGAAGCTCTAGAAATGTTACAGTCCTGTGCCCAGTGAGAGCTTAGCTTTGTTTTGCCATTGTTCAGGATTTCGTCTACTTTACCTTCAGTTCAATACGAATAGGAATTCAGAAAATAAACAAATAGAAAATGAAAAATGAAAAAATAGAAAACTAAAATAATCGAGATGGAGCTAAGAGGATTGTTAAAATCATTTAAAATACGAGCAGACAAGAACAATATCTTTGATAGCAGATATTGCAAATATTTGTTAAGCGCCTTGCGATTGCCATTGTTCTTGCCAACTTCATTAAATTGCATTTAAAATTAATTTATGCCAATGCATGTAATTCTAATTGAAATCAATTTAATTAAACGCAACAATGCAGACAACCCGCTAAATATACAAAATGCAACATGATATACTCCATGTAACGAAATGGAATTAATATTACAAAATTTACAAATTTTCACATAGCTTATGCACAAATAGCACAGATAAATAGATACATATGTATTTCTGTTTATTTATTTATCTTTACCTATTTTTTCAGTGTTTTGGTCATGCTCTATCTGGCAAATATTTTTCATTTGTATAATTAAATTCAATGAGCTGCAAGCTAAATTTTTAATATGCCAAATACGTAATTGTGTTAAACTGACAGTTTGTGAATTGTAATAAAATATGTGGAGCGTTCTACCCTATAGATAGAGTAAAATCCAGTATATTCGACTATATGTTGGCTATTTGGAAACTGGTAGTAAAACAATTCATTACAAATACATTGAATAGATCTATAAATAAATTATGTATAAACTTTATCGCTTCCGCTAAATGTGGTTAGTTTAAAATTAAATAACAAATAAATTTGGACACATCGATATTTATGAATATTATTATATCGAAAGTCAATATTCTTAGGCATCAAAGATGTGACTCTTCAAATAATTGTATTAAGAATGGTTTTCTTGAGTATTTCACTGCTTCTTATAGAATTATGTATTCTGTAGTTATACATCATTTATTCAACTATTAAATTTAGTGTATAGAAATTCGTTGATACATTCGATAGTCAATTTGTTATTCCTGATAATTTGCGTTGTATTGTGCGTACTTTACACATAATTATTGCTGGCAAACAGAGTTTTGGTTTCAATTATTTGACCCACTTTTGTGGTCGAATATGCCGCTATCTAGTGCACTTTGTTGTTTTGTGTAGTTTTCTCTATTGGGTAAACAAATTGAGTTGCCATTAAATATTACTCGCATTATCAATTTTCCACTCACGCACACACACACACACACACATACTTAGTCATACTCACGGATTGGGCTAATTTTATTTAATTGCATATTAATTTTATGCTCTGATTTGGCCATATATTTTGCAGCATGCTTTTAGGCTGCCAGCGTATATAGTAAGTTGGTTGCTTGACAAGTACAACTCGGCAGACACTAAAACACTTTTGCTTTCGGCTATAAAAATGTGTGTAAAACTGAAGAGAGCGGTGAAGGGGGAGTCGGGGAAAGTTGGGATGGCGGTGGAGCTGTGGAGTTGGCTAAGGGCAGCCGTTTCCTGTGCCGTGATTAATGTGCCGCAATAATGTTAGAGCTGCTTTAAAGCTAGAGAGTGAAGGGAAATGGAAATGGCTTAAAAGTAATGCACGCACACACACACACACACACACACAAACACACTCACTCACACACTCACACATGCCATTTTCTTAGCTGGCAAATATTTTTGTCTACTCGCCAAATATTTAACAGAATGGCCATTAACTGTGGCTGTGACTGTGGCTGAATTTCTTATACACTCTCCCCTTCGCCTACAATCCCCTTTATATCATTTCTTCTTCTTGATTTTTCTTATTTTTTTTTTCTTTGTTACTTCAGTATTTTAAACATAACAAACGATAAATTAGCAGCTGTCCGCCGGTGCCGAGTACTTCTTGCCTGCCACACTAATTGCAAGTGCAGGCCATATAAATAAATTCAAGTTGCCTCCGCTGGCCCTGTGGTAATGTGCCTTCACTTATGTTTTGCCACATTGAAGTTGCCAGGGCTTAAAGAGAATGAGAGTGGCATCAGTTTTATTCACATTTTGGAGAATTTTTTTGGTTGTTTTGCACATTAATTAATTATGTTGAGTATTATGGGTGGAAAAGTTTGCGTGGAAAAGTTTAACGCTGTGTGTCGAAAAAATATTGAAAATTAAGACCCATCCACATGCCTTTTGTTCGCAAAGTGTTGGTCTATTAAGTGGGAGCCTTCACACTCTGCCACACACATACACCACGATAGACAACCACTTTTATGAGGTAAAGTTGAGTCCCGGGGCTGTCTCGTGCTGGGGGTTTCACACATTTTAAACGTTTTTATAGATATTTTATGCGCACAACAACGCTGCGTATGCGTAATGTGGCAACTTTTAACGATTTATGCGGCAGGTGTATGCGCAAAATATATTAATAACCTTGCCACAACTGAATATGCATATACACATACTATATAAGGTATGTATTGATGCTTCAAAGTGAACTCTAACAGTAGAATTTTCTTTAAAATTAAAATGGAAATCAAGACTCAATCTATGATCTGCCATTGAATTTCTACAGTCACTGCATAAATCTGTGAATGAGTGAGACACACACGTGTGTGTGGGTGTGTGTGTGTGTGTGGGTGTATGTGAGAGAGACTGTTAAGTGCGTTTACCTTCAGCGAGACAAACAATTTGTTGTCTAAGTGGTTGGCGCAGAAGGCGACGCGTTGCCAACAATTGCCGATAAATCATTACACATGCCAAATGCTTTCCTTTCTAAATATGTATATGTATGTATCAGTGTGTGTGTGTGCGTGTGTGTGTGAGTAAATAGGTAGTGTTTGTATTCACACGCATTCAGAGCCATTGGCAGGCTGACACTTGAATAAACATAAATGCATGGAGCTTATGTAAAAAGCACCCAACGGGGGCACTTAGCCACAACTCACTTCACTTCTCCTGCTTCCCATTTTCTATCGCCATGAGTGATTGCTCTGCATATGTATGTGTATGTGTATGAGTTTGTGTATGTGTATGTGTCGGCTAGTGCATCACACACACATTCCAATATATATGTATACATCATATAAGGATATGTGTGAGTGCCATGAGATACTTTGACAGCTATTGTTTGCCAACGTCAGAGCAACGGTGCAGACCCATAGTGCGGCACCTTCTGGCCAGAGATATCGCATCGGATGACAATGGCAGCTCTCGGAGCTCTCGGAACTCTCGGAGCTCTCGGCACAGCGCTTCAGGCGTTATGTAAATTTGCGGTTGAGAGTGTTTTCTTTCATTTATATGTATTGGCCAACGGCAGTTGCTGTGGCTGTGTAGCTTCTCGAGTTGTGTGCACACAGTGTGTCAGTGTATCTCTGTGATTTGCTGTTAGTGACTTGCCAGTGCCAGTCAAGTCGTCAAACAGGTGTGCGTACATCAAGTCAGGTTGCAGTAGCCATCAGACGAAACCCAAACAGATTCAGTCTTTAAATCAAATGAATATTTATTAAAGCACTGCATTGCTTTACATCCAACAACATTCCCTGTTCGTGTTTGTGGTTGAGTGTGCATGAGGAAGTTTGCGGTAACACACACACCCTAGGAGCAAAATGGCAAAGACGTGGGCGCACTGTAGCTCAACGCGTTTATGCCTCAATAAGCTCATGATTAATAGCCCGCCTCAACGACGTTATAATGAGCAAAAGGCAGCGACCAAAGTGAAGCACAGGGTGATGAATTTTGCCAAAGTAATGGCTGTTCAAAGTTTTGAGTTTACCTGTCCTATCGAGAAACACCATCCATTGTCTTACCTTCCACATTGTTGGCTCTATTCTTAAAAATATTTCTTCAAATATATAATGATTTTTATAGCTTTTTTTTAACCCTAATTCATTTAGTGACAAAAAGTTCACCAAAAACAACAATAAAATTTTAAACAATGACTTAATTTTTAAATTTTTTTACATACATTACAGAATGTTACCATGCTAAATTATGTATGTATTATGTACCTACGATTATTTAAAAACTCACATTTTGAAAACATTTTTAATTTCTTGCTGTTTTCTAACCCGAATTCATTTAGTGGCATAAAATTCACATGTAAAATTCTCCAAAAATAGCCAATAATTATAACACTTAAGTATTATAAAAATTTAATTTTAAAATTTTTTTACATTCATTACTGAATGTCACCAAGCTAAATTATTTAAAAATATACGTTTTGAAAACATTTTGAATTTCTTGTCATATTATATTTAAAATATTTCATATTTCTATTTTATTTTCACCCTTTACCCATGTGATGTTAAAGTACAGATTTTTCAATTAGTCAATTAAAATGAAAAGAAAAAATAAAAAAAAATACTTGTATAACAATCAAAAATAACTAGTTTAGTATGACTATTTATATGTGAGAAATTGAGTTTATTCGATTTGTTTGAAGCACTTTCATCACATTTCCCATCGTTTGGACTTGAAATTGAAATGTCATTGCTCACATTACGCATACGCCACGTTAGACATTAGACGAAAACGCTGTAACGCTCGTACTTGATATCGCTTGAATGTTTTTTGAAGTACTTTGGCTGCTTCGAAGGATTTATGCAAATATTGGAGATGTCATCGTCATCGTCATCGCCATCGTCTTTGCCATCGTCATTGTCGGCATCGTTTAGCGCATAACTTCACACACGGCTAAATCATTTAGAGTTGGGTACACCTTAATGCTTTTACCATTACCATATGCTGCCAGTCGAAGGATATGGGTGCCAATGTATGAAGAAGTACTGCTACATATATGTGTGTACTATGAATTCCTGGGGTGGGTATTCTGGCTGTGTGTTTGTTTGTTGATTTTGCGTTTTTCGGCTTTCTGGTTTTTGTTTGCCTTTCTGTGGGAGTTCTGGCCACAGTTCGAGCCACTGGCAGCAGTTAATGTTACGTGTAAATGCGCATTTCCGTTTCCTGCGGCAAACTCTCACACCACTCAGGTACTCTTTGCCCTCGCCGGCGCATATGACATTTCAAGCGGTTTGACAAAAAGCCAACTGTTTGACAGGAAGTTGCGCCAAGTATTTTACAGCCTATTTGCATTCGACTTCCAAGTATATATAAAAGTAACTTGGGGATGTTCGCACCTCTTAAGCTTTTTAACACTTGACAAGTCAAGTAATTATGGTAAATAGTTTGAGCACCGTGAAGACAAGTAAAAGGACATTATCAGTTATATTTGTAAGTTTTTTGTTAAACAAATACAAATAACATTTTATACAAAATAATTATTTTATTTTTTTATTATTTTATTTTCAACTAATTTTTTACTCTAACGAGGGGTCGGCTCTGGTTTCTAGGACCTTTGGCTGGGTATTAATTTATTTTTTTTTAGTTATTTATAGTTTTCTCTTTCAAAATGATTACATTAATTGTTGTGTAGCATTTGCATGTCGCTTTTATTTGTATTTTGCTTTCACTTTGCCTCGTTAAACTAATTTGAATTTACTCTTTGAATACCTCAGAGTTTGATTTACTCGTGTTCTTTTGAATGTTTTTTCAGTTTTTCTGCGCCTCAAATTGAATTACAATGTTGTCGCCGATGTCGGTGCAGTTGCAACATTTTGTTGTTCACTTTTTGCCTGTAATCAAATTATATAGAATTTTTTATTTTAAATTTTTTTTTGTGCCATGCTTTCATGGTTAGTGATTTAAGTTACTTTATGGGTTTCTTTTTTTCAGTTGAAGTTTCATATGGGAATTATGAAGCAGCCTGGGAGACATGGCCTGGGGTTATGAACTGTAATTTTTTTCTATATGAAAATTGCATGTGATGGGCAAATGATGCTCCTGCCATCAGAAGTTCGAAGTTCGAGTTGACTCTGTTCCATGAGTTCCAAAATGAGTTATTAATTGAGTTATTAGTTTAAATAGCGTTGCGCAATTTGCACGAGATTTTATTTTCTCTTTAAGTGAAATGCTTTTAAATTGTATCCGTCATGTGAGTACTTTATAATATTTTATGCATTTTAAATATATTTATTTATTTTTTATTAATTGGGAAATTACGGAAGAGCTGCTTGCATACGCATTGTAGCACAAAAATAAATAAATAAACTACAAATAGTAAAACATAAATTTTTATGGTTATTGAAAGTTGAAGAATATTTTCTTGCAACTTTAAGTTTCCTAATATCTGCTTTTAATTTCATTTCTTTTATTCTGTTGTGACAGATTCTATAGATTTGTGTTCGCACTTCACGTAGTCGTCCACACACAGCGCGAAAAAGTGAAAATGGAAATTGATTTAAAAAAAAAAGTAAATAAAAATAGAGCCAGCTATTGAAGAGTGTTTTGCAAGCTGTGTTCAAAAGATAAATCTTTTTCGTTTGGTGGATCAGTCGAGCACTATTTATTCTGTTCTTTTGCGCAATACGCGCGTAAATCGCGATTTCAACAGCTAAATATTGATTGAATGAATGAACTCAATATGCTAGGCACAATACCACCGAGTTTCCATATGCCGCAACTATCAATGTTATAGTATACGTATATGCGTATGTTATGAGTGTGAATATACATACATGTATGTATGTATGTATGTATGTATGTGGTTGTTAGTTGGCAGTAGAAACGGGTATGTCTGTATATTGGACTACTGCTGCTGCTGGCTTATACATGGCGAATTGAAAGAACGACGCCGAGTGGCATTTCGGGTCAGGTTATTGCAATGAAAATCTCTTTAAGCTGGAAAATGCAAACTGCATTTCAGTTATAGAGACGATCGGGACGAGGACGAGTAGGTTCCCGCTGGCCACTTGAATCGCTCTCAAAATCATGTTACCTGCACGTTTTCCCACATCTATTTTGGCCATACTCAGCCTATACCTATGCCAATGTTTGTGTGAGTCTGGGTGTTTGTGTTGCCTACTTTTGTGCATCGCATGAGAAGGGCAACTCGTGTTATTGTGGCACTGAACGATTTATTGAAAAGTGCGCACACAAACTCAGACACGGTCACTCACTCACACTACCACACAAAGCACAACACCTACATACGTACGTACGCAACACAAACATGGCCGGCATCTGGATACATTGAAAAGGTGTGTGTGTGAGGGGGAACCGGGTTGGAGATGGGGTCCATTTTGTACAAACTTTGCCAGCCGCTCAACGTTTGAGTTTCAATTGATGCTGTGGCAACGCTTTATTTTCATTGCAGTCCACACCAGGATCCCAGCATCCTAGCATCTAGGACTATGTGTGGTAAGGTTGCCACACCAATTGCCTACGGGCTGCTGCTTTGGCATTTTGTAAAATTCTGCATTGCAACATTGTAGCAATTATTAACTGCACTTACAAACAGTCAAATATCAATTACTTAAGCCATCTATATGGAGTAGTATCTGCAATGCATTTGCCTATCAGCTTATCAGACTTGCAATTTCCAGAGCTCATTTCAAAAAGATTGCCACAGGCATCATGCTGTGCAAAAGGTCATTGATATGCCATCAGCCAAATGCGTCAATCGAAAATTTTTCATATCCGAGATCGGAAATTGTCGATTTGTAGATTTATTGCAAGGGCTTATTTGGTTCTCAAGCAATTAGTGAATTTGGAGACTTATAAACATTTATGTAGATATTGTTAAATTTTCAAAAATGGTCAAAACCTTCTTTTATTAATATGTTTTTGTTTTTAATAAATTTCCTAAGTGAAGAATTTGTATAACTTAATAAGTAAATTAACTTATTTATTTTATATATATATATATTTTTTTTCTTTTTTGCTGGCTTAATTATTAAAATATATCGGAGATTTAACTAAAGTATGTGCAGTCAGAGACTAAGCCGCTATCAAGGCGACGGTAGTAAATCCTTTGCCACATAAAGAACAAAAAGTAAAAACTAAAAAAAAAATATAAAAAAGTGCATAACTTCCGAAAATCCAAACAAGTGTCATCAATTGATTGACTACTGATTACCCTGTAAAAATTTAAAATAAATCAATATAATTTGTTGAATAATCTGTGTCTGGAAATCTCGTCAAATATTTCCCATATACCTATTCTTTTGGGGCTGTTGGTCAAATGTTCTTGGTTATATACCTGTATAAATTTTTTTGTATAGAGTATTACTTGCGCAACGACAAACAAACAAATGCCAAAGAGTATTCATTTTTTTTTGTTGTCAATAAAACAAAGGGAATGTTAGGCAAACAAGGGCACAGTTACTCACACTCACACATATCCTCAAATATACACATATGTGGGAGATACATTCCTATGGGCAAATAAAGGATTGTCGTCATATTCGACTTTTTGGCTTCCATTCGCACTTGGCATTGTTTGTCCATATTCTTTTTATTTTCTGTGCCCTTTAAAATAGCTCGAAAGGGTATATCAGATCTCGTCTATATACATTTTTTCGGTTAGACATAACTGGGTTATAACATATCTAATCCTTCAGACTTTCTTCCTTTGTGATACGTTATGCCCTTCATCTTTCAAAAAATTATTATTCTGCTCTTGATAAATAATGATCCCTCATTCGGGGGCAAAATAGAGGATTAACATGGAAACATATATATATCTATATAATTCCTCTTATTTAAGATCCTTTTACTGAGTATCTTATAGATGAGTAGTCTGTTGCATAGCGTTATTAGTTGAATTTTTTAAGTTTTCGCTTTCTTACAGTCGTTTATTTGTTTGACATTTCAGAATGAATATCACGTAGCGGAATGTTTTACAATCTGGAATACATTTATGATATAGTCTATGTGGAGGTATGCAAGTATTTATATTTTATACTCTTGGCATAAATAAACCGCACGTTTTTTTTTATTTCACGTATCAAATGTGGCATGAAATATTGAGGCTGCACAATTTGATGGGGGATAATGAGTGAGCGAATTCATAATTATATAGAATAATTTTCTGAGTCATGATCTATTAAAAAATAGGTTAAAAAACAAATCGATGGAGGGATTTCCGATTAAATGACCTTCTGTCTGCTTTTCTTTGAGTTATACTTTGAATGGAAAATAAAAATTAACACCATTATACATCACTTAATTGTTAAATATATCAATATATAACAGTTTTAACTTAGGACAGGAAATAAATAACCTAAATTTCGATCACTTAATATAAGAAGGCTTTATTATGAAGACGGATGTGCTTGAAATTTATTATATGGAAAGTTAACTATAGTTTCCTTGCTTCTTTTAATCACGTTGGTTTTCCTAACAGAAGAACTTTAACATAGTTGAAGATTTCTTATTTTGTATACGTGTTGCAGTTACAGAATTTTATAACAGCTTCATATTGACAACCTTTATCGGACATTCACAGGGTGTCCAATTCCATATGAAACTTTAATGTTTACATTTAACTTAAATATGCAATTTTTGCATAAATTACAGAAAATATTTCTACAGATGCATACATACATATATGCTATATGTACCGCGATTTATGTGTCGATATATATATTTATATAATGTATGTATAAAGTCATTCGCAACAATTTTATGACATTGTAGTCATAAAATTTATTAGATTTCGCTTGTGGCATGTCGCTGATTGTGTTAAGCTCCTTCTTTTTTTTTATAGTAATTCACTTTTTATATTGGGGCAGATTTTGTGTCATAAACTATAATAGCAAATGCCTTTTGGGTATAAAGCTGTTCGGAAAAGGGTTCTAAGCTGACACGCAGCGAGAGTCTCTCGACTGTCAACTATGTTAAGCTTAGATGACAGTCAGCTAAGCTTGTCCTGGACCTTCTTTGATTATTCCGTCAAATTCAAAATGAAACTAGAAAGTTTTCCTTGTGGGCAAGTGAATATTATGAACTCTGAATGCAACAGATTCAATTATTTAAGCTACTTATAAGTCCAAATACTTAATTGCATAAATGTTGTCGTTGAAGGGGTTATAATCGAAAATTATTCACAATGATTTAGTATATTAAAGTTAACTTATAAATAAATTAAATACATTTCAAATATATTTAAGAACAATGAGAAAACATTACTTATTGTATTAGCAAAAGGGGGCTTAGCAACCCCCCCTGCATTCTGCAGTACGGATTCTACGCTTAATAAAATATAAAAATTAAAATTAAATTAAAAAACAAATATGGGAAAGTCAGTTTAACTGCACTTTGGCTGTGGATCCTAATTTAATCATCGTCAATATATAGCCTTGATGTCAACTGCAATGCATTGCGACTGCTGTGCAAGTTTTTTGGCAAATTAACTTTTCATTGTCTACTTTTGGGCGCAAACATAATTAAACAACTGGTGCAAGAACTGGATGGGGTGAATAAACCAGGAACACGACAACTTGCGAGATTGAAGACTGAAAATCACTGCAGCTACAACTGAAACTGCAGCAGGAACTGTGAACTGTGAACCCAATGCAAAACAAAAATCGGCCAATGTTAATATTTGTACAACTGGACAATTGAGATGGCAGCAGGCAATGGTAACTGCACTTTCTTGCCCAGCTTCCATCACACTGCACCGTTTGAGGGGCGAATGAGGTTAAGGTATATATGTATGTATGTATGTATGTATGTATGTATGTATATGTAGTCCCAGGTCCCAGTCGTACATTACGCAGATCCCTTCCCCTGTGACGCCAGAGACTCACAGACTCAACTCGACTTGGCACGATTCAACTCGGGGTCTTCTTGAGAGCGAACTAGAGTAATGTCGTGGGAGCAAAAGATAAATAACACTTAAGAAAACGGGCAGCTGGACGAAGTCGGGAGGGGAGAAGGTGGCGGGAACGTGGGAGATGGGGGCACGAAACACGAGAGAAACAATTTGCCGTTTTGTGCTTTGAAAAATGCATGAGGCAAAGTAAATGGAAAAAGTTGCCGAGTAACGGAACACACAAAACAAAACAAAACAGCAGAGAGAGAGAATATAACAGAGAGACAAAGAGAGAGAGTCAGAGAGAAGAAGAGGGAAAGAGAAACAAGAGAGAGTGCATAACGGAAGTGAGCGAAATGAAACGAGACGAAACGAAACGAAGTAAAAGAGTGAATGCCAACTGGGAGGCTGGGAATAGTTTTTATTTCTGTGTTCTTCTATTTTCTCTTCTTTGTTTTTTTCTCTGTTTACATTTTTCTGTTTTCGAATTGTTCTAGAGGGAGAGGTGAACACAAAATATTGCGGTCTGCTTTTAGGCGCAATTTGACATTTTTAACATTGCTGAACGGCATGGCGGACAGGCGAGTCGTTGATTTTTCATTCGCCCAAAACTTTTTAGCAGCTTTATTTATTTGTCGCTTTATTTGCTGACAAGAAATATAGACAATATATTGCACACACACACACACACACACATGGACAGACAGAAGGACATGACAGTGGTATGTCCGCTGCTGACACTTAACATGCCCGTAGACAGTTATTAGGGTCATTGCAACAGCGGCGCTGAGTCCTGAGACTGGAAAAGGACACACAGATAAGTTTCCAGCTTGCTCTGGCTGATGTACATGTCTCTTTTTTGTTTTCTTCTCATATCACTGCGTATGTGTGTGTGTGTGTTCGTTAGGAGTGTGTGAAGCATGCTGTGTTTTAGAGTTTAGCTGCTGGACGAAAGGCCAAAAAGCGGACCAGAATTTATAGCGCTGTGAGCCTAAATGTATACATTGACTTTACAGTGCACCTCCTACGGATACCCTGCCTCTCTCTCTTTATTTCTTTCTCTCTCTCTATTTTCTGTATCTCCCTCTCACTTTAACTCCTGACCTCTCTCTTTGGTTTTCGCTTGGTTTTTTTTTCCAGCCTTCAAGTGTCTTTGTCAATGGCGTCAAGGGAGAATTTACATATGACACTCCCAGAGTGTTGCTCTGTGTGTGCGTGTATGACACTCTCCCGATACATACATATGTGAGTGTGTGTTTATGTATGAGAGTGTATGAGTGCCACAAGCTGTTTAGTGCTCCTTTGTGCACAGCACTTGTCTACTATTTTTAGTAAATTGTATTATAGTTTTAGTGCTTTAGTTTGGCTTTGGGTTGGCTTTTGCTCGGTTGTCTATTTTTTTCTCTTGGTTATATATATTTTTGTTAAAGGGTTTTTTGATGTTGCAATTTCACGCTTGGCAACTTTGTTGACTCTTGTGTATTCTCCAATCTAAGTTAAACTGGCAGCCTTCGGTCAGTGGCTTTTGCTGAAAAATTAGTTAATTTAGTTGCACTTTTGATGGCATCAACAAAATCCCAATCCATTCGAAACAGACGAACATCGTAAATAGGCTGGCAAATTGTTGCTCGGCTCTTTGTAGATTGTTTGGCCCTATTCGATTAGAATTCCAAGTGGTTTCTATCTAAATAATAACAAGAATTAGTTGAAATTGGCCAATATCTAGCTGACAAAGTTTGTTTGCCTTGCAATTCAACCAGCTGTAGAGATACATATAATAGAATTGAAAGCTCTTCAGTTGTACGCTGCGTATGAGCAATGCATACAAATGCATTGCGTATACGCATCGATATTAAGGTTTATTGGCCACAAGTAGTTGGCACTGAGCAAACTTTAGAGCAAAAACTGACTTTATGTCTGCCTGTCTGTCTTCGTATATTTGATGATAACACAAAAGCTTCTAGTGTCGCAACAATCTCTACAGAACAGTGGCCAATCTACCCCCTCTACCCTTTCATCCCAAGAGAGATCATCACACGCAGAGAAAAAAAACACTTGTAGCAACTTTTGTGTGTTATCAAATGGCTAACAAAAAAAAAAATTGAACTAAATTGACTGCCAACAGGTTTGTTTTTTATTATTGTTGTTGTTATGGTGTGTTTTTTTGGGTATATAAATGTTGCAGTTGTTGGGCGTTGGCTCAATTGCTGCAGTTGCAAGTTGGCAAAAGTTGCCTTGACTGTCTAACGTTGGGCACAATAGCAAACAACTTGCAAAACGCAACACTACAGAAAATTCATTTGCAAACGAAAATAAAACTTTTACATTTAACTGTGTAAATTTTAAAACATTTTTCGAGCGTTTTTTTACGCTGCCATTGGCATCGTTTGCATACCGCCTTCACCCTTCACTCAGCTGCATCCCTGCTCTACACTTTATACTATATGGCAGGCACATCAGTTCATGACATTCCCCTCCCTCAATTGCCATTCTCATAGCCACTCCTATTGCAACAACTCGGCAGCAGGAGCGTAACTGTTTTTATTTATTTATTTGGCGTCGTTTTTGTTGCAAGTTTCAACTGTCAAACACAACATCAATTTGTACAAAAAATAAGCAGCGACAACTTTTTCTTGTTGCCGCTTGCTTTGCTTTCTATAAACGTTTTTTTTTTTATTTATTTATTTTTGTTTACTTCTGTTTGCAAATACATACATATATGTACTACATGTATGCATGTGTGCGTTTGGCTTGTGGTTCACTGTAAATGTTTGTGTGTGAGTGCAACATTATAAAGTCACATTGCTGTTGATTTATTTTTGTAATTCGAAGGCAACTTTTTGGGCTGCTGCAAAACGTGCGATACAATCGCAGACATTTATGAGCCGTAACATTCGTGGGCGTATACTTGATACTCTCATTTGACTTTAAAATTAATTCTGGAAACATGTATCTTCAGTTTTGCATCTCTTTAACTCAAATCAAATGGACTTTTGCGTATCTAAATATATTTTTGCATATATAATATAAAACTTATGTAATATTTATTTATAATTATTAAACTCTAGTTTTTACTCGTAAATTAAGAAGCCGTTACATTCTTGGGCGTATACTTGTTATTGGCACTTAACTTTAAAATGTGAAATTAATTCGGGAAACATGTATCTTCACTTTTGCATCTCTTTAACTCTAATGAAGAGTACTTCTGCTGACCTATTGATTTTTTGCATATATCATATATAACTAATATTATTTTTATATTGAAAATATTTCAACTCTTATTTTTAGTAGTAAATTTAGAAGTCGTAACATTCGTGGGCGTATACTTGATACTGTCATTTGACTTTAAAATGTGAAATTAATTCTGGAAACATGTAACTTCAGTTCTGCTTCTCTTCAACTCAAATGAAAAGTATTCTGCTGACCTATTGATTTTTTTGCATATATAACTAATATAATTTATATTAAAAATATTTGAACTCTTATTTTTACTAGTAAATTTAGAAAACGTTACATTCGTAGGCGTATACTTGATACTGTCAATGTACATTAAAATGTGAAATTAAATTCGGGAAACGTGTATCTTCAGTTTTGCAGCTCCTCAGCTTAAATGAAATGGAATTCTTCTTACCTATTGTTATTTAGCATATATAATATGTAAGCGACAAATTGCGTTGGCGGGCCCAGATGATCTAGCAGGCTGTTAAACTCAGACAACAGCTGTAATGAGGATGTTAATTACTTAACAGAGATCTGTTACAAGCAGAGCTGAGTTGTCAAAAAGGAGGGAAGAAGAAGCGCATTAGGATAGATACACAAGAAGAATAGTAATAATTGAATTGGAATAAATATCAACCTGATTGTTTTTAAAATAAAACCTGAATCCTGACAAAAATAAGAAACTTTATTAAGTATCTCTTTCAAATATAAAACTAATGTAATATATATTTATAATATTTTAACTCTAATTTTTACTAGTAATTGTGGAAGTCGTAACATTCGTGGGCGTATACTTAATATTGTCGTTTGACTTAAAAATATAAAATTAATTCTGGAAACATCTATGTTCATCTATGTTTGGTTACCTATTGATATTTTTGCACATATCATATACATCTAATATAATTTTTATTTAAAATATTTTAACTCAAAATTTTACTAGTAAATTTATTAGTCAGTTCTTAAGCCCTTCAACTGAAATGAAAAGTACTTCTGCTTATCTAATGATATTTTTCCGTATATCATATATGTCTATGTACATAACATATTATAACTTTAAATTTTTCAAGTAAATTTTCACAAATCTTCGTTTTCTTGTTCTCTATAGCAGTCGTTTAATTAAATTTTTGTTATCTTTAACGATGTTTTCTTTTATTGGCTTTTCATTTTGGCAATATTAGCTTTTGACCCTTGTGAAACTTGCAGCAACTCACAAAACTATTGCCAAAAATTGAGAAAAATACTCGCACTGGCAGTGGTTATTGTTGTGCCAAAAAGTGGTGGAGGGAAGAGTTGAAGTTGTTGGGCCACAAGTTGCAAGTAGCAGCAAGTTGCACAAGTTGCGGCCGCGAGAAAAAGCGTAAAATTTTCTAATTAAATTCATTTGAGACCCTCACGCACTTTGCCAGACTCTGAACGTGCCTCGCATTCGGAGAACTGATTATGCTGTTTGGGCTAACATTTGTTGCAACAGAATGTTGCACACAATATGCAATCATAATCAGAAAAGAAATGCTGTACTAGATCTTCTATATTCTCTTTCTATCTCTCTCTCTCTCTCTCTCTCTCTCTGTCTCTCTCTCTCTCTGTCTCTGTCTCTTTTTGTTCGTCTATTGAGTATGTCGATCCATGCTGAGCGCTGCTTATGCGGCATCGATGACATTGTGTGTAGCATAAAGTAATTTCCGTCTTGCAGAAGCGTCGCTTCCGGTGCGGCAAACGTGCGCCGAGTCCTGACACTTGCTGCAGATGTCATCCAAGACTGGGTGTGTGTGTTAATGTGTGTTTGTGTCACTGGCATAGCATTCATTTTTTTCATCTGCTTCACTCGTCCTTTTTTTTTTGTTGGTATGTTCACACGCTAACATGGAAATAATCAAAATGTCGCATTGAGATTGAAAATCACTGCATTTGCCAACACATCCGCTCAAGTGATGAGCAAGTTGTTGCCCCTACTGTATGTGTGTGCGAGTGTGTATGAGTGTGTGTATGGATTTAACAGTATGTTATCGGCAAAATTGACAATAAGTTGCTGTTAAAGACAGCCGTAAGAGAAATGTGCGCTGTAAGCAATTTTTAAGACTCTAAGGCTCTTCGCTCCAGTGCCTCTTGGCGTATGCGTAATTTTTCAGCTATCAACTGTAAGGCGCTCACACACACACACAGAGAGAGAAAGAGACGCACACTTGTAAAGAAAATCGAACAACGATGAGTCTGCATCTATATAGAAAGGGAAAAGCAAAAGCTGTGCTCAAGATTAACTTACTATGTATGTGAAAAATATATAATACAGTATGTCGAGTGTTGAGTTTGATTGAGATGGTGAAATATTTACTTTCAATTGGCTTTGGCATCATCCTTGTTGAGGGAGGACCAAACTGAAAGTGTGTTAAGTAAGGATAACGAAAGCCTTCAAATATGACGAACGCCTTGAGGTATAACTTATGCACTTGAGGCTTATCCTTAGCACCAAAATGGACGAAGCTGTCGACTCTGCAAACTGGTCACGGGTTGGCTACTATATTAAGTATACGACTTGCCAACACACACATACACACACAAAAACACACACATACAGAAAATAGAGAGAGAGAGAGAGAGAGAGAGAGAGAGAGAGAGAGAGAGAGAGAGAGAGAGAGAGAGAGAGAGAGAGAGAGAGAGAGAGGGATAAAATGAAAACAGCTAATGCGGGCAAAGTGAAAGCTAAACAGCCAAGAGCAGCCACAACTACTAGAGGCGACTGGCAACTGCCAAGTGGCAAGTGGCAAGTAGCAAGTGGTACAACATGCCGGCTACTTACTTAAAAAGCATTGAGCCTAAGTAAACTTTTACGCCAAATACGTACGTCCATCCGTCAGCGGGAGGACCTCGACTGCACTTAAAGATGAGCCGGGATCTACAACCACAGGCAGTAATCGGCGGTCATGGTGGGAGTGGCACTCTTTGGCGGAGTAGTGGACGAGATCTCAATGCAAGGCAAATGAAGTACAAACAGCTGAAGGTGGACAGGCAACGGGGCATTAAAGTTATGCCACTGCAAGTGAGTTACGCATAAAAATAAGACGTGGCTGCTCAGCAAAAATATTGACAAGGCCAAAAATGAAGCTGAGTGGAAATAGTCGGGCCAAAAAAAAAATATGGTAGTGGCATTGGGCGGCAGAGAGTTTCGCCTTGGCCTGTCAGGCGCAAGCAGCTTATGAATTAATGCAAAACAGATTGCCAGGCGCTTAAGGCGACACTTTGCACCTTCTTTTTGCTTGCGATTCTGTTCACTTTTTTATTTTTTTTTGTTTTTTTGTTTTGTGGCAGAGTGTCCCTTAAATATTTACTAACTGCAGGGTAAGGCATACTGGCAGCAAAAAAAAAACTACCTGCCTGCTATTTAAATTGCGTAGCCAGGCTTCAGGCAAAATTTATAGCACCTGACTTGGACTGGAGCAGCAGTAACGGCAACTGAACTGGACGTGAATGTGGATGTAGCATCGAGTCAAAGACAGTTGACGCTGATGAGGGTCCTGGCTGGGATTCTTTTCCATTCTCCTTCTGCTCGGGCAGGACTTACTATCTGATACCGTGATCTGTGTGACTTCTTTCGATTCTCGAACATTTTCATTTTCATTTTCAATTTGAATTTTTATGTTTGTGCCACGTAGCTTGTAAAAAGTGAATATCCTGACAGTGCGTTGACCTTGCACTGCTTTGTCGCTTTATTAGTTTATCACAATTTAAGCATCTCGGCCATTTTACTGGCCAGAAACCGGATGTGAGCCAAACGGAAGAAACAGCTGCTGCTGCTCCTTCTCCTGGTGATGCTGCTTCTTCCGGACTGAAGGAATTCAGTTGAAGCTACAGCTTCTCAGTTCTACCGACTATTGTGCTGTGTCCTTCGTCAGAATGCCAGCAAAGATTTTTGTCTTTCACTCTTTGTTTTTTTTTCTCCACACTCCAGTTTGTCGTCTGTCTTCTTCCGATTTATTTTTTTTTTTATAATTTCTTTCTTTTTGTTTTCTGCTTGCGCTGCTGTGAATTTGCGCGAACGCGTCGCACGTCGTTTTCAATAAATTAATCAGTCGAAGTGCTTTAGTTTTGCAGCCTGTGGAATGCCAGGAGGGGCAGGAACAGCAGGAGCTTGACTTGGATTCTGGCAACTCAATCGCGATAAAGCCCTCCAGGTAAATTATAGTTATTTGATTTTGTTGGGTGATTTGTTTGCCCCATCGTTTTTTAAAGCTGACATCAAATTGAATTGCATTCCAGTTGCCGTCAACTACTTCCCCTTTTCATTTTTAATGCCCTCACCTCAAGTTGCCCTTTTAGTTTTGCTGGATTTTCTTTGCTGCTATATGTATACTATAGTATATATATCCACTGCCCAACCGAAAAGTAATAGAGCCCAAAATTATGTAGCATGCATAAATTTTCCTTGGCAGGAAGCCGCCGTCTCGTTTTCTACTACTTCTTATCGTCACGCAAAACCCCAAAAACTTTGCATGTGTGTGGGTATGTGTGTGTGTGTGTGTGTGTGTGTGTGTGTGTGAGAGGATGCGTATAGGAGTTAGAGTGTGAATATGGCAGTAGGAAACTCCATTAGATGCAGGCACAATTTTATTAAAATTATGCAGAACATGGCTTACACTAAAATTCAAGTTAAGAACTTGAATATCTTTTTTTTTGTTAATAAATTTCTAGAAAAATATAATATTCTATAACTAACAATACTTATGTCTTTTTTCGAGAAGAAAATTATAAATTTATTAATTAACTTTACAGGTTATATATGATGAAAATTAATACGAATTGCATGTTAAACTTAATCTAAAAATCAGTGATATTTAAAAAGAAAACTATATAAATATATAAAAAAAAACAATTTTAGAGAATTAGAAAATCATTCTAAGTAAAATATAAAAAATAGTTAAAAATATTTCAAATTAGACTTGTTGCAGTGTAGATCGCATTGCCAGGCTAAGACAATGGACATGGCAAGTCTTAGCCCATGACTAAAAGAGATAGCTACAAGCAGAACAAGTTATAGAGGGAGAGTGAGAGATAGTGAAAGGGAGACGGAAGTGGGGGGAGTGAGATGAAGGCGTTGCAATGGCAGTTAAATCTGTGCATACAAGTTGAGGGGATTGAAAGTGCATAAAGTTGAGTTTATTGTTGGCTAAAGTATATGCTTTATGCTTCATGCTTTATGATGGTAATGGAGGCTTCTCTACACGCGCTGACATACACATAGACATACTTTGGCATACGTTAACACACACACACATACACAAACACACACATGCAGCAGTCTTTATCAGGCAAGCAAAAGAAATTATGACGGAAATCTAAAAAGTTGTGTATTAAAACTTGTTTGTGGTTGACTTTCGCACCTCCTTCCCCTCCCTCAGCTTGCTCCTAGGATGTCGAATGGCAGTTGTAAATATCGTGAAAGTAACTAGGACTAAAAAACAGAACTTGACTGCAATGGTTACTAATTATTTGAGACGTTTCATGCTACATTAAAAAATATTTAGTTAACATATCAAGTTGATCTGATTAACATGACTTCGAAGTACCGAAGAAACGATTTTATTTATTTGAAGCATTTCAATACCTTTGGCATCACAAATATTTAAAGCTTACAAGAGAACAAAGATTCCATTTGAAGTTCTCTGCCAATGTGCATTTTAATGCCACAAACAAATGTACGACGACATTTTGAAGATGGCAGTTGTCCGGCAGCTGGATTCCAGGCTCTCACAGTGTCTGCCATGGAATATGGTACATAGTATAGTATAATACAGAATTGCTTGGCGACAGGTTCGGGTTTTAGGTTTTTGGGAGCTGGAGATGGAGATGGAGCTGCAGCCACAGAATTTAGCACAAAAATATTTTCAATTATGATGCCAGTGAGCAACTATAGAATTTTTCAATTAAGTTGTGTGGGCGTGGCAATGTCTGACGACCACTATGCCATCTAAGAAAGGAATTTCTCAGCGCATCAACAGCAGAAGAAGAAGCACAACTTTTTTTTGTAGTTGCAGTTGTGGTATGGTTGTAAAAGTGCTAGACATAAAGGTAAAAGTATTAAAGTTATATGCGCTTTAAACTGCCAACAGTTGTTGTTGCTGCTGTAGATGTTGTTGTTGTTGTTGCTGTAGTGGTTGCTGGTGTCGGGGTATTGTGCTACTTTTATGTGCCAAGGCAAAAGTTGTCGTAGTTTTAGTGGCAAGTCCACGCCCCCCCACAACGCCCACACCTTGTCCGCGTGCCATAAAAATTTGCAACAGCTGCAGAGCCTGAAACCAGGACTCCCTAAACCACAGCCACCGCCACATCCAAGTCCAAGTCCAAATCCGAATACGAATTCGAAAGAGGAGTGCGGGAAATTGTCTCAAACTTAAACTGAATGTGAGTCCGAGGCTAAGATTCTACTTACCTTGTGACAGTAGTCGGCCAAAAGGATTTGTTGCCTTTCAATACACTGACCAAAGTTGTGATAAACATGACCATACCACAAAAACTCGATTATGCAATATATACAAAATAAACATTTAGTTAATTTTTATTTTTGAACTTTTATATTGCAAATTGCATAATCTGCGTAATATATATGTATTTTTTAATTTTGCATTGAGAGCATCTGTGATTCGCATTTCTCTAACATTTGAAATTTTTGGGGCCTTTTGTTTTTGTGGCTTGCGCTCTTGTCCAATAATTTGGTCTATCTAATGGCAACACAAAGTGCATTTTGCAACGTATCTGTGTTGCTGGCAAATGGCCTTAGTCGCTGAGTTTACTCCTCCCCCTCTCTCTCTCTCTCTATCTCTCTCTCTCTTTCTGTCACTCTCTATCTCGCTCTGCGGCCATTATCCCCCAAACCCTATCAGAGTTCTGGCAGTTCTCAAGCTCCTGGCAGAGTCTCTGCATAAAATAACAATATAATGTTCTGGCTACAGTGCAAGCGAGAAAGGGAAAGAGTGACAGAGAGGGGCAGAGAAGAGACACGGTTTTTTCTATTTTTTTTTCTGGCAAAGTCACGAAGCAAAAGAATAGAGGCGACTACAATGCGACTTATAATGCATTAGCAGATGTCAAATTTGTTGTCATTTTGCGGAAAAATTTTTCTCATTTCTCTTTGTTTTTTTTTGGATTACAGCCGTAAAACCTTTACTTTTTTTTTTGGTTAGCTTTGATGTTACAATTCTACCTAACATATAGTGAGGGCATGTTGACAGACGACTGATACGTGTCTAATATTATTATATCAAAGTTATAAATCGTTTTTGCCAGTTCTGAAATTTGCTTGGCTGCTTTGCATTTACCTAATTAGTTTTTGTGGGCCCTTAAAGCTCGTAATTATAAGTGAATCCTCCCTCTCCGGGACCACAAACATTCACTCGGTTTTCGCCAGTATGCGGATATTTTGGCATTTGTCACCGTGGATGGATTGTGAATGGCCTGGTTATTTCAATTACGATAATTGTCGCGTTCATTTTTCATTTGACAAACGTGAGACAGCGGCACTTTAAGTTACATTTATGGCCCTGAGAACAGCCGCGTTATGACAGTTTCCAAAAAAATATGTGAACTAAGGAAATATTTATATAAATTCCGACTTTCGCAGAAAGTAACGCCCATACTGGCCCAGTATGGCATGTTCAAGGTAACAGGTGAACAGGTAGCATGGTGACCAAGTGAAATTTCCTCATTATTCGAAGCCTGATTACCAAGCGAAGCATCTTTGCCATTATAATAAATATTTAATTATATACATACATATATATTTGATGAGGCAAGTGTATATGTATGCACTATATATGTGTGTGTGGGGGCTTTAAGTTAAGAGAGCTTCGGGAAAAATGGCATAGCTGCAGTTACTGTTGACCCAGTTGGGCAGTATTATTGAGCTCAGCTTTTGCTTAACTCAACTGAAGTGAACTGGAAGTACGGAAAAGCAAATTGAATGGCCCAGCTCTCGACTTCAGCTGAACCGTTGTAGTTCAATGCACCTCTGTGGCATATTCAACTCTGCCAGGAGGTGTGCTCAAGTAAATACGGAATTTCTTCCATTCAAATAATGTGATATTATATTCGATTTTCACCTTCTACCAATATTATATTAAGTTACTTATGAATTTCTACAGATTATTTACATATTAAATTAAATAAAAAATGATAAATATAATTATTGCACAATTTCTGAATATAATTAAATACCGATTTGTATAAAATATTCAGAAAATTTATTTTTATCTTTAGAACTCCTCTCGCTGTTGGTCCACTTCTTTCTAGGCACTTACATCCTATCTGTATGCGTGTGTGTATTTGTAGACCCCTTGTCAATACATTATTAAAACAACAACAGAATGGAAGACTGCCTGCCACTCTGACATCCTGCTTCAAATGCTGTGTTGTACTTACACTCGGCAGCTGGGTGTTGGTGTTTGTGTCTGTGTCTGTCAGGCAAGAGCATCTTCTTTCAGCTGCACACAAAATTTGCAAAAGTGCAACGTTATCAGCCTCACATATTTGGACTTTGTTGCATGCACTCGACTTGCCTGCAGCTCGCGCCTAATCTCAATGCAATCACTCACAGCAGCAAAACTGCAGGCCAAAAGGTTTCCAGCTGGAGTTGAGTTTGTGTCTCGCTTTCCCACAGGATTCCTCACTGAGTTACTGAAGAAGAGAAAGAGGAGAACAACAATAAAGTGGCCGCTTCAGTTGAGTTGAGTTTAAGTGTAGCACGCTTTTAGGCTGCTGCCGCAATGTGGTCGTTGGCGTTGTCGTTGATGTCTTTTGTGGCAGTTGTAGGCGTCGTGTTGGATGGATTGCTGCTCTGTTGCTGTTGCTGTTGCTGTTGCTTGTTGTCAATCACTTTGCAATTTGGGAAATGCACTTTCCAGCAAAAAAGAATAGCTGAGAAAAAGAGAGAGTAGCTACCATCGGTTTTTCCCCAACACTCTCTGGACGCATGATAAATGCAAGCTGTTGGATGTTTGTTGGATTTTTGTAACTTTATTGTAGCTCATGCTTATCCACATATTGTAGTGGGTAAGGAAGAGGCAGAGAGGGGAAGGGGACAGAGGGGGCATTAGTTCATTTCACTATCACTTGGGCGTTGACAGGCAACGAGTGTCGAGCTGTCGTGCTGTAGTTTGCTTACATACATGGACTGAGGTTTTTTTTCATGAATTGTCACTGGGTTTTTGCCTGACAGTGCCTGCCAAAGTCTAGACATAGACATGCCCTGCTGTTGTCTGCTGAAGTTGTTTGCACTGTGCTTAGACAAAGCCCGACACCTTTGTATCAGTCAAGTGGTTTTCGACTCGACTCTACTCGACTCAACGTGGAAGTGCTGTCAAAGCAAGCGCAGATCCCAGATTAGTAGAGTGCCACTACTACTAATGCTGCCAGAGAGCGTGAGGGTTGAGAGGGCCAAGAAATTAATGTGCCGACAGCACGCCCAGCTATCATTCAACATACTTACACACACGCACACACATGTATTTGTGAACTACAATTCATTTGGGGTGTTGGTGTGTAGTTTAAATTTTGACGCGTCGCTTGACACTTAGACAGCAACAACTCATCAACGTCATGAGCAGCAGTAAAATGACAAAAAAAAAAGAGTGGCAAAAACGTTGCAGAACTGAACTGAAGTGTAAACTGTGAAACAATATTAGTCCCTGAATAGTTTGGAGATGGGTTTTGCGCATGGTTTACTCCTGCTAACACTCACATACGTTTCATATAACTTTGTTGGTGTTTGAAGGGCTGTATGTGTGTGTGTAAGTGTAGATGCCAGTCAGTTCAATGACAACACGACAACGGCAATGCTGATTTTCTTGTGGCACCAGCTAAACTTCGTTGTCAACTTTCAGGCGCAAATGCTTGTTATATTAAGTTATATTATATATATTAATTATATTATTATTATATATTATTAAATATATTAATGCAGTTTCTAATAGGAATAAACCTATGCCATTTATTTTATTATACTTATATCGCTCACTTTGATAAAAATTTATTTTTCAAAACCTTGGGGCTACAGAAAGTTAAGTCATCTGACCAACTATTCCCTATGCCGCTATATGGGGCTTGACATCTTCCATTTGCAGCCATGTTTTGTTAAGGTATCGTTTTCTCTATTATTTATTAATTATTAATTACATAAACATAAGTGTTTCAGATTCATTATATGCTACATACATGTTTGCCAGAAATGAGACTTCAGTCTAAGTGCACAACCAGACACTTGTTGCATGACCCCTTAAGAAATTCTTGGACTCAGGTTCACTCGCACTCAATATTTCATTGCATGGATACACTCATTCTATTTCGAGCAACACATTCAACATAAGTTTGAGCTTCTTTTTCGACTAAAGACGAATGGAGCAGCGCTTTCGGCTTATATTTGAGCAACGTTTTCAACTTAAAACGAATTCATAACAGAACTCGTTTGATGTTATTCGATCTTCTTCCATTCGAGCATAGCTTTCTGCTTACGTTTGATCAACGCTTTCAACTTAAAGCGAATGCATAACAGAATTGGCTTAATTCTGTTGGATATTCTTCTAATTCGAGCAACGTTTTCAACTTAAAGCGAATACGTAAAAGAATTGGTTTTCCGCTATTCGATCTTCTTCTATTCGAGTATCGCTTTCAGCTTAAGTTTGATCAACGCTTTCAACTTAAAGCGAATACGTAACATAATTGCTGTAAACTGCTGAAGTTTAATTCTATTGGTTTAATTCTATTGGATATTCTTCTATACGAGCAACACTTTCAGCATACGTTTGATCAACGCTATCAACTTAAAACGAAATGAAAACTAACAAATCTTAAGGGGAACAGTTTGATATAGTTGGTCTACTTATAGCAAATTTTTGAGCTTAGCAAGTGAGGTATGCCAGTAAACTGTAAATATACTTAATAATATATTTGTTACAAATTAAAATATTTATAAATGTAATGTATTCCAATTATATTCTCATTAACTTGCTTTGACATAGACTTTTTAGTAACTATGAAATAAACTTCTATTATTTCTTTCCTATGTTATTCGCTAGAATTTCCTCGCATTTTTCTTAGCAGTCCTAAATAAGTAGTTTGCTGTCAGTTGTCACTGGGGGTCTGTCTTGTCGCAGGGGTTGTTCGCGCGCGCTTGTTGACAGTTGCGTCTATGTTGTCAGCTTATTTGACTTTGACTTGGGGTAGGCTGGTCATACCCTCATACATATACACAGTAATACACATGGTTGGCAAGCAGAGCATGGCTAAGTCAGTGCATGTCACATGGGTGATGGCGAGGTGACTTGACCTGCAATTTGAGCTGTGCCTTTTTTGACATCTACTGGGAGTTGGTTGGACTCCCCGCCTTGGTGACATTTTCGAGCATTTTTTTTTCCGTACATATTGTTGTTGTTCTTGCGCGCTGTCATTAAGTTTTATTTAATTCTGACTTTTGTTTGAATGTTTTTTTCTTACTGTGCACAGCTAGTTCTTTTTTATTGTTGCGACAGTTTTTGCTAACAAATTGCTCAGCGTCAAGTGTCATGTAATTACGCACAGACACACACAACTGAAATATATGTATATGTTGGATTCCATGTGTGCGTATATGTGTACACATGTGAAGGCAACATGTTGTTATTAGATTGCTGGCAGCACTTGGGAAAGTTGCTTTTAATTTTCTTTTGCTTTCGCAATTGTTGCCTGTCATGTTGCCGCTGTGCTCCTTGTTTGTTGTTCTTATTTCTTCGCATTATTGTTGCTGTTAGAGTATCCGTTTGGCATGCCGCAAATTAATGCCATAATAATAATATCATAGTTGGCCCCTTTTTACTGTTGCCTAATGATGCTGAACCTGATTCCAGCTGTGCTCCTCTGCCATTTGCCAGTTGCTCTAATTATGTACAGATTTCATTTTTGCAGCCCCCACTGATTATTGCTAATGATAACCAATCCAAACAGTTGCCGAACTAAGTGATAATTTTTCGTTTTTAACATATGTATAAACTTAGTACAAATATAGTACAAATTAAGAGTACAATGTCTGATTGAAAATTAGAAAATAAAAAAAAGTTCTTTTCGTTAATAACGTTAGTTAAATTAATGGATGGATATTAAAAAGTCAATTTAATAAAAATGAATCGAATTGAGAAAGTTTTTATTAATATTTCTTTATTTTTTTTACAATTTAGCCATATTTATATAATGGTGCATCAAATTTTTGTTAAACTCAACTCCGGTTAAGTTTTTATGCCTATTTTAATGCTAGAAACCAATTGGTCACAACAAAATTCAATTTTACAATTTACACTTTTCGACTTTTAATCAAGTGGTTTGTATGGAAAATATGGACCAACAAATCGAAAATCTTAAAATTGCCGATATGAACAAAATTTGGTAGCATTCTGAAAGTTTGATAAAAACTATTTAAGGATCTGAAAAAACGATACAATTTTTTACATTTCGGCCATAGTTTCTAAATTATTGGTCCAGAACCCGTCGCGGAAAGATTTCATGTCTATTTTAACTCCAGAAATCGATTGGACAAAATCAAAAATAAAAAAAAAAGCAAATTTCAAAATGTTCACTTTTTCGACTTTTTATCAAGGGAATAATTTCAATGCAGTCATAAAAAATGATCAATACCATCAATTTGTCGATAAATCCCATAACATACATGTGTTTACTATATAGTTTATATGATTGCAGGGTGTGTGCAATTCAAATCGATTAATTGCTAATAAAATGTTACTGGTATGTATTTTGCTTGTCATTTTTAATGCCCCACAGTTGAAAACAACCATCTGTCAACTTGTGTCTACAAATAATATCGTATATAATTTGTTGCAGGAGCATTCGTAACAATCTTGGCTTTGACTTTTGATTGGCTTTGAGCATTAAAATAGCTTTCAATTTGTACAATACTCCAGCTGAGAACGAGTCTAGTGGAGTTGTTGAGGGGGTGGAATGCACTGACTGGGTTAAACTGTTTGAAACGCTGTTGGCCACATAATTAGAGATTCGTTGAGCTCCATGGTGGCACGTTTTAAAATTGGCGCATAAAATGTCAATTTGATGTCATTGGATCAACTTAAATGCGCTGCGCAGACTGACGTTGCTTGTTGCTCTTCGCTGTTGTCGTCCTTTGGTGTCCTTGTTGTTGGTGTTGGCATTGTGTTGCTGGTGTGCTGCGGTGCCCCGGGGCCATGCTGTATGCTGTACACAGACTGGCAATTTACAATGCCCAGAAATGATTTCCCGGCTGCTGCTGCTGCTGCACTTGCGGCTTAATTTTGGCATCCCGTTACGCGGTGACCTCGCCACTTTTCCATATGAAACACAACGCCCACAACACCACACAACACAACTGCCACTCGCTTCATTTTGGCTGGCAAAACTCTGACCGTCAGTCTGCCAGCCCGCCTGTCATTTCATCTCATGCAGTGTCTATGACTCTCTGATGTGGCAGCTTCATTTTATGTTTGTGTGTGTGTGAGTGTGTGTGTGTGTGTGTGTTGACATACAAGTTGTCGTTGTCGTTGTGCTGTGCACTGCACTGGGGATGCGGTCTGTTTGCTACCTGTGCAAATACATGTTTATGTTATGCCAAAGCAGCATCGCCAGCAACACACATCAGCAACATCAACAGCAACAGTAGTTGCTGGGGCAGATTAGTTTGCTTAAATTGATGGCAACTTAGCGGTAATAACAACGTGCCGATGTGTCGCGATATGCCTTTGCCACCGGCCATTTAAACATTTGCATTGTATACCTTGAGGTGCCACTGAATGAGGCAAGTGGGCATCTCCTGTTCTCTGTTTGCCTTTCTTTATGGACCCGAGTGGAAACTGAGACTGCCTCTTTCGGCTGCGGCTTCATTAAATGATATGGACAATGCATTAATCAATTGTTTTTCTCTTTGTGCAACAAGCATAAACTTTGCTTATTTCCCATGAGTGTGCGTATGTGTGGCAGGCACACACACACACACCTACACATAGTCCAACATCTCGTATGTGCCCCGAGCATAATTTACCAGTCTTATGGCGTTTTTGGCATAACTTTTGCTTACTTTAAATAAATCAAGGTTGGTCATATGAGATACGCTCCACTCTGTGCAGCGTGGCATCGTATAACTTTCCAGCATGTTTCCCATTTCCCATTTTTTGTTATTTGTTTCTCTTGTGATGATATATGAACAGAATTTTTCGCCTAGAGTTTTGCGCACTAAACCTGTCCAATATGAAGCCAACTGGGCATCAAGGCCTCATTTTAGCTTGTGGGAGCATTTGCACAGGAATTTCATAAAATTGCATAACTTATTTATTGATATAATTTGATTTTGTTGACATCTTGCTTGAATATGCAAACTGATGACAACTTTCCCAATGCATTTCATACTGTAATTGTTACGATATTTTTAATAACTAAGAACCCACCTCTAATTATATGTAGTTTCTGAAAAAGGGTAAGTCTCTTGAAAAATTTTTTCTTTACCAAAGATTAAACAGTTTTATAACCGACAATTTATTGAAATAAATATACGTAATTTAAAAACTTAAAAAATTTCACATATTTGTGCTACTTCAATTTTTGAGAAGATCACGTAAGAAAATTTGATTTCCATCAGTTAAAAATCTTCTTCATTTCTTCAAAAAAAAAAAAAAAAAAAAACTTATAATATTTGTAATCATTATGATCTTTATTTCTCTATAGAAATATTTTTTATTGTTTCTCTAAAAATATAACATTTATTTATATACATATATTTTTGTGGTATGTTTTTCGATTTCCCTAATGTCTACAGGGTATTTTCGAAATCAACACAGTAGTCACCATAAAATCAATTGCACTTTTATGTATTTTTCAAACTGAATAACTTAATTAATTGCAGGTGACAAAGTCGAACATATAAATACTCTGCATTGCATAGGAAGCATTCAGTTTATCCTTGTCTACGGCTGAGTTCAGAAGTTCAATCCAAACAATCATTGCAAACCATGACAACTAAGAAGGTGATCTTTAAATATTTAAGGAAGGCCACAGAAACCGATCGGATGCCCATGATCGATGGCTTCAAGTATGTGGAGAGGGGCATGATGGTAATGGGTTGGGTGCCACCACCAAAGAACTCTCCTCTGGCGGCTTGTGGTCTCTACTTGGTTATCCGAATGGTGCTATTATTTTTCGCATTATATTTGGTTGTCGGACTAGCATTGACATATGTCATGGAGTTTAATACCTTCACACCTGGCGAGCTTTTCACCTCCTTGCAGGCTGGAGTCAATAGTCCTGGTGCCTTCTTGAAGGGCGTCGTGGCCGTGATGAATGCATGGAGATTGGCTGAGCTCAAGAAATTGGTGGGGAAAATGAATGAACGTTGTGTACTTGATGAGGAACATCTACAGGTCCACAATGCTGCTGGCATGTGCAACAAAGCCTATTTGGTTATTCTGATCACATACAGTGTATTCGTGGGAATGACTTTCATCAGTTCGGTGCTGGTAGGACAGCCGCCATGGCGTGTCCATAATCCTTTTGTGGATTGGCGTGCCAGTACTTCGGCCTTTTGGATAACATCTATAACTGATTATATATTTATGGCCACTGGAGTTTATTTCAATCAAATCAACGATTCCTATCCATTAGTTTTTGGAATGCTTATGCGACTCAATTTGGATTTGCTGAAGAAGAGAATTCTGCGATTACGTACGGATCCGCAAAGGAGTGAGGAACAGAGCTATGAGGATCTCAAGGCGTGCATCTATGATCACAAGCTAATATTAGAGTAATTATTGAACAATTTGAGTACTAAATTGAAAATAGAAATTTTAATAATTTATTTATATTTTTATGAATTTATGAATGAAGTGCCTGTGAATTAATGAGACCTTGCATATCGCCTCTCATTTTCATACAATATTTGTTAGTCGGAATTCTGCTCGGCCTGGTCATGACGAACATCATGTTTTTTGCCGACTTCTGGGCTGGAGTCTCTTGTGTCTTTTATGTGTTGGGAGTAAGCTTACAGACATTCCCATTCTCGTATACCTGTACCCAAATCGATGCTGATTGTGATGACTTGGCCATGTCAATCTTTCACTCAAATTGGCTGGATGCCAGCACTCGTTACAAGTCGACTCTCAGACATTTCCTACATAATGTCCAACAGAATATTACCTTCACCGCGGGTTCCATATTTCCCATTTGCCTGAATACCAACATCAGTGTAAGAATTCATTAAAATTTTAATTTTCATAACGAATAACAAATTTATTTGCAGGTTGCAAAGTTGGCATTCAGCGTGGTAACTTTCATTAAACAATTAAATATTGTGGAGAAGTTGAAGTAAAAATGAATTGAAAACTGTTTAAATTTGAACTATGTTGAAATCGCATATGTGGAGACTCGTCACATCAGATTAGTATTCTTAGTTACACGTGTTAAAAAATATTTACTTCAAATTACTTAAATTAATTAATTTTGCATCTTAAGGCATCTTAAAGAAACGGTGTGAAGAAATCTGTTTGTGTTTTTGCTTTTTTGTTGAACCTTCACCAGAGCAATTTAATTATTTTTTAGTTAAATGCATAGGAAATTGTGTAAGCCTAACGAAAATATTCATTAGAGGCTGTTGTCGTTGGATGATATTGTTGCTGCTTCATCAGAAATTTACAGCTTGTAAATTTTGAGGCCAAAAATAAACCCAGCAACAGCAGCTATTTATAAAAGGTAATTTTCGCAGAGAGGGTTGGGAAAACGGATGAAGTCAGTGCGGTACTCCAACTTTTAAAGGTAAAACTTTGGCACTGACCCAAAATGTTGCCTCTGGCCAGGATACTACTTATCAAGGCTCATCGGCCCAGTTGATGGGTAGCAGCAGTTTCCATGCCCAGCTGCCCAATGCCTTGTTTATTATAAGTTACGCCTTTTACACCTTCACCGGATCTCTGCTTCATCCACAACAAATCTCTGCCACACTCTGGTCGGAATGTTGCAGGCTCTGGGCCACTTTTCATTTTCATCTTTTTCGGGCGAAAAGCCTGACACCCCTTGTCAAATGATGTGTCAAAATTTAACGTATGCTCGTGTCCAACATTCAAGCCATATATGTTGGTCCTTAAATATGTTCAGGATTAACAGCCGACATACTACATATACAACATTGCAATTGAAGTGGCGCTGAATGTCATCAGTCACTGAACAGAAGTTATGTTGAGCAGAGTATATTCGATATGGATATGAAGCTAATTTATCAAATGTGTTGCACTTTCAGCTCTGGAATTTTAATATCACATCGCAAGACATATGGAAAACTCTTGAAAGTGCTTCTGCACTGAACTAATCACAACAAAATCGTCTCAGTGACAGTTTCTCATAGTCTGTCTCTATATCTTGTATCTGTATCTGTATATGTATCTGAATGTGTATCTGTGTCTGGTTGTGTTGCTGCATGTGTCTCTTGTCATCATGACACCCCCGGGGTCATAAATGTTTTGGCATGCTTAATGGGGCGTCAGTTTTGTCACCGGCATTTTGTTTCAGCACGTGTAATTGCCCCATCCCTGTGGCAGCCACATTGTGAAAAGTGTAACCCTATCTACACATTTCCCGACCTTTGTTTTGTGTATGGCACTCTCCCTTTTCTCTGTGCACTTTCGTTTTATCTGCTCTTTGGGGCTGACAGAAGTATGTTTTATAAATTATGTTTAGCTATTTGGGGAAAATTAAAACGCACACGACACATGCCACTTTTTTAAATGCATGCACGTGCATGTTTTCATCACTTGTTTTTGTTTTGTTTTTTGTTTTTGTTGGTTTTTTTTTTTTTTTTGTTGGCTCCACTCCCAGTTGCGACTTAGCCTCTTATCAACATCCAGATCATCATCATCATCATCATCGTCCATATCAGCATGGAGAGGATGCCTCCTTTGTAGCTGGCATCAATTTTTCACATAAAGTTTGGCAAACGCTTGACTTGCATATAAATGACTTGGCCGTATTTGTGGAGATACGTCCTGGATTGGAATGGGATACCTGATGAAGCCTTGGAGCTTGCCAGTATTCGAGTTGTCAACTCTTTCAACGTGTTTTACATTTTAAGCGTCGCCATGCGAAGAAAAATGCGAACGTAACAAAAAAAAAAAAAAAAAATAATTTCCTTTTGCGTAATGTGTGTTTGCTGTATGCAATTGTTGTTGTTTATGCTGGTGTTGGTGTTGTTGTTATTGTTGTTGTTTCAGATGTCCCATGTTGTGAATAACAGAAAATAAGGCCGCACTCTGAAGTATCTACAGTAGTTAAAAGTACTTCAGTCGAGTAAGGGATTGAGAAACTGTGGAATAGAAAAATTGATAAAATATTTTGATAAATCGATCTAAATTGTTATATTTAAAAAATTAAGATAAATTATTTAATTTAATTTAATAGTACTTTAACGTATGCATAGCTGTCAATACCTCTGTTTGCAGTGTATGGCATCGCGAAGTGCGTTAAAAGCTGCGTCCAAAGTGAATAATACTCACACGACGTGCTGCCATTTGCAACTAAAATAAATAGAAATACATACTCAACAGCACAGCACCATAGAGCGAGATAGAGCGGGCCAGAAAGAGAGAGAGAGAGAGAGAGAGAGAGAGAGAGAGATAGAAAGAGCAAGACAGACAGACAGACACACACTTCTGACACATACTCTTATTATTCATAAATAGTATGTATATATTTGGGAAATATGAGGGAGCTACTAGATGGCACTCAGTGCTGTTTTGTTGTCTGGCATGGGTAGAGAGGGTAGGTGGGGGGGTTACTCTTTCCGAATTTGAAAGCAATCAAATTTGACGTGCACTTATAAACAAATTGGCATCTGTACTACTAACGCACTTTACGTGCACCTATTTATGCATAAATATGTTTTTAACAGCTATTAAATTACATTTGCGCATATTACGCATACGTCATGTGAAACGCAGTTGAATACTGAATACATGCACTGCCAGAGCAACTAGAGTGGAGCGGAAGGGAAGACGCGGCCAGTTGTTTGGAATATGTGCAGAACTCAATCAAACAAAAATTTCATTAAGTGCAATGAATAAACGTTTTCGGTTCGATCTGTTTTCCCATTCTCCGTCCACCATTTTTTTTTTTTTTTGCTGCCCGTAATTTTCTTTGATAGACAAATTTTTGGGTTGGCAGGGGCGAGGCATCTGCCGCTGTCAGCATTATCTGGCTGATCAAAAGGCAGCCTCGCATTTGTCATCCATCAAAGTTAAATCACACTTTTTATTATTTGTGTGGAACTCGATGGCATCAAATATGCCAATCGGCCAACAACAAATCCGCAGATGAAGCCCCAAAGCGCCTAAATACGCGTAAAAATTGTTTGTGGTTGTATTTGTGTGCATGGATATATAAAATATACGTTCAATTTTCTCACTCTCAATCTGGGTGTGGGTGTGGGTGTGTGCGTGTGTATATGACAGAGCTGCAAATTATCAATAAATAAATAAAATTACGCGCACTTTGGCTTAATGTTTGGATTTCATTTTGATGTCTGGCATATGATTGCTTTTCGGTTTTGATATTTTTTTTCTTTGCTGGAGCTTACGATTAGCTTGGAGTCTAGGGATTGGTTTAGTCAGTAAATAAACTTTGACACAAAAACAAAATTATCGCTAATATTTAATATTTTTAAAATACATATTTTATTGTGGAGCTTTTGAGAATTAAAGTGATATGACGAGCTGCAACTGCGCTGTTTGCATATCAATTATGCAGCACTTCTGGCGATAATTATGTTGAGGAAATTGCATTTGGCCAAGACGTACTATCATTAGACCATAATTGATCACAGAGTGCTTATCAGCTGGCTGGTAAACCGCGATGTTCGCTTTCTGAATGGCCTCACATACATTATGTTCGACCTTGTTTTGGCCTCACAGGATGCGCTGGTAAGCATATTAATTGCTCATAAACAGCACTTCAACTTTGCTTCACTGCCAACCAATGTTGGGGGTGGTTGGGAGGGTGGTTCGGTGGGCAGTCGGATTGTGATACCATTCAACTAACTGTCAGCGTATGTATCTTGGCTTGTTTGTTTATTATTCAATGGCATTTGCCGCTAAGCAATTACGCCTTGTTGTGCGCCATAAACACCTAAAGGCTTATACGTTACAAAGCCCACACACTCACACTCACACATATACTTACAGTTATACATATACAAAGGCAGCCAAGTAATTCTAAACTGTGCAGAGCTGAACCGAACTGAGCTGATCTGAAGTGAGCTGTCAGCAAGTTTTTGTTGTGTGCAAAAGTTTCTTTTTGGGGGATTTTTTTTTTCTATCTGCCACGTCTATGTCTGTCTCTCTCACTGTATATGTGTGTCTCCTTTTTATCGTTTTGTAGGTGTAAAGTGGGTGGATTGGTGGCATGTCAGCAGACGACTGTGATTTCAGGGATTTCTTCCGTACCTTTTCATTTCCTTGATGCCGCCGACTCTTTTAGCTGCGTTATCAAAATTTATTGAGCGCTGTCATGAAGCTGTCAAAGTCGATATCAAAAACATTTGATTTTTGACTTTATTTTGTCAGTCAGCAACAAGCACCCATTCCACAGACAAGGCGAAATCAACCAACAGTTTCCAAAATACAAAAACAAAAAAAAAGAAAAACAGCAGAAGAACACAGACAGGAGCAGCCCATGGCCCAGTCCCAGTCCCAATCCCAAAGCGAAAAGCCCAGGAGCGTGCTATCCATGCACACACACTTATACACACAAAACCATAGCCGTATGTGATTTTTGTTTTTGGCCAAAAATAAAAAGAAGCGAAGAACGAAATAATCATAATAAAAAAGCACATAAAAAGAGCTGCGAGCTGCGAGTTTCAAGCTGTGGCAGCTGAAAATTTTCATGCGCTCCCAAGGCGCCAGCAGATTGATAAATTAATGATTGCCAAGTCGAGGACAAAGTCGTCAAAAGGCGAAACAGCGAAGCGTGTAAACCTTAAAAAGGTAGGCGCGCTGTTGGCGTGGGCGTGGTCTACCCAAAACATTTTATGAGAAATCAATTTATATGATATGTTATACGTTATGCCTCAAATGATTTCTCCACAATTTCACAAAATTTGAATGAAAGCTTTACAAAATATTTCGAATATATGCATAGATTAAAAAAATTAAATTAAAAATATTAAAAAAAATAATTTGAAATTTATATAGATATGCGAGTAAATTTTTGGGCGATTTTATTATTGGGAACGCATTGGAGATTGTTGTCTGCTTTTTAGGCTCACATAAAATCGCAGGCAGGAGCCCTAATGAATATTAATAGCCAAGTGGCTGAAAGACGGACTGCCTGGAATACCTGTCTCAATATATTAAAGCATCAAAGCCACTTGTCTTATCAGTGGTGCAGACTTTCGAGTTCGACTATTAACCAAACAAAAACTGTTTACACATGAAAGCCTGAAAGGCTCAAAGGCATCGCCAACCTTCAGCCCCCATCCAGGCCCAGGACACTGGGCAGTCGCTGCTGACGGATTTCACTCGCTCCTTTTCTATAGGTCTCGCTGTCTCTGTCTGCCATGTTGACTGTATTTGTGTGTGTGTTGTGTGTGTGTGTGCGTTTTGGCACTTGGAATCGCTGAACATGGCGGATTAATGTCATTTATCACGCGCGTGTGGCTGCCGCATTTGAAATGTGCAGAATAAATAAAGGACGAAAGCCGACAATGCCTTCCTTCCTCCCCCCGTTCAGCCCAATGTCCTCTGCCATATGACAGAATCCAGTAACAATGGCAACTGCGATGATGGTAGCTATGGATGGGCTTTAATGCGTAGATTAAGGCAGCAGTTGTTACTGCGGTTTTGTACAAAAAGGATAATGACAAATAATCAAGGATAAACGCTTTTGATTGATCTTTAATGGCAGTTGTTATTTGAGCCCGTTTGACAGCACAACCAATTGTAAATGTAAATCATATTAACTTCAATGTACCATATAAAAATGCTTCTTAGGATTTTTGGCTTGTTAGGCAGACACACACACACTCTCACACACACACACACACACACACACACACACACACACACACACACACACACATACACATATACACTGGCACACTCATATGTATTTAGATAGATACTTATCGTTAAGACCCCCACATTCTTTCACAAATGCGCCGCATGGCGGCAAATTCCTTTAAATATATCAAAGGCGTCCAAGAGGGATGAGTATTAATAAAAAAAAGAACAACGAAAAGCAGTTTCCCTTTAAATTTATATAAATATCAAATAGTTGTTTTAAAAATATTTAAAATATGTAGAATTTCTTTAAAATTTAATTTTTTATATTAATAACCTTTAAGTTTATCTAAATATCAAATATGTAGAATTTCATTAAAATTTAATTTTTTATATTAATAACCTTTAAATTTATCTAAATATCAAATATGTAGATTTTTTGTTAAATAAAAATTTTCTATACATAATCTTTTTGGTCGTATTTGAAATTGAACCGAATTTGATAGTGAATAGACCCAATTGAAGTCTTCGGTATTAAGCATATCAAATCGCATTGGCCAAAAGTGCGCACAATTCTATTGCGATTGTGTTTCTCTTGCCAAAATAGAATTAGTATTGAATTCTTAGGAAAAAGGGCAATTGAGATGAATTTGTAGGCAACTGTAGCTGGGGTCTTTCTTAACTCAAAGCAATCGCCGAGTGAATGCGATGTGGCAATACAGTCAAAAGCAGAGAGAAATAAAGCAATTAAGCGGCTTACAAATGTCGGCAACTGACAATGAGGCAAGAACGTCACTGGATACTACGAGGGAGGGGAAAGAGAGACAGAGACAAAGAGAGAGAGAGAGGAAGAGGGGTTCATGGCAGTACCAAATAAGCCTGACAAGCAAAAAGAAATTAAGAAAACGGCAGCAAATTAATTTACATGTGCGATTCATCAATCAACAGACAGGACCAAAAGCATAAAGCAGAGCCAGCAAGAAATATACAAAAAGCGAGAGATCGAAAGAGAGACGGAGATATGTATATATATATATACAGAGCGAGAGATAGAGAGATGTATAGAATCAGACAGAGATGGAGAGACAGTGAATAGTAGGTTCAGTTGTAGTCCAGTATATTTGAGTCTGAGGCATCGCAGCCGTTCAGTATCAGCAAAAGTCATAAATGGCCATGCCAACTCATATGTGTCTGTGTGTGTGTGTATGTCCTGTCAGTATCTATATAATTCTTTCTCTCAACTTGCGTCCATATATGTATGTATGTGTGTGTGTGTGGTATGTGTGAAGCAGGCCGTGCGTTGATTGATGATAAATACTCGATGCCCTTACAATGGCCGCTTGAGATAAAGCGTTTAAATGTGCCGCATATTAAATGATTCAACATGAAAACTGAAAAAGGATGATGTTGTCGTCCTGGCACCCGCCTTCAGCTTTGTCTATTTTTATTATTACTATTATTATTATTATTATTATGTATCGCCCGGGACACACAAACACTCTAGACAATCGTTATAAATGACCGCTTTGCGCGAATCGAGAATCGCTATGAGAATGGCTTCTGTTTCCTCTAGGTTGGAACCTCAGTTGCCCTCGTTGTCCTTGTCAGCTTTTGGCCATTGTTTGGCAGCGATAGCATTTATGCTATTACATAAATAAAGTATAAATAAATCAGTATTAGTTGAACTTTACATGGTTGCCCAATGTGCGAAACTGTTCAATATTTCATTTAGATTCGTTTAACAAAAAAGAAAAAAAAAGAATTAAATGAAAAGTAACCGAAGCCAAAGAGACTGCACCTATATATATCATGATATATTTATTTGAAAAAAAAAAAATATTTTAGATATTATTTAATTATTTGTTAGCAGTTGCTTAAATTTTCAATGGCACATGTTGCCAATTCACATGCATCTTCATCGTTGCTCACACTTAACATGCATCAGTTTGGGGCACAAACACAAATTAATGATAAATTGAGGCAAGTCACACACGCAGCACTTTTATTGCATCCATTTTATTCACTTTGTTCATTTGTTTAATGCGTCTGGTTAATAACAATTGCAGACGAAATTCCCCAAGGTACCAAAGAAGGGGAGGGGGTTGAGTGAAAAACGTGAGCGCCTTTGATGGGGCTAAATAGGCACCCTCTCAAACAACCCCCTTGCAGTCTCACTTGCCCCTCTTGCCCTTGTCAGCCATCATTCATTTAGAGCTCTGCCAAAGGTCACAGACATTTCAAGTGTTTCATTGTCGTTTAATTTTTGTTTTGTTGTTGTTTATTATTCTCTTCACATTCCCTGATGTTGATGTTGTTGTTGTTGTTGTTTGCGTGCATGTTGCTGCACCCAACATACGAGTTAGTTGGCGAAGGGGTAATGTAAGGGGGGCCTCTTGGTTAAGAGCGCGACAGACGTTGTTAGAAGTTCGTCGGGGGTTCGCCAGACGCTGCCTTTTGACTGAAGGTTCGCTTTTGTCAACATCACATCAACATCAACATCAACGCCAACGTTAACGTCTGTTAACAAATTTCATTCACTTTTCCCATTCACAGTCGCATTCACATAATTTCCACATTTATGCCAATAGTCGGTGGGTCAGGCGGTGTCGGCTCAGGTCTAGTAGGTTCAGTTCATTTCAGTTGAGCTCAGATTGGGCCACCCTATTCTCGGTGTGCAAATTAAAAATGGCCCTCGCTATGGGAGCTGTTGTTAGGCAATGTTCTCTCTCATATTTGCATAACATTGCCGACTCTCTCTCTAGCCCATGTGCTGTCTCTTTCGCTCTCGCACCGGTTGCTTTCATTCATAAATTAAAGCGAAATGATTCTGGTTGTGTTCCGGGTTGCGTTGTGTGTAGTTGGTATCCAGGTCCCGGGGCCATCAACATCCGCGGCCTGCAGCTACCAATAAATGTCTCGCCTGCTGCTAAATACCTGCTGCAGCCACCTGCACCTGTAGGTGGCATACAACGAAGAGTACAACAAGTTAATTATGGATGCGTGCAACTTGCTCTCGGGGCGCCCATAAATTCAGCGGGCAACCAACCCCGCACAGTCAGTTCAACGCTGTTTAATGAGTGTGCAAATATTGGCAGTATGTATGTTTGTGCATGTGTGTGTGTTTCCATGCAAACTTTTACAGGTGTGTGGTGAGAGTGAGAAGGGGAGGGGGGAGGGGGAGGGTTACTGTAAGGATGGGCAACTAGGCAACTATTTAAGCAAGAAACTTTGTTCAGTTCACTGTTGAAGTTATCGGTTAAATTCTTGTACAACTCCCTCAGTCGCATTCTTGTTGGGCATCAAAATTTTGCAAGGAAATTGCAAAAACTGTAAATCAATAACAAAGTTGTCAGTAACAGAAATCTAAGCAGTCGAGGTTAAATTTGACTTCAAAGTTGATTTTGCGGTTTATTGATTTTAAATTAGATGTTCACAAAGATATATGTTTTTTTTGGAAATAATATGGTATTTTATTGAGTTCTGATTTGCTAGAAATTTAAATTCTTATTTCATTTCAAATTTAATTGAAACTTGCTCAATTTTCAATGAATATTATTTTCTTTTGCGGTCTTTCAGGGTTATGAAAAGGGCTGACAAGTAGATCACTCAAAAAAAAAAAATTGAGCTAAAAAAAAATGAATGTTTCTTAAGTCGTTGTAAATTTGTAAGCAACTCTTATTTTGCATCTTGGCTTGGTGTTGTATGAAATTAACGTAAATTACAAGAAAATCAGCAGAGGCAGCAGCAGTTTCTACAGTTCAGCAAAAAAAAAAACTAGTGTAAAAACTTGAAATGTTGCTCGCCCGCATTGTAACTACACAAGAACTATAAGAAATTAGTGTAAAAAACTTGTGAGTGTTTGTCATGTGCCAACACTTTGGAGCGCTGCAAAGTATGCTACGCTTTTTGCTGCCGCTTTTTGTTTATGGCTGTGCGTGAGGAAGCTCGTGGTTGTTTGCTTGTGTGTGAGTGGGAGTGCGAGTGTGTATGTGTTGAAAGAGTGTTTGTATGTTTGAGTGAGACTAATTTGCGCATAATTAAATATAAATTGTATACAAAGTTTGTTTGTTTTTTGCCGTGTTCTTCAGTTGCACTTCCAGTAACAAGCAATGGGCGTAAATATATTAAACGAATTGCAGGGCGACCCGCGTTACGTATACGCCATGTATGCCGCGATTGCAGTTACAGTTACAAGCTGTCGTCTCTGCTGCAGTTGCTGAGCTTTGGCAACTGACACAGCCGACGACAAGTTGAACGGGACAGATATATTTTTAGGGGGAGAGCGAGAGGGTTGGGAAGCGGAGAGAAGGCCAAAAGCAATTGCAACTGTTTTGGCAACAGCACAAAGAAAAAGTAATTATTTACGCTCTTCAGCAGACGACGACGGCGACAACAACTTCCGCTCTTGTTGTTCTAGCTGCTAGTGTCATTGTTGCTGCTGTTGTTGTTGTTGTCGTTGTTATTGCTGTTGTTGCTGCTGTTGCTGCTGTGTTGTTATTGTCAGCAGTGGCGTCGCGTCAACAGCAATTTATTTGAGTGTGAAAAAGATGAATTAATTTTACAGCATTGTGCAGCACAATTAAAAATTATTTGCTCTTCTCAGTTGTCCTCACTGCCCTGCCCCCAAACAACTGGCCAGACCCAGACCAAAGCTTAATTGCTGCAAAGTTGTTGTGGCTTAGTGAGGTCCTTGTATCACAGGATTGCCTATGCTGCCACCAATTCTACTGGTGCTGTTGTCCTCGCTGCTATTGTTGTTGGTGTTGGTGTTGCTGCCTTGCAGCAATTTATGTTTACCAACTGGCTCGAGGGGCGGTTTTTGGTTTCGGACTATATACTTGAAGGCATGGCATTGTATACTATTCGCCTTTTTTCTTTGTTTTTCTGTTTCATATTTGTTTGTTGTTGCTTTCGGACCAGTCTTGTGTCCCTTTGCCTTCTATTGTTGGCTTTTGTTTGTGGTTGATGATGGGAAAAGTTTTTGCCTGCTGGCAGCTGAAGTGCTGGCGACGTTGACGACGGCGGCGACGACGACGTCGACGACAGCGGCATGTTTTATGCATTTTCTTATGACTTTACTTTTGGCGTAGATTTGTGCGTTGAACCTGCCCCTCCACTATCTCCATCGCCACCTCCCTTTCTCTCTGTTTGTGGTGAGCTAGGAAGTGAAAGAGCGTGTGAATTATTATGTACATTTGAAATGTGCACCACGCCAGCAACATTGGTGGCAACAGCAACAACAGCCACAACAACAATAACGAAAACAACTAAAAGCAATGTTGTGTTGGCAAACACATAGAGAAAGAGGAATCTCCCCACTCCCCCAACTCCTCACTTCTCACTTCTCAATCCTGTATCCTTTCCCGCAGACTAGTTGAGCGATGGCAGGCAGGGCGGTTTCAAATAAAAACTATGACTTTGGTTCCAAGTGCTGTAAACTTTTTTGGTAGGCGTTTTTGGCAGGAGTATTTCTCATTTTCAGAATGCGGATTTGGAGGGTGTGCGTTGGGCAGGGATCAGGGATAGAACATAACTTAATTAAACTAAATGTGTTTTGGGCTATAAGAAGTTGTAATTAGTTGGGCGTTGCCCAGAAATGTTTATTATAAACTTGAGCTATTATTGCAGTAGAAATTTATTTCTGATATCATCAGCAGCATATTATATTAATTAAGGAATTCGGCATTGAAATGGATTTTGATAAAAGCGACATAAGAAACAAGTTTTCTTTACAGAAATTTTGAAATTTGATTTTAAAAAGAGTTTAATAAAAATATGCCATTCTAATAGATAGTTTTAATTATTTTTTTTATTAATATTGAGATTCGAAGCTACTTATTTAGATCATGGGTATATTAATATTGCGCTAATTCCTTAATAATTTACCTGTTCATCAGTTTATAAGAATTGCTTTTAACTTCCGTTTATAGGACTTTGTTTGCCAGAGATAATAATTTTTCATGGCCGGCTAGAAAATATCCTGTAAAATGTACCATGAAATATTGTGTTATTCCAATTTGATGAGTGGCAAAGATTTGACTTCTCAAGCGACAGTTTCTTTATTTTCTTTCGTTCACTTCCCTATTTTTTTTTTATTTTTTTTTCAGTTTTTTTTTTTTTATAAAATTTCCTTCCTTTCGTGGGCTGTTTATTTTTATTTTTCTTGTTGCGCTCAAGTTGACTTCCTTTGCACTTTGAAAACAAGTTTTGAAAAACAGGATTTAACAACGGAAAATTACATTTAACACAGAACTTGGATGCGATGCGACGCCAAGAGAATTGCTTGCAAAACGAAATGCGAAAAACGTACGTAAAACGTACAGACGTACGAAGGACGCAGGACGAACAGGAGATGGTCCAAAGAAAACATGAATAAATGAAATGCGCTAACTTTGCCGGCCTCAAACAAAGGCAAACTAAACGCGGGTGTAAACGACGCGTCGTTGCAGTGGGCACAACTTTATCCTTTCCTTGTCCAAATTACGTTAGCGCAAAAGAATATGAAGAAGAAGGTAAGCAGAAAAATACGAAAGGTAGAGAGAGAGAGAGAGAGAGAGAGAGAGAGAGAGAAAGAGAAGGGGCAAAAAACAACTTAAGTCGACTTCCGTTTCCGGTGTACGCTGATTGAGCTCTTTAATAATGCATTTAAGTCGCGTACAAAAATTGTTAATTGAAAAGCAACGCACAGAAGGATACGGATAAGGACACAACACGGACATCAACAAAATCTGGCAACCACATTGAGAGATTGTTATATTTGGCTTAATAGTTTTGAAAACTACTTAAAATTAATGAATGAACCGTGACACATTAAAAACGCTTAACTGACAGCATAAAAACATCGCGAACAACAACAAACAAAAAAACTGCTAAGCACATAAAAACCACATGTATACATGCATGGTTGTGTGAGAGAGTGTGTGTATATGTGATATGTGTTATGTGTGTGTGTGTGTGTGCAGCTGCTGCTGCGGGACTCATATTGAGCGCATTAAAAAATTACAGCCACATTGTAGTACATGAAAATGTTATCATTATAAAGTAGACAAAAGGCTTTACATCGTTTCACATGGGGGAGGCTAGAGTTGTCAGACTCGAATAGGGTTATAGGGTTGCCTGATTCGGCCAGGGTAGGGTTGCCATGAATTAGCACAAAATTCTGTTACTTCACACAGTGTACCATGTACAATGAAGATGTTAACAGATGTCTGTATGTCTTGTGGTGTAATCTACCATATAAATGCTGTGAATATTATTTTGATATATTAACTTCAAAGTTGCAGACACAGTTGTGTCTGTGTGTGTGTGTATGTGAAGATATATCAAGTTCACAGGCATACACAAAAAAGTGTCAAGTCATTAAGTTTATATTATTCATAATATTTATATAAATCTTCATACGCACACACATACATACTATATCACATATACATGTATAGTTAAAGTTAAAGTACAAATAAGCGGAACCCGCATGAATGCTGAAACTCAACCACAACTTAACACGACTGCAGGGCAATATTTTGTGGACGCCCAGTAGGAAATTTGCTGCAATTATGGCCAAGTTTGAAAGTACCAAGTTAATATTTGTGCATATAGAAATTTCAATTTTGCCGACTAATTTTTGTTTTTCTGCATGGGAATTCGCACTGAATTTGGTAGTGGGTTTGTGGCACACTTTCTACCATACAAACACTCACATACATTTATGCACACATATGTGTATGTGTGGTGGGTTGCGGAGGGGGGGGGGTATGGGAGAGAAGAGGCAGCACGTCAAGCTAAACGTTATTTCACACGCCTCTTGTTTTAAAGCACCAACACACAGAGCCCTTTCCCAAGTGAAGCATTTCTTCACTTCCTTTCTCCACTTACCTACACACTTCTCTCTCTTCCTCTCTCTCTCTCTCTCTCTCTCTCTCTATCTCTCTCACATTTTCCCTATCTCTCCCACTGTTTCTCTTGGCATATTGCTGTGCTTGTTGCTGTTGCTTCAGTGTTAAGCAAAACAAATGAGTTAAAGGGTTTTTACTTGCTGAGTGTTTGCTAGCTAACTGGTTACGCCCCCGTGGCCCACAATCAACTCATTGTGCATGGTCTGGTGGGCAGCTGAGTTACCACGCCCCTTACTCCACACACCCCCCCCCCCAAGCCCACGTCCAATCCGTTACGTAGTCCGCTTGTGCCTTTGGCTTCGGCGGCAACTCGCATAATGTGCCTCAACATAATGTGCACATTAGTGTTCACACATTTATAGTCGTGTCTATGTGTCTGTGCGACTGTCCCCATCTATGAGACTTTCAGTGTGTGTGTATGTGAGTGTGTGTGGGAAATGTTTATGGGAGTCTCCTTGTGCGCGTAAAAACCAAGACCAAAAAGCAAAGAAAAAAAAATGAAACAGAAATAATAGAAGGAGCAACAGAAATGAAAAAATATATATACAAAGCAAAAAAAAAAAAATCACACACAAAATATGTGGCAGAGCGTCATGCCACATGTGCAACAGCAGCAGCAGCAGCAACACCAACAGCAGCAGCTTCCACAACATCCGCAGCATTTGTGAGCTAATGACATTATAAACATGAAAACTCCATTAATATTTTTTTGCTGATTATGATGTTACTGTTTGTTGTTGTTGCTACTTTTTATGCTCGGTTGTTACTACGTACCTTTTCTTCTTTTCCCCACCACCAATTTTCCCATGCCTCCCCCGTCCTGACTTCGCAACGTTCGCAACAGGATTTTACTCTTTTCGAACAGAGCATACGAATAGGCCAGAAGAAGCAAACGACATATGCCATTTCTCTTCTCTCTCGCACACATTACTCTACATTTTCTTGCCATAATTTATTTGATTTATTTGCACGCACAGCACATGGATTATGACAATGTCGGGCATAGGTAAGGAGTGAGCCGGTAGACTGCAGTGTGGTCTATGTTCCTTGGCCAACTCCTGGCAAGTCCTTACATATCTTCGCTCCCGTCTTTGGTCTCAGCTCAGGCTGAGCTCTAAAAGTATTTTGATGCTTGACAATTTTTTCAAATTAAAAAGTGCAAGTTATTCTGCTTCATTTCTTTTTTTTTTTTTTTTGTATTTTTTCCACTTTTTTTTTTGTATTTTGAGACAAGTCTTGAGCTGCTTAACGCACTTTTGCTGCTTATTTCTCAATTTGTATTTTGCTGACATTTTGAGGAGTGTTCCATATATCCATCGATGTATGAATGTATTTAGGTGAAATTAAATATTGCTTTGTTTAATTGAATTGGTATAGAAATATTTCTGCAAACAGCGAGGCAGAGGATATGTTTAATTATGAGAGACTAAAATAATGAATAATTTGTTAAACTTCAAATAATACTGCATAATCAGCTTACGCTGCATTAGTCCATTTGAATATTTTACGAGCCTATCAATTATTTTCATTTATTTTAATTGCCGCGAACAATCCGAAACTCTGGTTATCATATTCTAATAAATTTTGGAAATAGCTGTACCTCTTTAAGAGTAGTTTCACAGTCAATTTTGAGTGCATTTTCAATTGTTTTAAATAACATTTGCTGTTGGAGCAGGTTATGCAGGTTATTGCAATTCAATTGCCACATGAATTCAACATCCGAAAATTCTGCATTTGTGTCTGAACTCGATTTTCCTACTTGAAGCCCCGTGAATTTCCTTTGGCAGCAAGGAAAACCTAGCCTATTGATATTTGAGCTTAAGCCATCAGAGTGCCATAGAGTCCATGGTCCATCGGCAGTCATTTGCTGCTTTGAGAAATCAATGCGACCCATTGGTTGCCTCACACACACATATACACACGCCCACACACACACACACACACACACACAAAAATTCATTGGCATTTTCATTACATTTCCATGGCATTTCCGCACATTTGCACACACAAAGCGAATCTGATGAAACTCTGGTGCATTATAGGAACAGAAGGAGACTCAAATGCACTGGCAATAAGTTGCACTCCATTACGCGGTTTTTAATATAAAATACAAAAAAAAAAGATGAATGTGGAAGGATATCAGAGTGAGTTTCTAGTCTGACGAGAGGAGAACTCTGCAGCAAAAAGGGATTGCTCGACTTCTGTGGCATTTCCTTAGCGGGAAAAGGCAATTTAGCATTTTTGCAAAAGCAGCAGCTGTTGCCTTCGATGAGAAAGGACTCTGTGCGTTCTCGATAATGGCAATTGAGAGTTGCATTTGCTTTGATTTGCTTTGCTTTTGTATTAGAGTGTGTTGACTGTGCCCTCTTCCTTCCCTTTTTTTCCTCCTTGCTGTTTATTGGTTATTTTATTGTGGCAGCATCTTTAGCTAAAGCTTTTGTTTGCCATGGTTCTGACTTGGCTTTGAGTTTGGCTTTGGCATTGGCTTGATGCTGTTAGCGGCTTTATCGGCATCGCGTTCTCTACTCTCTGAATCTGCACCGAGAGGTTCTTCGGCAACGTTTGTGAAATGTTATAGCGGCTTGGGGATTTGTGGCATGCATTATTTGCTGTTGCCACCAACTGGCTGTGGAGCTTTAGTCAATTTACTTGGAATTTGCCAAAATCCGTATTACGTATACGCACTATTGCCAAAGCGGCAACAGCCACAAAGTCGATTTAGCAGAAATGGTTTGCATGGTTTATAAAAAAATTTAAATTATCATTTACAAAAAAACAAAAATAATTACTATAGTTGTGGATGGTGTGGATATTTTAAATATATTAAAAAAAAAAAAAAAATATTTCTACAGTTATGGACGTTGAGAATATTTGAAATTTCTTTTAAATATTAATTATTGTTGTCTGAATATTTCAATTTGAAAATGGGGTATTCCTTTGAGTTGTGCCTCATCACGATTATCCCAATCAAAACTAAGACGCATTGCGTTAGCCACAAACGTTAATAGACTTCAAGTTTGTGGTAAAATAATTCTCAGATTGTGTGTTTGCGGTTTGTGCCACACACCACTACTGCAACTGCCACCGCTGACTGCAGCAGCAGTAGTTGCCATAATTATTATAACGGTTGCATTGTTGCAGTTGCATTTTCAGTTGATTTTGTTGCTGTCAGAGTTATAACTTTGGCATTGGTTTTTATGCTCTACAATTTGTTGTTGGCATTGGCTCTTATTGTGGAGTTTATGTGCGATGTTGTTTAGTGTTGTTGCGTGCTTGCCCCATGTTGCATGTTCGTACACGCATTTGCTCTATTGATTTGCCAACAATTGAAAATAACATTGGCAGAGTGGCAAAAGCTTGGCAGACTAATCCACAATTTAACAACCGATTGAGTATCCTTGTAACAGGTGCTTTACTGTGCTTGAACTTTCCAATTAATTGAGCAGCAATTAGTGCCATCATGAAGAATCTAAATATACTCATAAATGCCCTTTACGGCCTGAGGCATAAAAACTAAATCAAAAGGCGCTCCATAAAGAGGCCAAGTCATTTACACCTTATGCCCAGCAGGTCAATTGAGTCCACATCCTTTTTGGCCACATTCAGCTGGAGTTCTTCAAGCATCAGCTTGTGGCCCGGAGTGGGTGGCGTTTTGGTGGGAGGGGGGGGCTTTGCTCAGCGGGTTGCCTATTTCTATACTGTATGTGAGGCTGCTGAACTAAATGCAGGACAACATAACACAATTCATTGTGTGCCATGTCCTGCTGGGCTCAGTCTGTTATCCTGCCAGCCTAGCAGCCTGCCAGCCTTTGCACAATATCATAACCTCTCCCGCCTCGCACTACGAATATTTTTATTTTTGGTTATCCCGTTTTGTATTTATACATGAGTGTCTGTGTGTGAGTGTGTGTGTGTGTGTATGGGTATTTTGTTTTCATTTTTGCTTATTTTTATTTTTATTTTTCCATTTTTTTTTGTGTTGGTATTTTTGCGACCGCCTTTCTGGCTTTTCTGGCCATTTTTGATCTGCTGTAGTACTAGCTGCTTGAGCTGCGGTTCGCTTTGGTTTGCAGCCGCTTTGGTTTTTATGGCGCGCTTCTTGTTTTCTTTTTTTTTATATTATTTTGGATTTTTTTCGTGATACTTTTTTATTTATACACGTGTGTGTATGTGTGTATATGTTTGCAGAGCTTATCTTTGACCACACGTATGTATGTTGGCAGAACAAAATTGTTTTTGAAATTGAAAAATTGCAATACAAGCTGAGCTCTGGGGTCAGCTATAGAGTCGCCTGTAATACAAAATAATGCGACTTCCCCCACCCCCTCCTTTTTCGTATACTCCCTTACCCCCTTTCCCATCCCCTCCCATCCATTTCCACCACCTACACTTTCCACACTCAGCTGCGGCATTTTTCTTTTTAGTCTTTTGCCTTGCGCTCATTTTTCGTGTGGCGTTTGCTTTTATTTTCTTTGTTTAGCATTTTCATTTTTCTGGAAGTGAGCGCAGCGCTTATAGTATGTGTTTTTTATAGTATAGTTTAGTTTGGCTATATAGTATATAAGAAATATGCAGTTAGTGGCTGCGAGATACACAGAGAGAGGTACTATGAGAGAACGAATGCTTTTGTGAGCGGGCTCTCCTTTCAAGGATGCTGCTGCTGCAGGTGCTCGGGCTGCCTTCCTTGACTGCAAGTTATGCACATATTTAAATTAAGTGCTTTGAAATACGTACATATATCTGGCATACACAAAGATACACGCATCCCTATACACATGCATATATAGGTTTCATAGTGTAGTATACATATTTATATAGATAGAGTAACGAGCATAAATAAATAATGGCTACAAGCGCAACACTAAAGTGTTATTAGCCAATGAAAATCCGTTTAAAGAAGTCTTCTAAAAAGAGTTAACATTAAATTCGCACATCTTTGTTATAAAATATAATGTCATGATATTCAGTATCAGTTTAATATTTACTGATGTATTACAGCTTATGGTTAAAGGAATATAAATTTATGACTTGACAGTATATATTGATATCATAACTTATTTATGCAGAATAGCGAAAGAAGATTTAATTTATTTTTTTTTGTAATTTAAATTTTCTATTTTTGTTAGCTATAAAATTTTAATGTAATAATATTGTAATTAAATAATGTGCAAAAAGTGGTTAAATTAATAACATATTATATATTTCTATGTTAAGCTCTACTTTACTTTTATAATATTCTACTATACTCCTATATGATGTTTACTCTGTACCATATTTCTAAACTATAATACTATTATACTACTTTTTACACTACTATAATTGTAAGTAACCTCGTATTTTGTATTGTTGGTTGGTTTCATTGTCATTCTCTATCTAATGCTAAGGTAAAGTATTTATAAACCTATGCAGATTCTTGACTTTATAAATTAAATAAAATAAAAAAAATTTAAATAAAATAAATATCGTGTTGTTAACACATAATATAATATATGGCTTATAGTTATGACACGAGTACTTTTCCGAATAAATTTAAGCGCTTAAATATTGATAATTATATTAAGCCTACAGTTTCTGCTGCCGCTTTTTTTTTATTAGCTGAAAGCAGATTATAAGCTTGTGTAAAATTCAATCGCTTGTTGTCACTTTTTCTAGTACGTGGCAATTAAATATTTGTTCTACCCCGCATGAACAATATACAGGGTATCTTGGTTTTATTAGTTCGTTCAAAATCAATATATTCAGGCTCAACTATAAAGTGATTTCTAATTCAATACTTACACTCTCAGATGTTCAGTTAAATAATTGTATTAAAATATATATTTAAGTTATTGCTATTGATACATTTTAGTGCTAGGTATTTAACTTTCGAACCCAGATCTTCATTTTTAAAAATGTTACAATTTTGTTGTTGTTGTAAAGTTTTCTGCTTTAATGCAATCCATTTTAATGTTTACACAATCGCTTTTAATGCGCACAATTAATTTCGTTATGCTTTGTCGCCTTTGACATGTCACTGGTTATCTGCAACAACACATACAAACAGCGCGCACACACACACACCCATACTTACATACACAAACACACACACGGACACACGGATATGCATACGCAGTGTTACAATTTGCTAAAATGTCGGGGCTTAGAAAATAATTCGATATCGGTGGGGTTATACAGCGATTGTCCGTGTGGCGAGTGCTGCCATTCCTAACCGGATGTTTGGCCCGAATAATCATTGCATAATTATGGGCGTTTCACGTTGAATGTTGCGATTTTGCAATTTGCACGCATACGTAATTAAAATTATTTTAATTTACAGAGATGCAAAACGTAGGGAAAGATACGAGCTGGCAAGGTATACAGAGTTGGGGGTGTTTTGTTGATACCAACAAAAACATTGACATAACATTGGAAATTAATTTTTAGCTATGTTCGGCATAGCTGAAAAACCGTCAACAAATTGTCAGCGTTTACGTACATTTGCTGTTGATTCGATTTGCAACGTTTTTAGCAAATTCGCTGTGAATTTTCATGTTTACACTAAAGCCAAATTGCATGTGGTTTCTATTTTTGGTATACCCCCCATAAATCCCCATCTCTCTCACTATCCGTTCAATGTTTCTCTGACTATGTGTGCGAGAATGTGTACGTGATGCGATTAGATAGAAACTTTAAATCGGCATTATAATACCAATGATTGCGAAAACGTGTCGTGTTCTGATAAATTCATTTTGCCAGATATTCAAATTGATTCTTGGTGCTCTCTATAATTGTATAGATTGTGTAGTTAATTAAATTGATTGAAATGTTTAAGAAGCTATTTACAGCATTCCAAAAAATTTTCAATACCTATCGATAACTGAGAATGGATATGCTACAAATTATTCCACACTAATTAGTAGAGTATCTACAAATTATTCCACACTAATTAGTAGAGAATCTAGTTTCAAAAACGGGCTTCAATCAATTTCAAGCAAACCCCATGAAATCAGGGCTACTAAGCAATTACACAGAAGGAAGAGTCCTGTTTCATCTCATGAAATATCTATTTGGAAAATGTTAAAGCTAGAAATTTATTTTACTGGATGTTATTAATATACTCGGCTAGACTTTAATTTTGTGCCTATGGCACCAGTCTCTCAGATTTTAATAACAATTGAGAGTCCTGTATTGTTGGTGTTGAAGGGGGAAAATGCGTGCAACTTTGGCATATCATGTAGCATGCAGCTCGTCCATTGAGTGGCAACTATAGTTTTGAATGGCTGTTGATGCAGTTCATACATTGTCATTGGTACAAGAAAGAGACACTCTGTCTCTCCTGGTCCTGCTGCTCTCTTCTTCTGCCATCTTGGACTCTGTTTTTGTTGTGCCGACAACGTCGGTCTGCCAAACTCCTTTCAGCCATGCTGCTGACGTAAGGGGCGAGGCCACCAATTAACGAATTGCTGTGTTTCCACTTGTCGCAGGATATGCGCACGCACAACTCATGCCACTCTCTCTATCTCTCTCACTCTGCAGAGTGTATACTATATATATATATTTGTGTCTATAAAGTGTTGTGAGTGTGTGCGTGTGTCGATGCTATGCATTGTGCATATTCCACAAGAGAATGCAATTTAAATTGCATTAAAATTGATTGAATTCATGGAACGCACTTGCCATACGTTCTGTCAATGTATGCGTGATCCTTATCACACGTATGTATGCATGCCTGCCTGCCACAGAGTGTCACCGTATAAGTGTGTGTGTGTATGTGCGAGTGTGTACTTATGTGAGTGGTTGTGTGTGTTGTTATGCGTGTCGCATGTTATTTTTCCAGTGCGCTAAGTGGGCCTCGAAGGTTTGTTTAGAAGCACGCATCTTCAATGGGAGGCACTTAGTTCGTAAGAAATGCTAAGAAGCAAAAATGAATTCGAGACTGAGGATATCATTTAAAAATAGCTTAGATTACGCAATAAAAAGGAAAACAATTTATTTTCAAAATGCATTTATTTGAAGAGGTGGAGAACGTGCTTAACTTACGGTGTATTAAACAGGAATTATATAAAGGATATGTCTAAAAATATACTGACGCATTTCCGCGAGTGGATCCTAAGTTGAAAAATCAAATATTACTACAGAATCTTTTTTTGACTTAATCTTTTAGGAATTAACGAAATAAAGGGTTGTCCGTTATAATATTTCACAGGATAGTGAGATATTAGGAAGCAAAGGCTGTATTTTAATCTTTTTTTTACAATTATAGTTTATTAAATTTTATTTTTTAATTTTTTAAATTTAATTATCTCTTTTTTGGATTTAGTTGTTTATTTAACTATTTTGAGTTCTATAAATTAATTTAGAAAATTAAATAAAATATTTTTTGTATTAATTTACAAATTTAATTAATTATTTATTTTACATACACAGTAAAAATTCAAATATACATATGTACATATCTTTTTCTTTTAACAATTTATTATTTTATTAGTTTAATAATTTTACATTATATTTACAATTTTTTTTTTATATAATTTTATTAAGTGTAGTCTTCGTCTGTTGATGGTAATAAATGCAGGAAAACACAACAGCAACGTCCGCGTTAACCACAACTTTTAACAAAGGCATCAATTTAACTGTCCCAATCAGATACTCCATATGCAGATGTGTATATCAGATAGACTTAATAATATATTTATATATGTATGTGAATACTATGTGTAATTGCGATGTGAATATCATTTGAGGTAAAATAAATTGTAATAAATATTTACGGCTCTGGCATAAATTTGCTGCTTTAAATCTTCGATTTACCGATTTCCCTTTTTTTATCTTTCATTTTTTTTACTTAAACAAAGCCTGCAATTAATTTGCTAACATTTGGATTTAACAAGGGCAGAGCCGTGCAACATGGTGTGTGTTGGTAGCTGAAGGGGTGCGAGGGGTGCGGAAGAGTTGTCAGCTGCGGAGAGCCAATAAGCATATGTATTTATTCGTAGAGAGTGGTTGTGGGTTTTTGATTTTGTTGTTGCTGCATCGCGACAATTAATGCGCATTAATGAATTATTAATTTGTGTACGTGTGCGTGTGTGTATGTGTGTGTGGGAGTCGACGGCTCTGGAAAGTATGCAATTAAATTCTATTTGTTAATTTATGGCTGCCGCCAAATATGCATTGATTATGCAAATGGAAATGGTGTTGATGTGCGATGCCGTGCTACAAGTTTTCACATACAACATTCAACACTTCAGATTCAGTCTTAACCCAGGCCTTAATCAGCTCACCAAACACACACATGGACACAAATATATATGTATGTATGTATATACACATAAGGTATACTAAATGTATGTAATTTATATTAAACCTTTTGCATAAGCTGTTAATAGTTAATTGCACTTTTGATATTCAAACGAGGCTCGAGTTTGCATTTCAGTTGACTCAATGGCCAAAAGTGATTGCATTTAATTAATTATAATTTGAGTTAATCTTGTGTTTAATTACATTTGATTGCCTTTGTCATTACGGTCACTGCTGCACTCAGGCATCCAAGATAATGAAGCCTAATGAATAAATAGGCGATTGATTGCCTGTGACAATTCGATAATAGCTCTAAGACAGGCACACTCACTTGACACTTACTTATTCAAATTGCACATGATTGGATTTGGGGCGTAGCCTGAAGGGGACCAATTGAACCAAATTTCAATAAAAAGCAACTTCGTAATAAAAATAAATTATTTATATTTTTTTTTAAATATGATAATAATTTCAACTCAGAGAAACTAATTCAGCTGCGGTTTTGGTCACCTCTTTGCTTCCGATGTTTCCTTAGCTAAGCCATTAGCTTTTAACGCTATTTCTGTAATCTTTGTGCCACCAAGGATTAAGAGGTAAGTTTCTTTGGCAAGGATATAGTTAAATTCAGGTATGGGGATCTGTTGCAGTAGGGTTAGAAGCGGACACTATAAAGTGCAACATCGATAACTTCTGGCTGTAGTTTTAAGCTTCTTTTGTCGTCGTGATGGCGACCATAAAACTCCACCAACAGCGTTTCTAAACTGCCGAAGGGATCGAAACAAGCTGGCGGAGGGATTGGGAGGGAGACAACATCTAAAAGTTTTTCTGGTGCTAAAACATTTGTAGGTGTAGCCAGCGTGTCCAATGTTTCTTAGTGCTAAGTTACATGTGGTCGTTCCTTGGAGTACGTAACTTCTATTCACATACCTTACCACCCACATCCTCTACATGAACACACACATACACCTACAAGCAAATAGAGAGATGTATACATATTCAGATATAGATATACATAGATACAGACACTGAAATTGTAAAGTCGTTGCTGTTGCTTGAGAAAAGAAAACGATCAGAAAAATCAACAAACAAAAGCAAAGTGCCGATTTCTACTCGTTGCTGCTATTTTTTTATTTCGTTTGTTTTATTTTTTCTTTTTTTTTTGTTTTATTTTGACTGTTACTTGTTGTTTTCATTGTTTGGCTCTGCGAAATTGTTACTTGTTTTTTCAGGCTATCGTTTTGCTTATTTTGAACAGCACCAAAACCAACAAATACATGCACACGAATCCTACTCACATATGCGCGTATTGTAGCTACGTATAAGGTAAAGAAGTAAAGAATAATATACGATAGATGGCTCCGAATTCTTTCCATATATTTGCCTAGATAATGGCAACAACGCGATACTCCGGTATTCTCCGTTGCACAAAATTTATGCCATCCGTATTTGTTTATACAAATTTAATGAATACACATATCGGGTATGTAGATATACTATACACATATTTGGGAATACAAAATATCATGATATCTTAAGAACACTTGAATTTATTTTATTTTGCATGTTTGCTATTTTGTTGAAAACTGCTGCTGGCTATTTGGCAAAAATTTGGAGAAATATTCTGCTCAAGACAGAAGCTTGAATCAGCATGAATTAGCTCAAGAATTTCAGCTAAATACAAAAGAAAATAAAATCTGATATAGGAAACATTACCAAAGTTTTGTTAAAGTTTAGAAGAATATTAATTATTAAATATTTTAAGTTTAACATAAAAAGAATATCTGAATACGAAATAATTAACTTTTTTGGTCTAATAATGATTGTTATAAGACTAAAATATTTTTGTAGAAATTAAAAAAATATTTATTTTGTAAGCGTCTTCTAGCTAAATCTAGCTTGAACAGACTTCACTTAAATAGTTCGACAACCCTAAATTTTTCGCTTTTTTAAATTTTCTAAACACGTTTTGCTGCCAAAAATGTTGCAAGCAAAACAAATGGAAAGTCGTGGCTAACGAAACACAAGCAACAACAATAAATAAATAAATGAAAGAAAAAATAAAATAAAAGTATAGTAACTAGCAGTGTAGTTTGTTTATGTTAAATGCACGTCACTGCTGTGTGTGTGTGAGTGCATGTGTGTATGGCAGTGTGTGTGTGTATAAGTGTGAGGGTGTCACAAAAGTTTTTGCTTAGTTTAACGCGTGTCCTTGCGCCGAGTTGTAACAGCATGTTGTTCTTGTTTTTATTGTACTTGCAGTATTTTTACCGGCTGCTCCAAACAAAGGAGGTGGCGGGCAACGTGTGTAAAGAGGCGGCAAAGTAACTGAGCGACAGTGTGACGCAACGACATACAGACATTCAAAGCCAGCTGACAGCCCACTGTACAGTGAGCTCTCTGGGCCGAAACTTTGCGTTTTGCTTAAGTGACGACGTGCGACAAGCGCTGCTCAGGCCTTGCCAAGTTTCTCAAATTTTTCTGTGTTTTTTCTTATTTTTTTTTTTTTTTTTTTTAGTTTTTTTCTGTTTCTAGGTTTGTATCGCTTCGCCTACTGTTGTTGCCTGGACTTTTAATATTTAAAGATGCCAGTTAGAGCGCGGAAGGTAGCGAGCTAGTCAGCCAACTCGTCAGTCCATGAGGTTGCCTCACTAACTGTCACTAACACCAATAGTCCGAAATATAACAACAATGCAACGAATGGTGGGAGTAGTGCACACACACGTGTGCAAAAAAAAGTTTATCTCGGTGTGTGTGGCAAGAAGTTGCTGCTGCTGCACCACCTCGACGCAGAGTTGTTGCATGCATGAATCGTTCGCAACACTGTGGCCATGTCCCTCATGTGCCAACAAGCAGTTGCCACTACTTTTTAGTTTCTGTTGTTGTTGTTGTTGCTTTTGTTTTTTTTTGAGGAAAGTTAGCAGAGTTGGCCACAGGCTTCGTCGCAGTTGTCCTGCCACGATGGCCCACTCCTTTGTGCACCAGCGCACTTGGACCTTCAAGCATGTCTGCCTTTCGATGTGTGGCTAAATAAATTTGCAGCTTGGCTGCACTGCTCAAAAGAACTGACTAACAATGGCAGAAAATATATCAAAAAATATGATCTTGTCAAGAACTTAATGTGAATGTAAAGTATTAATAAGACCATCTTGAAAACCATGTTAAAATCATAAATAATAAGAAACACTTTCAAACATAGTAATTACCATTGATACCATTGAATATAAATACTTTTCTCTTAAATATATTAATACTGGACTTTTCTCTAATTCAGTTCATTAAAATCTATTTAAGAAATGTTTGAACATAAAACATACGAAATGTTTCCGTTTTGCTAAAAATTTCTTCAACGCAGCCCCAAAAACTATGCAACAACTTTCGTCTGTGCCCATGTGTACTCGTGTGTGTGTTGGAGTATATACTTTGTGTTGGTGTTGGTGAATGAAGTGTAAGTTAGTTATTTGCTAAGCTATACATAAATAACTTTCAATAGATGTTTAATAATTAAATTATAACTTTTTAACGGAGCACAGCTTCGAGTCCTTTGAGGTATTCAAAGTTTTGGTCTAACATAACATAACTCGAAGCCAGGAGCTTGTGAAGGCAGAGATGCCAGCTGCCAAGAAAGGGTCCTCACTCCCGTATCCATTCTTGACCAGTTTGATGTGTTGTGGTTACCATTTGTAGACTGATTAATTAATGAATGCGGTTGGAAAAGGCGTTCACTGACCAGTTAAAAGGGTTAAACCTTCAGTAATGGATTTGCTGCATGAAATATACAGAATCTCATAAAGTAATAAAAACCAAGTAAATTTTCCAATCACGCATAGAACTGTCGATAGGCTCGTTATGTCATTGATTTTAACACCTTGCCTGTGTACAATAAATCACTTGAAGCCAGTGATAGTCATTGTGCTGATTGTTCCGGGCTTAATTGAGTATTTGATTTAATTATATACCATTTAAATGCCTTTGCGTAGTTGCACGATTAAGCAATAATGAGGCAAGTGGGTAATTAGTTGCAACACACGCACCTCACACAAATCGTACTCTATAATTCTATAATTGGTCGCTCATTTGAAAATTTTAAAAGTGCAGAACACTTTAGACAGATTTGTCAGATTTAAGCTGTTGTTGCCTTGGACTAACTTTCAATCATATATTGTGGGGCGACAGTGCTTCAGACTGGGGCTTAACTTTCGGAATCCGTCAGTTAACGCTGCTCGGCAGTCTGGATACACTATTCAGTCAATTTGTTAGTCTGCGAGTCCATTGGTCGTCGTTTTGCCACAAAAACCGCCGCCTCATGAATTAAATTTAATGCAACTTTTGCTGCCAGCAAAAGCCAAACTGTCTCATCGTCAACGCCATCATCAACTTCTGCAATAACGACAATAACAACAACAACACCAACAACGTTAACAGCAACAACAATCTAGCTTAATAGCTAGAAAGTCATGTGAAACACCAATGCCACTTCCGGCGGTACTATATCAGCACTCCGGAGTCACATCTCGCATCTCGCATCTCGCAACTTGCAACTCGCAACTCACAGTCTCAACGAAGGCATATTAGGAGGAGTGGGAGGAGGATATTCGCCAGCTATTTGGTCACTGCACTTAGTGCACTTCCTTTGCTCGCACAGCAACAGCAACAGCAAAAGCAACAACGTTGGCATTGCTGGTGTTTCTGAGGTTGGCGATTGGATTTTGCTACTGATGCTGCTGCTGCTGCTACTGAAATCCGCGCTAAGCTTTGTGCCGGGGCTGATGAAATGCCATGCTTAGCGGTTGAGCGTTGAGATTTCCCAACCAGTTCATCCAGTTTTTGCAGCCCGCTGAAGCCATCGTCACATCACTGGCAACTGGCAACCTGCAACACGACCTGCCACGAATGTTCACATGTGAGTGTTTTAGCCATGGAATTTGACAGTTTTACTTTTACTTAATGTGCCATTTTTGATCTGAACTAGCATAGTGTACCAAATAGTTGGGGAGTTGGGGTAGTTCACTTGGCTTTTGGTTTTAACCCAAATAGAAATAAAATAAATATATATATTTAGATGCATGGCATATGCTGATATTTCCCATGGGATTCAATTTGACTGCGGAAGGTATTTTAATATCGCATTTAACTTTTAAATTACCACCGCGTAGGTGGAAGGATAACTCCCATTCTCACACTCGAGCTTTGCTGCCTTCTGAGTGATATAAGAGTGAAACCGTTACGAAAATCTGACTTCATTCAAAAAAATTACGCATACCACAAGGTTACCATCCACACAGTAATGTGAGGAGCGCATGCTCTAGTTCGAAAACAATGAGAGAGAAAAAGAAAGTTATGGAGAGTAATGCCGAGAGAGAGAGAGAGAGAGACTAAGCTTACCACGTGGGAGAGCAACTGCAGTTACATCTCTCAAAGCGAGAGTGCGTTTGTGAGATAGAGAGAGAGAGAGAGAGAGAGAGGGAGAAGCATTACAGTATACGAATAAACGAGCTCGTAACTGTTGTAAAATCCCGTGCAACAACACTCGCCCATTGTCGTAACACAATACTCATAATTACTAAGTTTATGTTATTTTTTTTAACATCAAAACTCTTTTTTATTAACATTTCTATATAGGTGGAAGTCAATGTTGTGATGAAATAACGGCCTTAAAATTGATTTATTTGGCGATAAAATTAATATACTTCTCTATAAAATTTTACATTTATATTACAAAGTAAAACTGACAATTTTTTCGAAAATGTAGCATAAGTCCATTTTTAATTAGGATATGTTTTAGTTAGTTAACTTTTATTTGTAGTTTTTTATTTTTTCTCAATATGTTCATTCATCTTTTGGGCTTTGTTCTTGGCTAAGGTCGTGTTCTTGTGCACCAGCAATGTTAAGGATATAGGGATATAGTATTTTGGTGCAGCATACAACATAATTTCTGACCTGACTCTGGGACTTTACTCTATAAGCAACTAGAAATTGCAGCTGACGAGTGTTTTCTACACGCGCATTACAATAATACCGAGAGAGAGAGAGAGAGAGAGCAGAATTTAGAGATTCTCAGCAAGCGGCAGAGAGAGAGCAAGTAATTTTTGAGAGAGTTAAAGGGAGAGAGAGAGAGAGCGTGCGTATATGTAAGTGGAGCAATGTAATACGCTCCACAAGCAGGCGTGGTGGAATTTGTTTGAAGTTCGCAGAGCGTACATTACTTTTGAATTGAGGTAGGCCAGTGTAATATAAACAAATTTGACATAAATTTTAGTGCTTGCTATAGAATAGCTAAACTTCAAATTCAACAGCTTATTCTTATTTCTTCAAATGAAATCAAATCCTCTACATTTATTACCTAGTAAGAGTGTCTTACTAAGTTTCTTTTTTCTTTGTAAATCAGCCATGAATTGAATGCCATAATTGCAGGCTTTATGAAAAGTTGATATATTATGCAATCATTAATCATGATATCCCTCATTTATTTTGATTGATCATCTCCCACGGGCTGTCATTGATTTCCACTCAATGGCGGAGCTTGAGTTCCATATAGCAGCGGCACATTACACTCAAATACTAAATGGAAATCACAGAAGACTGGTAACATTCAACGGTCTATGCGACTAAAAGCTTCGTTAAGTTGCATCGCAAACCGCGGCACAGTTACAAGCTACCTTCTCTCTCTCTCACTCTCTCTCTCTCTCTCTCTCTCTACCCTTTCACGACGAATCTCTTACATTCCCAACATATACATACACTCCCACACACACATCATACATGGTCGAGTTACGCATATTCGAAAATCTGTGACAGAAACCGATGCGATTCGGATTGGCTTTCGGATGTGGGTCTCGTAATTTCGAACTTACGGGAGAGAGCGAATGGAAACCGAAGACGAAGTCGAAGCCGACGCCGATGCCGAAGCTGTTGGAGAGAGTCGTTGGGCTATGGGCAGCAGGGCGCGCAGAGTCCATGCATCAACCTTCGTATGTCAAGCGTTCGAATTGCCCGAATGGTAATGAATGAAAGTCGCTTTAGTACTGAAAAGGTCGTGGATTTGTGTAGTTGTCGTGTGCGCTCGCTGACGGTTCCTTCTACGCTGGACGTCAAGTCGTTCTCGTCGTCAATGGTGTAGAGTGTATCGGCTTGCCGTGCATTATTTACCGCTCGAATTTCTTAGATTCCGCGAGAACACAGTTCTCACAATTGTCATTGATTATCGCGACAATTCCTAGTGCTCAATTCGGATCGTTGAACGCTTCGTTCTATCATAATATTACAAAAGAAGAGAGCTAACCAGAAATCCCTCAATCGAGTATGCTCTATCTGTGCTGGGGATATCATTAATAATTACAGTGATTAATTGTTGAATGCCTATGTCAAGGTCTATATGTGTGTGTTTCTGTGTATGTGATGTGTGTGTATGAGTGAGTGAGTGCACGTGCAAAAAGCAAAACATTTCCTTGGAGCTGCCAGGTTACACTTTTGTGTTGTTATGCAAATTGCGTCGCTTGGCTTCGGGCAGCGCCTCCAAAACGAAAGCCACATCCAAAATCAACAGCAACAACAACAACAACAACAGCAACAACAGTAATAATAATAGAGTTTACGTGTGTGCGTATATTGTATATTGTATATGTATATGTATATGCGAGTCAAAGCGTAGCATACTTTGCGGCGTACGCCCACAATGCATAAATCAAAATATACATTATTGAGTCATAAATAAAGTTCGCATCGCATCGCATACGCATTGCTCCGCGCTTCGTTACTTTAAATAAGGCCAGAGGCATCGCAGCGCGAAAAGGCAAAGGCAACGGTAACGGCAACAACAAGGAAAGTGATGCCTCGCATCCTCACAAATACTTTGCCATATTTTTTTGCTCAATTGTTTACCATTGATCCTTGCTGCGCAGCTCCCTCTACTCAGTACTCAACCGCCTGCCCAATTGATGATGCGTGCGTCTCGTTTGTTGCATAAAACTTGCTCAATGCTTACACGCCCTCAACACCAAAACCAACAACATCGACACCAACAACAACAACAACATCAACACCAATACCAACAGCAGCATCAGCAGTAACGCCGAAACATAATAACAACAGCGGGAAGCACAACAAGAGTCCCTCGGGCTGCTTTTATTACAAAGGCCGTAAAAAAGCACCAAAAAAAAGGAGAGTAAAAGCAAGGAAAGGAAGCTGAAACAAAAACCGAAGTAAATGCTACTGAAAGGATACAACATCGCGTTCTTTGTAAGTGCAGTACACACATACTTGTAGAATATATATTAAGCTACTTAAATGTTCCGATGCATATAGTATATAGGCAGATATATGTATATTGACAGCAGCATATCAACATGTTCTCACAAATAATTCTACTCTTCTCAATGTTTAAATAAATGTTTGTCTTAACCAAAATAAAAGTTGGCCAATTAATATAAAACATTATAAGGCATGAAGTTTAAATCGAAGCAGATAAATAAAGTGTTTTATGAAAACAAGCAAATTAAAATATTTACCAAAAAACTGAAGTCTTATGATGATATCTTTCAGCAGCTTGAAAAATATGAAAGTAGTTTGGCAACAATTTTATTCAAAAGCAATTATTAGACTAGGACTCTCGAGATTCCGTGACTCTAGTTGAAATTGGAGTCTAGGATTTGAATTTGATTTTAAAATGATGTCAAAACCATTTAAAAGTTAAAAAGAGCTGGTCTGTTTATGTACCTTTTGATTGCATACACGTCTTTAGTACTTTGCAAGCTTGCGCTTTTCTATGTCAGACAGACAGAGAGACTGTCAGACAGTCAGTTAGACAGGCAAGTTGACTAAGTTTTCTTTTTCTTTGAAGTGCGAATACGAATACGAATGCGAATGTCCGTCTGTCTGTCTGTTCGTCTGCCTGTTCGTCTGGCCAAAAGTAAGCCATGAAAATCATATTAAAATGCTTTCTGTGCATAACCTACTTTTAATTCTTCTATACTCGTCGTTGTATGTATATATATACATATATTTTCCTATATGTGTATATATGTATAAGTTTCTTTGAGTCATTCTTTCTCTTTCATATGGGAGTGAGTTTGAGAGAGTATGTGTGTGTTCTCATATATACATAGTATATTGTTGCTATTTCACTTTTGCTGAACACATCCTTACATTCTTACATCCTGATGTGACTCGTATGTGTGTGTGTGTGTTTGGGTGTTTGCATTGCTGCAGGCACTCGCCAAATGCGCTTTGTGTTGGCGCCATTGTCAACATGCTGAGGATATTTTTTGCATTTTTCGGCTCAGTCAGCGCAACGTGGCTTGGCTGTGTGCCAGGACACAGCACTCGAGCTCATCTCAGATTCTCGGATTCTCAGATTTTTGTAGTTTTTCATATTCAGCTTAAATTATTAAAATACCGCCAGCTTAAGATCGTTTCGAAACTAGCACATAAATCACATAGCTGGTCAAGGGACGACCTGTCGTATGCGCAACTTTAATGTGCCGACATTAAACTGGAATATGAATATGTATATGTATGCTCGAAACGACATATTTTTAGGGATCGCTTCAACTTGCCACTGAAGTTGAGTGTCCGTCCGTGCCACCAACTGAACCGGGCCATAACTTTATAGCAAGTTTAATGCAGCATGTAAATATTGTCGTGGCTCACGAAAACTTTCACTGCTCCTTTTGTTGACAGGCCTCGAGTACGATGAGGACAGCCCAAAATAGGATGTGTAGACACGACAGAGATTTATGTTCCTAGATGTCCCTCACAATGCCGACACGTGTGCTGACCGAAAATGAAAACTTTTGCAATTAATTTGAAAAGTCGATGGTAAGAGATGGGTGGTGGGAGGTGGGAGTTGAGCTGGGATATTCCAAAAGCGGATGTTCTAAGAGATGAGCGACTAAATTTACCGCATAAAATTGATGAATTGCTGCTCTCAAATGTATTAGGCCAAGATACTTATAGCCACTTGTCTGCTGCCTAACTGTTTTAGCCATAAACAACCCTGCTGAGCAGAGCAATTGAAATGCTTCAAATGTCAATTGCCTTCCCTAAGACTCCTCCTTGCCACTCTTGCCATGGATATCATATTACAAAGCGCAAACACAATACGAGCTGCTAAATAGAAGAAGCAAAAAGTAAAATAAAATAAAAAGGGAATAAAACTGGCTAATGGTAACGGGCAACTGGCAACTGGCAACTAACAGCGAGCAACAGAAATCAAAGTGGCAGATATAAGGAAATAATCCATCAAGTGGCATTAACTTGAAACAATAAATTTCACACTGCTGCCGCTTGGTGTTGCTGCCACGTTGCCAACCCAAGCCAATACTCAGCCCCTTATGGACCGTTATGGGTGTGGGTGTGTGGCAATTGGCTTACTCACTCACTCCTCTCTCTTTCATTCACTCTCTCTTACACAGTGTTTAGTTCTTCAACCTCAACCAGTCAGCACTTGAAGTGCTTGGCTAATCAGGTTTCAAATGCCTAAGCATATACGCAATACGATTCTTGGCTTGTGATTGTGCTCACTTTAGGTGGCAAGTAGCAGGTGGCAGGGGGCAATTGGTGGGGGCACTAAAAGGTTTAGCCGGATTTGAAATCAAAGCGGTCTGTCCCCTCAATTGCGAAAGAAATCTGCGCTTTGATTGTACTTCCCTTGTAATAATGAAAAAGTTGTAGGCTTGTTGGCGGCACATTCTCATTGAAGCATTCGCCAGTTAGTCTAGACAGTTTCAATATTGTTGTTTGTAATGAATTTTTTAAGCACTCAGCTAGAGTTTCCAACAAGGCTTAACTTGAGATTGTACATGAGTCACTTTCCAGAGTTGAAGTTGCGAAAAAGGTAAAACTAGCTTTAGTCCAAGTGGTTTGCCCTTTCTCTTTAAATGAGCTCAACTTCAACAAAAACTCCAAGTAAATTTAAAATTTTGTTTATATTTGGATTAAAGGTCTTTTAATATCCTACATTACTTGTAGAATCTGTTAAGATCTTAATTAAGCTAAATTACTAGCAAGTAATTTATTTAGCGAATTTCAGATTAGATTTTCGTTCTGTCGCTCACTTTTTGCTGTTTGCTTCTGCAGAAAATAATTTACAAAAACTACACATTTCATGAAATAGAAAACAACAGGTAGAGGAATTACATGGAAATAAAAATAATAAACACAAAAGAGCCAACAAATATCGGAATGAGAGAAGTTAACCTAAAACAGCAGTAGTAGCAGCTGCAAAATTTGAACTCTTTCAACTGCTCGACCCAAATCTGAGTTGGCCAACAAAAAGAAAAACAAGAGCAAAACAAAAACAAAATTATACCAAGAAACACAACAACAACAGCAGCAACAAAACAAAACAAAACACAGCCAGCAACAAGCTCTTAACCAGCATTCAGTCCAAGTTTTGTTAACCGACTTCGTTGGTCAGCCACAATTATTTATGTATGCATGCAAACACATACGAAAGGAATTAGAGTAAAAAAATCAGTGATCATAAAAATGAAGAAAGAGAAGATAATCGCTAAATTCGGAATATTCCATTAAAAAATATGAAAATTATTATAAATACTGTAAGCTTATCACAACTCGTTTTCCATATTATTAAGGGAGTTGAGATTGCGTCAAATCGAAAACAAGTTAAATATTTTTTTTTTCTAATTTAAGTAAATGAAGTATCTGTTCAACTTAAAAAGTATTTAAAAATTGATATGAATAGAGTGTAAAAAACAAAATACCAATTCTAATTATGATTAGTTAGCAAATATTTGCAAAATATTTTAAGAAATTACAAGATTATTATGTGGATAAATTTAGTTTTTTATTTAATTTACAGGGTATTTATGAGGAATTCCCAACTTTCAGTCTGATAAGTGCAGCACGTTTTAGTTGCATGTTGCCGCACAACTTGCTTCCATTTCCTTTTCTTACTCTGCTCTGCTCTTCTCTTCTCACATTTTGCGGTTTGTTGCTTCGTTTTGCTGTCGGTATATTTTTTTGTCAGTTTTCTCTGGGATTCTCCGCTTTATATTTTTTTGCATTTACCGTTGGCATTGTGGGTGCATAATAGCCTGAAATTAAATCAGGCAGCGCGTGGGCAACTTAAAATAATAGCCATTGCTGGATGTTTAAGTAAAATATGTACTTTTCTCTTAAGTATATATGTATTTATATTTGAAATAAGCGAGCAGCTGCTGCATTTTGCAGTGTAGTGCAGTGCATTTCAACTATAGTTTTATTCGCAGCTTTTCTTTGCCGTTTCCTTTGCACGCTTTTGTATGCTGTTCATTTTTTTTTTGGTTCTCTTCCACCTCACTTTCGCGAGGACTCACCAGGTGGCTTGCCTTTGGCATTCTCTCGCTCCTTCCTTGCCTGCTGTGAGTTAAGTCATTTTACTCAGTGTTTTGGTTTGTGTTGCATACCCCGAGGCGTCTCTATTTGATGTTTGCCTAGTGCTTAGCTGCAATATCCGGTTCACTGTGCTAAATATACTATAATTTGGTTGTGGTTGATGTGCATTTGATTGCTTGGTTTCATATCCCCAATCTAATTTGTGCTTTGATCGCCTGATGGACTCATGTAAATGATATTTATTTGTGCTGTGCCCGACAGTTGTCAAATCCAACTAATAATAACAATTAATAAATGGAAATCGAAATCCAAAACTTGTGTGTGTTTGGGTCGCAATCTCAACCTGTGGGGTTATTGATTAATGGCTAAAATCGCTACTTAATCTAATGGTTTATGTGCTTTTCAGTTGACGAGGCGTGTGTTTGATTAGCCTGTCCACAAATACACCCACAATTTGCGTGTGTGTGCATTCAAAGTCGTGTGCTATATACACATATACATATATGTGACTGTATAGTCGCGTATGATTAGCATACATTTCTTACAAATTTCATTAAAGCAACCGCTGAATAATTCATTGAATTGTGAGTTGACCCGACACTGGTCTGCCCTTGCCCTTCCCTTTTCATTGCGGCTGTTGTTTTTGTTGATATTATCCTGTGTGTGCTTATGGCAGTGTCCGCTTGACTGCATACACTTCACCATAAAGTTTCCTGACCAAAGTGTTGAGAAATAGATAAGCTCACATTCAGTTACATTTGAATTATTAAACTATCTAATTATTTATGAAGTGAAAAAAAGAAATATTACTGAAATTTCTGGGGTCAATGGCAACCTGTTTGGAAATTACCCGGTCAACTTTAGCTTCACGTGCTGTCAATTAAGTTTCGCTTTTACGGTCCTGTACTAAGTATGTTTCATATTGAATTTTCAATTGTTTACTAATTGTGTTGAAAAATTTGCTAGACTAGAAAGTAAAATCAATTTAGATTGCATGTAAGTTGAATTAATGTGTTCGGCTGTGATTTGTTTTCCACAAACAATATGAATTGCCTATCGCAAAATCAAATGAAATGAATTGAAACAAATGGTTTGACAGTTGAGAGTTGTCATATGAAATGAACAAATAAAAATTCCATTCAATTATCTAGAAAGCCTAACCAAATATGTGCACTATGAAAATTAATTTGACATGTTTCGACATTTTGAGCAAACAATCACGAAAATCACAATCAAAGGCGTAACTCAACAGTGAGAGCAGCAACAACCAATATGCCACATGAGTTAGTAAAGGGACTGCCAGAAGTGTGCGGAGACTGAGGGGAATTACCAAATAAACACGGCCAGAACTGACTGGCAAGTGGCGTGACAGTCGCTTAACTCTTTAATCAGCATTGCTTCAGAGCGCTGTTGACCCGTCAGCTAGTTGCTTTCATGGCAAAACGCGAATATATTTCATAGTTTCTTGATTTTGCTCTTCACCTGCACCTCTAAATCCATTTTTTTTTTGCTTATTACGTTTTTCCATTTTTTTTAATATATTTTTTTTGGCATAAATTTGCTCAACAGTCACGCAAAGTTCTGCGTGTTTTTCTTTGGTGTTGGTGTGTGTTTGTTTGTCACGCATAAAACGCTGACAGCAAGGCAAACAGAGAGATGGCTATTAAAAGCAAACACACGTAGAAAACTAAAACTGAGTCGAGCCTAAAAGTATGCAGCGGCAAAGTCGTGCAAGGACGCACACAATTATGTGCGACAGCATGTGAGTCTGCCTCCTCCGCGTATATGTATAAAATGTAAAAAATGACAAAAAAAGCAAAGGATTTGCCTCGCCACAAATGATGATCACGAGTTGATGATGATGGTGCTGATAATGATGATGTGATATGTATACAAAGCAAGTAAAGAAAAATGATAGCGACAGCAGCAGCATAAGGCAGTCAACAAAATATTTCCTGTCTGTGCTTTAAGATTTCCTAGACCTATACACACACACACACACACACACATACATTGGCAAAAGGCTGAAATTGAAAGCGCGTTGCATGTCAGCGACCCCTTGCCACGCCCACTGCCACAACCGGCGTCTGCTTATATGATGAGGAGCATAGAAAAAGTTTTGCGCCTCGTAGGAAAATGATGCCAGCACACGCATGAACGGTAACTGTAACTGTCTCTTTTTCTTCTCCTGTCTGTGTGTATATGTGTCTGTGGGTGTTTGTGTTGTGGATGGTGGTAAGCACATCATTTTTGCCTGCTGTTGCTGCCTTTTCATATTTTCCCCGTTTTTTTTATATCTTTTTTGCGCAATTTAGCGCACCATCAAAATGAAGTAGAGGTTGACTGTTGACTGTTTTGCCGGTTTGCCAATGGCAAAAGTCGTCTCTCTCTGTCTACTAGTGAAATTGTATGTGTATGGGTGTGTGTATACTATAAAATTATTTGCCCTGCCATTTGACTGCTGTTTGAAACTTTAAACTTTATTTACATCACTTTGCTCTTACTCTTATTTAGCTGCATTTTCACAAAAAGCAGCAACTATTTGCTCCACTGGCATAATTAGTAGTTAATATTTAGTCTAGACTATAACTTTCAAGTTTCTCCATCATACCATATATACATATACATACAAATGCAAATTTAAAGGACCAGCAGCAGACATCAACCAAATTCAGTGAATATCAAAAGCATACTTTTTGGGGCTGTCACTTTGCATAAAGCTTTGGGCATGAAAAAACCTTTCTTTTTATGCGTGCAACGCACCATAGCTAAAAGCTTATTCAAAGCAGAAAATAAATATGTGCATATATAGAAAAGGATATTTTTATATAAATACATTATATGTATAGATATTTATATAAAGATGTAGTAAATGGTTGCTGAGGCAACTTTCAATAATGCATATAAATAAAGTAATTTTCTCACTAATACCAAAATAGTGGCATATAATAAAGAGGAGAGAAGTGAGATAGAGTGGGAATAGAAATGCGAATGAAGTGAAGCTAAAACTTGGGCCAACAATTTGGCAAACAGGAAAAAGTTTCACACTCATTTTTTTTTCTTTTCTTTGGTTTTTCATGGCAAAAATCGAAGCGTAATCAAAGCGGTCAAATACAAACAAATCCTTAAGCTTCTACTAAGTAAGTCTACGTATGTGGGTGCGTTGGTGAATGTGTGTGTATGTGTGTGTGTGTGTGTGTGCGAGTTTTGTATACGTACTAGTGTGACTATGAATGTGTTAGTGTGTGGTATGAAGCGCGTGTGCGACAGAACCGGAAACGAGAGCCAGTTACGTGACTTTTATATTTTCAACGCATTTTTGCTGAGGACCAAAGGCAAAGTCTTTGCATACGTATTGAAAGGATTTGCATGAATAGCGATAGCGATAGCGATAGAGACAGAGAATAGAGAATACAGAATACAGTCTAAGAGCATAGAGACATTGAGGTAGAGGAAATGAAGAGCTGTGATACGCTCGTTAAGAGTATACCAAAGTGAAGACTTTGTCAAAAGCTATACCAGAAGGTCAATATTGCACCTTCACCTGGCTGCTACTTCATGCACAGACATGCGCCCCAAATGAGGAGAGGAAGTGAAGGTTATATGGAAGTGGGCGTAGAGCGGTGTTTAGATCAAATTAAAAATCAACAGCTTGCTGAAATGCCAGCTAATTAAGGTAGATAGGGGAAAAGCGAGAAAGCAAATGAAAGTCGAACTAGCTAATTAAAAATTGTGCGAGTATCAAGGACAACAGTACTGAGAGCTCAACGTTTTGCCGTAGCATCTCAATTAGGGCAAATTGGCGTGTCATTAATGTCAATTGGAGTTGTAGATGAAGATGGAGGGGCAGATCGCACTGAAGTTGGTTAGCTGTCTGCAGGGGGTGAAGAGGTGGGGCAAATGACAATGAATAGGCAAATGGCAACAACAAAATTAGCGCATGACTTTCACGCGTAAAATTGAAAATCATTGCTGCAACACCTGCCACTTGAGGTAAAAGCGAGAATAACTCGACGCGCCATTGAAATCTACAGAACCACACTCACAAACCCAGGACGAGAAACAGAAACAGAAACAGAATCTGAGTCAAACATATTCCAAAAGTTGGCGTCAGTCTCAGACTTCTTGTTTAGACTTCAGACTACTATTCGCACACGAAAAGCATTACGTGATTTTCGTTTATGATTTCTGCTTACTTCTTAAGCACTTCCGTTTCCGCAGCAATGAGCACGGCAAGCTGCCGCCATTTTCACTGCACACACTCGCATACACTTAATCGTATATACGTACGTATATGTAGGTAGGTCTGGTATATACATATATGAATGTATATATAGAGTTGCTGCCCTTGTCTTTGCCATAAAAATGAATATTTATGCTACACATTTAGGAGACATAAACATGCTGATATATAAGTATTATATATGCATGGCCATGGTCTGTACTTGTAGCATGTATAAGTACGCGCACACATATGCAACATATACATATATGTGTGTGTATGCGTGGCTATAATATACAGTTGGCATGCATCAAATCGCATCGATTATTGTGTATATGGAGCAAAATTTTACAGCATTGCCAGAATCTCTGGGGCTTTAGCACGTGGCTCTGCGTCATTTGTCATGGACAACAACAGGAGCTGCAGCAGCAGCATAGCCAACGACGTCAGCTGAGGGTATGGTGATTTATCATATTTACTATAGATATATAGAGCAATGGAGAATAGAGAGACATAGAGAGAGAGAAAGGGAGAAACTAGCTATGCGCAGGCCAGTGAGAAACAGAATGGGATAGATGAATACTGATAAAGAGAGGGGTGAGAGAGAGGGGTTAGGGATAGTGTGGCAGCATCACAGGTGCAGGAGTTCAGAATCCTAACGCAATTTGTTGCATGGCTGTCGAGCAAAGTTTTATGGCAGCACTAGAAACAAGTGCAACCAACAACGAGCTGCGAGGAAAAACAGCAGCAACAACAACAACAGACTGGCCACTAGAATGAGCCAGGATAAGGATAAGCGAGATGGAGTGACAAAAAGAGAGTAAGAGAGAGAGAGAGAGAGAGAGAGAGTGATAAAGGGATGAAGTTAGGACTTTTCAGTGTATAAGTGCGTCTATGTGTACACAGGTTACTAGAGTGCGATTGCATCTATATATATATATATATATATATATATATATATATATATATATATATATATATATATATATATATATATGTGAGTGTGAGTGTGTGTGTGTGTGTGTATGGGTGTGCTTGAGTGTGGGTGTTAGCTTAAGAGCAAAGTCTCATTTAAGTGCTTTGCATAATATTTAAAGGCGGCAAGGATATAGCGAGCTTATACTTGTTAGCAAGATGCTCATAATTCCATATAGATATCATATATATGCATAGTGTCAACTATACTATATACTATATATGCATGGATGAGATAGGATACTTCAACTCAACACTTGATGCGATATCCTCACCTTAAAGTGCATGTCAGACAAAAGAACTTCTCTTGACATTAGATTAATGCATTCGAGATTTTAAATGTTAATGGGAATGCAGGAATATTTATGTTAAGTAGAATTCCAAATAATATTTATTGAAATTTCAATTTTTGAGTTGAATTTATTTGCAGGTAGCTGTTTAACTGCTTAACAAAGTGAACATCACATGATGTCAGCTTTTATCATAATTTATTGCCAGAGATTTTCGTTAAAGATTTGTTGGACGAAATGCCGCATTAAATTATATTTCTCTATATATTATGTACAAAACCCACACATTTAATTTGAATTCTCGAAAATCATCGGCTTCCATCTCTCATCATATAGTATATCCCCGAAAGCTTTTAAGTCTTTCGTAGTACGAGTTGTCCACTAAATAATCGCTTCCCACACAAATTGGGAGACTGAGAGATATAGAGATAATTTAGTGAGTGATGGGGATGGTAGAAAGAGAGTTATACAAACACAAGCAAGTTGAATTCATAAACCACATAATAATGTGGGTGTCATTTCGGAATTTAGATTTGCTAATGAAATGCCATTTTAAAATTGATTTAAAATCTCAGCCGAAACTATAAATCCAAAACAAACCAAATACAAACGGAATGAGAATGGCTGTGAGTTATGCCCACAAATGCATTGGCATTAATAAAAATCAGCAAACAAATCGCATAAATTATTTATGAAAGATATTAGCTTGCCTCCAGCTACTCTGCTGCTTTTCGTCTCTCTGCCTAATTTTCAAACGAAAAACGCACATCAAACGCTTAATTGCGCACACAAAATGGCGGAGAGCACATGGAACCGTTTCCTGCCGCATCATGACCCGCAGCCATTTTATAAGCCATTTTATAAGAGCCACAATACCGAAACGAGAATGAATTTCAACAGTCAAAGACCGACTTCATTTCACGCCCTAAAATTGGTTGACCAGCTACTGATTAATGAAAAATAAAGGTTTTAATTAAATTTAATAACTTAAATAAATTTTATTAAATTTAAAAACTTAAATAAATTAATTTTACTTAAAGTCTTGAATAAATAAAATATTGTATTTTAATTTTTTTCTTCTAATATATCTATATTCAATATTCTATAGAAATTTATGAAAATTATTGAAAAAGATACTTGAGCTACCTGGGCCAGCCCATGTTGACCAAGTTAAGGGTATATCAAAAGTAAATAGGGCATAAATCAAACAAAATGAAAATGCCGCAAAAATAAGCAAGCATATAAATAAGTGACTGTAATCGATGGATGAATTTTCTGAGTATAATCTACAATTTTACTTCTCATGGATGTATACGTCTATCTGTGTGTGGGTGAGTGAGTGTGTCTCCTTATATATGTGGGTGTGTATAAAATAATATAGACGATTAAGCGCTTTGCTTTGGCAATACAGAAGGCAGAACGAAGCTGAAGCTGCCATCTAGTGACAGGCAATGTGTTTGCATATTGAGAGCTTGAAACGATTTGTGCTTGCGTGGCACAACATAAGTGAACGGTAAATGTAACTGTGTCTCTGTGTCGTATGTGTGTTTGCTGAAGTGTGTGTAATTTGATCAGCAGGCGAAGCTTTTCAGTCCTGCTACATACTCAGACAGCTTCTTGCCGCTGCTTATTTATTTATTTGCTGCTCGAGAGTTTGCCTAAGTGGATGTGTGCGAGTGTCGAGGTGCGCTTTAATCGAATCAATAATTCAATTTTCGGCATAATTTTGCGCTGATTTTGATTGATTCACACATATTGCAGCTGGCGCGTCTGGGAGCGGCCTACGTGGCGTATGCGCAACGCAAAACCACACAACACATATACAAAATAAAGTACGAGTATCATGTGACACTTTTCTTGTCGATTTGAATCATTTTCGAATGCTGTCATCAGAAAAAAAACGGAATGTGTTTGCTTAATTTGATCGATGTTCTTGTGGTTGTAGCTCCCTGTTAAGGACCCCCCAAAACGAAATGAGAGTATGTGAGTTCTGGTTAGTCAGTGTGGGGCGGGAAGAAAACGACATCAAAGCACATTAGTTTGTATGGCACACAAATTGGTTAGGCAGGCACTTTACACACCAGTACACCACTACACCAGTACACACACCAACACCCACACACAAACATATTGTAGAGACTCTTAACTCACCTGCATGCATACACCACTATCAGCAGCTAAATCTGGCTGCCATGTGTGCTCCATTTTTGCGCTTGCCAGAAACAAAAGCTGACGAATACAACCCAGGCTAAAACAGCCACTAGACAGAGAGATATGATGGAAGAGCAAAAGAGAGTGAGACTAGGAGAGTGTGATTCGCTTTAGCTAAAGTGGGCTAACGTTGTGTGCAAATCCTCGCCCCGCATCTCCCCCCTTCCCCCATCCCCACAATCCCAAAAAGCAACGAGTCGCTGTGGGGCATCGCTGCAAAAGCTGACACACATTGTGGCTGAAGAGGTGTTGGCTGGAGAGAGGTGGGGAGATGGCGCGATATGGCAGATATGGCTGGGGCTGGCTTTGATGGCGGCAGTTTTTGTCTATGCCCAATCAAGGCTGAAGTCCTTGTAACTCCAGGCCAAGCATCCTTTGCAATGATGTGCTGTTGCTATCATGTTTTACATTCAACCGGCGGGCACTTTGCCATCTTTGACATATGACAAAAGCAACAATGTGCAACATTTCACTTGTTCGCCATTCTCCATTCTCGCTGTGTTGAGTATCTGTGTGTCAGTGCCTGTGAGTGTGTGTGTGTGTGTGTGTGGCGTTAAGCTCATTAGGCTTAGACGCCATTTGCTTAATTACAATACCAAGAAATTTCTTCAATTTTCAAACTCTGTTGCCTGCACAACCGTCACCGATTGCCATAACAGCAGCAGTAGCAGCGGCAGCATAAGCAGCTCTATTGCCACAGGTTGCGTAACAGAGTGCCACGCCTATTAATTATAATTTAAATACGCGCTTCTCAATCTTGGGCAAATTATTTAAATTTAATGAGTAAAAGTTTCACAGGCAGCCTTTGGCCAACCCCAACTGCTCATAATTATAAAATCAATGAAGCAACATTTACTAATTAGAATGGATATTTTTAGAAAAATCAATTTATGCGAAGAACGAAGATGGTCAACAGCCGACGCAAAAACATATTAATAATTAATAGTTAAATGAACACTGGAACACTCAAGTGTTGCTCTCAATCAGCCCAGAGACATGCATACAGAGCATGAGTCTGTGTCTGAGTTCGAATCCGACTCCAAGTCAAAGTCAGAGTGGAGCCAACTGATGCTGCAAAGCAAACCATTTAATATATCTGACAACAAAAGCTGCAAACAAACTGAGAGCACACTCTGGACCTGTTTCTCTTTTACTTCCTCTGTCAGTGTTGTCTTTCAGTTGCTCCACTTGCTCTTGGCAAATAAAAATCGATTTTGTTTTAGTCGCTAGCAGCAATGAGAGCAGCAAGAGAAACATCAATGGCAGCAACAAATAAAATAAAGGACACATAACAGGCAGAGAGACAGATTGAAAGGCAAAGCTAATAAAAAAAATGGCAAAGATGGCAGTGATGGCAGAAAAAGCAGCTACAGGATATCTGGCAGACAACAGGACAACAGGCAGTCCTCGCTATTTGATGTTGTGTTAAAGCATTGAATCCTCTTTGTTATGGCCGCACACACACAATCCCTTCCGATGGGGGCAAAGGTCATGGAATTTATTTATTAGCGATTGCCTGATAAAGCAGGCTCACAAAATATATTAACTAATTGACAATGAGCGAATAGCTGCACTCTACTCAGATATCCTGTTGCCAAAACCGGAGAAGCCCGAGTTACTCTTGCCACTGATTTCACATTACCGAGTGATCAACAGATGTCAATAACCGAGACATTTACAGCGCGAAAGTGAAAACACTAAAAAATGGAGAGATTTAGAGAAAGCAAAATTGCTTCGATTTACATCTGGCAAAGGGATGAAAGTCAAATAGTCATCTGCATTGAAACAAATCGAAATTCGATTTGTCGTCCTCTAGTCAGTGGTCATTAGCAAACGGTGGCACATACATTCTCCGAGTAGATTGATTAAGTAGCTCACTTATCCACTAATGATTCTAGGTGTATCATAATAATAAAAAATATATATATATATCTAATCAGACATTATTTGGTTGAATACATCCCACTACGCTAAATACCATAAACACACAAAAATAGAAATAGCTGTTACCGCAATACTTTTATCATAACTTTTCCTAATATCAACCAATTTTCGTTTGTCAAAGCTCAACCAAATTTGATGGTTGATGTCAATAATTCCAAGTTTCGGCACACACTACAAAACTGCATTCAAGGATTATCCAAATTAAGACCTTTATTTTGAGACTCCTCCTGAAGTCCTGGACCATAGAGAAAAATGGGACTTGCAGGTGGTCTAAAACTTTGATCTGCCATAACTTTACCAATACTCAACCAATTTTGATGGTTGATGTCAATAATTCCAAGTTTCGGCATACACTACAAAACTGCATTTAAAGATTGTGTAAATGGAGACCTTCACTTTGAGATTGTCTCACACAAGAAGATTGGTTTCGTTTTTAGTTTTGCTGAATGATGCTCTTTTTGCTCTTGCGTGTTATGTAAGAAAAAACTGTTAAGGATAAACGACCTCAAACGCTGTTTGATATGAATGAGCTGAACAAGTAACTTTCATAGAGACAAAGCAGAAGCGGTTTGCACCCACATACAGCAGCGCCCACAGGGTATTACTATATAAGCTCCACTGTGGCCTTAGTACTTGGTGTAATATCGTCGTTGTGTGGAGTTCATAATTGAAGGCGCATAGAAAGTTTTAAAGGCTTATGAACTCCTGCCAGGCACGCCCACAAGAGATGCGTGGGCAGGTAAAACAAGCTTTGTTTACAAAGGGCGATGTTGGTATTGGATGGTGATGTGGGCGTGGCATTGGTGCCACTCTTAGTGGATGCTGTATTATAAATCAAAGTCAAAGAGTCGGCAAACAGCAGCCATTTCAGCCATTTTGCCTATGTGAAATTAGTTGCGTAAATCCCAACACGAGAACGCACTTGACTCAACCGTCTAAACGTGCAGCAGTCAGAGGAGCCGGCAAATTAACCAAAAAGCTAAAAGTTATATAACTAAGCGCAGCTCGGCAAAAGGACATACAACGAGAGCAAAAAGAAAACAGAATGCGATTGGCGGGGAGCAGATGAGAGTTGCTTAAATGACGCTCGACGCTGCTTTCAACTATGTGCCTAATGTTGAGCGTGTGTAATAAACCAGCACTAACACATGTCCAACACACACACACACACACACACATACATGCTGCTAGATGTAGAGAGCATATTCTGGCTCGCACACATACACATATCAACTGTCAGGGCTGTCGGTGTCGCCACGTCTTTTGGGAAATTAAAGCGTGTGGAGCAAAAAGTGCCAGGCTTCATGTTAATTTTCATTAAAATTATATTAACTTGTAACGTGGCTGCTGCTTTTGCTGCTGCTGCTATTGCATAGAACACAGGAAACAACATGCCGTATATCCATATACGACACAGGACTCAGCGGGGACCCAGGCTAGCGACAAATTTTTTAGTGTCCTTGCAACTTTATCTGGGCAAAGAGCGAGCGTGTGTATACGTGTGTGCATGAGAGTGCAAATCCTCTGGGACACTTAAAATATTTAAATGCGCAAAATAATAAATTAGCAATTTGCCAAAAACTATACTAAACACAGCATAAGACCTTGTTACTTTCCCGCGATACTTTCTCACAGTTTCGACTAGGGTTAACCGAAACACGGCCAAGCCGAGCTGGGACCCATGTCCATGTCCGATTTTCATGTTAACCTTTGTCTTTTTTTCTGAATAGTTAACGGACTCGTGAAATGACAGACAGACAGAAAGAAAACGGTTGATAAAGAGCGACCCTCAAGTAGGTCAGGCGGGCAATTATTCCCTTGAAAATTAGTAAATACTAAAGCCATTACTTAAATAATGAAACACACTTTTAAATATTCGTAAATGTATATGGTTTGGGGTCTTAGGGACTTCTTGTGGTAAAGAGGCAAAAGTATTTACACTATTGTATCTTATGATAGTATTTTAAATTTTAATTTCAAGCTATATTCAATTTTTTAATTAAATTAATTTAATAATTTATAATTAATTTATATTTTTTTCGTAATTATAAATTTGTTCAATTTTTTTAGGTTTTCATAGTTTTTCCAGCTTTTAATAACTATTCTTTTTTTCATTCTGATTTGACAAGCCATCACATACGTATAACTTGATTAATTAATGTTTTATGAAATAGAAATAAATTTAAACAAATTTAAAATTAATTTAGATTTTTTTATAATTATAATTTCATTCAATTAATATGGGCCTCCATATTTCAATTGATTGTTCAACTATTCTTTTTATTTATCTAATTTAATAAGCCACCACATACGTTCAACTTGATTAATTAATATTTTATGACTAAGAAAAAAGAATTTAAATAATAAATACAATTAAAAAAAATTTAGACCAACACCATATTGAGTTGAATAAACTGTGCTAAGTGACCTCAATTTGTGCAAGTTCCATAAGTGGAGCATTTCTGTGCACAGTTAAATATTTAATATAATATTATATATCAAATGGTGTTTGCGCACATCTGCCATAATTGTTATTATGGCAAAACATTTGCTCAACTCTTATGGTCTTATGGTTATGGCCGCTTGCCGCTGCCAAGTTCAATGGCTTTAATAATGTCCTGTCCTAGGTGTTTCTTTCATGGCGATGAGTAACGTGTGCTTTATGAGTCCTCTGCTGGCTATGGCCATTTATTATGTTGCCACATAAACAATATTTTATTTAACATCATTGTCAGCTTACAAGTCTCTCTGAACATGTGTATGTGTGTGTCAGTAGAAGAAGACTATAAAAATTGTCAGCTTGGCTTCAGTGCCTTGGCGTGGACTCTGAGCACTGTGCTGTGAATTATTTCACGCTTTGCTTTATTATAAAACACTTTTATGTTTATGTCTTCATATAACCCAAACATTTTGAGAGCCGTTGCGTTGCATATACGAGCCCGTCTCGCACACATACATCAGCACCGCAGCTTCCGTTTCCTGTGTTTCCGCTGCGACATGCCGCATTGTTTCAGCTGCTCCACATTGGCGCCTTGGCCTTGCCAGGCATCACATTGCCTTGGCTGACTTTCATTGCGTTTCCCATTTGTGCTGTTAACATAAATTTGATGCGGCCAGCACATGAAGCATTTTGTGGCAGGCAGCCGCGTGACAATAAAGCGCGTCATAATAATAATAACGCAACGCAACGAAACGTATCAAAATCAATGGACAAGTCTGACAGGGAGCGCGAAAAGAGCAAACTCAGTTGCCAGAAAATCTGAGTCATGGATGCATTTAACAGGCCTAGCCAGTGAATGCTATAGAGATGAGAAAGGACATAATTCGGTGGGATGGTAGACAGCTTGCTATATAGAAAGAGAATGGGAAAGAAAGTGCCTAGGGGCAGATGGTTGCCATAAAAAATTGGCGCCAGTTAATTAAAACAAAACATTTTCAATTAAAAGCGCAAGGCAATGTATGTTGAGTTGGGGGAGTTTTTCAACTCCCGGCAGCAGTTGCAGTTGCATACAAAAACAACTCAGCCATAAACCACATATAGCATAGTCAACACACACACCCACACCCACACCCACACATACACACACACACTCGCTCAAATGGAGATTTTAACAAAACAAGTGGCGTTTACGTTTCGGTGCGCAAGTTTTGCTTGTTATTGCAACGACATGAAAAAAAACTGCAGCATACTTATGTGGGCGTTCACAGCAACGACAGCAACAGCTGCTGTTTGCATAGGTATGCGTGTGAGCGAGTGTGTTGTGTGAGTGTGTTGATGTGACCCTGAGTTATTGTCATTGCAGCTGTTGCTCATGCTATTGTTATTGTTTTTATTATAGTTGTTTTCACAGCATGATGTCAACAGGCAACAGGCCTCATGAATATATTTTAATAAAAACACTTAATGTGTCCCCAACTTATGGTCGTTTTTTTTTTAAATTTAAAAATGCTTTTCTCACCTAATTCACAGCTACTAAAAAAGAGATTGACAGTACACAATTACATAACTTAAGCAAAATATTAATTTTAATATATAATCAGAATTAGCTACACTTTGTTAGACACGTTCAATTATAGTTTTGATAAAAACCTAATTAAGATTAGCCAGGAAATTCAAGATATTCTGCGTCTATTCAAGTCTCTGATTGAGTCAAATAACTTGGCAAACTGGAGCGAATGCTGTGACTGAAACAATCAATCACAAGTAGCGAAACAATCAACTTGATTAACTCGTGTCCATTTTAATTAGTCACACACACACACACACATATATACACACTCACAAATTGTATTATACTTTCGTATTTGAAGCGTGAAAAACTTGTTAGCACGTTGTACACATATCTTGAATAATTGTTGTTGTTCCAATTGAGCTCAGATTAATGGCCAACTCAGACACAAATCTGTCGAGTCCATGTGCTAGTCGTCTATTTGTATGCCATGAACTTTGACCCCAGAGCTCTTAATTCATTTCGCATTTCGTCAACATACAACAACGACGGCTGACTATATTTTTGGATACACGTGTCTATATTTGTTATTGCCAGAAACTCTGCAGGTCGTAGAGAAGAGAGCCAAAAATTCAAACGCGAGCCTCGAAAAGTTGCGGCCGGATGCATATTATAAAAATAAAAAGACATAAATAGCGCCTAAGTGCGCCATAGATAAGGCAGACACAGACAGAGAGACACCCACACCCATACCCACTCCCACTGGCAACAACCCAATCCTCTTTATGCCTATATGTGTGTGTGTGTGTGTATGCGAGTGTGGAAGACGCAGACAAATTATGGACAAATTACGTCGACCTGGAAATGAGCAACGGCCATGTCGCGACCATGGTACTGCTCCTGCCGACTGCTAGCTCATTATACGATAGATGCGCCCTTATTGTCGCAACCACCCATCTCCTGAAAACCGCCACCCACCCAGCCTCATCCGCTCCACCATCCGCCCGTACCACTTCTCTTGGCCCGCACTGTTTGCCATGCGTTTGCCGTTTGTCGACTGTTTGGCTATGGCTTTGGCTTTGGCTTTAGCTTTGTCCTGGCTATATTTAAACCAGAGTAGGAAGTCAGCGCCAGGACTTTGCTGAGCCGCTTGGTTAGCTTTTTTCCTACGTTGACTCATATGCGTGTTTGTGTGTGTGTGTGTCGCTCGCAAGCATGTGGTGTGGAGAGGTAGGGTGGTGGGTATGCTTGTGTGGCAGCTTTTTTGCTGTGCCACTTCCGGTCGTTTGTCGCCATTTTATAATATGGCCCTTTGCTAGCAGCAAGTTGTTGATATCGCATTCTGCCTCATGCTCTCCTTTTTGCATTGCCTTGACGGACTTTAATTTAACAGCATTGCAAATATTTAGGTCGCTGCCTACATACTTGATAATAAAAAGAAGGGAACTTTAAATACATTTTTTTTTTAACAGATTAAAAAAAAAATATATTGAACGAGAAATTTACAACAAAGTTCGAACGCAACGATTTTGGTATTTCGCTTTACGTTTTCATAGTCTTGTTTTCAGTTTTATTTTCATTATTTAGTGGAGTTCGCTTAAGCGTACCGTTAAAATGAATGTGGGCGTGGCGAACTCGGGGCGGACAGCTCGCAGCAACGGATAAGCCTCGTCGGCCATTGCCGGAAATTGAGGCAGCAGCAACAAAATGAGAGAAAAACTCAAAAAAATGTTTCAGCTGCAGTTGGCGCAGGTGCTGCAACTGAATTTCAACTGAATTTCGCTCTTAATTCCCTTATTTTCTTCCCATTTTTTTGGTCACTTTTATGTTTCGCCGTGAAAAATACTTAAGTTTTGGGCAGGCGATGGAAACATGTGTATAAAACATAAAATATCCAAAGATGAGCTTTTAAAATATTGCTGTAAATTGTATGCTGTTAGTATGCTGAGGCAAGGATAAGTAAGACGAATCTGCGAACTACTTTTAATTGAAGTGGCTCTCAGCTGTCCATGTGAATTTAAAGTACACGGCATCACCCACAATATCGTAATCCCAAAAAATCCGATAAGGCTTTATAAGTCTCTTATCGATCATATCTGAGAGTACACTTCACTCGTCTACTGAAATATTGAAGACCGTAAAACTGTCTGCCTGGAAAAAGGGAGACAAATGCAGAAATGCAAATGAAAATGAAACTGACTGAAGGAAAATTGAAAATAGGAATAACGAGACCTCAGAAGCATGAAAAGCCAATGACAAATCGCAACATTTGTCAGTTTCAAAAAGCATGTCAAGCGACTAAATTACCTTTGTATTTATTCGAACAGACTGTATATATGAATTGCTATTTGTCTAGCTATTTGTGTGAGTGTGTGTACACTTATTGATTTCGCTATTTTTCAAAACTTTGCTAAGCTTTTCCCCATGCACAGTAACTTTTTTTGTATCGCCATGTTGCTGACTTTCGCTTTGTTATAAACTTCAACCGCAATTCATTTGAATTCAATTGTCAAACGTCTAACAACAATAGGGTATGTGTGTCTGTGTGTGTGTGTGTGTATGTGGATTGTGCTTCCGGCATACGATAGCAGCTGCTTTGCAACAGAAACAGAACTGGCAACTCCAAACAGCTCCTGTTTGATTTCTGCTCCCATACAAAAATAGATGGGGAAAAAAATGGTATTGCATAATGCATTTTGTGAGCAAATTTAATGTGATTTTGACGATGAAACAGAGAGAGAGAGAAAGAGAGATAGAGTCAGTGAGAAAAAGAGATAGCAATAGGATGATATAGCATAAACCCGCGACCCGCAACCAAAAATGCGCTCGAGGGGTCATGAACTAAGTTTATTGTGCACATTTAAATGAAATTGCTGTGCTCAATTTATGCGCTAAATGCCACAAGGCATTCACAGTGAGGCACTCGCAGGACGATTCACAGTATGGATGCACGGGACAGGACACAACCCGCTTTCTTTTTGCTTAGCTTAGCTTCGCTTAGCGGTTGCACAAAAAATATGAAAAAAAAAAAGAACTATTCAACATTTTGCAGTATTCATACTACTATGGAAGAACATTCACCCAATTCGACGACTGCACTAGCTGCTTATTCTTCACCTCTCTATCCATTTTCGTGAGCTCCTTTTATACTCCTACAACCTGCTGAAGTCGGAGCTGAAATCGGAGTCGGAGTTGGAGTTCGTTATTGTTAGGCACCGCACACGGAGCAATAGTTTTATGAATATCGTTTTTGCCAGTCTTTTGTTGTTCACTTTAGTGTTTGTTGCTGCTTTTTGCTGTTGCTATTATTGTTTTTTTTTTGGCTGAATTGTGTGCATATTGTTGGCTTAATTGAATGCTTTTTGTTGCCCATGCTTTTTGCCAATGTTGACTCTGTTAAATGCATATGGCCAAAGGCATTCACTCGATATATCTATTAAATGCTTTTGTAAATTGATTGAAAAAAAAAGTTAATGAAACTGCACCCCTTTCGGAGAAGAGAGATATTTAGTGAAATTTCCTTATGAATCTGCACTTCATTATCTGTAGCTGCTTGTTAGCAGCAGCAACTGTGAAACGAAGTGTTAATCGCCTCAGTGCTTTAGATTATCTTCAATATACATTTTCGGGGACTTTGGCTTAACTTTTAGTTTAGACTTGATGGTGACTAACAGTACTTGTCGCCCATGCTGCCATGAATACTTGTCAAAATATCAGCTAGTTTGGCACTAGTTTGGCACTAGTTAGCTCAACTAGCAACTACTTAGAAGTAAGTTGGCTCCTTGTCACTCTCCTTCACTCTGATATTTTTCCAACTCACTCTTTCACTCAATAAACACTTGGTACAGCTCTTAATTACCCAATGCAAACTTAGTCAACGGTAGCGAGGGGGGCGTCGTGGAAACTGCTCCTTCATCTGCCGCTTGATCCCAGTTGGCATTTGCTCTGAGTGGGCTGAGAGTTGTTGGAATGTCATGCAAGTTTGTTGGGTGGTTCAGTGGTTGTGGGGTCTGCGTGTTAAACACAAAAAACGTGGCAAAACTTTCAAGTCAAAGTTTCCATGACTCCTTTGTCAATTACCTGTAGTCGTAGCAGTTGTTACCAGGACTCTCTTTGGCCTGTCAGACACTGTGTGGATACACAGTCATCTAACCAAGAGGAGCAGGACAAGAGTAGCTTGAGTACAATATGAACCTATTGACATTTCGATTGCGTATGATTCGAATAACTTCATATGGCATGTTTACATGGCACGTGCTGGCTCACAGGAGTCACACACACGCACACCAACACACACAATACCCACAATCACAAACACATACAGACTCAATTAATGTGTTGTGCAAAAAGTTTTCGGTCTATTCATTTGCGTAGAGACGAAAGCGGATTGGAGCAACCCCAAAAGACCAAAGCAACTCCAGAATGAACAGCAGCTCATAAGGATAACAGGGAGCAGCATTTGTGTATAATTTACGAGATGCCCGGACAGAGCTAATCTATCATTATTGATTGGCATGAGGATTTTGTGTATGCCTCTCTGTGCTCAATGTGGTATTATGTAATAGACGGACGAAATGAATGACCATTTATTTATAGCCTAATCCCATAACGCTCTCTGAACTAACCACATGAAAATGTACTCAATTTCCACATATAATATCTCTGTCTCCTTTTTTCTAATTGCAGGACACGCGCTGCATTCATCGTGATCTTCACAAGCCATTGAGGAACTTCTACCAAAAGGATTTGATATTAGATTTAAGACGGAGTGTGGGACAGAACTGTAAAGGAGTGGGACTGGCAAACTGAAAATGTGCAACACGTGCGCGTTTTATTTTAAATATTTATAAACAAACATATAACATACACATATACACGTACCGAGTGTATGTGTGTGTATGTGTATCAGTGTGTGCATTACTGAGAGGAAAGGCACTAAAGTTACTTGGTCGCCTCGTCAAATGCTATTAAAAATTCATCTTAACGGTTATGTGTTTTGACAAAAGAATAAAAAATTATAAATAAATAAAAGCCACACCAAAAACAAAACAAAGAAAAAACAACAACAAAAAAAGTAACGCACAAAATTTACAAAAAATAAACAGCAACGGTAGCCGAAAAAGGACGCCTGTTTGTAAATATTAAAATGAATTTATGTGCAGCGCAAAAGTTTTTAATTAAGTGAAAAAATTAAAGCAACAACAAAAAAGGATTGAAGTACAGCGACAAACATAAATAAATAAATAAATAAATAAGAAACAAAATAAAAGCGACTGAGCAAAATTGTCACCAACACGCACCCCCATACTCAACACACCCCCTTACCACACACCAAACACACACACACACACATATGTGAATGTGTTAGCTGTGATTGTGTGTGTGCGCAATAAGCCAGCAAATCATTTGGCTTGAAGCTGGGAATGCGATTCGGGAGTGTGAGTTGCGAATGTAACTGAAATGATGTTTGCACAAAGTGAGGCAAATGTATTTACATTTTTTATGGCCATGTAGAGAGCAGCTCTACCTGTGCTGTATACTGTTAACGGTACATATACTCACACACACACACACACAACACACCCACAGCTCACTCCCCACATACAGCGTTCACGTATCATAATTGAATTTGCTATTGGTAACGTGAATACAAAAAAAATACAAAAATAAAAAAATTCAGAAGCGGTGGAAGAAGAAGCAGCTGAAGAGAACGTAGTAAAAGCATCCAATATGCATCTGTTTGTGAAATGCAATCCGTTAATATTCTGCTTCATCATTGGCATCCTGCAGCTAACCGAGATCGATACTCATGAGCACAGCGATGGCTACAAACTGGGTAAGTAACCACCAAATTATTTATGTATATTTGTTAAGGAAAAACAAAGTTTTCGAAAATTTGCAATTAATGTCGAAATAATATTCTCGCAATTCAAATGAGTTCATATCTTGCCTTCTCTGTCCGTATTAACATTGAAGTTATGCATTAATCTGTGAGAAACCACTTTTAATGAAACATTTTCCAATTTCACGATGTGCAGCGAATTGTACCTTGAAAATGTCTGTTTTTTTATTTTTCGGATCAATTTTTAAGAGAGAATTAAATCTCTTAAGCATTTAGCATATTAAATTTAATTATGCAGTAAAGCCATCAAATTTTAATTGCTCATTTGAAACTTTTCTTTTTTTAATGATTTTATGTGTGTTTACTCAGCTGATGGAGATGGCATTTGGCAGGACATCCTCAAGGATGTGAGCTGAAAATGTGATACGAAAGAGTTTGATGAGCTCAACTTTTTAAGTAATCAGCGAATGGCAGCTGCTGAGGCAGGTCATAACTTTAGATATTCAATTTCCCAATTAAAAAAATTATGTGTGAGGAAATAACAATTTTTGAATCTCTGAAATTCATTAATAATTCATTTTACTTGATAAACACATAATTTCGCTGTTTATTTCATCTCGATTTCCTTTAATGGCGATTTCATAACCCACTTCCATTTCAATTCACTATGCAAATTGCATTCCGTTCATTTATCTTTCATGAACGATTTCTCAATTAAAAAATTCCCAACATTCTTTAGTCCGAAACAATAATAAAAAATATAAAAAAAATCCGCACTAAACTGTTGGCGGTTGCCGTTAAATGCACCATTTAACTGCATTTGGTAATACATCCACTTTTAACCAGGGAGTGGGAATAGGGATAGGGATTTGGTTCAAGTGGACCATTTTTTATGGGCAGCATTTAAAAGTGCGGTAATAATGTTTTTTGTTCATTGTTTGTTCGTAATTGAACAAAAGTTGAACAGCCAACCAGAGGCAAAAATGTTAAATTAATAAATATAAAATTATGCAATTTACGCAACTTCATTATGAACTTTTTACCGACAGGCGACATGTGCGACGCTCTTGTTTATTGCTCTCGTTGTTATTGGATTTTCATTTCTTTTTTTTTTTTTTTTTGGAATTTATTCTTTTTTTGTAGTAGTTGAAAAAGTCGAAAAACGTCACCTGCGTCACCTGACGTATTCTCCCCATCTTCTCCCATGTTGTTTAACCACAGCCACGCCCCTCATCGGTGTAGTACATCCCAGCGGTGGCTACTTTGCCAGGGCTGCTTAAAAAATGCATAAATTCTCATTTTTATGTGTCTGTGTTGGACTTTACATTAGCTCCTGTTCAGGATATTGCTGTTGCTGTTGCTATTGCTGATTATCCCCAGAGTGCTATATAAAAATTTGTGTTGGCATTTTGTTGTTGATCTCTTATTTTCGTTGCATGTATGTATAAATTTATTGCGCAGCTCACATTTTCCATCCACTGGGGAATTTACTTTACACAGAATTTAACGAAAATTGAGTTAACCCAATAAATTCATATGCATTCTGAATAAGATATATTGTATCGTAAATTGTACTGGGCTGCCTTTATTTTAAATTGTTGGTTACTGATTGACAGCCAGCTAATCAACATGCGAAAACCAAGTTATAAATTTATTTATTTTTTTTAAATTTATCTCTGGCTCTTCCATTGCCTGAAAATGCTTCAATTTAATTACAGCACTCTCCGAGCTTACATTATAATTAGTAAAATAAATTTCACCTAAATACACACAGCGAAGGAGCAGGTGAGCGTGGGAATGCGTTCGGTAAACATTGCTGGGCACATTCCGGGTACAAGGATACCTTCCGAAAGGTGCACCAAATGGTCACGTCAAATGCACGTCCAAACAAACAGCACTTAGAGTTTGCTTTAAGTCCTCAACGTTACGTCCTTGCTGTTCTCTTCGCCGTTCGCTGGCAAAATATTTTCCATCATTTTTCACACAAAAAGCGCTCAAATTTTTGCTTTTTACGAACAAACACCCTCTCCTCGCTCAACGCTATGAAGTATATAAGGAAAGGACACACACAATTTCCAGCTGCAGTTTTATATAGACACAACGTTCTTGTTGTCAACAGGCCACGTTCGTGTCCGTGTCCATGTCCGTGTCCACGTCGGTATCACTGTTCGCTGGCAGTGGAGCAAGCAGTCTGTCTAGGACAGCAGTTGCTTGTCCGCCAGGAGCAAGAGGACATGCTCTAAATGAAATCTAATTAAACGCTAAACGTGCAGCCGACAATGCAGCTCAACCGTGTGACAAATTTAAACTGCTCTCAACATTGCACGGCATAATTAATATTAAAGTTTTTAAACTAAAGCTGAAACAGAAAATCTTAAATATTCTATTGTTCTATTATTCAAACTAGTGGCGCCATCTATGTGTCAGATTAAGGAATTTTCAATTGTCATAGTAGTAAGAAATGAAATAATAAAATTAAATTAATATTAATTATTTATAATAAATATGAATATATACCTATAAATTTATAATCATCATATGATATATCCCATATATCCATACAAGCACATGGCAAAATCTAAAGCTCAATAAAACAAACTGAATTCCGGACATAGAAGGGCAAATAAATGGAGATAGATTGCAGTAGAGAAGGACAGGAATAGCATAGATATTTAGTTAGTGACTGAGGGGGGGAAGAGAGAGTGCACACCTGGGGCAGCTGGCATAACATGCGACTTCTAATTCAATTTCAGCGACAGCACATAAATAGAGGAAACAGTTTCAAGTAGAGAATCAGCAGCAGCAGTAGCAGTAGACAAAAAGGGAACAAAAACAAAACCAACACAAAAAAAAGCAAAGTAAACGAACCAAAAACTGTAAAAGCAATTCCTTGACAAAATAAAAGGCGCACAAATGTCACTTTTCCCAGGCCAACATATCCAACCACAAGACCAAGACCAACGACGAAATGTTCAACTCAACAACATGGAACATTGCGACGAATCGTTTACCAATTTTCGGAATTTTCTGACTGCTGCAAATCAAACAGAAACAACAACAAGAAAACTGAATTACAAAAGAAAAAAGAAAACGATGAGGCAAAGAAACAGATTCAGCAGAAGCAACCGAAAAACTTTTTAAATTAACTAAAAAAACACATACACACACACACACAGACAATGGAAAACATAGTGACTGACTGAGAGAGAAAGAGAGATAGATAGAGAGTGAGTGAGAGAGAGAAAGAGAGATGGAGAGACTGACAACATAAGAAGACGACACGTTGTGGCTGGTGTTGGCATTTGGTTTGAGCATTTTAGAGGAAAGTGGAAAACTTTTAGTGGCATGTTTACAAAATAAACTTCAACTTGCAAAAGCAACCAAAAAAAAAATCTCAAAAAAATATATATGTATAAAAGAAGCAGATGAAATAAAGAAAAATGCTGATTGCGATGAAGCAAAACAACAATAACAACACGGAAGAAAATAAACAGCAGAAAGATGATTATGTTGCGTGGTCGTTAGTCGCCTGAATTTTTCTTGAGAAAGGCAACTCTCCCGTTATTATTCCATATATTTTTATATATAAATGGGAGCTATGACGGCCACCAGTTGACACATATTTTTACCGCTAGGTGAGACACCACAATAGACACACACACACACTCATATCCGCTGCCAACCCGACATCAACAGTCACTGCGAAAAGTTTTTGGCAACTTTTGTTTGACTTGTTGTCATTGTGACAAAAAAAAACAAAAGAAAAATCAGGAAAAAGGAAATTTTTACGCCTTCGCTTGCCGTTTTTTGTGCTGACAGTTGGCAAACAAAGCATAATTTTTAATCTGAATCTGGCCATGCAAACATTGTTACATATGCCAACACACACACGCACACCTGTGCACATGGCTTTTAGCCTGATTGTTGATACCTCCCAAAAACAAAAACAAAAACAAAAACAAAAAGTAATATGAGCAGCAAAAATTATGTTTATTTGGCTTTGGCCTCGATCTTCCCAAAAACAAGTTTGCAGCTTTGCAGATTGCGCATACGCAGCGAATGACGGCACTTCTCATTTAATTTTGATTCTGGTCCGGCATGTGCATATAGTACGTGACAATATCATCAACTCTGCACCTGTTCATCGACAGTATCGCTCTCAGTTTGTTTATTTTGCATTTATTAGTTTCGAGGCATAGAGCACGTATTTTATAGCATTCGCCAGTGACACACTTAACCCTTCCATAAGCTCCCATGGCGATGGAATCGCATTGAGGCATCGAGGAAACTAAAGCAGAGAGTTCAAAAAACCGTTTGAATAACAATAACTTTCACATGCATTGCCAATGCCAATTTATTTGACATTAATAAATAAAATCATAAATTTCATGATATATTGAGGAAAATGATGCCTTGACATTTAATAGCCTTTAGGCGCAGCCATCAATCAGACAGCCCTGAAGTTTCCATCACTCCCAAAATGGGATACCTCTCGGCTTTATTAATGCCATACAGTTCATTTTGCCAGAGAGCCGCAGTATTTGCTACTCTGCAACTGACATTTAATGACCACACACAACATGTTATTTGTGTGGTGCCGCATTTAAAATTCAAGTTCATTGTGTGCACCGCATATTTAAATCGGCAGCAGCAACAGCAACAGCAGCTGTTGCTGACAGCCAGACCCAGACCCAAAACCAGACAGATGCCAACCCCCAAGGACAGCAGATTGGAAACCAAAGCCAGACTATGACCAAGACCCTGCATCGTAGCGTAGTTTCAGTTTCATAGCTTCCTTTGTGGCTATAAATTAAAAATCATTCAGGCAGAACGAACTTGATTCGTATCCGATATGTAATCAGCATTTGGCGCTTCGTGTTGTGCAGACAATGTCAAAGCTTTGGGTATTTTGCAAATTTCTTAACACGAAATTAGTCGCAATAAACAAGGCTAACAAACAAGCCAAGTCAGACAAGCACTGCAGTACCCTGAAGTCGTGGTTCGAGGAGAATAGAACAGAAGAGATGACAAGGGAGGGGAGGGGCAGGGCTAACGTCTAATCGAAAGCAAATAAAATGCATTGCATACCTGCATACAATAAACTGTCACTTGCATTGCGCCTTGTGTCCTGTCCCAGAGCTAAATGGCACTCAGACAGACGGACAGGCCAGGCAGTAGACACGCCATTTTAGATTACTCGCTGTCTCTCTCCCTTTCTCTTTATCTTTCTCTCCTCCTCTCTCTTTCTGTCTCGGCAGTCTCTCAACCCTGCCTGTCTGACTGACTGCCTTCTTTACAAGCGTATTCAGTCTGTTTGTCTGTCTGTTTGTCTGTCTGTCTGTCTGTCTGTCTGTCTGTCAGTCTATTCCTGGCACGGCATATTGTGCATGGCAAGGATTCGTTTCGTATGCACCGTCACCTACCAAAAGCCAGACGAATACCAACCACGAATACCATTGATATTGCACCCTGTGGGGCATGGTTGTGACTGTGGCAGTGAGTGTGGCAGTGACTGTGGCTGTGGCTATTAGCCGACGTCGCTGTATGTTTTACCATAATTTTGCAGCAGTTGCAAGCTCAGCGCCTGGTTTGAGGCACAACTGACAGTGGCATGCGCCATCGTTTGTCGTCTCTTATCGAATGGCATACAAGTGTGGTTTGCATGTTGCACTCAACGACTCCCCCCATCTATCTCTCACTCTCTCTTCTCTCTCTCTCTTTCTTACACAATCTGTCTCTTTTCTGTCTGTCTGTCTGCCTGTGTCAATTATAAATGCAAAACTCTGGCTGCATGCTGAAATTAAAATTGTTTACCCAAGACATTAATGTCGTGCCTATTTATTGTCATACTACAACTTCCACTAGTGTTTCCCTTCAAATAGTTACAACGAATTGCTTTTAGGCGTCAACTGGCGCATTATCAGCCTGATTGTTTGCAGTAACAACAGCAACAAATTGAATTCAATTAATTATTAATCAGCTGTATGAAGTGGAATTGTGAATTACAAAATTACAATAGACAGACAGACAGACAGACAAACTTGAGTTGCAAATGGAAATTGTTTCTAGGAATATACTATTATGTAGTAGAGAAAGGCTCTGAAATTTTAGTTTTATATTATATTTTATTTATATTTAATTGAATTTTATTTTGAAATTTTTTAGTTACTTTTAATAGTTGTATGAAGTGGAATTGTGATTACAAGACTATGTCAGACAAACATACTTGAACTGCAAATGAAAATTGTTTCTATGAATATATTTTAGAGGCAGTAGAGGACGAAATTTGAAATCTTATTTTTAGTCCTTTTTTTATGTATATTCAATTTTATTTTTATCTTATTATTTACTAGTTTTTGTAATTGTATAAAGTGGAATGATAGGAATACATTTCCAGGCAGTAGAGAAATAGCTTTAAAATTTATTGTTTTTAAATTGTAGTATATTATTTTAAATTCTTTATTATATATATTTTTTAAGAGGTGAGTGTATTTAGTTTTCTCTAAATTTAGCTGCCAAGTAGAGAGATTGATGTGCCATATTTTTTTTCGATTTCTATTGCATACTTTAAGTCATTTAAATGGCGGTATATGTATATGAGTACGTTTTTCAAAATAGAGACTGGAATTGGAAAATGAGTGAACTCGTGGACAAACACAAACACCTGAACCGAAAATTCCAAATTCGAAATACCCAAGCACCAAATGATAACAAAAGTAATTGAAAAGGGTTATTGTGCACACATTTTCGCATGTGGCGAGATGAAAACATGCATGGGTTGTCATGGGTGTCACACATACACACACGAGTATAACACATAAATAACAAGGATCAAGCGCTAATCCAATAGCAACGGTGGCAGCATCAGGAGAGCAAAGAGCGTGGCTCGGCAAAGGGGTAAAAGATGTCGCTCTGCCAGCGAATGTGGCGCTTTAAATGCTTTGATTTCATTTTTCATTTCCTTTCTACATACACACACACGTGCTTTACCCACACATAAACCCACTTAGTTACAGCGGCGTGGAGTGGGTGGAAGAACAATTGTCAGGTGCGAGGGAACTCCAAATTAGATGTTGTTGGGTTCGTCTCTTCGCTCAATTCAATCACAAGCTACTTACAAACAAATCCATTGCTTGCCAATGCTTCTCTAATGAATTTGTGAGTGTAAATGTATGAGTGTGTGTGTAGGTATCTCATGCCCGAACCCGAGGATTCTCTCTCCATTACCTACCTTCCTGGCTGATCCGGTGGCTGAAATAAGCAGGATTAAGCACGCTTAAAAGCAACTCTATGAGATTCTCATACGCAAAAAGTAATATATAAAAGCACAAAGAGTGGAAGCTATGCGAAAACATCAGCAGAAAATACCGGCAAAAACCAGCTAACAATTTCCTGGACTCCTCTCTGTCTCCGTATCTGTCTCTGTCTCCAGTATTCTATGTGACACTCGAGATTGGATCACAATGTAATGAGCTCCTCTACCTACTTGTGGGGCTCATCTTACAAAGCAGAATGCATGTGTCACAATTTGCAGCTGGCAAATGACATAAATGAAGTGAAATTAGTATTACTTGGCGAGCATATAAACTGGGTCTATTAATATTGCGTGAGCTTGGCTAGAAGGCGCAAAATAATAAGTGAAAAATAAACTAACAAACTGTTAACATGCAATGCTTTTCTTTCTCTCCCCATTCTTGATATGCTTCTGTCTGCTTATGCTTCCTTCTCACATTTTGCCTCCCTCTCTCTCTATATATATATTAAAGTGTTTCAGCTTTAAAACAAAATTCTTATTTAGTTAGAAATGGCCTGTATACGTATACCTAGTGAGTCTGCTGCCAAAATGATTTTGATTTTCCTTTCATTAAGTGTTTTTTTTTTGGTGCCTGCTTAGCGCTTCTAATGCGTGCGAATAGCCTGTGGGAGGCCGCGACTGAGCAGGATCAGGAGGAGGACTCGCAGTTGGAGTCGTAGTCCAACTCATGTTTAAGGAATGGCGTGCCATGGAAGCAAATAAGAGGCACAAATTGCCGTTTCGCGCTTCAGTTGAGCAGCTTAAAGCTTAAGCCAACATAACCAGCGCAGCCCGAAACGTAAAACAAACCCAAAATAAGGGAAAAAATTCCTTGAAGCCTTTGTAGGAGTACAAGAAGTAACTGAGAAACGAAAGAAAAAAAAAGAAATAAAGTTTCCGGATATACTTAGAACGACATTGAAATTCTCTACTTAAGTACATGCCCACAGTGATTTAAAAAAATAAAATTTTTGAATATAATTATAAATAAATATATATAACTTAATAAATAATAATATTATACATTTTATAAATATGTATAAGATAAAAAACTTTGAAGTTTTCAAATATTTGAAAAATATACAAGTATTGGAAATATAAGAAATATAATTTTATTAATAATAATGAAGATATATTAATAAGCATATAATTATATAAAATTCATATTCTTTTTTAAATTTAATTTCTATTGAGTGAAGGGAACCTTATATACTCTTTGCAAGTGTATAAAATACACGGAAGAAAACAGCAAAAATTGTGTAAATTTCATGTTCTCGTTAGCTGGACTTGGTGGCATCTTTGGCATTTTTTGCTGCTTCTTAAAGCCCCCTTGTCTGTATGTGTAATATGTGTATGTGTGTGCCTACCAAAATTGCTTTCTGCCGCAATTGCTGCCGTTTTATTTTATTTATTTACTTGCGAACCACACACACACACACTAACCCTCTAACAAATATATCTGTGTGTATATATATATATATATATATATATATATACGCTTAAAGAGAAAATCGCCCACTCTTAAGGTCTTCTTAGCCAGGGATACCAAAAAGGTAAGCTTGTTTTTTTGGGTAGGTTAGTGTTGGTGTTGAACACACTGCCCGTTTGCTGATTGAATTTTCCGAGCGAGTAATTTTTAAATTGTGCCTCGGTCAAAAGATAATTCAATTTTAGTGTACAATTTCTATTACCAAGAAGTTGCCACGAACTTTGTTCAAAAAGCAGACTGTTTACCTGAAACCACTCTGCCACAGCTTCGCTCAGAAGAAGAAGATAGAGAATAAGAAGAAGAATATCCGCGAACTGGGGTCCCAGGTCCTCAGTGTTTGGCAGATTTTTGCGGCTTTTGTGGCTGCTGGCGAAAGTCTATTTATGTGCATATTTATTCGTTCTTGGTGCTCAATTTTCAACCTGATTTATGTGAGAAAAATGAGGGCCAATTGTTGCTCAAACGTTGTAGGAAGTTGTCTAATGCTTTGGCCTTGAGCCAACATAAGTTGAATGGGCTCAGTTAACCGCAGCCCACAGCCAGTATATTTTACCTTCATCATACTCTGTTTAAATTTAAATTTGAGGAAAGTTTAGTAGTTAGATTTGAAGTGAAGTTTTAATCGAGGACACTGTATGTTTTTTGCAGAGAATTCGTTTTTCATTTTAATACCAGAAAGTCCCCCAACAAGTGCACATTGCTCCTAACATGCCTTATCAATGACAATCGTTAAATGTCATGTTCAATGCTCAAATGCAGAGCAGACCACACTAAAGTGGAGCAATCTGGGGCAGCGCGGGGCAAGGAAACCAAGTTGAGACCAGCACACAAAATGCCACAATTTGTATGCATTATGTTTGGCCTGGAGATACAGCTACAAGCAGCACTCTCACTTCTCTCACTAGCTGTCTCATGCTCCCACTCTCTCTTTCTCTATCTCTTGTCTTTCTGTCTCGCTTACTGTGTCTATCGCACTCTGTCTTTATGTGTGGCAGCTACAAGCGTCAGTTAAGAGCTGCAAGCTAAGCCAAAACTGCCACAAAACATTTACCATATATCATGCATTTTTACGTACACTTTTAGCCACTTTTTGGAGCATGTACATGTATATCTGCAAGGGCAACTGCCGAGACCTGCCACGATACTAGTAACTGCCCCAGTCTCTATGCTGCAACTTTTGTGCGAAACTCGTAATTTACACATGTACTCGGCGCAACACCACAAAACAGCACAACACAACACACTCGTCCTCTCTCCATCCCTCTTTGTTTGTCTATCGTTTTCTGTTGCAGCGTCAGTGGGTTGCATGGTGTGTTTATCTGGGAAAAATGCTTAAACCGAGCTCAGACTGGCTGCTTGCCACTTGCCACTTCCATATGCCGCATTGTGTATGAGCTTTCGAAGATATGCGCTGGCTGCCAACCTTCCAAACAGCCCACGCTGCGTATGCGTAATATGCAGCTCAACTAGTATCGTTGTTGCTGTTAGTGTTGGTGTGTGTTGCAGTCGCCATTTGTCTTTATTGGTATAGCATACTTTTTAGTGGCAGATCCTTGACTCGTTTATCATTCATGTATTTACCTATTTTCCCAGTCAGCTTTAACAACGGATTTAAGCATAATCGATTTCTTGGGCAAGGTCTCAACAGCAAATTCAACTCTCAGTCGCAATTTTATTTGTTCAGCCAACAACATTTCCTCTTTCATTATATGAGTGCGTCTGCGCTTGTAACGGTGTATTGTGAATTCTATGTATGTGTGTGTGTGTGTATATATGTGTGTGGCAGCGAGGTATACTTGTCGCTGTATTAGTTAAGCTGTTTATAGTCCTGCCGTTGTTATTGTTACTGCTGTTACGTTGTATTCTCCAAACAATTTACTTCTAAATTGATGAAATAAATTTTCCAACACACTTATTTTTGTGTATTACATTTTTTCTTGCGCTCTGTGTATTTTCCTTGACAATACCCACACCTGCACAAAATGAAGCACATTTGTGTTGAGCTTCAGTTTTTTTAAAGGTTTTTCTGGGCTTTTTATTATTTTCACTTACTTTTTTGGGCTCGGATCTATTGATAGGACCTTGGCGTGGACATAACTTTTCACGTTCCTGATTTGTGGTTGGCAGCTATAAAAGATTTATTATTTTTCACTTTTTTAACTCATTTCAGCTTTATAATTATTTTTGATAGAGAAACTAGATTGTGAATCTGTCGGTAATACATGTATTTAGGTTAGGTTTCAATAGCTCAGATAAATATTATATTAAAATTGAATATTATTACTTTTTGTATATATAAATAACCCAAGCTAGATCATAATTAGGAAATTCAGCGATTTTTGTTAATAAAAATAATTTAACTATTACATACACATAAAAATAACATCTATAGTTATTTTCTAGGTCGATAAATTTCGTTTCCAAACATATTTTTTTAAGTTAAATTTTTTCCTTTATATTGCTGCATCTGCTATGACATCTTCAACTTGCCGAGAAATGTCTGGTCGCCTTTATACATCTTTACGCTTTTACGTAAGACATCCACAGACATATTAATTTGGCCTCTTATTTGATACTTGTTATGAAAACTCACCTAGTCTATATGTGCATAATATATTTCCGTCTGTCTGTCGTACCTCTCTTTCGCTCTATATGCATGTCCGTCTGTTCTCCTTTATATTTAGAATTTTTAATGATTTTCTCACATTCTCTGAGGACATCTTTTGTTGTCAGTCAGCTCCTTTTGTTGGCAAACATTTTTCTGGTCCTACACTTTAAGCTGGCCATTATTAAGAGACTGCCTGATAACAATTTAGCTGCAAGCTGAAAGTCAAATAAAAAAAAATACAAAAAAAAAATAAAGAAAGGAGACCGCCCACAAACCCACACATAATCGGGACCCAATGCCGGTATTTTCTTGGCTTTTGCTGTCTGGCCATCTCTATTTGGTGCGTTGAACTTGGCTGCTTTCTATGCATAAGTTTGGGTCTACATTTGCTGTCTTGGCAAATTTCAACTGCCTTTTGATAACTGTCTGAGTGTCTCTTGCAAGGTCAGCTAACTTTTCTCTCTCTCTATATATGTATATGTATATATATGTCCTATCTTTATCTACTGTCTTTCTGCAAACTTGCTGTTCTATTCGCTGAGCCCCTCCAACATTTCCGGTCTCTGCCCCTCTTAAAGTTGCGGTCTTTAGGCATTTAAAATGATATTTTTTTCTGTTCTTTATATTTGCGGGCAACCACAAAACGTGATTATAGCAATAACTAAACCAATTTTTTCTATTTCATAAAAACATATTCATTCAAAGCTCTATTGGCATATTCGTAATAACAATAAACAACACACAAATTGACAATTAAACTGACAGTTAGCTCAATTCTATGCGTATCACACTACGTATACGTAATATCAAATTTCTAGGGGTTTATTTTTTAAATTTTTAATCAACTGAAGCGAGTCTGGGATACGTGGCAACCACAACAAAGTGTTAGACAGGTTAATTGATACGCAGACACCGCGAGCATACACGCACACAAACATACACTCACAGAGTCATGCTACATCCGCATTCACTTTCGTATGTATGTGTGACAGGGAAACCTTTTGAAATATTAATGAAATCAATTTCGAGGCTAACATTGGAAGCTGCCAGAGATTGCCGAGGGTTATTCCGCAGTAACTCTGTTCATGTCAATGTATGTGTATGTATGGAGAGTACGCGGCATGTGTGCGTATGTGTGTATGTATGTAGGTGTGTATGTGTGTGAGTTTATGAGATTACATCAAAATATGTGTACTCTTGAAACTTGTGCCTGCTCTCGACACGATCCTTCGGAAACGATTTGGCCAGCGGTCAGACATGATAAATGCCTATAGTCGGAATACGTGAATGTGTATCTGAATGTGTATGTGTGTGCGTGTGGACTTTAGACCTTTTAAATAGGATTTCGGGTTAGTGCCGTTTAGTGCAACTACAAGGATTGGACAAAATTTTAAATGCTTCATAAATCAATTATTAAATATTGAGAATTACTTAGCCAAATAAATAAATAAAAAATATATTTTATCTTGTATCAGAACTTACAAAATAATTCTCCATACTCAATTGTATAGTTTATATATCCCAATTCAATTGCCTTAAATTAGTGCAATTAATCAATGTGGCAGCATACAAAATGCCTTTAAGTTGGCAGCTTGATTTAAAATTGGCTAACAGCTGTTGCCACATTAGCCTCAGCAGCAGCAATGAAACAGATATGCGAGCTACATAGTTGGAAAGGCTGGTGAGTTAGTGTGAAGTCCTTGCTGAAATCCTTTCCCATTGAAATTGAAAAGGGGCTACAGTTGCGGCAAAGTGGCCGCCATCCCCCGATGTCCTCTGGCAGCCATGCCACCAACGCAGCAGCTGCTGCCGTTGCGGCTTAGCGCAAAATTAAGCAAATTAAAAGGGGCATACAACAAGAGCCCCAGCTGCATAACTCATCTCTACATTCACTCACAAATACATACGAGATCTTTGTCCTGTTCTGTGTGCTTGTGTATGGGTGGGGCCCATGACCTAAGTCTCTATGTGAAAAAAACCACAACTCAGGGTCACCTATATGGAAAAAAATACCATTGAAAAATGTTCGCTTTGGTGGCTATTTTCAGATTTTTATCAAGCAACTGTCCGCCTTCTGCAAACTCAACACAGCTATGTATTGCATCCACCCCCCCCCCCATATCTCTTCCTTCTGAATTCCTCACAAAATCAGCGCTTAAAAGCTGTTGACGTGCAACTTTTTCATTTTTTCTACAACTCGCCCCCTCTGTCCTGCTCGCTCTTTGGGGCCTTTTGAAGCGCCCAAAAGGCTGCCAAAAACATTTAAATTAAAATTCAGCGCAAAATAAAATGGCGAGCAAAAATAACAACAAACCGGATAAAAGTTGATATCAGCAGACCGAATCATGAGTACTCTTTAAGATTAGATTGAAAACAGTTTTCGATAAATTTTATGAAAATAATAATGGGGCGGAAAATTGAAAGAGAAGAAAATGAGTGATAGATAAAATCATCAGATGATAGATAAGTTTTATCAAGATTATTTCAAAAAGATTTATTAAACTTAAAAATATATCTTTCATAATGGGAAATTTATTTTGTAAAAGCGCTTTAAAAAATTGTTTTGATAATTTTTGAAGCAGCAATCTTATGGATACAATATTAAACTGAGAGAAAGATTAATTGGAAAACACAAAGCAAACGAAAAATAGATAAAATATAAAAGATTTTTTAGAACTTTTATTTTATAAAAAAAAGCAATAAATAAGAAATAAATAACTAATATTTAAGTATAAATCAAGATAACGGCGTTGTAGATGAAAGATAGATTAAATTACACAGATGCAGGGATTACTCATAATAAGCTGTTTTTTTTTATAAAAGATTTCCCTAACTTGAAGGAATATCTTGTATAATAAGAATTTAATTTTGTAATTTAATTAATTTTAATTAATTAATTAATTTTTTATATTCATAGGGGAATTCATGCTGTGCATATTGAAAGAGCATTTATATAACATACTTTTACTGAAAGTGTATAGAAAATATATATTTGAGAGTGGGCAGAGTATTCTCATGGCCTTGGATGTGGTAGCGGCAACAGCAACAGCAACAGTGGCAGTGGCGGTGGCAGTGGCAGCATTAAATGTTATTGTCGCGCGTGGGCGTGTGGCATGTGTATATGGTGGGGTGGTGCTGGAGAGGGGGTTGATAGGTGGGGGGGAATGGTCCAACCAAATATGCGCAAAGTGTAAGCCGTTTAGCGCTCTTTGATGGCCTGCCAGTACCATTTGAAAATTTATGGCATGCTTTTAGATTGGCTTAGGGTGTGGTGGGGAGAGGGGTCTGTCTGTTAGGACAATTGGGCAATTTCCAAAAAGGCAACAGTAGCAGCAGCAGCAGCCAAACAAATGACAGTTTAAAGTGCGTGACATATACACACTCATACACACACACACATACACATACACATAAATATATTCATTGGCTGAAGGGAGAGAGAGTGAGAGAGTTCTGACTGTTGCCAGGACTGCAGGCAAAGCACTTTGGGTGCATGTTTAATGGCATTTGTTGCTAATCAATGAATAATTAATGGGCCAAGGTTTTGCTGCTTGCTGCTCAGTAAATTCCAGCAACAACAACTACAACAAAACACATACACATACACATACACACAATTACACACATACACACTTGCAGCACTTCTTATGCGTGCTGTGTAAAATTGTGTTTTAAACTATTTGCTAGGACTTTGGGGCTGTTGTTGCAACTGTTGCCATTGTGTTGTGTCAGAGTGTAGTTGTTGTTGTTGCTGTTGTTGTTAATTTTAGTGCATTGGATAATGTTGTTCGTGTTGCTGTTTGGCGTTACATTTACACATTCCCCGCACTTGTTTGGGGTTATACCCCACCACCCCTGCTGCCGTCATGTTGCCATTCAATGGGTTTGTTGTTGTTATTGTGTCACATTTAATATGCAATTTTTAATAGCGCAATTATAATTTGCATGTTGTAATAGTTTTTTGTTGTTTCTGCATTTGTTTTTTTTTTACTTTTTTGCTGTAAAACATTGCACAGCACTCGAAAACATTTATATACTCTCAGTTGGGGTTGGGGTTGCAGAAGTACTTGCTGGGAAACTCAAAATGTGCACAAGTGTTTGAAGGAGCGAATAATATTAACTAGGGGTAGGCCAAGAAGTTGTTGGCGAAATTTAATTACTCTTTAAGGCCATTTTAATTGAATTTTAAATATGTTTTAATTAATTTCAAGCTAAAGTGGTTATTAACATTATTTAAAATATATCAGCATTTAATATGTTAATTTAATTTATAAACATCACATTAATAGACGATGAAAGTATAACCGTCAATTCAAAGTATGACGATTTCATAGGATTATAAACAGCAAAATTCTATGGACTAAAATAGTGGTATTACATAAACAATAAAAAATTAATTTAAACTTTATAACATTATTGAAAATTATGCCAGTACTTTAAATATGATTTTATTTATATTTTTAATTTAAATAATATACATTTTATTTAAAGCAACCTTAAACGTCAATACTGAAATGAACTTTTCTCCGAATTGCAAATGTCAAAGTTGAAACTACTCAATTAATGACACTTTTCAGTAGTATCTCATTATAGAACTAAATAATTTATAAACTATTTAAAAACGTTTGAATCAACTCTCTTCACTGCGCGTTTCAATTGTGGCCTGACGACACACCATCAAAATTTACACGATATTCCATTTGAATAATGTAAATTATATCGATTGTTTTGCTTTGGGCTGCGAGAGCCAAACGAGAGCTCACAACTAGCATTGAAATTGAGCACTCGCACAGAGCCACCAAAGAGTAAAAATGAGTTGATAATAATGTTATTAATATACTAGAAGAAATAATAATATAATTTCCACTTAATTCTGAATATTTTTAATACTCAGGAAACTGTTCAAAACTATTTAAGCGAAATTAACCAGAGCATATCTTAATTGCCACCAATTGAATATGGGGTAATTTTGGTTGAGAAAGATACTGGCATTAGCTAAATGTATGTCACTTGATATGGGGCATAAAAATTTTCCAGCAATTAATCTTGATAAAAGGTTTTCAGCAGCCGCAATAAACACGGCAATAATCATAACTAACACAAAAGTCAACAAATGCCAGTCGAACTATACAACGCAAATAAATTGGCCAAAGGCGAAAAAAGTGAGAGAACTTTTAGACAATGGGCGATATCAGCATGTGCGAAGCGAATGAGGATGTGGTTGGAGTAGACAGAGAACTCACACATGTTAGGCATTTAACCGTTAGATAAATGTTGACGAGGTCAATGGGCGTAAAGCGGAAGTTATGGTCGGGAGGGAACAAGTCGACCCAGCGACACGTACAAATAAAGTAGATGCCAGCGGCAACTTTGGCCCATTAGTAGAGAAAGAGAGACAAATGGAGAGAGAGAACGACTTGCAGAGATATAGAGAAAGAGAGAGTGAGAGAGAAAGAGAGTTGTCAAAGGGCGTCGAGTCAGTAGTAGTCGCAGGAAATAGCTGTGTGGTAGCTACATGAGCATTACGTGCCCAGCCAATAATCTCTGTCAACATCAATTTGGCCAACATAGCCATGCAGCTTCAGCCGAAGCAACTAAGCTGGTGAATTGTGAAGGGGGGGGGAAGCGAGGAGGGGATGAAACTAATTAAATGGTGTCCCATAAATTGCACATTAAAGCAAATTTATTGCATGCCCAAATCGAAATTATTGCCAAAGTCGCGAGACGTTTAATAAACTTCGGCCAGGCAAACTTGGCAAACGTGTCGCGATCGTAGCATACTTTACAGCGCATCGAAATTGTGATTTATACGAGAGCTTATCAGACGGCAAACCCTAGAATAATTTTCATGCCACATACAAATTATTCAAGTCAAATTTCCTGCAGCCAGTTGTCATCTTCTTAACTTCATTCCACCGCCTCAACCAATTTATTTCATTTCTATTAAACAGACATAAAAACATACCGAATATATATTTATTTTTATCTTGCTTTCTGCTGATTAGACATTTGTTGTGGATGCTTAAAGTTAATTTCCTTTCTGTCGCTGAGCATTAGCAGCGCTTTTGTTAACTCGACAACAATTTGTGCTAACGATGTCCGTGAGCTATAAAAAGAAAATAGATCTCCAACTCCATTAGAAATATCACACGTGGTATTCTTGTCACCTTTTGCAATTCAATAGGTATCAAGCAGTTCCTAAAATTGATTTATCTATCATAACCAGTCTGACCATAGAGAGAGTCTAAAATTAAAAAGAACTCTGGAAGTTACTATTAATATGAATTTAAAATAGAGAATGAACTGATGGGAATATATTAGTTATTTTTTACTGATTTATTTTAATTAATTTAATTTTTATAATTTATATTAATTACATTTTGTATTATTAATGTTATTAAGAATGTAATTAATATGAATTATCTTTTTTCTACTGACTGCTGTTTCACCCCTTTCCCCACTCCACGGCTAAACTGTGCACCTCTTTTGCCAGTTGCCTCAGTGCAATAAATTCCATGCAACGTTGCATGTAGCATTGTCAAGCATTCATTGTGCCACAACTTACTAGAGCTTCTGTTTGTCTGGATGTGTGCAAAATAGTTATTGTTGCTGCTGTGGGTGTAGTTGTTGTTGCTGTTGTTGTTGTTATTGTTGCTTCAGAGAGTGCTTCTTTTGTTGCTAAGGAAATTGAAATAAATGTGTGTGTGTGTAAATGCGTCAAAACGAAGTTCTGAAAATGTTGTTGCCAGTGACAAGTGTCAATTAGAAAATGTTCAATTACATTAAGGCAGACAGCAACAATGGTGGGTAAAAATAATAACAACAACATAAACAACAACAACAACTTTGACTACAGCAGCAACAATACTGAGAAACAGCAAGTGGTTCTTTGTAACAAGCTGGGACTACTTGACGCAACATTGGCATTGTCATTCCTGGCATCTTCATTGTATTTTGCACAGCATGAAGATAAGCCAGAGATAGATTAAGACTGAGAGAGAAAAAAAGGAGAGAGAGAGAGAGAGAGAGAGTGAATGAAGGAGAAAGCCAAGTAGAGATAAATGTAATTAGTGGCACTTTGAGTTAGTTGAACAAAAGTTGGCCTGGGATACTTTGGGAAACATAATACACGACGGCCAACAACTAATGTGCCACAAACCTAAATTGCTCTATTAATAAATTGTTAGTCACAGAGTTGAAAATTAAAGTCTCTTAAATCTTAAATACCTTCCAAAGACAAAACCTTTAGTGCTAATAGATATTCTGTTCGATTTTATAATTGCGCAAATATAAAGTCAAATGCTGGTCACATATATATATCTATATATATATAAACATATATATATAGTTGATCAGATTAGAGCTACAAATAATTAATATTAATAAATTATCATTGCCAAGAACTGAACTGTGTTCAGACTCCAAACAGACACCATAATCAGTCTGAGCTCACGTGGCGTATACTTTATGGGGTGTAGTTAGGTATGTGCCAGATGGATACACTTAATAAACTGTCTGGTAATTGAATAAATTATTAATTAACAAATTTCGGCTGTTTGCTGGCAGGAGCCTTAAAGCCGAGCTGCAAGTCATGCAATTAAGCAAATGATAAATCTATCATTACGAGTCTGTGCGGGATGTTTCCCCAGTTGAGAGTGGGGAAAGTCGTGGGGAAAGTCGAGGGGAAAGTCGAGGGCAAATGTAATTGCCGTGTGCGGTCAGTGGGCCACAACTTATTTGTTGCGTGCTTTGAGGGGCTCGCGTGTATACATATGTACGAGTATGTGGTGTGTGTTGGTGTGTGTGAAGTGTGTGTCCGACTGCGCTTAACATGGCGTATGCGCAATAATTCAGTTTTAAGAATGGAGGCCCCCTTTCGTATTTTTGACTAGTGCAAACGCAGCCCAACGTTGGCATTTATAATCTGCTCATTATTTGTATTTAAATAAGCCACCCCTCTGGCAGCCTCAAAACTGGACGTCCCCTTCATCCACTTCTCACTTGGCAATACCACATCTAATGCACATCTGTTGTGTGTTTGGTGTATTGTTGTTATTGCTTTCGGTTGCTTGGTTGGCTAACAACAAATTGAAGGGAAATGATTCCATTTCATGCTAGATTAAACATGTGTCCACATAATTTATCGATTATTTATCATGTGGTCGCCCCGTTTTGTTTGTGGACAAAGTGACGCACTGCCTTCCGGCTCCAAACTCAAAGATAGACACTGAGAGGGACAGAGAAACTAGGGCTACACTCTGCATATGTATGTGTTGTTGTTGTTTGTGGGCGTAGGCTCTGTGCTGGGACATTGCGCACACAAGTGCAAAATTAGAAACAAAAGCCTAGCCCAAGGCGTCTTTGTGGCAGTTTTGCTACCATCCCCAGTCTCCATGCCAACCCATGTAACTCGAAGTTGTTGCTGTAGTTTTTGCCACTGTTGTGGTTGGGTTTCTCTTTCCTATTTTTTCCCCCATTTTTTTAATTTTTTTTTTTTGCCGTTCAACGTTATACGCATTGCATTTTTACCACACATACATACACAGATACAGAGATACAGAGTGAAAAACATGAAAATGGCTGCCATTTTGTAATCCGCATGCGGCTGGGTAATCACCTCATCCAGCTTGCCTCACGTGCGGCGGCTTTGGCTGGGTTTTTGCGGCACATTGGCGCATTATGTGGCTGCCTCAATGGATGTTGTGATTTTGCCAGCTTCCACACATATACACACACTATATTTTCTTTTTGGCCTTTTTCTATGTGCTTTTCTCTGATTTTGTTTTCTCTGGTCAGCTGGTGACCAGTGAGTGGATCGATATTTTAAAGCTTAGCCAAATGATGTGGCTGCATTAAGCGCATGAAACTATTCCGGCGAAAGGACGCACCACAATTTGCCAGATTTGTCTACTTTGGGCGCATTATGTTGCCATTTTGGGAAACTAAATCGAATGTGGCGCATTTAGACAGTCAAAACAAATACCACAACATGTCGCAACGCTTTAATGAATTAATGGAAATCGTTTGGTTTGCGAAAATGGTCGATATGCGGTTACAAGTTTAGAATTCAATAAACAATCGAGAATATCGCATATTTATTGCATACAAAATTTATATAGAATTCGTAATCATTTCCTTTACGATATCATTGCAGATGGCGAAATCCTGCGCGTGCTTGTCAATAATTCGGCACAAATCAAATGCGATGTGGGCTCCAGTTTACCAGATGACAAAGTCCTGCTGGTCGTCTGGTATAAGAACAATTTGCCCATCTACAGGTTAGTTGGCAATGCGACAAGCAACATAATAGTTGACAGACAGAAGGACAGCCTCAATTTCAATCCAAATCTCAATTTTTGGACTCATGCGTTTATCTTTTGACAGCTATGACACACGTGGCGCCCACGCGGGCACTCCATCGCACTGGCGTGATGAAGAGGTCCTTGAAGACCGTGCCGTCTTTCGCACCCACAAGCAGCCTGCGGAATTGATTATAACCCCGGTTAGGGTAAGTAAGCCTTGGCATTGCAAAAGCCAAATCTAAAGTGTCAACAACAATACAACAGCTTATAATTGAATTTGGTTTACTTTTTGTCATCGTTGTTGTTGTTGCTGCTGACGATACAGGAAAAGGATGCGGGCAACTTTCGTTGTCGCGTGGACTTCAAGCTATCGCAGACGAGGAATAGCAACGTCAATTTGGAAATTGTTGGTGCGTAAAGAAAATTGATTTATTCTAAAAGGGAATAAAGGATTTCGTTTTAAAGCTTTAATTTGCAGAAATCAGAATATCTTTTATTTTCTTTGCATATTTATTTAAGCAAGCGAAATGAACAAATAAATTCGCTTAAATCAAATTATTTTAATTTTTAATTAAATTAATTTAAATAAGTATTTCAATACAAAAACACTTTGCAAATATTTTAAATTAATTGGTCTCTATGTATTAAAAAGCTAATATATAAAATATAAATATATTAAAATATTTTTGTCTGCCAACATAACACGAGAGAAAAAAAAGCAAATATTTTATATGAAACACTTTCTTTTTTTGTGTGGTCTGCCATTTTAAATTAGCTCAAATAATTTGCTGGTTGACCGCAAAACTAACAATTTAATATGCAAATAGTCACAGAAACTCACACACAGTTCTTTACCTTTGTTTCTGAATTTGTTAATTTGTAGTTTATGTAATAAGAGCATTCTGTTTGACGTGTCACAAACGCGCAAATTGATTGTGATTTGTGGGCTATTTTTAAATTTGCAAATAAAAAAAGCAAAAAATGGAGACTAAACTAAGTCTTAATATAACTAATTGCCTCATCTTAAATTCTTAATGACACTTTGCAGTTCCCCCACAACAGCCGAATATTTACAATGAGCGACGAATTCGAATCGATTCTCGAGCAGGTCCTTACGAGGAGGGGGGCAGCCTGGAAGTCACCTGCGTCGTCTTTGGCGGTAAGTATGAAAGAAAAACAAATGGAGAAAACTTTTGCTCAGAGTTATGCTTTTATGAATTGCAATCAACAATTAAAGTTTACAACCATCGTTAAAGCATAAATTTCGTGCACGAAACTTATCCGAAATTAAAATCGCGCTGAGAAATGGAATAAACAATAAAGAGAAACGGTAAAAAAGCGATTGGGAGTGAAACAAACAATGGGCTGAGGGTTTTGGGATGTGGGTTGTGGGTTGTGGTATAAACAACAACAAATAATAAATAAGGTAAATAATGTTTTCAATTGTAAGAAGGCAGAGAACAAAAGTCTTCGAACAAAAGCCAATTGGAAGCCAATGTCGAGTAGAAAAGAAAAGAAAACACTAAAGTCTATTTCTTAAAATGCATAGAAGGATTTTTAAATCCTTGAGTTGTATTGTAGGCATCTTAAACTGAGGGTAATTGAGAAAAGTACAATGAAGATGTTGTGTTAAAACAGAGTCAAGTAAATAGAGGAAAATGTGTGGTAACAAAGAAGTGAAGAGAAGGCGACACTCAACAGATATTTCCCAGCATTGTAAAAGAGGCGACAATCTGACAACAGTTATCGGAACTACATACGTATATGTACGTACATACATATGCCATATAACACTTAAGGCATTTGTTGATAATGAAAGACGCAAAGAGAAGAAACCAAAACATTAAAAATAAAAACTAAGGATCATGGAGTATGTGGCATTCCTGAGCCTTGTGTTTCCAACAACAAGGGCTTATACTCAATGTAAGTGTGCCACACTTACACACACACACACACATACTACAACTACAACTCCAAGAAATATTGAGTATAGGAAGTGGAGCAATCGCGTGCTTTATCGCTCTGCGGACTACTGTGAACCGCCATTGTGAACTGCTGTGGAAACTCTCGGGAGAAGCGGAAACGAAACCACTTTGAATGGTTTGACATGTCAACGTTGACATAAAATAAATCACCAGCAAAAGAAAACTGCACTCGAAACAACAACTAACTGGGCAGCTGCTACTTCTCCCACTTGATACGGCTGACTAACGGGTTGCCACTGCCATTTTCTCTCTCTCTCTTTCTCTCTCTCTCTTTTTCTCTCTCCCGGTTTTTTTTAACCCAATAACAGTAACAGGGGGGGGAAAAAATTGGGCACTCAAATTCTTGTTGATAATGTGACTGGGGCTGTTGCTGTGTGGCAATTAAAGGGGGCCAAGAAGAAAATGTTACTTAATGTAGGAAAGCTGGAGTGCGACAAACAGTTGTTGACAGTCGGAAAGCTTGAAGTGGGGCACACACTAAAAGCTGAGAGAGAGAAGGGGCGAGTATGGTTGTGGCACTTAAATTGGTCAAGTCTGTTGACAGCTGTGCTAAAACGATTAGATTCATGCCGAATATTTAAACAACAGCAAATGGCAAATAATGATTATTAATGGCAGGCAAATCTTAAATTTTTAAAGTTATTCAAAATTGAATTATATAAGAGCTTTAATCTCAATTAAGCCCATCTCAACTAAATTGATGTGTGACTGGAAATCTTGTGTCAATTGAGAAACGTATGCCATTAAATGGTAAACAGAGAGCGGAAAGAAATTACAGATCAGGTTATGAGAAGTAGACACTCGTCATGCAATGTTTATTACAAACTGAACAAAAACAAATAATATATATATATATATATATATATATATATATATATATATGTGTAAATATAAATTGAGAAGTGTGCTAACAGAAGTTTTCATACTTAAAGAAAATGCAATCAAGGGAAAGTAAGTCAAAAGTTGAGTGCAGATGGAGTAGATGATGGATATGCCTTCGAGAATGTGCCTCTAGCTGCCAAGTACTTATTTTTTTTTTTTATTTTGGCTAGCTGTGGTTTGGCTTAAGGGTGTGCGAAATCGACAAAGGAGCACTAAATTTTATTGCAGTTAGCTGGCGTTGAACAGGAGTGGATAGAGGTGCGGTGCGGTGCTGTGCTGCTGCCACGAGTTGCAAATGAATGCGACACGCCACCGCCCAATGAGGGAAGAAAGGGAAAGAGGCATTGCCAACAGCGAATGTTTGAAATAAAGTTATAAAGCCGCACACAGTCTGTGGAGGTAGTAAAAATTATCGTGCCGATTCCCATCTCCAGAACTCATGCCATACGATTTCATAGGGCATAATAAAGCCTCGATTTGCACACCCCCCGCCCTCAACTCCACCATATTGCTGCTCGTTCTCAGCAGATGATTGCCGCTCTCACTCTGCCAACAGCAGCTTTAGTCTGGACTACTAATGCATAATATTTCGCGTTGCTCCAAATTTTTTTTTTTTTTTTTTTGTTGTGGCACGTCATGAATTTTAGACGCGGTGGCTTTTGCCTAAAACGATCTCACACATACACACAAAACACATACATATTGTAAAGCCCTTACTGTCATACATACAATAAAATCAACAGCAGAGGTGTGTGTGGTATGTGGGTGTGCCTCTATGTGTGTGAACGGAAGTGCAGGCGTTTTCCGTTTTTTGCCAAAGTACGCGGCCGACATAGTAAAAATATTCATTTTATTTTTTTACTTTTTGTTGTTATTATGATACACCCTTGCATTTTTTTAACTTGCCACCCACTCACCACCCCTCTCGATGACCCTGGAGCTGTTGCTGCTGCGGCCAGGTTTGTTGGATACAAAATTGTGTGCATTTTTAATAAAAAAAATTCTTCTTTGCAACATTTTCAGCACGGAAATGTTACAATACGTCGACCCAAGCTAGAAATTGTTTACCACAAAGCAAAGCGAAACTGCTACCAGAATGTGAAAGAACAAAACTTTGTCGGAAAATGCACGCCACACAATTTCCAGCCCAGTTTCTTCTAGTTTTTTCTTCCGGCAATATTGTGTTATGACATTTTTCACTTATTACAAATGGCCTAAAATTGCCAAGTCTTTCATTTATAGATGGCTTTTATCACATTAAGCGATTGTAAAATTACTTCAATTATAATTAGAGAATATATATTAGGGATGATGTGAAATTGATTAGTTAAGTTTATGATTATAGGTAATTTATGCCATCTTGGGAAAAAAATCTAGTTATTTTTACTGATACATTAATCAATTGACTAGTTGTCAATTGTAACAGAAATTAAAAGCAAAGATCTTTCCTCTTTTTTCTATATTTGGAGAGTTCTTAAAGCGCATAATAAAGCTGAAGTAGAAACGACGAAGACTTTAAATTTATTTTACAACTTCCTGAATTCTCGTTCGCCTTCGTACAAAAAGCCAAATGCCAAACAACAGCAAAAGGCAAGAGGGAGACATGCGACTAAGAACTGTACAAAAAGTGTTGGGAAAAAGAAACAAACATAAAAAATATTTATGTGCAGTGCATTTTTGTAACTATCAGCAACAGAAAACAGCAAAGACAAGAGTTAAGGCAGTCGTGGCATTTGTTTTATACAACATATTTACAAACATGTATCCAGATACCGTGCAGTATGTGTATGTTTGTGTATAGTTGAGTGCACTTTCTACGTTGCACCACCCACACACCCATAAACTCGTATACGGGGAGTCACAGTTGCCACTGAAGCAGATGCGAAAAGATGCAAAGATATGCAAAACTAAACAAGCAAATATTTCAGCATTGCATAACTAAGGCACACACACATACACCCACAGCCATGTACATGCGAAGGAATACATATGGCACAATAACAACAACAACATCAACTGGAATTCGGGCACACAAAGTGTGTGTGTGTGTGTGTATGTGTGTGTAAAAGTGCATAAGTGAGTACAAGTGCAAGTGAGAGTGCGCTGAAAAGTATGCTACGGCTTTAAGTTTTGCCTAAAATTGATGCGAGAGAAACCTACGAATGCTCCAAATAAAAGAGAAGACTTCAAGAGAGAATGAGAGAGAGAGAGAGAGAGAGAGAGGTAGATGTAAAAAGAGACTGAGAGAGTAACACAAATGAAACTAGCACGCATTTGAATGCCGCTCAGTGCTCATTAGGGCTGTAAAGAGTGCTGGGCGCAGTGGGGCGTAAGTGGGCGTGACAATGCAATGGTAAAATGTCGCTGTTGGCACAAAAACCCGCTTTAGACGAGCTCTAAAAATGGCTCTGCACATGAAAGCGCAGAATTTGAAGTATTATAGAAATAAATGCAGTGAATGTCAGACTACAAGTTATGCATCAATATAGAAACTAAAATAAATTATAATAAAATTTATAAAAATTGTGGAAGTGATGTTGAAATATATTTTATCAAAATTGGTTAATTTTTTCATTAAAATAGAAAATTTTTGTTTACAGGGTATTTAAAGAATTGAACATAAGTATGTGCACTACGATGCAATGCAAGTTAGCTACTGGTAGAGACACAGCATATGTATATGGAGCACATATTTTTCAACAAATGTATATGTATGACAGTAGGTAGTGTTTGTATGTTGGCACCTTGTGTTGACATTCGAAAAAGCTGAGGACAGCTTTAAACTGAAAGCAAAAGTTGAGCACAACGATAAACATGGCAAATGGTCGACCATAAAAGACAATGGCCAAAAGGGTTGAGGGTAGTTTGAGTCTGGTTTAGTGCTAACTCTAACTGGTAATACCGGCGAGTGGTACGATACTTGGATCTGGTTTAGTTGGGTTCAGTTTTTCGCAATGAGAGCTCTCAGTTTGGTGGCATTGTTACAGTTTCGGGTTGTGTGGATGTGGCTGCGGCTTCGGCTTTGGGTTTGGCTTGGGTATGGGATTGGGTTTGGGGTACTTGCAACAAACGTCTGGACGTTAATTAAATTTCACGAAATGGCTGCGTGGCGCTGAGGCCAACCGTTGAGTGTTCAGTGTTGTATGTGGTAGTAGAGCAACGCAAATTAGTTAAATTTATGTGCAAATTGCACGCACATTGCCACAGCACGTGGTCAACATGCAGCAATCATTTAAATTGTTTTAAGCTGCGCGGCTTTTCAACTTCTAAAATTGCAATGCCAAATCAAATACTTCGGACAATTCTTCCTTCACTCTGCTTGGTTACTGAATATTTGTCATATTTTGTTTCTCTGACTGTCAGGCTAATAAATCACTGGCGACCATTAAGCCGCTTGCTTCACATGCGCTAATCTACTCTCTGAGACATACACATTTGCCTACATACGCATATGTATGCAGTATGTTTGTATATGCTCAGAAAGGAAAGAGAGTTTCAGTTCGTTTGAGTCTGTGAAATATTTTCATAAACAACATAAAACTCAACCAAATGGCAGTTATTAATCAAAGTAATGTGCGCTTACTATATTCCTATACACATGAATACCAGTGTATCACTGTATGGATGTGTGTGAGTGTGTTGAGTGTACGTGTGTGTGTATTGTCGCATTTTTCATAGGTATCAAATGCAGTTGCCGTCTGTTAGTTTTGCTTGAATATCCAGGTGGATTTAATGGCACTTGGCAGAAACAGAACTCGGCTCGTAATAATGCCCGGCATTCGTTTATGCCCTTTCCAAATATTGTATGAGAAAGAAATCTACTTAAATAAATTACAAATAACGATGCCCAGCACACAACTTAGAACTGAGATTAATTTATGGTGTAGCAACAAAAACTACACTCAGCAATTGGATATCGACAATCGGAGTTATAATCATATGATCAATGCAGTGCGAAAGGTGTCAATATAATTGGTTGGCTTAACAACTGACAGGAATGCTTTAATTCGTTGTAATAATGATAGCACAGCTAATTATAGAGCTATTACAGCACAAGTGCCCACACACTGCTTCCTTAACTCAGCTCCCAAAAGAAAAACAAAAAAATACTACGACCACATTCCCCAATAGTATATATGTTTTCTTTTGTACAGTGTAGGGAGGCGGCGAAGTTGGGCATGGCAGTTGCCTAGTCGCAGCTATTAAATTAATGTACGCTCATATACGCACACAAAAGCTAATTTCAGTGCTTGATTAAGTTGAAGTCGTTAAGAGCGGCCAAGTGCCACACGCTGCGTATGAGTAATGTGTGTTGATTTAAGTGGCACGCCAGCGACAACCACCGCAAAAGCAAAGCCACAACCGCCAATACAGTTACTATAAGTGGCGTAAAATAAGTAAGCCTAAATAACAAACTCTTGAAGAAGTATCCTTTTGTTGTCACGGTTGCCAATCAAAATCACCGGCAAAACATTTTTTAAAATTTTCAAAGCTATCTACATATGCTAAATATTTTGTTAACTGAAAACATTTAGAGGACTTTAAAGTACTAGTGAAAAAATGAGGAAATTGACCTATTTTCAGAGCACACATAAGGGGCCATCAACACTCCACAACAATTAACACATATTAAATGATAAAGAGGGAAAATTACAGCAATTTTAAAGCTATTTTGCAAAATGTATTCGCAGTATATTTGTTTTTCACTGTTTCGTTTTTTTTTAAATTTTTTGTTTTCTATCCCCTGCAGGCTCACCGCCACCAACTGTCACCTGGCTGATGAATGGAGAACTTCAGAACAGCGTCGTCGATTACACCTACGATGGCACCATCAACAGCAAATTGGTGGTGCGCAACTTGTCACGCGTCCACCAGCATGCGGTCTATACCTGCCAGGCCAGCAATTTCCACAAGAAATATGTTGCCACCAACATTACGATTGAGCTCTACCGTGAGTACCTTCCACTAACATCGTAACAAATTTATATATATAAATATCTCATATATATATGTATCCTTAATCCTGTGCGTCTCTGCTTCTGTCCCACTATTGGGTGGGATTGTTGTTACTTTTCAGCATTAAATGGAACAATTTAAAATTCAAGCTTACAGTAGCAATAAAAATAGAAAAAGATAAACAGAATATTTTGGAAAATAGTTTATTTATTTATTTGGCTCACTTCGGTTGCATTTATTTATATTTATTTTATTTCGGTACAATTGACCTCAACATTCGCTGAATTCAGTTTTAAACGAAGCGATAAAAGTTTTAACAAATAGCTGCACAGATAAAACCCATACACAGTCAAGCGACAATAATAACAAAAACAGCAACAAAAATTTTGCAAAAAGTGCAAAATATGTGTAGTAGTAGTAGATAATAAAACGGCTTACGCAAATAGTACAAATTTAAATAAAAAAAAGGAAATAAATTGATATACGTATATAAATAAAATATAAATTGCAAAGCCATGACAACAGGAGTATTGAATGCCCTAACAGTTTCCCACTGGCTTCAGAAATTATAAATTATCAAAAGTAAAAAATACAAATTTATTTATTGCAAAATACATTATTTATTGTAAATATTTAAATAAAACTGCTAAATATTTTTGAACATTTTGTATTGTCTTCTTTGGCAACATTTGCCCCAGTTACAGCTGTTTTTATTTTTCAACTTTGCAAAATTGGAGCATATTTTAGGTGGATATATGTATGTATGTGAGAGGAATAGAGAATGCGGGAAAACATTCGTCGCGTTTAAGGTCGAATGCATTTGCATTCAAGTGAATTTCCAATTGGATTTATTATTTTACGAACAGCTTTTTTTTTTAATTGCCCTTGTGAGCGACTCTGAGTTGCAATGCAAATTGCAAAATTAAATTAAATTGCAGCCAATGTACGTATATCAGTATGTGTACGTGATTGAGTGGCTGTCTATCTATGTGTGTGTGTGTGTGCTCTCGGTTTTCGAATTGATCCTGTAAGCCTTATTAGTATTTACTCGCTTTGATGCTGAGCACTCATTCGCTATGTAAACTGCAATTCATTTGATATTTGCTTTACCCCATTTGCAAATGATTTCAGATTTCTCATATTCATCTTGCGCTATGTAGAAGGATTAAGTTTTTCATTGAATTGCATTCTCACATTCATACGAAAGACAAAGAGTATTAGAAATTTAATAAGGGAACTTTTTCTTTGATATTTATTAATAGGAACTCAAAGTGCATATATTGATTTACAATAGAGAGAGATAGAGAGAGATAGAAATTCTTAGAAAATTAATTAGTAACAATTTTTCATTGATAATTATGAAGTTTATGATTTCATTTGTATGCCATGCCGAGTTTAATGGTCGCGTTTTTGCTTGGAAAATTTGCTGTAAAATTTCATGGGATAACATTATTTAATCATTAGGTTGGGCAACCGCCAGCAAATGGGGTTTCTATAGTCACTCGATGGCATTTTTGAATGGGCTTCTATTAATAATAATTTCATGTAAAGTGCCGCAATTTTGCGAAATAAATAAGCAAACTTTCGCAAAACAATTCCCAAACTTCGAGGCAATGTGGCCATCCTGTTGCACTGCCAACACTGCCATTGCCAAAATATTATGCCCAAGGCGTTGCGCTAACAGCCAAAGATTGGCCATAGAATTTTATGGCACTTTGGCGCGTCTCTTGCACAACAACAAAAAAAATATCAACAAAATAAGAAAAGCAATTGCTGTCAATTTTTACTTAGGCCGAGGCCTAATAAAAGTAAAAATGTTTTGCGACAACAGATGGTGATGCGCATATTTGATATTATTGCCTCACACACACACACACACACAGACACATATACACATACATACCCACACATGTGAGAGCAAATACGTGTGCTATTGGAATGTCGCACTTAGGCAGCATAAAATTTAACACGTCAATAATAAAGGCGCTGAAATTATTGGGTGAACGCGACTTGACGAAGGACATTGACTCCTTGGAGTGTTGTGGGTTAATTAATATGGCAGACAAGTAGCCATATTACACTAATAGTACGTAAAGCACTGTTAGTTTCCCGGCAAATACATCCACCCCAGTGACCTTGAAAAATGAAACTGAAACAATGGGAAAGGACGTTGCGTGGCGGACAGCGGAGGATTGAGTTTTTGTTCCGTTATCCTGTGTTCTCCTGTGTTGTGCGTGTTGTCGTGACGAGCCAAGCAAAAACTTTTGAATAATAAGTATGACCTTAATTAGGTAATTTTATGGCCACTAACAATTAGATTACTAATGTCACGATTCTCAGAGTGAAGATCAAGGGTAGTTGGTAGGTAACAGTCGGGCACACTGTATTGCCTCATTATCGCATAATTTCAGTATTTTTTTCCTCCATTTTGTTGCTAGTCCAAAACAAAGCCATTAAGTAGATTAGCTGTCAATGCCAATCAGCGGACTAACTATGAATGTCTATTAGAAACAAATATGAGAATTATTAAAGCATGTTTGACAGATTTCGCTTTTTTTTTATTATATTTTCGCTTTTAAATATTTATTAAACAATGCAAAACGCTCGTTTAAATAAATAATTATGCGAAAGCAGGCCATGAGAGAAAACACTGCCATTTTTTTTATTATTTATATTTTTTGCAATGTGTTTAATTAAACATTTAAATTGTTTTCCAATGCAAATAAGAATAATTAATTTAATTACCATCAAGTAGAACAGAAAAACCAATGAACCTAAACTCGAGTAGGGATATTTAATAAAAAAAAAATACACACATTAACAAAAAAGTAAAAAAACGACACATATCATATAAATTCAAGCTATTTAAATAAATGATATGTTGTGGGTTATTATTATTCATTTATTTATATATTCACCATTTTTTTTTATTATTATCTCGAATGTCAATTCTTTAAATGGGAGTACATGAAATGCGCAGATATATAGAAAAAATTGCAACTTTACGCTTTTCGGTCATTTGATGATATTTAATTAAATACCATTCATTAAACTTATTTTATTTAAAAATAAAAAAAAACTGTAGCTCAAGTTTCACTATTAAAGATTACATCTTTAAACTATACCTATTATTGAAATAACAAACTGAAACTCGAAATGTAATGTTCAAATTCGTACAATATAATCAAGAAATGCTAATCAAACAAATTGAATGGGAACTTCCCTTTAATCTTTTGTACAAGGTATTCAACAAAAATGAGCGAAAATTACAATAAATGAATTTGTTTTCTGTGGAATATTACGACAACAATGTGTAAACGCGATAATGAACCTGGCCACATTACGTGAACGTGTTTATATTTGTTTTGAAAGCGTTTCAACAATTTCCAACTATCCACATACATACATAATACGTATGTATTGGTGCCATACTGTGTGTGTATGTGTGATTTCAATAATGCGGTCGATTTTTAATTTGGCATGTAAACAATTTGCAGCCGCAATAAATAATAACAAGAATTCAAATTATGCATCAAATCAAAAATATTTATATTCATATCTGAAATTACATTTTAAATACAACATTTGCAAATCAGGATTGTTTCCCATTTGTCTTGCTCACGAATTTATTGCCTAGCAATATATAAATATATTTTAAAAATATTTATAAAAAATATTAAATAAAACAAAAAAAAGAAATTAGTTCTTGTTCATATCTCCACAAAGTAGCCACACTATTGCAAATATATATATATATAATTTAAATGTTGGTCTTATGAACTCCTTTGTATTTCAATCTTGTGATAATGTTGCACAGTTGCTCCGCTTGTGGCACAGACAGAAAACATACTACATATAAGTATTTTATTTTGCATGCGGTCAACGGGGCTTGTAGTCGTAATTCGCGGCAATTAATTTTAATTGCATTGCGCATGCAATTTTATTGCGTTTTCGATTTTTCACACACAATTTGAATAAATAAACAAATTGTTGCCAGCTAACGTTGAAAACAACAAGAAACAAGAAAACCACTGAAGGACAGAGAGAACGCACAGTATGAATATGAAACGAAAGAAATGTAAACCCCATTTAAGCACATAAATTAACTATAAATATTAATGTATACGTACGTGCATTAAATTGTTTCAACATTTGCATTCATACATACATACATACTTACATATATTCATATATTTGCAGTACGTCCACTTGCCGTTGAAATCAGCTTCAACAATCAACCCATGTCGGCTGACCGAAAATATGAGATTGAATGTCAAGGAATCGGATCGAGGCCACCTGCGAAGATAACCTGGTGGATGGGTAACCAGGAGATGTTGGGTCATAGCCAGAAGGTGAGTTAACAAACCCTTAAAAATGAGGAGAATTGGCCCAAAAACCGTAGACAATTCACCTACAGGTATCGGAGGATGGCAATGTGAGCACATCGATACTATCGATTACCCCAACCAGAGAGGATCACGGCAAGGCACTGTCCTGTCGGGCCACAAATGAATTGGTCCGCAATGGCATACGGGAGACCGCAATGAAGTTAAATGTGTTCTGTAAGTACTGAGAAAATACTAAATTTGTGGGTCAGGACACTGGCTTTGTTATCATTTCAACATTTTTGGCATTTTTCGTTACACAAAATATATAGATGAATTCTCCGTTTAAATGAATTTTCGATTTACAAAATAGAAATCAATTTCAATTTGACTTGTGTGTGGATAAAAATCCAAATTTTTTATTGCATACAACAGCAAACACAGTGAGAGAGAGAGAGAGAGAGAGAGAGAGAGAGAGAGAGAGAGAGAGAGAGAGAGAGAGAGAGAGAGAGAGAGAGAGAGAGAGAGAGTATGAAAGAGTATGAAAGAGAATGTGGGAGAAATAGAGAGAGAACACTTGACCTCGTTTTCTCATGAATTTTATTCAATACGAATAAATGGGATAACCTGGCCCAGACTGAGCATAAAGTCAATATAACTCATAACGCTTTCGTTTTCGCTTTCTCTCTGCGCTTTCTCTTTTCGCATTCTCTATTCCCTTTTTCGTTTGCTCTGTTACTCCCTTTCACACCCTACCTGACTTTCACTTCACCCTTGTCAAATAATTACACGCATGTTGAACACGCGCTTTGTTTTATGGCTGTCAGTGGCACATAAACTAAGATGGGTCTGCGGGTAGAGGGCTGAGAGGGCAGCAGAGAGGGGTGGACTAAGGATAACAATTCGCGGAGAATGGCATAAACAGTGGCAAAGCGCTTATCACCCGTGTTCCCGTTGAAATCGATACTGATTTGCATACAAATTTCCTACAGATATGAGAGTTTCCATCGACGTTCTCTCTGCTGCTGTTTGCTTAGCGCGTTTGTCAAACGTTTGTTTTATGGGCCACGTCAAGACTGTGTGTATCCTCAAAGTTTCTTAATAAAATTTCAATAGTAAAATATTAAAAAGGCAACTTGTATAGCAGACACAACACAATCTCTAACTATACATACACATACAGCTGAAATGAGTTCGCGGACTTTAACCCCAGGCAAACACATGCTATAATCAAGTAGTAAGGATAACCATATATATATGTGTGTGTGTGCGTGTGACATCTTTTATGTTTCAATATTCTCAAGAAAATTGCAAACGTTGTTGCAGGCGCAGCGTCAACATTTGCCACGTCCATTATCTAAGAGTTTGAACAAGTTTGCCACATCGTTCCATGGCAACTTTTACTCCTTTCGCTTTTCGCCTTTCTGCAGAGCTTCCGTCCTGGGATCCTTCGAGTGAAACAGAAGCTGTCTGACAATGTCGGGTTGGTTCTCCTTACAGCCAAGTCGAGCATCGTCGCGTTGCTGATATAAAAAATTAGATAACAATTTCAATTTCCATGCTCATTTACATGTTTATAGCGTGCTTAAAATATTTTGGCTCCCCCTCGTCCAAAGTATCTGTTTGTCTGAATGTCCTTCCTCCTCTCTCTCTGTCTGTCTGTCTTCCTTCCTCTGATTTCATCTGAAGCATGCAAAATGTTTGTGTCTTGTTTAAGGACTCTCATTGTTTGCATTCGATGGGGGGCAAATTGAAAAGTTGACTGCAGTTCTCGCTGCAAATGAGCAGCCAATAATTGTCTCATTACAGCGCATTATAAAAAGATTGCCATAAAATGAGATTATCTCTAAATGTCATGACTGTCGCTTCTAACTACCTTGACCCAAATAAAAATCGAAGCAAATGAAGTAAAAAAGAATGAAAGAAAGAGAGAAACAGAGACTGTGGAAGAGATTTCATTTTCCGCACAATCAACTTAAATATTTAATGAAAATGAAACCGCTAAAAATTAAAGTCATATCCGAAATGAGAACAGTGATTCAGCATCATTCTTTCAAGTGAATATCGGGACAAAGGACATTTAAGAGATTTTTCTAAATAGAATTGCGCAACTGATTGACATTTTGGAAAATTTATGAAGAGTCACCATAAAGCGAAATGAAATTAAAATGTAGATTTGAAAAGAAAGAAATAAATTTATATTTTCAATATTCGAATATTTCGAAAGTGTCACAGTGCATTATTGTTAGCCACAAAAGTTGAGTTTGGCATTTTATCTACATTATTCTCAAAACTATTTATACTGCATGTCTGCCATTTGCAATTAATTTAACTCTAAGCCAATTTCTCTCAGTTTCTCTTAGCTTGGCCGGAACAAAAATACTTTTCAGTTAATGTAATTTATATGGCCAAGGCAAGCCAAGTAGTTGCAGTTGCAGTTGCAGTGGCAGTGGCAACTTCTGCTTGTGGAATCAATTTAAGGGCTGCTAACGAGCAGTTGTTAAACTTTTTGCAACAGACAATGACAGGCCTCACATACGGAGTCCGACGACAAAAGAAGCCAGATGCTGCTATAGTATCTACAATCTAAGTGTAGCAGGCAGTGCACTGAGGATGCAACAAAATGTGGCAGCAGCAACAGCAGCAGCACTAGCATTCAAAAGTCGTTACGTTAAGCTGCAGCTACGAGTGGGTTTTGGGTTTTGTCTGTGGATCCGGGCAGCGTCTCTGTTGTTGGCCATAAAATGCATTAGCCAAGCTGGTTGGCCAAAGTTCTAGTCTAAACCGAACTGGACTGGACTGGACTGGGGACTTTGACCGGGCTTGGCCAGTGACAGTTATTACCACTTAAGCCAATCTAACCGCAACAGTGTGGCCTACCAGCCACTTTTGCTACTTTTGCCATTTTTGCCAATTTCGGCCCTGGCCATGTGCGTTGTCATTCATTTGGGCATTCTGCTTGAAAAACCGAACTGAGCTTAAAGTCAACGTTAATGAACTTGTTGAGCAACTGTCAGAGCAAAAAGGCTCTTTAAATTATGCAAAAGACTTGGCTCTGTTGGCCATTGCCTTGAGTTTGAGACTGCCAGGTCTCAATTCAAACAACTTGCTGTCTGTCAGGCGACGGGCTTAGGCAAGGCGATTTTCATTTTCATTAACAAGTCTTTGCGAAGAGCAAAATCGGCTTAAAGCAAACTTGTTTATAAAACGTGGCAAAAGAAAACAGTAAGCACATCCCAAGACCAAAAAACTAACTAGCAAAACACGAACGCAAGACAACAGCCAAATAATAATAAGGGAAAGAAAACCCATTCTCAGTAAAGGTGCTGTTGTTATCGTCTCTCTCTCTTTCTCATACTATAGCGCTCTCTTTCTTTCATTGTCATTGTCTTAAGAATAGACACTAGACAGTTGGCAGTAGGCAAGAGTACTACGAAGCGACACTAATCACAGATAAGCGGAGATTAACCCCATTTCCTTAGCTTCCTCTGCTCCTCTTCCATGCACTCTTTATTTCCTTCTTTCTTTCTCTTCTATGTACTTTCTTTAAAGGTAAAATGAGCGAAACTTTTGCAGGCAAGGCAAGAGAACAGCAGCAAGAAAACAAATTGCAGCTGATGGGCTTGGCCAAGTCCAAGCAATATTCGCACATAAGACAAAACATATACATATATATACAAATTTAAATATATATATATATATATACATAAATGTGTATATGTTTTGAGAAAATGCAAATACTTTTGGAGACTAACAGCTATCCTTGTTGATGTTGTTGTTGTTATCTTTTGTTGCAGTTATACCCACCTTACAGCTGGACTTGGGCTCCAATCTAAATCCCGAGGATATCGAGGAAGGCGATGATGTTTATTTCGAGTGTAAAGTGCATGCAAATCCTGCCGCTTATAAAGTTGTCTGGAAACATAATGTAAGTTACACAACTGCAACATTTTCGCAGGATTTATTTATTGTATGACTGTCCTAAACTACATACAGCTCAACTAGAGCTTATTGAAATGAAATTTTTTGCTCATCATTTGACTTATTTAAATAAACAACTTAAGAAATTTGTACTTTTAAGCCCTTGAGTGATTTGGATTTGGAATACATTGACCTTCAAATGCTCTTCACAAAAGAAAAAAAAAAACCCAAGACACAATTGTGTATACGGATAAGACTGTTGTTTTACTTCCGGCAATTCCCCAGGCATTAGCGTGTCTTTGTATGAGTGATTGTATATACGTGTGTGTGTGTGTGTATGAGCAGGCTACTAAATTATGATGAAATCGAAATTAAGTGGTCATTTTTGGTGAATTATTGGCCAATTATTTTAAGGCAATTGAGTAAAGTGGCCGGTGTGGAGTCAGTCTCCAAGTCTGGCCTACTCCCGGGGCCAAAGAGTAAAAGTTTGCGTGGCAAATCATTTGTTTATTAGTTTTACAAGTAGCACAAAAACTTTAGCAGACTTGCATAAACAAAAACCCCAAATGATAACAACAACAATAAGAGCAGCACCAACATGGCCAGGAGCAACAACAAGGCAAATAAATGTTATTCAATGCACAGGGGAAAACAGAATAAAGGCAAAGGCAGAGACACAAATAGAGAATCAAGTATATGAATAATATGAATGCTAATTGAATTCATTAGAAGGCAACAACAACAAACATCAACTAGAGCCAGAGAAACAACGTCAATAGAACTAAGTACATGCGCAAACAATAAGCTAAACAAGAGCAACAAAACATAACTTTCGTAAATGATTATAATAAATAAACAACAACAAAACTTGAAGACGTCCAAAAAGTTTACAGGCCATAAGCCCACAAAAGTAGGCAACAAAAAGTACAAAGAACTTGAAGTTGCCGACAGATACAAATACATGGCGCAATGACTTGTAGAAAGTTAGAAGCATATTTAACAAAGTATAAAATCAATAAAATTTTATATTATCAACACTGAAAAAAAAAGAAATACCACAAAAGCCGACAGGCCACACTGAAGAATGAAGCTTATCGATAAGAGCATGCCAAAAAGTTAATCAATGGAATTGAAATGCGATTGTCAAGCTGAAAAATTTAATATTAAATGCAAATGAACTGCAAAATAGACAAACAATAAGCAAAAGACCGGAACTGCATAAGTGTACACAAACACAAAGGCTCACACATACACATACAGTTGCAAATGTGTTGTCCATGTTGAAATGGCTAACAAGAAAACTACACAGTTAGTTAGCTTGGCAGCAATTGTCGGCGCTCATTTACTTTTGCCAACGACATAACAATAAAAGTTGAGTGAGAAGCAACAAAAAACAAAGAGGAAGGAATGAAAGAGAGAATACAAGAAGAGAGAAGAAGCAGCAAAGAGACAGAGATAGAGAGGAACAGAGAGGAAGTGAAATAAAAGTATCGTATGGCATACATGGCGTATGCGTAATGAGTTCAAGGCTAAAATTGCAAATAGCAAAAACACATTTTCTCAAGGCGCACAGAGAGAGAGGGAGAGAGAGAGAGAGGAAGATAGAGAGAGAGACGGAAAACGATAACGACAGGCAGCAAAGCCAAAAGGCAAAAGACAAGTCAAGTGTAGTGTGTGGGCGTTCATTACGAGTCAATTGTTAATTGGCAACAACAAAATCTACGGCAACGACAACGACAACGACACATGTCCGTAAATGCAATTAAAATTCAAATTGAATTAAATAAACTTTTGTTTAGCATTCAAATGCGTCTCTCTCTTTCCTTTTGTCTCTTTTCTGCTACGTATGTATATATATAAATATATATATATATAAATTGTGCACTCTGTGCAAATTCAATGCAATTCGCTTAATTGAGAGCAAAGCCTTTTAACCGCAAAAACTTATTTTATGCAACGTAATCTGTGAAATTGTTGTGGCTGATATGACTTTAAAGCATATACGCAACTTTATCATTTGCATGTGTGTGTGCGTGTGTGTGTAAACAATGGCAAGAGAGCGACTGACAAGACATTCGGTTGATGTCTCTCGCCTTTGTCATTTATTATTCAATTATGCATGCTAACAATTAACGACGAGCTGGCAAATTAAATTAACAATTAGTTTTATTAAACTTGCAGACTCACACATATATGCAAAAGTTTTCCCTCTTTGCGTGTGTGTGAGTGTGTGTGTCTGTGTGTGTGTGGTAAACTTTTGCATGCTCATTAAGAAGCTGGCAACAACTTTGATGAAAGACGTTGCCTGGAACCGCAGCACGAGGGCATAAACTCAACTCAGTCTAAGAATTCTACGCAGCCAGCAAAAGTTGTTTAACAAATACATACGACTACACACATATTAGAGTGTGTGTGTGTGTGTGTTTTAATGGCTGCTCTGCAATAGTAAATTCAAAACGGAAATGCCAGAAAATTTGATTAGAAAAGCAGGAAAACTGTCTTACGCTGATGAAAAGTCAACTGAAAATGCTTAATTTAAAAACTTCAGCAACTAATTTCGCTCTTGCTTATAAAAACATGCATAGTTGATTTAAAAAAAAAATATATATATATATATGTGGATTTAAATGGGAAGCACAATCAGGCTGCCAATTAAATAAATGGTCAGCTCTAATTGGGTATTTATTATGGGAAGGAAGGTCTGGCTGCCTTCGTGGGACACAACAGAACGGGAATTGAAGTGGAGGGCAAATAAACATGTCAAGGCGCTTCAGACAGATAAACAAAATGCCAGCACATAAAATGCGCCATTAGCATTGAGGGCGTTCGGCCCAAAGGATAAAAGGGTAAAAGTCCAAAGAGTTCAGCGACTAGGTGCTGCGTCAAACGGAAAAGCCACTGCGGAAAAGCTGCAACGGATGTTGCCTTCAACTATTGAAATAATCCTCAACGAAGCTCAGCTGCGACAAGAACAAAAAAAAAAAAAAATAGAGACAACACCCCACTCTCCACTATCTCACTATTCACTCTGTGTGTTTTTGTTGTCTCTTATTTATTTACTTTTACTTTACTTTAGTTTCTTTTTTTTCGTTTTTGACAACCTTGAACTTTATTTACTTTTTTGTGTGCCTGGCGACATTTTTATTTGTTTTATGACAACAACAACAATGCTCCGAGTTGCTGAGCTCAGCCAAATGGCAGTGCCAACATTTTGGGGCTATTTAAGTAAACCCTACGGGAATAGAGGCTGCTAAATGTGTCGTGGTGCATGAACAGACTGTCAGGCTCGACAGGCTCGTCGGTCTCGCCACAAGGACAACTACTCAGCTTAAATAGTCGTATGTCAGAGCCAAAGGCCAAAAAGCGATGCATAGCGTGATGCTTAGACTTTAAAATGCCCTCATTAAATTAAGTAGACGCCTACTTAGCCTGAATAAAAAGTATCAATTATCGAAAGAGCAAACAAACCCAAAGCGAACAATACTCACACACAGGCTGAGAATGATAGAGAGAGGAGCACTAATATGCATTAATACTTAGCTCGAAATGTAAATATTTTGACGACTTTTGAACTGAGTTATCTGCCTCTCTCTCTCTCTTTCTCTTTTATCAGTTGTACATATATGAATGCCACCCACTGACATTGCCATTGTTTGCCAGGCCAAAGAGGGACTATTCACAGCTGTGGCCCAGTTTCCGCGCACAAAAGTAGGCAACACTATTATCAAAGTGTTGCCATACGCGCCAGCTGCATTGTTTCGTCTCGTGGCATGGCGACTATTGTATAATATATATATATACATAAATATATTTGCACATATTCTCAAACGTATTTGTTGTCGTACGTATTTATGTATACGTATTTTATGTGTTAAGGTCACAGTGAAAGAGAGTGAGAGGCATATTGTTCGAGTCACCCGACCCAACCTTCTATGTTGTATTGCTGTTGATGTTGTTGTTGTTGTTGTCTTTGCCATTTTGACTTTTGTCGACAACTTATATACACAATGTTTTGTAGCCATATTATTATTGTGCTGCTATTGTTGCTGCTTGGAAAAGCCAAAGTGCGAATTTGTTTTGCTGCTAAATGGCACAAGGCTCTTGGGAAATGCGTCAAAATCTTGTTCAGTGCCGGAGCAGTGGAAGCCCAAATCCAAAAGAGCCAAAGCTCCAGCCAACATTAGAACGTGTTCCTCAGAGAGAGAGAGAGAGAGAGAGAGTGAGAGAGAGGAGGTCAAGTGTATGACTCTGTATTTGTATATGAGTGTGTGTGTGTGTGAAATTAAAGTAAATATTGCTGCTTGATTTTCAGTTTTATACATTGGGCACATACATTGCAAATGCCAAACACGTTTCAAAGCGCTCTAATGAAGCGATTCGCGTATAGGGGCGCGTTTATGATCGACCAAATTTTTAGAGGGTCGACTAAGGCAATAATAAATGAACCCATTGCTGACCTTGCAACCAAAGGCGAAGGCGGAGCCCAATGTGCAGGATTGAATAGCAATTTCTTTGGCTTAAAGCAGCTGATGCGCATTATAAAGTATTGCCCAAAAAAACCTATTTACAAATTAATATGCCACAATAAAAGTAAAAATTGGGGAAATGTATCGCATGATATAAGTATACATATATTTTTATAAATATATATTAATATATATATCTTCGGCAAATTTTATTATAATTATTTTGGAATTATTTTTTTTTTATAATATATCATTATTTAATTTACACCCTCTAATAATGTGATGTAAAGGTAATTTAAGCTGTGTAGATTAATCTCTTTTTAAAATTTATTAAAAATAAAAGAAGAAATAATAATATAATATATAAAAATATTTCATTTATCATCATATATCATATTGTCTGTAATTCTTACTAATTGGCGCATCTTTTATTAAATATTTGACGGTTTCCGAATCTTTCTAATTGTCTGACTTCATGTGTGCCTGTGTATGACAGCCAATGACAAGTCAATGAATAAGTACAAAAAAAGAAAAGAAAGCAGCAAAATAATAACAAAATCCTAGCTAATGAGATTTTCATTGTCATTTTCATTTGCAGAATCAAATCATCCAGCATAATCAACGGGCCGGCGTCATCGTGAGCAGCGGAGATCTGGCGCTCCAGGGTGTCACTCGCCATCAGGCCGGAAACTACACGTGCACAGCCTCGAATGTGGAGGGAGATGGTGATTCCAATATTGTCGAGCTTAAAGTCATGTGTAAGTAGAATCAGATGTGACTTTAAATTATCGCATAGGTTGTGGGGAAAGAGAGCTTCTTTCAATTGATTGCAGCATATATATGTTCGAGTTAAATGTTGTTTTCAAATGTTCGGATGTCACAGTTTTTATTGGGCACGTGTTGAGTTGGAGCACATAAAACGAAGAGTGCGAAACCAACTTGAAGAAAAGTTATTGCAGTGTGTGAGTGTGTGTGTGCAACCCTGCGTATACGCAACATTTTAAGCTTGCCCCACATTTCACATGTGTTGATTTGCATGGCGTGGTCGCCATTGTTATTGTGCTTTGGCACATAAAAAACGCAAAACGAACTACCGAATGGAACGGAATGGATCGTTTGCCTGTTCGCCATCAGTCTTTTTGCACATGACACCCCCCACCACCCCTTAACGACACAACGAACCACCACCCAGCCATTAACAAACATTCGCGTTGGGGGCTCTTAAATGGCAACTGCATTTTAAATCGAATCCTGTTTGCAGCTACTTTCATGATATTGGCAGCAGTCATTCCCATGGCTGCACTGTTTGGTCCTCTTCGTGAGGACCTTTTGACACACAAAAAGAGGCGCATTCAGTGGCTGTATGGGCGTGTAGGTGTTGGTGTCTGTATGTGTGTGTGAGTGTTGCAATGCCACAACTAGGACGCATTGTATGCTCTCATGCGAGCCTCTTGCTGTTTTATTGCATAGACGCCTCCGTTATTGTGTCGCAGGCTAGTGTGGCTTTTGTGTAGGCATTTCGGTTTCAACTGGAACTCAGAATCCTCACCCCCATCTATATCATCACTCCCATCCCCTCAGACTGGGAGAGCTTTAACAACCACAAAGCCAGAAACCGAGCCAAGTGCTGCTGCCTTGCATGCAGTTAGCCTGTCAACTGAGTTGAAATGCAGTCCTCTGAGAGGTTATTGAAAGGACTTCCTGCCTTTTGTTAGAATTCACTTATTTTCTTATTGAATGAGCGCATTTCAGCTTCCTTTTATCAATCGGTTAACAATATGGTAGGCAAAAAGAAAACAAAAACAAGCAACACAAACGACAACAAAAAATTAAAAATTACAATTGTGAAAAAATATTTTGAAGTGGCCCAAAAATATAGGATATTTCCTAATTACTTTAATTATTTTTACAGCTTTTTAGAGGCCTTTGTCTTGGGCTTCAATTGTCCATTATATTCAAAGTACTTCTGATCTAATCTCTGAACTTGAGGAATCTTCTGCACAATTTACTTGCTAAATTGCAAAACTGTTGAGCTTCAAATTTGAAAGCGACTCTGGTTAATTATTTTTCGCCCCTTTTTTACAAGCAATTTATTTCTATTCTCAGCTCAATCTGATTGTTGTTGTTAATTTTTTCTGTTTTTTTGTTTTGTTTTTCTTTTATTCTCAGGCTCTGCCTTATGCTCTTATTTCCTGTGTCATTTCCTTTTGCTGGTTTTCGACTGTGTATTTTCAGTAACCAGCTTTTTCACAGCTCTTCGCCTGTTTTTTCTGCCATTTGCTTTTGTTTCAAGCTGAGCTTCCGCCGCACCCACAGCACCACTCATCCAGCCACCCAACCACCACTCAACACTCAACACTTGGTTGCCATTGAGAGGATGCAAGGATGCAATGTTTTTCATCACATTGGAAATGTAACTGCAGCTAAATCCCAATCTGGCTAAAAAGAGGCTGGCCATTGGAAATTTGTTTACGGTTTTTATATTTGGCTTTTGGCCAATATCGGAACTTGTCAAATACTACAATAAATTTGTAAACTCTTGCCCAATGCAGCTCGGAGATTTACCAGGGCAAGGATTAGAAGAAATTGAATTTCCCAGAGCTGTTTCGTTGCGCTCTGGCCAAAAGTTTCAGTTTTTGGTCAAGTTTTTCTATCACTTAACATTTGGTCTGTATTTTCCACTCTCCGTCTCTTCTCTTATTTTTTTTGTTGGTTATCTTTCGTTGGTTTTGCTTTGCTGTTGTTTCGCAGTCTGTTTAGTCAGTTGCTTGAATTGGCAACAAGAAACGATTGCAGGATGCAAAAGGGACTACCCAGTGCCTTTGGCCAGGGCAAGTTTTCTACTTAGGATTTGAGGTGCGGTTGCCGAAGTGAATGGACTACCGAACAACTGGGGTTGGCATGCAAAAACAAAAACAAAAACAAAAATAAACAAAAATAAGAAAAAAAATACATATCGTGATGAAGTGAAGTGCAGTGTGGAGGGGAAATATCTTTAAGCTCTTCAGCTGTGGCGAATGTGCACTCGAACTATGGTCTGGGAATGAAACTGGGGCCTTATTGCATTAAGTTGTTGGGCAAAGCAATGCGATTATTGATTTGCAATCGAACAGCAAAATGCACTCGAAATCTCAAAAGTTTTAACCAACTTCCACTAACAATCTCTTGCTCTCTCTCTCTTTGTTTATCTCCCTTTCTCTTGAACTGCTATCTCTTGCAGATAAACCAATTTGCCGGCCAGATCAAAAGAAAATCTATGGCGTTGCACGGGGAGAGTCAGCGGAAATCGTTTGCGAAGTGGACGCCTTCCCGCCACCAGAGAACTTCAAATGGTCCTTCAACAACACAGCGGAGACCTTCGATATGCCACAGAGCGGCTTCAGGCCGCACTCCGCGCAAGGATCCACCTTGACCTACACACCCGTTAAGGTAAGTGACACATACTTTGATATTTACATGACCTAATTGATATCCATATCTGGGATACATGGACTCATTGTCTCGTAGATGTGAAAGTACGCCCTCTCATCCATCCAAATGCCCCCATGAAGACGCCCATCTTCTTGGCACTGCTGTCCCCCCTCCCAGCCTACACCCTTTGCCTCTTGCTGCAAATGACAGGCTACAGACAGGGTTAAATGCTAAACATGGGAACACTTCGTACAATAACATATGACATGACAGTAGCTGGGAGTGTGTGTGTATGTGTTTGTGTGTGTGTGTGTGTGGAAGGGGCATGATAAGTGCTCCACAATGTTTGCAGTGGGCGTTGTTGATTTTCCTTTCTATTTTTTGTAGTTGTTGTTTTTTTTTTTGTTTTGTTTTTGTGGCTGATATTACATTTTCATTTCGTGCTTGTGAAGTGAACTTGTTATTGACACATTTGACATTTGGCCAAATGGCAGACATACGATGGAGAGAAGCAGACGTAATACGCCCCCGAAGCTCTCAATTAAACGGCAAAATATTAATTAATAGTCAACTGTACGCTGTGTTCATAGTCGATGCCTGTTTCTCAATTTTTAGTGCTGTTGGTCTATGTGTGTGTGCATGTGAGTGTGTGGGCGTATGTGTGTGACTGTTGAAGCATGTCACGTTGTCAAATAAAATGTGAAGCCAACGAATAAAGCCAGACAAAATGTCAACCTAAACTGGGCAATGAGCAATTTTTAATTAAAAATGCTATTAACAGTACTTTTCAATTAAAACAAAAAAATAACGAAATCCAGACAAAATGAAAGTCAAGTCAAGTAAATAACATTAAAGCAATGTACTTTAATTGGCAAATCATCATCATTATCAGTATTATTTTCACATGTTAATGGCATTTCAGATTCCCTCATGCCAATTGGCATCTGCTTTTGGCCACGCCTGTTCGATGGCTGACAATTGGCAAACATTTTGGTTTCAATTGCCAACGTTATCGTCATCGATATTGCCCTATTGCGATGGCAATGGCGATTGCCATTTCGATTGTGATTGGCCAATTGTGATGGCAATGCGATTGCGAATGCATTTTGACGTTTTAGGACTTGCAGCGGCAACTTCCTCCCAGCCAATTGAACTGCCAAATTGGCCATCAATGAGCTGCAGCTATTGCTTTCCACTTCCATCTATGTATGGCAAAATTTTGGGAATGCTTGCATATCCAATTCCCACTTGCTCCCAACTTTTCAACTTCCCAACTCAATCCACACTGACTTCGTTTGCAATCAGAAATAGACAATGCATGAACTTGATTTCAAACAAACTGCAGATTGCTTTTTATGATGTCTTGCCTCTACTCAAAGAGGACTTCATCAATTTCCAATCGAGTGCCACTTATTAAGAGGTGTATCCTCTTATCTTTCTGTCTATCCTCACTACTGACAAAAAAAAGAAACCTAAATACGTGTGTATATATGTTAAAAGTTCGTTGTTTGACCCAGTTTAAATAGTTGACTTTAAAAACTGCTTCGGCTTTGTGTATCTCTAATATTTCTGTGGTTTAAGCCAGAGTTAAGCTTTGAATTTGAAAGCTTTGTGGCCAGGCCCAAATGAATGTCCGTCCTCATGTCCTTGTGCTCACAACATTTCAGTTGTCAAAAGAAAATTTCGCTAGTCAAACGGCATTCAAATGAGTTCCGATCACAAACAGCCGCCCGGCACTGATTGCACTAAAAGATTTTGGATAGAGAGGGACGAAGTAAGAGAGCCAGAGTCACACACAGAGGAATTTCTGCACACACACACACACATACACCCACATAAATCATTTAGCTCAATTGAATATGAAAAATCCCTTCCGTTCTGTTGTCATATATGCTGTTTCCGGTTTCCGCAGACGCAGCACCAGCTCAGCTCAAGTCTCATCTCGCTGACATTGTCGTCCTTTTTCGGCTGATTTTCGTCTTATTTTCCGTTTTCCAAATATATATATACATATATTTTTTTTTTGACTTGCTCAAAGGCAGTCAACAGCTCATTAATTTTTCTACCATGCTTTTGGAATTTTTTTTTTAACCGGCACTCCCCAGTTATTTGGTTTTTTTCTTGCTTTAGACAGTAGTTGCTGCTTTGCTATTTTTGGCAGAAAATTTTTCCGCAACATGTATGAAAATGGCACTCGTACAAATATTGTCGAATATTTTCGCACAGCATGCTGGCCGAAAAACTCATTAAACTGTCAGGCAGAATGTTCAAATTTTAATTAAAATACATAAATAATATCATTTATGTGTATATTGGGCAGGGGCTGTCGGCACTAGACAGGAATGCAACCGAAACGCAACGCAGTTGGTTGAAGATGGCCATTCTCTTAAAAATAACAATAAAACACAATTAAACGAATACAAAAATCAGACATGCACACATACATACCCTCTTATGTTTGTGTGTAAGATACAACTATAACAATTTAAGCATTTACTTATTTTTTTTTTTTGTTATTTTGCTGTGAGTGCTGCCAGCTCAGCAACTGCAATAATATTTACGCTTAGTTTGCGGCAACATTAAAATAATATCAACAAACTGAAAATAATGATAATAAATATTTCGGCATACATTTTGCAAACACACACACAATCGCATACATACGGAACAATCTATCCGTATGTATGTATTGTGCTGTAAATTTATTAAACTTCTTGGCTGACAGTTGCAAGCCTCGACTTGCTGCTCCCTCTCACTCTCCTTCATCTTCTACTGTTCAGCCTCCTTTGCTCACTGGCTTAGCATGCAATGCTCTGAAAAGTATGCTATGCTTTTAGTATGCATTATTTTCAACAGAATATTTTGCAGACAGTAAAAGCATTTATTTATTATTACATCTGTGTATGTGTGTATGTGTGTGTGTGTGCGTGTGTGTCATTTGCTTGCGGTTACAGTTATATACACAAATACAGACGCACAGTCTCTTTTGTGTAGGTGTTGATGCGGAGTGTTGGCAGCTGCCAAGTTGCCGCCTTTGTGACAACACTTTGCTAAATATTATATAATATTGTATGATACAGAAACCGAACTCCATCTGCATTTGTCTGTGTGTGTACATATATATTTTCATTTTCATAAATTTGTCATAAATTTGCATAAACACTCAGACTTGCGTTGCAGCTGACATAAAAGCTAGTTGAACTATTTAATGAACTATGAATTTTCAGCACATTTGCTCTAAAATGTATTAACGTGAAGTTATTACTTATAATTTACAAATATGTATATATTCTCAACATGAATTCTTAAATTTTTAAAATGTTCAATTTCTAAATTTGTAACTATTTGTGAAACGCAACATAAAACTTCAAAATGTCTAGAATATTTCTGCTGAGAAATAAATAATAATAAAATAAATATTTAAATACTGGAATGTTCGTTTATATTAAATTTTTTGGTAAATAAATTGAATTAAGTATTTAGTTTCTTAAAGTTGTTGGTCTCCGCATAAATTTCGAAATGCGTTCCAAGTAGTCTTGAGATTTCCCATTCTGTCTGTTAAATACATCTACTTTTTCTGCTGCCCTAATTAAAATGACAAGAACGCCCGATTTTCAGTTGACATGAAATGGATGGGCCAGAGGATGGAAGTGGGAGGGAAATAAGTGCGCGTACTGACTGATAAATAAGCTGCAATTTACGTTGACAATTTCGAGAGAGGAGGAGGACGAAAAGATTATTTGAATTGAGTTGAAAGACCACTGTGCACGGCAGACTGAGCATTGAGACGTTGAAGCATTGAGCTGAGGAAAGTGATTTTAATTTTTAATGAGTTGAAGACGCCTGGTGCTGATTAAGTGCGCTTATTTCTGTTCTCGCAACAATTCTAAGCAAGGACAAGAATAAAGGGCAAACACAACCAATTCAATTCAAGTCCACCTGAGTATGTCAGCGACTGTTTACAAACAAATCAATCCTCTCGAATGTTTCGTTTTCTTCATTCTTGTGTTTGTTATTGTTGGTGTTGTGTGCAGTTGTCCGGAATGTAGTTGGAGGATTTCATTAGCACAACATTTGACACAAGGCAAACACAGTGGAACAACAATGGTACCGCAGGGCGTGGTCACTTATCAGACAAGCAACAATAGCTACAACAATAACAACAATATATGGCATAGATTAAAGCCATGTTAACAAACTGGGACGTCTGCTATTGACCTTCGCCAAACAGAAAAGTCTACGCAGCTATCCTGTGAGCCACAAAATGCTTCATTTGTTTTTACTGCCTGACAGTTTGGGAAAACTTCTCGAACCCAGTATGAAGATTTCCCCCCCTACACATCCAGATACAGGCTCCACTCTATATGTGTGTGTGTTTATTGACATGAAATTATATTAATGAGAGACTTATTGACAGCTGCGATCAATCAGCTGGCAAACTGACAAGCATATTACGTATACGCCACCGACAGCAGCATCCACCGCTTTAAGTCAATTTTAATGCAACATTCTTGTTAAAGTTTTTTTTTGTTTTCTACCCCATACCATATACAATTTAAATAAGTTGTTAATGGAATTTAACTAGTAATTTAATTGTGGCACACATGTGTTGCAGACAAATGAATAACAATTTTCACAAATAATAAACACGTTTATTTATGGAGATCAATTGTGTATTGCAGGAAATGGACTTTGGCACCATCATGTGCTGGGCGGACAACAATGTGGGTCAACAGAAGGAGCCTTGTGTATTCCATTTGATAGCCGCGGGCAAGCCGGAAGCACCAACCAATTGCACTGTGGTCAATCAAACGTCCGACTCATTAGAGGTTTATTGCCTTGAAGGTGAGTTCGGCCCGAAAAATTGCCAACCAATTTGGCAGCTTTTATAATTGCTGATGAGCCAATCAATGGCCAAAAGGAAAGCCAACAAATTGACTTGTACTCTTTATTTATGTATGTATGTATTTATGTCGTATATATGTGTGTGTGCGAGGTGAGTATGAAAAATATGTTAGCCACAACTCAAGCAATGTGCTGCATGGCTAGTTAAATGGCCAGAAAAGAGTTTTTGGTAGCAGACGGTGAGTGTCGAGAGACATGAGAGGAAATGCGGGGAATATGTGTAGCAGTCCTTAGTATGAGAGTGAGGTGTGTAAAGTGGAAATCATGGTACATGTGTACGAGAATGTTGTGTTTCCTGCAGCGCTTTTCAGACTCATTTAAAATACATGAGCAACTTAAGTGCACTTTGGCAGCCGGCTATGCGAACTTCCTTCGAGATATACACTATACAGTCGAATAATAAAAATTGCAATGAAAGCATAAAACTAGAAAAGGCAACACGCAGAGAGAAACTGAGCCATTGGCCGAAAGATGGAGGGACGAAACTCACATCCGTTGTACATATACAAAATGCTTTAGAGCGATTGCCAAATTTAAGCATACATGTCATATATACATGTATATATAGTCTATAGAGTATAGAGTTTAGTTGAAAACTGAGGCAGAAAATGTTTGAAAGTTTCAACGCCAAAAACTCTTAGCGCAAATTGTTGCAAAAGAAAGAATAACTAATATAAATAAATACATAGTCCAGGCCATAAAATGATGAAGTAGCAAAAGTGCCAAGTAAGGACAAAGTTAAGCACAAATTTGTACATACAAAATGTTTTTTGGCTTGTTATGCAACTTGCTGTCAATAAAAGTAAAAACAAATGCAACAGCATCACCAACGACTCCACTGCAGAAACTGACGCAAAACTACAAGGCAAATGTTGAGCAAAAACTTTACTTTAAATACAAATGCAATTCGCATATTTTATGCGATACGGAAATGCGAAAAGGCACAAAATAAGCAGCACAAATTCTTACCCAACGATTCGACTCGTCTCTACTACGGGTTCAAAGTTCACTTCCGTAGTTTCACACAGAGAGTTGCATATTAGCAGACCAGTAAGACAGTCAACAGCCAACAGTCAACAGCCAACAGTGAGCAGACATCAGTAAGGAAATGTCCTGCGACTGCACAAATTGCGACTTTATGATGCATTTATGCAGCCCTCGAAACGAGCTCTTGAGTGCAAAGCAAAGGGAATTCCAGAACTTGAAAAAGCAACAGCAACAACAACAACTCAACAGAACGAGTGAGGAGTCTGAGGAGAAGCCTAACGAGGCGGCTGCTGGAAATGCAGCAAAAAGCGCATAATAACTGCATACTTAATGGCGCATTACCCGCTACTATTTGCCAAGCTTCTACTTTCGCTTACACCTCTCGCTAAATATGTCTTGTACTTGTTTGGACTTTCTAAAATATGCTGTGCATACTTGAAGTCAACTTTTACTTATTTCATTTAGTTTTAACTGTAAAAGTTATATTTTAATATTAATAATAAAATTATTTATTACGTATTTTTAATTTAGAATTTTTATTTAAATTCTTGTAATTGATATTATTAGTAACTATAATATATTTTCATTTTATGTTTTTCTATTTTATTGTTACTTTTAAAACAATTTTTGATATATTCATATATAATTTTGATTATCGACTTTTCCTTATATAGTCTAGTTTCAACTATTCAATTAATATATATTTTAATATACTGTGTTATAATAGAATATCATTTTAATTATGTATCATTAAATAATACTTATTAATCTTATTTATATATAATTATATACCAGCTGCTCTCGTGCTTATTTACTGCAAAAATATATTACGTATACGTCCTGTTGCATCGCATTGCAGACGCTTTAAGCCCTTCTTTAATCATTTTTATGTACATTTCATGGACATTTTACACTACCCCGAGCTCTGCTAATTTAGTGGCTGCACATTATTATCATAGTCATCAGCATCATTAAAACTTTAACGCAACTTGCTAAGAAGCTGCAACAGCAACCCCAACACCATCACCATCACCACCTACAACAGCAGCAGCAGCAGCAACAATGAAGTGCGATACTTTTTATATTGCACTTTGCATTAAAGTAAATGACGGGCGTTGCCACCCGAAGTAAAAAAAAAAAAAAAAGAAAAATAGAAAAGAAAGTGAACAACAAAATGGAGGATGGAACAGCATCAAACTCTGTAGCCCTGTGCTGTATTTTTTGTTCTTTTCATAATAACTCAAGTTAAGCTGCGGTTGCTCTTGCTGCACGTTCCGACTTTAATAAGCCAGCACGCAAGTTGGCCTCAACGCAGCTCGATGTGGCAAGGGAGGGATGGGGTGGGGTGGCAAGCAAGCAACTTGCCACGAATTCAATTCATTGGTTGGCTGTTGCATGAGCTTCTGCTCTTGCCTGTTCAAGGCAACTTCAAGCAACTTGCCACCAACTCAAGTTTTCGCTATCTCTCGCTTTGTTTCTATCACGTTGAGGAAACAAAACCAGGCAACAACTAAACCAAACTCATCAAGCGTCGGTTTAATATAATAAAATTTCAGTTTATAACATTTTGTTCGCTGCCGTCGCCGTTGCTTTATTATTTTTACTCCACTTGCGCAATATCCATTGTAGCCGGGGTCCAAGTAAATAAAATTAACCCATTACAATGAAGTCCTTGGATGTTGTTGCTGGCCATGTTGTCGGCTCGATGCTGAGGCAAATTTCATTAGCTAAACGTTTTAAAGTGCTCACAAAATGCCATAACCATAGCTATAGCCATGGAGTCATAGTCCAAGCCGAGCAGAAATAAGACCATCCTCAACGACCCCTTGGCCACAAACAATGATGCCACATACAAAGGCCTTTTTGGAAGCAAAGGCGAAGCACATTCTTTTGACTCTGTGTTTCCCTGCAGCCTTTGTCCAGCATCCTCTACAGCAACAACAGCAATCACAAAGCGGACGGAGTAGGAGCAGCGAGTGGCCAAATAACTACAACAATACTTGGCTAAATTCATCGCAACATATAAAACATTTTACACAAACAATTTCTCCTTCGGGAAAAGATGGAGATGGACGCCCACAGCTTGTCGTGGCTTAAGTAGTAGTTGACAAGGACCAGGGGATGGCGATGGATGGGGAAGGGCAGACTCCTTAGTAAACCTTTTCAACCCAGCCGCCTTTATTACAAAATATTTTAACATTTTTCGCAAGTGTTTTAAGCCGACTTTTGTGTCTAGAATGAAGTACCATTTGAGCAGGAGGGCAACAAGAACTTCTGCCGACTTATTTTTGAGGCCAAAAAGGGTGCCACATTTGCAATTGTATATGGAAGTGGGTCTATGGGGCTGCAAGAGGATCTGGTCAGAGTTGAAAGTGAAGTGGAGTTCACAAGTGAGCGACCAGTTCTTTTGTGGTGTTATTAAATGGCATTTAAAGTGTTACTTTAGATTAGTTTAAATATTTTTGTTGAGTTGCTTGCCCCGTTTATGGGATATACACAAGTTTTAATCACTCAACTTGTTTTCATTGGCGATGAAATTAATTGAAATTAATTGTTAAATTAAATTAAATGAAAATTTCCTAATTCTTCATTAAAATAATTTAATTTTTTTTTTGTGGTTTATTGCAGGTTTTGATGGTGGCATGCGCCAATGGTTCCTCATGGAGGTCTTTGACCAGAACACGGGTATTCCTCAGGCCAACATCAGTGCCAAATTCGCCATGTTCAGCGTAACGGGCTTGGATGCCGGAAGACTCTTTAGAATCTATATTTATGCTGCAAATGGACGTGGACGCAGTGAAGCTGTGGCACTCGATGGATACACTCTGAAAGCCGCCGAGAAGCAAACTGGTAAGTGTCTATTCCCTGAAAGAAAACTTGTGAATAAGACACATAAATCAGAATCGAAAATTGGAAAGAAAATTTTATAAATGGTTAAGGAGTCCAAAGTAACTATAAATTATGATTTCCGTGTACGATAGTACAGATTCAATCTGTTTTTGAACTTCCCTTCGATCTGTAGTGCCTATTGATAAATATAAAAAAATATTACGCAGAGAGCAATAACAAGAGGCTTTTGAATTTTTAATGGTTAATATTTTTTATTTATATATATTCTTTTTGGGCGTACGTTTGCCATTTATGAATTTTTTATGTTAATGTTTTTGGTACTCTGCTGCAAATACTTATCGGCACAAAGCCAAAGCAAAGCAAGGGGAAGAGACTGCATAATTTTGCATGATATTTAATGTGTATACGGAGTGTGTAGAGAGCAAAAGCATCTGACTTAATATAATATTAGTGTTGAGCAAGAGATTTCTCTTATTTTCATTTTGCATTATCATTCCGCTTCGCAATTTAATTACGCTAAACTGCCCAATGAATTGTAAATTCTACAGCGTTATTAAACTTTTTGCTTTGCAATTTGGCTCAACGGCGAAGAAAAAATATCAAATAAATGAGGAATATAAAAAAAAATTATGCAAGCGGGAATGAATTATATAAAATGATTAACATTAATGAATTGTCTGGCAGGAGAAATGAAAATGCCTCGCAAAAGCAAATTGTAATACTAATTAGCTAAAGGAAAAAGCCGTAAAGCAAAAAATTAGAGAATTTTCATTTTTTGACCGGTTAAGATGGGAGCTTAAGAGGCCGAGGGTTGTTGCCTGCCAGTCACACTTTTTTGGGTAAACAACTTGAGCCACAACTTTACTTACATATTTTTATTAATTTCTTTTATTTACAAAATCGCAAATGTGCTCAGAGAAATATGACAGAAGAATATTTATATCATTTAAATGGATATAATGTGGAATAATTCAGAAATAATTTAAAAATAAATATAATTTATGTCAGATTAATACTTCAGCTTTACTTAAATATGACAAATGTATGTTATGGAATATAAAAGCAACACTGAATAGTGATTTTATCTCTGTCAGAATATAATATATTAATTTATAATTAATAAACAATTTTATAAGTGATATATTTTATTTTTAAGTGTTCAATTTTGCGTAATTATTTTATTAGAATTATATTCGGATATTTTTAAATTTTATACTTTTATTGAATTCTTTGTTCAAATATAAATAATTTTGTTTCTTGTCTTCTCTTATAGTTGCCCTAACGTCCTACAAGGGCAGCTCACAAGGAGGAAACCAGTTCGAGCTGACTCCTATACTCTCCATTGGCATATTTGTGGGCATCCTGGTGGCATTGGTGTGCATAGGGATTGGAACCATTGCGGCATTGAAGCTGCGTTCACATAAGCAACAACAGCAGCAGAAATTTGCACATTCGAATGCAAAGTTCTCACGTCCGGGCAATTTGCAAATTAAGGATAAAATCTCATTGCCGTTGAGCCAATCGGAGGAAATGTACGACGAGAAGAATCCCGATGTGGTGCCCTACAAGGAGGGTAAGTGCAATTTGTTTGCAATGCAATCCTTCCCTAACACTCCCAACTGCTGCCAACCTGAAGATGAATGAGTTCTCGGCTCCAGCTCAGCGCCAGACTCACTGCGTGTCTTTGTAATTTATGAACATTTTGCTAAAAGGCTTAAGGATAAAACAAGGCATCCGTTTGACAAACAGCCCATGACTCAAGTGTATGTGCGTGTGTGTGTGCGAGTGTGTGTACTGCATTTTTGTGCCTCTGTTGAAATATTTAAATGAAAGCTAATTGCTGAGCTGGGCTGCTGTTACTCCTTCAGCTTGTTTGCTCACATGTCTGCTGTCTGCCGTTGAGGGCCTGCCTCAACCTGCTGTTGCGCCTTAAAGTGTGCTATGAAAAGTATTTGCTTTAAGTCTGAGCTCAGATTGCTGCCAGTGCACGTTTTGCTTGATTAATGGCAATCAAGTAATCAGTAGCAGCAGCAGTAGCAGCAGCATCTTCGTATAGCTCAACAATTTAATCAATTTTCTTAACGTAAAGCAATTTCATGAAAAAGGCAAACGAAAGGCGAACAGAACACAAAATTGAACGTTGCGCCCCGAATATCGTCATCATCATCATCCTCATCTGCGTTGAAACAGATGTAAAAGAGGAAAGAGGGGGGAATTGCAGAGAGCTGCTTCAGTGGGCAGCCGATAAACTTTTACCATGCTACTTAACAACAACTACAAAAAACAAGTCCAAACTTTTCACTAAGCTAACTGTCGCGTTCTCTCTCTCTCTCCCTTCCATTATATCTGTACCCATCTTACCTTACCAAAATTTAGTTGATGGAGAATATAAACAAAAATCAGCAACACAAACGCCATCGGGACATCTTTCAACAACCAGCGAGGCGGAAATCAGTTGCAAGCCAGGAGTCGCTGCCGCCATTGGCGGTGGAACAGGTTCAGGTTCAGGTTCGGGTTCGGGCACTGGGAGCTCAGCGGACAGTGGAGCATACCAGAGTAGCAAGGTGAGTAATCTTCAACGTAGAGTTTTGCTGGCAAAAGTTTTACTTGCAGTTAAACTGCGATATGCTGAACTTTGCCAAAGAGAATGAAACAAGCAACCAACTAATGACAGCAAATATTTTCAATTGTTGCAACAAATCAAATTTCTCTATTTCCTCTCCTCTCTCCCCACACTGCCTCAATTTACAGGACGATGAGCTACACTATGCCGAACTGTCGTTAAGTAACGCCAGTTGCAGCACTTCCAAGAAGGGTCCAGGTACCTCACAGCAATCCCAGCAACAACCAGTAATGGGTGGCACTTTGCCACATGGCTCCAGTATGCGCAAGCTGTTGCCCAATATTCCGGCAACGGCCACCTTGCAACGCCATAAGCCAAATGCGGGCGGGCTGCAGCATCCGCATCAGCATGCACCGCCACCCACATATGATTATTTCGAGGAGTCCACGATATACGCGCAGATCGATGCATATAAGACCCGAGGAGCGGCTGCCATGCAGGTGGACACGACAGCTGGCGCTGCCTTTGGGCCCTGTATTTCATCGCCCGGTTCGCAGGGTACGCCCTCAACCGTATCACCTGGCACCGTGCAAATGTATACGCTGCCCTCGCATCCGGGTGGCTATCACACCCTGCCGCACAATCATCATCAGCAGCAGCAGCAGCACCTGCAACAGCAACAGCAGCAGCAGCATGGTCAATCACAGATGCCCCATAGTTCGGCATCCATGATGCAAATGATGCATCAACAGTTGCAGCACCATCCAGCTGGCAACATGCCCATGCCCCCATCCTACCAGCAGCATCAACAGCAGCAGCAAAAGCAGCAACAGCAGCAGCAGCAGCAGATGGCTCATGGCCAAATGCTCGTCTCAAGCAACAGCAGTGGACTGGCATCCACGGCAGCCATCACCAGTCCGAGCAGTTCGCTGTCAGGATTATCCGGAGTGGGCAAGTCCTACTCACGGGAAATTGTCACGGTGCGTACACCGCTGATGTATTCGCAGCAAGAGAGTTGTGTCTAAGACGACTCAATGTGCTGGCGTCTCTCTTGAGCTCCTTGAGGTTTGTGTCTAAGCTAAGCGTTGCCAAAAACCAATTTATACTCCAAATACAAAAACAATTGCAAATGAAAACACTCAATAAGATTTCTATTTTACTGATCACGAAACAAAACTAAAATTTAGCATAGACAAATATAAGAAGAAAACATGAAAAAATATTTTACCTCATCTGATCTAATAAAAAACAAGACGACGGATGCAGCATAATATTATAGAATAAAGCACAGACTTATTACATTTTTTCAAAGTCCTCAAACAGACTACAAAATATTAATCACAATTAAAGACTTTGGACCAGAGTCTCTTTAATGAGCAGAAAGAAGAGGAAGCCATTTCATCAGCATACTACAGAGAAATTGAAAATAAACAGAATTAATGGAAATTTGATTTAAAGTGATACGGCTATGACCTTAACTTAAATTTGATAAAGTTGATAGCGAAATGATGAATTCCAATTCCAATTAACAGTGCATAAGAAATGTTCCTTCCTTTTAGTAGGCACATATATTCTCACAGATCACTCGGAAAGTAATGCAAAATCTTTCATTAATAATCAAGGAAAACCAAATTCTTTCCAATTTGTAAATGTTTGTAAATTATGAATATTGATAAAAGCATCTTCTAGAAACTAAGCTCAATATCAATTAATCGAAACATTCGAAAAAGAAAAAAAATACAGCAAAAATTAAGAAGCTCACACAAACAAAATCTCAATACTTTTGGCAATTAAATCTTAAAATTATGAAAAATTACAACTTTAACACTGATAGATATTGAAACATTAGTTTAGAATAATTGATTAAAGGCTCAGAATTGTGTAAATAGAGATCTGGAGAATTCGGGAAGATGAGACAAATTTATGATTTTTAATAAGTGTGTCATAAATCAATGTAAATTAGTTGTGTATTTAAATTCGCAAAACCAAAAGACTAGAAAATTTCAACACCTTCTTTAGCAATTGAATAAAAATATGTGTAACTAGCATATTTTAACCTGTATTTTTCATAGATGTATACTAAATAAATTAATTTAAATATAACAGAAATAGTTGTAACTGCACTTTGTAAATTATTGTTGCAAATTTATAAATATATATAACTTCTATTATATCTTTAAACTCTTTATAATTAATTGTAAAAATGGAAATGGAAACTGATTCGTCACACGAACAACAAACTTGAGTAAAAGATTAGTATATACGAATAAATACAGAATATATATGTATATCGAAGGTGATGTCTCTCAAATAAATTAATTTATCAGAAATGGAATACGTCAGTGTATATCTATTTGTATTTAATCGTTCCACGATGAGAATAAGTAAGTTTAGCTAATTGATATTAAATTAATTTAAATTTAATAAAATTAAATGTAAATTAACGAAATATTCAAATATTTATGAATGGACAAAACAAAAACAAAATGCAAATGCAAATGAAAGCGATATAAATGTATGTTATTTTAAGCACTCAAATGATTAAACAAGACATCAACTGATACAAAAATGTCCCCTAAACCAAAGCAAACAAATGAACCGAAAATAAACATACAAGGAATACAATAACCAAAACTGGAAACCTAAAATAATTCTGAAATAAATTCAAAAATTTAAATGAAATCCATCGCCAGAAGTTATTTTTCTTGCCTTTTTCATATAATTGCAGGACGATGTGCATATTGCGAGCAGCTCCTTGAACACCTTTGACCTTTGACCATAATGATGTCTATGCTGCTGCAACTGTATTGTTGTCAAGGATAAGCACAAATGAGTTTCGCTTGAGTAACTTTATCCTGACTCAACCTTGCAAGGCATTATTAAGGCAAGGTTGCGCTAATGTGTATTTTATTGCAACAATTTGGCCATTTTGGAGCCGCCATTTTGCAACAATTTTAATGCACACACAAATTGACAATGAAATGCTGCCATTGCCGTGTCAGTGTCTGTTGTATGTTGTCTGCCCTCATACCCCTCTTCCACGTTGTAACGACCCTGGCATGCACTTTCTTGGTGATGTCGGTTCTGAGTCGATGTCGTGTGGTTCCAAGAGCGCTGCATTTGCCTCAAGGGCATCCACAGCCAAGTAGCCTTTTCAAATTGTGCACTCAAATGGACAGAGAGAGGACAACTTCCAGCTCCAGCGATGGCGATGGCGATAACGGTGACGGAGAAAATGTCTTGCCTCTGTCACGGTCTTCCCCTTCTAAACCGCTCTGTGTCGCCAGGCGAACATGGCGTATGAGTTATATGTGTATGTGTGTGTCGAGCGACAAGTTACATTTCTTAGATTTTGCTTTAACAATTTCGACAATTTCAGTTTCCTTTTTTTTCTCTTCTCTGTTTTTTTTTTGGCTGAGGACGAGTAGAGAGTGTATGGATAGGGCAGGGAATGGGGCAAAATTCTAACGTTTGCATGTGCACTGAGGCGTAGATCTGAAGAAATGAAAATGCAGAGAGATGGCAGAGGCATCAGGATGATTTTCTGTATCTGTAGTAGTAGTAGTAGAAGTAGTAGTAGTAGTAGTAGATTTGTGGCTTGAAAACCAGCAATGCCAACGACAATGCCAAATGGTCATGTTTGACAACTTTCATACTGAAAACGTAGTTCTCTCCCTCTCTCTTTCTCCATGACTCCTGTCTGTCTCGCTCTATGCCATCGACTTTCTTTCTGATGCGTTACTTTGTCTCCCATGGCGAAATTAAAAAAGTATCTAAAACTGACAAACTCGACGGCAGCAGGGAAGCAGCAGGGGTGGACTGCTGGCATAGAAATCATTGCAGCATGTACATATAACGAGCTCCTGCCAAGGACTCAACATAGAGAGAGGCAAAGAGAAAGTCTTGGAGAGTCTTGGCCGCAGTTGCACTTGCTCATATGTCACTTTACAGACATTACTCGTATGAGAAGGCAGAAGTATCTCAACTTCGGTCTGCAGACGAGTCAGTTCGCTGTGGTAATTTATGTGCCTCCTTTGATGTTTTTTGACCCTGTTACAAGCGACTGATTCCAAATTAAAATTTGAAATGTACGCTCAATTAAATGTATATCTTTGTACGTATGTGTATGTATGTATACTATTTATCCGTGTGTGTTTTTAGTGCGCCCCATTATTTTTGATGTCTGCTTGATGATGAACAGTTTGAGGCACAAAATCGTTAACACAAAAATCTAATTGAATTTGAAAACGAAATTGAAATTGAAATACGCAACTTTGTGGTAGACCAAATTGGCCAGCATCTCACTTACTAAACAATTCTATTTTATTGCACTTTTAGTTAAATTGAAATTAATTAATTTGTGTGTGTCTGATAAATATTTTGAAGGAAATTCAATATCCAATTATTTGACTTCTTTTAATTTATGAATAATGTAAATATAAATAAAATCAACAATAAATTTAAAAATAAAAATATAAGAAACAAAATATATCAAAAACGAATAATATAATATAAATAAAATAAATGAATTTCCTTTGAATCATACAGTTTTTTCATTGCAATTCCTGATAATTGTATTGATTGTGTATTGAGTTGAAGAAGAATTTAAAATAGACAAAAAATATAATTAAACAAAAAAATTAAAATTAAAATAAAATAAAGAAACAAAATAAAAAAAATGTGAAATAAATAATAAAAATAGATAATAAGTTACGACATTAAAATTAATTGAAATTATTTATATAAATTTAATTAATACAAATATTAAACAAAAAATTTTCATCTAAAAATTTAGTCTTTATATCCTTTGCTGTTTTACTTTATTTATTTCATTTTCTTATTAAGTTTAATGTCTTCTTCTATCATATCTGTTCTCCTGATCTCAGTATTTAATTATCATTTTGTTTTTGACAAAATAAATTAAACAATATCTAAGAAACAAATGAAAAAAGATAACATAAATATAGTAGGTAAAAACATAAAAAATAGTAAAGAAATAAAATAAATTGTGCCAAAAGAAATAAAACAATGTATATAAAAACAAATTAATTTCCATCAAAAATTCAGTTTTTTTTCTAGCAACTCCTGTTTTTATTTTTCTTGTGTATTGAGTTCAATGTCTGCTTGTGTCATATCTGTTTGAAGGCAAAGCAATCTCATTATCATTATGTTTAAGATGCAGCAACTTTCAATCAATTTCCGTTGCAATATCCGCCAGTGGCATCAGGCGCAGACTAAATCTCAACCATCAGCGCCGCAAATGCACTCAGCCTTCTCCTGTTGCTGCTCCTTCTCCTGTAGCTGTTGCTGCTGCTGCTGTTGCATGTCAGAGTTGCCCAAGTGACAGCATTGTTTTGCACCCTGACGCAGCTGATGCTACAAGAACTGCACGCTTTGAAGTAAACAAGCAATTTTGTAAGGCAAAACGTCGCTCTGGCAGCAACCCTTTTGAAACACACAGCACGTATGCATATACATATAGGAATATAGAAGAGATGCCTCCTGCTGCTGCTACGGCTGCTGTCAACTGTCAATGTACTCGAGGACGCGTTGCTCCTTTTGCTGCATTTTTTATGCTGCATCGCACTTTGACTTGCCGCCCTTTGTTTGGCCCTGGTATGGCTATGGCCCTGGTTCCTTCTGGTGGTGCTGCAGAGCCGATGATGTCGCTCCTATCAGGCATGAATTATTTTTGCATTTCCTTTCTTTATTTTTCTGTAGCTCTCACTTTGCTGCATGGCTGACAATGATGAGCAGCACCCAGACGCTGACAACAATGTCATCAACATAATCATCAGACATAAAGTTTAGCATTATTTATACATACTGCGATGATATCCGACCCCCAATCTTCTATATCACATGCTATATATAGCTTTTGTAAAAATGTGTTTGAAGTTGCCTTTGCAAGCTATATAATTAATATCACGCATACGTCACAGCAGCCCCTCAGTCAACAGCCAACAAAGTATAATACAGACAGAAAAGATATAGAAAAAGAGAGAGAGAGAGAGAGATTCATAGAGATATAGAGAGGAAGAGAGCTATAGAAACAGAGTGAAGCAGATAGTTATAGACTTGACCAGTGGTGGAGCTTTTCTTGGGCTTCAATGACAAATGTCTGGCTATAAATTATAGTTATGCATGCAATAAATATTCAAATAACATGACCATATACACAAAATGAAAAAATACGTACAGTCATATATGAAGAGAAGAGAGGAAAATACTTAGCTCAGAGTAAACTCGACTAACTAATGATCTATTAGCCAAAAGTGGAGTTCCTCTTCCTATTGTTGGTTCTGCTTTAGATGCTTATTCCGATTCTGTTTCCGTTCCTGTTTTGCTGTTTCTCATATCCGCATTTCCGCTGCGTGTCTTATTAGTTTAGAAAAGACGACCACGTTTTGAGTTTTATGGCAGTCAGAGTTTGACAGACAACCCACATTTGTCTTCCGGGCAAACCCATCAGCAACAATTTAACATGACAAACAATTTGTCACGCATAAGTCAAAAATGATTAAAAACAATTTGTTAACTCTATGTGACTAAATACTCAATCAATTAAGCGCATTTTTTTAAGGATTAAAAAATCTTTTTCACTGTGATTAATTGCATTAGAATTTAATTTGAAATCGTATCTCAAGTATCGGAATTATATTGCTCGACAAATATTAATAGAAAGTAAGTGTAAGTGTTGTTATGTAAAATTGTGTTACAAATCTTTTTTTGTTTTTCAAAATTTATGTTTTGTTTAATTGTTTTACAATTTAATTTGAAATTGTCATTCAAATATAAAAATATTTCTATGCAGTCTAACATACACTGCGCTTCACTTGAATAGCACACTTTACATAGGGAATTTCAAATCTCGTAATCTTTTAAACAAAAAGAAAACTCGTTGATGTTTTTATTTCTATTTATAGGGTCATATAGGAAAGGAAAGTAACAAAACTTAAATTAAATTAACAATTAGTAAAGGATAACTTAAAAACTTCAACAATTCCACAACAATTTTGTTTCACATAAATAGCACATTTATTTTTAAAAGCATTTTTAATGAACTTAAGCATAAGTAAATGTGTTTTTATTCAACAGTAAGTATTAATGTATTTATATTTGTTAATTTAATAATATGTTGAGCCCCCCTTATTCAATATAACCTCGTAGATCCTGTTGGGCAGCGAATCATATAGACTTTTAATGTAGTCTAGGGATATTGTAGCCCAGGCCCTCTGAATGGCTTCAATTAGTTCGTCTTTTGTTGGAAATTGTTTGTTTCAACATTTTTATCTTTTAAAAAAGATTTTATAACACGTGCAGTCTATATTGGGGCATTGACGTGCTGAAATGTCCAAGGCAAATGATTGAAAAAATTTTCGAATGGTTAGATACGCTTTCGCGATCATGTTTGAGGATAAGAATTGGAGTTCACAAGTCCCATAGTAAGATATGGCTCCCCAAACCATAACTCCGCCTACTCGATTATGTAAACGCTCCAATTGATGCGTCTCTTCCTTCAGATCATGAAAATAATAATTATTTATTATTATTTTCATCAGAAATAACTACGCGCCTCCATTGACGCGGCAAAATGTCAACCGTGCTTCCTTTCGTTTGGGGCTAAGCGGTGATTTTTTTTTAAGTTTCAAACGTTTAAGATGTTTAGCTTTGGAAATAACTCGCCAAACAGTAGATTTGCTCGCGCCAACACCTGCTTTTGCCCTTATCTTGCTCTTAGAGTCATGGGAATTTGAGGCATTCCGCAGAATTGCAAGCTTATCTGTGTCGCTAAGGACACTACTTTGGCGACCTTATATATTTTTTCCATAGTTTTGTTTGTTCTTGATAAAGTTTAGTACGACTTTTCTGATTCTTAAAATTTTTTTTCGCTATATTAGCTACAGAAAGGTCACAATCAATATAGCTCTGTTTTTGGATCTGTTCCTTGTTACTTAGTGACGTTCCACGACCCATAATTGCACAAAAAGATTAAACTATGTTTGAAATTCACAAATTAAACAAAAAAGTTTATGATTCAAACTTCTTGGCTGATGAAATGGCACTAAATCTAAAATATGCTATTCAAGTGAAACAAAAAGGGGCCAGCTATTGAAGCAAATTGTAAAGAAAATTACGGTAAATTTATACGGTACACTTCCAGACTTCCAATTTTTGTAAGAAGAGAGTAGATAAGGAGACCAAAAAAAAAACAGTAAAAATCTTTGCATTAGATCAAGTAATTGCTGAGTGATGAACAAGTAATTAGGAAAAATTTTGCTATTCAACTGAAACGAGTGTATATTTTTAAAGAAATTAAAGAGAGTCGATGGATTCGCAGAAATTCGATTAATTTGTGATATAGTTTAATTTTTCAATTATTATGTAATAATTAAAAGCTCTAAATTTTTATTTAGAGTTTTAGAATTTATTTTGATAAAATATTAAAATTTTTCTAATCAGATTTATGACTCAATAGGTTCTAAGAAAATCTCTTCAATCATCCAGTTCATTCATTTTCCAAGTATAATTTTTTATGTTAAAAATATCTCATGCTTATTTAATTTTTTAGATTTGTTCAAATATATTATTTCACAAATCTAAAAATGTTGCCAACTTTATAACAGCTTGAGTTAAAGTTGTGATTGGTGTTAACTTTTTGGGAGGTCCTGCGAGAGTTGGATATGCAATCTGGATATCATTTATTGCTGCAAAATGTCAAACTGTCTAATGTGCATCGGGCGACAGATTTGGACAATGCGGAAATTACGACAACGCAGTAGGAAAGTATCATGCCACATGAAACAAAAGTGCAAATCTAACTAAAAACTCGACTCTAACAATGAGCTAAAGTATTTGGCAAAACTTTTTGCTCCATACCGAACAAAGTTTCGCTTTCCATTTGTGTGTATGTGTGTGTGTGTGTGTGTGGCAAAACATTTTATTGCACTCTCGAATGGCGCATATTACGTATACGCCACAGACACAACTGAGACAAAACTCAAGTCCCAAAGCAAACGTAAAATATGAAATATATTTCAACTTTTGCACGAAGCGAGCGAACCAGAGAAATATGTGCGGCATTTCACGTCGGATGTTCCATCTCTGTCTTGCATTGTAAATATGCGGCATGACTTGCAACAGTTCCAGGAAAGCATCTTCAGAATGCAACATAAGCAGCAACAACAACACGGCAGCAACAATTCGAGGGAAATGCCGAAAGCAAGGCCAACTTCTTTTCCCGAGCTCATCCACTAAATATGCAGCGAGACAAATACGAGTCACATTGTGCCGCAAGTTGAATGCCCCAATTTCAGTAACTTTGGCTTTACTTTTTTGGCATCGACTCAGGTAAATGTGTGCGTTGGACATTTCAAGGCCATTCGGCCAAATGAGTTGTAATTCTAGTCTGTCAATACTTTCGGCTGATGCCCACAATAGTGACTAGAAGCAACTGAACTTCGACTAATGGATTTTGGGATTGATATGACGCTAATGCATAACCTCCAGGGCTTCATGTATGAAGTTGCAACAGCGGTGACAGCACCCAAATAACCCAGAGTTAAGCACCAAGGGGCACTTTAAGCCTTTGGGCATAGTCAATTTCAGCTACAAACACAGAGAACTTGGTCGAATCTCGCTAATGAGTTCAAGGATATATTATCTCAAGTGAGGAATGAAATTCAAAACATTTTCATTGCTTGACCCACATAATTATACGACTTGCCACTAATTTGTCTATTTGTTTTTGGAAACCTATTTACACACTCTCACAACTCCAAATGCAAACAAGCACATATCCTTCATATCAAATCGATAATAATCAAAACCCAGATGGATTTTCATGTTGCCAATTGCTGTGGTAAAATGCAGTTGCCATTGCAGTTTCCATTTTGTTGCTGCTGTTGCATTTGCCACAGTTACGTCTGCGGCTGTGCAACGCGGCGTATGAAATTAATGCCTCTGCGGTTTGTAACACATTAATTGATAATTAATTAAACATTGCGCAAAACTGCAAGAGTTGTGGCTAACAGTGCATTCGCCATTCAGTTGTCGGAAGTAGCCAATCAATTCAAATTACGTATACGCAGTGTTATCTGAGCTGTCCTTCGCCCATAACTACATATTATAATCATATCTGCTCAAATTATATTATTATTAATAGCTCTGTTTGCACTTTAAAACAAAATTGGCAACTTTAAAAACTCGAAAGAAAATTTAAATTTTATTAAATTATTAAAGAGGCAGAAAGTTGCCAACTTCTTTTGGACTTAGATATGCCTGAATTCACTGCTCCACTGATGTAGATTTAATACAGTCCTTGCCGTTTCCTTAGCACGGATTCCTGATATTTATGAATGTCCCAAATGTCCAGAGCACAAGCTAAGCAAGTAATGCCTTTGCCTTTGCCACTGCTAAAGATGTTGTTGTTGTTGTTCTTTGCAGTGAAAGTCAACTCATTTTTTCTCATCTAATGTACGTCTGGGATCAATTTGCCATGTAAACAATTTATTGACTGTATTGTTTAGTGCGCTTTTGGGATATTTTTCGCTAAAGTTTCTCGTGTGCAAGTAAACAATGGACAGAGTCACTTTAAGTTTCGCTCTATGAATTTTTAAGCGAAAAATTCATTACGAAATTTGATGCGGGATACGGCAATTAAGAGCCACTGTGCACAGCTTGACCACAGTAGTAGTAGCGGCAGCGGCCTCCAATTAATTTTAATTACACTCTCGCATTGGGAGCAAAAAGAGCAGCGCAAAAGGAAAGTAGAATAAAGGAAAGCAGAAAAACAGAAAAAAGAAGTGGAAAGGCGCAAAGCGATAAACAGCAAATATGCAGCTAAAGCTGTGGCTAACTGTTTGTATTTTCACACCTTTTGGACGCCAAATGCTCTGTGAAGATGCTAAGCAACGGCACAGAGACAACACAACAACAATAACACCATAACCAGCAAGGACAAACAACAACATCATGAAGAACAACAACAACATTGAGACATCTACTTGTCCTGACCGCAACTTTCTGCACAGTTTGATTTTCATTTTATTCTTCCAATGGCACATTCTTCGTATCTGTTTTTTATTTTCACTTTTTTGCTATTTTCCTTGTTGGTCGTCGTCCTTAGTCAGCTCTAAGATTCCTCTTCCTCTTGCTACATTTGCTTACACTAATTATGACCCCAGGTGGCTCCGTTGGATGATTGTTCGCCATGGCAACGGTGCATGTAATTAGTGATTAAATGGCCGCACAGAGGTCAGCGCAAGCGTTGGGCGTGGCAAGTCATCGCTCGTCCCTTGAAAAGGACATGCTCATTATCAAGTGGTATCGCATTTACAATCCAGCTAAAGTGATTCAACAGGAGCCGTACTGAGCTGGCAGCAGGACATGAAATAAGCTCAGCTTACACAGCCAAAAGTATGATTACAATTGCGAAGAATTTCTCAAAATAAATCATAATAATTTCTAAAGATACAAAAATTTATTGAACTTTCCGAAAAAGAAGGAAGTGAAATAAGTTGGGGGATAATAATTTGTTCACAAAGCGCAGATCATGCAGAATTATCAGACAGCATGAAGAGCGGATACAGATTGCTGATAAACTCAGACAGCAAAGGATAATAACAGAGTGAGTGAGGGAGAGTGAGATAGAGATATGGAGAGAGTGAGAGTGAGAGCTGTATCCGCATCATAAGGCATTTTAATTCATAAGCTGACATTTGTCTCGCCAGCGACTGTCTGTCTGTCTGTCTGACTGACTGACTCTGAGTGAAATGAAAAAGATATTTTATGCTCATTTACATGAAATTTTCATTATGCGGCGCACACTAAAACTTATGCAACGGAGGGATGCGACCAACGAATGCTAAGGATTTGCCCAGCCAAAGGGAGGAGATACTGAGACAGAGAGAGAGAGAGAGAAAGAGAGAGAGAGAGAGAGAGCGAAAGTTCCAACAACAAAATCACGTTCGTTTATCATCGTGTTGGAGAGTTGGCATCACGCTTTGACTATGATGTTGATACTGATGTTGATGAGCCGGCAGAGTGATGGCAGGAAGGGGACTGGCGATGGTTTCCCTCGGTGGTGTGGTGCTACAAGGACATGAACAAGCGTTCGCTGCGCTGACTACAGGACGACTGACGACAAAGCGTATGACAGCATTTTGCATACGCTGATGAATCCATCATCTTTACTCAACGTCACATCATCAAATCCGCGACGCTTAGTTCTACTTTGGATATAGTACTGGGAGTGTGGGTGTGTGGATAACTGTGCGTTGCCGGGAAAGAGATCGGAAGTAAACGAACAGCTTTTAACCGCATTGCAGTGGCATGCAATAGCAGCCAATACCCGCATATATGCAAATACACATAGAGAGAGATAGAGGAATACCAACAGAATCGATAGACATGCGGGCCAACATCAAACACTCGACATGAGCTATCTGTGGGGACACCGAGAGTCCAATTCAGTTCATTTCAGACCATCTATCCATCCATCCATCCATTCATCCTTTCATTCCATGAACCTTGAGCCGCCGTGCCGTTTTGATTTGCAGCTCACGGCGCCTAGCGTGTTGTTTACGCGGCGTATACGTGATGGCATTTCAAGTGCATCCCTTTAATTGTTAAACGCAGCAGCGGCTCTCATCCTAGTCAGGCTCTCATCATGGCAGCCGACTATTGTCATTGTCGTATACCCACTGTCTATGTTGACAAAGTGGCCCACTGTCCCTCCCACTGTCCATCCCAATGGCCGACAGTCCCCACAGGCTGCGACTTCAGCCCCCCACGTACACGCCTTGGCACTTAAGGGGATTTGCTTAATTGAAACGAATGCCGGGTGAGGGATGCAGCTCCAAAGGCAAGCAAAAAAAGGCCGACATCGACGTCGTCCTCCAATGCCAAAATGAAAATGTAAAGCGCACGTAAAGACAACAAACAATTCCAAGAGAAAGGGGCCACATGTTCGCTTTCGCTCTTAAATAAAAGTCTAAAAAATAAAACAACAGAGAAACAACAAAAAAAAAATTGCAATTGTGCCTGAAAACAGCAGAGAGAGAATAAAAGCTGGTAAGGGGTGCTAGGAAGGAGGGTGAAAGGAAGAGTGAGTAGTAGAAAGGGATATTAACTTTGGCAATTGTTTCAAGTGTTGCCTAATGCCAAAAGCTGTCAGTGTTGTCCGTGCCATTTCTTATGTTTATCACTACAATGCTCTTCCCCGACATCCTTCCCGTAATATCACCTAGCCACATATAGTATGTATGTGTGATTCAATGATGTAACTAACCTTTGAAAGCCAAGACACGAATGGTCCATTTGCTTAATTATCTGGCTCTCAAGGACATGTGGGCAGTGCCAGGATATAAATAAACCTGGTCACAAAGTCAGCCTAGTCATAACTCAGAGCAAAATTCTTAACAAATAGTAAATAAAGAATTTTATTAAAAATTATTCATTTAAAAATAACTAAAATTATATTCTTGGAATGGAATATTACATATTAATCAATGAGAAATAAAATTAAATTAAATTAAATTAAATTAATTAAAATATACAAGGTGAATTTTTGGAATGAGATTTCTCTGAAATTTTCACATTTTATTTTGATATAGAAAGAAAAATAGAAATAGAAATCTCTGGACAATGAACAATTCGAAGTAAAACTTCTTTATTTATTTATAAAACGAACTTTATGCTTTTCGTAAATTAAGCCAGAATATCTAGAACTGTTTTGTCCTTGAAGTCAACGTAAGTGTCACTTAAACCATCTCTTAAGCCAAATGCCAGTTAACTGACATTATGGCTAATTCAATGTAAATTAAAATGTCCCAGAAGTCAGACAGTCCACTTAACATGATACAAACGCAAATACAAATACTCATGCATATACCAAAATGCATAAAGAGAAAGAGAGAGATACAGAGAGAAAAAGAGAGAGAGAAAAGGAGAGAAAGAGCATAAACAAAGAAAAAAATAACTGAGAGACAACAACTGTGAAGAGTCAACTTGATGACTCCAAATTGAAATTGAAACTGTAAGACGAACCGAAGGATGAAAAATCTGAGAAGAGAGACCTAAAAAGACTCACACACATATAGAGAATGAGTGACTGACAAGCAGTTGGTGGGTGAAGTGGGTTAGTTAGTCAGTCAGTCAGTCAGTCAGTCAGTCACTCTCTGTACTGTACTAACTGGTTGGTCAGTCAGTAAAAGAGATGAAGAGAAGAGCAGGGCAAAGGTCTTTAATTAAATTACGAGCAACGGCAGCCATAACCAACTTTGATCCCTTTTAACGTGAGCTATCTCTTTCTCTCTCTCTGTCTGTCTTTCTCTGTCACTCTCTGTCTGACGCTGGCATATTCTATTGGCATCTCACTCACTCGCGCCTACTCTGTTGCGTTGTTCTATTTGGCAAAAAGACTTGACTTGCGTTTGTAATTTGGTTGCTTTTCACTTTTCAAGCAAAGTTCTCCGCCTTCTCTTCATCGTCTTCAATTTTCTTGTTTTTTTTTTGCTGGGTTTTCATTACTTTTGCGTTCGTCAGTTTGCAGTTTGTTGGTTTTTGTTTTTAGCTTTTGCCTGGTTGTATGCAAAGGGGGAGGCGGGGTAGCTGGGGAAGGCAACATTTCAGTTATGACAAACAAACAAACTTTTCAGAACTTCGACAAGTGACGTGTGGCCTAAGAAAAGTGCAAAGTGTAAGTGAAAATTCGTTGGCAAAGTGAAAGTCAAACGGCATAAATAAACAGTAGCTGCATGGAACTGCGGTGCACAAAAAAAAAAAAGAGAATGCAAAATACGTGATGAAAATATGGATTTGGGAAGTGTCACCTGCCCAGCAACATTTTTTTCTTTTGTTTTAATTGCAAGGCTAATTAATAGACCTAAAATTTTACAATATTTTTTATCATCATTTTATCACGCATACGACAGTAGTCCTTCCGCCGTACTTATTTGCATAATTTGACGTCAGTATTCTATTTTTTTTTTCTTTATTGAAAGAATCCACGCAAATTGCATATCATTAAAAATTATTTCGTTTTTACAGCAATTAAACAGCACATAAATAAGGCATAAGAAACAGCGAAGAACAAACTTGGCAACAACTTTTGGTATAAAGAATCTCGAGTGAGGAGCGTCATCATCATCATCACCATCATCATATGATAGCTTCTAAGTGAAAAGGGCACTCAAATTTAATGACGAAACTCCAAGTATTCCAACAAATGTTTTTTAATTGCCCCCAAACTTGGCACATAAACTTGAAGAGCAACAAATGATTTGATAAGGCTAACTGGCTGCCTGTGGGCTGCAGGACCAAGACCAGTTGTGGCATGCAACAAGCTAACGTTCACTGGTGTACGTTGCTACTGCCAATGACCAAATGATTTACATTTAGCCAATAACAGATATCGAGCCATGTAGCAAAAGGCTCAAAAGGCAAGGCTGATTGCAGCATTAAGTGGGATTGCAGTGGCCAGCAAAAAGAATCCTGCCCAGACCTGAACGCACTGGTCCATGAATGAACCCTACGCCCATCCCCATTACTCACTTAATGCGGAGAAGCAAACGGAGTCGGAGTCGGAGTCGAAGTCCGAGTCCCACAAAGTGCAAATCGAAGAGCATATGGCTCTGGCAAAGGCAGAATTCAAAATGGACATTAACCGCATGCAGAGTTCTTTCAATTTGCTCCTTCTGCTCTGTTTGCACTGCATCTTCTTATGTAGGTCCTTGGCACAAAAAGAGAATGGAAGTTTTAAATACCGAAAATCAAAACTGAAAATTAAAAATTTTTGAAACTGTCACTAAAGTGTATTAAAATTTTTATTGCTAGCTGCTTAATAAATTTAAAAAAAATATATATATTAATTATTTCTACAGGGTATCTGAAGGACATAACTTCGAACTTAATAATTTCATTAAGCTGCCGTAGATGGCCAGTTTTTCAATTGTTGCTCATTAATTATGCGTAAAGTTGACGGCAGCGACGATGTTCTCATTACTGGCAACATTTAAAGGATATCCACTTTAAGCGAATGTGGCAGAGTGAGGGATTGTATGCGGGGAGTAATGGGAAGGGGAAGGGGAAGAGGAGGGAGAGGCGATGGCATTCCAATGCTGCTGCAAGACAAAAGAAATTTAAATAAAAAATGCTCATGCCAAACATATAAAAGGCACATAAATCGAAATCTGTCACAAAGAACATGCGCAGCCAATAAATTTCCTTATCTCAATAGCAGCGACAAGTGTTAAGGAGAGAGACGTGGCAGCAGCCGTTGAAGGCGGCCAAGGAAACTGTTGGCGAAGGGTGGGAGGGGCGAGGGGATACTGACAGACCAATGAGCCAAAAAGGTGGCAGAGATAGAGGAGGACCGCATGCATGCAAGGGGTGCAAAGAGAGCGGAGAGGTGTGGCTGCAACCATTGCCTGCAGCTTGAACATGTTGCATATGCAATGCAGTATGTTCTGTAAATAGGAGTACATGTGTGTGTGTGTGAGTGTGTGTGTGTGTGTGTTTTATGCCTTTCATCTGCTTCAGTGTTTTTGTTTGCTTTTGTTGCTTTTGATGCTGTCACATTGGCGAGTAAATTGAAATTATTGCAATGGCATGAACTGTGATTAATATTTCTTTTTATGCGTATTCATTTCTTTGCCTCATTTATTTTATGAAAAATATCGAAATGTGTCACCTTATCCATATTGATGCAATATATTTTTAATTAGAATTATGATATGCCCAAATGGAATGGCATAATATTTATTTAAATGCCAATGTAGTCTTAATGTAAATGCAATACTTATAATATAATATAAAAATATTTCTGCAAATCTAACTTCATAATCTTTAATCGCATAATTTAATATTTCTGCTTCTGCTTGGAACTAAAAATGTTTGTAGCTTATCAAATTTTTCAACTATCCTGTAACTTTGAAAAATGTTCATAATCATGCCAAAATTTAATGTTTAAAATAGAAAACAAAAAATTAAACACATTTTCAAATCCATAAATCACACATATAATTATGCAAATCTGTAAAAATATGGACCTGGGCAGAGTTGTGCAGGCTTCAGCTTTCCCAATCCTCAGATCTACCCCTACTCACCTGCCAACATACACCTCCTGCAACACCTACACCTTGGCATCGTTAGGATTGGAGTGGAAGTGGAAACTGACACTGAAACTCAACTAAAAATTCGGGCACGTGTTTGGCTTGCAGAAATCTACATAAGCTGGCTGGCAGCCAATTTGGTAGAGGGCTAACTAGCCAGTAAGTCAGACAGTTTTCGGCCATGCTCCTTCATTCCTGCCAAGAAATTTCGAGCTAAACGTTTCCCTCCCTCACCACTACTCTTAAAAAAATAAAATGAGCAAAAAAAATGGAGGAATTCCCAGTTAAAAATCTGTTTTGCCAGCATTTGCATGGCATGCGTTCTAGTCATACTCGTAGTTTTGTGGGCCATTTTGCATAACTTGGCAAAGCACATATACATATTCTTTAGTTATTGGTATAGAAATATATATGTGAATATATTTCAAATTTTTGGTTCGTTGAGTTTCTGTGATTTTGACAGGGCAGCCACAAGTGCCGGGCCCCTAACGAAACGCAACGAGAAAAAGCCGAATAAAAGAGGAGAACAAATAGAAAAATAAAAATATAAGGAAATATGCATAAATTGCGATATGTCCATGGAATTGAGGTGGTAAAAAAAATAAGGAACCCAAGTAAACCCACTGTCAGGTTGGAAGATTGGAGATGGCGATGGAGAATATTTAAGCATTTTTCGAATGCATTAAAAGCTTTATTGTTGGCAACATAATGTGATCAAGTGTGCATGGAAATTCAATCAACTGTCTTCTTGTGTTGCTGTTTGTCTTCATCATCGCTTTGTTTATTACATTTGCATATTATTTATTATTTATTTACATTTGTATATTTATATACATATATTTTTATGACTTCCTTTTGCGACCGCGTAACTTCAATTCCCCCACTTCAACTTGCCGATTTCTTGTGTGTGGGAGTTAACTGTTTGTATGTGTGTGTGTGTAGACCACGCCCCCAAGCAACCGCCTTGCAGTGCTTATTTCATTAGCTATTCCCTAGAATTTTCCATTTCTTTTTTTTTTTATTTATTTTTTCTTTTTTTTTGTGTTCCTTCTCTTTTTTTATGAAAGGACAACAGGGCGTACAGGAAAATATGCTACAAAGACTCAACGTGGGCCAGAGAGAGGAGAGAGGCCGAAAGAAAAGAAAAATGTTAGCGGAGGAGACGCTTTAACTACCGGAAATTTCTTTGTACTGCTTTTCATGCTCATTTGTAGGCGACCACGCCTCCACGTGCTCCTGCAATCTCCGCCGCCCACCGCCAGGACACGCTCACCCACACTCACGGCCGCCCAATTTTTCGCTGTTGACAATTTTGGCGGTTGTTGTGGCAACACGTGACTGGGATGCGTAACAGAAGCACCAACAGGAACAGCAACAGCAACCCAACAATACCAACAACATTAACAATAAAAACAACAACAAACAACTGTGAGAAAAAAAGTTACTTCAAGATGAGTCTCTGAACTGGTTACTTGTTCTCTGTTAGCAAGAACTTGGCCTCTCCAAGTGCAGATACAACAGGACTGAATGGACTCATCTTCCCTTTCCTATTCCCTCTCTGCTGTCGCTGTTGTTGCTGTACTTTAAAGATACTGCCATGGACCGTTGATCACATTGAAATCAGTTTCAAAATAATTCGTCGACGAAATTCAATTTGTTATTTGTACACCAAAAAGAAAATAAAAATAAAAAGAAAATATTGCTGCCATTAATGCTTCAATGGGTTTGTTTGTGATGCCTTTTTGAGTTAAGAAAAATCGGGCAAAAAAAGAGACATTTTTATTTAGTCGTAAGTAAATTATATCATTAGATCTCATTATGTTTTTCAATCAATACCTCTAAGCAGAAAGCATAGACTGTTGCCTCTTATGCCTCCACTCCTTGAATAAATACCATATATAACGATTCATAAGTGTCCTTGTGGTGAATTAACTAAGTAATTGATTCAAGTGCCACTTAAAATTTACCGCGATTGTGTTAAGATAATTCAATTCAGCTTGTCAAAAGCAATTCAATGATTTCAAGAGAGCTCGAGATCAGCAAAAGCCAAATACTTTGCAAATTTAAAATGGTAACAAAAATATTAGAATACACGTAATTATTATTTGTTTTGAGGAGTTGCCAATTTTTTAAATATTTTCAAACAATATATTTATATAAATGAATTTAATCACTTGCCACAAGATTTAAAGATTCATCAAATTTAATAACGAAAAATTATAAGATATTTATTTGAAAAAAATAGTAAATCAAGTTCAATAGTCCTTCAGCAGCTGTTGTATGTTCTATTGAGTGGCTTGTCGCACTTGAAAATTGCGGCAAATTTATGATATGTCGATGTCATTTTCATACAGACTTTCTGTATGAGACGAGGGTATAAGCTGCTTTTTAGCATCTTTATATGTCTATTGATCCTAAGTGTACAGTTTATTTATATATATATATATATATTGAGCAAATTTATAACTTGATGACGGCCACCTGCTGTGAAGATGCCGTGGGACACAGACGGCGTTCTATGTCTGTCTAGACAGGAGTTAGACTTTTCTTCTTCACTTTTATCAACTGTCATACCATAAGGAATTGTTCGATTTGCATTTTTGCAGCCAGGTTCGAGGTGTGCAATGAACCAAAGTTCAAACTCAAATCGTGTTTATCAAGCGAATGCCAAATTGCAGCTAGTCAATTGTTGTTGAAAACTTGTCCTTGAGAAGAACCACAGTTATGGACCACAAGTAAATTGGCAAAAACAGTTTGTTGTGCAAATATAAAGAAAGCAGATTTGAACGCATAATTTATGGCCTCCATTGTCTACAGTTACTTACGGGGAATGTCTCACTGAGGCCAGATAACGAGCCACGTCAATTTTCGCTAATAAACTTAAGAAGGATTAATTTTGTGATTTATGAGACGTGACGATGAATACTACAGCAAGAATCATAGCAAGGGCAGCTCAACAACTAGCTGACCAAGTCAACATCAGGACTCGACTAGAGTCGACTTTGGTATAATACTCGTACTTAGAAGTCGCTTAGCAACGCTAGAAAAATGTTGTAGATTTTTTAGCTGACAGTTTTACATTAATTTGGCAGGCATATTAATTAATGCTGTCATAAATCATGGCTGCACAACTCGGCCATCATTTTAATTGTAAATTTTGTCTGTGATCTTAATTAATGTTGCGATTCTTGGTAAAAATAATACATACTTGAAAGGACGCGAAATCTGAAGGTGCAGGTAAGTAAATTAAACTTTCTTAGAAGAGATTCTAATTTAATGAAATATTTCACTTCTATGAAGAGCCTTAGTTTTTTTTATCAAATTATGTTATTTGTATTTAAATATTTATGAAATATTTAAAGTCAACTTTGTTTATTTTACACACAACGAGTTCTTAGAAAGGCTGCAAGGAACTTGACTCCAACAACGTGGCTCACATATGATGCCTTCGAGGGGGGGAGAAGAGGGAGTGAGTGAGTGCGTTCCTTTCGTGTATGTGTTTTTTTTTGTATACTGACTATAAAAATTGTTTGCTGAGGCATTAAATTGAATGAAAATTTATGATCTTTTCATATTTACTTATGAGGTTGGATGCTGTGAGAAGCAACGCCGGTGGTTTCAAAGCATAAAAGGAGCTGCGCGTATAGCGCCCTCTGGCGTAACCTGTTTGCGGTGTCTGTTTACCATTAAAACATGCATACACTGCGTATGTGGATTTTTCCAATAACTGAACTTATGTCGCAGTCGCATTCTAGCTTTAAAGTCTCCCAACAAATTTGTATATACGAATGAAACAAACTTTAGGTAAAGTTTGTAAAAGCAATCAATCAATTTGGTTGAACTTATATGTCAGTTGCAAGATACACAGAAGCTCTCCAATAACTGACCTACTACACCCTCTGGTGAGAGAGAGGGGGAAAGTCTAGCTGTTGGCTAACTGCAGTCAGTTGGCCATTTATCATGCCAAATGGCAAACAAAGTGGACTGAGTCGTTATCTGGCCAGCAGTTAGACACATTGCTAATCATTGGCATTGTTTTTTACGAACTTATTTTGATTTTTTTCTTGTTTCCTTTTATTTTCCTTTTTAACGCTTGCTTTGTTTTTTCTTTCTTTCTCTGCTTTACAGGTGACAACATCGTGGAATTCTAGGAATTTCCATCCAACGAACTGGCAGCACGTCCTACAGTCCTTGGCCTTGGTCTGGCGGCTAAGAAAGATTAATGATCTGAACTGTTGCGGCAAAGCGACTAGCATTAATAATAGCCTCTAAAATATGCAAAATACGTGTACAATATACTATATACAATATACACTCCCGAAGAGTCAGACAGTGATCCGGAGCAAACATAATTTGTAGTTTGTCAGCGGTAAAGCACAAGCAAATCAAATGTCCTTTGGGGATGGACTTTCCCAACTTGAACCTTGAATTTTAGCTAATGTCCTCCCACCGTCAGTAGCAAAAGGCCAAAGGCTTATTTAGACAAATATTCATAAATAGAATCTGGCTAGAAATTACAAAAAATATCGGTTCGCATTCTGCAAAGTTACGACAATTTAAAGTTGAAAAAGGATCTCAAATATTTTTGCTTTACGAATTCTGAAATATTGGTATGTAACACCATAACCCTGCATACATACGACTGCGTAACAAAATTGGGCTCTTTTATTTCACATTTGTTTTCTATAAGAATAAAAAAGAAATACTGGATAACAAGTAATTAATTTTTCTATTTTTCACTTTAACAGTTTGACAGATTTTGGTGTGTAAATTCATTAATTTAAATGTAATATATTTTCTAGTGTAATATATTTTCTAGTGTTCGTCCCATACTGGGACCTTTCGAAAAAAATTTGAATATGAAATTAACATAGATATACATACATTCATGATCCGTTTTCTTTTCTGTGTTTAGTACTCATTTACACTCTCAGCCAATAACATATATATTCATCAAGTAAACAGACCCCTCGACTTTTCTAATTTTTTTACCTAGAAACTACATGCAAAAGATGCACATAAACTAAAAAGTTTCCTTAGAGCAAAAGCTTTATCAACTAAACCATCTTCCCCCTATATTTTTAAGAGAGTACAAAAACAAATTTTTCATCTTCCATTAATTTTTAAAAAGTAATCAATATTTTTCTGTATTTTTTTCAAGTTGAATTAAAAATGGTTTTAAAAAAATTCAATTATTTATAAATTATCTGCAGTTTAATTAATAACAAGAATCGTGACTGTCTTCCACATAATTTCTATTTTCTGGGAAACCATTGAGATTGAAATTGAATAGAGATGGGTTGAATAATCCCCCACTCGGCATATGGCAAGTGTTCCGTCCATAACTCTCAGCGTTGTCATGTTGGACATGAAAGAATCTGCCAACCTGGCCAACTGCCAACACTGCCTCCATATTGTATGCGTCTTGCGTAGCTTGCGCTGCAAGTGCAACTGTTGCAGTTGCAACATTCAACTTGAGCTGTGCGGTGCTGTGCTGAGTTGAGTTGATTTTTTTGGTCTGCTGCATGCATGTTCAGTTGTCAAAATACGTTTGTTGCATGTAACTCAGTGTCGGTTTTAGAGCAGGGTAGGCAGCGAGGCAGCTGCTTTGCTGTGTGCAACACTGACACAAATGCACTGCGAACGCCCCAGCAACATGAAAGACAAGCACAATGTCAGCCCAAATAATAGCGAAAGACATGATCCAACAGCCACGATGAGAACGAGGACAGCGACAACGACAACGAGGACGACAACATCCAGGACAAGTTGAAGTCGGTTTGCAGCTGGCGTCTGATAGTGGTCGTCTCGTGGTGGTGGTGGTGGGTGCTTAAAATGACCCACAATGATTTATTATTGTGCTCAGCGAGAGTAAGGCGCGTTCTTACAGCAGTCACTGTAAGTGATGCAACTTCATTCATATCGTCAGCGACCATCAGCACCTGCGTAGCAACCAGATGTGATTTATAAAAATCATATAGGAATTGTATAGAACTATGGACACATTTCATTTCTCATTTACAGATTCTTCAGTTATTAAATTCCCAAAAACAAATTAATTTAACTTTGCACAATTGATAATATTGGAATCCCATATATTAATTTTCAGCGCTATATTATGAAGTTTTATAGAACCTTCTTAAGAAATATATTATAAAAATATTTGGGATACCAAATTAAAGTTTTATTATATTTGTATATATATTTCGATTTATTTTATATTTTTATTATATATTTGGCACACATGCTGCTGACCAACTGCAATTTCTTATGTTATGCTGCATATATCTAGACACTTTTGTCTTGGCCTGTATTTAACAAATGTATCTGTTTTGGGAAACGTCCGGTAATACAAGATTTATAATAGACACTTTGACATTAAAAATTATTGGCGATCTTCCAGAGATTTTCAGTATATCACCTGAATTTTTTTTACTTATTTTAAGTTTTATTTTGAAAAATGCTAAAAGTTATGACTGAATCAGCTGGCATTTTATTTTATTGATGGCAGCCAATCAATAACAATATTAAGCAGTAAAAAAATGGTAGAATAGAGAAAATAGAATGGAATTGTAAAGAAAATGATGGGAAATGTGAAGAAAGTGCAATTGCTTATTGCATTTGGCATTCAATGCGAAAATTCCGTTGAGTTTTTGCTTCAATTCTGTTTTGTTTTTCTGTTTTTTTTTTTGCTCTCAGTTTTCAGGCAATCAATTTGGGGGTTTTCCTTTTTCTGCCGTCTCCATTTTCCATTCTTATTTCTTTGTGTGCGCACGTCTTTCAAGTCTAATCAACAGCATTTCATCAGCGCAAAGTTTAATTAAAATAAATTACAACAACAGGCGAAAAAATGCTTCGCTTTTCGACGGGGCTACTGAAAAGGGTTTTTTTTGCTCGTCCTTTGCGTCTGCTTTTTGTTTTTGCATCCAGCAGAAACTCGAGGGATCAGTTACTCTGGGTTCCACAGCGAGAGAGAGAGTGAGAGAGGTGGAGAGAGAGAGGGAGAGCGAGTTGGTAGGGAAGTGGGCAGGATGAAGCGAGGGACAAGCTAAATACCAGCTAATCATATTTTAGGACTTCACCCCAACCAAGAGAGTCGGCGCTGAGGAGCCAGCGGAGTAGGGAACCGACGAAGAAGACATGTTTAAGCTGCAGCCCGACGTTATACTCTGTTATTAGCAATGTCATAATTTCATTACTGTCAACGGTCGTCGCGACGGTCCTTATTCTCGTCCTTGCTGCTCCTGCTGCTGCTGCTGACGTCCTGATGGTCGGAGTTACTCCTCTCTAAATTACACACGCGTGGCAGGTCTATTTATTACCGTTAGCGGTAATCCTAAGCCACGACAAGGCGGCATCTGAAACAAAAGCAATAAGCAAGATATTAGATGGGTTCGGATATTAGGCACGACGTATACCCTACAAGCGGCATTCGGGAGAGGGTCCATACCCATACGGTTGACAGTTGATGAAACTGGACTATCATATTGCAAGATTTCTATGTTTTTCCTCACTTTTACCTATCCATATCTCTCAGTTTCCTCCACATTTTCGCCCTCACTTCATTCTCATAAGCAGCCCTCCATTAGGAGCCGCTCCGACCTCTCAACATTTTTAACGGCAGCGGCTGTCGCACATTCTTCGTCATCGTCGTCATCATCAGCATCAGCATCTCAGGCTCCGTCTTCATCTTCGTCTTTCATTCTAGCAGCCAATATATCATTATAATTTGCATTTCCGGCGCGGCTGGAAAATTGAGTAAGTAGCTCTAGAAGCCAGAGCCAGAACCAGAACCAGCTAAAGTGACAGAATCGGGAAGAAAAAGGCAAAAGTAAGAAGCAAAGAAAGTGAAGAAAGTTAGAGAAAATGTTAAGAATAAAGAAGAGAAGAACCCAAAAAGAGAAATTCCCTTTCGCTGGCAGCTGTTGCCGCACAAATGTCTCAAGTGGCAATCAAGGCGCTTCCATTCAAATTTACGTCGCAACAAATTACCAGGCATTTGTCAAGTTGTCACGCCCACCACCGCATCACCGCTTCACCGCTTCTGAACCACCGCACCACCACCACACCCACTACCATTATCACCAACAGCGTATGCTACACCTAATCCACTAGTGTGAAAAATCTATGCTCACTGCAAATGTGCCGCGAAATGTGTCAAGAAATGCCTCAGCCTGGATGGGCTTCCTCCAGGCTAGCCAGTGGAAGTGCTGTAGGAGCTGTGAAGGAGGGCTAGGAATATGGGTGGGCAAGAAAGCGGCACGCACTTTGATAAATTTTTATGAAACGTCTTAGCCAAAAAGTGTTGACAGACGAGTAATGTGCTTATTTATATTACCCAACACTGGATTAGTTCATTAGCGAAATAAAAATAAAGAACTCATCTAATTAAGCGACTCGAGCAACTACGTTTATCTTCTTTTTGCCCTTTGGCCTCTACTTTCTTGGAAACTAATTGAGCCAAAAAACCCAGTTCAATGAGCAATAGAAAAAAACAAATATGAGCTATAATTTTGGGATAAAAAAAATAAAATTTAAAATATAATATTTTTATTCAATCTGTTATGCTACGTCCCCAAAATGATTGCTCTTTAAACTTTAAACTTTAAGCATCACTAATTTAAATGGAATCAAAGAAACAGGTTAATGAGCTTAAAATGGGAAATACTAAGAGCCATAAATTGGAGATATAAAACTAAAATAAAAATAAAAATATTATATTTTTTTTCCAATTTTTTTTAATCTACACTGAACATGTTAATTCCATAGAATATTCGGTATTTAAACTTTAACAAAATTTAATTTCATGGTGTTCAACAAAACAGTTCAATGAGTAATTGGCTTAGAAAATTAATATATATAATATTTGTGTAGAAAGGGGAAAATATATTATAAAATTCAAAATACATTTTTTTTGTTTGATAACGAGTCAGAAGGATAAATGGGGAATGAATTTTCTTAAGTTTAAAAGGACTCCCTATGATCGCTTTCGGCTCATTATTTCCAGAAGCGCTGATCGTTTGGTTTGTTAATCCTTTTGTTCAACTGCCAGAGTTGCCATGCCATCTGAAAATTCAATTAATTTTGTGTGAGAGCAACTTTGTTGCCTATACTCGTAAGCAAATTTTAATTGCAAATATTTTTTGGGTGAAAACTGCGTAGGAGAACGTAAGAGAAGCAAATGAACGCAACAAACAATGTTGCCAGTTCTGTGGTTGTGCGTCTTCGTCTGTGTGGCAAAACTATTTGCTGAACAGCACTCAACACTCTGCAACATTCGGCACTTGCCACATGCCACTTTTAAAGGGTAGTGGGTGCACCTTTCAAATAATGGTTGGTCTGGTCTGGTCTGGTATGTGAGGTGAACTGAGTTGAGCTGAGTTGAGCTGAGTTGAGGTGGCAGAACCGCAAGAAATAATAAAGAAAAGCCAAGACGTGGGCAACAATATTGCTGGCCAAAACAAACGGCAATTTCTCACCTATTTATGGGCGTAATAAACGTTTATGATGATGCCCCAAACTTGCTGCTCCCCTTCTGTTATGTTTGCAGCTGCGTCCACAGCTAGACAGGACCAATGTTAGATTAAGCTCCTACAAATAGTATGTGTGGCAACAATGTTAACAAAATCCTCACAACTTTAAACATTTTCTTTTCGATTTCTGACATCCATGTAATGTCAGATATGTGAAGAAGGTGGTTAAATTTTTAGGACTTCGCTAACATTTTAGGTAAGTTTTAAATTAGTATGACTGTTAATCCAATTTGATAACCAGGAAAAGATAAAGAGATCAATCAGATACAGATAGGACGGTAAATGATTGAATAACTTAAATATTTAATGATTTCGTTGATAATTCTGACATAAATATATTCAGTATTAATAAAGTAAATTAACTTGCAAAAATAATAATAGTAATTATGTATTAAAACAATTGTTGCTTGAGCAGTTAATAAAGGTAAATATTTTACTATCTGTTCAACATTTATGCAATATTGATGCAAATCAAATAACATTGATACATAATGCAATAAACAACAAAATAGAGACCAGTGAGTACATTTATCTAAAATCAATATCAGTTATTGCAAATAGTTCCTTTATGAGCTAACCTGACCGCACATCATCCACAGACAACGGTTCGGACATTCCGAATTTGAAATTTGGAATTTATATTTATTCCAAGTAATTTTGAATATTTTACAAACGTGTACAACATCAAAATTTGCCTAACCGCCGACTAATAAACATTTGACTTTGCCTTTGGTCAACAAGCTACAATAACAGTCAAGAACAGGACAAGTTGGCTAAGAAACAGCAACAGACGCATATTTGATATCATTTGTGGCAAGTGCAGACATCCCCACAACGACATAGACAGAGAAACCATAAACAAACTTAATTAATTAAAATTCATTGCTGAAGGTTGTCAGTTGTAATAATATAGTATGTATGTAGGTGGATGCAACTCGACATTTAAATGGCATATTAACTGACTTAGATAAGCACAATATGTAACAGTTGCTCAGGATATGCAGCAGGATATATGAAGGATATGCTCAAATGCATGTGTCTGTGTAACTGCGTCAACTAAGTTGCCATTGTTGTTGGTTTATGCACAGAAATGTGTTGTCCTTTCCCCCATCCCCCACCCTATTGTCATTTCATTGTCTATGTGCCCTGAACTTACCGAATGGCCAACTAATATTTGGCCAACTGACGACAGGGCATCACTACTAACTGGTCAAGCCCAAAACACAAACACAAATACACTTTCAATCACACACACACACACACTCATGCAAACACAACAATAAGAGCAAACCCTGATTGTCCTTGTACTTTAAGTCTAAAGGACAATCCCTGCAGCAAGTTGATTATTTGGCTTGCATTAACTCTCTAATTTGACAGTCTAATAGCTAATTTGGCCAAGAGAAGCTCTACTAACTCCAATAATGTGACGAACAGTTTTCAATTCAATATAATCTAAATATCTCGTTACTTAAAAGAAAAACTCATGGCAATTGACACATAGATGGCGCCACTAGAACTAAATGCTAATGATTTTTAATTATATGTATTAATAGAACCTATGTTCAGAATATAATTATTATTTTCTTGATCAATTAACTTTTGTACTATAAATTAACGATTTTATATTTTGATTCTAAAATATTAATCATGACCTTTAATTCATTGACAACAATATTTATTTCAGTTACTTGCATATGTATGACTTGTCATGAACCTTAAAATTGTTGAAACTGTCATTTCGATTAGTTATTGACATTTATTTTCATTTTATTGACCCAAAAACTGATAGTTGAATTGTCAAAGCTAAATGAAATTGGCTAAAAATTGCTTTATTTCAACACTAATTTGGGTTAAATGTTAATGATGATTGCCAAAAATCTCCTTTTTCACTGTATGCCAACCTCTGTTGATTTTCCAGCCCAAAAAGCAAATTAAACAGATTTGTTCATATGTACATATATTTATGTATTTATATGTGTGTGTGTGTGTGCGTTTTGTGATTTTTGGTAAAAATTTTGTAATTATTCATGCAGCTGTTCTCGGTTCCCACACAATTAATCACATGCTGGGCAAAAATCTTTAGGCTTTCCCCACCCCCACCACAACCACACAATAGCAGAAGAAGCAGATGAAAAAAAAGTAGAAGTCCTGCATGAAGAGAGGGGGTGAGGTCGTAACTTACCAGTTGATTGCTCGACACTTTCTCATTACATCCCCAAATGGTTCCATACTTGAAACATAAATTGTGGGCTGGCAAAAGGTTGTTAGACTGCGGTTACAATATGTTGAGAGAAAGGAAATCGGCTTGAGGATGGAGTTGACTTTGAGGGATACAATGGGTAGGGGGGGAAGGTACATTTATGAGCCATGTGCGACAACTGTCGAAACTGCCAACAGGCGACGTGCCTCGCACCCAAGTCAAGTCAACGCTTGACATGTGATTGAAAACTTTGACTTTGACTTTGGCTGCATGTGGCAGACGCACTGAACTCGACTCTGCCACAACTACATAGAGGAGGGCCGAAAAATGTGAAACTGGTTGCCACGTTGCCAGGTTCTTGCCACACTATACACGTGTACAACAGCAACACTCTGCGGTTTCTGCAAAAAATCTTGTCAAAGTCTCTGTCTGAGTAGTTCAGTTTATTTTTTTTTTAATAAAAATACTTCAGTTTTTATGAGAAATTCCATTGAAAGATATACTGTCAAAAGAAACTATGTTTTTTAATTTGAAAATGGTCATAAAATTTATCAATCTCCTTTATTTGTATGTGTAAACTTTTGCCTGCTTTAATATTTTAATAAATAAATCAATAATCATCAAGTTCAATCTGTATTTAGTTTAACACCGATAAATTGAGCTTATAATGTTCTTAAGCTTAAATATCTTTCTAGAAATCTGCAATAAATTATATTTATGTATATTGAAATTAAATGATTATCTTACCAAATAGAAATATACTATATTTCATAGTATTAATACACACAATATATATGAATAAATTGACAAAAATATATTGCAATTTTAAAACGAATAAATTGAATTTTTGGCAATAAGTCATTTGTATTTTAAACTGTCTAAAAATTTCAGAGAAATATTTTAAATATTTTTTGTAGTTGAAGGAATAAGAGGATAGACTAGCTAAGAAGAGATAGGCGCATATTTCTATGGTAGAATGTGAGACAAATATTTAAATAAATATTATTACTTTAATAATATAATATTCATAATAGTGTTATTAATACGTATAATAAATATTTTTTAACTGGCAAATAAGTTATTTAACTAAATCAATTTTATTGAATGCGAAGCAGTTTATTATATGATATTAATTTTGAAATTGAAATATTTTTTTGAAATCTTATAAGAAATATATTGTATGAAAATCTAAAAATGGAGACGCATGTTTTTATGGCAGACTGTGAGTGTATTACTTTTATAAATACTTTCTGGAACAATTTGTTTCAACAACTTAAAGTCAATCGAAGCAATCAAATGAAGATCTTTATGCAGATGCAGCCCTGAATGTGAGCTGTATTATTAAAAATGATTGCAACAAAATTGTGTAATTACAATAAATGCGACATTTAACTGCCATGCTTATCGAGGCCCAATTACAATGACAACGATGGAAACCACCAATAAGAAGAAGAAGATCAACACCAGCATGAAGGACAATGAGGGGTTTGAGAGATGCCTTTGGCAGACAGAGAAATTCGCATTAATGCGCATAAATATGAAATCATGCGTTAAGATCAACAATTCAACAATTAAAACTTAATTGCATTAACATGGAATGTGCATCATCAACAATGCCCACATTTACATACATATGCACATATAGTATATATGTATATGATAGTATCTATCGGTGTTTTCAGAGTCCATTGCAGTTCAAGGCAATCACTTGCGAAATATTTAATGATAAGCTCGCGGCCAGACACTTTTCACAGAGTTTTCAATTATGCAGCGAGTGGAAAAATGTTGCCCAGTTTACCTGTGCTGTAGGTCGATGTGTCCTTTTGCATCCCTTAGTAATGGTTGTAGTACTGTAGTTCAGTATCCCTGTCATAAAGGATACCTTGTGGTGCCGTCTTCTAGTACAACTACCTCTGCTGTTTCGTGGTTATGGGGCTGGGTGCTCTCTATTAGTTTAATTTATATAAAATTGTTTTGTGCAGCATTAAAGCCATAAAAAAGTTTGGCTCAAAAGGCAACCCACACAAACACACAGACACACACACATTGAGAGACTGTTGGGTATATATTAAAAGGGATCGGGCTTACAATACTCACTTTCTCACTTTCACACACATGTGTGTGTGTGTGTGTGTGTGTGTGTGTGTGTGGATGGAGTGTGTGCCATAAAATTGTGAGGTTATACTCGTAAAATCCCTCCATAGCTGCAGCTTCAACGACACGCCCATTCCGCCTCAAACTCAAACACACCTCCCCCCCTCCCACCCACCAAAGGTAAGTTAAGCAAAAGGCAGCGCTGCTGACGTCGCTGCGCTGTCGGCGTCGCTAACCTCAAAATGCTTAAATGGCTTTTTTGTTACACGTAGCAAAATACTTTGTTGTCTATCTATCTACAGATGTGTGTTTGTGTGTGTGTGTGAATAAGGATATGTGTGTGTTTGTGTGTAGATGTGTGTCTCAGTTCTGCGTTAGCGTTTGGCATTGGCGTGCTGGTGTGAATTTATATTACAAACTATTACTGTCAAAAAACACGTTTACATAGCACAAATACTCAGAGCCACACCGACACACAGACCGACATACACAACCATATCTACACACACACACACACACACATACTACTCCACACGCCAGCAGACAGTCATGCGCGCCCCCTGGGACAGTCTCCAACCCGACACACCCCAACTCCTGACGGAGCATTGGCGAGAACTGTTTGTGCCTGGGGTTTGCTGCTACTTGTAGAAGACTGTGGCATCTTGAAGTTGCCACACGCGCAACAACAAGTAAGAATATCGTGTATTCAAAATTGAATGGACTTCACTATATCCTGTAAATGTCAAGGCGATATCGTTTCTTTTTAAATACATAATCATTTGACATTCCTTACTTATAATTGGGAGTTTCTTTATTTATACTTAGAATTTATCCTATTTTATAATTTTATAAAAAAAAAGTATTATTATGTTACCCATTTTATGAATTAAATATTCCTCACATAATTTAAAGAATTAAATTTTTTATCATATTTTACATTTTTGATGAGTATATGCAAGAGAAATATTTCTAATCAAATATTCTTAATATATTACTAATCTTTGACTTAGCATACTATAAATAATTATCAATTCAATTTATATAAAAAATTGTTTTTTTTTCGGCTTTTAAACTATTTAATAGATACATTTTTTTGTAATATTAGTCAAACAATACGTATACGTATTTAATAGTTCTCAATTCAAATTATTTGAAAAAACTACTTCTTTAATGTAAAAATGAAAATTATGTATGTAGTTGAATTTCTATTTTTTTTAAATTAAATTCATTAGCATTCTAATTAGAGAAAACTAATTTTTCGTAGTATATTTTCCATACTTAAGGCATTATATTGTCTTAATTATCTCACAATCACACAAATATTCTACATTGAATCTTGATATAACATAACTTTTAAAATATAAATTCTAATTACTGAATAGATAATCTTTCAAAATATTCGTTACATATTTATGGAATTTTATTGACTTTATACCTCTACTTCTTATGGTAATATATTTTACTATAATATTATTAATATTATTTTGTAAAATAGAAAGATGCCTAATTTTAAATTTAAAAGACTTATACTAATCTATCTATCTTAATTTTTTTGTAAGCTAAAATTAAAAATTCAAATCACTGATTTGATTGATAGACTCTTATAGGTTAATCTAACTGGTCGGTGGCACCCTTTAAGCTCAACTTGACTTACAGGGTATCGATATTGCTTTGCTGACACAGTTTGTGGCAATGGTTTTGAGCTTTGGCATTAGGCAATGTGGACGTGGTTGCTACAAGGTGTTAACGGGCGGCCTTATGGACTTGTCCATGAGCTCCACTCTAAGACTGTTTGTCGCTCACCCTGCCTAACACATCTGCCTTTCTCTCTCTCTCTCTCTCTCTCTCTCTCTCACTTTCTCTGTCTCATCCCCTCTTCTCACTGTCGGATATTGTCATAGTTCTCTCAGACGTCGCATCAGCATTAGTTTTAATGCGTCTTCGCGTTTGGGGGCAACAAACTGTGCACCAGATGCACACAATGCTTGCCCCCCAAACGGCGGCTTGCCACAGCTTGGACCAACTCAACTGGCTTTTAAGCCTCTCACATACATGCCACGCCCACTTGGCCAGTTGTGGCAGCCAGTTGCCAGGATGTCAGGGAAGGGAATCGTAATAATTTACATAAATTTCATTAGCACAGCTGGCAATCTGCAACAACATTCCACTCGCAGAGTGTGTGTCACTGTGTGTGTATGAGGGGGTATATAAAATTTCATTTAATTTGCAACTTGTTTAATTTATTGCATGTTTACAATTTGCAATTTGTACAATTCGATTTAAAATAACAAACCAAACAAAATACAAAAATATAAATGAAGGGGAAATAAAAGCGAAAGGAGAAACCCGACAAAGTTGCTAAATGAAATTAAATGCGAAACAGAATTCATTCTGGCCAAAAACATGGCAGGCTTAAATGTGTATTATTGTTGTTGCCATGTTGCGTGTCAACGCTCAACGCTTTCACTTAACTGTCTGTGTCATTTGGGGTCACGCCCCCATTTTCTCCATTTTCGCCTCCTTCGTTGCCACTTGACTCGCCGCTGCCTTTGCCTGTGGCTTGTCTGCCAAACAAACCAAACGAACCACCAACCCCCCCCAGTACCTTTCACCACCATCCCTACACCCTCCTCAGATTACGTAGGCAACCCGAACATACACTTAAATAGTTTGTCTGTCTGTTTGTTCTGCCGCTTGTTTGTATCCTGCACACCCACACCCAGGTCCACTTCAACTCCCACTCCCTATTACTCTGAAACTCTTCTGTCGCATGCAATTTTTATGTCGCATGCAATTTTTGTGTTTACTCTCTCTTTATGGTTGCAACAAAATGTTGCAATATTTACCTCATATTTAATAAAATTGCCAACATTACGTACATTTCAATGCTTTATTTGCATAGTTTAACATTTGCATTTTAGTGTAAATTTATCTGCTTCGTTTCCAAAATTTCACAAAATCTTTCGAATAGTTACTGTCATTAAATCTACAAAAAAGGGACTTAAAAAATAAATACAATTTGTATTTATTTTATTTTAATTATTTTCTTTTTAACTTTTTTTTTTTTATTTTAAGCGTAGTGCATTTACAACATTCATATGTCCCCATATCTGTAGCTCCTGAAAAACTTCCCTCTTGGCTAAGCTAAAATAAATTCAGTTCTTTGCCTTGCAATATTTATTTATTTTTGTAGCTATTTGTTATCCACTGTTTGTGCTCGTAAATTCATAATGTTGCAGCGTTGGGCGTGTTCTGCGTACAGAAATACAAATAAATAAATTAGTTAAGATGTGTAGAGAAATTGTAGAATATTCAAGGTACTTGTGGAAGTAAAAGTGACACATTGAGAAATATTCATGGCGAAGCAAAATGAGACAAAGAATTTTCATCTCAACGTAATTTGGCTAATTTAATGGTACATTCAGCACACAAATAGCTGCCAATCATGAGCTGCCTATTAGAGTTCAACTTAGTCCTTTCACTCTCTACACCTCTCCCTTAATTCTCATACTTCCAACACAAAAAAACATGTTCAAATACCATCTAAAAACCCTCTCACCAAACATACGCATAAATTTTGACCCGGAGTTGTTGGTGCCTTTACTGTGTGAACTTTGCCATTGCTTGCCCAAAAATTTATGTGCACGTATACGTAATTTATTTATTAACCCCTTGAACGTTGAGTCAAAGTCTGAGTTTCAACTCGTCACAGTGCAGGGGTAGAAAGGGGTTGGTTAACATAACAGAGACCGAAAAATATGTGTCTGTGTGTGTGTGTGTGTTTTTGTGCCTGCCACAGCATCTTGGCAAATTTACACGAATGAAATAAATTTAAATTAGTTTTAACACATTAAGCGTAAAAAGGCAGGCCCTAAAAGTCAGAAATCGACATTGTTGTTCATGTTGCCTGCCCAGTTGTTGTTGTTTTTGTTACTCTTCTTTTCGTTATCTCCGAGCTGTCTCTGTCACACACACACACACACACACACACCCAGAAACACACATATACAGTTAGGGAGATGTGGGCGGGGTTCGCTGTAAAACTGTTGAAACATACGCAAACATAAACTTTAATGAATTTCACCAAATCCAAACTCACACGCACACGCATACATAACATCTATATAAATGTGTCTGTTGTAGGTGTGCGAATATGTATGTGTATGTGTGTGTGTGTATGTGTGCCTCTTGTTGCGTACTGCGTATGAAGTTATTTTGCTAACCTTTTGCCGCCATTTTGTTGCCATAGAGCTGCCAAATATTTGCATGCGCGCCAAGAAAAAAACTCGCGCTGTTGCCAACAACAAAACCAACAACAACAACAACAACAAAAAAAAAAATAAAATAAAAGAAAAACATTTTAGTTTGGCGAGAAAATTAAACTTGCTCCCACACACACACACACATGAAGAGTCCTGGTAGTCAGTTAGATTTTTGGGCTGCCATCGTTGACTGCAACTTTTTTGGCACTTCACAGCCGACGGCGACGTCGTTGGCAGGCCTCTTCAAAGTTGCTGTAAGCCGCAGTTGGAGCTGTCGACGTCGTGGCAACTTTCAGTTGAGAGGCGTGGCAGGCCTCCCTTCTCCACCCCTCCCCACCCCTATCCTCATCGTAGCCTGCTGTTCCTTGGGTAACGCCCTCACATTACGCATAAATTTTGCACTTTACAAATTTGCCATGCACACGTTTGCGGCATTTTCTGTTACATTTACACAACATGTGTGTGTGTGAGTATGAGTGTGAGTGTGATATTTGCTGGATAGGGTGGCAAGGTGGTGCCGGTGGCTAAGTGGGTGGTGTAGTGGACGGATTGGCGGACAACTATACATATGTAAAACGTGCACCATTTGTCAGAATACAAACGCACAGGGTGACAGCGCACAAAGTTTGCTTAGTATAAGTGTTAGCATGTGTTTATATGTACATATATATATATATATATATGTGTGTGTGTGTGTGTGTGTTGGTAAGCATACATCTGTGTGTGTATATGTGTGTGAGTTTGACATGCTATAAAATAGCAGACACATGGCGAGCTAAATGATATATCTATACTAACTAAGTTGAGCTATGTTTTCCATTCATCAGGCAAAATTTGAAGCAGTTGGAAATATTTACGAACTTTTGGATTAGTTCAATGAAATTCTGTTCTACAAAAAAAAAAAGAAATAATATTACACAATTTTTTAGAATATAACCTAAACATTTCCATTAAAGTATTATGCAGTGATTAAAACATTTTATATTTCCAATAAAAACTTATACTGTAATTAAAGTTTTTTACATTTAAGATAAAGTTTTATATTGTCATCTATTAATTCAATATATTATTATTTTCAAGTGTCCTCTTTTTGAGTCTAAAATAGTATGCGTTCTTATAAGTTCTATTTCAGATCATTATATGTTTTAATAATCAAATAGAATGTTATGATTAGTTCTATGAAAATTTGTTGTTAATGGAACAAAAATAGTTCTACAGATATTTTTTTAAATATAACATATGTTATTCTATGCTGTTAATTAAATTTTTTTTATACTTTTTTCCCACTGACTTCGTAAAAGTTGTATCTCTGATCAAGTGTGCGATAATTGTATGTTTTGTGATGGCATAAGTGTTGGGAAACTTTCACTTAGTGTATTACGGAGCCCTTTAATATGCATATTAGTTGAGTTTTGTAAACAACTACGTAATAAGACCCTAATAACAGGGCCCAAGCACTGCAAAGTTTATAACAAGTCTTGTACAGTTTTCTATCTATTCAAAACTAACTTCCCAACACACACACTAACACACACACACTCATACTGGCACACACACATGTACATATATAGGCATCTCACCTTAGTTTTTAGTGTTGTGTAACGTTTTGGGGGGTAGGAGCAGTTAAAATGTTGGCCTAATGCCCGTAAACAAATTAGATCCCCTCCTACCAATGCGGCGTATGCGTAATGTGAGCGCGTGTGTTGTTATCCTTGTTGTTGTTGTGGTTGTTGCTGTTGTTGCTGTTGTTGCTGTTGTAGCGTTACTGGCAGTTTTTGTTGTTGATAGTGCTTGTAAAGTTGCCACGCTGTCAAAATGTCAAAATTTAGCTATAAGCAGAAAGAGACCTTGATACGGGAAAAAGGCTGCTGTCTAACACCACCGACGCACAGGACCACCTAAAAAATTAAGCGAAAGTGTAATTGGGCGTCGCTGGGTTAATAGAGGTTGCAACGCGTTTTTCAACGCCCGCCACTTAGTTTTAATTAGCGGGTTAACCTGAGCACCTTCATCCCCCCATTATCTGAACGATACCTCCATAGCAGCCAACTCCATAAACATAGCCTCGTCTCTAGCCAGATAAGGTCACAAATATATTTCTTTTCGAGATGGCAACAATTATGCAGCCTGATTGGTTGCCAGCGGTAGAGGGAGAAAGAAGAGTAACTGTGTGAAAGAGAGAAAGAGAGAGAGATAGAGTCAGAGAGAGAGAGAAGTACCCCATGTCCCCTTGTCCATAAATAATAAGTGCAAAGCTGCTAAGAGGGGTCAAAACTAATCAATTGCCCAATAACCCCCAATTGCAAAAGCACAATTAATTTATTATTAGCAGCACTTGTGTTTACTACAATATCCCCAGTCTTTTCTCGCAGTGTATTGTGCTTTGGCTCGGCGCTAAAGTGAATTATTGCGCTTTAGCGCTGCTGCAATATTGCATTTTAGTGGCACGATCTAATTGCAAAAATACTGCAACATTTGGAGGCTCAACAAAAATGTGTGTGTATGTGTGTGTGCATCTGGTGTATGAGCAGCTAAAGGAAGCGTCACTTCATCATATTTTACAGCGGTGCAATGTGCGATTTACTGATTGCCTTAAATTTGTAAGACAAAAATTGAATGGGAGAGAGAAATTATCAATTGGTTAAAGTGTTTTAAAGGGATTGAAAAATTATTGAATTAACAAAAATTATTTTTTAAATTGTATATGCTAACATTTTTTTTGTTAACCGGAAATTCCAATTATTTTATTGTTAAAAATATTTTCTTTTAGAAAAGGGGAAAATTTAAAGTTTATATAAAGTAGAATTTTTAAGAATTTTATAATAGCCCAAATCTTATTTTGATTGAGCTATGTTATCCTTTCTCCCATGCAGCAATATACAAACTGCTCGCATTGAAACATTAAAGTACTTAACATTAAATTGGAATATATTTCTTTTGCATTTGTAATTTTACCGCAGTTACATCTTTAAATTAAATTCGGAAGTTCTTGCCACTCATTGTGGCAGCAGCAACACACGCCGTGCAACACTTGTAATTACATGCGATTCATTCAAATTATAAAAATATATTTACGCAGTGTGTGTGCACATGACTGTGCTGTGAATGTGTGTATGTGTGTGTGGCAAAAAGATTGTTTATTAAAAGGAGGCTGCAACCGCAGACTGGTAGCAAATGGCTGCTATTACTTACCACTGGCATACCCCATGTCGCATGCCCCATCCTCAGCTGCATGTGTCTCCGTTCCCCAAACACCTGTGATAGGCACCCTCGACGTAGACAACAAGGCATTTAAATTGTCGTGGCAGTGGCTGAAGGCGGCCGTGTCGACTACAAGGATATCGTTGTACTGGCACAAGGACATGCGGGTAGACGGCACAGGCAGGCAAATGGCAAAAGGCTTGTCGCGTAGACAGCGTGGGCAGAGTGTGAAGCAGAAAGGACTCGCAAAGGAGTCACAACTGTGTTGTAATTTTTGCTGTGGCACAGCAAATAATAAAAAAAAAATCTCACAAGCGTATTTACACCTTGTTGCCGCGTCCTTGCCATATGCTTAATGAGCAGGCCGGATGAGGTATGCCCCATAACTGAGCCGCAACATTTTCTACTGCTCTTCAAGTTGCTTGTATGCTGAGTTGAATTAACACGTTGCCAACTGTTGCTACACTGTCTAGTTGTCTGTTGGTTGTCGCAGGAAGTTGTCAAGTTGCCGTCGTGGCATAAATTCAATTAGCAAAGTGTCCTCAATGTTGCCACACAGGAAAGGCAATCGGAGATGCCTCAACTGACCCTCAGCTCAACTCAGCAGCATGACTGAGATGCCTGCTCCTCTTAGCTGTTGCTTTTCAAATTGTCCTTGGATATTTTCGGTATACTGCCAGCATATATGGTCTGGTCACATAACATAGTATTGCTATTGCTATTGGTATTTGGATTTGGAGTTGGATTTTGTTAGCCTTTTCGACTCACAATCAGCGCACTGAAGCGCACATCCTGTCAGCCTGAATGATTGTCGAGATCTGGCACCCAGGCAGCTGCCACAACAGCAACAGCAACAGCAACATAACAAACCGTTAGTATAGGGGAATGAATACCTACATACGTATATGTATGTATATCCATACAGCTCTTGATTTAAACAGAAACTGAAATGCACACAAATGGAATTCGAGTTGGTAAGAGGGGAGTTCCTTCCCCGCAACCCCCCGCTCTATGTGGTGTCCATGCCGGCTTCTATTATTACGCCAGCTTATTTATATACGATAGCTGGATTTCAACATGGATATACTCCTCGCAACAGGCCATGATATCGGCAAACATACTACTCGGTAGAGAGTCTCCATTATAATTGACTTAACTTGAGTGCAATATTACAGGGCATTTGCTAGTCAGTTTCAATAATTCACACACTCCTTCATTGTGTTCCTTGTATTTTTATTTTGTTCTCATTGCGTTCAAGTCAATTTCGGTTTGGTTTCGTTTGGTTTGAAATGATTATGATTTGATGCGTAGCATTGCAAGTTAATGGACTCGGATTGTCCAAATTGTATTTCTCCAGCCAACTTGTTGTTGTCCACATGACTTCTTCTTGTAACTGTTGCCATTCTTCTTCTATCTGCAACAACATCTTTTGATTAACACCTGCAGTACACCGCAAGTCAACCCTCTAGAACATCATACTTATTTTTCATGCAAATTGCAGTTCCAAGAACTTTTCCATAGTAAACATGCAGGCAACTGATAACGACCAGGAAGAATTCCTATTAGTAAATTCTTAATAATAATCTTCTAAATTTAGGGACTTCACTTTTACAAATAAAATTCATATGAAATTCATTCAATGAAATTTTAAAAATGATTTTACAAGACTTTTTTTCTACTCCGAAATAATATTTTTTTATATATATTTATTTTATAGCTTCTAATATATTATTTTTGTTTCAATTTTATTGAATTTGTAAATGTATTATTAAAGTATTTGGTTTCTAATTTCAAAATATTGTTCGTTATTTTTTTTACATTAAATTGTTGCTACTCAAATCTATTTATATACCTATATTTAATTAGTTACGTCTTATAAATTTTTAAAGTTAATATTTTTATAATTTTTGCAATCTATTCACTCCAGCTCTATTTATTTATTTTTTTTAATTTATAATTTTTTTTATTAAATATATAAATATTTAAATTAATTCATATAATTTTAATTTGACATTTTAACTAATTCTACTAATTCTACTTTTTTTGATTAAACATAGTTCACATAAAATAAATAAATAATGAGCCTGATTTAATGCTTTGTATTTTAATTATTTTAATATTATTTTTATCCCAATTTGAGAATCTCAATAATTTTTTTTAACTATTTTTTTATTTTATATACTTTCTACTGTTTTTTATATTTAATTTATTATGTAAAGAACCTGTACAATCTGTCTTGAATTAAAATATGTATTAAAAAATACATTTAGTGATTTTTTTCATTTTAAATAATATATTGTAAGAAGTATTCACAACCTTTCTATTTCTGTTGAGAACTCTTCACAGCTCTGGCTGAGTTGGGTATTTTGGATTACAGAGGGTAGAGTGTTAAGGTGTGGGTCTGTTGACTGGTGTGGAAATGGTGGTAGAGAGTTGCCTTGGAGTGCAACTACTTCGTTGTAATTGCCAACATTGTTGTTCTTGTTTTAGCTGTCGTTCAGTTTGATGGTGTCGCCCGTCGTCACCCACCAAGCCACCCACTTGCTGAACCACTAACAACAACCGCAACACAAAACTATTTTGTTCACGCAATGCGAAAATGTTTCGATTCATGTTGTTGCTTTTGTTGTTTTTTGTTTGGCGCTCTTGGCGCTGGCATTTGGCGTTACGTATACGCAACGTATGCCGCGTCGCAATTTGCATTTGTATGCACATTGTTGTTACAAGGCACGAAGCTGGCACCCTCTAAATGGCTTTTGCTTTTGCTTTCACTGTGGTCATGGCAGTTGGAACTGGGTTGAGAGTTTTGTGATGGCAGCTTTTCGTTTGGTTTCTTCTAATTGCTTTAAACGTCATCATCACTGGCAGTGACTTGTGTTATTGTTCCGCCTGCAGTTGCACTTATACTTGATATTTTTTTAAATGATTTTTCTATTGTTTTTGTATTTTTTTTTGGTGGAGTTAATTAAGTTATTGAATACCATACAGTCGGACTTTAGATTGATCTGATTTAACAATCAAAATTCCATTCGAAATTCATATATTCGTCTAAAATTGCTTGCTGCATTGCTACTAGCTAAATATGATAGATCCTTGGATTAAATTTGGCATAATTCCTCTCCGTAAGGATACAAAAATTAAGAAAGCAAAAAAACGTTTGAGAAATTATAAGCTAAAGCATAGAAAATTGGAAAATGGAATTGGAGAACTTGCGCTACGCATCGCCATCAAGGAGAAGGTGCTGAACGATCTGAAATACATATTGGCTAAAAAGCAAAATTTTAAGTATTAATATGATAAACTGAGAAAATAAGAAAGCCTTCATGCAGTCTGTGCACTTATGCCACAATGTCGTATTTGTTTTCGCTTTACCAAAAAATCACATTCTATTATGGGCGAATTCCATTGACGAGAGAGTTAAGCTGCTTTAAGATGCTCAAGTATATCTACACTCGATAAAAATAATATGTTACGGCTATTAAATATCTCTGCTTCTTTTTTCATCTGTATGCATATGTGTGTGTGTATGTGTGTGTGTATGTGTGTGTGAGTGTGTGTGCATTCGTTTGCTCCTTTTATTGATCTGATTCACTCGCAGTGCCATAAAAATCAAAGCAGCCCCCGGCAACAAATCGCATCTACTTAAACCCGAAAAACTTTCTCGGCATTAATAAATATTTACAGGCACATCGCGTTCTGCCCAAGGAAGAGGGGCAGGGAGAATGGAGGGCGTGGCTATGGCAATGAAATCAAATCAAATATGCACGCTGACGCTTTATATATCGTCCAACAGTCTGCGAGTCACTCAGTCATGGCTGTCCATGTCCCTGTGTCCATTTGGTTTTTGGCGTGCTCACAAGAATTTAAATCAAGCGCTCTCCAGCCCGACTTACATGCTACTTACAAGCCAAAGCGCCTATATGTATGCCCATTAAATGTAAGCCGAGATGCGTTGGCCAAAACAACAAAAAAATAACAAAAAAAAAAAAACGAAAGAAAAAAAAAGGAAGTGGAAGGACTGACAGAAAGGCATCGCAGCTGGAGCTGTAGATGTAGACGTGGCTATGGGTATGGTTATGGCTAAAATGGAATGGTCTCTGGCAAGCAGTTTCGGACGCAGTCCAGCATAGACAGATAGCCCAGGAGTCGCCTCAATGTCTGTTGCAGCAGCAACAAAGTTATTATTCGGGCTGCTGGGTTTCCTTGCGTTTTTATGCACACGGAATTTTTATGAGTTAATTTAATTTATAGTTTTATTATTATGTTCAGCACATAATGCTAGGCACCCCTTGGCATCGACTGCCTAACCCATATGAAAATTGACTATGCTGTCATGCCCCTGAGCCTGCTTCCCGCCCCTGCGTCCTCAATCCTGTCGGCTTAGACAGCCTTTGACCTTTGAATGCATTGCTCAAGTGTAAATCTTCTTCAGACGAACTGTGGTTGTGGCTGTGGCTGTGGCATTGGCTTTGACTGGCAGCCCGCGGCAATTGCATTAAGTTGGCATGGCTACTGAGACAAGTGCTGGTAACTTGTAAACAAGACGAAATGACGCATAAATTTAATTTAAACTGCTGGCAAAGTGAGAGGACTCTGAAAAGTATGCTACGATTTTTACACTGTTGATTTATGCGCTAATAAAAGCAATTTCACTGAATGCCAAATGAGAGCAGTTCTCGACCTTCACAGGCTAACTCACGAAAAGCAGCAGCAACAGCAGCAAAATGGAAGATATGTATGAAAGTACATAGATAAATGACGGGAGGGGTGCGGTGAAGTGAAGTTGTGAAGAGAAACGCCTGCCTTTGACATTGTAGACAAGCGTTTCAAGTGTTTCTCGCAGTTTGTTATTTTTTGCTGTCTGTCAGTGGAACAACAAACAACGAATGGACACTTGAGTTCTCAACTGAGAGCAAAAATGGCCACTTCAAAATTTATTTAAGCAGCAAATTTAATTATATACTTTGTATTTGCTATTCCTGTATTGGATTTGATCCAAGTTTCGGAACTTTTCTTGCTCATTTACTTGACAGAGTTTTTTCATAAATTTTTCGAAATTGAATTGAATTTAAAATCGTTGTTCATGTAAAGTAGATGATTATTAAATTTAGCGTATTTTCATGTATAAATTAGTTGAATCACATGCATAATGCAATTAATCTGATAGTAAAATTAATAATTTGCAAACAGTTTGCATAATTCTATTGCAATTGCAATACATGTTTAGAGCTCTCAAATCATTTAAACAACATGAGCATTACAACAATTCTATCAAGTGAAATAAACGTTCATCAAAATACAATATTATCAATTCACATATATACATATTCATATTTACAGTTTTATTCTATTCGACTATAGAAATTTCACTTTATTCAGCTAAATCAAAATGAATTGTTTGATGCTTACAGTCATTTAAAAATGTAAAAAAATAAATATGAAAATATGAATATATATATATAAAAGAAAAATCAACAGTCAGCATACAATGAAAGAAATGAGAATTTGGCTTGTTAATATTTCACCTGACACAAACACACTCATGCAGACACATTTACATTCATATGTATACTGTGCGTGTGTGAGAGTGTCTGTATGTGTGAGTGTATATGCCTTTGGGTATTAAGCTTTAATGAAGCAATAAATTTAAAATACGCACTTTTTTATGTCCAAGTACACAAGAAATAAATAAAAAGCGAATGAAACTGTTGCCAACATTTATAACCTTTGCGACTGAAGAATATCCTATAATTTGTTAAATTATATTTAAAGTTATTCTAGATGCCTATTTACTGAAATTTATTAAATTAATATTTTTATTATATTTATATATTATTTATATGATTTAATTTACTTTAAACAATTGCTTACACTTGAATATGCCCTTTGATTAATGGGTATTCAGGATATTCATTTGCCTGCACTGTCTTTTCTATCCCTTGCTTTCTCTCTCTCTCTCTCTCACACACTCTCTCTCTATAACTCATATAGTCTGTCTCATTTGCTCATTTGTTTGGTATGGACACCCTGATAGCATCTCTCGCTCTACACACACATGTTGTTTCGCTTGTTCGTTTGTATAAATACATAAACCTTTTTAAGCTGTCAAGTGATATGTCAAAATTGATATCCGAGTCATTTAAAATGCATGCAAATATGGCGCATCGACAACAACAACACCATCAACAACAACGACAGCAAAAGGAAGAAGTAGTAGAAGAAGAAAAGCATCCCAAAAAATCGGGCAGCGAAAAACAGGAGGCGAGTCACTCCGTCAGTCAGTTAGTGGGCAACAAGCTTAATAACAACAACAACAACACCAACAGCAACAATAACAACAACATTCACAACAGCAACAAAAAAGCAAAAGAGCAACAACAATTTGTGGGATAATGAAGGAAGGGGGCGGAGAGGGAAGGAGTAGCAATAACTCGTGGGAAGCAAAAGTTCACAGCACATTTGCATAAATACATTTGTATAATGTAAAATGTCAGCGACAGCATCAAGAACTCCATGTTTGCTATCCCTTTTTTACTCACTCTATCATTGCATTCTCTCTTTCTGTCACATATTGAGAGAGTATATTGTAATACAGTTGGTGCCGCGTTTTGCAACTTTTACAGCCATGGACATGCACAAAAAACACTGCGAGAGCCACAAGTATATCCTCTCTTTGCGCTCTCTTTGCTTTCCATGAGTTTTTTTTTTTTTTTTTGTTTTTTTGTCTTTTGGCAGTGAAATTGTATTGAAATTCATAACACATCTGATGCATAAATCGCCTGCAAGCTGGCAATGCAAATTTTACGCATTTCCTTTTTTTGGTTTTGTTGATGCCGGAGGCGGGAGTGGCGGCAATTGATTGAAGGATCATAAAGCGAATGCCTGCACGCAATACAATGATAAATTTATTAATTATAATTTCACTTTTCACATCATTTCATGCAGTAGGTCAAGTAACTTGTGAGTATCTGCAATACGGCAAATAATATGTGTTAAAGCTGCATTGTGTAGCGAGGAGAAGAAGGACTAATGTTTCTTTTTTGTTTTTTTTTGATAATTTTTCATCTAATTGGTTTTCTCAAAACAGTGCTTATTTGATGTGCCAGTCAAATATAGTCAAAAAATTATAAAGAAAATTTTATTAAATTCATTTCTCATCCATATGATATAAATACGCATATTCACAAAAAGATCTCTTTAATTTTAAAGCTTACATTTGTGATTCTTTCTAAAAATCCATTTGCTTTTATTTTTTTCTATAATATTTTGTTCTATTACGCAATAAAAGACAAACTAATTTTATTTATATTAAATTTTCGTAGCTCTAATAATATTAAATAATATTATTCTTATAATTAAACTGCTTATTATATATAAAAAAGCTTAAATAATATTATATTAGTTTACAAAACGTTCCATTTCCCACACTTATTATTTAAAATATAAAATTTTCATAATTATAAAAATATTAAAATAAATTTAAAATCTGGTTAATAAATATCAAATAAATAAGACCATATAAAATTTAATTACGTTTGCAAGTTAATTCAAAATATAGTGTTTTCTTACTTAATGACAAATATTCAATACTAAAATGTTAAATATTAAATATTTTGATAAGTTTTAATAAATTTTGTTATTACATTAGAAATAATAGAATATTACTTTAAATAAAAAATTAGCTTGCCAAATAATATGTAAGCACCAAATAAATATTTTAATAAATAATATGACTTATATAATATGTGACTTTCAATATTTTTATAACATTTTGACTTTCTTTTTGACGCCTGACTTGACATGCAAGCGAATAGATCAGACATCGTTAGTTCATAGTATCTTTACTGTTATGCTGCACTCCATCTGTGTCAGAATATTTCGTGGCACTTGTGCAACAAACATGCTGTTATTGTCTCTGCACGCTGCATGCCACACGCTTCCCTGCATTCTCAGTGGATGCACAATTTTGATGCATTACTTTCGACTTAACGCGTTGATTGTGAAATATGTATATAATGCACACCACATCCACTAACACACACACATACACATCTATGCATAAAATGGCAGCACATGGTTGCTGCAAAATGTTGCTTATGAATTATTATGAGCCACGCACGCATTTTGCAACATTAAATGGCACTAAATTTGTTGCTGTCTGTGCGTCTATTTGCAAATTGCGAGAGTGCAAAACTTTCCAAAATCCACCAACAAAAATGATGGGCCATTGGCCATATGCTCCGCTGGCCATTTATGACTGATTTGCTAGCTGGCTTCTTTTTTTTAGTTATAGCTACTGTATGTCTCTCCTTTTCTAACATTCTCTTTCTCTCATTTAGGCAACTCCCTTTGGCTAAGAGCCACAGTTGTTGCCACAGAGCTCCAATTCCACAGCACCAAACTTATTTCCAAGTGCATAATTCATTGTTTCTCCCACATTATTTTGCCTGTCATAAGTTGGAATTCTGTTCGCAGATACTTCTACGGCTGCATTTGCCACATACACACACACACAGCTGGTTGATGTTGTTGTTGTTGGAAATGTGCAACTAAAATTGGCTACAAGGCATATGAAATTAGTTCTGTTTGCTGACTCTAGTCGCAAGTTTGTGCTTTGTCGCAGCAACTTGTCAACGCAAATGCAAAACGCAGTTGAAATGCGGAATATCGCAGAATATTTAATTGAATTTATGTCCCCCAACCATGAGCAGAATATACTTGGCATGACTTTCTCAGCATTTAATAAACAAAATTCTGATGAAGCTACGCATAGCATAGAAATTTAAAAAAATTGTCTTTAATTTTCCCAGTTGGGTATCATTCTTTTTCTGGCTTACCTGCAGCCCCTTGAGGCAAATTCAAACTCGATTTGCACTCAAACTAAATGTGTTTGCTTTGCACTCGCAGGCAAAAACTATTGACAACACGACAGGCAGCTTCTCAAGCTTCTTTAGCTTTCAATGCGCCTCAGGATATGCTTGCTTATTTACATATTGCAGATGGTTGCCATTTTTGTAGAGACTCCTGCGTCACTGCCTCATGCCTGGGTCAACAATGCCATACACTCAATTATCTAAAATGTGCGCCATTTCGGTGCACTGTTCAAACGCTGCAAGGCATTTGGCAGCATTCTCCTGTTTTGCTCCACAACAACATCAATCACACACACTTGCAGGTAAACAGGAGTCGACAGGATAGCTGATTGTTTCGATAGTAGTAGTTATCCTTGCTGCGTTGCCACTTTCCACTTCCACTTTCTATTTGCCAGCTGCCACTTACCACTGCAACTGCCAATTTCAATAGCAAACAGACGGCAAATAAGTTGCCTCAATTTAAAACTTTCGCCTCTCTCGCACTGTCTTCAATTAAATCGATTAATTTGAGAGCAACAACAGCAAAATTGTTCTTCTCTACTGTGTTTCTCAATTAGCTTTCGAGCACATTCTCGATTTATTGCAGAACTATGCAATTAGAAATTCTAAACAACAACTAGAAATTGTTTTGCCTTAACTGCATTTCAGTTGCAAATAAAAACTTTCAATAATCACTTTAATAGTTTGACAATCATACAAAATAACAATGGTTGTTGTTTCCTTCCATACACAGTCTCAAATAAGTTTTGTAATTTTTTATTAAGATTTTAAATACTAAAACAAATACAATTCCTTTGAAAGTTAAACAAATATGCCATCAAATATGCATACAAAAAATCCTTTGTATGTGCACTTAATTGATTAATGTCGGTGCATATTTTTATATACAATTAATGCAAATATTTATTGTGACTTTCGTTTGCGATTCAGAATCACTTTAAGCCAAAATGCACTTATTTGCACTTCGCGCCTTGGCATATGCAACATTTTTTCGACATCAACATTGTTTATATAATGTCGCATAGAATGTGGCAAGTGTAATAAATATGTATGTTATTCCATCTATTGACAAAAGATTTTTTATTTTTGGCATATTGGATAGGGCAATTCAGCTGTTATTGTTGTTGCCAACTCGCAAATAAATTAAATGCAGTTGACATTGTTATAAAGCCTTGTTGCCAGTGAATTTGTAACAAATAGCAATTTGTTTAAGATAATCACATCAGAGACATGGGGTATCAGAAAGGGGCCCATAATTGAAGGCTTTCATGAGTATTACCAATACAATTAAGCGCATTAAATACGCACAAATGTCTCTACAATGGATGCATACAAGACTATACTCTCTCTTTCCCTGTCCCTCTTTTTCACTTTCACGCTCCCTCTTCAATGTGTGCTCATTGATCGCAATTGGATTGCAGATGGTCAATGAAAACCGTTTTTGAATGACCTACAAAGTGCATTTCCCCGCCCAATTTGCCCCATTTTCGTATGCCACAAAATGTGACTGCAACGCGCCTCGTTGTCCGAGAGCACACATCATGGACCACGCAGCAAATTTGTGGCCATTTTCACAGTTAATCTGTTGGGGCACTTACAAATTTATGGCAATTGGAATTGCCTTGTCACACACACAAGCACACGCTGATGGTATACTATACAACACCCCGGGGCACCGACGAATTGCCTGATTCAAATCTAAAATCAACTTAAAAAAAATGTACAGAATTTTCCCAGAATTGGGTTTTAACGTGGCACGCGGCCTTCAACCCAATCAAGGCCACTTTGACCTAATGACAGCTAAAAACATTCCAACATTCCACATGACCAAAAAAAAAAAAAAAAGAATTACTTCAAGTTTCCACAACGTGATTTGAGTTAAAAAAAATTTTAATTAAAATGAGGCATTTTAGGAAATTGCAAAAAAGAAAGCTTTTAATCAAGCATCTAATTAAAATGCTTGTACGATAAAAAGCTAAGCAAAGTCTGACCAAAATACACATACATACATACACAAGCACCCACATACAATTATACATATACACATTTCAATTTACTTAAATTGCAAAAACATTTGAACAACAAATGTGGCCCCAAGCAAAATCATAAAAAAAGATGAAATTTCGTAACGCATGCGAGAAAATCAACAGCAACAAAAAAAGAGGGAAAGTAACCAACAAAAAATCATGTAGCTAAACATAATTTGTTGGATACATGGGGAAGTCGAGAAGAGTATTTGCTGTATTTGTTGTTGTGTTTTTTCTTCCTCTCTTGTTTTTTTGTATAGTAGAGTTTTAGCACTAATCTCATATTTAACTGACAAATGCAAAATAGATTGAGTGGGTGTTGGAAGTGAGACAGTCAGTATCTTCCACGCTAAACGAATGCGCTATACTCTACACTGCAGTGGAGTAATCATATGAGCAACAGCTAGGAGTGTAGAGTATTGATTGAGTTGATTGAATATATATCTAAACATGCCACCATATAAGCAATAAGCTCAACTGTTGAGGCAGCACAAGCCACCATTAAATAACAGCTACAAATGTGAGAGAATCTTAGCTGACTTATTTGTGAGTGTATATGTGGCAAGACACATACACACAAGTATGTGTTAGTGTGTGTGTGTGTGGTGTCTGTTTGCGTGTGAGCTGGCATTAGGCAAACAACAACAAAGAAGCAACAGCAACTGAGACGCAAAAAAGTATGCTAACACAAAAGTCAACAAGAAGAAATCACAAAAATATACATAGACACACACACACACACACAGAAGCACACCCCCTCATGGAAAGATGGAAGTATGTATATTCAAAGCAAGCAACGAAAATTCAGTTGCTACACATGTGACCAAAAGGCAAGAGGGAAACTGTAGCCAACACTCAAAAGGAAGATGGGAAATACAAGTAAAAACGAAAATCTTGGCACACACTACAAACTAACTTGACCCAAAACTACAAGAACAAATACCAAAAAAGGCAGCAACAAACACAAAGCAAAGCTCAAAGAGAACCGAATGATGATGAGTATGGGGATGAAAAATACATATATGTACATACATACATACATGTGTATGTGGATGGAGTGAAAGTGAGTGGTCAGCTGCTGGCATATATGTACGTATGTGAAAGGACTTGCAAAGTGGGTGTGTATTGGCGTGAGTGTGTGTGTAAAATATAAGCTAAAAGGCGAGATCCTTGGAGAAACTGTTCATATTTTATGCGCATAGCGGCACATGTTTAAATTAACATAAAGCGAAATTGAGCCGCTGCCAGGGCGTGTCTAACGTTGACATTAGGCAGCATAAAATTCACACTCATATACCCATATATATATATATATAGATAGACTCAAAAATTCAGCACAAAAGTTGAATTTTATATACACACACACATACACTATATATAGGATATGGGTGAGAATGAGTGTGACGCAGATTGCCCGATTTGCCTGGCCAAAAAGGATTTTTACGCGGCCTTTTTACATCTACATATTTTTGGGTCAGGCACATAACTGTGCATGGCATAATAATGATGATGATGCGTGCCCAGTTTTAGTGGCAGTCAAAAAAAATTCAAGAATATATAAAAAAAAAAAAAAAAAAAGGATACACACAAAACGAGTCACAGCCGGCACAGGAATTCGACCACAGCATTCAGAGCACAGTGGTCAAGTAAAATATATGATATAAAATGCCAATAGAAATGAAAGTCGTAAGTTCAAATCAAAGCAAAGTATAATACATAATGCAGCCAAATGAGAGAAAAGTCAAAGGAAATCCGATTGGGAACGCATACACATACCGCAGGACAACAACATGGAAAATATTAACCAAGGATTTGACTTCATCAGTTGTTGTAGCGGCAACTTTAAAAAAGCTTTTAAAATTTGTGAATAGTTTATGCATTTATTTAAGTTAAATATTTGAAATTCTCTCATAAATCGAATTTGCGATTTTGTAATTCTAGATCAGATGGCAAATCCCTTTAAGATATCCTCAATTCTTGCACAACTTCATCACTTTTATATATCTATCTATCTGTCGTTGTCAATCTATTGACTGACCTTATCCCTACAAATATTGCATATAGCATCAAGTACTATATATAATATGTATGTAAGTGTGTCTCTGGGAATTTATCTTTTGATTAGGCGCGCTTGAGCGACGAACAAATTGTGTGCCCGACAATTTCCGGGAGGGGGTGAAAAAAAAGGACATCGAATTTATGTGCGCCCCCTTTGGCCTCAATAATGAGCACAAATTTTTGTCGATAATTCGGTTTTTCAGCATTTTCTGCTGAGGCTCAAGAAATTTTGTGCGGCTGCTGCGCTTCGCTGAACAGTCCCTCACTCATTTGTAATTCACTTTAACATAGTATATATACTACATAGTATATACGATTTATTATGAGATGCTGAGCAACAGAAAAAATATATAAAAACAGAAAATATATATATACAAAAAAAAAATGAAATGAAATGAAATGCCAGCTCATTGGATTATCGTTCGTTCGGTTCTGACTTTGATTTGCTTTTAGGGTATGAGCGAAAGTGGCAGAGAGAAGCTACAGGGAAGGTGAAAAAATACAGCCATAAATGTTAATTGCATGCCACACACACATGAACACACATACACACACACTCGACAGAGAGAGAGAGAGAGAGAGAAAGTGCCACATCAAACCAAGTCTCACCACATCACAGTTTAGCTTAACCACCCTGCGGGCTGACAGCTGTGCGGAATGAGTTTGACAATTATGTGACACACACACACATATACACACACACATACTTACACACTCCTACTCACACACTCATTCACGTGTACACATCCTCTCCCCTTCTCTCTCCTTCTCTCTCTCTGTCTTTTTCGCATATGACAATAACTGCCCTAAAGGCAAGGCCACAGGAATTTTTGTGGGCATCAAATTCATTAGAGCCCCTTCAAAGTGCCAACGTGCAGAATATGTTCCATCTCAGCTCCTCATCTCCATCTCCATCACCATTTCCATCTCCAACTCTCACCCAGATCCTAGCTTCAGCTACAGTAGAAACTTCAACGGTTGCCACTGACCATTGCTGATGCTGATGCTGCTCCTGCATGCAAAACGATGTTTTAATATGAAATTAGTTGAGTCCTTTGGTTTTCGGTTACTGTGCGTGACTCTCACCACTTCTCTCTCTCTCTCCCTCTCTATCTCTGTCTCTCTCCCGCTCTCTGTTTTGCTCTCTTGGTTCTCGCAAAAGTAAAACAAATACAAATTGCTTGCCATGTACTTATTTGGTCAACAAATGACATTGAAACACACACACATGTATATATTTTGGCTGACAAAGGAAGTGGGAGGGAGATGGATTTGGGGGGATTTGGGGGCCGGAGGGTAAACATATAGCCAACATTAACACAACTGTTGACTTACGGAACAAGAAACAGTTACGACTGCTCTTAACTCCACACTAACTTCTTGTCTCTTCAACTTGCAATCTCTCTCCATTTATCTTTCTATCTCTTAACTAGCATATATATACCCTCCTCACTTCACTTCTGAGACCATCAGTTAGGGAATGTTGCAAATAATGTGTATTCAATTGACTTTGAACAACAAAATTGGGTACAAAATATTTAAGATGAATGCATTCATAAAATCACTTTACTCGGAAAGCTTAACAAGGGAAATTGAAAATATCCATACATTCAAAATGCTCAAAAATTGTCTCCATATCTATCAAAAAAATGTTTCGAAGTAGTAAAGGAAAATAAACTTACAATCTTCAAAATGGCATAAATATGATAGGTGTTGACGCCACAGCTATTTACGCTTGTAAAAATCTTCCTGGACGGGCGGTCGTTCAGCGTATCACTTTCTGCGAGCAAGTCGACCGTCAAAAGGATCGAAGCTGGTGTTCCGCAAGGCAGTGTTCTAGGTCCGACTCTCTACTCCAGATTTACTGCTGATATGCCCAATCAATATGCGATCTCGGAGTTATAACACAGAGACGACAACATATTTCATGCCACGAGTGCACCACAAGAGTACTTGGACTCGTTTCAAGAATGGGCGAAGAAATAAAAAATATTTGCGTCAATGCTGGCTAACCTTCACCAATAGAGTCCACTGATTGGAGACAGGATTCAAAAGATAGCTAGCAAATACGCAGAGAGGCTAGAGTATCACCCAAACGCCCTTGCCAGACGTCAACACAGCGCTGGGTTAAGAGCCAAAAGAAGACTTAAACGATTCCGCCCTCAAAATCTCCCACAACGGATCTTGACGTAGTAAACTCCCAGAGCATCGTTCGAAAAGAAATTATCTTGGACCCCAATTCCTAATCAAGATTGTCTTAATTGTAAATATTTTAAATTTCCAACCAAAGTTTATCTAGACATAGTTTTACTTTTAATTATAAATTTCTCATTAGCTTAAGTTGCCACAAAAAGTAATAGAATACTATTCATCTGTAATCAATATTTAAAATAAATACGATTAATAAGAAAAATAAATAAATATGATGAAAATCGGAACAGTGAGTTAGTTTTAATGATTATTTTTCAAGACTTGACCAAATTTCGAAATATCGAAAGATGAAAATTTATTACTGTGAGTTTCTGTCAAACTTTGAAGTGCCATAACTTGATCAATTTTCAATGATCTCAAATTTTTTTTTGCTATTTTTAATCTTAAAAATAATTCTGCATTTAAATTACTTTCAATTTTGACAAATGTTAGTCTTTTCAGTTTGCTAACAAAATTGCCATTAAAATTCATTAAAAATATCGTAGATCAAGAAAATATATCTTAACTCACATTTTAATATAAAAAATACATAAAAATTTTTGAGTGAATCTGTTTGTTTGTAATTTGCTGACCTTAATATGTGTAGAAATAGCTACAATAAATTCAGGGGTGTGGAGATGGAGAAAAACTTTAAATAATAGGGCTCAAATATTGAGAAAAAATCACAATTCTTGGTATTATTTAGCTTTCAATCACTGTTCAACCGTCTCCTCATATCAATCGATATATTTGTAACCGAGTCACAGGAACATAGTCCAAGCACCAAAACACTCAACAAAATATAATACACAAACACACTCATACACACATAACACACACACTTGGTTGTGCTTCACATGTCAAACGCCAGGCAGCTGAAGTTTTTCAACTGTCAATTAAAAGCGAAACTAATTAAACTTTGCAGAAAAGCCGAGACGTGTAATTAATCGACGCAGAAAGTGAACGCAAAAGCAACGAAAAGAGAGAGAATATGAAGGAGAGTGAGTGAAATAAGAGGTGAAAGCATACGCTTAAACTTTAATTAAACTTGTGTGTATATAACAATAACAAAAACTGGCATCGACGATGACAACAATTATTAATCAATTTACGATTGCGATTGAATTAACTCAAGGGATATTGTCAAATAACAATTGTATATAGGTATATAAATATATATATATATATATATATATATATATATATATATATATATATATATATATATATGTGTGTGTGAGGAATCAAATGATGTGCCAGTTGTTAACTTATTTGTGGCATTTCACAACACTGCTTAGCTTAGTCACACCAATCGCATTGTCATCTCGCCATTCCTCCGGTTCCATCATCATATCCGCTACCGTTTCGCCACATAAATGACAAAAGCGCTAAAAACAATATGGCGTCACTTCCGGTGCGCATTAACAGCTGTTGTGTTGTTGGCCATGGTTTAGGCCCAGTTGCCAGTTGCAAACTCATGCTGAATACGCCAGCTTAACGTATCATCATCATTGTCATTGTTCTCATTGTTGTTGATTGTTGTTATTTTACGCCATATTTGTTGCTATTGTTTTTGTTTCTCTTGCTGTTGTTGTTGGTGTTACTGTTGCTGTTGTTGCTGATATTGTGTTTGGCATTTAGGCAGTTAAGGCATCATCATCATTAACAGTCGTGGGCGTTGGCATCGGCATCGGCCACAAAACGATTTGATCGATATACTTACACCTTGCAGTCATATATATATATATATATGCATCGTTTTAAATTCGATTGGAGCACAGTTTGGACATCCAAACACAAATTAGATTAATGACCTGGGCGTTTTTCCTGAAGTGTGAGACGAAGGATCCGGGGTAATACCAAATAGCCAAAGTACTCATTATGCGTTGCACGAGTTCGATTTGATGCTCATTTAGTCGTTTGTCTGCTTCGGATACTCTCTTTTTTCTTCACCTTACTATCCATCTCTATCTGTCTCTCTCTCTATCTCTTTTTCATTCTCCTTTCTTCCAATCTCCTTTCTGTCCATTGGTATCTGTGGCTTTCTCAGTCTCACTCATGTTGTTTCACTCACTTGGTTCACCGCAATAATTGGAAAAGTTTTCATTTGAACGCCATCAACGACACCAACAACAACAAGGGGGCATTCCACAACAACAGCAACAACAGCAAATTGCGGTTTACAACAGCAATGACAACAACAACAAGAACAACAACAACGACATCTACAAACAACGAACAAGAAAGAAGCAGCGCTATCATCGTCATCGTTGTCTTCATCGTCGTGGTCGTCGTCGACGTCGTTGGCGAAAAGTCATCAAAAGGCAACTAAAGGTTGACGCAGCTCGTCCTGGCCATTGGGTCCTGGCTGAACTTTTTGCGGCCATCGCACGCTCATGGATTTGGCACGCAACGGACCACGAAAATGAAACGAAACGAAAACACTTTACAGCTCACACACATAGACACAGACACACACACAGGGACAGGGGCTGGGACTTTCAGAAGGATACGAAAATCGTAGTAAATGGAATGCCGGCCGATAGAGCAAGGGTTGCATCCTGGACACTCAGCAGCTGCCACAGTTGCAACTTGATGCACTATCTCCAGCTGCATGTTTCGATCATCATAAGAGGCATGGAATATCAAAATATTTAGTTATTATATTTGATAAATATTGAAGATTATTTTTTTGTGAAACTATTTAATTATCAATTATTAACTCTGAATTCCTTAAACAACTTATATAACATTCTAAATATTTGAAAGTATAAACATACTTATAAAGAATGCTTGCATTATTTTTATTACAATACGTTTATTGTTTACTTTTTTCCATTTTGTATTCAGCTACATTTATAATAAAAAATAATTTGATTTCATATCTTCTAAGTCTAACTTTATTATTTTCAAATTATTTAAATTTATAGGTATATTAATTATCAAGTATTTATCAAAAGGTTACACATGGAATAATATATGACAAAAATGATCAATTATGGGGATAAGTTAAAATTTATATTTTTTAGCTGTGATTTATCACACTTTCATTATTTCCATAGATAGTTCACCTAATAAATAAATTAATATTTTCAGAAATATCACTAATTGTGGTTTAATTTGAATATAGAATATTTAATTGAATATTAAATTAAATATTTAAACAAATTTGCTGATTCTAAAACTCATTGATCCCTAAAATTAAAAAAAAATCAATTTAGAAAAATGTTTTTGTTAATTAAATTTTACGCAAAAGCAATTGTTTGCGAACTTTTAAAATACCAAAAGCTTTATTAATGGCATATTGCATAGTACGTTTACAAATATTTTCACTAAAATCTAAAGGGTTTTTTTGATGAGAGTATTGCGAAGTCATTTTATAGGAATGTTTTTTTTTCGATGCTGCTGAGGCATGCAGTTTGCCTACAATGATTTAAGTTTTCATTATCGACCAAAGTCCGCACAATCCACACACACACACACACACACACACACACTTTCTCGTTGACTATCTTCCCCCTGATTCCATCTTAACTCTTCTATTCTCCCTCTCTCTCTTTCTCTCTCTTTGTGGTTCACTATTAGCAACCCTGGAATTGTCTGCCTTATGAGAGAGCGTTGCATGTGTGCAGTTAAATGTGAAAAGTTCCATTTCAACTGGATTACATCGTTTATCCTGGCAAACAGGCATGCACAGAGCCACCGACAGGGAACGAGGCAGCTTGGCCAGGAGGAGGCTGTAGGCATAGAAGGCAGCTTGGGAGAGGGACAGACAGAGTGAGCGAGAGAGAGAGAGAGATAATGTGAGAGTCTGAGAAACGCTTTCGATCGTTGCAGTCACTGGCGACCGCGTTGCAAATGCATTTTCGACGCGCTTCGAATGCGACGCCAACGATGCCAAGCCGAAGTTCAACCAAGAAAACCAATGAAAATGTTTGCCCAAACTTCCAGGACGAGGACGAGGACGAGGACGACCCTTGACTACTTTGCAACTCGTTGCTTGCCACAGAACATATCACGATTTTTGTTGTGGCCAACACCGGCAACAGGCAACAACTGGTCGGCCATACTGCTTTTCTGTGGTATTTGTTATAGCAAATGCTAATGAAAAGTTCCCCGTTGCATGTTGCACGTTGCCCGTTGACCAGTGGCAGTGGCAGTGGCATTGGCAGTTGCTTGTTCCTCGTTTGCCAGTTGTCAATTTGCCAGGCTCTGCTGTGAGTGGGTTGTCGTCATCGGTTCATGGCCAAAAAATGGCCAAATACAAGGAAAAAGTTTGTCATTTGAATTTGTGTCTCTGTTGCCACATGTGCCGTGCACCATTTGTTGACCAGCACCGTTGCTCCACAGCTAATTTGTGCTAAAGCCATGCCCGAATGATTCCAGCCATGCCGAACACCATGGAAGGAAGGCATGGGCATGGGCAGAAGAGCATGAGCAACATCTGGTGTCGCTGCTGATTAGCAACTTTCCCAACTTTTCCTCAACTTTGTCTCTTTGGTTTCTGTCGATTTAATATGGTGTATGTAGGCGCCATAGCAACCAGCTTTTGAATGTGTATGTGCCTAGCATCTCACTAGAAGTTCAACAAATCTCAGACAATTCATTTATTGACTTTTGATTTATATTGAAATTTAATTTAATTTAATTTGGGTGTGATGCCGAAGGTGGGGTTCTAATTACAAAATATCTCTCACTGTGTTGTTATGATACAAATATGTTTGTATGGGTCCAGCACTTAATTAATAAATAAATAAAAAAAAAAATAAACATCGATTATAGTAATTTTTTATCAAACATAATATAACAGAGAATAATAAAATAAAATAAAATAAAAAAATAAATAATAAAATTTACTAAAATATACAAAAAAATATTTTTTCTATTACAGAGTTTTTTGAATGTGATAGTTTCGTTGACAGGAAGAATGTAATGTCGGTCATATCGAAAAATAAGACTCCACATATACGAAATGTTTGTTGAAAAATGTAAGAAAAGAATTTTGAAAAATTTCGAAAAGTTAATATAAGAGAAGGTGAATTACTAAATCTATTAAATAAAATAAAAATAAATGTTCTATAAGAAATCGACATTATTTTTAAAACATTGAAAAAGAATCACAATTCAAAACATTTTTATTTTAATAATAGATATCTATGATCAGTAAAATTGCCACTTAATGTAACAGAATGCATATAGATTAATAATGAGATTATTTTGTCAAAAAATAAAGTAAATTTACAATAAAATATCGATTTTGTTTTTTAAAATAATCAAAAGATCTATTTACAAAATTGATTTTATTAACTTTGTTTAAGTATGATCAACTTAAAGTAAGATGCTTAATTTGCAGCAAATCACAATCGATTTTTTTCATTTGAGGATCAAAATCAAATTTGTTTCCATTGAACTCTATGTTGTAAGTTTAGGTCCTTTATACTTCTACTGATAGGATATTTGCTTGCCATGTTGCAGGACTAAATTTTGTGGCTATAAAGCAGCTTAGTAGCTGAACTCAAGGGAGTTTGCAGCAGTTGCGAGAAGATTTGCTTATGCAACTTCAACAGTAACAACTGCAACTACAACTACAACAACAAATGCAACAACTACAACAACATTAATGGGAAAGGAGAGTATGATGAGAGCCAAGCAATTTAGTTGAATTACCAGTGAAACAATGGCGACTGTTAATTGGTTTCCTTTGTCCTCGACTCAAGCCAGTACCAAGTACCAAAAGTAGCAAGTGCCGCATCCTGTGGATGTGACTATGTGCAACTGCAGCTGAGTGGAGATGTTGCAATGTTACCATTACAGTTATTGCTGGCCAGAAGCCTGGGGCAATAACTGTGTGTGGCACTGTGGTAATCGCTGCTGTTTGCCAATTGCTGCAAGAATTTGAAATTGTCTTTGCCCAGGCAAATTTATTAAACAAACAAAGCGAAGCCAACTCCAAAAACCAGGTCTTAAATGCAACCAAAGATTGCCACAGTTTCAGCTCCAGCTTCAGCTTCAGCCTTGAAGCCAAAACTCTCCCCCTCTTTTTAGCCACGTCTTCTATGCACACTATACAACAATTTGCATATTGCACTAACTAAGCTAAACTCTACATAGTGTCCTGTCCACTGAGTCCACTGACAACTAGAAGCTTGCCCAGTTCCTAATGAATGACAGAGAGAGAAAGAGAGAGGAAGACCGGAGGCAAGTGCAGACTGTGCACCATTGTGGCAGGTCTTATCTTTATGATGTCGCATAACTAAATGACCAATCAGTGAATCTTCAGCTGACAAATGAATTGCTCGCCAACAGCTGCTCCAGCTACTCCATTTAAACTAAGACCCCCTTCCAAAAAGGATGCAACTCATCAAATTTTGATGTTACTTTCAGTTTAAAATGGTATTCTTTCTGGAAATGTTTCTAAGACAAGTCAATAATGCAATTGATTTTATACTGTTGTTAAATGCAGGCAGACGACAAGTGGCAACAGGCATCCCAAATAAGATTGCAATTGTTCAAAGTTGTCGCTCTTGAAAATATTCCTATTTGCATATTCAGAAGTTTTTTGGCTTTTCAACTGAAGAGTTAGAGAGAGGAACATTTGTTCTGGGCTGTGACTGCCTGTTGGCCATGGCCATAAGTCAATAGACGAGTGTTAAGCTGCAAAACGGCCAAAGTTTTACATTCCCCCTTCGCGGGGCAGCTGAAAGATGTAGCCAGAATTTGTGAAGGATTAGGTAAGGGGGATCATTTGAAAAATGAACTTGGCTGTGAGGAAAGGCTGCTGCTGCTGCTGCTGTCACTATGGTTGGGGCATAATTTGTCTGGGACAAGTTTATTGCAGCGCATAAATCGGGCACGCTGATGGATATTGTGAATGGAATTGGAGGCTTTGCTTGAATGACGCTGATGACAGCAGCCCCAACATATACCGAGTACAAAAACGATACTGAAACCAGCACAGAAAATGAAATTGAAACTGGAACTGGAACTGAAACAGATGCAGATGATATTGTAAATCAATTATGATTAAGGCTCATTACAGTCACAATGCACGCGCCCTCAATGCCAAGCACTAAATACAAACTTATTGGCAGCCAGAAACCCACAAACTTGTGCGGAAATTGCTAAGCTGTCCATTTCAGTCTCTCTTCCTCTTTCTCAACTACCCCTCTATAAATCTATGTATTTGTGTGTGTGTGTGTGTGGAAGCTTATGTATGGAGTGTGCGTGCGGTTACGCCCACGTAATGACAATGATTTGCTCTGCCATCGATTGTAAACGCTTACAGTTCAGTTTGTAATGATGCTGCCTGTTTGTAATTTCAATGCGTTGCACCAAATTCATTCTCACACACAGACACACATTTATATATATATATGTATATATATACACACACAATGGCAGACAAAAACAATAGTTGTAACTTGGGGGCGTTTGGCCACAGAATGATAGATTGAATGGTGGTGGCAAAGGAGCATAGCGACGAGGGTTTATAATTGAGAGAATAATTAGATGAGTGTAGTCTACTTCTAGGAGTATACTTCTCTATCTGCTTGCATGTGTGTATGTGTGTGTGTATATAATTGTTATATCTCTTATATGTATGTACATATGTGTGTGTTAAGCTCTTGCTGAATGTAATTGCGTTGTTCTTAATGAAGAACTAAACTGTTTGAGTGTGAAATAAATTGTGTTAGAACCATCATGTAACAGCTGCAAATAAAGAGAACACAATTTCAACACACATTCAGATTTTCAATACACTTAATTTAAATTGCCTTATTTGTTGGTATATACAAAATAAATTCAAATTTTTTGGAAACATTTTTAAATGAAACTCAAGGTTTACAATGAATATGAAATATATATGTTATGTTTATATAAGCATAGTTGATAAATGTAAAGATTCTACACTTACTAAAAACAAGAGATAATTGAGTTAATTAAAACTCTGAATATTTGTATTTATTCTTCATTAGACATATATAGACATATATATGTATGTAGTAATCATTTTTAATCGTCGATTTAATTTCAATTCATTGATGTGATCAATAATTTTATATTTTGGAATTTTTAATTTTTTATCTAAAAAATCAAATCCATATATCCAGAGAATTTAAATTGCAATTAAATTAAATATACTAAATTTGATTTAAGTTGATAAAAATATTCATATACTAAATATTAAAGACTTTCATTCTTAGACAGTTTTCATGCCGCAATGTTGCTTCTTTTTTGTGCTACAATAAATATAAATAAATTTTTACTTTCATTATTTTTTTTTTAAATACAAAATAAAACTGAATACAATCAAAATGTGTGAGAGTAAATGCTTTGAACATAATGACAGCGTCAGGTTTCTCTCTAGGAATAGAGTGGCAGGGTGGGACTGTTAGGATGGACTCCTATATATGTCTCCTGTATTATTTAGCTTGCGTTTATTTCTCTTTCAATATTTGTTTTGTGCGCAAAAAGAGACAAACTTGAACTGAGACTCTGCGACTGAGACTCTGACTGACTTTGTGACTGTCGACAGACAACTGGGTAAATGAATATGTGCAACACACACTCAATACATAACAGACATATATACATTCAATTTAGAATATATATGTGTGTGTGTATATAGGTGCGTAAATGTTGCATTGTATGTGTGTCTTGCCTTGTATATAAATGCCTACTTATAACGACATTTAATTTCAAGGCACGCGCGCACAGGACGAACTAAGGCCGAGCTTGTTGTGTCTGCAATATTGAATATTGTGGCACACACTCACACACCCTCTCATACACGCACACACACACACACTACACTGAAAGATACTGCGAGACGCGTAAGCACACGCATACGCATACATAAGTAGGAGCTGTAGGGCGCAAGGAGCGAGCGAGTGGGGGGGGCGGGCTGTAAGCCACATTTGCACCTACACAAAGACTGCTTATTTAGTGTCAGGCTGCTGTGCCGCATTGTTTGCTCAACGGTTGCCTCCACACATCTCCACAGGCAGTCAATTTATTTGCAACACATGCAGCGGCAAGTGGCAAGTGAAGAGCGGCGGTGGCAACATCATCAACTGAAACTACTGTCCATGTGCTGCCCATGTCCTGTCTTTTCACCTTAATCCTGGCCGATATTTGGCTACTCGCTGCCAACTGGTAACTGGTAACTGGTAACTCGTGACTAGTGGCCAGTGGCTGTTGCCTCGTGACTGGCTGCACATAAATCTCTCACGCAGCACACATAATTATCCAGTCAACAAACGCTAAATAGCCTCAAAATGAATGGAATTGGACTGAGAGAGAGAACCGCCTCTGTCAGAGATTAGAGGTCAACAGCCACGCCTCCAATGCGGTCATTACTACTGCCCAAATAGATATTCGCGATATTTAGCTCTTTGGGGTATTCTCCCCTCAGTTTCGGTTTAGTTATCATCATATTTGAAAACTGCAGATTTCGAAATCGAACTGTTTGTGTCCAATTTATTTCTGTTACCGAAATATGTATGTTGATTCCGACGAAAATATCAGAAAAATGTTCTTTTCTATAAACCGGTCAAAATGCGTTCATCTAAACATCAAAAAGTCAACAATAATAAATATCAATCGATTTTCAAAATTTTTTCATGTCCATAACTGGATTTCATCATATTTTAACACTGAATTCAATTTTTGTTCATATCGGCAATATCAAGTTATATTTTTTTTCCAGAGAAACCTTATTTTCCATAGAAATCTCTTGATAAAAGTCGAAAAAATGATAATTTTGAAATAGAAAATTTTTGTGACCAATCGATTTCTGACAGTAAAATAGACATAAAAAACATTACTTGTGTTGCTTTAGGCCAACCATTATTGAAATCATGCCCAAAATAATGAAAATTTGTATTAAAAATTGCTTTCTAAAAAATTGTATAAAACGGGTTCTTCTCAAACTTTAAACAGCCATATGTTTGTTAAATATCAATCGATTATCAAATTTTTTTCGAATTCTAGATATGTTTATTTTGGCAAACTTTACATTTTTAAATTTATTTTTTCTTATTTTTATACAAACACCAAATTTTAGATTTTAAATGACTAATTTTTTAGTCTGTTTGAATTAAATTGTTGTTGTTATTCTGGGACGCTATTAACTATAAATTTTGGAAGTTCTTTATGTTTCTTAATGAGTACAGGGTATAAAAACAACAATACAATGAAGTTAAGTACACAAAAAAATTCACCACAAAAGTTGTAAGCAGGAGTGAAATTGAGAAAGAGAGCTACAGAGAGAGAGAGAGAAAGAGAACTAGAGAGAAAGAGAGAGAGTTGGAGAAAAAGTGTGCGTTGTATTTAGAGAGGGAAGGAATGAAGGGCAATAAGTATGAAGGAAAAGTTGTGAAGGCAAAACGCGAGGCGAAGGTTCAGTGAAGTTGGCAGAGTTTTTTTTTTGCCATTGCCAAAGCAAATATGCAAATTGTTGATTACCAACTTTTGTTGCAGTTGCCGTAGTTGGTGTTTATCTTGATGTGGCTGCTGTTGCAGCAGCTCTTCATATAAATATTTAAGTATCTTAGCATTTTAGTAGCTTGTTTTTGCCTGGCATCGGCAGCGACAACGTCAACGACAACAAAAGCGGCAGCGGCATTGACAGTTCCTGACGAGAACCCTCAAACACAATGGGAAACTGTCTAAATTAGACTTTGAGTATTTTGCATATTTAATTGAAATTGCATTTCTTAAATAACTCACTGTCGTTTGCACAGCTGACTAAGGCAAGCCAGAAAGAGAAACAAAGATAGAGAGAGGGATGGGGATAGGGAAGTGTACATGGTTTTTATTTGTGCATTCAACAACAATTTGCCAAAAGTACTTGTACATATATGTGTGTGCGTGTGTTTGTCTATTTATTTAGTTTTATAAGAGTTTATTCAAGTGCATGTCTTACCCAAGGCTTTGTTTGTTTATTTTGCCCAACACACATAACATACAGCAACAACAATAATAACAACAACAACAACAACAACAATAACAATGACAACAAAACCGAAACTCATTTGCAATTTGTTTAATCAACACTCGACGCACACACAGTGGGAGAGAGGGACAGGGAGAGATAGAAAGGGATAGACTTACTTACGTGGCAAGCCGCGTGTACCAAAAAAAAAACTTCTCTCTCACTCTCTCTCTTGTACTCTCTCTCGGCAAAGTCAAATAAACATGCTAATTAAAAGGCAGCCAGAGCCAAGCTCCGTAGGATCCCAAAACCGAAACCAAATCCAAGCCATAGAATTTTGACCTAATTTAAAAACGCAGCACAATGGGCGCAAAAATTCAATTGCCATAATTTAAAATTGAACAGGACATGTGCAATATTATTTCTTTACGTTTGCAAAAAAATTTACAGAAAAACAACTAGTGAAAATCGTGAATATCTCAAAAAAAAAAAAATAATTAATTATATTTACATATGAACTACATAATTAATTTAATTTGTTGATCAGTTCAATAGTATTTATTTACTTTTACAAAAAATTAACAGAATAACTAAGTTAAATTTTTAAATATTTCAAAAAATGAATAAGTACGTATATTTACATATGTATAAAATATTTAATTTATTTAATTTTATTTATATTATTTTATTTTATTATAATTAATTAAATTATTTATTTATAAACAATTATCCGCGGTCTACTAAAACTCCTATGACTAAGTTAAATATAAAATTAAATTATTAAAAATTTTCAATATTTAATGATGATTACTGATTTTTTAATTTGTTAAGAATGTATAAAATTATTTGCTTTTTATTAAAATTTATTTGAATTTCAATTTTAAATTTTAAGCAGTGAATACTATGTAATTTATTCTTTTTTGGTCTAAGCTTAACTGATGTCCATCTAAATGAGGCTAATGAATGCCATTAATTCGCCAGGTAATGCAATACTGCACCTGGGACTTGCAAGTCGATTGAAATCGGATTAATAAATGAGTGGGGAGCTGAAAAATTCAATTAGACACGGCTGTGTCCGCTGGCAACTGCCAGCTTAACTACCAGCGATTTTTCTGGCTTTAATGCAATTACTTATTTTACGCCCAGTGCCGCTGCCACTCCCATATCCGGATGCGGCCCGCTGACAAAACGGACACTTGCCTTAATACAGTGCGGAAAGAGAGCAACTGCTGCTGCTGCTGCAACATCTCGTTTTTAAGGCTGACATGTTGTGGTTATGCAACTGATGTTGCAATGTGGAGAGCTATTGATTTATGTCTGCAGCAAGCGGCTCAATTGACAATTGAAGGACGAAAAGTGGCCCAATGCACCACCAGCACCACCACCAGCACCACCAACAACAGCATCAGCAGCAGCCACTCATCGAATTGGCAAAGTGACCCTCAAAAGAAGCACATCGCTTCTGAGTTGTTGAATTTACTGGGGGAAAAAAAACGAAATTGGTTATATTGAAGCCAGATTTCAGTTGGCAATAAGGCTATCAATTGATTGGCAACTGAATCAAATTTCATGGCTCAAAAATTGTAATTTAATGTTCAAGAGATTTTCTCAATGCAAAAATGGCATGAAGGGAATACATATTTAACTGATGCTCCTCAAGTAGCTCTCAAGTGAAAATTCTACAAGTGCAACTGATGCTGACAGTCTGAGTTCATCAATTGAAATTTACAGCACTTTGTACAAAAAAAAGGCTTTAGGTTTATAACTAGCATAAGTATGATTTTATGCAATTTAAATATTTAATTGTAATCGCATTCTAATTAAGCAATTCAAATCCAAAAGTTTTGCCATCGTATATGGTACTTGTTATTATTTCTATCATCTTCATAACTACATATATCGTACTGCTTCTTTCTTTCTCTCTCTAAATATATATTTCTCTCTCTTTCGAATTCTCTTGGCTTACAGCAGCCTTCTGCCAAAAGTGCAATCAACCGAGTTCAGTTCGTATTAAGAAATTATCAGTCCAAAAAGTTGGGCGAGCAAAAAGGTAATTAGAGGCCATGCAAAACTTGTTCCAGGCTAAAACAGGACACACACTTATTTGTATCAGTGTAGGTGTGTGTAGTTGAGGGCATGGGTGTGAGTATTTGAGGTTGCTGCCAAAAACTCTGCAAATATTCATGTGAAAACATATATAGTTTAATGACTTGCAAGTAGTATGGAAATACACATATATATATATATATATATATATATATATACATACAGCAGGTACTTCTTGCAACGCCTGCAACAATTTTTGGCTCAATTGGTGGCAGGCTGTGCGTGCTGCAGTTGTTGCTACACGCAAAGCATTGCAAGGATTTATTTTTTATACCCTGTGCTTTTTAAAAAGATCAAAAATGGGTATTATAATTTTGTGTAATTGTGCCTATCAGGGAGAAGGTGTCGATTCTGATCCCATTATGTATATATATTCTCAGTATTAGTAGATTTCAACTAAGCCCTTTCCTTTTATACATCTATTTGCCTTAGTGCCTAGATCTCAGAAAGTCAGACCCACAAATTTAGTATGTAGACTCCAGTAAATCATACGCTGGTCTCATTATTTTTCTTGCATTTTCTCAGATACAATACATTCTTCGACACTAAATGGAGAAATTTGTGTTTTTTAAGTTTTTGTTTAACGTTTTTTCCAGGGGCATATTTAAATTTCAATTTCCTTATGTGCACGTCAATTTTCCAAAAAATCTTACATAAAATGTAAACAAGACTTTCGAGAAAATTCTCAAATTTTTTACTAAATGAAAAATATTTCCAATCGACATGTAATTTTGTGTAAAGTGAAAGTAAAGGATATCTTAATGAAAGTAAAGGATATCTCTCTGTCGAGCACTCTCAACAACACTTGTAGATTTTTTTTAGGTGTTTGGCATTAATTATAAACCACTTAGCAAGAAGTCAAAAGTGCGATGGGAAAAATTGCTTTATTACAGCAATTGTTTTTGAAAATACAGTTGAAATCGTTGTTGAAAATATTGTTGGTAGTTTGTTTGTCGCTAAATGTAATCAAGTTCAAATGGTTGATAGTTTGGCCTTAAATCACAAGACATTGCTTTATTGCAGTGGCAATTTCAGCGGCTGGACTAAAGGTATGACCTGAGAGGGGTAATCCTAAAGGATAACATAAAATAGGATGAAAAGTAAACATCGTAATGTGTATAGTGGTAGAATCTATGCCCAGACAGGCACATTATGCAACAAATGCGTGTTAATGGCCAAGTTAAAACTTTTCCAGCTAATTATCGACAGTTTGCTGTAAAGCAGCTAAGCGCCCTGAGCAGCTTTTCCTATTTGGGTCATTTGCTTGTTTTGGGCAGGCTCCGTTTCCTCATCGTCTACTGGCATCGTCTGGTATATTTGCACTGCTCCAGTTACTATTTTGGTGGGTACTCAAAAAGTTGAGAGCCGATTTAACTTTAAGCTTTTGCTAAACTTATACATACGTATACATAGTTATGCAAAAGTTAAAAATAATTAAGCGTATTACGTATACGCCATGTAGCTAATGTGGCGCAAAATATAATTTCCTAAAATTTGACTCTTTGAAGTGGAGTTTTTGCTTAACTAACATAAAGAGTATATTTGTTAGAATCGCACACAATTTGGCTTCTCATCATAAATTTATAGAAAGCTTATCAAACCAATTAACATTTAATTATCTGAATTCAATTATTGCCTTAACAAAAATTTTATGATTTCTGAAACGATTTCCGAAAATTTATGCCCATTTAGACATTAGTTTATTTGCATAATATCGATATCGAAAACATTTGATTCTTCATTAGGAGACCGCATCTACTGCAATTAGCAATTCAATTTGATTATGCGTTGGAATTTCCGAATTTCCCCCAAATGAATTTTAATGAAATTTCTAAATACCTTGCCTTGATTAGCCTGATTTTACCTTTGTGTTGAGAGTCGCATCAGTGTCTCCATAAATGCCCATCATTTTTGACTTGATTTGTTAAATTCAGTTCAAGGAACTCTCGCCACTCTCAATTTTCATTTTTAATGCAAGCCACCAAAAGTGCTGAGCAAATAGCCATTTTAATTGAAAAATATTTACCCTCACTAAGTTCAAGTTTGGAGCGTGTTTGACAACTTGACGCGTCTCCATCGTGACATTTGCTATACACTGCAAGAGAAATATTGTGCTGGGAGCCAAGAAAACTCTATTTAATTAGTGACCAGGCTGCCTACTTTTGTCGCTGTGTAAACTTCAATTAATATGCGAATGAAATCCGCTTAGACAAAAAGTGGCTGTGGCAGTGGATGTGGCAGTGGCAGCAATCAGGGCAAGAGCAAAGAGCCGAAAACTGCCAATCAAGCGAACCATGGGGAGACCCAGACCCATAAGAAGGACCCGCTCATTTTCCATATCCAGCAAATTTAACAATCCCCTCCCAGCAGCCCAGAGGCAACCCCCTCAGTGATTTGCGACATTTTGTTATTTTCGCTGATGCTGTTGCTGTTGCCACTGCTGGGAATGTTGCCACTGTTGCCAATGCCGATGCCGACGCTGTTGCAAAGCCGACACTCGATTGAATGAGCGAACATTCAAGTACACTAATTAAGATCAAACGCTTTCTGCTCGCAGGGAAAATGAGATTCTATCGGCTGGGCGGGCCATTGTTGTATATCCACGAATATTCATATATATGTATGTATATATGTATGTATATCATATTAAAATCACATAATGAAGTGTCAGCGAAACTGACGATAATGACGTAGAAGCTCCATCTCTTTTTACCTCCATTTCTCCATCTGCCCCTCTGTGCCCTTGACGAACTCTAATCAAAGATTAACGTCAAAACTTAAGATGCGAGTGTTCAATCAAAACCCTCGACTCTCAATTGAAGTGTATATACTCAAATCTCATTCCACTGTCATCGTCCTCATTGTTGGTATTTTGCGTGCCTTTGTCAATTACGGTGGCGCCAGGACCCATCAAAAGGTAAGAAGCGCCTTAAAGTGGTTGCCCTGACAGCTCAGAGTAATTAATAAAATGTAAGTACGTTTTTTTCTTTTCTCCAAAACTTTCTATAGCTCTGTATCTGTGTGTGTTTATATGTGTATAAACTAATTAAATCCTCTTAATAAACTTAATGGAATGCCCCCACAATGAAATTCAATGACGCTCACAAACCAATGAGCTGTATGTAATGCAATCCCCAGTAAAAGATTATGCACTATAAGTAAATATCTGTTCGCATTTCATTGTCTTGTTTTATGAAACGCAGCTAAATTCTGTAATTAAATGAAATTCCATTTGTGCTTTTACTTTTGATAAATGTAATTCAAGACATGCTTGCTTTTCAACTACTAATTAGTATTAGATAATTAATACGTTATTAAATACGAGATTTCAAAGCAATTGAAACTATTTTTTAAATCACAATTATGCTAATTGGGGTTGATCTGATTAATTAAAGCAAATATATTGTTTTCCTCGTTCTCTTTAGTTGTATTTGAATGGATGTAGTACTTTATTAAAAATTTTGATTTTAAAAGATCATCCTTCTCAGAATTAGTATATATCAACCGTTTAATTAAAAATTTAAAAAGCAATTAAACGGAAGACAAGATTTAATAACCACAACCCAAGCAAGTCGGAGTGCGAAAAAATGGGTTAAAATTTCATAAATTTTGCACAATATATGAAGCCACGTTGGACAGCAAAAAAAAAAAGGAAAAGAAAAAGAAAAATGAAATGAAAAACACCCAAAAAAAAAAGAAGAGGTAAATGCGAATATGGTTGAGAGAGGCGACATGGTTGCCCTTTATGAAGCATTTTTTGGTATGTGGTGTAAAAGACAAGGCACCGTTATGCACTGAAATGTATGAGGAATGAAATTGTTGCGGCGACGGTAACACACACACTCAAACACACACGCACATACACTTCCATATGACGAAACACGCTGAGAAACATCAATGTCATGGTAAACAGCAAGACAGGACGGATGAGATGGAGGCAAGCTGGTCGAGTGGAAATGGGAAACTGGGATACTCGGAATACTGGGTATGCTGGGAATAGGGGTTGTCAGTAACGTCGCCAGTTTACCGTTTCCTGCAGTCACTCGACTGATTTAAAATGTTACCATTATTTATACACGTTGCCCAGGCTATATAAACAGCAGGGGCAGCAGCTACCCTATGCGTTTCTCTGCTCTGCTCTGCTCCCTTCACGGACGTGTATCCTTGGGTGTGAGTGTAGTATGTGTGGGTGTAGTATGTGTGAGTGTAGTATGTGTGAGTGTAGTATGTGTGAGTGTAGTATGTGTGAGTGTAGTATGTGTGAGTGTAGTATGTGTGAGTGTAGTATGTGTGAGTATGTATGTGTTAGTATGTGTACAATTTTTGCACATTTTTCATCGTTTACTGTGGGCGGTGATGCTGTTGCTGTTGCTGCTGCTGTTGCTGCAACTCGACAGCATCGTGCAAGTGACTGACTGCGACTTGGCAGCAACAACAGCAACCACAACAACAACAATGCCAAAGCAACTGAAATAACAACAACACAGCTGTGCCGTTTTGGTAATACAACAACGCAGCTCCTTTCCATCCTGCCAACCTTTTAGTGACGCCACCCACCCGCCGTGTGCTGTCAAAAGAGATTTTTTCAAATTAACTTTTCATATATTTATGTATGTTTAAATTTCATGTGAACCGTTTTTTTTTTTTTTTTTTTTTTTTTGTCAGTTTCCAGCAACACATCATATGCCAGTAAATGCATATATTTGATGTTGTACATATAAAACCCATATAAGTACATATGTAAGTAGTATATATTCTTATACATATATAGAGTATTCAGCTTCACAGCGTGTTCTTCAATTTGTTATTTTCTGAGCTGAATCCTTCCGGCTCCAGTATGAATGTGTCATAACCGTTTAAGTTGCCTTCGTGTCAAAATATACAAACATATGGAATATATTCATTTATAGTTGGGAAAATGTCTTAAATAATATATAATAAAATTTACGTATCTATTTAAAATTGTACGCCAATAAAAAAATCTCAAATATTCAATATATTGGAATTAATAGAATAAATTAGTTATAAGTAAAAAATTTAATAAATTGACACAGTTATGGACAATGGAAAATTCCAATCTCACTATTCAATATTTAATATATGTGCCATTAAATGTAGTCGAAAAAGTCTTAAACACCTTAAATAGTTCTAAGAACAAATAAATCTAGTCAATATCTTCGCATAAATAGAATTAAAAAATGTTAAATAAAAATGGGTTAAAAACACTTACATTTGAAAGACATTTAATATATTTATGCTAAATAATAAATTCACAGTAACACAAAATTTAATAAGTGTTGTTAAAAATTATAAAAATTGAGTATATATACAAGTAATCTACATAGCTAATCTTAATCAATGATTTTAATTATTTAATGTGGCAGTACAAGAAGGACTTAATTTTTTTCTGAATATATACTTTCATGAAATTGAAAATTGACCTTTGTCTCCAAGTATTTACATACATGCTGCATAGAATATGGCAAGATGTGAGAGAAATTAAAATAATGTAGACATTTATTTTTGCTTAAGTCAACATATTACTGTTCGTTTGGGGGTGTTTTTAGTTTTTTTGTTGACTTTTTGGAGTTTGTTCCTGTTGCATTTTTGAAGCGCTTAACAAAATTTGTGCCATAAATATTTGATAATGCGCTCCGCATGCTGCAAAAGTTTGGACCCTATATTGCATGGATGTTGCTGCCAAGTTTGAAAATTATAGCAAATTAGAAGAGTTCATAAAGTGCAAATATCTACTGAAATTATCCAACTGGCTAATTGCATAGCACAGATGTTTTAATTCAACAAACTTTTATCAAAATGAATATTCAGTATTCAATGCTTAGTTTACTTTGCATAAACGAGTATTAACATTTCAAAAAAAAACTTAAATCTAATGAAATCAAATCACTCTATCTATGAAACTAAACGAATTACTTGTTTAAAAATATAATAATAAATTAAAAACATGTTTTCGATGTAAGTATTATACCATGATCTTTTAAGAATGTATTATTATTTTAATTAGCTTTCACAGTAGTCGTCAATTTGCTAAATATTCTTTGCGGCATGGATCCAAAATTATATTGACTGGCAAGAAAAGTGTTTTGGCAATTGCTCCTATAAAACAGCAAATTTTTCATTTTTCAAAATCGGGAGACAAAGAAATTAAAAGCGTAGATAGCAGCATAGATGAGCTTGAAAAGAAAATTGATGAGTTGGCTGAAGAGCCAGAAAAGAAAAAATCAAAAGGAGACAAGAAACTAGCTTCCAAAGCGACCCCCAAGATTGAAATTCGCATAGTTCCTGGAACATATAATAGACAGAGCTACGATCAGAGAAATTTGAGTATGGGTCGAGTGCTCTCTCCCCACCTGAGCATCTATAGAAAACAATTGACATCTGTAATGTCAATATTTCTACGCATATCTGGCTTCGTACTGGGCATAGGTATATGGATAGTTGGCATCACTGCTCTATGTTCCCAAGGGGACATCAATTCATTAGCAGAGAAAATCAAAGATCTTGAGCTAAGTGAATCATTCCTGAAGGTGCTTAAATTTTGCTTAGTACTTCCCTTCGCCTATCATGTGGCTGCTGGAACTCGCCATTTGATATGGTATCTCAATGTGTTTCTCTCGAAGCCGGCGATATACGTAACGGGATATGTGGCACTTGCCGTCACTTTCCTATTGGCCAGCTCTTTGACTTGCATGAGACCAGAAGAGATCCAAAATTAATGATTAATGAAATGACAAATAATTTATTTAATTAATTCTAAACAAGGTAAAAAAGCAAAATTCTTAATTTTAATGAAATTCTCCAGTGGTACGACTAACCGACAATGGGCAAAAATTCAAAGCAATTTTTTGAGTAGAAACTATTTTTAAAATGTGTAAATAAATTCACTTTAAAAAATAAATTTGTTTGAGTGTAAAGATATTGCGAGTTGACAAATCCATTGGCTTAGATTGTGCTGCAAAGTGGAAAATTAGTTTCAACTCCCATTTCTTCCCCACATTTGAAGAACAAGCATAGCATAAAAAACTATATAGATAAGCTTGATGATGTTGTTGGACATAGGATTGCCATATAATGGAATTACCTGGCTGCGACTTGGCAGCAGGACCAGGCCATCTCATATGGCAATGCCATGCAGGACAGTGTTGTCCTTGGCATATGCCATGAGCTTGGCTGAGCACAGTTGATTCGATAGTCTGTTCGCTGAGGCGACTTCACATAAGGGATATTTTTACATGCCCAGACCAGAACATTACTTGTGGATTCGTTATTAGATTTTCACTTATGATTTCTTGTTTTGCCTCAAAGCGGCTAATTTGAATAACCAACGTTGAAAGCATTTCCACCAGCAATGGGGTCCCATCTCATTCGGAGTTCTTTTTGCCAAAATTTGATTAGCCGCTTTCCATTCTTTCTGCCTAAATAAATGCACAGAATGTGGGAAAACCGCAAAATAGAATAAATCCTTAGGACTTTTTATTTCGTTTTGCGTTTTTTTAGCTTCAAGTCTCTTTTATTTTATATAAAATTAATATTAGAAGGAGACATCGTTATGCTTCGCTAAAAAATAAATTTACTTATCTTATCTACATGAAAAATATTCCCATATGGAAATGCCTTTTTTTTTGTTAAAATTTTATGTGATCTGTGGAGTTCTCTTAAAACGTTCACGCTCAATTAAAATGTTTTGAAAACATTTCTGATAACCCAATGGCACATCAAAGACTTCAATCAATCAATTTGCAGAAACCATAATTAAGTTGCTACCATGTATAAGATACAAATTAATATGCTACACAGATTTGCTGAATTTAAGAAAATTGCAATATATATTTTTATATATATAGAAATTTAGTGAAGTGGAAGTTAATACAATCCCCCAGTTAAGTAACTTTGCTTAGAAGCCATAAATTGAAATACACAAAGTTCGTTATAAAAATATTCTGCTCAAAAGCGAAAGTTTTGAGTAGTAAAAGAAAACACATATATAGCACATTCTAATATACTTTCAGATACACACACACACCACTGTGCACAGTGAGACAGAGTCAAACGATTGCTTTTCCTTTCAAGGATCTCAATATGCGTGTCTGTGTTTAATTAAGATTGAGTTTATGTGTGAGCTTGTGAATGGAGAATGTATGTGTGTGGGTGTGTATTAAGTTAAGCGCATATATTTGTGAGTCTGTGTGTGTCAGAGTATGTGTGTGCAAGAGAGAGAGAGAGAGAGAGAGAGAGAGAGAGAGAGAGAGCGAGTATGAATAAATGTATGAGCGTATGCATTTAATTTAATTTTCATTTCAATTGATTCGAGGACTTCACGTTTCATTTCACGTCTCGATGCGATTTCAATTACAATACTCTCACTCATACACTCACATGTGTTTATATATACATGTATATATATATACATATATATACTGATTCAGCAACAAGGACAAACACGCACCTAGCTGCGACTGACGCTGTTTACCTGCTCGGCCAAAGTGGAATCTCAACTTTAACTTGATTCACGGATTTGCATATTTATTTACCGGAGACTCGTAGGATATAATCGAAAACTCAGACAGGACAAGATCCCAACATATTTGTATGAGGGAATAATAAAAAGGACGTAAGAGCTCGTTAAGTGGCTACAGGTAAATTGTCAGCTGCAGATGGACATCCTGCAATTGTCATTCACGGTCTATATATAGTGGATATATACACGTAAGCATACTTAACTGTTAATATCCGGAAGCTGATTATTTACTTCATCTTCATTTTTTAATTAGCCTGCTGCATCTCAATTAATATCTTCGTTTTCCTTCATATTCTGCATTGCCGTTTAACAGGAATACCTCCCATTAAATCGTTACAGTTTTTCCATCTTAATTTAAGCCATGGTGTCTGTAAATTATCCATCAGTTTCGACTTTTTGCCGACAACTAGAAACTATCGTTCTCTTTTCAGTATGGTTTCTATTCTGGTCTAGGCTTAAAAGTTTAGTCAGAACTTTCAGTGCTAAGTCCTTACTTCGAGCGTGGCAAGCCACAAAAAAGCAACCACACTGAACCACCCATAATCCCAACCCACATACACACACATACACACACACAAACAGATTGCATGCAGATACACACATACACCTCCACTTTAACTTGGAGTGCATTTAGCATTGCATACTTCCAGGGTGACATTTAACTTTGTCGCAACTGCTACGCATTTTTTGCATCTATCTCGATTTGATATGGCTACCCGTTTGCCAACTGAACGATTGTTTAAACTTTTTTTTTCCTAAATATTTTTTTGTTTTTTTTTTTATTATTTTTTTGTGACAAGGACACCAAGCCTGTCGCTTGCCTACTACCAGTGTGTACTTTACTTGCTGAGTAACAAATGCTACGGAAAACCTATTTCCTTTGTAGGATATGAGTAGGAAAATGCTTGTTAGCGCCAAACAAGGACTCACATACTAGTCCATTTGTATGTGTGTGTGTGTGTAGATTGCCATTTGCATGGCAGAGTGTGCATAACCTTGAACTTGTGGCAGTTGAGAGCAGATGGGCTCGTGGAGCATGGAGCATGGATAAAGGCAACTCTCAGCATTGAGAATAACTGAACTGACAGTCACGTTAAACCAACAGGGCTAATTTGGTTTTGTTGCAGCTGACGCAAATGAGAACAGGGCCAACACAATTTACAGTTGCATTTGCTGCAAAAATGACAATTGGTGCGGGGAAATCTGGCGGAGATATAAGTGAAAGTTGGTGAACGAGAGTGCAGGAAAAAAACTTTTAATTGCGTATACGGCAGGTGGCACAACCCTCAACAAACATCAACAAGTTTGTACTTAAAGTTGCCAAAAGCATTTATCCAGAGCAATTAGTGTTAACCACAGACCCGGACTAATAACGAAACTCCATTTGCAATTGACAAGTCTTGAATTTTTCGTTTATTAATTATAAATATATTTGGCTTGGTTTCTCCTTCTCAACTATGTGGCCAGTGAATGCCCTGTGTCTTAGTTGTCAGTTGTAAAATTGAATTCGAAATAACCCCTGTCCATTTCATTCCCTTCTCTGCAATGGATTCTTATTTGTTTTTTACTTTGTTATGATTTTTTTTTTCTCTTTTTTTGTTGTTGGTCTTTGAGAGATTTATAACATGCCTCAGCAATGGCCATGGCTCTGTCATGCCAATGGCCTCGTATATCGATAAGCACAATGCCCGCTGCTCGACTCCGTTCACTCTGCGCTCATTGCGGCAGTGTGTCAGTGACAGTTACCGATACACATAACGACCAAACACACACACACACACACATACATAGTCGCACCCCAGTGTCAGTCACTCCCACATACAGACACACACACACACACTCGTTATTTTGCTTTTACACGTTGGACACCCGCAACTCGGCGACAAAACTTTTTAATCAAATTTTTTTAGCGCAATTTCTTTACGATACTTTTTTCTCGCTTTCAACGAGACAAGCATCGCTGACGTCGACGTCGACGTCGCCGTCGCCGTCGCTGCCGCTGCCGCTGCTGTTGCATATGCATGCTCAATTGTGTTTGTATTGGCAAAGGACATGCTTTGTGATTTATACACACATCACACTCATACACACACACACACACACACACACACACATAGAGTGGGTGCGCCTGTAAGCAAACAACAGCTTTTTTTGATTTATGATCGCTTTGGGTGCCGCCGTCGACAACAAAAAGCAACTTGGTTGGCAGCAACAACAACATCGAACAAATAAATAAAAAAAATGTGCGAAAAAATGAAGCAACAATAGAAGCGACTGAAAATATATTGAACTCAGAACTTTGAAGCAAGTTCAAACGTTTAAGTCAATAACAGAACAGATACAAAAATAATGAAATTAGTAAACACGATTGTATATCGATAAAAATGCCTGAGAAATCATTTATTTATGTGTAAATAAAATAATATTACTTTCTAAATCTTTAAGACTCAATTAATGAGTATTACCGATTATATTTTGTGGAAAGCAATAGAAAAATTAATTTTTTTCAATTAAATTATATTTAATTTCAAAATAATGATAAACAGTTATATGAATAAAAAATAACAATAAAAAATGTATATATATAAATAATACAGAATATAATAAATGTATCAAGTATATAAATTAAAATAAATAAATTTAAAAACTATTTGTAAGCAAGAAATATTCTAAGGAAAAACAATTTTTTTTTAAATATGCGTTACACAATTAATAAAAAAAATAGTTTACTTCAGTTAAATTACATTAAAGGAAGCATGAAATATTAAAAAAAAAGATTTAAAAGTCAGCTTAAACTACATAAAACTATTACAAAAAAATTTTACAAAGTAAACAATAGGAGTATAAATCATTAATTTAAATCTTAAGATCATTTGTAAACTAGAAATATATGTGAACGAATACATATCATCCATTTATTTAAATCTCTGCTATTAAATTAATGAATATTTCCGAATTTCTCGTGTGAAAGCGTTTTTCATAAATACATGGCGAATGAATTTTAATTAAACAATATCCGCAATGGAGGGGTGACATGTTTGCTTGGGTTTCTGGCACTGAGGACTTTGCCAGGACTTGGGAATGGGGTTATGACAATGGCATTGGCAATGCTTGTGACTGTGGCACACCATTCGACATATGAAATTTTGATTGATGGTTCCCGAATAGGGAACTGTGCAGTGGGTACACTATGCCACTATCTGGCTATTGATTGTCGCTGTCATAAAAAAAACGCTACAGTGAATAAAAAACAAGACGGGAGTGCTGTTGTGGAGAGTGGAAAAGAAAATCCAGAATCGAGGCTTATGCAAATCAAGACATGCCACACACACATACACATCACTTTGGCTCTCTGCTCCTAATGCCACACATTGCCTTTCCCCTGAACTGAACTCGTCTCAGTTGCCATGCAAAACTTGTCAAAACTTGTGCCTTTTCAGTTTTTACACTCTTTTTTTTCTACATTTTTTTTTTTTTTTTGGTTTTGCTGTTGTCTAAAGAAACAACGAGATGAGAGTGGTAAAAAATATTGCCAGTGCATATTGCTTTCCGTTGTTCGGCACTTGCGGCATTTCCAACAGCCGAGTTGATTTTTGCATATTTCTGATAGCGATGGCATTAGTCTCCAGTGAACTGGCAGAGAGAAGCGCGGTTATAGACTGATTGTCGGAATTTTATACCCACAGAAAACACACATACATACTCATATGTAAATCGAGTGCATGGAAGTTGGGGGGATGTGTTTGCATTCGAAAGTTTTGCTCAATAAGATTTATATGACTGACAGTTTGGGGGATTCTAAGCCACGATACCAAAAATTTGTACTTTTTTTTTCGCATTTTGTATAGCATTGTTACTACAGTAAAGGACACCGGCATACATTCAGTTATCTTTATTGTGGTTGTACTGTAGTTTCAACAGTCTGTCTCTTTTAGGAACCACATGCTGTGAAATGCAACAACATCTAATGTTCTCTGCAAATATTTTTATTTCGTTTTTTTGTTTGGTTTGGAGTAAATGTTGCATTTTGGCAAAATCTCTGAATAATTTTTTGTGTTTCCGAAACAAAAGAAAGAACTTGTTAAACGAGAAACTTCGCAGACAGAATACAGCAAAATAGCCGAAAACAAAAAGAAAACAATTTGTAAAGGGTATAGAAAAGTTTTAGCATAAATTATAAATTTCTAACATAATATATACATTTGATAAAGGTCAGCTCACTAAATTTAATAAAATGAACGGTATGCTGCGCTTTTTGAGCTTGAAATATTTGCAAAATATATATATGTATTAAGATTATGCACTTCATTGTGCATCATATAAATCGCATGGCAACCAATAAGATTTCCCTGGCCCTTGTCACTTTCGCTCTCACTCTGTATTGTACTCTGCGATGATAAGTGGGTTCTCATAAGATTAGATCCGCTGTTCAATGAGCCTTAGAGCCACTCAGAATGGCATAAGCCCGCACAGCAAAATGCAGGGCCTAGGGGATGGGGAGGTAGGTTCGATGTTTGAGACTAGGCTATTGAAACTACTCGAGTGTCGAGTATGAGAGTAGGATTGAGAATAGTCGGCTAAAGGTATTGTTGTATAGTAGGTATAGGTGTAGGTCTAAAATAATTGCCTGCACTTTAAGTGCGCCATTAGTACTAAATTACAGACAGTCAGAGGCAGAGGCAGCAGCTGCAGAAGCGTGGTCTAATTACGCGCCAAAACTGTGTGAAATGTCTACGAGAGGGGGAGAAGAGAAGAGGAGCACCTGCCACCCATTTCAGTTCCACATCCCCCCTCCTACACTCCACATGCCGCAGTTGTCGGCAGCAGCAGCAATAGTTGGAAAAGTAAAGTGCGCTAATGGCAATTAGAAGTTTACCGAGTGCAGTCAAAAATTGTAACGGCTGCCTCGCATAGCTGCATTATTGAACATTTTGCTAATTGCCGTATAATTATTGCAGTTAAAAAATTTAGCACGATTGTAGTCACAGACAGAGAGAGAACATCGACCGACACTTGACCGACCGTGTGCACAATTTCCTTACCTACTACTATATATATGTAGATATATTAAGTATACGCAACGTATGCAGCCAAACCACTAGCATATATAGACACATATGCATATAGAGAGCTGGCCGAGAAATATTAGTGCAATCATTGGGTCTACAGCTGACTGCAAACTAATCTAAATATTATGGCCTAATCTTATAATTAAGATAAGCATTTTGGTTGAGTGCTCTCTTAATGAAAATCAAACAACAGACAGCCACTGGCTCAGCTCGGCTTCCTAACCAATTGTTACAAAATCCACCTTCATTTCAGCAAATATATATATATATATATAAATATATATATAACTATGCATATATACATATTTTACCATTTGAGCATGCTATCAATCCCTTAATATCACATTTGATTTTCAAATAGTTTTAACATTTAATTAATGCAGTTGTTGAGCTTTGTTGTAGACATTATGATTCCCAATATCTAATTCAACACAATGATTAACATTTCATTATAGTCTCCATAACAATTGATGTATTTACATATTCAAAATCCTTTGGCCTTCCATAAGTTCGAACAATTATTACAAAGGCATTGCGATAAAATTCTGTAACATTCATTGAATTATGTTAGGGTTTTCTTCTAAATCGTTAAATTAATGTTTTCTACTACATCTTCTATAAATTTGAGGTCGTTTTAAAGCCACTATAGTCCTGTAACTGCCAAGTCTTTACGGCAACCCGCAGTTGCCTCATCAACTGCTTCATAAATTGTGTCACGCCAAGAAGTATGCAACATTTGGCGAATGTCGAGTTGCTTATAATTATGCCTTAATTGAACCTTGCCTTCGTCTTGAGCTTCGCTCTTGCTCTCCACCACGTGTCCGTTCGGTGTCAGGTCGCAGTTCGCTCTCACGTAAGCAAGTTAATGATGCAATCGCTTCCAAGTCTTTGACACGACACGATACGACACGACACTGCCGGTTAACGCCCGATTGCCACCGTCACCAAACTTAATTTGCAATCAGCTAAAGATCTGCACTCATTTTTCAACCAGAAAACAAATTAGCAGAGTGAGAGAGAGAGAGAGAGAAAGAGAAAGAGACAGAGAAGAGGAGAGACAGTGTCAAAGAGAAAGAGAGAGAGACTGAGATTATCTGTATCTGCATAATGCAGCGCAAGTTCACTATAACATTCTCGTTGGCAGTAAATCATAAGGTCAGGGACACGCCCCCAAAAATTGTATTATTAAATGAAATATATTTTTATTGCAGTGCAAAAAGTTGAATTTGCAAATTTAGTGCTCAAATTAACCCGCTGCCCGCTGCCCGTTGCCAAAGTTACCTTTTGAACTATTTAGCATAACGATGGGGGCTCATTACGATGCCTGCCCACTGTTGGCACGGTTGGCCAAAAGTGGAGCTCCTCTTGACAGCCTGCAACTTTATTTCCACCATGTATTTGGCTTCAAACTAAAAGTGGAACTGGAGCTGAAGGGACATAGTTGGACATGACGCCAGGCACGTAAAATATGCGCAGTTGTCCATGGGAGTGGAAGTGGTATTGGGAGTGGGCTAGTATATGCCAGAGATCACTTGACTATAAACGAGATTAAAAATTCAATTACGTTGGAGTTGGAAGCTGAACCTGAAGCTGTTGCAGCAAGTGGACAAAATAGATGTAAAAAGCACTCAAAAAAAAAGGACAAAAATTGAAGTTGGTTGCACCAAAAGAAAAAAAAAGAGAGACAGACCAAGCACCTGTTCCTGCTGCACTGCACCCAGGCGAGCTGTTTTCAAGTCAAAGGGCCAACAGATGAAGAAGAGACGCGGGAGGAGCTACATTAGAGGTGGATTTTGTAGAAGTGGTCAGTGCCAGCGACGTTGTCGCAGCCAACGGAAGTTGACAACAATTTATGTGCCTGAAACGGATACAATTTACAAGCCCAGGCGCGGCGAATACCTGGCGTATACGTGTTGTAGCTACAGCAATAGGTTGAAGAAGACGACCGAAGCAAAGTGGGGCAGAGACGATACATAGAATGCGGTGGGTGTGGTGTGACGGTGGCACCATAGTGATGGCTGTACAGGTGTGGCTAGGCCAGCGTAAAACTTCAAACGGAATTTTGTGTGTGAGTACTTAGTGCAAAGTGGCCAGTCCGAGTTTTTTGACCACTCGGTTGTTAGGAGCAACCTTCTACTGCCCAGACGTACATATGTATGTATATGATATACTCCACAAAGAAGAGAAGAAAAATCCCAAAAAAAAGAAGTAAGAGAAACATTTGAATTTCGTTTCGAAGTTAAAGTTGATAAAAAGCCAGTGATTTAGGGATCTACAGTCTGCAAAATCCCCACACTCAATTCAAAAACCTCAAAACAAACAGAAATGTCTGCTTGAAAATACTAGTACGAGAAATAATTTTTAAATAACGACAAATTTATATTACTTAACTCACTTAAGGTCTTATTGGATTAATAAACTGCATACTTTAAAAGCTTTTATGAAAGCTCTAACTGTGAGTTGTTTAGAGCTTTTGCTATATTCTACTATATATTGCTAGTATATTACAGAGATCAATGGTGACATAGATTGACCTTGGTAGAATTAATGTATGAGAATTTTAATTATCGACTGAGCAACTTGTAAATCAACAATACTTACCGATATGCTTGAGATAATATTCAATGGTAAAATATTCTATATTTTATTTTAGCTAAATTTTCTATAATTAGTATATTAATTGGAAATAAAAAATAAAAATAAAAATCTATTTTGAAAATACTAGCCTATTTCTACAATCTTATCCATGGGACAATCAGTCAATATATAATGTAATCGGTTGAAAATTATGTTTTATTTTTTTTGATAATTCAACAAGAACTAGAGATATTTATCTGATCAATGACCTCATTGTAGAAGCTTAATTATTTTTTTTTTTAATTCATTTATTGAGCGAATAATATGTACAACTTAATAAGTACCTTAACAGCACATAGTTAGAGCAAATTTGATATCATTGATTTGGCAATCAACCACTTGAGCTATATAATTTAGTACTAATTGTAAACGATAATAACAAAACAATTGATATTATCAGGAAAGATTTGTAACATGTAACATGATTATTCCAGCTAATGCTTTTTCAGTTTTTGGTGACGTTTTGACTTTGATCCAAAGACAAGAGCAATAAGCCAACACAATAATTTTGCCACAATATATAGACCAACCAGTGGAACAATCACAAGTACAGCAAGAGTGTCCAGGCCATGAAGCTGCAAGTAGGAGATATCCCTGGACGGGGACTGCATGTGAGGAGCTCCCTTATGTCTTATCACGTACTCTGTCCACCAAACGGCGCGTTCCACAGGATGTTCGGGTTGATCCCGATAACGTTCTGACATCAGTTGAGCTGCCTTGGTATAAGATGGTGTTTCTAATAATTTCTTGATTGTCTGCTCCAACTCCAACTCTTTCAGATTCTGCAGATCTAAGCCGATGCCGAAGCCCATGCTCTCTGCTCGCCTAATATTCAGAAATTGATCGTAGATCACGGGCAACCCCAACATTGGTTTGCCAAAGTAGATGCTCTCAATGGTGGAGAGAAGGCCACCATGGCTGATGAACAGTTTGACATTTGGGTGAGATAGAATATCGGGTTGTGGGAACCATTTGCTGATGAATACATTCTCTGGTCTATTGGGCAACTGATCATCTTCGAATTTCCACAGCACTCGCTGTTTGAGACGGCCAAGCACTTTCATTAGGGTTTCCCGTGTTTCCAGTGGCAAATCCTTGCTCTTGATATTCGAACCCAGAGAGAAGTAGATGACTCCATTAGGTGCTGTTTCGATGAATTGCTTAATGTCCTTGGGCAAATCCTTCGGCTTGTGATTAATATGAGAACCTCCCATCTCAATCATATTCGGTAAATAGGGACGGGCATAGCTCAGTGAGAAATGTTGACCCAATAGAATCAATCGGAAACTATTCACGACTTCGGCCAACGAAAGCTTGGCATTAGGGAAATACTTGGAATACTGCTTCTCCATATTTGGCAGATGAATCCACCAACGTGCCAGAGTCTCGATAACAAATTCCAATCGATTCTCCAGACGTTCATAGAAGCTCATGGGATTTGTGCGTGGCGATGTAATAAGTGGATTGACGGATAGGGGCGAAATATTGCCCATGATTTCATCAATGTGATGATCATTGCCATAGCTAGAGAATCCGATTAAAGTTGCATTGAAATGTTGTGCTAGTCCGAACAGAGATTCACTTTGAACCATCTCGGCAAGTACAACATCAAATGTTTCTCCAGATTTCATCAAGTTCTGAACATTTTCATTTTCCAATATGCATTCACAAATTGTTGGCAACATCCAATAGAAGGCAAATTGTTGAGCAAATAAACCAGTAAATTGGATACTTTCCAACATTTCTGCAAATTATTTATGATAAGTACTTTTCAGGAAAAAGAATTTAATAATTTTGTATTTTACCATTGAAATAATCGTTTATCTTATCAGCGGTGATAAATCTCATGTTTGTAACCGGTTTCTGCTTCAATGGGCTAATCACAGTCACCTCATGACCTTTGGCAGCCAGTGCCTTTAGATATGCTTCCATAAAGATATACTGAGAGCGACCCGGAAACCCAAAAGTAGCCAAGAACTTGGCGCCTTCTGTCTGAGGAGCATTACAAAAGACCCCAAGGAAGGTCAGTAACAATAACGCGTATAATTTCATGCTGAGCTTTGTTATATCTCGCAATATCAACTGAGTTCTCCCATTTCATCTACTTAGTATTTATAGTCGAATTCTCTCAAATTGTTCTCACACTCCAAAAGCTTCCACTGATAAGCAACGGAAGCTTTTCGATTGCGATTCAAAAACGGAATTTTCATGCTTATGGTATACAATGGGAAGCGAAACTTTTTTTTAGAGAAGGTTGTAAAGCATATTTCACTTCCCAGTTGGTTTCTGTTATCATACGACTGATATTGCAGGGCAATAATATCGTATTATTAAGTACCAGTCAAATTTATAGTAATTTTATGACGCAACCAAAATATAAAAAATTTATAAATAAATATTTTTAAAAAAATAATAGTGAAATAAAATTTGCTATTTATAATATAAATTAAATATTACTTTCAAAAATCTTTTCCATTCATATATTACAAATATCACGAAATATTTCGTCAGATATTTAATCAACAATCAAATAATCTTTAAAAACGTGTGATTCTAATGCTTATCAGATACATTTGTTATCGCTTTTATTAGAAGTGGCTAAAACACCAAAGGGTCTTCAAGTAGAAACGAAACGAAAAAATTCGGCTGACACCCAATAGACCATTTGAAATTAGTGGAGTGGACTTTTGCGGACCCGTATCCATAAGTCTTGGTATTAGAAAATGTACATTGCGGTATTTGTGTGCTTCACATCCAAAGCAGTTCATTTGGAATTAGTTACAGACCTCACATCTAAAGCGTTTTTAATGTGCCTTTCCAGATTTGTTGGTCGTCGGGGACTTGCCAGAACTATGTACTGCGACAATGCCACCAATATTGTCGGTGCTGCGCGCAGTTTAGCGGAGTTGACGGACAAGTTCCAAGCGTCCAAGGACCAAATTTTGGAGTTTGCTGCAGTGAGAGGAATCGATTTCAAATTCATCCCTCCCAGGGCGCCGCACTTTGGCGGCCTTTGGGAGGCTTCGGTCAAGTCAGCCAAACACTTGCTGCTGAAGGCCATTGAAAACATGGTTTTGCGGCAAGAGGAAATGGGAACACTTCTCGTCGAGGTAGAGGCGATCCTCAACTCCCGGCCAATCGTCGTGGACAGCAGCAACCCAAACGATGGGGAAGCCGTAACTCCGGCTCACCTCCTAGTCGGAACAACGCTTGTTGCGCTGCCATTCGGATCCATACCGCCAACCAAATGAGAGGATCTTTCGTTCTTAAAGCGATGGCAGTTAATTTGCGGCGTCAAGCAACGGTTTTGGGACGATTGGTCCAGGGACTACCTGCTGAGCTTGCAACATCGCGCGAAATGGACCACCGAATCGGAGAACGTGAAGGTCGGACAAGTAGTTCTCGTCCACGAGGACAACGCACCTCCCCAGCGGTGGCTTCTAGGAGTAATCGAAACAGTGGTCAGAGGGGCGGACGGCAAGGTTCGCGTAGCTCACGTTAAAACTGAAAATGGAATATATAAGCGAGTGGTTCACAAGTTGGCACCTTTACCATTATCATAGCTTGAATTGTATCATTAGTTAAATCTTTGTTTGAAGACCTGCATTCCTTCAACGCGGCCGGTGTTAAGGCATTTCCATTAATATTTTATAAATTAAGTTCTTATACTTAAGAGAATCTAATGAATGTATAATACACGCGCTGTTAACCGCTTATGTACCCGCCACTGTTAACACTCATAATGTTAAAGAGAGACAGTGCAACGTACAGCATCGAAATTAAACACTTATAAATTTAACAACAAAGTGCAAAGACGTGTTTTAATTCGAGAAAGCATCCAAGATCCCAAGATCTATCGAGTCCGCTCTTCGAACAAGTTGTCGAGTGCCAATTGCGGCACTATTTCATAAATATTTGACATTGGTCAAACAAAAACTTCAAACGGAATTTTGTGTGTGAGTACTTAGTGCAAAGTGGTCAGTCCGAGTTTTTTGACCACTCGGTTGTTAGGAGCAACCTTCTACTGCCCAGACGTACATATGTATGTATATGATATACTCCACAAAGAAGAGAAGAAAAATCCCAAAAAAAGAAGTAAGAGAAACATTTGAATTTCGTTTCGAAGTTAAAGTTGATAAAAAGCCAGTGATTTAGGGATCTACTGTCTGCAAAATCCCCACACTCAATTCAAAAACCTCAAAACAAACAGAAATGTCTGCTTGAAAATACTAGTACGAGAAATAAATTTTAAATAACGACAAATTTAAATTACTTAACTCACTTAAGGTCTTATTGGATTAATAAACTGCATACTTTAAAAGCTTTTATGAAAGCTCTAACTGTGAGTTGTTTAGAGCTTTTGCTATATTCTACTATATATTGCTAGTATATTACAGAGATCAATGGTGACATAGATTGACCTTGGTAGAATTAATGTATGAGAATTTTAATTATCGACTGAGCAACTTGTAAATCAACAATACTTACCGATATGCTTGAGATAATATTCAATGGTAAAATATTCTATATTTTATTTTAGCTAAATTTTCTATAATTAGTATATTAATTGGAAATAAAAAATAAAAATAAAAATCTATTTTGAAAATACTAGCCTATTTCTACAATCTTATCCATGGGACAATCAGTCAATATATAATGTAATCGGTTGAAAATTATGTTTTATTTTTTTTGATAATTCAACAAGAACTAGAGATATTTATCTGATCAATGACCTCATTGTAGAAGCTTAATTATTTTTTTTTTTAATTCATTTATTGAGCGAATAATATGTACAACTTAATAAGTACCTTAACAGCACATAGTTAGAGCAAATTTGATATCATTGATTTGGCAATCAACCACTTGAGCTATATAATTTAGTACTAATTGTAAACGATAATAACAAAACAATTGATATTATCAGGAAAGATTTGTAACATGTAACATGATTATTCCAGCTAATGCTTTTTCAGTTTTTGGTGACGTTTTGACTTTGATCCAAAGACAAGAGCAATAAGCCAACACAATAATTTTGCCACAATATATAGACCAACCAGTGGAACAATCACAAGTACAGCAAGAGTGTCCAGGCCATGAAGCTGCAAGTAGGAGATATCCCTGGACGGGGACTGCATGTGAGGAGCTCCCTTATGTCTTATCACGTACTCTGTCCACCAAACGGCGCGTTCCACAGGATGTTCGGGTTGATCCCGATAACGTTCTGACATCAGTTGAGCTGCCTTGGTATAAGATGGTGTTTCTAATAATTTCTTGATTGTCTGCTCCAACTCCAACTCTTTCAGATTCTGCAGATCTAAGCCGATGCCGAAGCCCATGCTCTCTGCTCGCCTAATATTCAGAAATTGATCGTAGATCACGGGCAACCCCAACATTGGTTTGCCAAAGTAGATGCTCTCAATGGTGGAGAGAAGGCCACCATGGCTGATGAACAGTTTGACATTTGGGTGAGATAGAATATCGGGTTGTGGGAACCATTTGCTGATGAATACATTCTCTGGTCTATTGGGCAACTGATCATCTTCGAATTTCCACAGCACTCGCTGTTTGAGACGGCCAAGCACTTTCATTAGGGTTTCCCGTGTTTCCAGTGGCAAATCCTTGCTCTTGATATTCGAACCCAGAGAGAAGTAGATGACTCCATTAGGTGCTGTTTCGATGAATTGCTTAATGTCCTTGGGCAAATCCTTCGGCTTGTGATTAATATGAGAACCTCCCATCTCAATCATATTCGGTAAATAGGGACGGGCATAGCTCAGTGAGAAATGTTGACCCAATAGAATCAATCGGAAACTATTCACGACTTCGGCCAACGAAAGCTTGGCATTAGGGAAATACTTGGAATACTGCTTCTCCATATTTGGCAGATGAATCCACCAACGTGCCAGAGTCTCGATAACAAATTCCAATCGATTCTCCAGACGTTCATAGAAGCTCATGGGATTTGTGCGTGGCGATGTAATAAGTGGATTGACGGATAGGGGCGAAATATTGCCCATGATTTCATCAATGTGATGATCATTGCCATAGCTAGAGAATCCGATTAAAGTTGCATTGAAATGTTGTGCTAGTCCGAACAGAGATTCACTTTGCATCATCTCGGCAAGTACAACATCAAATGTTTCTCCAGATTTCATCAAGTTCTGAACATTTTCATTGTCCAATATGCATTCACAAATTGTTGGCAACATCCAATAGAAGGCAAATTGTTGAGCCCATAAACCAGTACATTGGACCTTTTCCAACATTTCTGAAAGTTTTGTATAATAATTACATTTTCAGCTAAAAGAATTTAATTATTTTGTTTTTTACCATCGTAATATTCGTTTATCTTATCAGCTGTTATAAATCTCATGTTTGTAACCGGCTTCTGCTTGAATGGACTAATCACAGTCACCTCATGACCTTTGGCAGCCAGGGCCTTTAGATATGCTTCCATAAAGATATACTGAGAGCGACCCGGAGAACCAAAAGTAGCCAAGAACTTGGAGCCTTCTGTCTGAGGAGCATTACAAAAGACCCCAAGGAAGGTCAGTAACAATAACGCGTATAATTTCATGCTGAGCTTTGTTATATATCGCAATATCAACTGAGTTCTCCCATTTCATCTACTTAGTATTTATAGTCGAATTCTCTCAAATTGTTCTCACACTCCAAAAGCTTTCACTGATAAGCAACGGAAGCTTTTCGATTGCGATTCAAAAACGGAATTTTCATGCTTATTTTTAAAATTTTTTTTAGAAAACGTTATAAAGCATATTTCACTTCCCAGTTGGTAGCCAACAGACAACAATTTTTGATGTCATAACAACCAATGAACATCAATTGAATAGATTTAAAATTCATAATAAGTAAAGGTTTTATGAATGTTTGCAATCTTCAGCATTTTATTAATCAAAAAATTATTGAAAGATGTCTAGTTTTATGTTAAGTGACCCACTTAAAATGGCAGCAACTCAGAGAATTAATTTTTTTAATAATTAACTAAAAATTTTTCTATATATTAACAGAAATAGTTCATTTCTTTTCAGTTTACAAATGGACTTCGAAATGCATTAAAATTGCAAATGCTATGTGAATTCGACAAGTCAGAAAAAAGGGAGAGCAATTCTCAAATGCCATTGGGATGCCACTGGAACAATCTGTGCATAAGTGAAAATCATTTTTCATTTGTTTTTCATTTTCGTTTTACGATGCATTTTGATTTCTGCATAGTTGCCGCAATGTGACCAGCATGGCCTCTTCAATATCCTCGTCCTCTCACTGTCTATGCATCCCTCCTCAGCCTGTTCCTGGTGTCCAGTTGACGCTTGACAAAATGTTAAGTGACAGCTGCATGTTGCATACCCCTCATTCTCCTCATACTCCTCACACTCGTCACACTCCTCATACTCCTCACACTCGTCACACTCCTCACACTCAGGTGTAAGTGAAGTTGCATGCTGCAAAGGCAACCAGAATAGATACCAACTGCTGAAACAATTTCCAAAATTTCCTGTTACTGCATTTTTCTCTATTTTTTTTTTTTTTTTGAGATTCTCTCTCTCTCTACAATTGGTAAACAGTAAAGTCGGCAAACATGGGAAGTAGAAGCAGGAGAAAACGGAATGTCTGACAACGCTGACAATTGACTTTTATTGCTGTCAACATGGGGAGGGGGCTAACGGGATTGCATAGGACATTTGCCTGAAGTTGCACTCACAATTCGGAATTCGAGTCGGAGTTGCAGATGGAATTGGCATAGAAGTTGCAAGTTGCAAGTTGCTGAGAATCCCAGTGGCAACTCTGTCAATTCCCAGCCATTACGTTTTAGTTAACATTTCAAAAATTACGCACCATTGTCTGAGGTCCAAGAACTGAAACAGACTTACAATTGGCATCCATTGACATTTTCTTCCATGTTTGTTTTTTTAGTTTTTGTTTTCAAACTTCCAATTGCCTGACGAATCATTGAGCCAAAAAGCTAAAATGAATATAGCTTTATGTGAGTTTAAAAATTAATAGTAAATGCCAATGAGTCTATATGTCTATTTAAAGACTTATTATTTTTTTTATTTTTTTTTTTTATTTATTTTTAATAGTAATATTTATAGTTTTTTTTTTAAATTCGAAACTTATACTAAGAATCTATTACTTTACAGTTAAGAAAAATATTTTTTAAATTTAATAACTTACGGAATGCATGTTAATTATTAAATGTATAAGTTAGTTTAGGTAAACAAATAATTCTATAATCTATTTAAATTCCCATATACCTTTAAAAATATCCATAATTTCCATCTTTCTTAAAATAGTAGTAAAAAATAGTGAAAAATTACTAAAAACCATTTCTATGTTGAAACAACTTAAAAGACTTATGTTATATCTTTCAAAATGTCTATCATTTCTAGTACTATCTTACCATGCTTCCCACAGTATGTAGCCAATTGTCCTATCCTTCAACTTGAGGGGAGATATATCATAATCTACAATATTTGACTTAAAGCGGTTTCGAGCCTCACTTCGAAGGCAGTCCCCTTAACCCACATTAAGGTCATGTCCATTTTGATGCGCTCGAGTGCGTCCAGTTGAAGAGTACATAACTGGGACTTGTTGGTGTCTTGGGCAGCCAATGCTCGGGGAGTTCAACAACATTAAGCTACAGTCCAAGAATTTATTTTGTTTTTTTTTTTTTTTTTTGGCGGGGGCTCGTTTTGTGTTCAGATTATAATCCATCCGGGGAGTAATTATTGTGTACATATTATGATAGTGGCATAAAAATCAAGGGTTTATCGCTGACTTGATGGACATAAGGCACCGTCGAACCTCTCAAAAGACAGCCAAGGAGCAGCAAAGTGAAATATACTATATATGTATATGTATATTTATAGTATATGAAACGAAAATGGAAGATGGGCAATAAATTTGCGTATTTTTAAGTGCTGCTCACTGAGAGGTTATTTACGTTGCAAAGTAACTACCAGCGAATCGAGGATTCCTCCATGCTGCCATCACCACGTCCTCGTCTTTCAATAAGCAGCAAGTAAATCGTTAGCTAAAGGAGTCTCGAAAAGCACCATCAAATGTCTACTTTACAGCGCTCTTTAACGTTCATAGATCAGCGTGAAATAAGTACATTCTTGTAGCTCTTTAAAACTCAAACTCTGAAACTCATAATTCCTGTGCCCGTAAATGGAGTCATTTAGTTGCACGCAGCCGAGTCCCGGGAGCACGACCCGAGGGCAGCTGAAGCCTTGGCAGGTAATATGGAAAACTGAAAAATTAAATCTAATTATGTGCGGCCAACAACTCCAGCCACAACAGCAATCCGAGCTGCTGGGCCAGACGAGTGCCAGGAAATTGGTAGGTAGGATGGATTCCAGCAGTTGGTCAACCTTAGTTGACTTTGCTTTCTGTTTGCCCAACTGACCCGCACAAATGCGTCTATTGACGGAAACAATGCGGATAAAAGCGGCACTGTACGGAACCCAAACACACACACACACACACACATATATATGTATGCATGTATATACATACAGTTATATAGAAAAGAGAAAAGGAGGCGGTTAGTAGATATGGTCCAGGTGTGCCGACAGTTGACCACGAGTTGGCTCTAATGCAACGTCATTGGAGCGCAGTCCTGGCAGTAAGTGAGAAACAAAAGAGCTTAGTGGATAGAATGAAAAACAAAACAAATTTAAAACAAGAAGCTATAGCAATGGGGGTCAGCCGAGGCACCGACAACGGCACCAGATGAAGTTGGTGCAAACAGTGGCCGAGTTATACATAGTATAGTCCGTAGTTGGATGAACGCACCAGGGAAAAAATCCATATTTATACACAAAAGGGGCTCATTTTCATTATGGTGATGCGACTGGTTGGTTCGCCTCCACCAGATCGTGGGTGTATGTGAATGTGGATGTGGGTGTAGCTCCAGTTACTTACGGCTCAATGGCGTCCGAGCTAGTGTACCGCAATTGCGGTAAAATATGTTTGCACAAAAGGAAATCGCCAAAGCCACGTGTGCGGGAAATACGGAATTTGTCTGCCGGACACACAAAAACAATGCTCTGCCCGACGCCATTCAATTGTCGTCCTGCTCAATTGCAATGGCTTCCGACATGCCCCAAAATGTATTTCAGATATCGCTTAGACTTCGCCCAATTTTAAGACCGTTAAATTTTTTTATTTTTCAACATATTGCAAAACTATATAAAATTTGGATTCCATATATAACTTGCTGAAATATTCAGTTTTATCTATTTTTTAACTATAATTATACATATATTGCAATTCACTTGCATTTCAAATATCGCTTTCTCATATTTTCAATTTGTCTATTACCTTAAAATTATAATTTATCGGTCCTGTTCTCAATTCCGAATTCGAACGCAACGTTCGGTTTTGGCATTGGCATCTATTGCAAAACCGCATATTTCGTTCCGATTTGGAATTGAGATTTTAATATAATTTAGATTTTAGATTTTAATATAATTTTTTTAATATAATAGTAAAAGACTTTTGATGAATTTATGTTATTAATATATTAAAAAAGAATTTATGTCATTTTTTACATTTATTTTTTGCAATGTTTATTATAATTATTAGGAATATTAACTAAGAATTGCCTTTTGGATTTAGCATATAAATATATATACATTTAAGAGATTTCAATATGGCTGAAAAACATGCTGTATGTTGGACTATAGGGGCACTTCCGGTACCGTTAGCTACACAGCTCCCACTACAGTTGCACTTTTGTATTTACATCCTCCGCAATTCGTTGTCTCCCGTTGTCGTATTTTTCTCATCTTTTCGCCATCGCCATCTCCATCGCTGTCGACGTCTGGTCTGGACTTTTGGGAATATTATTGAAAAGTTTTACCGCAAGCTGTGCTGAGGCAGAGGCCAAAGCAGAAGCTTCTGCTGCTGCTGCACCGACGGCAAGCAAAAACAAACGTATTGTTCTCTAGCTGCTTGTGCAAAAAAAGCAGGATTAACATTTTTTTGCGCAGTCGAAAGTTTCAGTTTTGTTGCAACTTTGGCCACAGACACCGACACCGACACCGACATCGACACTATCACCATTTCTGCAGCAGCCTCTCTATATATTTGTTGCGCACACATACAAACATATGCCTTTATATAAAAAAGTGCTATTCGCCCACTTTCAGACACCTAGTACATAAATTTTCTGAGCAATTTTCTAGAATTTTGGTCGCCAAGCCATACTTCGGACCTGGTGTCCAATCAGACAACAAGTTCACGTAGTAAAAACTTCGAAAATGACAACGAAACAACTAAACTCTAATGCAGAGAAAAACTCTTGTTCCATATAAAAGTTGCACAAAATTTTCAAGCAGCGCATATCCATATCCAATTTCAACATTAATACTTTAAATCAAATTTTTCAGAGGATAAAGAAAATGCATTTTTCTTGGTAATATCAGGTAGATTCGTAACTGATATTTAGTTAAAAAAAATCTGATTAATATAAAATTTTTATATGTTCTCAATTAAAAATATCTGACTAATATTATCAATAATAATATTTATTTATTTACTTTATTTTGTGTCCACTATTATCAGTCGGTAAAAATTAATTAAAATATAACATTAAAATTTAATTTAAATTAATTAAACTAAATAGTTATATATTTAAAAATTAAAATTAGAATTAAATAATAATTTATTATTTATAATTCTAGTATATAATTAATCGATTATTTTGTTAACAGCTGCCAGCAAATATGATTAATCTAATGGCAACCTTTTTTTTCAATTGTGACTTGGCAAATTGAATCGGATTTGATCTTGATGAGCACACAAAAATTACAATTTTTGAGGTAACATTTGCACAGCCTTGACACGTTATACCCTCTTTCAATAAACCAAAGGCTATACATACTTGAAAAAAATAAGAATAGTATCAGCAAAAACTATAGCTACCCAATTGATATGTCATTTTGCAGGGTAGGTATTAGTTTGCTTTTTGTCGTATTTGACAGCAATCTATTTCAATTTCAATTGGTTCTATTGGATTCTATTCGAATCGAGGGTCAACTGTGCGAATTTGTTTGTTCCGTTTTTGTGGGTTATGCCCAAAATGGTATACATCAATTATAGAAAATCATAGCCGACATTTTGGGGCAAGTTTCGAACTTAGTTTGTCATGTGAAATAAGTTTTCCAGGCACTGTGTGTGCCAAGTAGTTGGCAATCAATTTTTGGCATTGTTACAGCCCTTGCCTACTTACAACTGGGCCCGGCCTATGTCCATGCTGCACTTACTCCGCTCCACCCCCATTCCTTGCCACATTGCACTGTTGTGACCCTTGTCAACGGCATTGTGGCAAACTGGCACGTCGATTTCAATTGAATGTGGTGCAGCCAACTACCGGGCTGGACTGGTCCGGGTGACCATTGTCCGGTGTGTTGGCCATGTCCGAAGTGTGTCCAGTGTCCCATTCAATCCATTATGACACTCGGCATGCTGTGGCAAACGCAATCACAGGATGCAGAGCCGCAGTTCATCGTGTGCACCACCTCACTTGCAGTTGACACTTTGGTTGCTCCACATTCAACTCCATCCCTGCCACCCACTTATCATCCGTCTCTTCTCTCTCACACCCAACCCAGGGCCAAATCATGCGTTGTCTTTCTGTTTGTCAGTTGGCCTCCGGCACGTCAATCTCGGCCTGATGCTCCTCCATATGTGAATTGCTTGAGGCATACAACAGAAGCTTGCTCCATTTATTCATCTAGTTTTCTTTGACATATTCAAATACTTATAATTTTCGTAATTCACCTTTTCTCTTAAGTCAGACTATCATATATACATCGAAACTTCAATTCATAGCATAGGAAATATTTATAATTCTAATAGAACGAAGATTGTAAAATAATATTTAAACATGTATAACAAATTTCTGGCATCCACAACCAATAGGTTACTTCGACTATGTCGCAGTTCTATCGGATCTTTTTCCAATCAATGGAATATCGCCCGCATGAGTTGCAAGGCCTCGAACGGAGTGCCCATGTCCAAGTTCGAAAAGAATCCTTTGCCCTACAAAAACATGATTGAGAAATTAGAATGTGTCAAGAATCGGCTGAGTGGACCACTTACTCTCTCGGAGAAGGTACTATACTCGCACTTGGAGGATCCCGAGGGACAAGTGATCAAGCGCGGCGAATCCTATCTACTCCTCCGGCCAGATCGCGTGGCTATGCAGGATGCGACCGCTCAGATGGCTTTGCTCCAATTCATTTCATCCGGGTTGAACAAAGTGGCAGTTCCATCTACAGTTCATTGTGACCATCTAATCGAGGCACAGAAGTCCGGTGTGGACGATTTGAAGCGAGCCAAGGATCAGAATAAGGAGGTCTACGACTTTTTGGCCAGCACATGTGCAAAGTATAGTCTGGGATTCTGGAAACCAGGTAGCGGCATCATTCATCAAATCATTCTGGAGAACTATGCCTTTCCTGGCCTCCTGATGATCGGCACTGATTCCCACACACCCAACGGCGGGGGATTGGGTGGACTATGCATCGGAGTGGGCGGTGCCGATGCAGTTGATGTTATGGCCAATATGCCCTGGGAATTGAAGTGCCCGAAAGTCATTGGAGTCCATTTGACTGGCAAGATCAGTGGCTGGACATCGCCCAAGGATGTGATACTTAAGGTCGCTGAGATTCTCACCGTCAAAGGCGGCACTGGAGCTATTATTGAATACCATGGAAAGGGAGTTGAGTCCATTTCCTGCACGGGAATGGGAACCATTTGCAACATGGGTGCCGAGATTGGAGCAACGACCTCCTTGTTTCCCTTCAACGATCGCATGGTGAAGTACATGAAGGCCACGGGCCGTGGCAAGATAGCGGAACAGGCTGCCAAATATAAGCAGCTATTGACCCCCGATGAGGGTTGCAAATACGATCGGGTGATTGAGATCAATCTGGATAAACTGGAACCTCTAGTAAATGGCCCCTATACTCCCGACTTGGCACATCCAATCAGCAAACTGGGCGAAAATAGCGAGAAGAATGGTTATCCCATCAATATCAAAGTGGGTTTGATTGGTTCCTGTACGAATTCCTCATACGAGGACATGGATCGGTGTGCCAGCATTGCCCAGGATGCTATTGATCATGGCATGAAGGCAGCCATACCGTTCAATGTGACCCCCGGCTCCGAGCAGATTCGTGCAACAATTGAGCGCGACGGCATCTTAAAGGTATTCACGAAGTTTGGAGGAACTGTGCTGGCGAATGCCTGTGGTCCCTGCATAGGACAATGGGATCGCAAGGATGTGAAGATGGGGGAGAAGAACACGATCGTCACCTCATACAATCGCAATTTCACAGGTCGCAATGATGCCAACCCGGCAACCCATTGCTTTGTAACCAGTCCCGAGATGGTGACCGCACTCTCGATTGCGGGCTGCTTAAATTTCAATCCGATGGAGGATGAACTTATAGATAGCAAGGGACAAAAGTTTAAGTTAAAGGAGCCCAAAGGCCAAGAGCTGCCCTCCAAGGGATTCGATCCTGGGCAGGATACCTACACTGCTCCGCCAGATGATGGTGCCAAAACGAAAGTTATCGTCGATCCGAAATCAAAACGTCTGCAGCTGCTGGAGCCATTTAAGCCATGGGATGGTAAAGACCTCACCGATCTGACAATCCTCATTAAGGTCAAGGGAAAGTGCACAACCGATCACATATCCGCAGCAGGACCTTGGCTGAAGTATCGCGGTCACTTGGATAACATCGCCAACAACCTGTTCATCGGTGCCACAAATGCCGAGAACAACGAGATGAACAAGATCAAGAATCAACGCACCAATAAATGGGATGCGGTGCCTGCGGTCGCCAGAGATTACAAGGCCAACAATATCAAGTGGGTGGCAGTGGGTGAGGAAAACTATGGCGAGGGTTCTTCGCGTGAACACGCTGCCCTGGAGCCACGTCATCTGGGCGGCGTTGCCATCATAGTGAAGTCCTTCGCTCGTATCCACGAGACCAATCTCAAGAAACAGGGCCTCTTGGCTCTAACTTTCGCCAATGCCAGTGACTATGATAAGGTTCAACCCACCAGCAAGATATCCCTATTGAACCTATCCAAAATGGAGCCCGGCAAACCCGTTGAATGTGAGATCAAGAACGGAGGAAGTGCGGATAAGATCAAACTGAACCATTCGTTCAACAAGGAGCAAATCGAGTGGTTTAAGGCCGGCAGCGCTCTAAATCGAATGAAACAGCAGTTATCAAAATCCAAGTAGGGAAATTAAGAACCCTCCTTGGTAGATATAGAAAATATTTTGTCAAAATTTAATGGAGCTGTATGCGTGTGCTTTTGAAATAAATTAAAATTCTTACAATTCCAAGTCTCAACGGCTTAAAACTTAGTTTTAATTGCCGACTGCAACTCCACATAAAAAATATAATTATATTTGGTCTCAAATCTTTTTTGGCAGTGAAGCCATAGTCCAAAGAGATTTCCTGTTGCCAATGCTTTCCAAGTAAGCCAGGCCACAAACAATGGCGAAAAGAGAGAGACAGAGAGAAAGAAAGAGAGAAATGGAGAGAGAAAGAGAGAGAGAGGGAGAAAATGTTGTATGCGAAAGGACATTTGCCTTTCTGCATCACGCTGTGTATGATTTGGCAGAGAAAATTATTTGCTACTTTTAATTAGTGCCCAAAAGTCAAAGCCTGAAATCCGAGCAGGCAGAGGAAAAATGTGTTGCCAACTCACAAATACACAGAAGAAGGCAGTTAGCCAGGACAAGTCAAGCCAGCAAATACAAAATTGTCTCTATTAATGCCCATTCCCAAATTTCATTTCCTCTTCATTTCACCTATTACTTTATTATGTAATTAATTCTGTTTAATAAATTTATAAGTTTTTTTATTCAATAAAAAAAAAAGCAAAAAATTAATATAATTTTCTGAAATGCTACAAAAGCATCATTTTAAGGATTTTTTCTATTACTTCCAATATGATTTTGTTTTCCAATGTGATATAAATTTATTACTATCATTATTTTGTTTTCCTTGGCAATTTTGAAGAAATGTATGCGAATTGCAAAATGAGAACAATATCTGCAATTTAGGAATTTATAATTGCTGCTGGTATTTTGTGTAAGTGCCTGCAGAGAGTGAGAGAGAAAGAGAGTGATAGAGACAGAAAGAGAGAGAGAGAGACATAAAGAGGGAGAAAGAGGGAGAGAGAGAGAAAAAGGGAAAGAAAATGAGAGAGAGAGAGCCCTGTGACCAAGTGCCCAGGCGCCAAATATGCCCTGCATGTGGTGACTGGTCAACACTTTCGACTTTGGACAATATCTCTGACTCTCTGTCTGACTGTCTGTCTGTTCGTGTGTCTTTTTGGGCAAGGAGTCGTTGCAATTTTGTGGTGCCGATCCCAAAAATGTTCAATTATTAACTTATAACGAAGGCATGTATGCAATGTGAAGACTTCTCGTATTGGGTTGGGTCAAATTATAGAGTAGGTTTTATGAAATTGCATTTCATCTAAATTGAAACAAAAAAGAATATATATATAATAAATGTAATCGAATGGTAGATATGCAAGGCAGTTGAGGTTGAAATTATTTAAGACAATTTGTCGATTTTAGATGTGGCTACTAAGCCTCATAGTCATACCCTGCCATGTCATCAAGGTCCTTGTAATTTATATGTATACCTCTCCAGCGAACAGAATTTAATCCTTTTGCAGTGTTTTTATGTAGTTTCAAGCAATTTTGTTATAGTTTTGCACATTTTTCGGCACCAAAAAAGCACAATTTCTGCAGGAAATTTGATTTCCATTTTATTTTTTCAAAAATTTCAATTGCCTTCCAAAATGATTTGTTGTTCACCATGTAATAACAATAATCATCAATTTAAATTTCAATTTAATATAACGTTTTCAAGAAAGCAAATTAAAGTAATCCACTCATATTATTTATAGAATTCTTTGATTTAGATAATATTAAGGGCTTCAAGAATGATTCCGTAGTGAGAATTACATACTTGTTAGCTGCGATAAGCGTAAATCGGAGCAAATGACAAGCTCTCATAATATTGGATGAGCATAAAGCAGAAAGAAAGAAGAAAATTGAGAAATAAACCAAAATAAAAATAAAGCTAAAACCCAGCACTTGGCCAAAAGCACATAAATTGCATTTTGGCCGCTGGCGAGGTAAACAGCCGCAAATGGCACAACACGAGGAGGGGAAATTCAGAGGCGAGAGCGGAGCATAAACCAAAACTCAACAATAATCGAAAAATTATATCTATACCCTGAGAGTGTGTGGGTCTGGTCTGGAAACTGGGGCCGGGGTAAATCAAAGCAACAAATAAAATGGGCAAATACAAGCAGAAAATCCATAATACACACAGTCACACACTTACTCTCTCTCTTTCTCTTGCTGTGATGGTATGTGGTGGGGTAGAAGTTGAGGTTGAAAGAACGTTTTGAACAGCTCGAATTAAGTTAAGCACTTTTATTTATTATTAAAAAAGTTTCAAGCTGCCAGCAAGCGTGCAAAACTGTGCAAATATCCATGTGGTTAGGGGCAGAATGATAGAAATGGAGCCAACGAGAATGTGCCCGGGAAAGAACTGGAAAATGTGAAAGAGCGAGAGAGAGAGAGAGAGGAGAGAAAATGCTAGAGAGAATTGTGCAAAATCTGCGCATAATGCAAAGAAAATCCCAAATTTATCGTATCATTTAGATGGAGTGTCATATGGGGAATGCCGCTGGCTCACCACCAGCATCTCTTCTCCCAGGCGCCTCATTCCAATCTCTCCAAAAGGGGTTAAAATGCCCATTATGAGCACATCGCACATCGAATCTACGTATGCATATATATGAATATGTATATGTGTGTGCTTCTCGATGTGTTTGTGCATTCATAATATAACTGTTGATTATTGCGCCAACACGCACTCAGCGTAAGTGAACCAGCAGCATCAGCAACAGCAGCCAAAGGAAACTTCAAGTCAGGCGCACAGCGCGTATGCGCAATATTATTAGATATTGAAAGCAGCCATAGATGCTGCCGTCGTTGTCGTTGTTGTCGTCGTCGATATCGTGCCAAAAGCAATTGAAAGCAGCACAAAATACCAACATATGAATTTTGTCTCTCGTTGCTTCTTCACTCTGCCACAGCAGCAACATTCATAAAAAGCATATTGGTTGAAGTGGCCCAGACAATGTGGCCAGAAGGACATTGCTAAGTGAGCTCAGTGTTAGAGTGTTTTAAGAGGCAGCTCCTGTCGGAGGATGTGCCGCATTAAATCGATGCCAACAGTTTTGCAAATTGTGCCACATTACTAATTAATGAATTGGCTTTAAATTGCGAACGTTTTCTTCAATTAAAATTTTTTAAGTCATTTGAAGATATTAGCAGAAAATTAGCACACCTTTGAAACATTAAAGGAACTGAGTTCCATTATGCGAGGAATTCTTTTAATATACTTTTGGCCATTACTGGAATTATATTAATCGGAAAATATTCAAAATAAATTTAAAGTGCCAGTTTAAGTCCAGAAATCCACAAAAGTTAAAAAATGTTCGACATATTTTCTATTTATGATACTTCTGATGCAGTCCTAAAATAGAATTCGAACATTTTCGACACGAAAAAAATCGATTGAAATTTTGCTAATTTAATTTGAAATTTAGTAGAATTGTGGAATTGCAGAGAACTTCCAAACACATATCCAATGGACTTTTCATCAGAAATTATTCAGAAAGAATAATGAATAATTTGAGTATGCGTTGTTCTTTACAAATGTTTGGCAGTTCAAAGTTAGAAAGGGCATGAATTTAAGAATTTTTTAGTTTATGAGGCAATTCCAATAACATTTTTGATCAGATCTCGAGAAATACTAATTACAAACTTCTCATATAAAAGGCAGTTTCCTAGATTTGAGTCCCAAAATCCATCAATGTAAAAAAATTGAAATCGAATTTTTTTTGCATAAAAAATTCGTCAGAAGAAGCACATATTAAAAATTTGAAAATCAAATGCTGATGCTTTTTCAAAATCCCATTAAATCGATTGGCAAATCTTTAAATTTTTTGTTTCAACTGTGATGATGTCTCGGAATTTCGTTAATTTGGGTTCAATAAGTCTAAGAAGAGTCTATCTGATCTGACAAGACTATAATACCCAACGTTTTCCAAAGGCACACATTTTATATAATTTAATTGGTTAAAAGCATTCGTGAAATAGAAACGACATCAAGAGAACCTTTTGTTTATCTGTTGCGTATGTTTCCCCCACATTAGCTCCAACTTACCCTTAATATCTTTGCTTAACTAATAGGAGAATATACATCACCATGTAGCATCTGTGGTGAGATCATCACTTGGAATCTTAGCAAATATATCTCAGAGCATTTGAGTGTTTTTCGTGTCATTCACTTCTCGTCTGTGCAATTTCAAAATCAAATCTCACAAATTCACAACTGGCCAAACAAGCAAACAAGCTGGCAACCAGAAGAAGATTGCAAAAATATAATAAAGGAAAAAAAGAAGACGAACAACAATAACAAAAAACAGCTGAAATAAAATGAAAAGAAAATGCAACGAAATTGCTAACGCCAAACGAAAATCTAATAAAAGAATAGCTCAAAATCGGTGTGTAAAAATCAAATAAACGCTGCAACTGCAATGCCAACCGAGTTTTTTCACTGAAAACTTTCCTCACTTATTTTCTATTTTCTTTTTGTTTTCTTTTATTCTGTTTTTTTTTTTTGGCTTTGCGCCCAAGTTTTGTGCGTTTTTAAATGGCAGAAGCTGAGAGCAGAGAGCTGTTAGCACACAAAAAACCATTGGAAACACATGTCCAGCAAACAGAGAGCGGCGACGACAAAAGGATGAGCACAAGGAGCAGCAGTTGGATAGAATCTAGAATCTAGATGGAGAACGAGAAGAGCAATGAGAGGAATTTGGAGCGGGAAAGCAACACAAACATTTGTGTTGGTTGCTTTCTTGCCTCTTTTGGCCATTACATTAAGTTTGCTATCTTCTGGTAAGACCAGAATATATGTATGGGTGTGAGTGCGAGAAGAGATTTCTTTCGATTTTCTCTCTCTCTCTCTCTCGCTCTTTGGATTACATTCTGCAGTTGGAGTCGCCCTTCACTTGCCACATATCAACATTAAGTGGTTCCTATACTTCTATCTCTGTATCATATCTATGTGTTTGTTTGTGTCTGCATCTGTAACTGAAACTGTTGGCAGCGGCTGCCTCTAATGGCCAACGATTCGTAATATTTTTAATATTTGCTCAATAAAATGTCTGACAATTTTTGTCGTTCCCACTTAAACTCATTACATTTATTTGTATGTTGGCCAGTTTGCCTTACACTGATAATCCGATTTGGTCAACGCGAGTAACCAGAAGAAGTCACTTCTGACAAACGCTAGTTTTGGTAGACTACTGAAATACCCTGTACATGACATTTGAAAAGTATACTCTAAAGATGCACTCAACAAAAAAAATTAAACGGTATTTATTTTTATAGCTAATTTGATGAAGATGTATACGATACATAGAAAGTATATTCTAAGAGTAAATTTAAAAAAAAAATATCAATATTTATTTAAATAATAAAGTTGATGATGATCTAACAGTATATTCAAAATAATTCCTGGAATTTATTCTAATATGATATATGATGTATAAAAAGTATAATCAAATAGTATATTACAAAGAAAATTGTCAATATTTATTTAAATAATAAAGTTCATGATTTTCTAACAGTATATTAAAAATAATTATTCGCATTTATTATAATTGGTAAATTTGATGACGATATTATATATGATGATATATTTAAATATTTAAATATAAAACAGTCATATATGTAATTCCATCTTAAAATTAAAGTAAATTTCTCATTAGGCTAATTTTTCTATTGCCTTTCTAAATACTAAACACATTTCTGTCAGTGGTGAAAGATTAACTTTTTTAATGCCAGATATTTCAAAATTAAATAAATTTGGTACAAAAAAAATTAAAATTTCATTATTATGTTTTTAGCTGCATTAAATATATTCTTCTTTAAAATATTATAATTTCTTAGTTTATTTTGGCTTTAAATAATATCTTATTTATATTGAGAATTTGGCTTAGCAACTGTTCGTTGAGGTTACTCCACTTGGCATTCGTGTTGTCGAGTCGAGGCTATAACAATAACGTGAATCCCCGCATTATTCTTCATATGGCATGTAATCCTTTTTTGTAGTTGCCGCAAATCCTGTTGCTTGTCGCTGTCGTTGTATGTGTGTGTGTGTGTGTGTGGGAAGTCATAAAGTTTAATTTAGTTTTAAGCTTTTCAACTGGAAAATTGCATGACTAGCCGTCGCTGAAGCTGAGATCTGTGCCAAGTTGAAGTGTAGTTCATTTACGCCAGCAAGGAGAGGACTTCTCCAGTACAGGACATGACGACGACGTCGACGACTTATGGCAAATGTGACCATCACCAACACCACCAACAACAAAAACAATGTGAATGGCAATAATAAACCAACAGCAACAACAGGAGCAACAAGGAGCAGTGAAAACCACAAATGTCAGTCAGGGCCGCCGTCTCAGAGAATGACGTTTCATGCGCCATTTGAACTGGACACATTGGGCGGACGCGGACCACAGCAATGTGCTGTCGTTGGTTGTGTTGCAATGAAAATTGACAGCGCCTTTGTGGAACACGCACAGCAATAGCCACAGCATGACTGCAGCAGCTACACTACCAGGAGCCGGAGGAGGACAAGGAGCAGGAATCGGGAGCATGAGATGGCATCATGGCTGTTGGCTGCTCTAAAATTAACACACGTTTAATATGCAAGTCGTGCATAAATTTTCGTGCTGCCATGTTCAGTATCGCCATCTCCCTCATTCCCTCTCCCTTTATCTCTCTCTCTCTCTCTCTTTCTCTCTCTCTCTCTCTCTCTGTCTCTGTCTTTATCTTTTTATATTTCTGTGTATATGCACATATATTGCAGTTGGTTGTCCAAGAGAGAGCTTTATGCTTTTTAATTTACCGTCAGCCGTCAGGCAGCCAACAAGGACGACAAGGACCACGACATTGCGGGCGACATGTCAGCGCCACGTTCACATTCAACGACGAGAGTCCGAGGCAATCATGGCACATTGCCTTTTCGTCCATTCTTTTTCACTCACTCTCCCTCTCGCCCTCTTTCTCTTTCTCTCTCTCTCTCTCTATCTCTCGCCTTTTGCTCTCTCTTACACATTCTGTGATTCACTGCAGCTTGACGTTTTACTCAGTATCCTTGTCCCTTTCCACTGAACGTCGTATCCTTTTTTTTCCCCTTTTACCCTCATACGTGCATTCCCTACCGACAGTAGCTCGTTATCATCATTATCATGGCCAGCATTAATGTTGATGCGCTTTAATTGGCAATTGAGAAGATGCGAGTCGCCGAACCAGGCCAAAAGCAGAGTTCAGGTTAACAGGGCCAATGGCCTGACATGTGCCTGCCAGAGGTGAATCCCATAATATCATTATAAATAGCCCGTTATGACCAACAAGCAATGCCTGTTACCAAACTGAAAATAATGGCCAAACTAAAATCATCTTAACTGATTTTAATTCTTACTATGCTCTAAACTATTTTTAGTCCAATCAATTACCATAATGAAAATTTGTGAACACAACTTGACAATTTTCTCATTTGAAATAAATATATTTGTCCGAAATGATGGCTACAAATCCTGTAAACAAGTAAATTTATGTGTTTTGCACAATTATGCATATAGGCAATGAAGCTAAGGAAAAACGTCAGAAACTATTAGCCAAGATTTGCATTTTATTTTAGCCAATTTCATGCTGCTGTCCGGATTATTTTTTTCATCTATTTTTTCTTCCTCCCTGATCATTGCTTTGGCCAGAGACTTGGCTTAGCCTTGCCAAATTCCTTTTGGCAGCCATAAACGACAACTGTTGCCAAAGAAAAGGACATAAAGTAAATCGGCAACGGCAACATCAACAGCATTGAGGGAAGTTTGCCATCATCATCACCGTCATCATCATCATCGTCATCGTCATCATCGTCGTCAGAGATTCACTACAAGACCGAGTTGGTAGCAGCATCTAATTAGATTGTCCTGGCAGTCTTACAGAAATGACTCAGAGATGGCGCCAGCAGCGACTGACAGTCCAAAAATTGTTAAATTATTTAAAAACAAATTAGCGCCAATTCCTTTTCGAATAACAATATTTTGTGTGTATGTATGTGTGTATGTAATATGAAAATACCATAAAAATAAGCAATTTCATGTACAGTAGTTAAATAAAATTTAATTTGGCAGAAAAAACGAAACGAACTGAATGCGAGTTCAAATGAGAAGGAGCACGGAAAAATCAACTGGCAAATGAAATAACAAAATGCAGAAATGACCAGACGAAAGAGGACCCAAAGCGAAATGAGAAAATGGATTGCGAAAGATGGAGACCAAAGGAGAATGAATAGAAAATGCACTCGAATAATAATATAGAGAGCAAAAATCACAAAATGTTTTGGTCATTATGAAGACTTCGCATTTGCTAAAAAAAAAATGGAGGAAAAAAAATAATAAGGTATAAAAAATACACAACAACAATAATAGTCTGGGCAAAGACTAATACAAATGAAGGCCGTCAACATTCATTATTAATTTTAATATTTCAAAGTGCGAAGGCCCACAAAAAAAAAACCAGCCCAGAATAAAAAAAAAGAAGCCATCATAAAAAGCATAGCCAACTTGGCACGCGCTTGATCTTAACTTGCACCACTTCTGTTATCCTTGTTGCTGTTGTTGTGGTTGTTGTTGTGGTTGTTGTTGTGGTTGTTGTTGTGGTTGACCATCGCTTGATATTGGGGCAGAGGCCAAGAGAGACAACTTGAGAAAAACTTTGGCAGCACGCCCGTAGGCTAATTTGATGGTTTTGTGTTCCCCAGTGCAATGCGCAGGATATTTCCTTGAAGGAGGAGAGTAGCCAAGAGACTAGATATAAAATACTTAATATGTCACTGGCATTTAACCCCTATGGGTACAGCATACGAACTCCGTTATTAACCTATTGACATAAACAACATATCGTTCCATATTTGATATTATATCAACAAATTTTAAAAAAAAAATTCCCTTATGTTAAGGAATATATAAAATAAATGCAAATAAGTGCGTAAATATATGATTTAGAATTTATTATATTAAATAAATATAATATAAGATAAGTTAACATATTTTAAATATTATTCTAAACAACTTTGAGTTAAATTAATACTTTAGACATATAACATTAATTAGAATATGTTATGAATATATTCTCTAAAAATAAATATTTTTAATAAATAACATAATCACCAAAATGTTAATTAAATTGACATCCGCATTATTAGTTTTTAAACTATATTTAATTTTTGTAAAAAACTAAAAATATTATTGTACTCTATACGACATTTAACATAAACTTTTACCCCTAATATTTGCTTAAAAAATTTCAAACTTATGTTCATTTAAATTAATTTTGTTCGAAGATAGAGCAGCTGAAATATTTTAATAATCAATTTTACTTTGATTTTACTCATGTAAATATATAAAACATTCAACAAGCAATAAATATAGAATCTTAAAAAGAATACGCTATTCAAACAAATATGCTACACAGTATTTAATTTATTTAGACAGTATTAAAATCAAACACTCCCTCCTACATTCACACACATAAGTATTCATTCATCCATACAACTCTCTCTCTATCTCTCTCTCTTTCTCTCTCTCTCTCTGCCTCTCTTTCTCTCTCTCAATGCAGAAAACTATCTGTCATCTTATAAATTGCGCGTGTTAAAAACATCTGCAAAAAAAACATTCCAAAAAAGAACACAAAAACCAATTGCAGAAAATAAAACGAGCTTAATTTAAACTGCTCAAAAAAAAAAAGGAAAACAAAATGTTGAAAAAAGCAGCATATAAAGGCGATGGAGGAAAAAGCAAATTAAAGCAAAAAAATAAAAGGAAATTAAAAAAAATAACAATGAAAACCACAAAGCAACGTTTTTGTTTGTGAGTGTCGCATGCAGTCACCCTGTCTATGTATGTGTGTTTGTGTGAAGTATGTATGCATATGTATGTATGGATGAATGTATGTGTGTGCATATTTTGCCTGCCAATCAACTCAACAATCGCAATCAATTTGCGAGCTGGTGCACCATGGTGGAGCTGCTGCTGTAAAGTTGCGAGCAATGGCAACCCTGTCGGGCAACTACATCACCCTACGGCAGAGTTGCCCAACTGAAGGATATTGTCAGTGTGCTGCAACTGCAACTGTCATTTCAGGCGAAATCTCTGAATGAATGGCTATGAGTGTGTGTGTGACTATGCATGTATGTATGTATTTCAGATGAAACCAAAATAAAAAGGATTATCGCCGCATTGCCTTTTTTAATTACGTAACTGCACCATTAAGGACCGCAGTGTCTGGCCATGAATCACACAATGAATGTGCAATGAGCTTAAGATTTGCGGCAAACGTTACAAAAAACAACAACAACACACACCAAAAAAAAAAAAAAATAGATAAATAAATAAAACGCCGTCATTCGACGCGTCGCTGATCCCCAATGGATTCGGGATTTCAAGCAACACAAAAAGCTATTGTCATGCCTTTAAAGTTGCCCAGAAATTTATGATCATTATATTTAAATCATGTATCATGCATCAGCTCTCCACATACAAATTGCAAAGTATTGTTATGCTAAATTTATTTGCACTCACAACACAAAAAAAAAACATAAAAAAAGATGTGTGCTGAGTGAGTGCTGTTTGTGGGGATAACTTCATCAGGCGCACGATTGAAACGCAGCTTCCGCTTCCGCTATTCAAAATGGCTGCCTATGCGAGTGAAGCAACTCCACGACTTTGCCTGCAAACAAATCAGCTTGAACTTCCGTTTCATTTCTCATTTTTTGTCATTTCATATTCTTTTGCAAGTTGTAGCCTCCCCGACACGCCGCCTCCCACAACAGACTTCAGACTTCAGCGACTTTGGCATTCATCCCCATCTCACAATTTATACTGTGCATTTCGGCGACTCTTCTGAAAATTTACTTTTCACTTTCAGCGCGCTATCAAAAAACTTTTTTGCATAGCTAACTTTTCGCTCACACATACAAATGTATTCACATACACATATACATATATTTTTTTTCGAATGCTTTTCAATGTCATTGCACACACACATTTACGTATACATAGGTGCTTGGAAACGGAAACTTTGTCTTTTTGGCATTTCATTTCCTTCAATTTTGAGCGTTTGCACCTCGCAGCTATGACCTTTCTTCCACCTTCCCCTCCACTTCGCCTTGCTTCAATCTCAATATACACATCCTTCTTGCTGCTGACTGAGAGTGTGTAAAGGTTTTTCTTTCAATGGAACTGTGATTCTGTTTAATTTAATGCTCTGCTGCTTATTTAAATTCTCTCCTCCCCCCACCTATGTCTGAATTTAAATTTTGTTTATTTATTTTTTTTCGTTGACATTCTATTTCGAAATCAATCAATGGGCACGTGTATTGTTTGCGGCTGATATCATAGCTTTCAGCTATAACAATAAGCATTTCAATATGTTTACCATATACCACATAGAATGAGAAGAGGGGAAACATATTGGAGTTTTCCAATAGGACTCAATTCAAATTAGCATCTATTTTTGGGCAACTGCCTGTCGATGCATAACTGAAACAAAATTGACACAAATATTGCATGATACATTTACACCGATTTTTTTATTTTTTTTTACGATATATTGTGAAATTCTAATTTGATAGGATTGCATTGCTTTCGAATGATTTCGTATTGAATAGTGGCTAAACTTAATATATCTTAAATACTAAATTAAAATCCACGCCAAATCACGTACTCATTATCAATATTATTCAGGTACCCAAGTGTCCAAAAAGTACTTAAGAGAGTAGTCAAGAGCACCTAAGTATAAATTACTTAGTAATCTAATGTTTTGGGAAATTTAGGTTGTTATCAGTTCTTTAAAATTTCCCAAACAAATTTATTATAAAAGGCCGGCAAACCCATAAGAGTCTTAGTGATTTATCTGAACTCGTCTTCAACACAATCAGTATGCGGCTGCAATATTTGCTGGTCATATTTTTGGCCTCATTTGGCCATGCTCTCAGCTACTCCTATCTGATGGTCATGCCAACATCAGCCAAGTCCCATTTCTATGTGGGACAGGCATTGGCCAAGGGGCTCGTGGAAGCAGGACATGAGGTTACGCTGATCTCTGCATATCCGCAAAAGAAACCTCTCAAGAACCTAACAGACGTACCACTCCCTGGGTTAATCCCAGCCATGGTTGGTAAGTGTTACATATAGTGTCACGTAAACGTTATCAGGGCGACGAGGGTTGCTATCTTGTCTTTTATCAATACGTGAGAACGGTGTTTAGCCACTACATTTCAACATTTTGGTAATAGGAGAGGTCTACTTTCGTTTTTAGGTCACAAGTCAAAGATCTTGGAGAATTCAAAGAAGCCATTGGTGAAGAGGATGCCCATATTTTATGGCATGGGCTTGATGATGACGAAAACCCTCCTGGAGGAGCCCGCGGTTCAAGCTCTCCTCAAACAGAATCGAACCTTTGATGGGGTTATCTGTGAGGCGTTCATCAACGAGGCACACTACGGATTAGCTGAACACTTCAAGGCGCCTCTCATAGCATTCAGTCCCTTTGGCGCCTCTTCTTGGACAACTGATTTGGTCGGCACGCCCTCACCGCCCTCCTACGTTCCAAATGTCATGCTGCAATTTAGCGATCGTATGTCCTTCTGGCAGCGAGCTTGGAACCTGATTTATACAATCTACGACTTAATGTATCAACAGCTCGTATACCTGCCACAGCAGGATAAACTCTATCAAAAGTATTTCCCAAATAACAAACAGAGCTTCCAAGATATGCGTCGCAACACGGCGTTGGTCCTGCTCAACAATTATGTTTCTCTGAGCTTCCCTCGTCCATATGCTCCCAACATGATCGAGGTGGGAGGAATGCATGTGCAAAGGAATCGCAAACCATTGCCGGCAGACATTGAGAAGTTCATCAAAGGAGCTCAACATGGTGTTGTCTACTTCTCCATGGGATCCAATTTGAAGAGCGCCGATTTGCCGAAACCGAAACGTGATGCACTTGTGGCAACATTCCGGAATCTCAAGCAACGCGTGCTTTGGAAATTTGAGGATAGGAATCTGCCAGATAAGCCCGACAATGTCTTCATTTCAGACTGGTTCCCCCAAGACGATATTTTGGCCCATGATAATGTCAAAGTGTTTATCACACACGGGGGACTGCTTAGCACCACCGAGTCCATTTATCATGGCAAACCAGTTGTGGGTATTCCCATGTTTGGAGATCAATTCATGAATATGGCACGTGCCGAACAATCTGGCTATGGCATCACTGTGAGATTCGATCAACTAACCGCAGAGACACTACAGCATGCCATCCACAAAGTGATCAACGAACCCGCCTATGGAGGACAGGCGAAGGTCATGTCGGAAAGATTTCGTGATCAGCGTGAAACGCCCCTGGAACGTGCCGTTTACTGGGTGGAGCACGTGTCCAGGCAACAGGGTGCCAAGTACTTACGCAGTGCTGCACAGGACCTCAACTTTATGCAGTACTATAATTTGGATATATTTGTATTGATTTTAGGCAGTTTGTGTATTTCACTTATTGCAGTCAGTGTTGCGATATGTACTTTGGTAAAGTTTGTTAAACGGCAATTAAGTGGGAATAATATTAAGTCAAAGAAAGAGAAACGTCACTAGAAATAATTGTATAATTTATATAATAGTAAAACAATTTATAAAGCAATTGGAATTCTATATAAAATTCATATTGTATTTAATTGCACTTGAACTCGCTTGCTAAAGAGCGTTAGAAAATATCCATAAATAAAGAGAGCCTTAATAAGAGAACATTGCACGCTCTTAAATTACAAAAAATTAATTAATGCATATTATTTATAATAATAAATAATCAATTCACAGTCAACTCAATCAATCGCTCTCTGCTGCTCTCTCATTTTATGTTATCTCTATATTCCCACGTTCAGCTACCGGCAGTAATAACAGAAAAACGAAACTACAAAAAATACGAAAATTGATAGAGACGAAAACTATGACGTCACTGTATACTCTTCATACTCCATTCGGCAATATGCTCGAAGACACGAATATAACCTCATCTATACTAATCCATAGTTCAATTGATAATATTTTCGATTATTGTTTTTTCTTTTATTTAAAATTGATAAGTATAACTTGATAAGTAATCTTAACTAAACCTGAGCTATTTCTGCGCTAACATACCACTGTTAGATACAATGTAGTGTAATTTGTAGTCGGAGCAAATAACACGTTACTCAACATACTAATATTTCTGATATTTCATTACAGTTTCGTCAGTTCTCTACATACTTATATATCTGTTATTTTGTTAGAGTTTCGTCAGTTTAGTGCGAGTCGCCGGCGCATGTTGATCGTGTCTACAACAACATATAGATAACATCTAGATATAGAAATCAAACAAATATTTGGTATTTTGTGTACATTGAAAATGACTCGCAATAGAACAAGTTTTTACAGTCTGCTACTGTTCGGCCTGCTGAGCTCCGTTACAGCATATAATTATCTTTTGGTGCTACCTACGGGTGCCCGATCTCACTACAATGTGGGCTCAGCACTGGCCAAAGGTCTCGCCGGAGCAGGTCATCAGGTGACACTGGTTTCACCATTCGCGCTGAAGAAGCCCATACAGAATATTAATGATGTGCCAGTGCCGAACGTACTACAAGCCATGGGCAGTAAGTAACCAACAAAGAAAATCAAAATAAATTTTAAAAAAATATAAGAAAATATATATAAATAGATATGAATAAATAATAAAACAAATACTGTCATAGGGCAGTTATTAACTAGAAAAAAAAATAATATAAAGATAAATAAATTATTTAAAAAAATACTATTTATTTTAATTTAGTATTTATTTATTTAATTTATGTGTTTATCATATTAAACATTTTATATAATACATAGTATTGCTCAACTGTTGCTGGGTTACCACAAATTAAATTGTTGAAATATGTTCTTATCAGTTCCAAATGAATGCAGTTCCAGTTCCAGACTACAGTTAATCAATGATTAAAGTCAAATCTATATATGTACATACATACATATGTCTAATCGACCATATGACTTGATGACAGACTATCACAACATTAGTTGAATCATAAAAATATTTGACAATCATGTTTTTCGATTGGTTTCTGTAAGCATTTGAGAAAAGGCGTAATATCTACATCAACTAGTTGTTGATGATAATAATAATGATGAAGCAATAATAAAACACTCGTAATTATGTTACATAAGATAATCAAAAATTTGTCTATATATCGAATTAATTAGGTGACATTGACAACTTGCTAAAGAAGTCTGAAGAACCCATATTGAAACAAATTATTGGCTTCTATGACATGGGTAAGTTATCACTGATGTATAAAATAGTATGAAAAATATAATTTAAAAAAAATTGTTTCCAAATTTTTAGGCATTCGCATAAGTGAAGCTATGTTAAAGGAACCTGCTGTGAAGCAACTTATGGAGTCCAATCAAACCTTTGATGCTGTCATCAATGAAGTTTTTCTGAATGAGGCACAGTTTGGTTTGGCAGAACATTTCCAGGTGCCGCTGATCGGCTTAGGAACCTTCGGTGCCATCAGCTGGAATACTGACATGGTAGGAAAGGCACTCTTAAGAAATATTTCTGTTTTTTTGTATTAAAAGATATATATTTATTTTATAGGTTGGTTCACCTTCCCCGGCTTCATATGTGCCCCATGCTTTGCTGAAGTTCTCCGATAGAATGACATTAATTCAACGTATCGCCAACTTGGCCTTCCTCACATACGAGCATCTGTTCATGAATCTATACTATCTGCCAAAACAGGAATTGATTTATAAGAAATATTTCCCCAATAACAGACGAGACTTCTATGAGGTTCGCAGCAATGCAGCCCTAGTCCTGTTGAATCAACATGTCTCGCTGAGCTTTCCCCGTCCATATTCCCCCAATATGATAGAGGTGGGAGGCATGCACATTCAACGGAAACGACAGCCATTGCCAAAGGATATCGAAGAATTCATTCAGGGAGCCAAGCATGGAGTCATCTACTTCTCAATGGGATCCAATCTGAAGAGCAAGAGTCTGCCTCTGGAGAAACGCCAAGCTCTGATCGAAACTTTCAGCAAACTGAAGCAACGAGTTCTGTGGAAATTCGAAGACACCAATATGCCGGGTAAACCGGACAATGTTTTCATATCGGACTGGTTCCCACAGGACGACATATTGGCTCATGACAATGTGAAGCTATTTATCACACATGGTGGCTTATTAAGCACCACCGAATCCATTTACCATGGCAAACCATTTGTGGGCATTCCCATTTTCGGCGATCAGTTCCTGAATATGGCGCGTGCCGAACAAAATGGTTATGGAAAGACTGTCCTATATGAGGAGCTGACCACGGAAAAACTGCTGTCAGCAATCAACCATATTCTTACAGATCCCAACGCAAATGATCTAGTCAGAGACATGTCTGCTCGATACAGGGATCAGCCACAGCTGCCCCTGGAAAGGGCCGTCTACTGGGTTGAGCACGTCACCAGGCATAAGGGAGCTAGATACCTAAGAAGTGCCTCGCAGGATTTGAATTTCATTCAATATCACAATCTGGATGCCATGCTGATTCTATATGGTGGCATTATCTTTGTTTTCTTCCTCTTGTTGCTGCTGATTCGTCGTATTTGGGGTGCTCTACAGGATCTCTTCATGAGCCGCCAGAAGCCCAAGCCCAGTAAAGTGAAGCGCAACTGAGCTTAATTTCAAAATTAATTAACGTGTGCTGTAGTTGTAATAGATTTACTGTAGTCACAAAAAATTTAAGACTTTCACAAATAAAAAATCGATGTGAAAATTGCAAATATTTTGTATGGCTTTCAATGATTTTTACTTTCATCAGATTATTCCTCACTTTTTCTAGACGCACATAGTACACATTTCATAGTTAGTTAACGCTTCAGTTGTATAATGCCCATCGGGGCGTTCAAATTTTGCAGCCTTCATCACCATGCCACGCCCACAGTCGAGCAAAACGCCCCTGCCCATCGGCAGCCGCAATGCTTTTGTTTTGTTCGTTCCTCTTTTATTCTATAAAAGTGTATGATGGGTGTGGTGAGGGAAACGTGGGGCATGCCACGCAAAGCTGTGAGTGGCGGGTCGTGTAAAAAGCGCGTAAAAGTTTTGGCCCAAACTTATTGCAACTGTTTTGGGCCATGGTCGTTGTGGAGCATCAACGTCCGCGCAGGAAATGTAGGCAACTCAAAGCTGGATGGGAACTTAAAGGTTTATGCCAGAAATTTTCTGATTTCGTTATTATTTAAGGAAAACTCTCACATTAAATTGGAACACAACTAACAATGCTAATAAATATTTCAATTTATAAATAGAGATATACTAAAAATTTATATATTTAATATTAGAAAAAGATTTTTATAAAAGTCTAAAAAATAATTCTTCCATTTTAAACGCTCATAAATATTTCTAGCAATTTTTTTTTTCCCACTTTACAACTTATAAGATAACCCAATATATTGTTCACTTTCATATGCTGTGAAACAACTTGAGTGAATGAGAACAGAAGCAACACTTTTGCTATTTTTACATATTTTCTAGCAACATTTAACGACCCTGCAAATTTTCAACAGTTTTGCCAGCAGAAAAATTATCTTAATCTTCCAGAAAATATGTTTATTGCAATCTTAAAAATATCAATAAATATGAAAAATCTTTCAAATCTATATAAATATGCTGAAATTCATTTAGTTAAATTAAACTAATAAAAGTCAATAAAATATGTTATTTAACTCAATTATAATATTAAGTTAATTTAATTAAATTAAATTTTAAAATTATTATAATAAATAAAAACAAAAGAATCAAACTATAAATTATGCATAGTATAATAGATTATTCTATTCTTTAATAATTTTATTATCCAACCAAAGGACCTAGAAGCTAATGCTGACCCCAGGATATCTTATCCATTAATTTTTAACCTATATATATCAAATAATATAATATTTTATTATGATTAAACACTAATATTTATCAACAAATAATCATGAGAATTCTTAACCAGTGACAAATCAAAAAATAACAATGTAAATATATTAAATATTATTATGAGAATTGTAAAAATAGCATTAAAGAAGAAAAAATTATAACAATTAATAGAATATTTAGCTCATGAATTTTTGATTAAAAGTTTGATATGAAGATTTGACCTAAAATAATCAGCGACATCGCAACGGAAGTGGCATTGAAATTTATTATTGAGTATACGCAACGTATCTCACTGAAAATACATACACAGATAATGCATTCGAAACCATTCTGAATATCATCCTATTATTCATTCCATTAACCCATATAGCTACTTGAACAATAAGTTCACTGACATCAGTTTAAATTTGTCGTATTCTGTTCAATTATGAAAGCATAAGTATTGAAAATTAGTAATTAGTTTTAATGACTTAATTACTAAAAGCTTACACAAGAATTAGTAATTTAAAATTATTTAATCAAGTATATGTTGTTGCCTGGTGTTATTTCAAAACTTTCGAAACAGCATATCGTATATATTATTGACAATGAAAATACGCAGAATATTCAGATTTTGTAGATTTTGTACATTTCGTCTAATTCTGAGACAAGATCTCCTAGCTAAATCTCCTAATTAAATACAATTAAAAAAATAACAATATATTCAATTAAAACTTGCAGAATTATTTTAATTTCTTATAAAAAATTTTATTATTTAAAAAAACTTACAATAGATTTAACAATTCTTAATCACTTATTTTTATACTGGTATGCGCTTAATAATTTATCCTTTCCACCACAATTCAAATTTTTAAATATTAATATGCCAACTATAATGAAAACGGCAATTGGAGTACCCAGCAATAAACCCAACACATCCAGATTATGGTAAGCAACGAAACTCAGATCCTGTGCTGAGACCCGCATATGATGAGCTCCCTTGTGGCGCAGGACATACTCGGTCCACCAAATGGCAGTCTCTATTGGACTCATCGGCTGATCTCTATACCGTGCTGACATTTCTGTGGCAGTTGTCATAAAGTTGGATTCATTCAGCAATCTTCCAATGGTATTCGTCAGGTCATCAATTGTCATTGTTTTGTGATCGAGACCCAAACCGAAACCCGCTCGTTTAGCTCTCTCCACATTCAGGAATTGATCATAGAAGAAGGGAAGTCCTAGTACAGGGGTGCCATGATGTATACTCTCGATGGTGCTCAATAAGCCACCGTGGGTTATAAACAACTTGACCTGGGGATGTGCCAGAACATCGGCCTGCGGAAACCATTTACTAAGGAAAACATTATCTGGCTTTCCTGGCAATTGATCGTCCTCGAATTTCCAAAGAACGCGCTGTGGCAACCCAGCAAATGTTTTTAGTAACATCTGTTTCCGCTCGTCTGGCAAATCTTTGCTCTTGACATTCGATCCCAACGAGAAGTAAATGACACCAGCAGGACCGGCACCATTGATGAAATCCTCAATATCCTTAGGCAGTGGAGCAGGTGTGTGGGAAATATGCAGTCCTCCAACTTCAATCATATTTGGCACATAGGGGCGAGGAAAACTCAAGGAAAAGTGTTGATTGAGCAGAAGAAGTGAAAAGTTTTTACTCAACTCAGGCAGTGACACTTTCTTAGCCACATGTGGAAAGTACTTCTCATAGAGTTTGACTTGAGTTGGTAGATGAATCAGTTTCCAGTTCAACCAGGCCACACTAGTTTCAACGAAATTCCGAACACGCTCCCAGTAGGTCATGCGATCGCTAAGACCTGCGGTTACTAGGGGTGTATATGAGAGGGGAGAAGTATTTCCTACCAATTCATCAATATTCCAGTCAGTGCCATATGTGGATAGACCGATGATGGGGGCATTGAAGTGAGCTGCAAATCCATAGTGGGCATCATTTCGAAATGCTTCAATAATAACCAAATCAAAGTGATCTTTGCCAGGTGGAAGCAACTGTTTTCGAACATTATCATTGTTGAAAACAGCCCTTGTAACGTTAAGGAAGAACTCATTTAAGAAATTGTTATCTTCCCACACACCCTTTGATTCTGAAATGGCACTTATAACATCTATAAAATTCAAAAGTAGAATTTCAGTTTTGTGTTAAACTAAATCATTTTAGTAAAACTCACCTCGGTATGACTGAAAAACTTCCAACACTGGAATATCTCGAAAGTTTTTAACTGGATTTTTCTGAGGAAACGCATTCACGGATGTAACCTGATGACCGCGCGACGCCAATCCCTTCAGATACGGCAGGACATTAATGTACTGCGAAGGACCCGGGTATGGAAAAATTGCTAGGATTCGAGCACCTTCCATTAGACTTGGAAGGAGCATCAGCACTGGTAATAGTAAGGACACTCTTAATAAATTCATGTTTTTCTGTTTTGTGTATCTGCGTCTGACAACTGAAACTGTTTTCCTACCAGAGTGTGCCTCTGCATTTATAGCAAGATTCGCGATAACAAATTGCGATCATGAAGTTAACACATCCATGCCGCATAACCGCCTCATTACGACGGATCTTAATCAGACAATCACCAAACAAACTATATATAATATACACGACTTTTCTTAAATGTATATGTGCGTTTGCTCAATTTGATTTTCGTTAACTATAGTTGACAATTTTTTATTCGATTAATAAAAGCAAATTAAACCAAAATTTTAGAGAATTATATATCAAATTTAGTATTACTTTTATTAGTATTATATTTATTTATATAGAATGATAATATTCTATATATGTTTATATGTTATATTCCCTTTGTTAAAATTAAATTAAAATAAATTATTAAATTTAATTTAATTTGCTCTTAAAGGAATCGAATATCTCAGTGTTAGGTTTATATATTTTTTATTATTTAATTGTCTGATTATTTTTAATCCTTATTATATTATTTGATGATCATCACAAAATATGTATACACATATGTACTTCATTTGTTTCGAATAATAATCAAATTACTATACATTTTTTTATTTCACTCTTTAGGAAAATATTTCGAACACACCATGCACTTGACGATAAGCAAAATCTTTTAATTGATATATAATTGCGCAGTGTAACTGAAAATAATTACTGTATTATATTAAATATGGAATTAGAAAATTAATAAATGGTTTTATTGAAACAAGATTTTAATAAAATTCAATATTTTTATTTAAGTAGCTAATTTTGATTGTTTCTTGTCGAAATCACTCTTATTTATTAGTTTTCAAATAATATTATTCAAAAAATTTAAAAATTTATATTAATTTCAGTTCGTTTCTAATTAATTCGTTGATGTCTTCATTCTGTTCCACGCGCTCAATTTTTGCAGCATCTACATATTCAAATTACGAATATCAAATCCAAAACTGAAAGACTCTTAATACAATTAAAATTCACATGATAAATTTCTTCTCATAACACTTTATTATAATACATATATTCTCAATATTACGCAATTATTGATCAGTGCTTTTTAAATTTTTTTGAGCTGCCTACTTTGTCCTTTTCACCACAATTTAAAATCTTAAATAGTATAATGGCAAATAAAATGATAATCGCAATGGGGACACCCAGCAATAATCCCAACACATCCAGATTATGATAGGCAAAGAAACTCAGATCCTGTGCTGAGACCCGCATATGATGAGCTCCCTTGTGCCGCAGCACGTACTCGGTCCACCAAATGGCAGTCTCTAGGGGACTCATCGGCTGATCTCTATACCGTGCTGACATTTCCGTGGCAGTTGTCATAAAGTTGGATTCATTCAGCAATCTTCCAATGGTTTTCGTGAGGTCATCAACTGTCATTGTTTTGTGATCGAGACCCAAACCGAAACCTGCAAGTTTAGCTCTCTCCACATTCAGGAACTGATCGTAAGAGAAAGGTAACCCCAGTACAGGGGTGCCATGATGAATACTCTCGATGGTGCTCAACATACCACCATGGGTAATGAACAGTTTGACTTGGGGATGTGCCAGGATATCGGCTTGTGGAAACCATTTACTAAGGAAAACATTATCTGGCTTTCCTGGCAATTGATCGTCCTCGAATTTCCAAAGAACGCGTTGAGGAAGACCTCCAAATGTTTTTAAAAGCATTTGTCTTCGCTCTTCGGGCAAATTTTTACTTTTTATATTCGAACCCAACGAGAAGTAAATGACACCAGCAGGACCGGCACCATTGATGAAATCCTCAATATCCTTAGGCAGTGGAGCAGGTGTGTGGGAAATATGCAGTCCTCCAACTTCAATCATATTTGGCACATATGGGCGAGGATAACTCAGTGAAAAGTGTTGATTAAGCAGAAGAAGTGAAAAGTTTTTGCTCAACTCAGGCAGTGACACTCTCTTAGCCACATGTGGAAAGTACTTCTCATAGAGTTTGACTTGAGTTGGTAGATGAATCAGTTTCCAGTTCAACCAGGCCACACTAGTTTCAACGAAATTCCTAACACGCTCCCAGTAGGTCATGCGATCGCTAAGACCTGCGGTTACTAGGGGTGTATATGAGAGGGGAGAAGTATTTCCTACCAATTCATCAATATTCCAGTCAGTGCCAAATGTGGATAGACCAATGATAGGGGCATTGAAATGAGCTGCAAATCCATAGAGGGCATCATTTCGCAATGTCTCAACAATAATCAAATCAAAGTGATCCTTTCCAGGCGGTAGCAGTTGTCTCCGAACATTATCATTATTGAAAACCGTTTTTGTAATGCTAACAAAGAACTCATTTGCAAAATTATTTTCTTCCCATAGACTTCTTGATTCCGCAAATCCACTTATAGTATCTGAAAATCGAAAAAAAAATTTAATTATTTTGGTTTATTAAATAATGTTTATACAATTTATCTTACCCTCGTATGCCTGGAACACTTCCAGAACGGGAATATCTTGAAAGTTCTTTATTGGTTTTTTCTGTGGAAATGCATTTACAGATGTAACCTCATGACCTCGCGACGCCAATCCCTTCAAATACGGCAGGACATTAATATATTGTGATGGACCCGGAAATGGGAAAATTGCTAGAATTCGAGCACCTTCCAATAGACTTGGAAGAAGCAATGTCACTTGTAAGAGGAAGGACACTCGTAAGGCGATCATATTTTGCTGTTCGTGCACCTCTCTCTGATCGCATTTCACAACTGAATGGAAAATTAGGAGGGCCCGTAGTAAAAAACATCAGTTCTATCAGAGTACTGATAGTTAGACCTGCGATAACAAATTATAATCAAGAAATTCAGACAGTTTGCCTCTATGCCCCGGCTCATCGTGGGGTGCTCCAATCATAGTACAATGAACAAATACACGTACACAGTTATAATATACATACATTTATGAGCTTTTGTTCTATTCCGTTCATAGCAAAATAGTTGCTTCATGTGGGAGATGCGATGTGACCGTCGACAATAGTTGACAGTTTTATTCGTTAAAAAAATTCAAGTGATGAGCATGAAATTTAAAAAAAAAAATTATCAAAATGATATATTAAGTAAGTATTATAATTTGGTTAATTTTTCTTATTATTTTTATTAAATCATTGGCTAATACAATTCATCAATTTTATTTGTTTTACAAACAGCTCAAATTTATTGATTTGCAGTAATTCCCTAATATAGTTATTTAGTCAATGAAAATACATACAATAAATTTAAATTTAACAAATACAATTACTGCTGCTTATATTTTTTTGAACTGCCTGATTTGCCCTTAACACCACAATTAAAAAGCTTACATGCTATTATGGCAAAGAAAATTATAATCGCAATGGGAACACCCAGTATTAATCCAATCACATCCAGATTATGGTAAGAAATAAAATTCAGATCCTGAGCTGACACCCGCATATAATGAGCTCCCTTGTGCCGCAGCACGTACTCGGTCCACCAAATAGCAGTCTCTAGGGGACTCATCGGCTGATCTCTATACCGTGCTGACATTTCTGTGGCAGTTGTCATAAAGTTGGATTCATAAAGCAATCTTCCAATGGTTTTCGTCAGGTCATCAACTGTCATTGTTTTGTGATCGAGACCCAAACCGAAACCCGCTCGTTTAGCTCTCTCCACATTCAGGAACTGATCATAGAAGAAGGGAAGTCCTAGTACAGGGGTACCATGATGTATACTCTCGATGGTGCTCAATAAGCCACCGTGGGTTATAAACAACTTGACCTGGGGATGTGCCAGAACATCGGCCTGCGGAAACCATTTACTAAGGAAAACATTATCTGGCTTTCCTGGCAATTGATCGTCCTCGAATTTCCAAAGAACGCGCTGTGGCAACCCAGCAAATGTTTTTAGTAACATCTGTTTCCGCTCGTCTGGCAAATCCTTGCTCTTGACATTCGATCCCAACGAGAAGTAAATGACACCAGCAGGACCGGCACCATTGATGAAATCCTCAATATCCTTAGGCAGTGGAGCAGGTGTGTGGGAAATATGCAGTCCTCCAACTTCAATCATATTTGGCACATATGGGCGAGGATAACTCAGTGAAAAGTGTTGATTGAGCAGAAGAAGTGAAAAGTTTTTGCTCAACTCAGGCAGTGACACTTTCTTAGCCACATGTGGAAAGTACTTCTCATAGAGTTTGACTTGAGTTGGTAGATGAATCAGTTTCCAGTTCAACCAGGCGACACTTGTTTCAACGAAATTCCGAACACGCTCCCAGTAGGTCATGCGATCGCTAAGACCTGCGGTTACTAGGGGTGTATATGAGAGGGGAGAAGTATTTCCTACCAATTCATCAATATTCCAGTCAGTGCCAAATGTGGATAGACCAATGATAGGGGCATTGAAATGAGCTGCAAATCCATAGAGGGCATCATTTCGCAATGTCTCAACAATAATCAAATCAAAGTGATCCTTTCCAGGCGGTAGCAGTTGTCTCCGAACATTATCATTATTGAAAACAGCTTTTGTAATGCTAATAAAGAACTCATTCATGAAATTATTTTCTGCCCACAGACTTTTTGATTCAGCAACTCCACTTATAACATCTGATAATTAAATATAGTTAATATTTCTTTTTGTTCATAAATATTTAATGCATGTCTCACCTTCATATGCCTGGAATACTTCCAGAACGGGAATATCTCGAAAGTTCTTTATTGGTTTTTTCTGTGGAAATGCATTCACAGATGTAACCTCATGACCTCGCGACGCCAATCCCTTCAAATACGGCAGGACATTAATATACTGTGATGGACCCGGAAATGGGAATATTGCTAGAATTCGAGCACCTTCCAATAGACTTGGAAGAAGCAATGTCACTTGAAAGAGGAAGGACACTCGTAAGGCGATCATATTTTGCTGTTCGTGCACCTCGGTCTGATCGCATTTCACAACTGAATGTAAAATTGGGAGAGTCCTCAGTAAGAAACATCTGTTCTATCAGAGTGCGCCTCCGTACAGATACTTAGACCTGCGATAACAAAAATAACAATCATAGAATTGAGACAGCATGCCTCAACCTCAAACATCTCCCCCTTATCTCGGCGCACCTTAATCAGCTAAGCAACACACAGTCTCATACATATACATATTTTACTTAGTATATGAATTTGTTCTATTCCATTCCCAACAAAGTAGTTGCTTCATGTGGGAGATGGGAATTGCCAGTCATCGTTAACTATAATGATTTAATCGATTCGCAATTACATGTGATGTGCGACGAAATACCACGTAAACATATGCAAAACAAAATATTAATACATTAAAAATTTATTGATTTCGTCTTATTTTTACCTTTAAATTAGCTAAAACGAAAAATAGATCAAGTAGAAATTTTTGTATAATTTAATTTTATTTAATTTTATGAATTAAGTGCAGCTTAAGAAATATTTTCTGGCTGAACATTGCAAATCATAACGCATGTTCAAGTTACGAGTATTTGATGATTTTCAGTGAGTCTCAAACTAACAATTTATTTCACGTTATTACTATTTTTTTTTTATTAAATTTTCTAATAGAGGGCAATTTAGCTCTATTGCGTTTTTTGTTTCTCGGTTGTTTTGCAACGTCTACATAGAATATATCTGATACATCGACATACAGTTGACCAAATGACGACGATCCCCAGACTGACAAGTGATACTATAACGAAAACTAAGCCCCATGTGTCTAGGCCGTGCAACTGCCACAAATTGAGATCACGCGAGGCTGACCTCATATGGGGCGCACCTTTATGTCGTAGTACGTATTCCGTCCACCAGATGGCTCTTTCCACTGGCAAGTCTTTCTGATCTCTATAGAGCTTCGATTTGAGCTGGGCTGCCTTCGTATAACTCTCATTGCTCAGCAGTTCCAAAATCTTTTCGTGCAAAGCTGTAGCATTCAATTGCCACAAATCGAGACCCAATCCGTAGCCCGCCTGCTTGGCTCGCTCCACATTCAGGTGTTGATCGTAGAAGACGGGCAGCCCCAACACTGGTTTGCCAAAGTAGATGCTCTCGATGGTGCTCAAGAGGCCTCCGTGCGTGATGAATAACTTGACATTGGGATGTGCCAAAATATCTGGCTGTGGGAACCATTTGCTAATCAATACATTCTTTGGCTGTTCCGCGAGTTGCCCCAACTCGAACTTCCACAGAACTCGTTGTTTAAGTTTTCCAAAAGTCTCTAGAAGCGCCTGCTGAGTTGCAGCTGGTAGATCGGAGCTCTTGATGTTCGAGCCCATGGAGAAGTAGATGACTCCGTGCTTAGCGTCCACCACAAACTTGGCCATCTCAGCTGGCAGGGGCTGTGGATCTCTCTGTTGTTGTAGATGAAGACCACCCACCTCAATCATGTTGGGTAAATAGGGTCGCGGGTAGCTAAGAGTGAAATGCTGGCCGAGTAACATCAGGGAAAAGCTATCGAGCACCTCATCCAAGGTCTTTGTGGACTTTGGAAAGTACTGCTTATAGAGTTTCTCTTGGCTGGGCAAGTGAACGACTCTTTTATGCAACCAGGCTACACTGGCCTCCCAGATATTCCGTAGCCTGTGTTCGTAGGTCATGTGCTCGGTGCGGCACGAAAGTAACATAGGGTTGTAGGATAATGGCGATATGTTACCCATCAGCTCATCAATATGTCTATCTGTTCCATACGATGATATGCCCATAGTTAATGCGTTGAAATGTTGTGCCAAGCCAAAAAGTGCCTCGTTCTGAACGGTCTCCAGAATGACCAAATCGAAGGCACCTTTATCTAAGAGCAACTCTTTAACGGCTACATCTTCCAGGACACTTGTCGTGAGCATGTTGAGAAACTCAGTCGTCATTGTCAGAACTTTCCATTGGTTCGCCTCCTGGAAGAAGTCCCCACTGCCAAAAGCTATTTCTTCGATTAAAATTCGAGTATCATCAGAGCACGGTTACTTACAAGCCATTATCTCATGAATTCTGGTAGCACCAATAACCCGAAAATTGGGTTCGGTCGTATTGCTACCGAATGTATTAATCACGGTCACATTATGATCTCTCTTTGAAAGCTCCTTCAGGTACTGCTCGGCAAAGATGTACTGTGATCTGCCTGGAAATGGAAATACCGCCAAGATGTTCGCACCATGAACCCCAGTTCCAATGTCACACAGCATATGACATAGCAGACCCCACAAGCACCAAAACCGAGGAACACCAACACCAGTTAATTTCATTGCTGACCACCGATGTGCTTCGTGTTTCCCGAACAACTAAATCAACAGAAACCCATCAAACCTCTCACAACAAATAATCAAATCAGAACCTCTCTGTTATTATTATCGGGCTGTGAGAGCGCGATATTCGCAAAAATGTATAATCACTGAAGCTTAACGTTAAGTTCTGTTTGCTATTGTAATTCGACAAATTGTTTTTAATTTTTTTTTATATTTATTTATCTATTTTTAGTTTTTGTTTTTAATTTGCATTGGAGGTTTGCGACTCGCGACGCGGTCATCGTTGACTAGACAACATTGTTTGTTTACTAATTCCGGCATTGTTACGCAACCGACGCGCTCAGCTCAACTTTATTTGCTATCGCTCTCACTTGCACTCTCTATAACTGTTAAGCTCTCTTTCTCTCTCTCACTATCTCTCTATCTCGCTGCTCTCTGCCATACAAACACTCTCTCTTGGTGCTTTGCTCTCTTTAAGCAATTAACTTATTTACTCAACTCACCGCTGCTCTCTTGTTTAAAGTGTTCTGATTCCACTCTCTGAGAATACACGTTGAGTACACTGTGCTACAGGCTTTATGTTTCAGAAATTATATTATAAAAGTATGATTGTACTTAATTTAACTATGACTTAAACAGATAATATAAACTGTTAAAGTATCTTAAAATGGATATAAATATTTGTGTGGTTTAAATTTAATTCATAATTTTATAAATTCGTATATTAAACACCTCTAGCATTTTTAATCAATATTAGCTAATTAAATACACATATATTTTTAAAAATAATAAAATAACTAATTATCAATTATTAATGTCGTAATAAATGCCATCAATTAGTTCCCAAGCAATAAAATTCAAATAAAATGATATTTTGTATTCAATTATTTTTCGGTGCTTTTTAAACATTGAAAACCATTAATCTGGTTACCATAAATGCAATTAAAAATTAGTATGGGAAACGAGCTAGATTAGATTAGGAAAACAGCTGGAGGGCGTAGTAAAAACTAAATATAGGAAATCTAAATAATATGAATATATACATATGTAACATACATATAAATGATTGGAAAATAAAAAATTATTGGCTACTTGCTACGTTTTAAAGATAAGATTAAATATTGTTTTGCCAGACAGAATAATAATCCGTTAGCTTCTCATATTTCTATTCATTCCCAACAAAAAGGTATACAACAAATGTTGTATTCCCTGACGGAAGTATACTATTTTTTTCAGTGCATAGCATATAACCAAAAGAATTAAACTTAATCGCACCACGACTAACATAAATAAATCTACATAGTAGTACTCCACCAATTTTATGCTATCTGGCGAGATTCGCATGTGGGGTGCTCCCTCATACCGATGAACATACTCGGTCCAGTAAACGGCGACATCCAATGGATGTGCGAGTTGGTCTCGAAATCGTTGGGAGACTTTCTTGATATTATGTCGATATTGTGGCTCTTCCAGCAATTGCTTAATCGATTTCCTAAAGTCCTGTTGTGTCAGTTTCATGGTTTCCATAATAATGGCTGCTTTCTCGTGCTCCAAGCGTTCCATATTCCGAAACTGATCAAAAAACAATGGCAATCCCAAGACGGGTTTTGCGTAATGAGCTGCCTCCATAATACTCAACATCCCTCCGTTACTGATAAATAGTCGGACATTGGGATGCGCCAGTATAGCCTGCTGAGGTAACCACTCATCTATGAATATTTTGTCACTCACATTTGGTCTGTGCCTTCCCTCGAATTTCCAGATAACTCGCTGCGGTAATGATTCGAAGGTCTCTGTAATTGCTTTCAAAATGTCTTCAGGGAGATCAGAGCTTTGTATTTCACTGCCCAGACACATTAGAATAACTCCATGTGGGGCATGGTCAATGAACTCTGCAAGATGTTGTGGCAACTCTGGCACCTTTTTGGGCACATGCATGCCCCCGACCTCGATCAAATTGGGTGCATTGGGTCTGGCATCAAAGAGGCTGAAATGCTGATTCAGTAGCATCAGGGAATAACTATGTCGTATCTCTTTAAAACTTTTGTCCAGATGACCAAAGTATCGTTCATGGACTGATCGCAATGCGGGCAAAAAGATGAGTCGATGCATCAGCCATTCCTCGGAGATGACAACCCAGTTCTGGAAACGGTCTATTAATGTGCCACCACGACGAAATCAATTGGGAGCAGCGGTTCAAATGTCGATGTTGAGTAATAACCCACTAAGTTATTAATATTCCAATCTCCACCGCTGCTGGCAAGTCCCATGAGTTTAGCCTTGAAGTGTTCTGCCAACCCGAAGAGTCCATCTGTATACGAAGGTTCCATAACCAAGAGGTCATAGGTAACGTTCGACCTCATCAGTTTTTGTACCTCTGGCGCATCCAGCACATTCAAACACATTTTTATCATGAAATTGCGAATGTATGTAACTTCTGCCCATTTTGCAAGCTGCAAAAAAATTTCAAAGTTGAACTCTGTATAAAATATAATGTCAAAAAAAAAAAAATTATTTTAATTAATTTTTGATATTTAGTTGTAACCTACCGATCGCTGAGTTGTATCTATCTGGCACATAAATCGACTCCACTTGATCAATTATCGAACAATTGGAAAAAGCGTGGATGAGTGTAAGTTCATGGCCACGATCGATCAACGACTGCATATAAGGCGTTAATAGACTGCACTGTGATAACACATCGTAGGGGAACACTAGGAGAATCCGAGCACTCCACGCGGATGAGAGGGGCACTATCAACCCAATAATAAGCAATTTTGCCAGCCGCATTTCTCATCAAAATTTTTACGCGAAACGTATCACAATTTTTGTTAAACTTCCGTCGAATTCCACTTTCCATTGACGACCATCCACGGGCAACTGAAACTGAAACTGAAATTAACGCTCTCAGCGAAACGGAGACCAACGTTCAAAATGTATTTGAATTGGCATTGGCATTGCTGATAAGATTAATGGGACCACTATCTGAGAACCATATCGGAGTTTCAATAATGCCCTCGGCTCGGCACTCAGTGTGAATAAGACCTTGACATTGGGATGTGCCAAAATATCTGGCTGTGGGAACCATTTGCTAATCAATACATTCTTTGGCTGTTCCGCGAGTTGCCCCAACTCGAACTTCCACAGAACTCGTTGTTTAAGTTTTCCAAAAGTCTCTAGAAGCGCCTGCTGAGTTGCAGCTGGTAGATCGGAGCTCTTGATGTTCGAGCCCATGGAGAAGTAGATGACTCCGTGCTTAGCGTCCACCACAAACTTGGCCATCTCAGCTGGCAGGGGCTGTGGATCTCTCTGTTGTTGTAGATGAAGACCACCCACCTCAATCATGTTGGGTAAATAGGGTCGCGGGTAGCTAAGAGTGAAATGCTGGCCGAGTAACATCAGGGAAAAGCTATCGAGCACCTCATCCAAGGTCTTTGTGGACTTTGGAAAGTACTGCTTATAGAGTTTCTCTTGGCTGGGCAAGTGAACGACTCTTTTATGCAACCAGGCTACACTGGCCTCCCAGATATTCCGTAGCCTGTGTTCGTAGGTCATGTGCTCGGTGCGGCACGAAAGTAACATAGGGTTGTAGGATAATGGCGATATGTTACCCATCAGCTCATCAATATGTCTATCTGTTCCATACGATGATATGCCCATAGTTAATGCGTTGAAATGTTGTGCCAAGCCAAAAAGTGCCTCGTTCTGAACGGTCTCCAGAATGACCAAATCGAAGGCACCTTTATCTAAGAGCAACTCTTTAACGGCTACATCTTCCAGGACACTTGTCGTGAGCATGTTGAGAAACTCAGTCGTCATTGTCAGAACTTTCCATTGGTTCGCCTCCTGGAAGAAGTCCCCACTGCCAAAAGCTATTTCTTCGATTAAAATTCGAGTATCATCAGAGCACGGTTACTTACAAGCCATTATCTCATGAATTCTGGTAGCACCAATAACCCGAAAATTGGGTTCGGTCGTATTGCTACCGAATGTATTAATCACGGTCACATTATGATCTCTCTTTGAAAGCTCCTTCAGGTACTGCTCGGCAAAGATGTACTGTGATCTGCCTGGAAATGGAAATACCGCCAAGATGTTCGCACCATGAACCCCAGTTCCAATGTCACACAGCATATGACATAGCAGACCCCACAAGCACCAAAACCGAGGAACACCAACACCAGTTAATTTCATTGCTGACCACCGATGTGCTTCGTGTTTCCCGAACAACTAAATCAACAGAAACCCATCAAACCTCTCACAACAAATAATCAAATCAGAACCTCTCTGTTATTATTATCGGGCTGTGAGAGCGCGATATTCGCAAAAATGTATAATCACTGAAGCTTAACGTTAAGTTCTGTTTGCTATTGTAATTCGACAAATTGTTTTTAATTTTTTTTTATATTTATTTATCTATTTTTAGTTTTTGTTTTTAATTTGCATTGGAGGTTTGCGACTCGCGACGCGGTCATCGTTGACTAGACAACATTGTTTGTTTACTAATTCCGGCATTGTTACGCAACCGACGCGCTCAGCTCAACTTTATTTGCTATCGCTCTCACTTGCACTCTCTATAACTGTTAAGCTCTCTTTCTCTCTCTCACTATCTCTCTATCTCGCTGCTCTCTGCCATACAAACACTCTCTCTTGGTGCTTTGCTCTCTTTAAGCAATTAACTTATTTACTCAACTCACCGCTGCTCTCTTGTTTAAAGTGTTCTGATTCCACTCTCTGAGAATACACGTTGAGTACACTGTGCTACAGGCTTTATGTTTCAGAAATTATATTATAAAAGTATGATTGTACTTAATTTAACTATGACTTAAACAGATAATATAAACTGTTAAAGTATCTTAAAATGGATATAAATATTTGTGTGGTTTAAATTTAATTCATAATTTTATAAATTCGTATATTAAACACCTCTAGCATTTTTAATCAATATTAGCTAATTAAATACACATATATTTTTAAAAATAATAAAATAACTAATTATCAATTATTAATGTCGTAATAAATGCCATCAATTAGTTCCCAAGCAATAAAATTCAAATAAAATGATATTTTGTATTCAATTATTTTTCGGTGCTTTTTAAACATTGAAAACCATTAATCTGGTTACCATAAATGCAATTAAAAATTAGTATGGGAAACGAGCTAGATTAGATTAGGAAAACAGCTGGAGGGCGTAGTAAAAACTAAATATAGGAAATCTAAATAATATGAATATATACATATGTAACATACATATAAATGATTGGAAAATAAAAAATTATTGGCTACTTGCTACGTTTTAAAGATAAGATTAAATATTGTTTTGCCAGACAGAATAATAATCCGTTAGCTTCTCATATTTCTATTCATTCCCAACAAAAAGGTATACAACAAATGTTGTATTCCCTGACGGAAGTATACTATTTTTTTCAGTGCATAGCATATAACCAAAAGAATTAAACTTAATCGCACCACGACTAACATAAATAAATCTACATAGTAGTACTCCACCAATTTTATGCTATCTGGCGAGATTCGCATGTGGGGTGCTCCCTCATACCGATGAACATACTCGGTCCAGTAAACGGCGACATCCAATGGATGTGCGAGTTGGTCTCGAAATCGTTGGGAGACTTTCTTGATATTATGTCGATATTGTGGCTCTTCCAGCAATTGCTTAATCGATTTCCTAAAGTCCTGTTGTGTCAGTTTCATGGTTTCCATAATAATGGCTGCTTTCTCGTGCTCCAAGCGTTCCATATTCCGAAACTGATCAAAAAACAATGGCAATCCCAAGACGGGTTTTGCGTAATGAGCTGCCTCCATAATACTCAACATCCCTCCGTTACTGATAAATAGTCGGACATTGGGATGCGCCAGTATAGCCTGCTGAGGTAACCACTCATCTATGAATATTTTGTCACTCACATTTGGTCTGTGCCTTCCCTCGAATTTCCAGATAACTCGCTGCGGTAATGATTCGAAGGTCTCTGTAATTGCTTTCAAAATGTCTTCAGGGAGATCAGAGCTTTGTATTTCACTGCCCAGACACATTAGAATAACTCCATGTGGGGCATGGTCAATGAACTCTGCAAGATGTTGTGGCAACTCTGGCACCTTTTTGGGCACATGCATGCCCCCGACCTCGATCAAATTGGGTGCATTGGGTCTGGCATCAAAGAGGCTGAAATGCTGATTCAGTAGCATCAGGGAATAACTATGTCGTATCTCTTTAAAACTTTTGTCCAGATGACCAAAGTATCGTTCATGGACTGATCGCAATGCGGGCAAAAAGATGAGTCGATGCATCAGCCATTCCTCGGAGATGACAACCCAGTTCTGGAAACGGTCTATTAATGTGCCACCACGACGAAATCCAATTGGGAGCAGCGGTTCAAATGTCGATGTTGAGTAATAACCCACTAAGTTATTAATATTCCAATCTCCACCGCTGCTGGCAAGTCCCATGAGTTTAGCCTTGAAGTGTTCTGCCAACCCGAAGAGTCCATCTGTATACGAAGGTTCCATAACCAAGAGGTCATAGGTAACGTTCGACCTCATCAGTTTTTGTACCTCTGGCGCATCCAGCACATTCAAACACATTTTTATCATGAAATTGCGAATGTATGTAACTTCTGCCCATTTTGCAAGCTGCAAAAAAATTTCAAAGTTGAACTCTGTATAAAATATAATGTCAAAAAAAAAAAAATTATTTTAATTAATTTTTGATATTTAGTTGTAACCTACCGATCGCTGAGTTGTATCTATCTGGCACATAAATCGACTCCACTTGATCAATTATCGAACAATTGGAAAAAGCGTGGATGAGTGTAAGTTCATGGCCACGATCGATCAACGACTGCATATAAGGCGTTAATAGACTGCACTGTGATAACACATCGTAGGGGAACACTAGGAGAATCCGAGCACTCCACGCGGATGAGAGGGGCACTATCAACCCAATAATAAGCAATTTTGCCAGCCGCATTTCTCATCAAAATTTTTACGCGAAACGTATCACAATTTTTGTTAAACTTCCGTCGAATTCCACTTTCCATTGACGACCATCCACGGGCAACTGAAACTGAAACTGAAATTAACGCTCTCAGCGAAACGGAGACCAACGTTCAAAATGTATTTGAATTGGCATTGGCATTGCTGATAAGATTAATGGGACCACTATCTGAGAACCATATCGGAGTTTCAATAATGCCCTCGGCTCGGCACTCAGTGTGAATAAGACCTCTGAAATGAACGAACGTTTGGCAACATGTTAGGAGGGCACATGGCCAGGAGTTTTCTGGTGTTCCTCGGATTGTTCCTGCTGCTGAATAACACAAATGCCGCCAATATATTGGCTGTATTCTCGTATTGCTTTCCCTCGCCTTTTCTATTTGTAACGCCGTATATAAAAGCTCTAGTCGAGCAAGGTCATCAGCTAACTATAATATCGGGTGAAAATTTCTTAGAGGACATCCATGGAGTTCAACACATACGAGTGAAATTACTTGACCACCTAATGGAGGGTAAGTTTTGTTTTTTTTTCTGGAAATTTAAAAATAAAACTAAATAACTTGCCTAGACTTTTATACAGATATATTAGATTTCGATTTCACTGGAATTTACCCGATATCAAAGTGGGATGAGGCGTCCATTATCTCACAATTTTTTGTAAATTCTTCGCATTACATTCTATCTAATTCGGATGTCCAGGCCTTGTTACATAATAAAAATGCACAATTCGACATGGTCATAATTCAGGCATCTCATACTGATGCCCTCTATGGATTCGCCCAGCATTTCAATGCACCCCTGGTGGGATTATCGGCCTATGGAACAGCCTGGAATATTGACTACTTGGCTGGAAATAAGGCTCCCAGTATCTATGAGCCCATGCAACCTGAAGGATATTCCAATGGATTCGGTGTAATGGATAAGCTGCGAAACTGGATCTACATAACTGAGGAGTGGCTGATAGATCGGATGGTGTATCTGCCAAAGCAGATTCAACTCTATAAGCATTACTTCAATAGATCTGAAAATGAGCTCTACGATATCAGGCGTAACTTCTCGTTGATGCTAATCAATCATCATTTTAGTCTGGGACGTGCCAGATCGAATGTGCCCAATGTCGTCGAAGTGGCCGGAATGCACTTAAGCAATCCTGTCGAGGAGCTGGATACAAATTTAAAAAGGTTTCTAGATGAAAGCACGGAAGGTTTCATATACTTCTCAATGGGATTGGAAATTACATATTCCTGGATACCACCTAATGTATTGCAAATCATCGGAGAATGCTTTCAAAAGCTAAATATGCGCATTGTCTGCAAATCGGACTTTGATAACTTTCCACAATCATCAGATAGAATTTATATAAGCAAACTGTTCCCTCAGCGGGCAATCCTCTCTCATCCCAACATCAAGTTGTTCATCACCCATGGCGGCATTCTCAGTATAATTGAGGCTGCTTTTCAAGGTGTTCCCATGCTTTGTCTGCCCATGTACTACGATCAATTTGGAAACGCCGATCGCATGAGACATGCCAAAGTGGCCCAGAGTATACCTATAGTGACCATGACTATTGAAGCCATGACACAGGCCGTAAACGAAATAATAACAGATCCCATTTATAGGGAGAATGCCAAAAAAATGGCAATGCGTCTGCGGGATCAGCCGATGAGTCCTCTCGAGAACGCAGTGTGGTGGACAGAGTACGTGCTCCGACATCAGGGAGCTCCCCACATGCGCCTCTCCGAGCAGGATATGTCCTTCATGCAGTACTACAGCCTGGATATAGCATCTGTAATCTTTGGACGGATCGGCATTGCCATATTAATCGTTACCTGCGTAGGTCTGAAACTATTGACATTTTTTCTAAGATCCATGCGAATGAGTTTCGAGCACTTCTGAACTAAGAGCGGAGAGGGGGAGAAGGAGATTAACAACTGCCAAGAGACAGAGTGTAATCGAATTTGATAGTAGTCCAATTAATTGATAGCTAATCAGTTATAGAAATATTTTTAACAACAGTTTCAACGTGCGACTCTTTTGAGTCATTGTGGAAAAGTTTATATATTAAAGGCAAGTCCATGGCAAGTACGAGTAGTCTAACCAGAAAAATATTAAGTATTAAACTCGTTATCGTTCGCTTGAATATCTTATCGATATAATTTTTGATACTTATGCTTCTAGAAATATATGTATAACAAATTTTATTTTAAGTGCAGTGCTTTATGAACAAAAATTTAGCATAAGTTTTTCATATGTAAGAAAATATGAAATAAACTGAGTGAGATTTGTGACAGTTTCTAAGCAATAAAATATTTTGACAAAATTTCAAGGTAATTTTCTGTTAAAAAAAATTGTTTTCACTTTTAAAATGCAAGTTTACTTCACTTGCATATTTCGGGTTTATGTTTTCTAATATATTGTTCAAAATGAATGCAAGTAAATATATTAGTAATAATTCTGAAGACAGACATCGTCTAATAATACTAAACCAATTTCGAATTCAAAGTTTTCACATCTTTTAATTTCTGTCAAGCGGTTACTGCACAATAATGTAAAAAAGAGATCAAAAGTTGAAAACAAGACTCAAAACAATTTACAGAATTGCAGAAAATTTCAAAACAATTATATGCAAATTTAGCAAAAAAAATTTTTTTTTTTTAAATAAGGAGATATCTATTTTCTAATAAAACCTTTTGGAAGCAATGTTTGCTTTTATTATTTATATTTTCTAAAGTATTGCTTCATTCTCACATGGGTTATGAATTATTTATCTGTCTTAAAACCAGAAATTTATTCGAATAAATGAAATTTATCACATTCTAAATTCGCGTATTTAATCGAAAATTCTATCCGAACATTTATATAGTCTTTAAAATTTTTCATTGAACCTTCAATTGTCAACTATATACTGCCAAGTGAAACTCCACTCAACAAACCAGACACCAGTAAAATAAAAGTTTTGGAATGGGCATTATTGATAAGATTAACGGGTCTGCTATCTGAGAGCCATATCAAAATTTTATTAATTTTTTTTTTTACATTTCAGTATGAAATAGACCTCTGAAATGTTTGGACGTTTTGCAACATGGTAGGAGGAAGGCGCTTGGCCTGGGGTTTCCTGCTCATTCTTGGACTATGTACTCGGCTGAGTAATACCAATGCATCCAATATTTTGGCCGTATTCTCGTATTGTTTTCCCTCACCACTTCTGTTTGTGAGGCCATACTTGAAAGCTCTTGTCCAGCAAGGTCATCAGCTAACTATTATATCAAAGAATAGTTTTTTAGAAGAGATCCAGGGTGCTCGACATATACGAGTGAAAATGCTGGATCAGCTAATGGAAGGTAAGTGAAATATGAAGTGAAATCGAGATATCATTAAATTAATTCTCTACAGATATTCTAAACTTCGATTTTCCTGGACAGTATCCAATGTCAAAATGGTATGAAGCATCAATTGGATCGGATTATTATAAAAATTCCTCGCTTGCCATTCTCTCAAATTCGGAGGTTCAGGCCTTGTTACATAATAAAAGTGCCCAATTCGATATGATTATAATTCAGGCATCGAATACTGATGCCCTCTATGGATTCGCCCAGCATTTCAATGCACCCCTGGTGGGATTATCGGCCTATGGAACAGCCTGGAATATTGACTACTTGGCTGGAAATAAGGCTCCCAGTATCTATGAGCCCATGCAACCTGAAGGATATTCCAATGGATTCGGTGTAATGGATAAGCTGCGAAACTGGATCTACATAACTGAGGAGTGGCTGATAGATCGGATGGTGTATCTGCCAAAGCAGATTCAACTCTATAAGCATTACTTCAATAGATCTGAAAATGAGCTCTACGATATCAGACGTAACTTCTCGTTGATGCTAATCAATCATCATTTTAGTCTGGGACGTGCCAGATCGAATGTGCCCAATGTTATTGAAGTAGCCGGAATGCACCTAAGTGATACCGTGGAGGAGATGGATGAAAATTTAAAGCGGTTTTTAGATGAAAGCACAGATGGTTTTATATATTTCTCTTTAGGATCAGAAATAATAAATTCATGGATCCCACCGCACGTGCTGGTAATTATTGGAGAATGCTTTAAAAGGGTAAACATGCGAATTGTCTGCAAATCTGACTATAGAAACTTTCCAAAACCATCAGATAAAATTTATAAAAGTAAATTGCTGCCTCAGCGGGCAATTCTCTCGCATCCCAATATTAAGTTATTCATCACAAATAGCGGTATGCTCAGCATCATTGAGGCTGCTTTCGAGGGTGTTCCCATGCTCTGTTTGCCTTTGTATGCGGACCAGTTTGGAAACGCAGAACGCATGAGACATGCAGGAGTTGCCCAGAGCATTCACATGGTCATCATGACCATTGAGACCATGACACAAGCCATCAACGAACTTATTACGGACCCCGTCTACATGGAGAATGCCAAGAAAATGTCAATGCATCTGCGGGATCAGCCGGTGAGTCCTCTCGAGAACGCGGTCTGGTGGACAGAGTATGTGCTGCGACACAGGGGAGCTCCCCACATGCGTCTCTCCGAGCAGGATATGTCCTTCATGCAGTACTACAGCCTGGATATAGCATCTGTAATCTTTGGACGTGTCGGCGTAGCTATAATTATCATCAGCTGCGTTAGTTTCAAGCTTTTAACGTTGGTCCTCAATTCCATGCGACTCAGTTTCTCACACTGCTGAAATAATCGAATGAGTAATAACTGAAGTGAACTGGGAGAGGCATCATAAAATCAGTTAGAGATAAAGAGAGAGAAACATAGATAGAGAGAGTGCATCCAAATTGATAGCAGCGTAGTAAATTGATAGCTAAGCAATTATAGAAACAATTTTTTTACACACTCTCTACCAATCAAAAATTTATATATTATATGTAGCACAATAAACAATAGTACTTTATAGATACTGTCTTATCTCGTGCTTGAATATCTTTTCGATACGATTAGATAGTTAAGCTTTCAGCAATAACAGATTTCCTCACAATTCATTAAACCCTTTAAAACCACATTGTACACAAATACTTTATAAATATCATGGAGTTACATGGAGTGAAAATTAAATTTATGTATTAAGTTTTTATAAAATCCATCATTATATTTAATATTTGATTTTTTCGATTTAAAATGAACACAAATATAGAAAGAATGATAGCCTCTAATTTGTTCATTGAAAGAAATAATAAAAAAATTAAAGGAAAAGTAACACAGAAAGTCGAAAGGGGTGGACAACCCTCTAAGTGCACTTGGCAGCCACCACGTATATTCTAATTAGAAAACTTTCCTTTATCGGTCGCTCGTTATCTATCCAGGACCATGCCCAACCCCCTTCTAGGTATAACCGCACTCATTACGCATTTTACATCAATCAGCACGTGCCCAGCATGCTTTGAACTCTTTCTCAATTTTTTCCCATTTTTTTGTCAAACGTTTTTCTAAAAAATATAAAAAAAATACGAGGAAAATTAAAATGAGCAGTTCAGGTTGCTGTGAAAAAAGTGCGCACAATTGCGTTCACAATTGCTGGTTAAAATACCAAAAAAAAAAAGGAACAGACTGTCCTTTTGGGTCCAGTTAAGAGAAATCTATTCGAGCATAATATCAAGGAACTCAATCCCAAGCTATTTATAGGATGTTGTTGATGAAAAATCTTAAGAATTTATTTTAAAGGCTGTCCTAGAATTTTGCTTGTATAGTTTATCTTTAAATCGTTAAAATTTTATTAATTATAATGTAAATATAAAATTATTAAGTTGTTTGATCTTGAAAAAGTTAAAAAGTGTTGTCAATTGAAGGTTTACATCAGATTTTTTTATTTAATTTTATGCGCAGCAATATTTGACAAAATATACATTTATTATAATATAAATATATAATTTTAAAACTGTTTGGATTTAATACCAGTGTTGTTAAAGTTGACATCAGATAATTATTTATTTTTATGCGCTGCAATATTTGGAAATATATATACTTAAAATAATATAAATATATAATTTAAAAACTGTTCGGATTTAAAAAAAAGTGTTGTTAATTTAATGTTGACATCAGATAATTATTTATTTTTATGCGTTGCAATATTTGAATTTATATCCTGGCCATAAACTTGTCCAAGTGTCTAATCCTAAAAATTCTCGCAGTGATATTACCAAGTTGCGCGAGTCCCCGATGGATTTGTAGCTGAATGAATGCTTGGCTTGTGAGCCAGTTTTATTGGCCATTTGGCAGGCAAACGAAACTTTTTGGCCAATGCTCAAGTGGACGGCTTTCATTGGCGCTTAACTAACTGAAATTAAGTAAACTTTCTTTTGACTTTCATAAGCCTTTTAATAAGCCATAATCCCGCAGGCCTTTTGCGAGATTGTCCCCCACACACACACACACACACACAGTAGAGCAAACACCCACGTAAGTATACACACACCCACACAGACACACATCATCATAGAAACTAATTAACATTCTGGCGGGCCATGAAAAACGCATGCAATAAATATCATCAATGGCAGCAAAGAACTTTATTAAAAGTACTTTTAATCAAATTCCTTTGGGGTAGCACCGTTGGGGTAGCTGCGTCTCCTCACAGGGGATAACATTTGAGGCCTGATTAACTTTACAACTCACATGGAAAGCGTGTTCACCAACAGCTCGCCAACTATGCTAGTTTGCTGATTTTTTCCCCGATACCCTTACACCTTTTTGGGGTATAATGCTTACTGCAAGTATTTTGACTAGATCAAAGTATATACCATAAATATTAGACCAGTTTGAAGGGAATTTGGCGTTGGGGTTTTGTCGTTTGGTCACGTTAGGTAACTGCTTTGTCGGGAAACTTGTGCGGCAGGCTTTTAATTAGCGTCTACAGCCTAAGTCCCAATGCGCATTACGCATACGACGCGTTGCTGCCGCCGCCATTGCTGCTGCCGCCGCCATTGCTGCTGCTGCTGCTGTAACTGTCGCTGACATTGTCGTCGCTGTTGCCGCTGGCGCGTTTTGTCGCGTTGTCAGTGCCGTTGGGCAGACTCGAGCACGATTTTAATTAATTAGACTTTTATGAGGCGTGCATGCAGCTACATAGGCCAGCGATGCTAGGTCGGGTTAAAGCCCAGTTATTGTTTTTGGCTTAATAAGCGACTTTCGCTGCCCGCTTTGCACCACCCACACAGACACACATACATGTGTATAAAATTTAGCATCATTTTTTTTTTATTTGCGTTGTTTTGAGTAAAATTTTGGTGGACATGGTCCAGCATGAGGGAGACGAGCCACGTTCGCAGCGCGGTAATGAAAATTGCGGTCGCATTATGCTCAGCATTCGGCATAATTGCAGTCAGGATATGCGTTTATGCTCAGAGATTACTTTTTGTGGCCGGTTGTTGTCCACCACCAAATGGCAATAACAACAAAACAGTCAATGGTGGAAGGAAGATTGAGAGAAATGGGGACCCACATACATGTTATGTAATGCCAGTAAGCACAGAGAATGCCCATAATAAAAGCCAGACGATGTCGCATTTGTATAAAGGAATAAAAATAATACCACCACGCTACTCTCCCTCTCTCTTTCTCTCTCTCTCTCTCTCTTTCTCACTCTCTCTCTCTCTCTCTCTCTGTGTATGTGTTCCGATTGTCGTTGGTCCTTTGCAGACAGCCACATTTTAATATTATATTCAACAGCCATATTTTGTAGATTTTTCAGAATGAATTTGAACTTCTTCTCTTGTTCTTCATGTTGTTGCATATTTTTAAAACTTTCGCAGCTAGAATATCAGTGTTGTGTTGAGTTTTAAAAACTCCAACTGAATGATCTATGGCACTCATAAAAAACGGCTATGAGTTAATGCGGTTATAAATCATGGAATTTGAGGGCGAACAAATCTCTGATTGACAATTAAAACGTCTAATAAATTTTGCAGCACTTTTTGTTGCCACTGAACTGAACTTGGACTTGAGTTGAGGTCAGTATCTGTGAAAGAACTCAGACATATAAATTATAAAGGGATTGTCTATTTGCTCAATGCGGGGAAGAAAAAAATCTGAATTAATATTTATCATTATGTATGAGAGTACTTACATCGTATTGTATTCAAATGCATAAAAATGCTTTTTAAATAATAATTAAAATGCACGCAAGAATTATGCGTTAAAGATATAAATATAAAAAATCATACTAAAATAAAGAGGGTGAACAACAAAAAAAAAAAAAAAAAAACTTTTGCTTAACATATAAAAAAGGGGAATAAAAATAAAAGAAATTATTGTTATGATTATTATGCATTATGCTGGCAGACAACAAAAGAAATGAAAACGCGACCCAAGCAAACGACTCAAAGCTATTGCATAGAGACAGAGTTGTAAAAAACAGCAGCAACAACAGCAGCAACAACAACAACAAACAGAATAACAACAACAACGTGGCAAAGAAGTAATCCGCTTGTTAAAAATAAACGAAAATAAAACGTAGCACAAGAGGGCAAAGGCAATGCGAATGGAGATAGAGTATTCAGAGAAAGAGAGAGAGAGAGAGTGAGGGAGGTGTTGAGTGCTCGTCTATGGGCATTGAGAAGGGCAGCAAGTGGGTTGATAGATGGTGGGTGGGAGCGGTGGGTGGGTGTGTGGGTTGGCAGCGCACAAAACATAATCATCATAAACCGGAAATATCCCGACGGCGAAACATCCGCACATAAATTTCTTAAATAGTCTACAATTTTTCGTTTGCCGTTCGACATTTTGCCGTTTGCTGTTTTGTTGCTTATTTGTTGGAGTTCTTGTTGTTGCTGCTCTTATTGTTGTTGTTGTTGTTTGTATCGCGTGTAAATACATTTAAGTATCTGGTGCTGGTGTTGGTGCTGGCCACCCACATAGCCCAAGTTGAGCGCAAACTTGGCCAACTGCAATAAACACACAAATTAACCCCTAATACCAAAACGGACCACCAGCACCCAAATGACAATGTTACCAGGACGAATGTCCTGCCTCAGCTCAGTTGTGCTGCCACAGCAAAGTAGCAGCAAAGCAGCAGCAGCAACAACAAGCTCAACACAAGTCGCATAAATAAAATATTACAATTTTAATTTGTCTCTAATCCCAGCGGAGCACACGGAGTCGTGGGCGTGCCTCCGAGCTGCTCCTGGCTCATTATGGGGCTCGGTTTGAGTGTATTCTCTACACCAATGCTCTCCCACAATCATATCCCCGAATGGCTTTCATAAATTGCATGAATACTCACAGTACCACATATTATATGTATACGTAGTTAGACTCCTATATACCCCTCTCTTTCAGTCTATTTGACACTGTCCCTCTCTAACTTTCACTCTCTCGCTCTCTTGCTATGTGTTTATTTGTAGTATGCTCATATTATACCCAACAGCCACGCATAAATCAAATGAGATATAAATAATTTCAGAGTCCGCTGACAGCGTTTACATGTTTTGTACCTTCCCTCCTCCCTCCCATCATATTAAGGTAAACATGGCCAATAGACAAACGGGGAATCCATACAGTCCGAGCAGACTAGACTGGACAAGGGATTCTGGTCTTTGCTTCTCTGATTCTCTGATTAAGCAGCGGCTTTATGGGAATATTGTGAATTTGGTGTGGAATGTTTTTTTACGCTTCATTTTCAATGCATAAATTAAATGCGGGTTACTAAAAAAAAATAAAAATGGCAATAAAGCATTTGAGAAAAAAAGAAAAATCTAACATTTTAAATAAATTTTTTAATTAAAATCTGAAATTGAGTTAAATGTAATTTTGAATATTGGAATATGGGGTGGATATTGTAAATACTTTTCAAGTATTATTCTTTCATTGTTAGTATTATGCAATTTGCATTACAATTCAATGTTCCCTATATAATCCCCCTTAAGTTGAAACTTAAGGTAAAAGAATATTTATAATATATAACAATTTTGACCACGCGAAAATCAAAATAATATACAAAATAGAGTTGAGAAGAACTTTGCTATAAAAAAATGAAAAATATTCAGAATATATTAATATATTGTGCATAGTTATTCACTATGCCTTAAATTGTACTATAACTAGCTGTTATATTTACTTATAATTTTAATTGTTTTTAATTTTAGAAGTTTTCTTTACAATATTTGATAATTATAATAAATCTATAAAAATTTTGAGAACACAATAAATAATATAATATACAAAACAGAGTTGAAATCAACTTTACTATAAAAAATGAAAAATAACTTACACTAATAATTTTTAGAATTATTTAATATTTTGTATAGTTACTAAGTATGCCAAAATTGTATTAAAACTAAGTGATATAAGTACTTATAATTTTCATAATTTATGCACTTTAATTTTCCTTAGTTCATCCGTGACTCTGACTTTTCCTTTATCATTTTAATTGAATTAAATCATCGTTTGTTCTCGATGTAGTTACTACTTGACACACACTCTCTGTATCTCTATCGCACTTCAATTGTGGGAATATGTGGCGTATACGCAATCTACGCAACCACTTAATGCATTTCACGCAAGTGGCGTCAAAATGACGCGATTCTTCCATTCGGAATCCAACTAGTTGCAGCACAGTTCAACTCGACTAGACTAGACTCGATTTTTGACTGGCCTGCAGCTGGACTTGGCAAATGGCAAACAAATCAACAATAAGGTAGATGGCAACTGGGGCAATATAACAGGCAACAAAACTCAACTTCAACCTTTGGGCTGTTATCCTGTTGCTGTTGTTGTTACTGTTGTTGTTGGGGCATTGGGATTGCGATTGCCTGGTCGCTATTGCTTTCACGTCTCTTTTATTATTTCACGCCATTTCAACAGCCGTGAGGCAACAAGATTATTTATGCGTTTCTCACTGCAGACAGTCCCAGGCACGCTTTAAAATGCCCCTCAACGCTGCCTCGGACACACTTACAAACACACACACACACACTCACACTCACAGAGAAACACACACACACGGTGATACACCAGCAAGTAGAAAAGTTAGCGTATTGGCAGTCAGTGTAATTCGAGACTGTTGGGGAGGGGGGCGGGAGATGAAAGGGAAAGCATGGCAGAGAGTATAGAGAGAGTCTTTATGTGCTGCCTACAACTTCACGCAGTTATTGTGATTTTTGGCAATGAATACGAAATACCAACTGCTATGCTGCCATCTCACTCTAACACACTCTCAGTATTGCTGTCTCTTTTCAGTCATGGTGGCTGCTGTTGTTGTTGTTGTTGTTTCGCTGCTTTTGACAAATGGCATCGATGATGTTTTTTATGGCACAGAGCTATCTGCTGAACTGTGTGTCTATAGCTTGTGACAGACTTGCACAACCTACACAAATATATATTTATATATGTATATATGTGTGTGTATGGATTTATTTATATGTGTATGTGTATAGATATAGAAGTGTATATGTTTGTGTGTTGAGCACGCATTGCGCATACGTAAATTTTTGGACTCTTCATCATTTGTGTCTTGTCTGACCAAATATTTGTTTATATATATATTTTTTTTTTTGCTTTCGTTTTGTCTGAGCTGTCTGTTGCTTTGCTCTATTGTCTTTATATTTGTTTCGGTTTTCGTTTGCTGTCTCCGTTCATTCGTTCCTCTTCTTCTTCTTTTTTATTGTTGTCATGTTGTTGCTGTTGCCGTAATGGCAGCTCGTAAAAATGTTTCATTTATGCTAAATTCATTTTTGTGCCAGCGAAATCTGTTGCCGCGCCAAAGTAATAAAAGGATTCCCTCATCTCTCTGCTTTTGCTCACACACACTTTCTTACTTTCTCTTACACACACACACACACACACACACTGGAACACATTTTCTTCATTCTCATTTCTATCTAGAATTTTTGTGCTGTTTTGTGGCTTCCGCTTTCTTGGGTTGCGCTTATTTGTTAAGACCATGTCAGAACAGCGGGTAGGCCTGTTTCCTTTCACCACCCCCCATTCCTTCATCTCTTCAGTCAACAGGACACCCACCTATGGATTGGAGTAAATATAGGAAATTTATTGGCCTACAAATTATATTTGCTTTGTTCGCAGTTAATGAGTCTGTTAATGTTATGTGTTTGCATTTTGAGTGTTCATAAAATCTCAAAGCCATGAGCTAGCTACTCAAAGTGCAGAAAACCAGCTAGAAAATGATGGAGTTTGAGTAACTAGACATCTGTAATAATAAGCTGGCAATGGATGGATGTCCTACCTTTTTAGATGCCACATAATTACTCAATAATGTGCTCAAAAATCGTAAAAGAAGTCAAAGTGAAAAGGTAAAGTACTTCATCCGTCTACGACTTTAGTTGACAATACCCTAAATTCTCTCGGCCGGGGCTGTTAAATGAAAATAAGGTGAGTTTTATGTGCCAGTAACAGCGGGTTAAGAACTTATCTTATTAACGGAAATTCACAACCAATGACTTGAATGTCATTTTAAAATGAAGGAACTGAGGATACTCTATAAGGAAAAGGCTTAAACAAAAAAATTTTTCATTTTTTTAACTTATTTTGCAAATATATGTTAATTTTTTTATATTTTTCATACCATTTTCCATTCTCAAAATACCCCAAAAATATATATTTTTAAATTTAAATTAAGTACAAATTGAAGTGTATATTTTTTACACCTTGAAATAAAAAATATTTTTAATTTAAATTAATTATAAATAAAATTAGATTTTTAACTTGCCATTTTTATTCTTTTGCATTCCCAAACAACTCAAAAAAAGAAAAACTTTTTTGATTTAGGCTATTTATAATTAATAGTGAAATTATTTATTTTTATAACTGAATCATTTCTCAAACATATTTTCCAATAATTTTTAGGAAGTTCGAAATCTTATCCAAAATATATATGTCTCTTAAACAGATTCGATTATTCAATAATAATTAAGACTCTCAAGATTCTCTACAGATTCATCACTAATTAAATTTATTAAAAAAAAACTATGATTCTCAAGTCCACATAACATAGCATTTGCTCTTTTCACTTTTAACAACAGTTTTACTGATAATCACTAAAGCTGCTGCTCAAAATCACAGCTGCATCAGCATTAGCTAAACATGAAATTTTATAGCATACTTTTATGCATAGATTTTCATATTTGAAAACTGTTGGCAACAGACTCAGTGAGGCGTCTAGAGTAGTAACTGGCAACACACTGGGCTTATACTGAGGAGGAGTACACAAATCAGAAAGCCAACAAGCTGTGCAGCTATCCGCACTCTGCCTCCCTCCGAGTCGCAAACTGGGTAATCTGCAGCGAAGCGTTGACTACCAACTAAAGAGACTGAGAAGGAGAGAAAGAGAGTGTGAGAGCATTAAAAGCGAAATGGGGAACGCGAGAGGGACAATTGAGTTTCGTGGCAGGAGCTTGAGATGAACAGTGTGGACGAACAGTGTGAAGTTGAAGATGGCTGGCGAAATGTCATTAAAAGCGAGAATCCATTAAAAGCCGAAAATCAAACCAACTTTATTGAATATCAAATTAACATGTTCATAAAAATGCGCACATTAAATTAAAAGCCAGCCTCAGAGCCTCAAGACCAGAAGGAGAGAATAAGGAGAGAGTGAGGAGAGCCAAAGACTGGACAATGTCAATTTCAATGGTTGCGGATGAGGTAGAGATGGAGGATGTGGCGCAAGGAGAAGCGGAAATAATAAAAATTAACTATCAGCCACGTCGAAAGACGGAACAACAACAATACGAGTCGAAGGTTTATGCGAAAAGTTAAATCGTGAAAATTCGCACACATAATCCAGATACAGTTTCAGATCGGGATTTAAAAGTTGAAACACATAAAAATCGAGGCTATTAATTAAAGTGGCATTAAAATGGGAAGAGTTTAACAATTACTACTAAGACTTTTGCTTAATTATTTTTAAATTTACCAAGTAAAGAGTTTGCTTAACTTAAAAAACAGAAATAATTAAAAAAAATTTTTAAATAAATTTGATTATTTTTAGCAACTTTTTTTACGCTTAATCGACTTTTTCTTTTAGATATTTAATTATTGAATAATTATTAATAAATATTATTTCTTTTTTAATTATTAACCATACATTTATTAAATAATTTTTCATATATCTATTTAAAAGAATTTTGTTTTAAGTTTCTTTATGCATTCTTATATTAAGTTCAGTGCTCTTTACTTCTGGATATCCTGATATCATCATTAATCAACGCATAAACGTTGCCTCAGTCCAATGGGTCCTGTCCGCAGACAACCTGCTTTAGTAGCGCGGACATTTTATTTATTTATTACGCTTAGGTGACAAGGACGCTAAGGACTTGGCTACTTTTCACAGAGCATCGACGTAGCTACTTTCGTGTATATGTGACTGTGGGTGTGTGTAATTAAGCGAAGCATAAATAAAATGCCTTTTTAGTATTCATCACAATTTATGCTAAGCTCTCAAAGCGTCAAGTCATATAGTCCTGGGCCCGCTTTCTTCTTCATACTATTGCATAACTAAGTGCGCCTGGCGACAACAGCAACAACAACAACAACAACAACGACATCGACATGATGATGATGAAGCCAAAGAACAACAAAAAGCTGAAAAAGTGGAATAAGAAGCAGAGTGACGAGAAATACTAGGATTACAGCAAAAACAGCAATTCGGCTTGTCTCGCAGCTCATCAAATATGCAATTAAATCAGTTTCCGTTTAATTAAACCGGAAGTGCGTTGGTTTGAGATCTCTTTGCTCTCGCTCTCCCTCTCTCACACCGCCATATTGGCTATGGATTGTTAGCTTACGTACACACACACACACACACATAACACTATGGTATTGTGGTTTTTGCCTTATAAGTGCTATTCTGTGAGCGGCATGGGCTGCAACAATTTTTTTACATTTTTATGAGCTGTTTCAAGCAGCATTTTCTTCATTTTCCAGACGATATTTTTGCATATAATTGAATTGAACAATTGAAAATTGACGCGTTTTGTGTGTTTGCCTTCATTTCTCTCTCCCTTTGGGGGAGTATGTAAGGGGTGGGTGTGGTTCAGTGGTTTGGCTAATAGAAGCACAAATGATTGGCTTCGCAAAGGATAAGCTGGCCAAGCAAACTTGCAATTAGTTGGCCATGGCCAATTCCATTTCCATTTCCATTAAGCCGAAAAGTGGCTGCTTTAAGACAGCACTGTCAGCCTAATTAAACCACGTGAATTGTTCGCCTAAAGTAATGCAACACACTCTGTTGCAACAGCAGCAACAGCAACAACAAAATTGTCGCCAAAGCAGCGCAGCTGTCGCTTGTCATGCTTATTTCTTAATTAATAATTAAGAATGAAAACAAGCAAAAGTAAGTTGCATGCAGCGCACTTTCGTTGGCTGCGGCACAAAAGTCTATGCGAAATTGCCACAATTTCCACAGACGCCCGTAAGCATGCAACATTTTTAACTAACTCCTAAAGGGTATATGACAACTGTCAATCATTTTGCAGCTGTTACAATCACTTGGAAAATAGGTGACGTCTCTTGTTAATAATTGCACAGAAATTTTGAGAGATTTATTAATTAATTGAAATTTCAGAAAATTCTATATTTATTTTTTGTTTTAATAAATTTAAAGTACAGAATCTGTACAGCTTAAAATACCTTAACATGAATAGATTGTGTAAATGAAACCAACCTTCTAACCAATTCTATGTGAGACGATTACATACAGTGATGTAAAATATATATATTTATATATAAATTATATTAATTTTTATAAATTAATGACACAGAGAGGGAGAGAGAGAACTGGAGAGAGTATCGTCTGCTTCGTTGTGATATATACTTATATATTTCACTTATTGTGTGGCATTCAACAACTTGGGTTGCGTCGTCAAGGCATTTCTATACTAACTATGCCACACACACACACATACCAAGGCAATCTTATAGTTGTGTGTGTGTGTGTGTGTTTGTGTAGAGAAAGGAATACCTAGGCTATTATACAGCCGTCATCAACGACAGGCAACGACAACAATGAAGACGCTCAAAGATGATGAAGTTGTTGAAGATGCTGCTGATGATGATGTGGGCGCTGCGCATTGTTGTCATAAGTTAATTTGCGTCTCAGTTATGCATATATGCCAAGCTCTGTAATTGTGGGTGTAAATGTATGTGTGTGTGGGTGTGTGCGTGTGAGTTTTGCATTAAAACTTGAAAATTTAAATGCCCCAAAGCGAAACATCTTCAACAATCCCCAACAAGTACTACCATGTATATGTCTACTTGCAGCTGTGTCTAGTTACTGTAATTAGCATAACTTTAAATATTTTTAGAAAGAGAGAGAGAGAGAGAGAGAGAGAGAGAGTCAGAGAGAGAAACAATCAAGAGAAATGGTAAACTTTGGTTAATTGAAACGAATGCATATTTAATGGAATGCCATAACTGTTAATATGCCCACACGTCAATAAAACAAAACGAGGACATTGCCTAATAATTGATTTTGCGTATTTATCACTCAAATTACTCTTAATTGTCAACTAATATGCAATGACATTTATCACACATACACCCACCATATATGATTGATGTTTTAACCTAGATTAGAATATTCTACGAGTTTTCCACTGAACTCGTTAACGTCTTCCAACTTCCACTGCAACTTCAACGCCAACTCTTAACTGGTTTCAAATTACATAAAGCGATTTTACAAGTTCGTGGAATGGACGGGAGAGTGAAGAGGCTTCTTTATAATTATGGCTATATCTGGACATATGTTATTGGGTGGGGGGGTGTCTGTTGCCAATTAGTAAATGACTTTTTGAGGCCTCAATCAGCAGTTGAATGTGAAGTTTGCAGGTAACAATTTTGGCATCAATTATGCCCCACAAATAACACAAAAGTTCAACTGGCTGAAATATTCTTTTAAAAGTTTCCGTTTTCTTTTCTTTTTTTGGCTGCCAAACAATTCCACAATTCTGTACTGAACACATACGCAGAGAAAGAGAGAGAAAGTGAGAGATAGAGAGAGAGAGAAATCACATTCTGCACACATTCGCTTTGCTCTTCATACTTTTTTCTTCAATTTTAATTATAAAACTTTTCATTTCGCCTCCTCACAGTTTTTGGGTGTTGTTGGTTGGAGATTGGCTAGCGAATGAAAGTATGACAAGAGATGGGTTTGCAGAGAGAGGGTCAGTGGGTGTGGGTGTGGGTGTGGGAGTGGCAGTGGCAAGGGCAGTCTTGCCACGGGTCTATGCTTGATTACAGGGCGGTCTTATGCGCTGATTGCTTGGCTATGAGTTACTGCCTGCCCCACTTCTCAACTCTCCCATCTCCCACTCTTTCTCTCTCTCTCTCTCTCTCTCTCTCTCTCTCTCTCTCTCTGTCTCTCTCTCTCTGCGTCAACTCACACATACTCAACGTATTGCCAATTCGACTGACTTGGCCATCATTATTGAGGAATGGCTCTTTACTTTTTGTTTGATTTCGTTTCTGTTTTGTTCTTTGCTCGCATAGTTGTCCTTTTTGTTATTAATTTTCTTTTGGTCAAAAGTTCATCCGTTTTTTCTTCTTCTTTTTGGTATTTCTGTTGGCAGATAGAAAGAGAAACCGTTATCATTGAGGTAAAGTCAAAACCGAAAGCATTTCGGCGATGTTTTTATTACTTTATAAATACTTGTTGGGGCCACGATTATTTGCGCAATGCCACAAGAAAAATACTTTTAACAATCATCATAATGGATTTAATGACTGATTGCGTCAAAGAGTCCTTTTTGTTGGCTACCTTTTTAACCTTTTCAAAATTTTAATTTTATCGCTAGATCCCTTCTGTTGCCCTGCCATGACTGGCATTTCTGAAGGCTTACTGAGTAAGAAGCCTCTCAGTTGCTCAATCCCTCCCACTTGCTTACGTTTAATTTGCCAAATTAATTTGACAAAAATTGTGGGTTGCCTTTAGTTAGGATACCTGCCTTCCTTTTCCAACCCACAAGCAACTCAAACAGTGAGAATTTAGATTTAAATTTAAATAAAAGAAAAACTGAATGCGAAAATATGTTGAAATTTGTAGTGCGGTTTGTTCTCCGTCCAACAAACAGTCTGACACACACAATCGGATAGACAGGTCCTGGCAGCTCCTGCCAAGCGAGGGCAGCAAGCGACGAATTACAATTATGATGACACAAATTGGTTATGTTTTTGCGTATATGTTTTTGTTGCTGAACTTCCAATCTGTGCTCTCCTCCGTTCTCATTTTTTTCTTTTTATTTTGGGGACTGTTTTGTGTTTTTGTTGCTTTTTTTTTTTGCTGGTTTCCAAGCAACAACCCACAATATCAGGCTACCTAGAGACAGGACAGCACACACACACACACACACACATGCTTACACAGGACTCACAGGACACATGGCATGTCAGGCTTGTCGTCGTGCTCGTCGCTTTCCCATGTTATTTTATTTGGCTTGCTTCAAAAATTTTATGCAGGCCGAACGAACTTTTCTTTCCATATATGCATGTGTGTGTGAGTATGTTTATTTTTAACAATACCCTGTAGTTATAAATTGCTGGAAAAGGAGTCTTTTTAGCTATAAAAGGTTTGAAGGGTAATGCTAATTTTTGTAAAGCAAAAACAAAGTTTACACTAGAATTTAAGTTAAATTTAATATTTTTCCAGAGTTTGTTAATTTAATATACTATATACTATAATACTTTTACAGGGTATTCTTTAGCTTTAAAATTTTCAAATAACTTCCATTTATCTGTACCATTTTTTTAGAGTTGTCTTTCGTTTTTTTTTTAGGTTAAGACAAAGTAAATAAAAACAAAATCGTAAAAAATCATAAAGTATAATGCTAAAATATTTATGCAAAATTGCTAGCTAACCGTCTAGCTGCTGGCCAGCTACACCTACACCTACCCACACACACCCACACACATCTACACACACCGACACAACCATACAGTAAGGCTTCAAAATGTTGGCCCATATGAACATAAAACATCAAGCCTAATAAAAAATCAAGTCATAAAGTTGCTGCCATTACATTGCGCAATGTAACATATTATATTATGTCTGTATGTCAAGAGGACATGTTAGGGTTATGCTCTCGGCTCAGACATCTGGACAGCAATTTGTCTGTGTGTCTGTGTGTGTGTATATGTCCTGGGATACTCTGGGGATGCGTATGTCATATGCGATGGTTTTAAAGGGAAGTCAGTGGAACAAATTTGATTGTGATTGGATCATGTTAAATGGCAGCACCTGGCTTAAAAAGCTAAACCAGCTTAGCAAAAATAATTTAAATTGTAGAATTTGTTGAATTTCCTTTTAAAGTGAAATTTATAAAAATTTAAAAATTTTATCAGTTTCCTAAGTTGATTCCTGATAATAGCTCATAGCCGGCAGCTATAGCCAAAAAAAATGAATTGAAGCTATGCCCAAGTGGAAATAACAGTTACAATTCCCAGTTCTAAGGCCGAGACTCTTTACCAACTTTACACCTGGCACCAATACCAACAACAACTACAACTACAACAAGAACAGTCATGAAACATAAATAACATTGTTGGTGCTGTGAGAAAACTGTTGTAGCAGTTAGAAACCACACCGCATGTGGAGGTATTCGGGGGGATGAAGGGCAACAAATGAAAATTGTTTACGCTCTACATTGCCTTTGGCAAAGAACGAAACAAAATACAATAAAAAAAAAATATGATACCAAGAGAAGACGATGTGGAAGTTGTAGCAGAAGCAACAGCAACGTAAGTAGTCGAAGAAGAAGAAGAAGACATTAACTTATTAAATTATTGTTTGGACCATAATTTCAACGACACTAAAATTAAAAAACCATTACCCAACGAGAAGCATTATTATACGAGTATTTGCTAAAAGGACCAAATGGAGCGCAGAAAACAATAACAGCAGCAACAACAACAACAGCTTGAGTGGCAACCACCCTCCCACCTTCCGCCTCCGTCGTCCCTCCTCCCATCAACCAACCACCAGACTCCCCATTCTCAAGCCTCCGGCAACTGGCGGCAAAAATATATTTCCGCTTAATTTATTAACGATTTTTGTTAGCTATAAACTTTGCATGTATCTGTGTATGGGTGTCTGTCTCTCTCTATGTGTGTGGGTGTGCTTGTGTGTGTGTGTGTGTGTGCGACGCACACTAAGTGATTTTTATCTAAGGCAACGTAGAAGGTGGCGGTCCTTCGTATTTGGGGTTTTTTTTACGATTTGCACATAATTATAATTGAAATTGCGACGCATTGAGGCTGCCTTCAGTCGCTTCCCTTTCTTCCTACCTCTCCCACTCTCCCACTCTCCCCCTCTCTCTCTCTCTGATGGGGCGCCCTCTATTCGAGTGCCAATAAATAATAGAATCAAGTCATAAACTGATAAATGATGTGCCAGGACGTTGAGGACGTCCTTGTACCTCGCGCGTAATAAACAAAGTTAATCATTTAGGATAATTGAAATTTTTACGAGACACTCAATGTCTATGTATTAGTCTGTATCTGTAAGTGTGTGTGTGTGTGTGAATATGCTGCTCTCACAGCTTTCCTTTTCCCCGGTTTCTTTCTTTCACACTTCCTGCAAGTATCTTTTGGGATTCTCTCATTAGCGCAAGGTCGCGTTCTCCGCCAATGTTATTTATTGATACAAACTGTTGATTGGAGTTATGTTATACATAAACTTGTAATATATGGCACTATGTAAGATATATAGACCAAAGAAATACAGCAGTCGTGATATGTAGAGACACAATTTCTAAGTATGCTACAATAAATGAAAAAAATTATGTGAAATATAGTTAAATGTAGAATATGTAATAAATAAAAAAAAGAAAAAAAATTTGAATATGTAATAAATTAAATGAATGAGAGAGTTAACCTGACTATGTTTATTTAGCTGACTTCATTAGCTAATTTATTTTTTAATTTTTGTTTTTATCAGAGATTAGATGACAAATATTAAATTAATTAATAGTGCATATTATCATCATCATCATCATCAAATATTTTAAAAATATTTTTTATAACTTTTTAACATCAATTCCTTGTATTATAATAATAATAATAAATATATTGTAATCATAAATATGATATCTATCTTTTTACTTTTAATTTCTATTATTATAGATTTATTTTTGACAATTTATTCATTTATTCGACTGCTTTATTTATTTATTATTCTTAGTTATTAAAAATTCTATTCTATTTTATTGAAAAGACTATTAAAAGAAAAACTTTATATTAACATAAATTTAACTAAAGAGCATTATGGTACAAAATATTCAGACTTTTGCAACTTTGAGAAACCATAACTAAAAGCCATAAGCTAAAATGAACCGATTTTCAAAATTTTTGGATTTCTGTCAATGGTTTTGATCATATTTATAATCTCCACAAAAAAATTTTCCATGCTGTCAGCATTAAATTTTTTCCCATTTTTGGCCATTTTTGCATACGAACCCCTTGCAAAAATTTCAAAAAAGTGCATATTTCAAAATCGGAATTTTTTGTGCCCAATCGATTTCTGGCATCAAAATGAGAATGAAATACTTTACCGCACTTGATTTGGACCAAAATTTTGGAAATGATGACCAAAATACTAAAAAAATGGTATAAAAAAAAACAGCTTTTTGAGCAAAATGTGAAATGTTCCTCATCTTTGAGGTACCACAACTATTCACACCTAAGCCGATATTCGATAGTTTTGCATTTCTGGATATTGCTTTGATCATACTTTAAGTCGGTACCAAATGTTTATTACATGTTTTGAAAATTAAGGCAAGGAATGTGATAAATTGTAATAAACCTGTTTTTTTTTTTTTTGTACATAAAATTGGAACTTTTGCTACTTTGAGAAGCCATAACTTATTTTTTTTGCATTTCTGTGAATGGTTTTGATCATATTTATAATCTACACAAAAAAATTTTCCATGCTGTCAGCATTAAATTTTTACCCATTTTTGGCCATTTTTGCATACGAACCCCTTGCAAAAATTTCAAAAAAGTGCATATTTCAAAATCGGAATTTTTTGTGCCCAATCGATTTCTGGCATCAAAATGAGTATGAAATACTTTACCGCACTTAATTTGGACCAATATTTTACTATTTTTTAATATTAGTTTTTATTATTATAAATTTATTTTTAACAAGTTTTTTATTTTTAGTAATTTTAATTTTTAATTCATCAGTCGACTGCCTCTAATTATAACAAAATAATTACTAAAAGTTCTTTTATTTTTATTAAATAGACTTTAAATTAACATAAATTTCCCAACAGATTTTTGAGACTCAGGGTAGTCTACTTAGTATGAGGCAGACACGCCTTTGTTTTATGCCACATGTGGAGAGGGTTGCTGATGCATTTTGTTGCTGCTGCCGAAATACATTCAAATTAAATATTAAATTTAAGTGCATCAGAAACATACGACAATGAACCCCGAAGACTCAGCAGATATCCTGCAGCGTGTGTATGTATTATATGTGTGCCCGGCAGACACAGTCAGGATGTGAGCCGTTACATGGAGTGACTCCTTGGTTACCTGCAAAGTGTTGATGCTCCAATTTTCGCCATGAAAAATGATAGAAGCGACCGCCTCTAAAGCCAACTGACAATATGTTAAACAGAATGACGCCGTCGGGAAAGCTTACACAAAAAAAAACAAATGAAAAACTGCAACGCAAAGTAAAAAAAAAAAGAAAAAAAAAGGAAAGGAAAGGAAAAGTTGTAAAGTGGCAGGAGGCAGCAACTGTAGCTGCCGCTGTCGACGACATCTCGTAATGCGGCACTCGCACTTGTCAGCCTAAAAGATGACAGTGATGTGGCAATGTGTGTTAGTCGATGTCCTTGCTGGGGCTGAGGATGTTGGGGCCCGTCAATTGCTGGGGTGTGAAGCCAACTCTCACACCAATAGGTATTGGTGTCGATCAAACCAAACCAATTTGTATGCGTGTGTGTTCGGGTTATGTGTGTGTGCATATGTATGTGGATGTATGCGTGTGTTCAATGCAATTGAGGTCATGTCCATGCGGTATTCATTGTCGTATTGGTGGTGGTGGAGGTGGTGGTATTGGTGATGTCGGTCGCTGACGATGTCGGGCGGGGCATTAACTCGGCATTGGTTTCAAGCTGCTACTGCTGCTGCTGACAATAAACGGGGGATGAATGGGGTGACTGCTGGGCAGGAATATGGGAGGGAGTGGCAGCACACTGGGAGATAAACCAGCTCTATAGATAGCGCCAAGATTGGACGAGAGTTGCGACATATTGAAAATCATTGGCAGTTCACTTGCAAACAGACAAAGATAGAGAGATGCACAGAAAGTGGCAGCACATGCTAAAAGCAAATGTCAAAAAGAGAGCCAAGTACTGACAGAGAAAGAGAAAGAGTAAGAGATATAAAGAGAGAGAGAGGGAGAGAGCGGGAGGAGAGAGAAATGTATTGAAAGACAAACGACATTGACATCAATTTTTATTCGTCTCACTCTGTTTGCATTTCTCTACACAATTGTGTGTGTGTGTGTGTGTGTATCTGTGTGTAGGTGCGGACATGCGGTAGAAATTATTATTACATTGAAAATTTGCATAAAATATTTAAGCCAAAATGGTCGTGGGATTGTCGTTTATTTTTTTCTTTCTTTTTTTTAGCCATTTCTGTCTGTGGAAACTGCTGCTTGAATGGATTTTGTTAGAGCCTTTTTGGCTGCCTAGACATTGACAGGACAAATGCGACACAACCTGATATGTGAGATGTCTTATTGTCGTTGTGTGCGATAATAGATTTGTTGTAAAATCAAATTTTGGTTTGAGCCACATAGAGGTAAGTTACATTTGAAGTGAATTGCTGGAAATGTATTTATCCGGAATTATGTAAATTTACTTAATACAAATTTAGGCACATTATGATCATTATTCTAATATATTTTATGTAACGCTAATCGTTTTTAAAATATAAAAAAAAAATATCCTTCTCATTGTATAGAAGTATTTCGGACACTTATTATAATTATTAAAAAAAAAAACAAACATATAATTTAATTTTAAACATAAAAAAAAAAGAATTACAAAATTATTTATTACTTATTACTTATTTATTTTATTAAGTAATTCAAAGTCAGCTATTTAACAGTCGATTATAAAAGTCGAAAATAAAATGAAATTTTATTATTAAATAAGTATATATATAATGTAAGGTAAAATAAAAGGAATTTTAATTCATAAATAAGAAATAACATTAAATAGAAAATTTAAAAAAATGTTATAATTACATTTATTTTAAGTTAACTATATGAAAGTCGAGTGAATACATTAATTATTCAAATAAAATTATAATTTATATTACAAATTTTTTTGAAATCAGCTTTTTTGCAACCAATTGAGAATTTCAATAATGCAATTAAATTTGCAATTAATTTCAGTAAAATTGAAATAAATTCAGTGCATAAAGATGATTTGAATAAGTTGAAGAAATTATATTAGAAAACTAAGATGATGAACATTTTAAAATTGATTCAAGATAACTTAAACATCTATTCAATTTTATATTTATTCACTTTCAATTTCCCTTCAAATAAAAAAAAAATACAAAAAAATTCTGTTTAAACCAATCTTGAAATTTTCTTAAATTTCCTTAAACAACATTAAAAAAAACGAAGCTGTCTGTGGTGTTGGTGTTGGTGCTGAGGAAAGTCTGTTGCCTGCTTTGGATACAAAATGTTTGCCGCATTAAGCAACAACTGGCGGCCTACTTTGGCGACCGCTGTCTGCCCCCAAAAACGAGTACAGTGAGCGAGATAAATGTATGCCCAATGCTGATGTGCATGCAAATCTACATTTACTTTCTTTTTTTGTAGTTTTCTTTTTTGTCAGTTTTTTTTTTTTCATTTCTTTCTGGCCGATTTCTCTGACAACTTTGGGACGCTGAGACAGATGTCAAGACATGCTCACTCGTCTCTACATATACTAGAGATGTGTGTGTGTGTGTGTGTGAGTGGTTGTAGTTGTGGCAATGGCATATGTGGCTCGCCATTACAATGACAGGGAACAACAAGAGCGCATTACGGGCAAAGATGTGGCGAAAGACGAGCGAAAATAAATGAAAGTTTATGTTATAAAATGCCAAAGTGTGGCATACAATCTATTGGCAACACCACCAACAACCGACAACAACAATGAAACTGTTGCAAAAACCAAAAAAAAAAAATAGAAGCAAACTGAAGGAAATAGCAATAGTGGCAGAAATAGAAGAGGAGTAGGCTAACGGGGCTGTTGAAGTTGAAGCAGGCATAAAATGGCGCATATATAAGATAAAGGATATGTGTGTGTGTGTTTGTGTTAGTGTGTGGCACGAAAATGTAGCAAAAGTCAACATATGGCGTTAAAGATGCGAACGTGCTACGAATCCTTGAAGTTTCTCTCAACAATTTTCTTTATTTTCATTTTACGTTTTCTTTATATATATATATATATATATATATATTATATATATATTTTTGGTTTTTTTGCAACTTTCTTTTTGCACTTTTCACACGCCCCCTCTGGACGCTCTAATTTAGCAGATGCTTCTCTGTGTTTTTAAACATTGCATATTGACATTAGTTTTGCAACAGGCTGCCACATGTACATACATAACTATGATATACATACACACATAAAATACAGTTACCTCAGCAAATTTTCCACATACTCGCCATAATTTGTTACAGGAGAATACTGTAAATTGAAATTTTCCACAAATATTTGCATGGCGTGGCAAATATCAAATTGAAACTCAGATTACGAGTGAACAGAGTTCGGTCTAATAAAATATTGATTGATTGATATGTACGAAACAATTTTATATTATTTTATTGTCCAAAACACTTAAGAGCAATAGGGTATATTGAATTCGATAACAGACAAAGACAACTAAATATGATAATTTACTAAAAATCAATTGCTTAGAGAAAGATTTTAAAGTAAGAAACAATTTAATCAAAATAAAATGAATATTAAATGATGGTATGCAAACTTCAGAGAGAATTGTTTACGTCCCGAAAGTTAGGGTATTCATCTAGTATTCAGAGTACTATATAACTATGCTTCAGTTGTTGCCGCAATCAAACAAAATCAATGACCGAAATTCGACATCCGAACATTATTGAAGATTTAATAATAAATATGATATCTGAAAAAGATTGTATGCAGAGTGGAATAGTAAATATGATTTTTAATTTTATAACATTTTAATTTACTATCAAAGTTGAGAGAAGCCATTACAAAAATAACACAACAAAAAAATAAATAAAACGATATTTATATTGAGGTCAATAAAACATTCTCGTTTAAAGATGTCAACTCGTATTTTTGCCATTTTAATGAAATTTTATATCTACATGCATATTCATGCATGTATGTGTTCATTTATTTCCTTTTCCCATTTATGAGTGTACTTTGTATTTCTTTCCAAATACTGAGATATCCTTTCAGCTTGTCTATTGCTTCCACTTTGGCCTGCCTGCCTGTCATCTGCATTTTATTAATAAACGTTGCTCGAAGCCAACGAACATCAACAGGCAGCAGGACAACAGGACAATCACTGTTATTCGATAGAGACAGAGAAAGAGACAGAGAATGATAAAGAGAGACAAAGTGATTGAGATTGGGGAAAAGACGGGTCAACCAGGTGAAGCTAATCAATTTGCGGTTTACATACTCGGACTCGCCCCTCTTCGGCAATATTTAGAAAATAAACTCTGAGAGAAATCTTTCCACATGAAATATGAACTGGAAAATTCTTTTGCAAATATTTAAATCGATTTAAATTTGAATTGCAGAAAATATGATATAAAATATTACAAAAATAAATGCTCTAAAGTACTTAATTTTTGCTGTAAGAATTGCAAAAATCAAATCAGCGTTTATTGCCTTTCTTAGTTAGTTACTATATATTATTTGAATGTACTTTTGCAGTGTTGATCCAAATTAGGAAATAGAGGTATCAAACATGAAAATCGGTTAAGAATTGGCAAAGTTATGGGATATTTAAGATTAGGATGGCCTAAAATGACCAACATATTTCTGTATAATATATAGATGCGACCTTGTAGAGGGGTCCGAAAATTAAGGTATGAATTTGAAGAATCTTTGAATGCAGTTTTGTAGTGTTGGTCAAATCTGGGAAATAGAGGCATCGAACTTGAAAATCGGTTATAAGTTGGCAAAGTTATGGGATATTTAAGAAAAAGATGGTCTAAAGTTACCAACATATCCCCATATAATATATAGATGCGACCTTGAAGAGGGGTTCGAAAATGAAGGTATGAATATGAAGAATCTTTGAATGCAGTTTTGTAGTGTTGGTCAAAATTAGGAAATAGAGGTATCAAACTTGAAAATCGGTTAAGATTTGACAATGTTATGGGAGATTAAAGATCAGGATGACCTTAAATATATCCGAATGAATATAATTTTTAAATTGAGAGTTAGACAGACATATGAGGAGGTCAACTTTCAAAAGGCACACATGGAAGGCAAATTTGAAATGTGTGACAACAATACGGCAATAAACGAATATTCACTATAACAATACGAGAATTGGACCTAGGGGGGTAACCGTAATCAGCGAGGGAGGGGATGGCGATGCCATATGTAATTTTCGTGGCAATGGGGCAATAGGTGTGACGTAGGTATTGGCCACAAGGGAGACATGTGCTATTTGTATGTTGGTACAGGACACGTTGTCACCGCATATATGCCGCATCAGGACATGAGAAGGAGAGCGGAAAGAACCTCTCTGCAGGCACAAAATATTATTGAATATTGTCTATGCTGAAAATTCATAGCTAGACATTTTTCATAAATTTGTAAATTTTAATTTTTCAGCTAGGATATTGACTTGGAAATGAGGGTCACTTTCAGAGGATATGTTGGTTGTGAGGTCGCCAAATTATTATTGAAATTTTTCAACTTTATTGATGTCATAATTAAGGAGTTATGTTGAAATATTCACGATTCATTGTTGGCAGTCATTATTCTCGAGTATTGGCTATCATGGGAAACGATTCTTGATTAGGCTGAGTTAGGCCAGTCCAATCTTATCAGCAGGTAAGTTGGCCAACTTGTTCCGTACCACTTTTGCTAATCAGTTAGTCTTTGTTTTCAACCTCTTCAGTATTTGTCTGTTAACGGGGAACTCAACATGTCGTCAGCGTCGTGGGCCGTGTCCAGTATCAATCTCTGTGATTGTCCGCCCAGCAATGCCAGCAATCGGGCTGAGGGATCATCCAGACAAGGACGACTGCTGCGACTGGCATGGCAGACGTTCTCCTCGAAGTTCCAGCAACTGGGGAACTTCCTCAGACGCGAAACAAACAAACCTCTGCCCAAGGAACTGCGTCGATCGTTGCGTCTCAATAAATCGGCACGGCGGAAGGGCTATCAGAATTACGAGAGCGACGCAGATAAAAGGTATATCAAGTGGTATAAGGAGGTGATAAGCGAGACGTGTTATTGTTATTAGATAGTCTGCAGGTGGCTCCAATATATGAATTATATTATGTGTATATTTTTCAGACGCCGCGAGGAGTATTTAAATCAGCCCATCAACATATCAATACGTGTGGGACCTGCCTTCGACTACAGACCATCGAATTTTTAATTAACTCTTAAGTAATTTTTATATTATATTACTATACAACAAATTAGCTTATGAAATAATTGTATGTCTTTTTAACATCAAAACAATATCTTATTCAAATTGTTTATGTATTGACTAAATTGGAACAGCTGTTATAATTTTGTTTTAGCGACGACAAGAACCATTGGTGGCTGTCTTGAATGTGAAAGCTTTCGTTGTGCTTATTGATAAGACTTGCACCTGCTGCTGTGACGCTTGTCTCTCGCAAGTCAAAATCTAACCTCGCTCTTAAGCTGTAGTTTATTGCTCCGTAGCAGGTTCTCTTAAATGCGCCCACGCAAGAGTTTATTGCTCCCCAGCCAACATGTGGACGTGACTGCTTGCGCTACAATTTTGCTGGGCATATGCGTTCGCTGCTCAGCCAACAAGCTGCACAATTGAGAGAGCATAAGTATTGCCTGAGAGGTTTCCCGAAGTGGGTTGGACGTCTGCAGCGCATCAAGTTGCCTACCTGCCTGCCAATGATGCCCTATATGTAGCTTTGCTTTGGTTTTCATCAGTTACTGCCTTGCCTGCTCACACATCCACACATTCTCTCTGTCACTGTCTAAACTCTTTGTGTGCGTTCTCTTTGACGGCTCTCTTTGTACCTTATTTCGTTACATACACACTCACACACACATAGACATGATTGCCGCCGGGGTGAAGCGTAGTTCTCCGTCTTTACATACAAATGCCAGAGCTTAGTATGAAAAACGTGTTCGACGCGGAAATGACATTGATAGTGAAAATACAGCGAAGAGCATAAAACTCATGTCGCCAGCCGAAAACTCGAAATACAACAAATAAATCTAGAAAAAATACCTCAATTAAGAAAATTATAATAGTATAAGAAGTTGCTTGATATTGTTAATTTAAACATTTTTCTAGTTCATTGTTAAATATAAATAATTATGATTAAGTGCAACATAAAGATATTCTCAATACTAGCCAGTTTTCTCTTGGCACTCTACAGATTTGTGCGCAAATTCGTGTAAGTCCAAAGTTATTACCTAATGTTTTTTAAGTGTGAGTGTATGTGGGTGTGTGCGTGTATGTGAGTGTGTGAGTGAGTCGTGCTTATTGGGGCGCGTCGCTCTTTAGAACGGCTCCCGTTATGACTTTGGTTCCATTCCCGGCAGCTTTCAAAGTTACGAGTATTGATAAAACAACGAAAAACAAATAGCAAAAACAGCAACAATTACAATTCAAAATTTGTATGACATTGTCCCTCATTTCGTTTATATGGTATCCCCCCACCCCTCCCCCTATGTTCTTTCAGCACCCCTTCACTTAGTTGCTTTCCCATTTCAATGCCATTTCTGCACTTGTTTTGCGCACTTCTTTGCTTTGATTTTGTTTATCTTGCATATGTGTTGATGTGCATTGTATTACAAATTAAAAGAGAAACAAAACTACTTTTTTTTGCGCTATTTTACTTTCCTTAGAAATATAAGAAAAAGTATGTCTAGTTTATGACGGCAATGTCAATGTGATTGAAAGAGCAGCTAAACAGACAGTCTGTCGAAGAGCGCGTGAGAGCGAAAAAGTTGTATGTGTAAGTGTGAGTGTCAGTGTGTGTGTGTGTGTGTGAGTACGCAGCCCACACATTCGGCTCTCATTCTATGACACTCTCACTCTCTTTTTAGTGCTCAGTGTCATCAAACTGTTTGTTTGGGTTTGAGGCTGCTGGCAACTTAGCTTTTGTTGCCTGAACCCCCTCCTTCCGCCTTAACTGTGTCTGTGTCTTTCTCTTTCGCACTCTCTGTACATCTCTTTCTGGGCACTTTAGTAAATGGAATTTACTCGACTGATGACAACAGCAATGGTATTTTAATTGCTTTAACCGCGCTTTGTGTATCATTCTGTCAGTGTGTCCATAAAATGCCCACCCTCTTCTGTTCTCTTCACTCCACCCACTGAAAGCATTGTATGCACACACATCCCCTTGATGTGGGGTTGTTGTTGAGGGCGTTGCCGGTAATAATTTAATATGAATATATCTGGCACAAAAGATCTGATTAATAATGATGTATTTGGAGAATCAGGGAAATGTTTCTGTTATTAAAGAAAGTTCACTAAACTTCAGATACCACTTACAACAAAGTTATGTTTACCAAGAGGGTAAACAGTATAATTAATAAACATTTAATTAACAAAATTAGTTGCATATATATGAACAATATTAATTACTAGCTGATATTAGATAAAAATTTTATAATTCACATTTATTTTAGTTACGTTAAAGCATTGACAAAAAAATATATATTTCTTAAGATATCTTTCGGATTAACTCGTATCTCGAGAAATACTTAAGGGAATCGCTTGAAAAATCATAACTAAAGTGAAAATATTGAAAGGTCTGAACTGAAGTAAATAAGTAAAATAAATTGAAATGGAGTCACAACTTAGAAAATAAGTGAAAATCTTATGATAATCGTCCGATATTTAGTACAATTTTTTTTTTTAATTTTAAAATTAAGAAATTTGATTTAAAGTATTGCCAATTTTAATTTATAAAAATAAATATATATTCATAATATTTTTTTAGCATTAATTAAGTTGTCTTATCAATGAATACTTCCCACACTCGAAAAAACGATTACAATTCATTCATTGCCCTTGCCTCGACAATTTTATGAATGAACATTACCTATCCCAATATAAAATTCACGAAATCTTTTTAAATATTTTACGGATATCTAAAATGGAATATAGGGAATGCAAATTTAAAAATACGATAAAATATTTTGAAAGGGCAAGTGATATTTAGACCTTTCAGTTTCTTATATACTTATATATCATATAGTCTGGTTATAAGTCAAAATTTTTGTGTGTTTGTGAGTAAGTTTCATGAATATAAGTACAAGTATGAGTACTTGGAGCTGCTGTAGACTACTTGAAAATGCTTTCAGTGATAAGTGCCGTGCACAGCTCAAATTCCAATATACATAAAATATGAATACATTTGTATATTCTATATATAAATATAGAAGCGACATGGCACGCTTACTCTGCCCAATTTGATAAGGCAGACATCAAATCGCAACGTAAACAAAAAAAAAATAAATAAATAAAAATCAACCAGAATATACTGGCAACAGACACCGAGAGAATTACATGCCACAGATAAATGGTCTAATGTGCTGCATGCCACGTACGATAAATATTTAGAAACAATTGTATATGTACTTTAGACTGGAAATGATCGGTACTTGAACAAGACCGTCATTAAAGAGGTGGTAATCTAATCAAAATATGGCTAGACCACTGGCTGTGAGTGCAATATAATCAAAATTCATAATCAGCCTGGCAGACCCCATATAGTCAGACACCCATTCACATATATATGTATGTATATAATATTATACCGATTTACAATTCTCGATAGTCCGATAGTTTGGTTTGAGGCGCTCCAACAACCGCTCCAAACTAAACGAAACCAATTTGATCTTGACTTCTTGATGATTTGAACGTTATGCGAGACACATGTGTTAGAAGGTTACCTTATCGCGATTATGGATCAGATCGCACATATATATACAGCAAGGCCATTTAATGGCGATTCCGATTCATGTTCCACGCGCTTCCAAAATTTCACATATCGTCCATATAGAGTCCCCGATAAGATGACCAGACATGGCCGAATTTTTGGTAGACTCAGCAAACATCTTTCAAGGTAACTCTTATCAAATGTGAACAGACAGGTCTCGTTGTTTGTAATACTTGGACTTCTAGACATATAGTGAAATACTGGATGAATCATGAAGTCGATAAGACCGCTTTTGTTTCTAAATGCGAGTTACCAGTATTGCCAATGATCTCATTTAGCAACTTGTGCATTTCTTAGGAAATCATTCGGTGTATGAAAGTACACATTATTTCCTTTTGTAAACAAAACAATAATATTTTGACTGCCGCAGTCTGTCGCACCACAGTGCGTATACTTGTTTATTTGTGCGAATTTGTTTACCCAGAGATCAGGTGCTTTCCTTTCATTATCTGGCACAAATTTCAAGTCAGTAGCATTTATATTAACATTTTCTCTTACAGACAAAGAGAGAGTGTGAGACAGAGAGCGAAAGTGTCTCTGGGAGAGTCATGTAATTACAAAGATGTTGCTATGTGACAAATTGTGCAATGCTCTCCCATCATCTTTCATCTGCTCATATCAATGTTTCTCTTCTTTTTTTTTTTTTTTTGGGTTACTGCGAGAGTACAGATGATAAGCACAGTATAGAAGAGAGCCAAAGAGATGAGAGAGCTCGCCGTGCTCTCGTCGAAACTTAACATAATTTTGTCCTTATCAGCTAGCCAATATGGCGGGCAAAGAGTACTGTTCGGACGCTGTTCAATGCCGTTCTATAAATGGCGCAAAGCAACCATTTGTCGCCTTTAGTTCTTTGCGGTTAAACGACGCGTTTAAGTCGCTGGGGACACTTCTTGTATCCCGCGTGATTCTTTCAACGCGATACATGTCCATATAATACTACAATTCAGTGAATATCGTGGATCTATAAATCGATCTTGAACTTGTTGGATAATGTGTTGTGTCGTCGTGGTGCAAGCGTAAAAATGGTGAGTTCACCTTAAAAAAAAATTAATAAAAAAAAAAGGGAAAAATATCTGAACCACTTGTAATGCAGTCAGAAGTAAATGATATCATGTATTTAGTTTACTACAAGTAGACGCTCCTCACAGTTAGTAGTAAACAATGTCCAGCTCCAGTCGGTGAATTTCAGTCTACGCCGGTACAGAACCAGTTATTTCCGAGTCCGAGATATGGTCGACTACGACGACTCCGACGAACGATCCGAACCAGAGACCATGTGTCCCAATGCTGCTCAGTTGTATAACGAAAGCTCCCCTGGTAATCGCAAAACAAAGCGACCATATAATGTACTGTTATATTATACGAGCACATTATATTGGGGGAGAGACATACATACATATGTTATGTATCTCATTGATAATTATACTAAAAGTGAAATTTTCAAATATTAAAGTATTTTCTATATTTTAGTTATATTATAGAAGTTTAGTATATTTCGTTGATATTTGAAGTAATCTCATCCACTCAGAATATTAATTCAATTTCAGTTAAGATTAGAGTAAAGTCCGTCAAACATTTATGTATTTGAAATCCCTTTTAAAATTTCTAGCCTTATCTTATCACTTAATTTTTTTTTTCGTGTGTTATCAATTTGGTGTAAATCAATTTGAATGCACGTGATTTCGTCCACTTACAAAAGTCTCGAGCAGACGAAAAATTTGTGACTTTTGCTTACATTGTTGTCAGCCTGATAAGAGTTATCAAATGGATGTCTGCATTGACAAATATTAATCTACAGTATGAGGGGTAGTGTGAAGGTCGATCGATCACCTTTGGCTCACAGATGACGCACAGGTGTCCAGACATACCGCCCTTAGCCTGGCCAATACCCCTCCCCCCCTATCCCAACGGCTAAGTTGACGGCTCTCACTGCCAAGTTCATGAAACATTTTCAGCCCGATGCGACAACTTGATATACGTTTATATACTTATGTAGGTATATTTTTGTTGTACACAGATGTGGGAACATATGTACATATATCTCGCCATATATATGTAGTCTGTATAAATAAAATTCAATGACGGACGCTACGAGGCGCTTGTTGATTTTGCTTCGGTTTCCGTGCCAGTTTGCCAAAAAAATTATAAGAAAAATAAAGTCGAAACTAAAATTGAGATAAAAAGCAAAGTGTTATCTTCTATTAGCACCTATGCTGAGTAATATAGAGCTATAGGAAAAAGGAAGTCAACTGTTTAGCGTTAATTAGAATTGATCAAAATTAACACCACCTTGAGGTATGTATAGTTTGGCCAAATACAAAATAAAATCAATGAAATGGTTATTTTCATTATCAATTGGCCGCTTATCAACAGCACTCTCAATCGAAATAAACATTTTTATTTTGTTTTTGCTGTGATGAATTTTATGCAGCAGCCACAAAGTATGCAACAATTATTTATTTGCTTACAAGCTGCAGAGTTTGATATATTTTTAAACATTTATTTATTTGTTTCTTTTATTTTTAACTATTATTATAGTTACATTTCATATGAATTTATGCTGTGATTGGGGCATTTTGAATGAGTTTTCACTGTAGCTCATTTTTATTGTAGTCTACGCATTACGGAAATAATTGTCAGCCAGACATTTTATTTATTCGACAATATAATGTATATGAATGAAATAGAAATGAAATGAAATTAATTCGTACTTGAGCAAATGCTAATTGTGAAATTCAAATGTGAAATGCAAAATGCAATTTATTAGCTGCAATTTGTATTTGGAGGTAAAAACATATCTATGCAACTATACCTGATTCACAGTGGGTTGCGGGCTGTCTAACAGACTGTAGACAATTGCCAAGAAACAGAACAAAAATACATTAATTTAACAGAAGGAAATATAATATATGTGTATATAGGAAAACCAACTGGAGCTGTTATATTATTATAATTAATTTACCAATTTAATGTTCAAAAAATATTAACAAATAGCTTAGCTTTATTTAATTATTATTACATTGTTAAAATATATCTTTGAAGCTAATCTAATTTAATTTAATTTATTATAAATAATTTGATTTCACTTTATTTATATTTACTTGTTAAATAGCTACTAACTACTATTAAAAAAAAAAATGAGGTAAAATTAGCAAATTTAATTATTCCACATCGAATATGATTTATTTTTTTTATTTTTTATTTATTTCTCATATTTCCCAATATTTTTTTTTTGTTATTTCTCGTAATATAATTATTAATTTTGTGACTTACAAGTGCACTTATCCCACTTTACAAAGTGCCAATTTGAGATCTATGTGCATTAATCATTTTCCATAGTTCAGCTCTGCTTGAACCTCCTGTTTCAATCAGTTTCAGATGCCTTGAAGAGATAACAACAGCAATTTAAAACAACAATTACGATTGTTAATTTAAGTTGTTCAGTTTGCTAGTTGTACAATTAAATTCATTCAGTGTTCGGTTTCCATGTTGTTCAAGTGAACTTAGGGCTCCAACTGGGCCTGAATGTCAACGAATGCCGAAGATGATGGACGCCCACATATCCATCAATACTTGTGTTGAAACCAAAGAAAGTCAATCAAATGTCGCTGATGTAATGAAATCAAGGCATCACATTTTGTAGGTAGCACAAGTTTGAGATACATTTTTTTTTTTTTTTGCTTTGTTTTACTATTTATTGAATTTGTTGCTAATTGTGTTGTGTTTTGACATTTTGGAAAGTGTGCAAACAAAAAAATAAAGAAAAACAAAAATAAAATCTCGTTTGCCTTAACTACAGTATGTACAGCAACAACAACAACTACAACAACCTGAACATCATAAACAACAACATTGCTCAATTAATGAGCAGCAACGGACAGAGAGAGAGAGAAAGAGAGTGCTTGCGAGAGAGAGAGACGATGCGAGAGAGAGAGAGAGAGAGAGCCAACGTCCACTTGATTGCCTCGATCTCGGACTAGAGTTCCCCCATCGAAAGATATATAAATAAGGAAAAGCAACGCACGCGCGTATTAATACGCTGAATGTTCGTTCTAAACGATTATAAAATAATTCATATTAAATTATTACGTATACGCCACCGTTCGTCCATCGTGTCGCGTCGCACCGGTTCGCATCGCATCGCATCGCGTCTAATGTCAATTGAGTGCGTTCAAATCAAGTGCTAAATGGATAATCAAAGTGAGAAATCAGAGCAACGTTTGGGGCATCGCCGTCAACCGGCATTGGGCAAGGCCATGCCCGTCACCGCGCTCCTGCTCAATCTGCATCCTGTGCAGAGCAGCAAAGCCAGTCATGCTCGCGGTGCAGCCGCTCTAGATGATGAGGTTGAGCCGCCGCCGCGTTACTTTAGCATTGCTGAGGAGCTGCAGGAGCCGCCATCTCCCAATGACAACGACGATGCCGGCAACGATGAGCCACATTTACTGGGCAAATCCACGGATACCACGCCCTGCCTCAACTGCAGCCGGGGAGGATTACACGGGCAGGCGGAGCACATGAGTCCCGCCAATGCCACCATCAACGAAATGTGTCTGCGTTTGTGCAACGAGCAGTGTCGTCATGGACTAAGCTTGATGGGCCGCCAGGAGCAGCTGCAGTTGCGCAAGGACTTCCTCAAGCAATATGAAATTGCGGAAGCGCTTGCCAAGACCTCGGCAATGACCTCCACAACACAAATGAAACAGCGTCTCGCCGCACGAAAACTGGAAATGGAAATCGAGACTCAACATGCAGCAGCCGCAGCCGCAGCAGCAGCAGCAGCAGCGTCGGGTTGTGCCTCAAAGGCTGTCAGGCAACTGACCACACCCAGAGACGAGGTTGCCGCCTCTGTTGCTGCTGCTGTTGCTGCTGCTGCTCGTGGAGGAGACACGTTGCCGCCAATCGTTGATTATGAGACACCGCCACCGCGAGATCTGCTGTTGTATCTTGTGAGGTGAGATAAACGACTCCAAATTGTGATTCGATTGCCAAAAAAAAAACTTGTTGCTCACTGGTGTTGTTGTTGTTGCTGATGTTGTTGTTGCTGTTGCTGCTCGATGTTGCCAACGGCAATGTGCGTTTATAAATCAAGTTCATGGGCAACAACTGACAGAGTGTCAAGTGTTCTTAAGCGTTTCTCAGGCCTCAATCAAAAAATATCACTAACCTTGCACAATTTTGTACTTTTGTTTTAGTTTTTAGCATGTTTTCATTTTGTTTGGTTTTTTTTTCATTTTTTTATGCTGCTTTTGCTTTTAGAATAAAGCCACAGTTACAAGACTCTTGTTTTTCTTATCGAAAATTCTGCGACATGTAGAACAATAGTAATAAATTATTGCGATTTTATGTTTTTATTTATGAGCGTCTTTCGAAAGGACGAGTTAATATAACAAGATTTTTATATTATAATATATTAAATGAATAAAAAACAGTTTTTCGAATTAAAATATTAAAATATTAAACAATAAATATAGTATAGTATATATTTTAATAAGTTCGTAATATAAAATAAGGTAATTATATCTTATAGACTTATGATTCATTTCAATATTTCAATTGAATTGCTTTGAAATTGAATAGCTAAGAAAATTTTTGTATTTTTTTTATTTTATTTTAAATTTACAATCTATCTATCTTAAGATAATAAGTAAATAATATGACAAAGGGAATGACATAAATTATATATAATTTTTTAACATATTGGTAATATTTACAAAAAGGGTTAACTACCACTCCATGGGTGGTCTAAAAGCTAAGAAAATAAATAGCTATATTTAAAAACCAGGGAATTCAATCAATTATATATATTTTTCATATTTAAAAAATATATATGTATATTTTTTTTAAACGACAAATTTTTGAATTCCTTTATTATTTATTTTTTTTAATATATATTTTTTTATATTAATATGTTTATTTTTATATAAATAATAAAGCTTAATTAATATCTTTTAATTTCACAAATCTTTATGTGATTATTTTTATTAATATTTTAAAATTCAAATAATTTATATATTTAATTTATAATTTATATATAATTTATTATAATAAATTTAATTTAAATACATTCATTTATATATATTCTTTTATTTTACCTATTAAACCAGTAGATAAAATTTAAGTTTTTACCATTTTATTTTTAACTTATTAATATAAAATTTTTTACTTTCATTTTAATGATTGACCACCCCAATTTTCAATATTAATTTTAAATTTAAATTTTAAATTATTAATTTATAGCATTTTATTATTTTTTTTTGTTCTTGTTTTTTCTTTTAAACATAATTTTAATTTTAATCACTGTCAAACGACAGCTAAATAGTCTACTTTAATAATAATAAATAAATAAGCTGAAGTACTTAGATCATATTTAATTATTTAAAGCCAATATATTTTTATAGTATTTCTTGCAATTCGCATGAATATTTCAGTTAAGTTTTGTTATTTCCGCTATCAGGTTATTTTAGAAATATTTGCAATTGATTGGGAATTCGAGAGCGAAGCACGTGCCAAAAGATATATTTGACAAGTATTACAAGTGGTTCAAATTTAGTTCCCGATGATCATTCCAATGTATTACCCAACCCCCAAACTAATGCCTAACTTTTGAAAATAAAACTACTCTATAATTCTAGGAAATACAGCTTGAGCCGCGTCTCTTTGACATTGCCATACTGACACTTAATATAGAGTATTTCAAATTAACCAGTTAACTTTTGACCAAGTTACAAGAAAGCAATTGAAGCTATCTACGTTATATATAAATAAGCTAAAAGTGTGACAGACGTATACTTAATCAAATCAAAATACTTGTAGATACTTCATATCTTAAAAATTGAGTATATTTCTAACTAACAAATTACGAAACGCGGATCCTCACAGAATGGAGTTCTTAATGAAAACATCGCGTTTGATTGTCACATCGAAGACGTTTGCGCGCCGTGTCGCAGTGCCCATACCCAGGTAAAAAAGATATAAGATACTGTATCTATAAGTCAATAAGATGATGATGTGTGAACAGAGGGGCGGTGGCGATGGGGAGGGGGTCCAAAACAGCTGCGTCTCTCATTACGCATGTAACTGCGTTGTTGTATAAATTGTATAGTGTGATCAGATACATTCTGTATCTGCATACGCTATGCATGTATCTGTATCTGTATCTTTTGCACAACATATGGGCGCAGACATATTCTGAATATGCGCATTTTGAGAGCTGAGATTTGCATTTTTGGCAGCTCAGAACAAAAACGCCCAAAACGACAAACAAAAATCTATTTTGTAGTTGGAGTTGTTCTTGTTGTTGTCTGGGCATAAATCAATTGTGTCTGGCATCCAGCAGATACTTTTGTTTTCATTACAATAAACGAAAGCGATACACAATGGGGCGTGCAGCGCCCATGTGAATCTATCTACATACTATACATAAATAAACAAAAAAAAAGATACGCATAAATATTTAGCGATCTCTGTCAAGAGTCAGCCAAGTCAATCTCTCAATGTATCTCACTTTGTATTTAGTATGTATGTATTGTTGTTGTGAGCAACGCACGTGATCTCGTTCTGTATCTTGCAGATACATCTCACTTTGTCTGTCTGGTGTCTGAGTATCTGCAGTTAAGCTGAAATACTCGTTTGTGCGTAACTCTGTGTGCTCTCACTCTCTCTCTCTCTCTCTCTCTCTCTCTCTCTGTCTGTCTGTCTGTGTGCCTCTCTCTCTCTCTCTCCCACTCACTCACAGAGACTATCTCTCTTTCTCTCTGTGTATGTGTGTGTGTGTGTGTGTGTGTGTTTGGTTGTTGTCGGATCTCTAATAAAACGCCGTATTTCAGTTGCCATTCAGTTTCGCAAATGTCGCTTACAAGCGCACTTCGTACAATTTTCGGCAAATCCCAAACCCAAATTTCGATTTCAATCTCAATCCCAATTCCGATTCCCATTCCGATTCCGATTCCGATTCCTGGACAGAAAGTGAACGACCAGCAATATGGAGCAAGCGCTGCATTTGAAACGCGCCAACAAGGTGCCCTGCAAGAATGATCGCAAGGCGTATCTGCAGAGGGTGATGCTGACCAGGTGAGAGATGCAGAGTGGATACTGTGGCCATCTATTGATTGATTGGTTTGGCTTGGTTTGCGTTGACAATCTCTCATAACTGGTTTTCTCCTCATACACATCCCCAGCACACGTACTAAAAATACCACAAACACCAACAAAACCAGACAAACAGCTGAGAAGCTATTGACCGAGCGACATTTTTTTCTTTCCTTTTTTTATTTTTTTTGTTTTCTTCTTCTCGAGATTGTCATGAATTTTTGATTTTGAACGTCGCCGCGTGCGATATGCGAATTCTCACAATATCCGATAAAATATACACAAATGATATATCTTGTGGGGGTGGGCAGCAGCTCCATTAGTCAAGCTCCGATTTTGTGAAATCTGATATTATTCTTACCCCTTTGTTTTGGGGAAAAAATACTTCAAAATTTATTAACCAACATTCATTCTGTTATCATAAGATTTTTTCAAAATATTTCAAATCTTTATTCACTTTTAAAATATTTTATTAAATTTCATTTTGAGAAATTGGGTTTTCAATTTCTGTTTAATTTAAATGTTTTTTTTTTACATTTAAAAAAAAGTATTTAAATTCAGGTTTGTTACTATCTTCACTGCAATTATCACTGCCAATCAAATATGTATGTAATTTAATAATGTAATGTAATTTTTGAAGTTTTTTTCATTACTTATTTTTTATATAAATTATTATTTTTTAACATTAAAAAAAAAAATTCAAAAATTTCTTTCGCTATCTTCAATTCAAATATCACTGTCAAACAAATATGTAGGCCTTTACAAATATTTAATATTTTAATCTTATAAATTGATTTTAAATTTGATTTCTTTTTCAACACTTTTTATATACATTTTTTGTTTTTAACATTTAAAAAAATTATTGAAAATCAGCCTCTTCCGCTATCTTCAATTCAAATATTACTGCCAAATAAATATGACTACAGATATATTTAATGAAATTTTAATTTATTATATGGATTTAAAACATATTTTTTTAATTTAATTTAATTTATTTTTTTTCATAAATAAACCATATTTCGCACTATCAAAATTTGACCTCTAATTCTGATACTATCTCACCTTTTTCACGAAAATTCCGACTAAATATTCTAATTCTTTGCAATTCTTTCGAATCGAAAACAATTCTATCTATAAAATCTTCTTTCAGCCGCATTCATATGGCAAAGATCTGTGGCAGTCGAAGATATATTCATAGCTTATTCATTTTCAGCATAATTGTGCGAAAGATACTTTATAGAAAGCCCAAAGCTTTGTGAGTATTTCCGAACATTCAAAATGCAGTCAAGAATTTGTTAATAATTAGTTTAGTTGTTGTTATTGTTAATGTTCTGATTGCCATTATTGTTGCTGCTGTTGTTGATTGTTGTTGCTGCCAATTTTCGCTTTTCAATATTTTTTGGTGTGTTTCAGATTTTAAAATTCGATTAAAAGCAAAATGAATCGATCAGAGAATTTCTAAACACATCCTGAAATTGTTATATGCAATGAAATTTTCTTAACTCATTTTGACGTGTTTCCTTTTAGAATGGGCTCCTTCAACTCGGCGCCCAAGATCAACAATGTGGACTCACAGGACGATGGCTTGGAGTTGCCAAAGGGTCTGAGCACAGTTGCTCTACTTGATCATGTCCAGCAGCTCCGTGGTGGAGGCCTGGAGCAGCCTCGACTGCTAGCCAGATCCTTTCTGAAGCCATCCCTGATTAGCGAGGATGTCACTGACGGACTGCGTCGCCTCAAACTGAATTCGCTATCGAGAGGTATGGTTGAGATATAAAAATGTATCTATAAGATATTAATATTTTATATACATTTCTAAACAGTTTGCAGTCCGCCAACCGATACCGATGGCTCCAAGAATATACGATTGTTGCAATGGAACATTTTATCGCAAAGTAAGTTCAGCTTTAATGTTTACAAAATATTTAATAATTAAATATGATTTAAATATTTTTATATTAAATAAAACGTATTTTTGTATATTATAAATAATAGATAGTATTTAATATTTGATAAATTAACATTAACTTTACAATTTCTAAATGTTTTACAATATCTTATAGTAAAATTTAAAAAAGCAATTATTTTTTTAATTTTGTATATAAATTATAGTTTTAGGGTTCATTTTGTATAATATTATTATAATGAGAAAATTATTATTATTATTAATATTTTATATAAATATTCTTATGTACTATAATTATCAGTTTTATAGTGGTAATAATACATTATAATATTTTATATATTTTATACTTTTCAAATGGTATTCTTAATATTCTTAGAGGTTCTTCGAAATATAAGTATTCCATTATAATATTAATATTTTTATTTTATAATTTTCAAATTATGGTATTCTTAAGAGAGGTTCTTTCAAATATTAAAAATTCCAAATATAAAAAAAAAATTGAGTAAATTCAGAGTTCCAACGCTTTTTCAAATATTTTTGAATGTTTTCTAATATATGTATTAAAGTATTTATTCTAATCATGATTTTAATAATACATTATAATATATTATATTATTATTTTATAACCTACAAATTATGGTATTCTTAATATTCTTACAGGTTCTTCCAAATATAATTATTCAAAATCAAAAATAAAAAAAAAAAAAAAAAAATTTATAAAATCAGAGTTCCTACGCTTTTTCAAATATTTTTGAATTTTTATCTAATATATGTAAAATAGTATTTATTGTAATCATAGTTTTAATATATTATATAAAGTAAAAAAAAAGTGAATTAAATTCATAGTTCCAACGCTTTTTCAAATATTTTTTTATTTTTGAATTTTTTCTAATACATGTATTCAAATATTCATTGTAACCATATATTTTTTAAATTTTTTTATAAAATATCCTTTTCTGTTTTTAGCCTTGGGCCAGCACAACGATGGCTTTGTGCGTTGTCCTGAAGAGGCTTTGACGTGGGAGCATCGCAAGTATCTGATAGTCCAGGAGATACTCCAGAATCAGCCAGATGTGGTTTGTCTGCAGGTATATATCTATAAAATATAAATGACATTAATATTAATTTAGTATTATTTTTATAAATTTAGGAAGTGGATCATTTCAAGTTCCTGCAGACAGTGCTGGGCAGCCAGAACTATGCTGGCATCTTCTTCCCCAAGCCAGACTCCCCCTGTCTCTACATAGAACAGAACAATGGGCCCGATGGCTGTGCGATATTCTACAAGCGGGACAAACTGCAGCTCCTGGGCTACGATACCCGCATCCTTGAGGTGTGGCGTGTGCAGAGCAATCAGGTGGCAATTGCAGCTCGTTTGCAGGTGAAGGAATCCGGCAAGGAGTTCTGTGTGTGCACCACACATCTGAAGGCCCGACATGGAGCACTGCTGGCCAAGCTGCGCAATGAACAGGGCCGAGATCTCATACGGTTCGTGAAACAGTTTGCCGGCGAGAGTCCTTTGCTGTTGTGCGGGGACTTCAATGCGGAGCCCATCGAGCCCATCTATGCAACGATTCTGAGTTGTGATCTGTTCAAACTTGGCAGTGCATATGCCGACATGAAGCTGCAGAGTGGCAGGGCACGGGACCAGCACGGAGAGGAGCAGCCCATCCTGGAGAGCAGTGAGTTTATAAATGAGTTAGTTGCGGACTCCATAAAACGCGAACCGCCATATACAACGTGGAAGATTCGCGAGGATGGCGAGGAGTGTCATACCATCGACTATGTCTTCTATACACCACAACAGTTGAAGGTAAAATATCTGAAAATTGTATATAATTGCAATTTTAAAAATTATTACATATTAATTTTATTTCAGATCAAAAACTGTTTGGAATTTCCAGCCGGTGATGAAATTGGCAAAAATCGCACTCCCAGTTTTCAATATCCTTCAGATCATTTCTCGTTGGTGTGCGATTTCGAGCTGTTGGACGAACCTATACAGAGGAATGATTTAGATTAGATACTACTGAAGATATATGGGATACATCAGAGCACATACCATCAGCACATAGTTAAACTAACAGACGACAAAAACACAAATACACACATACACACACACACAGAGATACACTGCAATTATATAATGAATTGTGATATTAGTTCTTAGATACATTTTAGCCTCATACAAAATGTTGCACCCAATTCACAAGCTTAAGGAAATTTTACAAAATATTTTCACAATAAATGAGTGTAACTTTCTACGTAAAGTCGTTTTGTAATTAATTTGATAATTAAAAGGGTGAAAGTTCTTGTAATGCAGGCGATAAACGGTATAGTAACGGTTCACCTAAATTTAAAAGGTCAAATTCTGCGGACTTCTCAACTTATTGAATGGCTCTTAATAGGGAATGTTATCTAAATCGTCCCTGTGATGTTACACTACATTTCATTAATAATATTTTAAAATTTTTAACATTTAATATTAATGTATTGAAAAATATTAAACGAAATTGACGTTCTTACATTTTATTCAATATTCAAATTAACATTCAAATTTAACTGTTATATTGCCCGCAATAACAGTGTACTAACAGAGGCAGTTACTTATCTTAACAGACCAGCTGTTCATTGCCTAACATAGCGGCTGTTAATCCCTTCAAATCTTAACAGACTAATGTTAAGTGTTTACATAGTTTGAAATCCCCTTTGCAAGTTGCTCGCATTCCTCCTGTTAAAGTTGGTATACCCTGCTACGACTATTCAAATTACAGGGTAGCTATATTAAACTGTCATTAGCTGAAAATTATCTTGGGAATGCAGAAAGTCACGATATATGCAAAATTATCAATAGAAATGGCAACCGACAACTGTTACATAACAGATATAGAAACACGAAATATATTATAAATAATATCTGTACATGTATTATGCATTTAACAAATTTGTCGGCATCTTCGCACTAGATTATTGTTTTATATCGATAGTTAAGCATTCACATTGGTTGTAAGTGTGTAGGTTATTCTCTTAGAGGAGCGCCAAGAGTGCGGTGAGCACAAATGAGGTGGCAACCATTGCATAACCCGTCGAATAGACCTCTTTGATCTTGAGGAAGCGTCCGGTATCCCACAACAGATGGCGGATACCATTGGCCGAGTGGTAGCCAACGGGATAGGCGAGGACGAACTTGATGGCAGTCAAGGTGCCACCACTCAGCTGCAGACCCTCCACCATGGTCACATAATGGTTGAGATCGTGCGAACAGATGAGGGCACCGAGACCAATGCCCCAGACGCCCATGCCCAGGGCCAGGCCAGTGCCGCGATGCATGATGGACAGCATGGATGTCAGCTGTGGCTTATAGATGGTCAAGTGGGGCGACATCTGGCGGCCCAAACGCTCGTTCTTCTCGAAGAAGCTCTCATCCTTCACCGTGGAGCCAACGGAGACGACTTTAACAGAGACCTGGCGGCTGGCGGCAGCCATTTGCAGGCCCTGTCGGAGCGCTGGAGAGCGCACAAGTGAGCTGGATAGTGCCAACCTGGTAAATTACACATTTATTATATTGTTGTTCGCCAATAATTTATTAATTACGTACATTTCTGAACTTTTTTCGCCCGAGACTTGAAAGCAGTGTGACAGTCGCGGATTATCGATATAATACCAAAACAACACCGACCAGTTCAAATGTTATCGATAGTTATTACGATAACAGATGGGAGTCTCATTTTTGCGCAAGGCGGAGTTAACAGCGTTGCGCTCTAATCACATTTGCGTTTTATGATTAGCAATTTTCTGAATATTTATTTAATAGTTAAAAATGAAATATTATTTTTATTAATTATTTAAATATCGACATGAATTACGTCAAAATTACGATATTAATAAAATGTATTTTAAAGTTCTTATTAACTATTTGAACCTTTCGACTGTTAACATTAACATTAACAGCAGCGCAAAACAATGTCTCATTTGCGCGCCAATTTTGAAATTCCAATAGAGGTATCTATCTATCTATAACATTGTAGCCAAAACAAAATATTTTATTTTTATCACTTTTAATTTATTAGCATATATATATAATTGATTATTAGTTTTTTTTTTGGTTAGACAGAAACAGCTGCAATGAGAGCTGCACCGCGTCCAGAACCGTCTTCAGAGAGAACTAATTGAAATCTAACGGATCCCTTCAGCAGTAGGTTCATGTTTTCGGTAAGCAGCCTGTGATAATGTGGATGATAGCGGTAGACGCTCCCGTCGATGCCCACCGACAACTCCTTTACATTCATTTTATTGATGAGACAGACCAAGGCACAGGATGCCAACTTGGCGGACCTCGAGGAGACTGTGCTGCATATGTAACGGACACAGGCGAGATCCCGTTCATTCGTTGTACGTATACCCATATGATCCAAAACTTTCAGAGTATTTCGATAAGTGCCGGGAGCATCCGATTCGATATCCGAAATGAAACTCGTTTCGAATCTCCAACGTTCGTGGATGGCTTCCGAGGAGATGCCCTCGAAGATGGCGCCATTCTCCATGAGGTCGACCAAGATGAGTCGAACCAGCTCTCCCAGGTACATGCCTGAGATGCACTTCTCGAAGGTTTGTCTCTTCGGATTTATCGATTGCTCATCGACCATCCTATCATAGGGGGTCCGCACAAAGTCCAGGGTGCCATTATCCCCAAAAGCCCCCAGTTCACAGTTGACAATCATATGGGGTTTCTTGCTCTTCTCATAGTTCTCCAGCATCTCCGTATTGGACGCCCTCTCCACGTAGCAGGCATTGCTGCCCGTGCCCACAATCAGCCCAATGCGACAATCGTGGTGGACAAAGGCGCAGGACATCAGTGTGCCCGTGGTGTCATTGAGGATGGCCACAACTTTGGCCTTGACATCGTCACGCCGATTGATGGCATTCTGGAGCAACTCGACCACATTCTTACCCACGACATCATCACATTTGAATCCCTTTGTCCAGGTTATCAGGATACCCTTGTTGATCCCAACCTGCTGCAGTGGAAATGAGAATGTGAATCCCAGGGGCAGGTTGTCGCGCTCTATTTTGTGCTCCTTGCAGAATATGGCCAGACATTCGGCAATGAAGTCAAAGAGCCTTCCTCCAGGACCTTGCATTAAACTCTTATCGATTATAAAAGATTTGGACTGTATGGAAATTTCCGTGTCGGATCTTAGGTCCACTAGCAGCACTCGGAAATTGGTACCTCCTAGATCGAGAGCCAGATACTTGCCACGTTCCTCGCCCGTTGGCAGATCCTGCACATACGTGATGAAGCACCTGACCACAGCTCGAGGATGCGTATCCTTCGCCAGTCCCATGTTGATCTCCTTGGTCAGCCGCTGGACAATCTCTTCCATCTGGGATTCGTTAATGTCGAACTTCCTGCAGATCTCATAGGCCGCGGGGAACTGTTGTTGAGGTTGCGACATATTTTATTTAAAACTATTTTTTAAATGTAACAAAAAATTTTGAATTAAAAAAAAAAATGAAAAAAAAATAATTTTTTGATAGTTTAAGCTATAGTAACTAGAATCTGTTATACATAAATTTTAGTAATTTTATTTTTGAGGTATTAAGATAGTAGATGGCATCTTAATAAATTAATTTATAAAATATATATATTTTTTGAAAAAAAAGAAAAATAATAAATTAAAAATAAAGACAAAAAAAAAATAAAGAAATTAAAACTTATTCAATTATTGAAATAAAATATAACAAAAATGTACAATACAAAAAGAATAACTTATTAATTTATTAACATAATTTATTAATTTCGATATTCTCAGAGAATCTCATTTTATAATATTATTATATATTAAAAAAAAGAGAAAAAAATGTTTATTTTATTAATATAACTTATTAATTATTAATATAAATTAAAATTCTAAAATAGTCTTTTTATTATATAATTATAATATTGTTTTTCCAAAAAAAAAAAACTTGGATTAATATAATTAATTGATTTAGAAATGCTCTGAAAATTATATTTTTATTATATGATATTATATATTTTATTTTAATATTTCATATTTTCATATCTTATTTTTATATTTTTAATATATTTTAGCATTTCATATATAAATCCCCCCATTTTATTTAAAACTCAATCTATGCAGACTTAAAGGTCGAGATTCACCGCCAGACCAGCTACGATAGCTGCACCCACTCCGGGACTATCCTCGGCCACGATGATCTCGAACTTGTTGGATTTGTTGGCGAGGAGCAGTGTGTACTTGTTGAGCACCTGCTGGTAGCGGGGAAACAGACGATAGATGCCGCCATCCACAGCAATCGATACCATCGGATAGTTCATGCGATTAATCAGGGCTGATAAACCGGCGGCCACCAACATGGCGGACCGATCTGTAACAGATTGGCAGATGAACTTGAGCATGGCGAGGTCGTGTTCCTCGCAGTTGCGTATCTTGAACTTCTCCATCACCTCCTGGGCGCCAGTGAATACATTGTTGGGGTCCGATGCGACCGCAATCAGCGATTTCATTTCCATCTTCCAGGGGATGCCAATGTAGTCCATGCGCTTGTCCTTGAAGATGCATCCCTGGCGCATCAGACGCACCACAATGAGACGAACCAGTTCGCCCAGATACAGAGTACTGATGCACTTCTCAAAGAACTTGAAACCAGGATTACTGCTGTCCGCATCGCATAGTTTATCAAACTCCGTACGCAGAAAGTCCAGGTGTCCATTGCTGCCGAAGCGACCCCATTCCGTGTTGATGATCATGTTTGGGAGATCATTGTCTCCATCATAGTTTTCACACTCGGAACTCTTCTCCACATAGGCGGCATTCGTGAAGGTGCCAATGATCAGACCCACCTTGCAGTTGGGATGGGACCAGGCCAGGGCCATCAAAGATCCGGCTGAAATATTGACAATCCCCACAAGGTTCACTAAGATATCGTCGTGCTTCGATAGTGATTTCCTGAGCAACGCCACCACATCCTGGCCCACCGCCCCCTGGGCGCCATATCCTTTCGTCCAGGCCACCAGAATGCCCACATCCAGGGCCAGCTTGTTGAGGGCGAAGGCAAAGGCAATGCCCATGGGCAGGTTCTCCTTTTCCACCTTCTTCTCCTTCACAAAGATGGCAATGTTGGCGGCAAGAAAGTCAAACAACTGCGTGCCACGTGCCCCCGCCACAGTGTGTGGCACGATCACACACTTCGAACTCATATAGATGTCCTTCTCGCTGCTGAACTTGACCAGCATGATGCGGCAGTTCGTCGGCCACATCTCCAGAGCCAGGAACCTTCCACGTTCTCTGCCCGTGGGCAGACTCTGGACATAGCTGAGATAGCATGGGATGGATGATCGACTGTGAGTTTCTCTGCCCAATCCGGAGATAATCTCATTGGTGATGCCATTTCTGATGGTCATCAGATTCTGATCCGTCAGCATCAGGGGTTTACAGAGCTTGTAGGCATCTGGAAATAGGGTTTCTGGACCCTCGTCCTGTTCCACTTTCAACAAGTTTTCCATTGAATAAATCAAATCAAATCAAATTTGAAAAACAATTTGTGATTTTTATTTACATTTGAAAATTTCTTGATCAATGATTGAAGTGATTGAAGTGATTCGCGTTGAGAGTAGTGATTGAGAAAAAAGATGCTTAGACGGAAGAGAGGTGCCTGCGTGCACATGGACAAAAGCTGCTTGCCACGAGCGCGCACTGCACGAAGATTCGGCCGTCTGACTGCTATGACACGATGAATTCTGTTGCAAGCTGCTTGCTATGAAGCTAAAGTGAGTTTCGCTTAACAACTACATAATTATGTCCACAAAAATTTAACAAGTAATTAATTAATTATAATTAACATTATCAATAAATATATACTACACATTCTGTTACTTCTTTTCACGTTAGAAAAATGTCTGGAAAATCGCCATGCAAAAGATCCGCAAAGGGATGATATGTGTCCAACGTGGCCAGAGGACTAATGCATGCCGAGGGCTGCTGATCGCTACTAAAGTCAAAGGAATCCGTCGAATGGTCCAACAGTCTCAGACTCAGCTCCACATCAGGCTTATCCAAGGGTGAATGCATCGAGATGGGCAGATCCCCTCGAGAGGGCAGCAATGTGCCCGCCGTGGCCAACAGACTCTCATAGTTGGCATCGAGGCAGTGCATCGATTCGGTGTCCGACTCCAGCAAGAGGGTATTCAGTTCACTCAGTGCATGCATGCCCAGCAGACTGTCCGTATCCAGGGGGGCGATGCTGCTGCTGCTGTTGCTGCTGATGGAGGCGGAGGAGGAGAGCGACGCATAGGCTGAGCTTGGCGAGCTGCCAGCGGCACAGAAAGCGGGTGATCCCAGCGACGAGGATGCATAACATGATTCAGGTGAACTGCTTGGCAATGTCAGTGGAGTTGCTGATGTGGCAGTGATTCTGGATGTTGTGGTTGCTGCTGCTGCTGCTGCTGTTGCCTTAGCCTGTTTGCTTTGTCGCTTCGCTGGCGGTTTCTTCTGGGTCTTTGTTTGTTTCTTGGACTGCTTGGGAGGTGGTGTGGGTTCCAATTCAAGTTCGTAATCGGCCTCCAGCTCAGGATCCGTATCCAGGCAGACGTGTGCCTCACGATTGGCACTCTCCCGCAGACACTCCACAAGGAACTCACTCTCATAGCTGGGATCCTGCAGAGACTCGCTCAACATTCCGATGTACTTCATGGCCAGTCGGAGGGTGGTGATCTTGGTCAGCTTCTCATTGGTATTGGCGGCATCTTCGCCAGTGATGGACTGTGGCACACAATGTCGCAGCTGTTCAAAGGCCATATTAATTTCTCGCATGCGAGTTCTTTCTCTCGCATTCGCCGTCTTCCTGCGATATTTGCTCAGTGGCGGAGCTTTCGTCTTGGCGGTACTCTTGGATTTGCTGGCAGCAGCACCAGCACCAGCAGCAATGGCAGGAGCAGCTGCTGCCTCCGGTTGTGTGGCAGGTGGATACGGTGTCGTTGTGGAGAGTTCACCCGGAACACGTTTCTGCCGCTTCTGGCGTAGGGAGTATTTCTCGCCACGACGACTTGTCGTCGAATTGTTGGCCTTCCGTTTGCGCGAATCCTTGGGATCGGTGTCCAGCTCCATTTCAAGTTCCGTGTAGTTGTGCAGCTCGTAGGTGCTGGATTTCATCTGTGAAGAGAATAGAGCGAAGTGAAAGTATCAGTTTAGATATGCGTTTAATTGGACTGAAGGCGTGGGCTGCGCCTCTCCAGCAATCGAAGGCAATTAACAATTTGTTTGAATTGTCAAAATAAAAAAAAAAATTAAAAAAATACTTTAAATGAGGAAGAGAAGAAAGAAATATTGGATTCGGTATTCTATCAAAATCGATAGATCAATAGACCGTAACTTGGTCTAACCCATACGAGAACTTCCGTAAACGGTTCTAATTGCTCTACTCTGAGAAGTCTGAGAAGAAGTCGGAAAATGAGAGAAGTCGCTGCGGATGAAGTGCTCTGATGTGGTGCTGGTGGTGGTGGTGGTGGTGGTGGTGTGGTGTGGGTGGTTCCTTCATGTCGCTTTGCTTCCGTCATAAAAGTCAGTGAAGCCGAAAAACGCATCAACCAAAAACTCATAAACAAATTTATTCCGTTTTGGGCAGGGTTCAGCAATCAAATTTGGTCTTCAACAAAATACAAAAAAAAACAAAAAAATTATCTACAGAAAACCTAAAAATCTCAATGAATTCGAATACGATTACGATTACGACTACGAATATATAAGTAGTATTCGTATTCGTATTCGTTTTCGAAAATTGCGCAAATCAACTATGCATACGTCTTGGCTTGACTCATGCTAAGATTGATTAAATAGTTTTGATTGTTTGTTTGTTTGATTGTTGGTTTGATTGTTGAGCTAATCCTTAAATGGTTGCCTCAAGGTGCAAGTGGCAAGTTGCCAGCATCTAACTCCAACTCAAGTCCAACTCAAGATGCTAATCGAACTCAACTCCATGCCATACTCGTATTCATGCCTATCAAATTTTTAAAACTATCATCAATCTCTTTCGGTCAACACATGCAGCTTAACTGGGGCGTGGCACAAAACGAGATTGTTGCAATGTTGCAAGTATGGGAAATTGAGTTTCTAAAGAGGTTTTCTTCGATCTAGAGTGACTTTTAAAATTATCGAAGCAAAAACACTTCAATTTAAAATTAAATTATGTGCTGTGAATTTAAATTAAGTAATTTTAAAAAAAGTATCTTATTTCGAAATCTAGTATCTTTTTGAATGCTGTGTTGGCAAATCACAACTATTTTGAGGCAGGAAGTTATTGGATGGGATGTATTAGGGTTTATCACATCGTCAGCAGCTAATTAGCATTTATAATTAATTAACGACTTAATTACATTTAAATATCTCGCATGTTCATGTTCTCGTGCTGCCAAAAATGAAGATTCTTAAATTACCAAAAAATTCAAATTCAAATTTAAATTCAATATGTGGATGTGTCTGTTCGATAAAAACAACTATTTGAATATTTTTGCAAATTGGCAAAAGTTGTTGATATTTTATTTTTATTTTTGCAACTTTATAACAATGTTGCACAGCATTTGCGAAAGTTTTCTATTTTCTATGTTTGCCATTTTGATATCTTTTGCTTTTATTTTGTGGTAGGTTAACTGTACCAAATGTTTTGCTTAACTTTTTTTCTATTATATGTATTTTTCTTTTTTCTTTGCAAGTTTTTCTTGTACTGTTGCATTTTATTTACTCTTTTTTTCTCTTTCTGCACTCTCTGCTAACTGCGGTTGCGGTTCCGTCTAAATAAGTAAAGTAGCAACAAATAAAACAACGAGGCGGGGGAATATCTTGAGGCAACTTGGGGCAAACGGAATAGAAATTGTTAATGAATGCATTTTAATGCAAGAATTAAGTTACATGAAATGTAACTCAAGCCCAACATCAACGTCATCAACAACAACAACAACAATAACAAAAATAAATAATACAAATAATTTTAAAAAAAGTTGCAAATTTCTGCACCGATGCTGACGCCCTTGCCTTGTTGCATGGTTGGATCTGCGCCTTGGCCTCATAAACAGACGCCAGCTGAGTCTGAGTTGCAACTGCGCTTTGTTGCAGAGGTGTAAATATGAGCAGATTGATTGCAATCACAGCCACCGCAATGTGGGACACTGCAACGTGCGGGGGCACGAGTGGCGGGCAAGGAGTTTGGAGTTGTCTTGGCGTGGTGGTGTCCATGTCTGGTTCACTTAAATGGGCAATTTAGTGCAGATTGCCAAAAGTGGCAACAGATTCTTGCAGTTGCACTGGCACAGTCTCGGCCTTTGCCTCACCCACCGTCCCCTCCCCCCTCCCTTACGCTACATGTTGCTTGCCACTTGCTGCATAACTTTGACCATTCAAAGACTTGAACAAGTTGCAAACGATGTTGTGGGGATATTGATTTGCTGTCTGCACTTTTCATCATAAACAGTTAATCGAGAGAGAGAGAGAGATAGAATGAGAGAGAAAGAAAGGGAAAGAAAAAGAGAGAGAGAGATGGACTGCTGAGAGTTATCTTAAGCTCAACTGATTGCCAGGTATTCAATCTAAATGTTTAAGTTGCAAGTTGTAAGTTGCAACAATGCCACTTTCAACACGTAAACATAGAATCACTTTGTTCTCCATTCGTGACTGCATTTTCATTTTTACAGTTTTCTGCTCCTGATTTGCATGCCAATTAATTCTTGCCACGCGACGCTTGTTGCCAATTGAAACATGTAAAGCAAATGGTCGCAAGGAATTCATAAAAAAAAAACAATCAGATGAAGTCTGAACCAAAAATTAGGGTAATTTTTAAAGTTAAAAAATATATTCTAGTATTTTAAAATCTTTAGGCTTAAAAAAAATTAATTTCAGACATGTTCTCAATTCCGAATTCGCAGGAATCGTAATGAGAAATCCACTGATTTCTTGCGAAAGCGGACTTTAGAACTAACCTGTTATCTTTACTTTACAACCAATCAGAGAACATTTATTAATGAAATTAAATTTAATAAAAATGTATATAAATTCTAAAATTCACTAACAAGTTTTGACAACTTAATAAATATTAATTAATTAAAATTAATTAATAAAATAAAATAAGGAAAAAATGTATATAATTTCTGGTTCGCTGACAAGTTATCACAATTCAAACCATATTAATTAATTAATATTAATTAATGAAATAAAATTAAAAAATGTGTATAATTTCTGAAGTTGACTAACAAGTTTTGACAATTTAATAAATATTAATTAATTAAAATTAATTTATAAAATAAAATAAAAAAAAATTTATATAATTTCTGAAGTTCACTGACAAGTTATCACAATTCAAAAAATATTAATTAATTAATTAATACTAATTAATGAAATTAAATTGAAAAAAAATATAGATTATTTCTCAAGTTTGCAGACACGATTCGACAACTCAAAAAATATAAATTAATAAAAATAAAATTTATGCAAAATACATAGAAAAATGTATAGAAAAATTCCTAATGTTCAGTGACAAGTTCCATCTGCCAGCTAATATACCCTTTGCCATAGTTAACTGTACATTTTGAGGTGCACAAAAAGTTTAAGCGACATGCAAGGAACAAGCTGCAATTAAGAGAGAGCTCGGCAATTTTGCACGTGCTGCTGCCCCCTGGTCAACACCTTGGATGGGGAGTTGTTGCTCTTGGCTGCATAAATGTCTTGGAGTGGGAGTATCCTGGGCCTGCGGCGCCAAAATGACGTGAAAATTAGCAAGTTCCGTGTGTTCCGAGGCAACAAATTGCATGCGATTAACGGTATTCGCGGCTAATAAATGTTCTTCTGCAAATGCATGAGTTGGAAAAGCACAGTCAAGGGGAGCGGGTATGGGTAACAGAGGATGTGGTGGCGCCTACAGGATACAGTTGTAGGCATTTAGCATTTTCCCGCCTCTTCGCTGATTGGAAAAGTGCGCTTCTGTTTTTGGTTGGGCTGCTTAAGTTTTCAATTACGCCGCCCGAGGAGCAACAATGCGGCCTCAATTGAAAAGAGAGAAAAAAACCGAACCAGACAAACAAACCCAAACAACCCAAATCGCCCCGCATGCCCTCCTCATGCCCCCCTCATGCACTCCTCTAGTTGCTCACATGCAATCCCAGGCAACAAACAAAGTAGACAAAAGGCGCGTCATGCGTGCGGCGAGGCGTGAAGGGGTAACTAGCTGATAGAGGAGAGAGGAGTGCTTAAAAGAGAGAGAGAGAGAGAGAGGGGGAGAAAGAGTGAGAGAGATGGAGAGAGAGAGGGCGAGAGAGAGTGAGTGGGAGGTAGTTGGGGGTATGCAGGGCTGGGTTCATTTTTAAATTTTTGTTGTGCTTTTGTTTTTATCTTCTCTTTCTCGTCGTCTTGTTGTTGGCTTCTTCTTTTTTTTTAGCTTTTTTAGCTTTTTTTTTTGGCACCGCAGGGAGTAGCTGTCTATCTAAAGTGCACTTGAAACTGCCGACGAACGATGTACTCCCGCTACCCCTCTCCCCACTCCCCCTTGTACACTACAGTATCTCTATGGCACACTCTTTTTCTCCCTCTCTGTCTCGCTCTCTATCTGTGGCACTCTCTTTCTCTCTCTCTCTTTTGTCTGTCTAGTGTTGCAGTCGCTGCATTTTTAGGTGTAGCCATTAAATTTAGAACTTTTTCTGCACGCTTGTCTGCACGCCACAAAGCTCTCTTCCATGTGTGTGTGTGTGTACGTGTGTGTATGTGTTGGGGGTGTGTGTGTGTGATGGGGGTGTGTGGCTGAGGGCGTTGGATGGGCAGCCGGGTGCGGTTAAATGGAAAATGAAGCGTCTGCTGGGAAAATGTGTACAAAATATTTTGCGAGAAAAGCTGCAACTGTTTCGGGCTTAAAATGAAGTCAACAAATTAAGCAGCTGCCAAGCCAAGAAGATAAACGATAAAAAATAGATCATTAATATTAAAAAAAAATAATAAAAAAAGAAATGTAATATAAAAACTTATGATATTGTACAAAAGTGGCAAATGGAATCAAATAACTTGTTGGTTACTTTGATAAACAATATCTGAGCACTCTACAAAGTAATTAATCTTTGTTAATTAAAAATTCAAAATATTAAAAAAAAAAATAAATGAATTAATATAAATAATTTTAATATAATTTTTTTTATTTATTTATTTATTTAATATTTCTTTATTAATTTTTTATTTATATTTGAATTACTTTATTATTAATTTATTTATTTTTTTAATAATTAATTTGTTATATTTGAATATATGTAAATTTTTTATGTCTCAATTTATTATCAAATAATTTAGCTAAGTAGAGTGAACACATTAAACTTTTAGTGGAATTCCTAAAGTACTTCAAAGTAATAATAGATATTTGTATATATAGATATTTGTATTACAGCATATTGTTGGAACTGCCCTCGCTTCGTGCATGACTGTCTCTGTATAGAGTCTCTGACTGACTCAGATTTTTGCTGTTTTTGCCATAGCTCTAAAATTAGTTTTTATTGTACTATATGCAGGTTTTTCGTTATTTTTTTTCTTTTCTTTTCATTTTTATTCTTGTTGTTGTTGTTGTTGTTGTTTTGCTTTCTTCTGGTTTTCTTTCGATTTGTGATTCTTAATTTGCTTTTTGTGGAAAGCATCAAATTCTTCCGCTTCCACATTACCACCATCTACTCCCTCCCTCCCACCGCCACCCTTCTGTCTGCTGCCCTTGTGAGGTTGTTGTGATTGTCTCGTGCTGTTGCCAGTTGCATGTTGCATGTGGCAGCTGCGACTGCGTCTGCATCGGCGTCTCGCTTTGTTGGCGTTGGGCTCTTGTCTTATTTTTAGCCAGCTTGTGGCAAGTTCTGATTTTAATTCTGTACTTTACTTCTTCTATTATTTATTTGCCTGCATATCTCCATACGATTTCTTTGCTGTCTCTTCTCTCAGTTGGTTTTCTCAGTTTTTCTGATTTTCTTTATTCAATTTACTCTGTTGACTTTTACCTCACATGCATTTGTTTGATTTTACATTTAAGATGCGTTTGTTTATTAAAATTGGCACACGTTGCGTATGTGTGATATGTTTGTGTTTACATGCAGCTTCTACTCCTATCCCTATGTGAAATCTGAATTTCCATTTCTCACAATCTCTCTATGTCACACACACACACACACACACACACACTCTCCCTCTCCCTCTCTATCAATCTGTATCTATACATATTTCTTATTCACTGATTATTTTGGTAGTATTGTGTGGTTTTGTATTACCCATTAGTTTGTTGTCTTTCGTCTTTGATTTGCTTGATTTTTGACAGGTATGAGCCATTGGCCATTGTCTCATTTTTGGCTTTGGCTAATTCCCTTTTAGCCATCCACAGCTGTTCCCTGCAATACGAATTTGGGTCAAGAGGCCATGGCCATGTATCATTTACTGTCAATCTAAGCAAGATCTCGTGTTATTCATGGGAAATAATGCAGAAACAACAATGTTAATAATTCGAAAATCAGATTAAGGCACACAAATATTGTATATAATTTTTGAAAACAGTTTTGTGGCAATAAAACTGGTCGAGATGAGCTAATGAATGGCGCCTTGTTTATTTACAAAAGCTGCAAGAAAATCAATGGAAATGGAAATGAAAATCAAAATGAATAATGGGGGGGAAGTCGAAATAAATCTGAAAATAATATAATGGCAGCGGGAACAACAACAATTTTTGCCAAATAAATTCACTCGAATAATTTTTATACATCTGTAAAATCTTGAGTCAGATATCTGAGTCATTTATTGCACAGAATCAATTGGAGCAACACTTCCAGCACTTTTCTTCTGCCTCGGAAAGTACAGAAAAACTTTAGAGAGTTCTTGGAGGTCCGACGAAAATGAAAGTCGGGATGGTTCCCCTCGGGGAGAGAGCATTAAAAGTGTTGAAAACTTCTCCGTTTGCCCATAAAAAAAAGACAGATTGATAGTGAGATTCGAAAACTTTTCAACACCTTGGGCAAATAAATGCCTCACTTTTCTCTTTTGTGGCACGCCTCAGGGTTGCGCCTCCTGTTGTCGTCGCGGTCTTCCCCAAGATTGTTGCTACTTCTCTGCTACACACACACAGTATATAAATATAATACTATATAGTGTATATGCCCCATGTTTGTCTATTTTTATTGATACAACAACAAGACAGAGATCCAAGGCATATGAAATATGAACAAATTTATTTACCTTTTTGATTTCATAAATCCAAAAATGTGCGAGGTGCCGTTGTTATTTTTATAATTTTTTTTTTTTTGTTTTAGTTTATTGCAGTTGTCACAAAGTATTTTAGCACTTTTAGTATTTATTTTTTTGAGTGACTTTAATTTTTACTTAACACTTTTTAGCCACTTAAATTTTTGAATAATTTGTTGCTTTTATTTGTTCGATTTCTTAGATGAAAACGAATCTGAATTCGAGTTCCGAGTTGAGTTTCAATTAAAATTCCACGGCATCAACTAATTAGTCATAGAATTTCTTAAAAAATTTTGTTGTCATTGTTGTTGTTGTTGTTGTTTTGACTCTATTTTAGATATACGCTTGCCTCATGCATAAATTAACACAACAAAAATAAATTTTGTTTTGATTTGAAATTGTATTTTTTTTCTCGTTTGTTTTATTTTTTTTTTAATTTATTTTTTGTGATTTTTTATTTCCTCAAAACTTGCACAGCAAACTAGTTTTTTTTTATTTTTGGTTTGTAATTTGTGTATTTTGCATGATTTTTATTTTTATTTTATTTATTTGTTGTTTATTGGTTTTTCTCACTGATTTTAATTGCTTTTGCCCGCTGATAAGAAATGTATCTGATGGATACGCGCGCTGCAACTACGCCTGAGGGTGTGCAGTGTGTAAGAAAAGCCTCGAACAGAACAGTTTTTCCAAAAAAGAAACGTGCGATCCGCGTGTGTCAGAAATGCGACTGCCACACACACTCTCACACACACACACATACACACACTATCTGATGGTGTGTGTTGTCAGTGTGTGAGGCCGGTTGCTAAAAATATCCGTGAGTTGCCGTTGCCACTGCTGCGGATGCTCTTGCCGATGCTGATGCTGCCGATGCTGCTGCTGGTGCTGATGTGTATCTATGTGTCTGCTGCTGTATTTGTATCTGTATCTGTATCCGATAACCCGAGTTGGCGCACAAAAATACACGGCTGTTGTTTTGTTTTGCGTTTTGTCGCTTGGAGAAAGGTGCGTGTTCTTGTGATCAGCGCGTTCTCCGATCGCTTTCAACGTGCTGCGTCCGCTGGCTGCGCTTGTCCGCCATGCACTGAGGCAGCGTCTCTCAACGGAGCGTCGCCGTAGCCGTTGCCGTCTCCGTTGGCAGTCAACGTCAGCTGTCAATGTCGTCCACTCAGTTGAAGTGTTTCTATGTTGGGCAGAAACAACAACAACAACAACAAAAAAGAAGCAGAACTTGGCTTTGACTCCGTTAGCTTGTTTTGTCTCAGTAGGCTTATTGGGCGTGTATTGTTGTTGTTGTTGGTGTTGTTGGGTGATGTGATGCCCACACAGAGAAGCACGTATTGGCAATACTTTGATAGCTTGTCTTGTCGAGAATCGTACGCTGGTTTTTTTTTCTTTGTAGGGGAACCCGGTCAACCGGCACTTGTCTGTTGCGCTGAGCGTGCGGTGCGCTATTGAAACGATCAATGAATGAAATGCGGCATTAAAAACGCAGCATTTTACGTTTGTATCTTACAGATACATAGAGTACAACAAACACAGCTAGCAGCGCAACTGCGACTGGAGCCGACCAATAAACCGCTAAACCCACTGCCACCACTCTCTCTGTATGTGTGCGTGTGTGTGTGTGTGTGTGTTTATGGTTTCTGTGACGACGAGATCGCCAACACAAACAGTCAGAGGCAAAGGCAGAAACAGCGGCAGAGGCAGAGCGTCATTGAAGCCAGCGCTGTCCGTAGTAGACCCAAATCCCCACAGCAACTGAGCGAATGAAACCAGTTCTTAATGCTCTCCTAGAGTGTTACACTCACACCACTCACTCACCCACTCACCCACTCAATTCGCGCTCACCATGTGTGGGTGTATGTGCGTTGGCAGGCCGGTCCGCCGATCAGTCAACGATTCGCCCGATTGTTGTTCGTATGTTTCACTCGTGTTTCATATTCGTTTCATATCGTTTCGTTTCGTTTCGTTGCGGTTGATTCGTTTTTGTTGTGAGTGAGTGAGTGAGTGTGACTTGAGTGGCTTTTATCAAAATTGTGTTAAATTTTCGATTTCATTACGAGTTGAGTGCACACAATTCATTCTCTAAGATTTGTTCTCTCGCAGACTGTCTCTCTGGTTCTCGGTATGATCTAATATTGCGAGGCAGTTATTTATTTAAATTTATTACTAATTTTTTATTTATGTTTGCTGCGCCGTTTGACATTCATTTATAACAGTCAAACATTGTTATGGCCGAAGTATGTTAATTTGTGACTACCTTCAAGATTTCTAGATTTTTGAACTTCATATCGAGTGATCTAAAGCACTACAAGCAACTAGAAGCTATTCAAAATGATGATCGCATACCCATTAGCTATTAGTTAAAGCTCTTGTTCATCTCTAGTATGTTAATCGAATAACTTAATTGTGCTGAATATTCTTCATTGCACAATAAGATCACTCAAAAGACTCACAATCAACAGATTTACTCATCTCAATATCTGTACAGAAAAGTACAATATTGGAAACAAAGACAGAAAATCTATTTATTGTACATTCTATAATTCTTTACAGAACGTTGCTTATCAAATATCTGTTATTTTTGTATTTCATTTTCGATTTATTAATTGTTAATTGTCTTTTAATAGAGTATTTTGAAAACAGGAAGTCTGTATTGATTTTCGTCGAATTAAAGTTGACAAACACGAAATTGTTTTACCATTAATAATATTACTTAGAAATCTTGTGCTGTCAGCTTAACTCTCTGACTCTGACCTGGCTATAATTATTGTACTTTAAAAATGACGTATGCTTTGAAATATTATATGAATTCAAAAAGTATTCGCAACGGGGTTTTTATTTATATGCATATCAAACATATTGAGAATTGTGAATAGTTGTTTATTGTTAATATTACTCAGTCTGCATCAATCGATATCTTTATGGATGAGGGAATACTATTTGCAACAATCTTGTTAATTTGTTGATGGAAATCAAACAATTTATTGCATTGTGTTCGTATCGAGAGGGACTTGGCATTCAAATTAGTTAAGCCGATTTGGCCAGTTTGATATTGTTATGAAACAATCATTTATTATTTATTTAGAAAATATATAATAATTATAATTAACTGACAACGGGGCCCAGGTGTAAGAGACTTAATTGCAAAATGGATATACTCCTGCAGGCGAAACAACTTGTATGACGGCATTCGTGAGTGGCTATTTATTCATCGTATACGATATCTGAATACTCGTAAACATTTTGAGTATATACTACTTATATATATATATATAGACAAATTGCCAGCTGACAAGACAGATTGAATGACCAAACGACTGACGACTGACGACTGATCGAAAAGATCAACAGAAAAAAATGAAAAACAACAACTCACTATATATCTGTCTATATGTCTGACTATCTGGCGATCTGTCTCTCTTCGGTCTTTAAGCTCGTGTTTGCTGTCTTTTTGGGATTTTTTTTTTATTGTTGTTCTTCCAACATAACACTAAAAGAGAAATAAATCATGATGACAACAGTTAAATTTGATTATAATTTTTCAACAGCTGGAAATGCTCGTAAGTAGCATAAATTTGTTCATGCCACAAGGTCGCAGACACACTGAAAAATTAAGGCATGCAACATTAATTTGATTTGCGTGCGAATCGAAACACTTTTTTTTTTTTTTTTTTAATTTTGTATTATTATTATTTTTGTTTTCTGATGGGGAGTGTCTGTCTACACTATCCACCTTCCAACTGTGGCAGCATGCACACCAAATGATATATATATACGTATTTTAATATTATCGTACAAATTGGCCAATACTGTTGGCCATAATATGCTGACAACTTAATCTACGAGCGTTGCCAAGTCCAAAGACAGGAACATGGCCATAATTAAAAAAACAAACGTCACAAACTATTTTTTTTCTTGATTATTTTCTTATGCAAAGACAGAGACATCTTTTATTGAAGGGGACAATTTTCATTTCTTAATTGAAAATTTTCTTGGTTCTAAAAACAATATCTCATGTGCACCCCTTGGTTCGACGAAATCGGACGCCACTGCTTATGAATTATTTATGTAAATATTTGTTGTTTTTTTTTTTAGCATATTCTATACGCTTTGGCTTTTTAATTACCAGCTCGCAAATCGTATTTGACTTAATATGGTCAGAAATCGCAAGCCAAGTTTATGACTCGCTGCGGGATACTCGGGGGTGCTCTCCAAGAAAACCCGCTTAGGAAGTTTGGATACGAGATGACGGGCCTTTTAAGGTCAGCTTTGGGAAAGCAGTGAGAAAGCCAAATTCTCCCACTTCGAGTCGTGTCTCTCAGTCACCAGCTGTGCTGAGTCTCTCTCTCTCTCTCGCTTGGCTAATTGTGAGCATCGCTTTGGGCCAACTTCTTGACAAGTTGTTGTTGTTATTGTTGTTGTTGTTGTTGGCGTTACTGTTAACGGCGAATTGCGTTGGCGATGGGTCGACCTGTGTGTGTATGTGTGTGTTGCGGGGGCGTCTTAACTTGACGTTGATTTTATTTATATTTTTACGTAAATTTATTATTACAAATATTGTTATTGCCGCTTTCGAGCGGAAATACATTCGGAATTGTTGGCAGCCAAGCAGCTACCACCACCCACGTATCAAGCCCAGCTCAAAAATAAACAATAACCACCTGCACTTTGGCTAACACACAAACACACACACACACGTATACACACTCACACACACTCATTCATTCATTCATGGGGGAAGTGGAAGCTGTTAAATGATCTTTTGCTAAGGCCAAGTTAGCCACTTGAATGGAGTCACAAGACAGCTGACTGGGATTTGGATTCGGTTTTGGATACGGATTCGAGCGGAAATACCGAGCGATTAAGTTGTTGTTTTTATAATTAATTTTAGAGGCATTTTCATTTCGTTATTCAGAAATAATTTGCATAACACACGAACGCCTAGAAAGTGTCTCTAGTTTTTTTTTTTTTTTTTTGAGTGTGGGCGACATCTTAATGATATTATGTAAATTTATAGGAATTTTTGATTATTTAAAGAAATAAATATTTTTTTTAGGATTAAAGTTAATTAATGATGGACTAATGTTGTGGTATTCGTAATAACCTATAAATAGTTCTACATTTTATTGATTAATTTATTATTATTAAAAAAAACTATTCAGCTCAATTATGGAGCAGCCATCTAAATAATTACATTTAATTTATATCATAATTTAGAAAGAAATACAAAAGTTACAATAAAAATAAGTATTCGAAATGTAATATTTTAATAATAATGATAAATTAAGTTGTTCAAAATGTAAATGTTTATTTAATAAGAAATAAATGAGGTATGATATATGAAACATTATTTATGATCAACATTGATGAATTCGATAAATTGAAATAGTTATTAAAATTTTTTTTGGATATATATAAATATATATATTTTAATATTGAAAAATATTTTCAAACAAAAATTAATATTTAAGTTATATATAAAACTAAATTAGAAATTAATGAAATAAATTAATTAACAAATAATAAATAAATATATTTGGGGGAATGCTTTTACGATAAATAATTGGATTATAAAATAAAATAAAATAAAATAAAATAAAATAAAATAAAATAAAATAAAATAAAATAAAATAAACTAAAATAAAATAAAATAAAATAATATAAAATAAAATAAAATAAAATAAAATAAAATAAAATAAAATAAAATAAAATAAAATAAAATATAATAAAATAAAATAAAATAAAATAAAATAAAATAAAACAAAATAAAATAAAATAAAATAAAATAAAATAAAATAAAATAAAATAAAATAAAATAAAATAAAATAAAATAAAATAAAATAAAATAAAATAAAATAAAATAAAATAAAATAAAATAAAATAAAATAAAATAAAATAAAATAAAACAAAATAAAATAAAATAAAATAAAATAAAATAAAATAAAATAAAATAAAATAAAATAAAATAAAATAAAATAAAATAAAATAAAATAAAATAAAATAAAATAAAATAAAAAATTAAAATAAAATAAAATAAAATAAAATAAAATAAAATAAAATAAAATAAAATAAAATAAAATAAAATAAAATAAAATAAAATAAAATAAAATAAAATAAAATAAAATAAAATAAAATAAAATAAAATAAAATAAAATAAAATATAATAAAATAAGTTAAAATAAAATAAATTAAAAATAAAAATTAAATAAAATTACTCTTGCTTGTTGCACAAGACATATGATAAGCATTTATTTTCTCGGTTTGGGATTAGTAAATTTGTAAAATTGTTTTGGATTACATTTATGACAAAAAATTGACTGACAATCTGTGAATTAATCCCCGTCTGATATATCCATGGCGTCACTGTACATTGTAAAAATATATTAAATTTGGGTGTACGAATGTATGTTATTATAAACAAAAGCTAATCGTGTGCTAAAATTAATACACATTCATACTCATACGCTGACTGTCTGTCGGTCAATGTGTCTGTCTGGCAAGCATGACAAATCATATAGAGTTGGAGAACTGAAAAATCAAATCGTCAGCAGAGACAGAGACGGAGAAAGAGGCAGAGACAGAGGGAGAGACAGAAGAAGGAGGGGGGGGTGAGGAGAGGCAGTGACAGATCTCAGATCTTGGCCAAGTTAATCGTGAGCGATGGCAGTGGCGTCTGTTTTGCGCTGTTTTGTCTGCTGTTCATTGAAACGTGATTTCTCTGACTTGTGATTGCCCATTTTTTGTTGGACGGTGTTTTTTTTTTTTTGGCTGTTGTTGTTGTTATTGGGATTTGTTGTTTTATTGGTCGGCCATCAACATTTAAGTCATTTAACGTTACATATCAGCTGCCAGTAGTAATCCCCCAACAAACACATACACAGAATATGCTCTCGTCATCAGTCCGTTGAGTTGTTGTTTTATAGTATTGTTTGTGTTGAATGGTATCTATATGTATCTCAATCTTTGTTCATCTTCTCCCTCTCACCCTATTGCTCTTATTAATTTGGCCACAATCAATTAAGCTACAAGTTGTCAACAAAACGCAACCACAGACGCCTTTATTCAGGTTCATATCCCAAATAATTATGAAAGTTGATATATTATTCAATAAATTACAAATATAATCATTAAATTCAATGCTGTTTAATAAATTTATAAGTTCTAAATAAAAATAAAATAGAATTTTACGCATTAAATAATATTTTACTGAAAATATAATAAAATTACCTACATTAAATGATTATTATTATTATTCTGATTTTTCTACATTTACTATTAGATTTGTTTCTTATATGTCTTATAGCTATAGTTGCCATAACTGAAAAATCCATAGATTAGTAGTAGATTTAATATTAATTTTATTTCATATCATTTTTTTCAATCTTAAAACAATCTTATGTAATATTTTTATAAAACTACAAAATAATTTTCTACATTAGTGGATAAATTATATTATTGTGATTTTTTCTAGATCTATTTCTATATATTTAGATATAATTTTAAAAGGAAACCACTCATTTATATTAATTTTTTTTAGAAGAGTTAATAGTTTTATTAAGTGAAAAAGAAATCTGTATCTGTATTAAATATTATATTACATCAAATTATATAAATTTTTTTTTCATCAGTTGAATAATTATTGTGAGATTCCCAAAATGACAGTCTCCTACATCTATTATTTCTCGTAGCTGCCTTAGAAGTCAATTCATTTTGACGCACAATACTTTGATATTTGAGAACCATGTAATTTTCCAATTTTCATATTTTATTTGAAATTTTTGATTAACGACTATCTGATTATATACAAAGATTAATTTATGTTTAATTAAGTTGTATCTTCTCGTACATTTCTATATCTGAATCGCAGAGTATTCCATGCTCGTATTGAGAAATAATAGAAGAATTCAAAAATACTCAAAGTACTCGCACCTATGAAGAGCCCCAAGAGGCCTCCAATGGAGACAACAGCATCCAGTGGTGTTCGAAGGGCAATTCGACGATAATGATGTGTAGGCCACATGGACGAAGATATACTGATGTTCGCAGTTTTCAAGTTTGAAACTCTATGGGAATAATTTTTTAAAAAATATAAATAATTTTATACTCTGTGTCAACGTACTTTTTGTTGAAAGTATAGACATTCCTTATATCGGATTCGGTACAAGACGGCATACAATCACAATTTACCAATTTATTATTCAAAATTCTTGAAATATTTTTAGTTACAAACTCGATCTTTTCTGCACAAAGATACCCATCATAATCGCAGTCCGGGAAATCAGCATTTGGAAATGGATTATAATGGTAGAGTGAACAGTTACATACTTTCATATGATATCTGGCAATACATTCGATCAGACATGCAGAGAAACTGTATGATTTGTGTAGGTGTAATCCATTCACTTCGTCGGGAAATCTACAATCTCTATATTTGGGGGCCATATTTCTCAGATCTGGATCATTAACCATTTCTTCCTTATAAAACTTGAAAATTGTCTCAAATCCGACATCCGATATAACTGGTAAATCATCCCAAGCAGCATTCCCCACATTCTCCTTATCAAGTAGTTTCAAGTAAAAGTCGTATTTAATATTCAATCTCATCTCCGGATTTTCATCACGATGCAAAGTCAAGGGTAACCAATGTCCAGATCCTGGATGATTATTTTGCAGTGAATTGAGTAAAAAACAATTTCCACTCGGAGTTACCATGGGAAGGAAATACTTGCAGCAATTGAATGATTTTCCAGAAAAACTGCATTTATCGAAAAAATCAGTGCAATTAGGAGCAATCTATAAAGTTTGTAATTTTTATAATTATTACTATAATTAGTTTTTTTTATTTATGCTCACCATGGCCGAAATTCTTCGGTAATTATTTTGAGGACATTTCAAACAATCAAGACAATTGTCAAGTTTCTTACACCTTTTAACAGTACTTGGCATTAGTTGGTTTTTTGGATAGAGTATTAACTTAATCATATTCTGTACTATATCAAAATCGTTAAAAAAATCACCATTTTCATCAATACCATCATTAATTCCAAGCTTTTGAAAATATTTTAAAAAGTGTTTTTTAAAAGAAGATGGGCTATCACAGATGCGAATTGATGGAAACTCAACATGATGAAATGGAGATACAGATTCATAGATAATGCTGACAGCCCTCGTCATATAGTCACTCTGATAACCTACGATCATAACATAAAGACCCCATCCACAGCCAACTACGGAACTCATCCAAAATATCCGTTCAGATATATGCAACCTATATTTCAAGAGTCATTTGAGTACACTTGATTATTCAGATTGTACCCATGAAACTTACCTTCGATTGGCGATATATTCGAATCCGACTATACTGCAGTTGGTGCAGTATTCTCTTAGATATTCCATAAATCTTCGTATTCGCGATTCATTTGGCATGGTTCTAAGTTTCACCTGAAGCTTTCACTTCAAAGGGAATTTCAAAACTAAAAATTCATTGGGTTTATAAAAATATTTCTTGCGTGAACATGACAACAAAACTGTTGCGTAAAAATATTGTTAACTGAGTTTATTTTGTCTAGGATTTCTGAGTGCCATGTGAGTATTCCAACAATGAACTGAATAATTAATGTAACTAAAAGCAAAAACAGGCTGACAATTGCTGGACAATGCCAAACACCAAAATTATCTAACTAAAATCTAACTAAATCGACACATTTTCCATTGTGGGAGTGTATTTTGCTGAGTGCTTCCATTAGTAGTTGAAGCAATTAAACCAATAGAAACAAATCTTATATAAATATTTAGCCATTCTTTACTTAAAGGTTAAAAAAATGTATAAACTTTAATGTAATCATCCATTCTTGAATCCTTAACATACTTAAACCAGTGCCAAGCAGAGCAAATGAAATTCGAATGAAGTCTGCAGGCTGCGCATTGAAAGGACGAGGACGAAATCAAGGACTTGACTCTGACTGACTCTGCAATTCGTATGTTTCATTGATTCTCTCCTGACACTTCGGCAATCGCATCCACGTCCTTGGCACAACAGCAGGACAGGCCTGCATTTTTAATACGCATTGCAGTAATTCTTGGGTTAAGTGGTAAATATGAGTTCATCTATTTAATATAAAATCAAGAAAGATTCCTTTTCTCGAAAAAAACTCAAATAAATAAAAATGTTCGTAAATAATAATTATTTAATATTATTACTATCATTATCATTATTATAATTATAATTAATATTATTATATATTATTATTATTATTATTATTATTATTATTATTATTATTATTATTATTATTATTATTATTATTATTATTATTATTATTATTATTATTATTATTATTATTATTATTATTATTATTATTATTATTATTATTATTATTATTATTATTATTATTATTATTATTATTATTATTATTATTATTATTATTATTATTATTATTATTATTATTATTATTATTATTATTATTATTATTATTATTATTATTATTATTATTATTATTATTATTATTATTATTATTATTATTATTATTATTATTATTATTATTATTATTATTATTATTATTATTATTATTATTATTATTATTATTATTATTATTATTATTATTATTATTATTATTATTCTTATTATTATTATTCTTATTATTATTATTATTATTATTATTATTATTATTATTATTATTATTATTATTATTATAATATATATATTATCGGCCAATATCAGATACATATACTCATATCGTCAGGCAACTATAATTTCAAGAATATGTCAATACTGATGCTCATCAAAGTGATTTTTATAGTTTTGCTCTGCTCTGTTTGGATACCAAGGCGCCGTCTTCCCTGTCGAGTCATAAAAGTTGACAAAACGCCAACGTCAACGATAACGCCAACGCAAAGAGCACGTCGGCTAATGTTGGCCAACTTTTTATATAGACTACGAGATACGTATATACACATGATTTTATATTGTGTGCAATGATGGGTATGGGTGCGTGTCTGCTTTATAAATAAAGTGGCTGATATACTAGTAAAGAGGTAAGTGGCAACCGCTGGGCAGGTGAACTGGCCAAAACAGAGGACCGCCATTGGCCGAAGGCGTTGCGAATTGGGTTAGTTGCGGGCACGGACTATAAATTCTCAGGTATATGTATGTATGTAAATATGTAATTGCGTTGACTTTATATTGTTATTTACTCGCAATAAGTTGATAAATGATCTATTACCGCCGAAAGATATGGCCAAAGAGCCAAGATCTTTGATCTCTCGGCCACGCACATTAAAATGCAATCAAAAGGCACATGAATTATGTAAAGTGTTAAGAGGGCTATTTAGATTATGACAGCAGCTATTTTTGTCGGTGGATGTCACATCCACATCGGCCACATCTCAACTCACCATCACGAATCTTGCCTTGGGTTTCGGCCAAAGTAATTGCAAATAATCAGCGTCAATTGGCGTGGCCAAAATGCCGCACGAGGTTCACGGAGTAACGAAGCTCAGCTCAAGTCTGGCTGAGATCGAGAGTGACATGGTGGAGTGCGGGGGCAGAGATGAACGGGAATGGAAAGAGGCCAAATAATGTTGGCCTACGCACTGTATGGAATAGTATATAGTATATTTATATATATACATATATCTTATATACAATGCGGAACGGGTAGGTGTCTCCGTCTTCCTCTCGGCGCAATAAAAACGCGTTTCAATTTCAAATTGATTGCCAGTCAGTCGCTTATTATTGTTATTATTTGCTTTTTATTGTTATTTCGCTTTTTTTTATAATGATTATCGTTATTGTTGTTGTTGTTGTTGCTGCTGTTGTTATTGTTGTTACAATCACTCGGCTTTGGTGTTAAATACTCGTGCGAATTTTTTGTTATTGGAGGCCAACAGGCATCCAGCACTCTTGTGTCTGTTTGTCTCTCTGTATGTTTGTTTTGGCGCCACCCGCACAAACTGAAAATAAGAGAAAAACAAAAATTTCAAATAAAGACACATTTTTGCCACATTTTGTATTTGTATTTTTTTTTACTGCTTTCCCGCCCAATTGCCCACGGCAAGGTAATTGGAACTAAGGTTTTAAAATGTAGGAGCACTCCCCAAAATTATTCGTGATTTTAGTTCAACCATAACAGAAAAATATTTTAAAATAAATTGTAGATGCGTAAAATAAAATAAAATAAAATAAAATAAAATAAAATAAAATAAAATAAAATAAAATAAAATAAAATAAAATAAAATAAAATAAAATAAAATACAATAAAATAAAATAAAATAAAATAAAATAAAATAAAATAAAATAAAATAAAATAAAATAAAATAAAATAAAATAAAATAAAATAAAATAAAATAAAACAAAATAAAATAAAATAAAATAAAATAAAATAAAATAAAATAAAATAAAATAAAATAAAATAAAATTAAATAAATTAAAATAAAATAAAATAAAATAAAATAAAATTAAATAAAATAAAATAAAATGAAATAAAATAAAATTAAATAAAATAAAATAAAATAAAATAAAATAAAATAAAATAAAATAAAATAAAATAAAATAAAAAAATAAAATAAAATAAAATAAAATAAAATAAAATAAAATAAAATAAAATAAAATAAAATAAAATAAAATAAAATAATATAAAATAAAAAAAAATAAAATAAAATAAAAATAAATATTATATGCATTATAACTGAGTTAATTACAATTATAAACTTATTTGCTACAAATCTATGGATTGAACAAAATTAAATCTAGAATTTATTTAGATTTAAGACCATAATCAGAGATGCAAAAATTGCTTACTTGCAAAAATGCTCGAGAATTATAAAAAATATAATAAACATTTTTTAATCTAGACTTAAAATGCTATCGATATTTTTAGAACAATTAAAACGTTTTTTATTCGGTTAAGAAATGTCAAATTTTGCAAAATATTGCTTCATATTTACTTAGATAACATTTTGTATAACTAATTTGGCAAGAGATATCAATTAGTGAACGAAAATTTGAATATAAAATGTTTCAAATTTCTACATTTTTAAAAACGAGTTCAGAGCTGTTATTGCCGTAATATTTCATAATATTATTTCGTTATATATTTCAGCAAAATATTTTTGCAATATTTTTGTTACCTTCTTTTTTAATGTTAGTCGATGTAGAACAATCTTGGCTACAATATCTAGAATATTATTTTCAATTTTCTTTACGTGCTGTTCAAATTTTCTTTTCATTGAGTGCTTTTTCTGTGGATATCGCGACTCGTTGACTAGATTGAGCACTTTCCCACAAGAAAAACACACACTTGAAATGAATCAAAGTTTGTGGAATTGCGTTGTACAGTTCTTATTGCCTTGTAGTTACATACATATGTACATCCATACGTATGTATGTAAGTATGTATGGACTCGTAGTAGTACTTGTAGTCGATGTTTGTTTTTGAGCTGTTGTACCCTTTCCTAATATGGACACACAACGCCATCTCACACATACTATAGACACACACACACATAAACACACACACTGACACACTCAGTAAGTGAGATGGTGTGTGTGTGTGTGTCGCTTGTGCAACATACAACCAATTGGAAATGAAAAACTCTGACCTACTAATCACCGAGCCAAAAAGCCAATAAGAGTCAACAACAACTGCAACAACAACTGCAACGCAACAACATCAGCAAGTGCCACAAAGCAGACAACGTCGACAACATCGACAGCCCAAGAAATGAAAAGATGGACAATAACTTGAAACCCGTTTGTGATGTGAAGCCTTGTGGCACATTGTAAACTACAAGCGACAACAAGTTGCATGCAGCAAAGCTGCTAAGCTCTGTGCTGCACAAATTTGTTTTGAATTTGATTATACTCTCTGAACTATTTGGGCACACAGGTTGACGTTGCAATCACAGATGGAGATGCAGAACATGGAGAGCAGTTTGCTGGAGGGGCAAAGTCATAGTCATAGTCATAGTCACAGTCAGCCCAATTGACATTTTATGCCGTATTAAACGACAACTCGAACATGGGGACAGGCGGACAGTGTGGCAGACAGTGACTGCAAATTGTGGTGCGCTCACAAAAATTATTATGTTAAATTCAACTGTGCAAATAGCACACAAGGACATTGGCGCATGCGCCCCCAGACGGCGCCAAATGGTCGGTGATGGCGTCGCCGATTGTTGCCTAAATTGATGATGACGATGCTGAGAAGCAGGGATTTTTGAGAGAGGAGGGAGTGGAGTGAAGCTATGGGGTAAATATGGAGTCGTTATAGTCACAGATTATCGCTGTGTTTTGCTTTTATTTTTCTTATTTTCATTTTGTGGCATAAATTTCAATTGCTCGCATTTAACAACAATTTAAAGCAAATTAAATTTGAGTGTATTTTTTTTTTTTTGGTTTTTCTGGTTACTCTGTTTTTGCCGTCTGTCGATTATTGGCTGCCGATAGGCGTGCTTCGTGTAGCGCCATCTATTGGCGACTGGCAGAGAGTCCCTGCCACGTGCATATAAAGTAATTTTCTGCTACATTAGCTCTGCTTTCTGCGCTCCCTGGTTGCCAAAGGTGGGGGGGGGGGGGTGGAGAGAGAGAGAGAGATAGAGAGAGAGAAGAGAGAGAGAGAGAGAGAGAAGAAGAGAGAGAGAGAGAGAGAGAAGAGAGAGAGAGAGGGAAGATCCACAAAAGAGATGGCAATTCAACCCACTTCTGATTACAAAAACACAACGAACTGCAAATACTCTTCATACGCTTCATTTATAGACTTTTTGAGAGGGCGTTCGAGTGTATGTAATTCTATGAATTTTTGATCGATTGATGATCGTCATAAAACTCTGCTTTGTTCTGCATTTTTATGGGTCATAATCATTAAAGTCTCTCAAATTAACATACATTTATAGTTCTGGCCATAGTTGAAGATATTTATGAGTCAGTTTTGTACATTTTTTTGATTGCCATGATTTATATTAAACCTATTAGGATGGAGTGCTTTTGTAAGTAATATTACCTAAAAGTAGATTTAAGATTTTTGTGAAAGAATTAATTCACATTTTTTTTTTTAGATTAAAAATATATCAATTTTTTAATTAGCATGCTTTATATTAACTGTTTATATATGAAAAAATAAGCAAAAATATATTGTAAAGTATTATTAATTTTAAGATTTAGAATTTTTTGAAGATTCCAAATAAATTTGTCAAGTGAGTTGAGTAGAGAGTTGGACTTTGTGTTGTGTAGTGCAACAATTAGTAGAAATTATTATAGATTTGTTTGGAGCACTAAAAACCAATGCCGTTGCCGATGTTCACTGGCTGTGCTTCTTGGCTACGTTCCATCCGCCCACAAGACCAGTGAACGGGCAATGGCATCGACATCGGCCAGTGTCCAACATCAACATCGTCATTGGGGCAACCCACATCAAATGCTCCACTTAGACGCGCTCCATTGTTTCCGCATTCGATTAAAAATGATAAATGCCTCACTGCGTTCAAGTGAAAACAAAATCGGCAGACGGCGTACATGATGGAGAGGGGGATGTAAATGGAGATGGAGGGCTGCAGGGTATCGGAGAAAGAGAGAGAGATCGATGCAAACTGAGCCCTGTTTTCTTAGCCATGGACATGGAGCATTGACTTGGCTGAAGCAATTGCCTCATTTTCTTGACCATTTTCAATGTCTCGTTTATGGATGATGATAACCAACCAAAGAGCATTATTTGTAGCACTCCACCTACATAATCACTTCACTTCTCCTCACCCCCATCGATTTCTGAAGCTGTCTTTGCCGTAATTATTTGATTAATTTTATTGCTCCCTCAGTTGTTTGAGAGTCTGTGTGTGTGCGTGTGTGTGTTGGGTGTGCGTGTGTGATTTGACTTGGGGGCGTTTGGAGTTGCCTATTGCCGATTGCCGATTAAATATATCGTTTATGCTTTTGTTAAATTGCACGCATTAATTAACTGCTCTCATTTTGCTCCAAAGTCAAAGCTGTCTTTCCCACCCACCATCTCTTTTATGTAGCTGCCCTCTTGTGTAATATATATTTGGTTCAATTAATTGCCGATAGCATGTAATATCAATCTTTTTACATGATTATTCTAATTATTGATTATGGTTCAGGCAGTGCAATAAATTGCTGCCAAATGAGCCTCTCACCTGGCCAACAGACCCTCCCACTGGGTTAACTGGGTTAACGGTATTGCAACAGAGCCGCAATTGAGATGCCGTTAAATATTTGCAAAAGCTGCGTGAATCAATGACACGGCTCAAATTTAACATTGGCCCAGAGGTAAATTGTCAGACCAACCGCAAATAGGCCAAAATACCCGCTTTGTTGCCGCATTCTCTAACAGAGTTTGATTTGTTTGAACTGAGGTGTACACGATAAATAGGAATAGACTGTACAAAGAGAATCTGTAAACTGATACGACAGTTCAACCGAAGAAGGTCAATTGAACAGCTTTAAAAGCTCTTTAAAATAGCTTGAAATCCGATACTTTTTCTTGGCTTATCAAACTTAAACGCTGATAGGTGATTTTGAAAAAATTTAGTAAGATTTTCTAAATAATAATAACCTGTAAAGTTGCCAATTAAAGTAGTAGAATGTATATTAATTAATTTATTTTTATTCTTTTTCTCACAAAAAAAAAAAGAAAAAACAAATGAAAAGTCTACTTATAATTAGTTGACTTTAACAAAAATAAGGTGTGTTCTCAATTCAGAATCCGAGCAAAACGTGCGGTTTTGTCATTGGGAACTATTTTAGAACCGCACGATTTGTTCGGAATTGAGAAAAGCATGAAAATATTTTATTTATTTTTTATTACTCAATATCTTATTTTGATTAAACACTCGCAGACTCTACAAACCCTGACCTTAGAATATGATAAATGCCAGTGTAAAACTAAAACAAAATTAACTATTTTTGCTAAAACTATTTTGCTAAATTAATAAAGATGTTCTGAGATAAAAGAAAAATGCATCTGAAAATTTCTAAAGTTTTGCCAAATTATAAGTAATAATCATGACAAATAATATGAATTTTCTTTACCTTTTCTTTTCCGCACTCGCCTCAAAATTTCAATGGTATTAGAGCCTTATTTTATATCATATCATCATCAGAAGGCGCTCAAATCTTAACCAAGTGTTTATCTTACTCTCAACAAAAGTAAATAAAATAAAAACGAGAAAAGTTGGCAGTTGATGCTGCTGGTCATGACTTGGCAATTTTTCCTCATTGCAACTAATTTGCCACACTTAAGTGAAGTTAAGAAAAGAAAAAATATATATGTATATATGTATGTAGTTATTTTAAAAAATGACTTCATTTGGCTTGAAAACTGCAACCGATGCCTCTTGTTGTTGTTGTTGTTGGTGTTGTCGGCTTTTGATGATTTGGGGCATGGTGGGCGCTGGCAGAGTTGCAACACTAATAAACATAAAGAGTAAACAAGTCCATATAGGGATATGTCGGTCAGTAAGAGGAGCAGCAGCCGCTGTCGAGAATGGGTAACTGCCACTTTTTGTTTTTGACCATCACTGTAGTCAGTTTCAGATTTTTCTTTATTTATTTTGAAATAAGTATAACTTATATATGTAGTTTTGGAATGGGTTACATGCATTTTTCATGGACTGTCTTGACATTGCAAATTGTCAAACCGTTAACAGAGAAAGTCCCTTTCGGCTCGAATTGCGTTGGCGTTTTGTCATTTATTGTGAAATATTAAAATTATGCAATCTGCTCCTTAGCTCCTTAACAAGGCAACAAAGAGAGAGGAATATATATATATATATATATATATATAGATATGTATATAGAGAGAGATGGCAACTGAGTATGCAAGTGTGGGTGAGCCAAAAAACTGTACTATAACTACAAAGGCTTCCAGTTGCATCAGTTGCTGCATCTGCAACTGCAAATCCCAAAAGTCCCAAGAAAAAACCAATTCGATCCGCAAGTCCCACTGCGGTTATCGCCATGACAGCTGTCAATCAGCCACCAAAATAAAAAAAATATATAAATAAATAAAAATACAGAAAAAGAAAGAAATAAATATCAGATGCATCTTGAAGTAGCGAGTTGCGAGAAAGTTGCCAACTTTAATTTTGCCGTCTTCTCAATTAGCGATACAAGTGATTTTATAGCGCCCGCCGCCAATTCATTAACCAGGTCCAGCCCAGAAACAGGTCCACAACTACTTACTTCACTTGAGAGTGGAGTCCGTCCATAACCTGCGTATACCTTGAGGTGGAGCTGGCCAATAACTATATAACTGTCACTGGGTGTTGGCCCAGAAATTAACAACCATAAAAGGACAACTCGCAGACTGCATATATATATATGTATATATATTGAATATATATGAGGCGCATTTTGGACAATTACTTTATTTACGCACTGTATCGCCCTCTACTCTGATTTATGCAGTCCACAATCTTTGGTCCAGAGCGACAGAGTTCCCTGTCCATCGCATTGTTAATTGCAGCAAAATGCAGATTTTTCCTTTTCTTTTCCCTTTTTTACTTTTTGGTGCCTCCCTTTCAGTTACAGTTTTGGTTATGGCCCAAAAATGGGAGAAAAAAAATAAAACAAAGATAAACAGCGGAGACAACGACAACAGTTTTTGCATTGCCAAAGATGTGGCACGAGGGCAGAGAGTAGGCTGAGTGGAGGGAGTGTTGGTCGCCTGTCCTGCCAAACTCATTAAAACGAATCCTTTTAATGGGCAAAAGTTTGCCACTGCCATGACTGGTGATACTCCTGCCTGCTGCTGTTGCAGATTCTGCCATAATCAGTAAAATTAAGGCCGTTTCAGGCTGAAGGCCGTGGCAGCTGAAATCTGAAAACTGAAATCTGAAATCTGTTCGTTGCCAATGTCGTTAGCATGCGGCCAAGAACAACAAGAAATAGTGATAAAAAAAATATCTCATAAATAGTGGTAGTTGCCGTTAGCTAGTTTTGAATATCTTTATATTCTCCTCTTCAACTGTTTCCTTGACCTTCAATATGCAAAAGTGGCTTTTTTATTACCAACTAATTGCCAATGATAAAAGTATATAGAAATTATGATTTATGACAAATTAAGTACATTAATCTATGAATTATGTGTTATTAGAAGTTTATTGTTGCAGTTAACGCATATGTTGCTATCAGCTTTAAGTTCATTTAGAGAATATTAATAAGTAAACAAAATATTGAGTTTACAATTAACAAAAATTCAAGAAATTTAAATATTTTATTGGTATATTTACGAATTGTTGAAATACTGAAATATTATGCATTTGTAAATTCAATATATATATTCAGTAAATATTTTAAAATAATGTATTCTAAGTATTTTTTAAATTCTACATATCTAACTTGAAAAATAAATATTAATTTTAAGGCAACGTTTTTTGAATTTAAATTATTTTGTCAATTCAAGGCGAAAGAGAAAAAAATTAAATTAATGAAATTTGAATAGAGAATTCGACTTATATAAAAACCATTAAATTAAATTTCAATTAAATTAAAATTAAATTGAATTACACCATTAAATGAATAACAAATTTTATTAAATTCGGATGAAATTTAACTAAGTTATGTCAGCTTAGAGATGATAATATCTTACAATAAGCCATATTGGTAAAGATGTCGGCACACTTTTGTTTAAAATAAATAATAAAAAATGTTTAAAAATTGTAAATGTGTTCAAAATTTAAAAAAAAAATACAAAATATTTATAGAGCATTAAACGTTTAAAAACATAATTAATTCAAACGTTTAACTTAAATATAAGAAGAACTCATGAAAACTTGTCAACTGTTTATTAACAGTCAGAAAACGCAAGTTCTTCATCATTAGTGTGTATTAAAGAGAAAGAGAGAAAGAAAGTAAGAGAGGGAGATAGTGAAAAAGAAAGAAAAAAAGAGCTGTTCAGAGACAAAGTACTGTTTGGTTTTAATATTGGCATTGAGTGCTCAAAGGAGGGGCAGCTTAAAGGCGACAACTTGTGTGTCATACGCGACGCAGCTAACAACTTACTTAACCCAAAACAAACGACCAGCAGAGGATTCATTCACACACACACACAGACATACACGTATATTCTACACACAGATAGACATTGTCATGTGACACTCAAAAGGCCCAAGGCAGAAGGCAGAAAGAGGAGCAGCTATGCGACATCAACATGCAGTCAACTAAGTAGAGGAGTGTAAGGAGTTGGAGAGTGAGAGCCTGGTTACATTTCTGGCTGTTTCCTTGCTCCTCAATTTCGCCCTCGTTGCTGCCTCTGATTGTAGTTGCCACAGTACGTGGCAATGCTGCACTATGGCGCACTAATTACGAAAACTCAGCACGTTCTGCCGAGCTGACTATGCCACACACAGGAGAAAAAAAACAGAAGCAAAAGCAAAAGCGGGTGATCCGTCCAGCCAACGAGGCAACGAGGCAAGTTGCCACTGCCTCTGTGAGTGGTTAAATGCTGCAGTAATAGCGGCAACATGCAACGCGACAGTTGGTTGGCGGTGGCACTCAGAACACAAGTTAAAACATTGCGGCAGCAATAAAAACAACATTCGTTGTGCCTCCAGCCCCTACTACCCATGGGAGTTGCTTTTGGGGACTGCAAATGGGACTGGGACTGGGACTGGGACTGGGATTGGGAATGGGAATGGAACTTGCAACTAGCTTTCGTAACTGTATTACTGATGAGTCCCAGTGCAGGTCAGCAGGCCGCATGGTCAGACTGCCTGCCTGCCACAATTTCACCAAAGTCAATGTCTCTGTGGCTGCCACAAACCGCGTTCAGTGGCAACACAAGCAAACGTAATGAGAAATGCATCAATTGCATAAAACTGTTTGCTGCTGTGGCAGCAACTTAACATTGCAACACAACTTAAAAGAAACAACAAATACGTAATTAGAAGTAAAACTCAACTGAATAAATGTTGGCAGTTTTAACAGAAAAAACTGTTGGTAGAGGGATAATTAGAAAGAAAGTTGAAACAGGGAAAAGATGCAAAGACTGAGAAAGTTAAGGATCTTGAGAAAGATATCGAAAAATTGTCAAAAAAATGAATTAACTTTGTTTAGAAATCAAGAAAAAATAAATAAAAATTTAATTTACATTTTTAAACATTAATGTTTATTTAATTCGAGATTTTTTCGTCAGTCAATCGATTTCTTTTTTATCACAATAAATTAACAACTCACAAATTATATATATAAAATATTTTTCTAATCTTGAAATTGCATTTCTTCGTATTTCAAAGCTGTTAATACTTTCCAGCTAACTCAAGACAAATATCTTACAGTCGCACTCCATTTAACTTGGCTATTAAAGCAACTTCAGTCATGAAATCCCTTCGACACGATGGCAAGGACATTCGTTTGTGGCATGTGTAGATGGTGTTGTTGGAAGGGGTAAGTAGGAAAAGCGTTTGATTTGCAACTAACGACATCAGGTTGGCATTTTTTACGCCAACTACATATTTGCAATCTTTACGTCGACTACAAGGCTATAAAAATAAATTACACAAAGCTTAAAACTTATGTATGTGCATCAGGAAGAAAAATGGCTTATGGACGCGCCAAACGGAACAACCAAAATGTACCAATGTATGTGGCCAGTATGGAAGGATGAGGATAAGGTCGAGTAAGAGGAGCAGCAGGAGAACGTGGAGGACGACAAAATGACCAATCGAGCTGACCCTCAACGTTGATGAACGTCTATTGCGCTTGGACTGTGTTCAATTGAAGCGATCGATGGAAGTGTATGGCAAGATGGCGGGCGGCTATTGTAGGTGCCGGCTAACGGTAAAGGTAAAGCTTTAAGCCGACAATAAAGACATTAACATGACAACGACAACGACAGCGTCGACAAAACTCTATGCCATGGCTCATCACATTAATCTTCTTAATACGCCCATCAATAATTCAAAGCCAAGCCATGACCATCCCAGTCAGACCTAGACGGACCTAGACGGACCTCGACAGACCTCGACAGACCTCGACAGACCTGGACAGACCTGGGCAGACTTGGACCTGATGCAGAGAGCTGAACCAACAAAAGTTGAACGGGCACGCAACCATATAAGTAAGTGTATTGAAAGTATTGAAGTATTGTTAGTCCAAGTGTCAAGTGAATTATGAGGCACTGTTCATTCTGTTTCGTGTTCGGTTTCGATTTCAGTTACAGTTTCAGCATCGAGAGCTTTGGCCACCTTCAAGTGCTCCAACTGTTTGTCGTCCATCAAAATCAAACTATCCACACTCGTAGCCCATACAAATATCGAACTCTATGGCCAACGACAATGAAACTTTATGGCTCGTTACCATGTGATTTATGCCCCTGCTCTTAACCACCGCAACCGCACATCAAAAAAAAAAAAAAAAAAAACGAGAAATGAGTGGCAAAAGTAGTGAAAATGATTTCATATCTTGTCCAAAGAGCCGCCCTCTTGTGCCACCAGTGGACACTCCAATGTAGTTCGAAAAATGCCACCGAATGTAATGTCTCTTTGAATGACATATGCATGAGGCATAACCATGAGCAGGACGATCCCCCGACTATGGCATGTGTCCATTGTCAATGTGCCAGGCGCAGTGACAAGCGCTCTCGAATGGCGCCTCCCCATCTGTCCATTGTTTCGTGTCCTACCTGCTACCTGATTCTCCAGTTGCCTCTGCCTTACCCTTGACAATTTACCATACTTCATTGAAATTTCTGGAGCTGTCGCAGATTTTTACGCCTCCTCCAGCGCTACTCTCAAGTGATCCCCCCAGCTCCCCCACTTTGTCCAGTAATCACATTGATACGCTCGCTGCTGGCCTTTTGTTCATTCAGCGAACTGTTGAAACATTTCCCAATGTGTCAAGCCAACGTGCCCTGCCACCCTGCCCCCTTCCTACGTTTCTTTCATTCGAATTTTTTGTTTTTGGGCATTTCTCAGAACAGATGGTCGATGGTTGGTGTGCGATGGCTTATCAATGCGAGCTTAAATGACGCTGATTGTGTCAAAGGTGTGTGTCCCTTGATAACAGATTCGGCCTATAAAAGATGCCATGGGCTGCTGTGGCACTTAAGTTTCAACTATTCAACAGCAACAGCAAAAAGTAAGTGATCAGTCGAAAAATCTGTTTGATTTATAAATTTGGTGTTAAAGTGTTTAAGCTTCAAAAGAAATAGTCAACATTACAATGTTAACTATCAAGTGAATAATTTAATTTTTTCAAAAAAATTTTGGTATTTTCTGTTTTGAAAATATGTTGCATTATAATTGCACTAAAATTGTTATATTCGAAACAACACAATTTATTTATGGCCAATGAATTTTAATTTTGAATATAACTCAATATTACATTAAATATTTATATATATCAAAATATGGACTGATTTAAAACTAAGTACTACTGTATAGTAGCCTTCTATACATATATAATCAATATAGTATCGTATCTAAAAATTTCAAAAGTCAAAGAGAATATTACAATGATTCTTTAAAACTTGTTTTTAATAATGAAAAATTTGACTTAAATCATTTTTTCAATGAATTTGATTTTACCTTGAATGAGTAATTAAATTCCAATATTTTCGAAAATCAATACTAATTACAGTATTTAATCTTAATTAAAAATTATTCTATGTTATACAACATTTCTTTGTGCTGTAATATTGCACATAAAATCAGTTCATTATATTTAGAAAATAACATGAATTCTTTTTAATTATGTTTAGCTTGAATTCGCAATAATTTTAAATTTTTTTTAAAAATTCAGCATTTACAGAAAAGTATATAGAATTTTTTGATAACTTGAAATTTTTTAAAATAATTAATAATTTATTTTTAATAATTTTAAGAGGAATCTGCCTTAATTGGAATACAAGAAATAAAATAATATTTAAAAATAAAACAAATTTATATAAAAAATATTAAAAATAAATTTTCATTATAGAAAGTAATTCTAATTTATCAGTAAAATATTGTAAAATCTAAATAATATAAAAAAAAATATTTTTAAAATAATTATAATAAAAGGTTGATTTATTTTAAAAAAAATTTTCGTTCTACTTGTAGCTTATTCAACAACTATGAACTTCTCGTGGTTTGGTATCTTCATCCTTGGCCTCCTCGCCGCCGCTGTCTCCGCCGGAGTCAGTTGCCCCGCCTCATTCCAGAAGCAGGGAAATCTTTGTGTGACACAGCGCACTATTCGTGGGGAGTGTCCACAGGGTTCTCAGTACCAGCTCAATGTTAACAAATGTGTCTATAAGAAGTAAATCAAATTAATAAAATTATTGGAACCTAATCGAATTGTGTTTCATATTCAATGTAATTTTCAATATTATTTGTTATGCTTATCAACTGAAGACTGAAACAATGAATGCCCTTCAGACATATACTAAATATAAATTGGTATTAGCTTGAATTGATTAGTGCTGGTAAACAGCTGATTAAGAAGATGAAGCACTACATATACTGTAAGCTGATTAAGAAGATGAGGCACTATATAAACTCAGATGCATCTGACAAGTTGCATATAGTTGCATTTTAAAACTGTCGCTGGTTGTAAGATGAAATTCAATCTGGTTGCTTTCGTGATTTTGCTGATCAGTGTGTTCAGCGGTGGTGTCTTGGGTGTCTCGTGCCCCGCTGGTTACACTGTCGAGCAGAATAAGTGCGTCACCGAACGTCCCATTCATGGCACTTGCAAGCCCGGTTCAACTTATCAATTGGGCATAAATAAGTGTGTGCTGTCCTAGAGGCAGCCATTATTTGTTAATAACAATTTCTGTTTAAAACAGCGCAAAGTTTGTTTACCAAATGTTATCAACGCGCCGCTTAATAAATATATTTCAAATCTATTTGAATTTTGTTAATTCTTGGAATTATATTTACTCTAGATTATCTCTCTTCAGCTAATGAATTGGCTAGTGTGTGTTTGCTACAAATTTAAAAATATGTATATATATATTTTTTTTTTAATTTTTATTAGCTTTAATCAGCATTACTGTGTGTCAAGGCAAACAACAAACAAACATTCAATTACTAAATTGAAGAGAAGTGTACATTAATAATATATAAAATAATGTGTATAAAGTTAAGTTTCTGTTGGGGAAGCGGCATGCACACGTTTCGCAATTTATAACAAAAGTCATGTCAATTTTGGGCCAATTATGATTTGAGACGCCGAATTGCTGGTGGGCGAATGTTTTGTTGGCCAGAAAGTTCAACAAGTGCTGCAAATTAACGAACATGTCACGCGGCTGCTGTCTTTTGTTATTCCTGTTGTTGCTGTCAGACAGGACTGACAGACTGCCAGACAGACAGACAAACAGACAGACAGACAGACAGACAGACAGACGGGGAGACTACGTAGAGTCGCGTTTTGGCCATTAGTTTATTACCATGTAATTGACTCAACGCTTGTCAGACAACGTTAACGTCGACGCGTCAACAGCAGCAGCAGCAGTGGCAGCAGAAGTGGCAGCAGCAGCTCCTGCGGCTTTAATGTGCTGCATTTAATGACCAAACTGAAATCAACACCAACACCAATGCCAATCAACACCAGCAACAACATCACTGCTCTGACAGCGCATCAAAGTCAAAGCGGTTTTGTCTGCCCCTCGATTCATACATACCCACATACATATGTATGTATATATGTATGTATGTCTCTCTGGCTGTCAGTCTGGCACGATTAGCGAGATTGGCCTCTGCCTGCACTCTGGCCCCCTTGCTTATCAAAAAATGGCAAACGCTTTAGCTGCGGCTTTGACTTCTATTACGTCGACGACGCTGGCCACGACTTACGTAATCGAGAGCTTCACTTGGTTTCGCCTCAACTCATCTCATCTCATCTCAAATGAGATTTAGTTTGGCTTTTTTTTTTGGCCAACAATTGTGCTTGGTTCTATGGTTCAACGGCTGCTATAAAATTCATTAAAAAGTTTTCGACTCCCTATGAAAATGCCTAGAAAAAAATGTCGGCCTGCAACATTTAACAGCAATGCCGGCAAGGAAGAAACTGGGGGGAAACTTTGTCAAGTCCAAGCTGTCGACAGGATGTGCTGCAAACCCAATTGCATATGCCAATGTTACAAAACTTTCTGCCTAGCAAAAATGCTTCTCGGCAAACTGCAATCCTTCCCTACGCCCTTCTTTTGCCACACCCCACATTATCCTTTCACACTGCACTGCTGACAACAAACTCAATTGCTTTGCAAAACATCAAAAAAACCTTAGACTGTCCCTTGGAGGTATGCGAAATATGCTCATTTAGCGGTTTTATAGCTAAGATAACATAAATATACTGAAATTTATATCCCTTTTTTTAAACCAATTGAAATATTTTTTTAATTTATTCAAAGAAACGCTATTGATTATATCTGTGATATAATAGTGATATGCTCGTTTAGCGGTTTTATAGCTGAGATAACATAATAATACAATGAAAGTTTTATCACATTTTTTAAATAATTTAACATATTTATTTAATTTATTCAAAACAAACGCTCTTGATTATATCTTAGAGATAAAATTGATATCTTCATTTAACGGTTTTTAAGCCATAATGTTTATGTAGAAATATGTAAAATATGAGAGTTTTTCGTTCAAGTTTGTGAGGAAGAAGTAAGAGCCACAAACTAGCTAAAAATGAAAAAAAGCTAAGCTGCATAGTGTTGGCATTGCTGTTGCCATAAAGTAACATTCTTGTCACCGGGGCCTGTAAATTTCTATGACTTGCATAAAAATGGCCCCCTGAATGCTTCCGCCGCTCAGGGGTTTCCTTTTGGCCTAAAAGTTTTGTGCTGCCACGACGCCAGCGTTGACGCTGCCAGAATGGCAAGGATGGCAGGAAATAAGGAAATGTTTTCAGCAGCAGTATTTGCTGCCTGGCTGGCGACATTTATCAGTCACTGTACAGTTGTTGCGGTCCTTGTCCATGGTGGCTTGTTCGACAATTTTAAAACTGTCACAAGTGGCCAGCTTCTCCACCTTCCCCTTTCCGCAAATGCCCTCGTCTAAGTGGAATAGTAGGTGCAACTGTCAGAGGCGACAGCATTGCAGTTTGCCTCAATGGCCGCATCTTTCCATGTTTCCATGTGCCCGCCACAGACCAGAGAGAGAGAGAGAGAGAGAGAGAGGGAGAGAGAGAGAGAGAGGAGGATGAGCAGCCTGCGGGGCAAGCATTTGCAGTGCAACTCACGCGTAAATATGACAAACGTAAGCAGTAAAGTTCTGGCCAACTGATAGCCCCTGCCAACACCCGCCACCCCCCGTAGCACCCACAACTCCCACAACACCAAAGACCAACAACAAGGCAGCTACTTTTGCTGTTGGCCAAAAGTTTTCACAAGACGTTGTCGCAAGTTTATGGCCCACACTCTCTCACACCTCTCACTCACTCTGCCTCTCTTTCTCATTCTCTTTATCTCTCTCACTCTCTCTCTCTCTCTCTCTTTTGGGTCGGTTTCTTGCATTGTTATTGGCTGCATTTCAAGAATGTTGCAGTGCCGCGTTCTCTTATCGCGTTCGGCATTGTCCTGCGACCGCCAGCAAAAGCAGCAACAAAATAAATATAAAAAAAAGAAGGACACGAAGGGAAACCCCGAAAGTGTGGCCATAATTCCAGGCTGTTCAGCTGCTCTGTGTCAGTTGTTGTTGGTGGTGTTGTTGTGCTTCAAGTTTTCGCATGCCGTCAAAGTTTATTGATGCTGACGTTGCGGACCTCTTGGAAATTATTTAAATACTCCCTTAAATCATACAAAGTTGCAGCCAGCTACAATTAAGCTACAGCATTATCTGTAATGGCTCGTTGTGACATATTCTAATTACACTATGCTACACAACTAGCACTTTAATGGTAATATTTATTACATTTGATATATTTTTGAGAATTTTCAAGTGCTACGACATTTGCTTGACAGTCTCTTGTCTCTTTTTGCATTCAAACTTTTTCCAAAACTAAAAACAAGATGGCGGTTTCCGTTCTACTCGTGTATCTGTGTGTGTGAGTGTCTCTCTATCTGTGTGTGTGAGTGTGTTCGTGTGTTAAATACCCGACAGGCACAAAAACTTTAATTTGAGTTATTTGCACGAGCTGTAGTTGAAATTATATTATAATTTTACCGCCACAGCTAAAACAAAAACTTCAACAGTGATAAGAAGAAGAGACAGACTAGCCCACCATTATGTGTATGTGTATGTGTATGTGTGTGTGTGTGTGTGAGTTTTGCACTCGCTCTATCTCTGTCCGTCTCGCTCTGTTGTTGTCTCATTCGCACACAACTGTGCGAAAGCTGCGGCAAAACTTCGCTCAAAAACGACAACCAAAATCCGAAGCGAACATAACATATGTTCCATGAATGCAAAAGCGATGTATGTACATAACGTATCTCAATCTGACAACGTCACTTAAGAGAGAGAAAGAGAGAGACAGTCCGAGAAAGAGAGAGAGAGAGAGATAGAGAGGTATTGTCTGTGTTCGTTTTTGTGTGCTCTAAACTTTTGCTTGGCAACATTTACCAATCGACGCGACAACTCGTACCTAGGTTTTCATAATAGCAAAGTTTAGCGAGCTTAGCTTAAACTCCTTTTGTTTTAGTTAAGTTAGATAGACTAAAATTTTAAATAAAATTTAAACTAAATTATTTAATATGATAAAAAAAAAATTAAAATGCTTTTATTTGTTACTTATTCATGTTTATGTACTTAAATTGAACTGCTTTAATTTCAGTTAAATTAAATAGATTAAAATTAAATAAAATTTAATACGATACAAAAAATTATAAAATTTTTATTGGTTAATTATTCATATTTATGTACTTAAATTAAAAATATTAAATAATAGTTACTTGACTTAAGTAGATGTTTATAATAATAAATTTTTTGTTTGTTAAAATTAAAAGTCGATTCTATATTAGTGGAATAAAACATTAAATATAACTAATAATCAAAAAAAAATTATAAAAAGAATAAAAAATTAAGAAAAGGAATTTAAATAAATGAAAATTATTATAAATTAAAATAAAAATAAAATTAAATCGAGTAAATATGTGAATATAATACTATTAAGTTATAAATATTATACAGAAAAAAATATTATTATTAATTTTATTATTCATATTTTTATTAGTATTAAATATAATACATTATATTTAAGTATTATGATTTTGGTAATGTAAATTAAATACACACACATATATATATATTTTTAATATCTACACCAATCACAATTAATTGCAGTGAATACCTTTTGACTGTCTAATTTGTTTCACTTGAGATTCTAATTTCTAAGCAAATCAACAAGGACACTGGGCGCACCCTTTTGCCAGTGACTGTCATATTGGCTTTGCAATTAAGGGAACTCTTTAAGTGGCTTGACGTTAACGTTAATGTAATTTGGCAACCTTGTTTTATAGTTTTTAGCCACTTGAAGTTTTAACGCGTTTCTTCGCCCCAAGGTTATAGCGACACTCGACAGGGATGCAGGGTTTCAGGGTTGCAGGGATGCTATGTATATGTGTTAGTATATAAGTGTGTTCGTCCTTAATCTTGGAAGTCAGCAGCAGGTGCCATTTAATTGCATTGCTGTTATTTCATTATTATTGCACTTTCTGCTGCACTTCAAATGTTTGGCATCACATCATGTTGTTGTTTTGAGGGGGAAGAATTTTGTGTTGTTGGTGGGGATGGGGAATTGTTGGTTCAACCGATGCTCCTTGCACTTTTATGGAAAGTTATTTTGGCTTTAGTTTTATCTTTATTCGTTGCTCTGTGGATTTAAAAACAAATGGTGAAAAACGAGAGAGAGACAGAGTGAAGGAGAGAGGCGATGTGAAAAAGCAAAACTTTTTATTTGCTGTGACAAATTTTGAGCAGATAAAACTTGAAAAACTTCTGCTCGGGCTTGTGGCCAAAATAAATTCGGCTAGCAGAAGGCAGAACCCACCATTCAACTCTGACTGACTTTCTCTTCCTCTTCATTCGTTGTATGCCCCACCGCCGAATGCAACCAAAGTGTCTCCTCGGTTCAGGCATGAACGTGCAACGTTGGAGACCAATGGCAACGGTAAAGCTAAATTAAGAAATTTTTGGCAGAACTAATGCGTAGCATTAGTCAAATGTCAAAATTATTTGGGGTAGAAAACAATTTCTGAAGAACTAAAACTTAAGAAATTACACTGGCCAACAAGTAATTTCTAACAATTAAAATGCTAAAAATAAAAATCACTCTAAAGGTAAAAGTTGAATTTCTTTTAATATTTAAGTTTAAATTTAGATTTTTAACTGACACAACAAGTAAGAGTGCTGGAGAAGAGAGTCCTCTTAAAGAGTTATATTTTGTTTAATATGTCTCTTAAAAAAATGCTCATTAAAAATGCATCTATTTTTGATTTCAAGGAATAAAATATCCTATTTTGACCTTACTCATCAGAAGCGTAGTTCCTGCACTCCAATAACATGTATAAACTTGCGATTGGAAATGTATCAGAATTAAACTATTTTTTTTATATTAGATTGAATAAGTATTATAATTAAACAATTTTTTAGCTTTGCTAAAATTTTAATAAAAATATGTTGCTTAATTTATGCAGTTTATAAAAAAAATATTTCAAATTTTTTTAAGAAATCATAATATTTCAATTACATATAGTTTCTAAAATGTGATGTCAACTCAGGACTGCTCCGTTAATAAAGAGTCACAATATTTTAACATTCAAACGTCGATCACGTCTTCATTATCCTTTTGCATTCTTTTAGTTAGTGTACCAATGAATAAGGCAGTGTATAGGAAGTGGTCTCAAGTCTGTGGCAACATCATCAGCTATTTTGTTGCACAGTGTTATCGATAAACTTTAAATTGGATTAAAAGTTAAAGTTGGTGGTGACTCCTCTTTGGTCTCCTTACATTTCACCTCTTTGTTCCTCTGGATACATCCCCTTCTCCACCCTTCAGTCATATTTGCCTTTGACTTTGCGTGCGTTTTGGCTCATTTGCTGGCATTATGCATACGCCCCGTTGCACTCGCTGCCAGTTGCCTGGTCTGGTCTGGTCTGGTCATGCAAATGCCGGAAGTTGCTAAGGAAGCGTTGAATTTATGGCCATCGGGTCAAAAATGTTGCTGCTGTTGCTGTCGTTGAACAAACTGAAAATGTAGAGTGAGAGTAGAGGATGGTCGCTGATGGACACGATGAAGTGGCATGAGTTATGGGCCTTATGGGCCGTGTTGCTTTTGTCATTTGGCTAATTGCGCCCGTAGGCCACGTTTTTTGACAGGCCGAACATAAATTTGTTGCAATTAATTAAAGCCGCAAATGTCACACAAATAGAAATATCAAAATTGTCGCAACGATTGCGTCCCATACATTTTGATTTATCTTCCACTAATTGATTTATTGACAGATTCTCTTGGCCAATTGCGTTGACAACAGTCTGCAGTTTGTCGCTTCGCTGCCGCCATTTAAGGCACCCATCGTCATGGACACGGACACGGACACGGACGACATGGACACGGGCTCTTTATTATATTTGAGTTTTTATTTCTCTTTCGCACCTTATTTGATTAACATTCGATTTTCAAAATTTATGAAACTTCATTAAAAAGCGCGAAACACGCTGACCATGCGGACCACGTTGTCACTGAGCACGTGTAGCATGCGAAAAATGTTAATAAAGTTTTTCCAGCACCTGTCCACGGTTTGGCGTCGCCATCTTCATCATCGGCTGCCATTTTTCATTGTAAATTGAATTTATTTGTTGTGCGTTTGTCTGTATATATATATATATATATCTATATATATATGTACTTGTATATGAATGCTTGCTTTCTTTATTGGCTTTAAGTCATACAATTCTCCCCAACAGCAGCTCCACGTCCATTCCCCCAACTTCTTCGGGCTCTGTACGTGCTGACTTGTCTTCTTCTTTTTTAATTTTTTAATATTTCGGGCATATTTCCGAGGGGGAGTAAAGTAATTATGCACAGTGTCGGCATAAAAAGGATGTGAGAATATTATAATAATCTATTCACCTCATCATTTGAACGTAGAGAAATTTATTTATATTATAAAAATTAATTTTGTGAATTAAGAGAACATAATTAAGATTATTATTTAAAGACTGTTTTATCTGTTTAGTTAGTTAGAGAATAAAATAAATAGGTGAATATAATTATAGCTATAAACTGTAACATAAATAAATAATGTTTTCTTTTTAGTAAGTTGAAAGTATCATTACATTTAGTATACGTACAGTTGCCGCTCACTCATTTTCTTCACTTTCACTACGAAAAATTAAGTTCAGATTTTTCTGTAAAGTTAGTTGAAGAATAAAATAAGTAAGTAAATTTAGCAAAATATAAAGAGCAATAAAAAGAAAAAACATTTTCATTTAGTTGAAGAAATAATTTCATTAAGTATACGCCCAATCGGCCACTCACTTCCATTTATCACTTCACTAAGAGAAATTCCTTTAAATTAAAAAAAATAACTTTTTTTAAAACTTTTTATTTATTATTTATTATTAAGAGTCTTTTCATAGTTTTTTTATATGTAGGCAGCAGAGTATTGAGTATACGCCCAGTTGTCGCTCATTGCTCGAAGTGATGCAACAGCTGCTGTCCAAGATGCTTGAATTACGCTCCGAATTAACATTTCAAAATGCCAGTTAACATTATTTAAATTGCAGATTTCTTATTGAATTTGTCGCTAAGCTGTTCGCATATAATTTATTTGATTTTATTCCAGCAACCGTAGTTTTTCCTTCACTTTTTTTTTGTACAATGTTCACTTTGTTTTTTATATGGTATTGTATATTTTTTGGCAATTGCATACAAAATGCTGCAAAGTAAAAACTGCATAAAATTGCAACATGTCGGCGTGGTTTTCTTGGCCTGTCAACATGCTTTTCCCAGCGACTGTCTCAGTCTCTTGTCAGCAATCCTAAGCAGCCAACAAATAAGAAAAAAAATAAGTTTTTTTTTTGACAGTGGCATTTGTCAGAAATGTCGTGCGTTTGTCAGCCACAAAACGCATCTCTCAGCAGTGGCAACAAGTGAGGTCCCTGCTCAATCATCGCCAGTCTGCCACTGCAAGTTGCAAGATTGAAGAACAAAGATCTAAGAGCCGCAAAATGAAAACATACAAAAATACAAGCAATACATCTTTGCAGCAAGTCATCTGGTTGGCACAGTGGGACAATCCACTTTCCAGAGTGGGGGCTGTGGGATTGCACAATATGTTTGGAAATAAAATACATGGGCATTTGCATAAAGGAAAAGTAAGCAACGTGTGACAGACAAACGAGCCTCTACACCTGACCAAATAAACCGGGAAACTAACTGAGTGACGCGACAGAGACACGCCTGACCGCCTGCCAACTAAACTGGCCAGCCTCCTTTTGGCCAAGTCAATAGCCATAGTTATTTGCGTTTTCGTTTTAATATTACTTTTTATCAACTTGTTGTTTTATTTCGTGCAAACAACAAACATATGCCCAAAGGCAGCTGGATGGACGACGTGCTAGTTGTTGTAGTATTGTAGTAGGTCTCGGGCTAGTAGCCAAATGATTTTTCCTAAACGTTTTCGAATTGACATTTTGACATTTTTACTGTTGGCCAAGAAAGTGGAGGCTGGATGTGGTGACTGCCGAGCGCAGGAGCTCCGCGTTGATGGAATGACACCAGATGGCTGCCAAAAATTATTATTTACATACTTGAAGCGTCAGTTGGCATATTAAAAACGATTTAAAAGTCAAGTTATAGAATAAATCATGGCTTAAAGTAGGCAAAGTAGACAGTAAAGAAATGAAATAAAAATAAAATATATAACTTAAAGTTAAATGTTCCAAATTGGTATAGGTATCACTCAACTTATTATAACTAATTTTTTTCAATAACAAAAAAAAAAAGAAAGGAAAATAAAACTAAACTCTTAATAGTACTTTCTGTTCAATCTCCTTTTTCTGAATATTGTAAAATATTCCATGAATTTTGTTTCAATTTGCCAAATAGAAACTGAAAGCTGAAACAATATTGTGATTGATACCAAAACTCCACACTTTTCTCAGCAAAGTGCAAGTGAAACTGCAAGTTCTGTGTGGAAAAGTGGCAGGAAAAACGAAATGGAAAATTGTGAAAAAACTTGGCAGCAACTTAGTTGGTGGCCTGCCATTTGCCACTGTCCAAATTAGCATTTTAAACACCTCTTACTTTGGCCAAAATGATACGTCCAGATGGAAAGCGAATCCGACTACGAATGCGAGTATCTCGATTTCGTTGGCTCCATTCCATGGCATATACATAAATACACCTCCAACTCATGCCTCGTTCTAAAGACTGCCAGTTGGAGATGCTGGCTGCATACTGCTGGCGGAGACTGTTGGCAGTTTCCCAGGCAGGTAACTTGGCGACGCGTGTGTGGCCTTTTATGGCTTCTTTGCCAGCAACATTTTGGCTATCAGCAGACAGCCAAATCCAAGTAGTAAGTGTGACTTGGCCTGACTTGGTTATATATATATATTTATATATATAAATGTTTGTGTGTGTGCATGGTGGTAGTCAATTTTTGGCTATTTCACTTATATGGCCAGTTGAAACTTTCAATTAACACACAGCGCATCCTCAGCTGCTGGCGGCCCAAAACGTTTTCACGCTCCATGACCAAGTTTGGGTTCATCAGTTGGCCAACGCAACAAACTGTACATTAATTGGCGGACGTGGACTGGGACCGAGTCTGGGGCGATACAAGATACAAACTGCCAATCTGGCTAATAGTTGTGTGGAGACTGGGGCAGGATTTGCGGCCAAAACGTTATTAACACCAAATTAATCAAAAAGCGTTTGACAGCTGAGTGATTTGTGCCCAGTTGGCCCCGCACTGTGGCGCCACAGTTTTGTTTGCAACATTTTTCTAATTATGTCGTTGCCGTCATAGTTATACTTATAGTCCAACTCAAGCTCGCAGTCACAGTCATAGTCATACTTGAAGGCATGGCCAACGCCCACTTGTCGGCTATTTTGTTTTTTTTTTAGCGATTTGTTTGCATTTTAGACACGAACTGGGGAGCTGGAGCATTTATGGCCAGCAGCCAATTGCCAAGATCCGAGAGCCAACAAACCGCTCGTTAGCCATGTCCAAGTCGAACTTGTCGGCACAACTCCTTTGATCTGCTGGCTAACAGTTTTCGGTCTTTAAACGCGTGCCGACGCCACAACTCTAGATCATTGCATTTAAAGTTTGGACTTCAGTTTTTGGAATTGCGACTTGGGCTTTTAGCTCTTTGTCTTTGGCACATTAGCAGGCGGCACGCCCATAAATCTTCAACGCCAAATTGAATCCGCTGACGGATAGGCTGTGCAGAAGTGGAGACTGTGGAGATTGGAGTATAGAGAGCGGAGAGTGGAGAGTTGGTTGTGGGTAGTCGAGAATGATGCATGTAATTAAAAAGCGTTGCTATAATTTGGCTTTAATTGGCTTGACGCTTTTGCGTGCTGCCGAGGAGACTCCAGTGGGCTGTGTGCCACATATTAAGCAAACATGAGCATAATAGCAATTTACACACACACACACACAAAGTATCTCTCTCACTCTCTATCTCTTTCTTATATTTTGTGTCTGTCTCTCTTACGTGCACATATGTTTAAACAGCGACGCAATTAACATGACATGCTGCTCACGTTGGCCTGATTGGGCTACGTCGATTGGATTAACCACAAAACGCAGTTGTCGCACAGTGGCAGCAGCAGCAGGTGAAAACAAGCAAACGGCAGACAGCTCAATAGTAGACCGACAGATACCCTGTAAGCTTCAAGAATTTCAATCAAATTACATCACATCGCAGTCAAATGTGTTGTATCTACAATAAATATTATCTTCAATTAATTACTTTTTATAATTTCTTATATTTATATTTTATTAATTTAAAAATTGTATTGTAATTTATTGATATTAATTTTTAATTACTTTTAATTTTATTTATATATTTTTAATTTGAAATAAGCTTCAAAATATTTTAAAATAAATAAATGAATATTGACGGTGATAATAAATTTAATAAATAAAGGTAATAGTCATACCTTACATTAAAAAATTTATTTTCACCGTCAATATTAATTTATTTATTTTCAAAATTTTATATTCTTAATAAATATTCTGTTATTCAATTTGTGCACAATGATTTTTAAATTTTTTTTATTTAATTTAAGATATGACCTTCTTAATAGTCAGTATTGCTTCAAGAATATTACAAACCAATTTACTTATTGCTCTATTCAAGTCTAATAAAATAAAAATTTGTTTATACTATCATTAATGTATTTATGATATTTCACAACTACTTCGTTGAAAAAAAGTAATTAATTAATTAATATTCATTTCTTGAATATTCAATTTCGATTTATATTTTAAAATTATTTAATTTTAATAGTTCAATTTGAAAAAAAAAATGTTGAAAAACAATTTCTTGCTTTAATAATAGTGATAAAAACAAATTGAATAATTGAACTAATTTTATAGTATGAAATGTTCATTTTGATATTATTATCATTATTATGTTATTTATTTCATAACTTTATATTGTTGTTAAACAAGTTGAAAAATAGTTACACATTATTAGATATCGTTTTATTACTGATATTAATTTGAATTAAATTTTCGCGCTTTAAATTAAAATCTTATTTAAATATAACTTGTATTTAAAAGCAAATTGATTAAATAATAATAAATATAATATACGATATTATTATCATTATTATAATATTTGTTATTTAAGAGCAAAATGAATAAATAATATGAAATTTAAAATTTGATATTATTGTCATTATTATATTATTTATTATTTAAAGCAAATTGATTAAATAATATTAAATATAATATATGACATTATTGTCATAATTATATTATTTATTATTAAAGAGCATATTTTTTAAATAATTTAATATCAAAAAAAATGATATTATTGTCAATATTATATTGTTTATTTCACAATTTTAAATCATCATTATAATCGAAATCTTACTTTGCAATCATGTTGTGCGTAGTGTATTGAGAATTATTTGCCAGCCACGTCTCTGGCAATGTGTGAGGAATATTGTGCGTGTCTCTTGCCTTGTGGCTTGTGGATATGGTTGGCCTGAGGTTACCAGAGAGGAAGAGGGTAGAGGGAGGAGGACATGTCGTGGAGTGTCCATAACTTAGTCAGTGCTTTAATTTTAATTATTGCGAGAGTGGCAGAGTGTCCGTGCCTCACGGGGCAAGCCATATGCGGGTCTGACTAATTTGCCTGCAACATGACACTGATGCCAGGAGTCGAGTAGGTTACCTGCAATGTGGCTCTGAAGCGCCTGATTAAGTCGAACACTTGCCCCACATGCTTAACACGTCCCACAGCCATCGGCTTGGCGTTAATTAAGCTGCTGGCATGGACTCCGAACTGAATTGGTGAGGACTAGTCTGGTGAGGGCATGGTTTGGTCATGTTCAGTGTTCGAGTGCTGAACATGGCTGGATATTTGCTGACCACGGCTGGTAATCTCCGCGGATTAATGCGAATGCGACACTTTTGCTGTTAACAGAAGTCATGTCTGTTGCCACAACCTGCAACTGGTAACAGTTGCCTTGTTAACAATATTTTCGAGTTGTATTGAACATGTGGCCAGAGGCCAAGTGCCTGCCAATCACACAGTGGACCAATTGGCCACTTAAACAGCTTCGTATATATTGATGTACATGCGCTCCTTGCCAGCGAAGCCTTCGACAGTGCCGGCCACATACTTGCCAATGCTTGCCAAACTGTGAGCCTGCAAAGGACATTTCGTTCATCAACTCGTCATAAATATTAGCATAACAAAGCAATTCTCACCCTGGCACGCTTAATGAGTTCATTCTGAGCTGTGGCCACGTTGTCCTTCTTGCCACTCCAGGACTTCAGAGCGGACATCTGTAGGGCTAGTCCGAAGGCATATGTTATGGCCCATGGTTTGCAAAGGGGCACATTGTTGGCGGCATTCAAAATTATCGAAGTTTCCTCCTCCGACAGTCCCCCAGACAAAAACAGAATACCTGCAAGGATTACTTTGTTATTATATGTATTAATGTGGTTGATATCCCGATACTTACCGGGCACAGCTGGAGGCACTGTGCGTCGCATGGCCAGAATGGTGCTCAACCCCATCTCAGTGGGCGTGTTGTTCTTGTTGCTGGTCTGGCCAGGAGTAACCAAATTGGGTCTGAGCAGTATACCCTCGAGGTAGACATGATGATCGCTCAGAGCCTTGAAAATGGCAGACAGAAATGCTTCGGTTACTTTCTGACAGCGATCCAAGTCATGATCGCCGAGCATAAGAACTTCAGCCTCAATTATAGGTACAAGATGCTGGGATTGGCATATGGCTGCATAACGGGCCAAGACATTCGCATTCTCCATGATGGCATGATACGAGGGTGTGGTCTTATCAATCTTGAGCACACAGCGCCACTTGGTGAACTCACAGCCATCCTTTTTGTACTGTGCACAGCGCAAGTGGAGATCATCCAATCCCTGGGTGGTGAACTCATCCATGGAGCAGAAAAGAGGCACCGCATTCTTGTCCACTTTAATGCCAGTGAGGATGCCCTTTTTACGCAACACCTCAGGGAAGGGAACCCCAGCATCCGTATGTTGGTAGAGTGTCTCGTGGAACATGAGAAATCCCGAGATATATTCCGATAGTTTGGGGTCTGTGGTGATCAACATTTGACGATAGAGACGACGATTCTCTTCGGTATTTTCAACGCCAATCGATTCAAAACGTTTTCCAATAGTTGCATTCGATTCATCCGCACAAATGATGCCTTTTCCAGGAGTCACAAGTAACTTGGCGATGCTGGACAATTCATCCTGCAGTTCCTTGTTGGGATAGAAAAAGAATGTAGTCATTCTAATAACTATAAATTTCTGTAACAAATTCCAAAATAATGTATATTATTTCTAAAAATATAAATTTGAGCAAAAATCACCAAAACAGACTGACGTTAAATTAAATGTGAGCTTAGTGCAAATTGTATTTATTGCCTTTGATAATTGACTTGTTATTTATTTAGATTTTACGAGTTCATTATTGGGCCATTGTAAATCTTATTGGACTTGTCTAGATATCATATACCCACAAAACAATTTATGTGTTTTATTGTTACCTGCAACCTTTGGCGTTTATCACTTCTTAATTGTTTGACCGCGTCTGGTCGCGGCTTAATGACATTCTAATTGGACTTTTAATTGCTTTCTTTGTTGTGGCAAGCAACCCCCCAACCTGCTGCTCCCCCCTCAGCAGACGCAGCTGAGGTCACGCAGGTTTCGGGGATAAAAAGTGAGAATGAAATTCTATAAATTTTGATAGCGTCAGATTGGAGGACACTCTCCTCTGGCCACTTGACACTGTGCGGCAGGATAAACTTGCCTCACATTAATTATATTTTGGCCGCAATAAGAGTTTCGAAATAGCGTTTTGGTTTGCTTCTTCCATTTTATGGCTTTCACACACATTTTATGGCTAAAGTTTTGTTAGCACAAATTATGCGCAGAAGCATTTGCTGCCAATCTATGGGAACAAGCTGCTGCTGCATAAACTTTATCATAAAAATTATAACCGAATATCGTCCGGCAATTTGCACTGCATAAATTGAATTAAAAATCCTAACAAAACTGAAAATCCGCTGAAAAATGACAAGTACTCAGAAAGAGGCACACACACAAAGCGAATTTTTTCTGTTCATTTTTTTTTTTGAAATTTTCCAATTATTTTGCAGTTGCTTGGAAAATATCATGCGTCGATAATTCTAATTGGCGTGGGAATCGAAGCAAGTGCGCTGTCTCTCTATACACTAACAATGACCATCACGATTATCTGATTCACTTGGTACAATATATGTAATTCTATAAATAAGCAAACTCGTTTAAAAAAACATATCAAAAATCTTTTTCATTTAATGGCTGTATTGTCTGCACTATATTTCTTTGATATTGTTTCTATATTTTTTTTTCGTTATTTTATTTTTTTTTGTGTAGAGCATTTTATCTTCGCTTAATGATAGCATCTCAATCTTTCAATCAGTTTTTGTTTCTTTTGGTTCAGAGCTGAATTCGTTAAACAGTTTGACTGCTTTAAAAGGATCGTTGGCGAGACACTTGCCTAATTTTGTGTAAATTATCGCACGAATTATGAGTCTCGAATTTGAAAAATTTTCCAAAAATAGGCAACGTCTGCGTCAGCGTCAGCCATCACAGCAACAACAAGATTAAGTTAGATAAATATCACAAAAAAAAGTAAAAATATAAAAGAAAAATAAAAAATATTTAAACAACTACAACTAAAATCCTCGTCTCAATTCGATTGGATGATGCTCACGGCTCTGTCTCGGTTACTATGATAGTTGTTGTATCGTTAATAAGGCTAAGACAAGGAGGGCAATATCGATACAGAGAGTCGAGTTGAGTTGGCCAATTAGGCCATGACACATTGCCAACTACTCGCACTGACCACATTGTATTTGGCCAATAAATCTACCGCAAATCTTCATAGCAAACTCGATGGCGGCTTCAAATGTCTTTGCACCTAATTGAGCTTGCTGCTCTGAGTCAGTTGCCACAACGTCGACGCAGCGTCAGCAGAGGCGGCGGTGGCAGTATCTGTGGCAAGAGCCACGACGGTAGTTGGTGGCAGCGACAGCAGTGTCAAAGTGGCTTAAAAATTATTAATTGATTATCTTTAAACGTTTTAATTGAAAAAGCGATGAAGTAATGCATGCAGAATACTTGGCGACTTGTAAATGCTCTTTCTGTTTGCAAGTTAAGAAAGGTAAATTTACAAAATTCAATAAATTGAATTCTTATATACAGAGGTCTGTACTAAATTCTTAATAAGAATAAACTAATGCCAAACCGCACAATTCGTTCGGATACAGAATTGAGAAGAGACCTGATAATGTAATTTTAATAATATAAAAAAAAAACACATTACAACTATAAATTTCATTTAATGGCATATTAACGTTAAAAAAATAGTAATAAATTTTATATTTAATAAGTAAATAAATAAGTAAAATGTTATTTCTTTCTACATATGATTTGAATGAATTCTAAGTAAAAGTAGAATTTATATATTATTATATATTATAACTATATATTTCAACATAAATATCAAACATCTGGCCTTATTAATGTTGAACTCGTAATTTTTAAATTTTTTTTAAATACACTTCTAATCTGAATAAGTGTCAATTTCGAATTATTATTTTAAGTTATCACAATTGCAGAGTAACTTGATGATTTTTTCTTAAAATAAAAATTTTAACAATTTTACTTTTCTTATTATTTTTAGTTCTATCTGAAATTCATTTCCAAATTAAATGCGTGCCACTTTCGTATTAGATACTTACCTTTAAATTTCCAATATCGCAGTGTAACTCGATGAACGGGGAATTGGCTTAACTCTCTCAACTGCAGTATCAAGTTGGCAAGTTTTTTTTTTTACTCTTGCAACTGTTAGAGCTTGTTTGGCCAATGATGCTGCTGGTCAACGTTTAGTCAGTCAGGCGTAATTATTGTTATTACCAAATTAAGTAGCCAATTTTTTTTGTGGCTCTTTATCAGTCGGTCCATCTGTCCTTCTCTCTCTCTCTCTCTGCCTGTGTCTCTGTCTGTGTCTCTCCTCGTCCATGAGTTCGTAATCCGACGAAGTGCGAGTATCATAAAAGTGGATGTCCGTCTGACTTACTCACGCTCTTGCTGCTTAGCAATTTTTTTACGATTTTGGTTTCCAATTTTGAGCACAAAGTTGTTTTGCCCAAAAATAATACTCAAACACACACAGACACATCAACACGGTAGCATAATTTTCAAGGAAAATCTCTTCATTTTTAATGTAGCTGGAAACCGGTCACATATGAGTCTAAGCAGCAAGAAAAAAATATTAAAAAAAAGAGAAAAAAAAATAACTATTGAGAGTGGTGAATTGTGGAGGAGGTAGTTGGGGGAGCTGTGCCGGCGACTGTGATTAAATCGAGCGCACATAATCATATTGAGCTTTTGGCGAGAGTTCACTTAGTTGGATGTCAATCGCAGACGAGGTCCACAGCGCAAATCTGGCCCCTGGAGGTGAGGCTGGCGCCCCTCACCGTCGTGTCAACAGCAGCAACAACAACAAACACAACAATAGCAACAACAACAAAAGAAGCAACCACGTTGCTGATCGTGCAGCGCCAGCGTCATGCAACATGACCATAACAATGGCTAAGCGCCACCATCTATGAATTAATCACGTTCATAATTTTGCGTCGTGTTGTGTGTTGTTCATAATTTTCCAAAAGCCAACTTTTTTTTATCTCTATTTTTCTTTGCATTTTGCTTAATTTGGCTTTAAAAGGATAAGACACAATCGGGCAAAAAAATAAAGCCAAATCTAGCCGATAAATCGCCAGAGATTGGACAGCCAAAGGGGATGACAGTTAACCAAAACTCATAACCATATTACATAATTACGAGAGTGTTTTGCCGTCTGTTTTTGTTTGTATTTTTTAAAATTTTTTTTTTTATTGTTTTTGCCATTGGTTTTTTGGGTGTTTGCGGTGGCATGTCTTGGCGCGAAAAGGCTTGTGTGTGGCCATGTTGTAACAAAGCATTGTTCATTGTGAAGCCACATGTGGTAATGTCGTATGTAGATGAGGTGTTCTTTTGTCTACGACAATTCCCTGATTGGATTAGTCATTATTCAATTGATTAACCTCGATAGGCACATAGTAGTAGTAATTGAAATTTCGTTAATATCTGCCGAGATATGTTTAAATTAACTCGTATCGTATATGCTGTTTTAATAAATATTTTAGACAAACAGATGAAAAGGAAGATAGGATATATAGAGAGTATGTTGCACGTGCGCATCGAATAAATTCACAGATTGCGAGGACATGTCAGGCACGTTGACACTGACAACGCCATTTTGTGAAATCTTCATTAAATCAACTTTCAGGCGGTTGCACAGGCTGAGGGCTGTGTGGGGTGGGGTGGGGTGGGGTGTTATTTGTGTATCTGCGTGTGTGGGAGTGTCTATATATTTTATGATGCCGCAGAAAATGTTTCTCCATCTTTGGTGCTCTTACTGCTTTTTTTTTTCTTATTCTTTTTTTTCATTAAAATTTACGCATTATCGCATAAATACTTATGTGTATGGGACGAGGCTATCCGCATGATGGGTGGGAGTGCGAAGGAGCAAGAGGTCCTGGCCCGGGACTTGCTCTATTGTGGAGTTTTGGCCAATTTTTGCCAATTAACAGAGCGGCAATCTCACGTACATCGGCCATGCGTTTGTCGTGTTTGCGGTAAGGATATGACAATGTCCTTGCCTGGCAAACTGCCTGCCTGCTTGGCAGAGTTTCAATTTCGCGCCGCTTTTTATGGGTTTACGGCCAGGAGCAGGAGCTGCAGCGGACTGGGGCAAATCCTCACAGCATCCCCTCCGTAAATGGGAATGCGTATCAGCAGTAGCAGTCGTTAAAATGCTTGTCATAATTCCGCTTATATGCCTGTGACATTTAGCTGGCGATGCCGATGGAGATGAGGATGAGGATGGGAATGGCGATGGCCATTCCTGATTCGCATCGAGGCGCACTGGAGCACAACATTTATGGGGTGATACCGAATATCGTATAGGATGTTCAGGGGGGGGGGAGGAGGGGTGGCGTGTGGCATACCAACCCCCACCCCATTGGCAATTATTTTAAACTGTATGGAGTGTCTGTAAACAAAATGGCAGCAACACTTATCTACAGTGCATTCGAGGCTAAGGAATGTGCATTAAAAAAAAATGTCAAAGTCAATTTCGAAATTATTTTCAGTTTGGTTTCTGGCAGTAAATAGTATTTATGAATTATGTTAAAATTTTATGAAGATAATAAATGAAAAATGTGCATTTATAGCCAAATAAATGCATAAAAAATCCGAAAAAAAAGATTATTTTGTAATTAGGTTCAATTTCATATATTTTCAATGCATTATTTTCAATATATAGATTTTTAGTTGTTTGCGACCACTGTGCGCTTCGTTTCTGCTGAATTCTTCAGAAATAAGCCGCTTGGTCCGCATATTTCAATTTATACTTCACACTCGGTAATTTTCTTTGTTTGAATTTGCTTGGGCGTACGGTGCGTATGCGTGTTCTGCAATGGTATGTAAATACATTTGCATGCCCTCGCACTCCCTCTCTCTCTCTCTCCCTTTGTTTTATTTTTTGTCTCTGTCCTTTGGTATTTTTTAGTCTTTTTGGTTGGCATGCCAAATATTTGCGCGGCTGTGAGCCATAACCTTGTCAGCCAAGCGAAGTCAAGACACTCAACAGCTGCCACTTATTGTCAATTGACGTTGGCGTTACTGTCGCTGTTGCAGTCGCAGTCGCAGTCAACGTTGGCTGCGCTGTTAACGCCTACACTTTGGCCTGGCGCACGTTTCCAGTTCGATTTACAGTCAATGAATGTGCTCGTAAGTTGTGCAACACTTTTTTGCACTTGCATTTGGCTTTGACTTTTTAATTTGCATTTCGTGTTGGCGAACCACCCACGTGGTCTGCATCAACTGCCACCTTCTCTCTCGGCTGCTGCAGTTACTCCAGCCAGCTGATTCAGCAGTTTCCCATTCATTCATTCATTCATAAAGTGAGAACATGCCGGCGAAAAGTTGCTCAGGTGTTGACTCTGTCTTTGCCGTATTTGGTTGGCTAACAAGAAGTGCCACTGAAGCCAAATCGAAGTTATTTTTTGGCTAAAGTTCAAGTCAAAGTCGAAGTTACGTGCAACTTCCGCTCCATACTCTTTCCTTACTTTGTTCTCTCTACTGTCTTACGCCCCATCGATGAACAACTGTAGGCAAATTCAATTGGGCGTTGCCAAAATCTATTTGGTTAATTACATGGCCAAGCACTTTTGTTAAGCGACAAAACATTTATCAACGCTTGTGTCTTGTGCTTGCTTTTATTGCTTGTTAATTGCCCAGGTGAACACAAATGCAGTGCATGGGCGAAAGTACCACCACCCGCCCAGTGACACGCCCATGCTATGCATCTGCACAGCCATGCCCACATCCAGGCGGAGAAAGAGAAAGGAAGAGGGACTGTGTCTGCTGCTGTTGCCTTTACGGCAATTGTAATCCGAGTGGAAGCACTTGGTGGTCAGGAAATGCCTCTAAGGGCCAAATGCAGCTAGAGATGGCACAAGGTGACAAGAACTGCACTTCGATTTAAAATGGAAATAAAAAATTAATTTAATGAAAATAATTAGAAAAATAATAACAATAATAATAATAATAATAATAATAACAATAATAATAATAATAATAATAATAATAATAATAATAATAATAATAATAATAATAATAATAATAATAATAATAATAATAATAATAATAATAATAATAATAATAATAATAATAATAATAATAATAATAATAATAATAATAATAATAATAATAATAATAATAATAATAATAATAATAATAATAATAATAATAATAATAATAATAATAATAATAATAATAATAATAATAATAATAATAATAATAATAATAATAATAATAATAATAATAATAATAATAATAATAATAATAATAATAATAATAATAATAATAATAATAATAATAATAATAATAATAATAATAATAATAATAATAATAATAATAATAATAATAATAATAATAATAATAATAATAATAATAATAATAATAATAATAATAATAATAATAATAATAATAATAATAATAATAATAATAATAATAATAATAATAATAATCAAAATAATAATTTGATTCCCCCATCAAATATATAAATAGTTCGATATTTTTCAACTATCGCTCACGCGTTTCTCACGCTCTCATCTCTAGTGCAAATATTTGCCGACTGACACTGTTATTACCTGCCCAGAGGCAACTGCTCCAGGTATAAGCTGGGGGCGTGGCAAAATTCGTTGTAAGCACAACACATTGCACATTTCTGTGCTCTGCCAGTGGCCCCAAAATGGTGACAAATAGCTCCAAAGTCCTCAAATGTGTGCGTCTATATGTGTGCTTATCTGTGTGTATGTGGCTGAGTATGTGTGTGTATGTAGTCAAGGACACATTGGCAGTTGTATCTAAGGATGTGAGAGTGAGAAAGGGAGATAGTGTTGGTTTGCATTTTGTGCGTTATGAGATTTATGTTCCTTGACAGGATGCTCTTGATTAATTGAACTTTAATGAAAAGATTTATGTGCCTGCAATATTAAAAATCTACCCCAGAGATCCAAAGTGCTAATTGCTTTAATTACTTTCTGTCAGAACACATTTCGAGCAGATGAGACCAGAATCATTGATATTGAAAATCGCGTCGAAAATTTCGAATTAGTTGAAATTAATTGAAATTTTGTAGACTCCAGCTTTCGTTGAGGTCTCTTCTATACTGAATACCAAGTCGATTGGCTTGTCGTAAATAATTCCTTGGTCTATCGATCATAAAACACTTGAGCATCGTGACTGCAACTAATCCTCATCAATTATGCACAACGCAGCCTTCAAATGCACCATAATTCATTGAATATATGTATATAATCTGAACATGTGAATGGGGCAATTCTATAACTCATCATACTTTCAATATGCGTTTGCTCTACATTTAACAATGATTTGGGATCTAGAGAGGGGCAGGGATGAATCTTTAGTTGAAAATAAAAAATAAAAAAATATTCAACTAATTGATATTCCTGAATGATAATCATGGAAATTTATGCTACAATATGTAAAAGAAATATATAGTATTTCTTTGGACGGCGTCATCCTCATTGTTTCTTCAACAAATTGCAATTGCAGCAGTTTCTGCATATTAATTTCTATAGCGTTCGCTGACGACAACATGAGTAGTTGCTGCTGTTGTTGCAGTGGCACGAGTCTGCTTCTGGCTGTGGCAACCACTTGAGAGCCACCAACGACAACTGCAACAATGCACTTTCAAATGATAATTGTTACAACTTTTATCGCTGATATTGCCAGCAACTGTTGCCGCTGGAGGCTAAGTTGCCGCTGCTGCTGCCGCTGGCGTTGCATGTTGGCGTTGCAAGTTGGCGTTGCAAGTTGCCATCGGTTTTCTGCAGTTGTTATTGTTATGATTATTGCATTGTTATTGGCCTTTTATTGCATCTGCCTTGCAGAGGTGGTATTTGTTAGTTGTCTTGCTCTGCTTCAAATCTGTTTAACTCTTTAAACTAAACTCGGTCTCTAACTTCTACTCCTGATCCTTCTCCTGACATGCAAACTAGTTGCTCACACTCTCTGCTGTTCCTCCGCATTATGAGGATGCCATCCTCATGCTCCTCGTTGGATGTTGTTGGCAATTGTTTACGTGCTGTTGACAACGGGCCCTACAAATGTTCATCATAGATTTTGTTTGCCATTTGGTTTTGCTTTCTAGTTGTTCTCTCTCTCTCTTTGGGTTACGTGTGTTTGTTGCATGTTCTATATTTTTATTGTACCATTTGTTTGTTGTTCATCGAAGTTCGAGCGACATTGTTGCAATTTTGTCAGCGCATGTTGAAACACAAACAACAACACCATGTTGTTTGCTCAAAGCGTGCCTACATAGATGGCGGGGGCGGGGTGGAGGTGGGTGTGGTGTGTTGTGGTTAGCGGGAGTTTGGGGCATTGCATGAGGCTGCCGAGTGCCAGGGGGCATGGCCCTATCCACACAGTCCGACAGTGCCACCTCCAACCCAGTTGTTTATACAACGACCAAACGTGGCACTTGAACACGATTTTTGTTGTTTATTTCATTTCATTTGTGTCTTTTTTTATATTTAATATATATTTTTTACTGTTTGTGTTTGTTGTGTTTTCTTTTTTCGATGCATAGATATATTTTTTGTTTGGCTTTTGTTTTTGTTGGTTGTCATTTTATTTGGACACGTTTATTGTTTGTGGCTTCATATTATATTTGGTCATTCATGTTTCACCTATATCATTTTGATTTTTTATTGATTTTCGATTTCGTTTATTGCGGCTGCCCCCTTTTTTGGGGGTTCATTGGGTTTGCATTGCCCAAAATGAAATGAAATTCATTTATTACTTTGAGATAAAATGTTTGCACATTATGTGAGTTCAACTTCGGGGGCCAAACATTTATTCTAATACCAATGGCCAAAGGCTAGGATTTTCAATAAAAACTTAAAAGTTTTTTAATATCTGGGGGAATTATGTAAGGCGGTCATGTCCACATTGATATTTATTGTTATTATTATTATTATTGTTGAAAATAAGAATTTAACTCTCTGCATATCATTTTTAATATATTATAATATTCATATAATTTTCATATTTTCGAAATAAAATTTATATAAAAATCTTTGGCCATAAACAATTTGATTTGCTTACTAAGTGTAAATAATATCATTAAATATCTTCGCATCTTGATTTCCTGTACATGGCGTTTAGATGATGCCAACTAATTGACACTTAACATAAGTTGGAGTATTTTCAACTTAATTGTGTGTCGACATCAACAACAGCAATTGGACAGTGGAACCCTCTATGATACTTTTCTTTCCCCCCCCACCACCTAAGCAATCACATGTTTGTATTTAAATTGCCATGTCGTTTATTTTTCTCATATTGCAGTCAGAGTTGTTGTACTCGTTGTGTTGTTGTTGTTGTTGTTATTGTCAGTGTGTCTGTTGCTGGTATTGCGTTTGACATTTTATCGATACACCTGCAACTTAATTTCTGGTATGGGCACGGAGTACGCACTGTTAGCTGCATGCCACATTAAAATAAACAAAATAAAGTAAGACCATTAAAATTGAGTCAGACCGACTATGGGATGCCCTGCGCCCGTGTCCCAAAAAAACAGTGCACACTCGAATATATTTCAGAATTAAAAGAATTTAAAAATTAATAAGTGTTAAAAGTCGAAATATCTATTAAGAGATATACAATTATAAAAATATCAAAGATTGCCCTGAATTTTTAGATTGACTCCATAATCTTTTCCGAAAACAATCAGTCTTTGAATGCAGTTTTTAAGTGTTGGTCAAAACTAAGAAAAAAAGACATCAAACTTAAAAATCGGTTAAGATTTGAGAAAGTTATGACAGATCGAAGGTTAGGAATACCCGAAATACCCCTATATGGCTCTAAACCCAGGGCTTGTACAGAGGTCCAAAAATGATTTACTGAATTTGAACAATCTTTGAATGCAGCTTTTTAGTGTTGGTCAAAACTAAGAAAAATAGACATCAAACTTGAAAATCCGTTGAGATTTGATAGAGTTATGGGATATCGAAGGTGAGGAAATCGAAAATTCCACTATATGGACTTAGGACCCAGGGCTTGTACAGGGGTCCAAAAATGATGGTCGGAATTTGAACAATCTTTGAATACAGTTTTTAAGTGTTGGTCAAAACTAAGAAAAAAGACATTAAACTTAAAAATCGGTTAAGATTTGAGAAAGTAATGGCAGATCGAAGGTTAGGAATACCTGAAATGCCGCTATATGGATCTAAAACCATTGATTGTACAGGGGTCCAAAAATGATGGTCGGAATTTGAACAATTTTTGAATGCAGTCTTTTAGTGTTGGTCAAAACTAAGAAAAAAAGACATCAAACTTGAAAATCCGTTGAGATTTGATGGAGTTATGGGATATCGAAGGTGAGGAATTCGAAAATTCCACTATATGGACTTAAGACCCAGGGCTTGTACAGGGGTCCAAAAATGAAAGTCGGAATTTGAACAATCTTTGAATACAGTTTTTAAGTGTTGGTCAAAACTAAGAAAAGAAGACATCAAACTTAAAAATCGGTTAAAATTTGAGAAAGTTATGACAGATCGAAGGTAAGGAATACCCGAAATGCCCCTATGTGGTTCTAAACCCAGAGCTAGTACAGGGGTTCAAAAATCATGGCCGGAATTTGAACAATCTTTGAATGCAGTTTTTTAGTGTTGGTCAAAACTAAGAAAAAATGACATTAAACTTAAAAATCGGTTAAGATTTGAGAAAGTTATGGCAGATCGAAGGTTAGGAATACCTGAAATGCCCCTATATGGTTCTAAACACAGGGCTTGTACAGGGGTCCAAAAATGATGGTCGGAATTTGAACAATCTTTGAATACAGTTTTTAAGTGTTGGTCAAAACTAAGAAAAAAGACATTAAACTTAAAAATCGGTTAAGATTTGAGAAAGTTATGGCAGATCGAAGGTTAGGAATACCTGAAATGCCGCTATATGGATCTAAAACCATTGATTGTACAGGGGTCCAAAAATGATTTACTGAATTTGAACAATCTTTGAATGCAGCTTTTTAGTGTTGGTCAAAACTAAGAAAAAAAGACATCAAACTTGAAAATCCGTTGAGATTTGATGGAGTTATGGGATATCGAAGGTGAGGAATTCGAAAATTCCACTATATGGACTTAAGACCCAGGGCTTGTACAGGGGTCCAAAAATGAAAGTCGGAATTTGAACAATCTTTGAATACAGTTTTTAAGTGTTGGTCAAAACTAAGAAAAGAAGACATCAAACTTAAAAATCGGTTAAAATTTGAGAAAGTTATGACAGATCGAAGGTAAGGAATACCCGAAATGCCCCTATGTGGTTCTAAACCCAGAGCTAGTACAGGGGTTCAAAAATCATGGCCGGAATTTGAACAATCTTTGAATGCAGTTTTTTAGTGTTGGTCAAAACTAAGAAAAAAAGACATTAAACTTAAAAATCGGTTGAGATTTGATAGAGTTATGGGATATCGAAGGTGAGGAAATCGAAAATTCCACTATATGGACTTAGGACCCAGGGCTTGTACAGGGGTCCAAAAATGATGGTCGGAATTTGAACAATCTTTGAATGCAGTTTTTAAGTGCTGGTCAAAACTAAGAAAAGAAGACATCAAACTTAAAAATCGGTTAAGATTTGAGAAAGTTATGGCAGATCGAAGGTTAGGAATACCTGAAATGCCCCTATATGGTTCTAAACACAGGGCTTGTACGGGGGTCCAAAAATGATGGTCTAAATTTGAACAATTTTTGAATGCAGTTTTTTAGTATTGGTCAAAACTAAGAAAAATAGACATCAAACTTGAAAATTCGTTGAGATTTGATACAGTTATGGGATATCGAAGGTGAGGAATTCGAAAATTCCACTATATGGACTTAGGACCCAGGGCTTGTACAGGGGTCCAAAAATGATGGTCGGAATTTGAACAATCTTTGAATGCAGTTTTTAAGTGTTGGTCAAAACTAAGAAAAAATGACATTAAACTTAAAAATCGGTTAAGATTTGAGAAAGTTATGGCAGATCGAAGGTTAGGAATACCTGAAATGCCCCTATATGGTTCTAAACACAGGGCTTGTACAGGGGTCCAAAAATGATGGTCGGAATTTGAACAATTTTTGAATGCAGTTTTTTAGTATTGGTCAAAACTAAGAAAAATAGACATCAAACTTGAAAATTCGTTGAGATTTGATAGAGTTATGGGATATCGAAGGTTAGGAATTCGAAAATTCTACTATGTGGACTTAGGACCCAGGGCTTGTACAGGGGTCCAAAAATGATGGTCGGAATTTGAACAATCTTTGAATGCAGTTTTTAAGTGTTGGTCAAAACTAAGAAAAGAAGACATCAAACTTAAAAATCGGTTGAGACAAAGTTATGTCAGATCGAAAGTTAGGAAGCCTTTATATTTGGCCAAGACTTCTGGAGGGGCTTCCAAGGACTTCCAAGGCTAATAAGCCTTTTAAATTCCAAAGATTCACTGATAATTCTCGTACTTTGCTCGTTTTGATCAACATCGGAATCACCAACAAATAGAACAGCAATAAAATAAAGTACAGACTAGTATAGCAAGTAGAAGATTTTCAATAAACTTTTGAAGAAATTTACTACATATATCCGAAATTAGAATAAGATTGAAAGTATTTTTGTTTATTCTACAAATATTAATAATACATTTTATTTTAATTTTTTTTTTATAAGTTTATTATGTATAAACTAGGGTATATTGAAGTGCGGTCAGCAATTGTTTAAAGAATTTATTTATTGTTATGCTTCATTTAATGCATCAACAAAGGCAATCAATCGAATGGCGAAAGCTCCTCAAATTGTTACAGTAACAAAGTTTATTTGTTTATTTATTATTATTTCATAAATGTATTGTTCGTTTCTCTAACAATCAACTTTTGCGCTTTTCTCTCTTTTCTTTGTGACGTTTTTAAGTAACTGTTGAACAATTTTATTGCAATCAAATTTAGATTGAATATTCATTTTTAGCACTTTAATAAATTAAACTGTACTCCTTTTTTGATTAATTAACTACACATTTTTGTACTTTAAAAAAATTATGAAGACATTTTTAACTAAAATAAAAAAGTCAGCATCTACATATATAAAATTTTGGCGTAGTAAGAATATTTTAACTGATTTCTAAAATAAGTACAGGGTATTTAGTAGACCACATCTTATGTGTGGCTGGACTTTGATTACGTAAACAATTTTTCTGCATGTCTGGTTGCATAAATAATTGAAATGCTTGCATTAGTGTTGCATGAACTTTTCGCATGTGGAAGTGTTCCTGTCCAGTTGTGGCAAGGGCAAGTCCAGTGTTGATAAGTGTGGGCGGCGTTTGAAATTTCAATAAGCACTCTAATTGTTTTTAAGTGTTTCTTTTTTTTCACAGTGCAAATGAGTCGTAATTGCATAATTCTAATTTAGCGTCAAGTTTAAAGTACCAATAACATGGGCTGTGCATTTTGTGCACGTTGGCATCAGAGTTGCCACCACTCAAAGGAATTTTTGTATATGCCAGTGTTAGAAAATATAACTATGGTGGTAGAGTTACCACCAAATAATTGCAGGCAGCCCAGTTAAATTAAAAAGCCCTTTGAAACTGGTGGCAAAAGGAAAATATATGTTAAATTTTGAAAATAAATAAATATTTAAATTTATTGTTATAATTGAAATACAAACATTTAAACAACTCTTTTTTAAATTTGTTTAAGAGAACTATCAACTGTTCTTGTTAAGTTACCCATTTGATTTCTGACACTTTTGTCGCCTGTTAGCTGACCTAGAGTGCAGGCAGGTCAACAAGGTTCAGAGTGAGAGTAAAATGGATAGCATGTTACATAACTAGAGAGGCATTTTCTACCTTGTTTCGTGCTAAGTAGATTCTCGTATAAAAGTATGCAACACAGTAGCAACCGTCAACAGTTTTCAGTTAATTCGAAGCCATGGCAAATGAATTTATTGAGGAACCTGATGCTGCTGCTGGAAGAAGAAAATTCTGGCGATTTGTGGCGTATCTCAGGGAATACGGTGAGAATTGCAGTATAGTGGGATTCGCTTACATTGCCAATCGCAAGTAAGTTATGATAAATTTTATATTTAATTAAACATTTATTCGCATTTGATTCAATCTATACAAGGTTGCACTTCACGGAGCGCATTTTTTGGCTGATCTGCGTACTGTGCGCTCTCTTCGGGGTATATTATCTGACTCGAGTTTATCAAGATGATTATCGGACACGGGCTGTGAGTATAATATATGAAAATATTCCGCCCTTAGAGCCGGTCGAATTTCCTTCACTGAGTGTTTGTCGTATTGCCCCAAAAGTGGATTTTGGCAAAGCTTTTGACGAATATGTTAGGAGGTATAGTATAAGATAATTGAAGTTAAATTTTTCAGGACTGCCCTGAATTCCGAATCCGAGTGAATCTGACGGTTTAGGCATTAGCAAAACCGCATGTTTCGTGCGAATTCAGAATTGAGAACATTTCTGTATATAACATAAATTTCATTTGTTTCTAATGTAGTCTAAGCAAAACCGGTGACTTTTTTGAGTACTCCCGTTTTGTGAACATCATAGTGCATCCGAACGCGTATAGTCCAAAATTATGGAATGATAATTGCAAGAAATTTGCGAATTGTGAGGAATGTGGCAAGTGCCCCGCCGATAATTATCGTGAAATTGCTTGGAATGTAAGTGAATTCGTTAACCTTTCTTTATAAGATATTTAATTGGGATTTAAGTTGACCTTACCATGTTCAATTGCATTTAACGAGTGTCGTTTCGGAGACCGAACTTTTGATTGTTGCAAGCATTTCCTGCCCCTTGTGACGCCATTGGGAATTTGTTTCATGCTCAACTCACTGCAAAATAACAGTCCTGATCTGGACACTTGGCTACCCAATGAAGTGTATCAAAACAATCGCACAGAAATATTCCTGAACTTAAACATAGCTGCCCAGATCAATGTACTGGGACCAGAGGATATTCCAACATTAGCTCTGCCATATGTTGGAATACAAATCAAACAGGGTGCTCATAAAATCCTAAAGATTCAGAAGGAAGATTTGACCAATGACGATGAAATCAGAGACATTGCCGTATCAGCAAGAGAGTGCTACTTTCCAGATGAAGTTCCCGCTTGGAGTGCGTTCAGATCCTACAGCTTCACTGTCTGCGTCACTGACTGCATCCGGATGGCTCAGGTGAAGGCATGTAATTGTTCGACCTTCAACTTTGACCCCTATCATATTAAGGATCAACGCGATTGTGACTATGAGGGCATGGTATGCCTTGAGAAGCATAGTGTACTGAAGCCAAATATTGGCAATATTGTCAAATTCGATGATCCCAAAAGCCGCTGTAATTGCCTGCCATCCTGTATTGAGGATAATACTCTAGATATCTACAGCTATTCATATGAGTTCTGTTTGAATGAATTTCTATTTTTTTTAAATTTAATTCATGATATACTCTTTACTTTTCAGATCTGATACTGATAAATCCGCAAATCTCACAGTGTCCTTTGTATCGTATCCCTCCTATCAGTTCCATCGCCTCGCACTGCGAACCAGTCTGGATGTTGTTGTTTCCATTGGTGGTATTCTCGGACTCTTCCTCGGGGCCAGCATCCTTAGTGCCGTTGAGTTCGTATATTTCTTTACGATCCGAGCTGCGAATACTGCATTGAGAAGAACAAATTCAGCACGAAAGGAATACTAAGTAAATTTATAGAATATATTTACATTATTTATTGCACACAATACTTTCCAGCTTGATTGTTAAGAAATTATTAATAAAATTATTTTACTGGACTTCAGCCCTATTTTCTTAAACTATTTAAAATTAAATTGCTGATTTCATATGTAACAGAATCTTAAAATTGACTGCAATGCGTATTAAAAATGCAGGCCTGTCCTGCTTTTGTACCAAGGATGTGCATAAAATTGGACAAATGTGAAGCCCAAATCAATTACATATACAAATTTCAGAGTCAGTCAGAGTCAAGTCTCGTCCTCGTCCTTCCAATGCGCAGCCTGCAGACTTCATTCGAATTTCATTTGCTCTGCTTGGCACTGGTTTAAGTATGTTAAGGATTCAAGAATGGATGATCACATTAAATTTTATAGATTTTTTAACCTTTAAGTAAAGAATGGCTAATTATTTATATAAGATTTGTTTCTATTGGTTTAATTGCTTCAACTGCTAATGGAAGCACTCAGCAAAATACACTCCCACAATGGAAAATGTGTCGATTTAGTTAGATTTTAGTTAGATAATTTTGGTGTTTGGCATTGTCCAGCAATTGTCAGCCATGTTTTTGCTTTTAGCTAGACTAATTATTTAATTCAGGTCAGACTTCGAGTATTCCCTCCGTTCATATGACACTCAAAAATCCTTTAGTAAATAATTGAATTAACAGCATTTTGTTCAAAGCAGCAATTTTGTCACGTTTCACGCAAGATTCTTTTTTCATATTATTTAAAATCTCAACACAGCAAATAGATTGAGGTTCAATTTAGTTTTCAATGGCATTTTAAAGTGAAAACATTATTAAAAAATTACAACGATGGCAAATGAATTGCGAATGAGAAGATTTATCGAATATCTAAGAGAATACTGCACCAACTGTAGTATAGTCGGATTCGCATATATCGCCAATCGAAGGTAAGTTTCATGGGTACAATCTGAATAATCAAGAGCAATCAAATGACTCTTGAAATACAGGTTGCATATATCTGAACGGATATTTTGGATGATTTGCGTAGTTGGCTGTGGTTGGGGTCTTTATGAAATGATCATCGGTTATCAGAGTGACTATAGGACCAGGGCTGTCAGCGTTAACTATGAAAGTGTGTCTCCTTTTCAACCTATACAGTTTCCCTCAATAAGCGTCTGTCCATTGTCATTTTCTTCGGATGCACAGCTGGCAAAATATTTTGTATGGTTTGCAGATAAAGAATTTAAAAATGCTTCAGAAGAAGCTTACAATCATGTGACAAGAATGGTTGAGTTTTTATTATTTCCAATACGTCATGCGGCGGATATAATGGAGAAAGTGTGTGAGGTACTAGATAATTGTGAGAATTGTCTGATGTGTCCCCAAAATAATTATCGAAGGATCACTTCCACGGTAAACGTATCCTACAAATTATTTGATTGATTAATTATTTATAATTAAATTTATTTTTCTCAATTAGACAGCTTGCATATAATTGCACCGATTTATTCGATGAATGCAGTCTTTTTGGAAAAGTATTCGATTGTTGCCATCATTTTCTTCCCATGGTGACTCCTAACGGTTACTGTTTTCTACTCAATTCCCTACAAAATAATGATCCGAACTCCGGACATTGGTTACACTCAACTTTATATCGTGATGAAAAGGCGGAGATGAAATTAAATCTGAAAAAACGGGTCCGTGTGGACATACTCGATAAGGTGGGTCTTCCGTTGCCTGGTTGGGAATATGTATCTTTTAAAGCCCACACTGGGAGAGAAACAAATTTTAAGTTTAATAAAGAGGAAACGGTTAATGATCCAGATATTAGAGATATCAAACCCAAAGCCAGAGATTGTTTTTTTCCTGATGAAGCCACAACATTGACTCTATTCAAGGCATACGGTTTTAATGCTTGTATATCTGAATGCTTTGCCAGATATCAAATGAAATTATGCAACTGCTCGTATTATCAGTACAATCCGTTTTTGAATGCTGATTTCCCGGACTGTGATTACAATGGATATGTTTGCATTGAAAAGAATAGATTTGTAATTGATGATATGAATACTATTTTGAATAACAAATTGATCGAATGCGAATGCCCCCCATCCTGCATCGAGTCCGACATCAAGAGAGCCTATATTTTTACCAAACAGTATGAAAAATTCTCATTACAAATTGAAAGTATTTATTTTAAAAACTCATTTTTTAGAGTTCAGAAGTCGCCATTCGCGAATATCAGCATATCCTTCACAATGTGGCCCACACATCGCTTTCGTCGAATTGCCCTTCGAACACCACTGGATGCTGTTGTCTCCATTGGAGGCCTCTTAGGGCTCTTCATAGGCGCGAGTCTTTTAAGTATCTTGGAAGCTTTCTATTATTTCTCAATTCGAGCAATAAATATTATGTATTTAAGGTATAGAAACACAGCCTAACTAATAGCTTAGGTCTATTATATCATAAAAATATCTATGAAACTTATTTATGTTAATATCACAATTTGGATTTTCAGAATGGATATATGTATTGGATTTATTATAATTTCACACAATGTATGCAAGAAAAAATGCTGAAAATTCTTATGAAATATTTGTGGTCTATTTTAAAATAGCGTCATTTAATAAATTCTTTTTTTTTAACTCACAAATTTTATTGTCTTTATTATATCCAATAAAGAAAGAAATATATTATAGAGCTTGATAATTATTCAACATCATTCATTCCAGATTATTCACAAAATGAAGTTGGCAAATGACAGATCACGGACATAAGTAACTCAATTACCGAATATGATGTTCAATTGCACAAAATTTTTATAATTTTTTTTTGTATTCTTACCTTACTCAAACATTTAATTCCTTCTAATCTTTTTTCTTGACCTTTTGTCGCGTATGTCGACCCTTAAACATATTAATTATGCACTTCAGTTTGAAGGTGTTGCTATATTTATGCCGGAAATCTCTCGTCTTTGCGCCATACGCAGAGAAAGTGTTTTGAAAAGGGCACCAATAAATAATTACAGAGAGGAGTTTGGGAAGCGAGAATTGGAGAAACTACAATTGAGGTCCAGCCACTTTTTAGGAATCGGGCTGTCAACTTTGTAAAGTTGTTTTGCCCTTGTTGTGCTTGTCTGCCCCTATCATTTATCAAGCTCAGCGAGAAAAAACGAAAGGGAAAGGGAAGACAGAGAGAGAGAGAGAGAGAGAGATGGAGAGAGAGAGAGAGTGTGAAAACATTTTTGTCATGTTAAACTGTCAGAGAGCGCATTTAGTCATTACTTATATTTTTGCCAGCTTTGTAGTAGAGCAAAACCCGCCGCGTTGTCCGGCAGTCGTTCTCCAGTCTGTCTCTGTCAGTCAACTTGGCTTGTCATACACATGCAAATGCAGCTGACACAACACATTCACAAGCACACACACACACCTACGCACACACACACACGCGCCTACAAGCTGTGAAAATGTAATTAAAAGTTGGCAGTGCAAGTTTTGCGGTTGAGTTTCGCTTTCGCTTTCGTTTTCATGTTCATTTCCGCTTCCGTTTCGGCCATTAGCGTAGCGCTTAAAAGTATGCAACACATTAATGAAACATCCCGCCATTTATCAAACTCGGACAGGCGTCGCAAAAATGTTAATTATTTTGTTTCATTGCCTGACAGCAAGAAAAAAAATGGCAAATAAAATAAATGTAACATATACCAAAATATAATACTACTTGGGCTGCGATTTCGTTGACATTGAAATATGGAGCGCTGTAGGACACCAGGTTGTACTAGTCCTGCCTGCCAACAACTATTAATTATTCAATAATCACAATTCGAGTAATATTATTTCAGATTCAATGGCCACTTAAAGTGTTGCTTGCACAACTAAATTTGCAGTGAGGCTGGGCAAGTCTGAAATCGAGAAATTAAGACGAAGCAACAGCGATTGTAATTGCATTTGCCAAAGGGAGCCCAGGGAATATGAAGAAGACGAGGTTGCACTGAAAGATGAAGTACAAGGGAAATGTAAATGGCAATGGGAAAAGGAAACTATTTTTCAATTACCTTTTTTGCACGCACGTTTGCCTAACCTTTTACCCTAAGATTGGATATCTCACAGCCAAATGAATGCATTTCAATACTCTGCCAATACGATGCTAACTTTCGATAGAGAATTGATATGATATTTAGATAAAGACTATGTATTTGATAAGTAGCTCATTCGATACTTTCTGTTATCGTTTATCTATTTAGATAAACATTGAAAGGGAATCAAAATTTCGACTTAAATCGCATTTCTTAAGTCATGGCATTTTTCAATTCCGTTTTACTCCCACTTCAATGCATGACTGTTGCAATACCTTCAAATACACACACACATACACAGTATGTTTGTGTTTTGTGCGTTATACGGTTTGGTATACTAAGTGTATGTAGTTAGCAGTTTTTCAATCAACTGGCAACACATACAGTTATAGAGAGAGGGAGACAGAGATAGATAGTAGTGGAAAGCACAGTTTGTGTTAACAATTGCCTTTTGCAGCACTCTTTTAAATTTCCTTTAAGCGGAAATCTATTTAAATTGAATTCTTTTCTTTCGTCTGGCAATTCATGCTGAGGAGATGCATTCTTCGATGGGTCTTCTGCTGCTGCTGCCGCCGCTGCTGCTGCAGTGTGGAAAGTTTTCACAGCACAGCACACTTTACGCATTGGGAATTATATTAAATCCTTGGCTGGCATTTCCATTTCAATGGATAATCATTATGAGTGCAACTACAGAAGGCACTAGCTGATGTCCTTGTTATTGCTGTTGCTGTTGCTCCTGCTGTTGCTGTTGCTGCTTCAACTGCTATTGCTATTGCTTCTGTATTTCTGCCTCTAATATTGTTGTTGTTATGACAGCAGCCATTTTGTTGCGCACAAAGGACAAATCGATGGAATGGGAGCGGGGCAAAGGGGCAACAGAGATGGCAAAACATATTTATGCATATTATGCATTTTTCCCATATTTATGTAGCGTTTGATTGTATGTTGTTCGACAAAGAGAGATCGAGAGCCAGAGAAGTATTTGTAGGTGTAAATAGTTGCCGCTGGCAGCTTGCAACGTTATATCATACAACAGTTCGTATGAGTAATATTCTGCCTTTGTCTGCTGGCATTACATACACTCGCATAGTCAGTGGCAAGTCGAGTGAAGCATTCAGCATATGTGAAGCATAAACATAAGCAGGAAATTCATTTTTCATTTGTTTGTTCAAACTTCTGAGCTGCCATAAAGATGTTGCTGCCACAGCAACGACGACAGCAACAACAACAACAGCAGCAGCTGCAACTGCCCTACCCTCTGCTTCTTCTCCAGCTACACTCGTCTGCCTCTTCTGCTGCCAAGGCGTTGCATTATGAATATTCATCATTGTATAGATGCAGTGCATAGCACTTATTATGCTCAAATTAAGACTCTGCTTTCGGGGCACATACATATCAAATATGAATACGAGACTACTCTCATATGAAGGTCCCTAACCCTGGCAAAGGCCTAGCCAAAAAAAAAAAAGAAAAAAAAACAAGAAAATGATAAAAAAAAACGAACGGAAACAGAGTCTTCTTTGTAGAGACGCCATGCAAGTGCCAGAGTTAAATTTGAAATTCCAACTAGCAAAAGTTGTGCCTGGGAAAAAAATGACGGCAAAAAAGCGATGTGGAAATGCATTGCAATTTCGTCGGCCAGACAGTTCGACGGCCTTTGCTACAAGGACTCACTGTCCAGAGTGCCATAAAACATCAGCTGTTTAACGCACGGCATTTTCTAGATTTATGTGCTGAAAATTGTTGCACACACACTCACAACTCACTCCCATACAGACAGCTGTATCATATATAAACGTAAACTATGTGTCCTTAGACTATCAAGAGAGCTGCTCAAGTTGTTTTGCCAACTATTTTGTGACCTCAGCTTTGTTGTTGCTCTACGTATATAGTTCTTATATCCTTTGTATATGTATACGGGGTCACGGGGTTTAATATGCTTAGCGAGTATAATGAATGTCTTGGCAACACTTACAATTTTGCTGCCAAATATTTAGAAGAGATTTAGCGAAAGGTACTTTATCTATGCTCTGAACAGATAGCACTTTATAATTTATAAAACAGCAGAAACTGTAAGCAATTCAAATTAAATTCAAGTAAATGTTTACCAAAATTTAAGTGAAGCACTCGTTGATATTATGGTGCCAACACCTCCAAAAAATAATAATAATAAAAAAAAAACAGAAGGTTGTGGATGAAAGGGAATGAGAAGTCTGTCAGTGTGAAGTAAATCTTATCGCTCGACTATTAACGCAACAATCCCAAAAAAGCCAAGTTAAGGCCAAGTAAGCGAACACGTGGCCAATGAGCGGTATTATCAGTGAGAGTGCCGGGCCCCATCAGACACTCAGACCCTGTCAGACCATGAGACCATCAGACCATCAGACCATCAGGTTGTAAACTACAAGCGAGAGCGATTCAAATCCAAACGAAATAACCACGACAAATGTTTGGACGTGCTTACCTTGTGCCATAAACAAGATGGAAGAGGATTGGAGGGAGGGTAGTGTTCACAAATCCTGGGCAGGCGACAGTGACAGTAGTCTGGCTGGCAACATTGGCCAATGTTCTGGCATTTAAGTTGAGCGCAAAAAGTTGAGCGCATGAATATAAACGCAAAAGTGGTTTTTAGGCCTTAAATTGGTTGTCCAATTTATGCGTTCCCTCGGGTAAAGGCCAGACAAGAATCCAGGGACAAGAGACGAGAGACGAAAGACGAACAAGAATCAGGACCAAAAGAGGCGTCGGGGTTAAGGGAGGAAACAAGCTGTGAGAGCTGTTACCCAATGAAAGAGTAGCTGCAAAATGTTACTACTGATATTGGCTGTACCACATGACATCCTCTTTTGGCTGACCTACTATCCTTTGAATTGGTAACAAGTAAGCAACATTTCTCATGGCCAGCCTGCTGATAGCCTCCATTGCCGAGGACGACAACGACGACGACGAGAAACTGTCTGCGATGCGCTCACAAAACTTTTGGGATTAGAAATGATTTCTTATGGTTTCGTTTTTACACCAGACTCGAGTTACTTTCCTCATTGCCTGTGCCTTTTGATTTATGCTGACATCCTGTGGTTGCTTCACTTCATCCAACTTCTTGTTACTCATGCTCCCGCTCCCGATCCCTCTCTTACCGTTTATGTTGTTCGCGCCGACATTCGATTGCCATCGTGGCCAAGTGCACGCCTCAATGGTCAGGTGGTTGGCCGGCAAAAACCTAACCAAACATTTCTTGGCAAACACTTGGCCATTTTTCATGGGGTTCATTTCATTTGAGTTGCTTTTTATTGCCCCAGCCACTGTAGCTACACTGGTGCCAAAGCCAAGAAAATTGCTACAAAAATAATACTAAATTCAAGACTACATATATTTCAAAAATTCAGAGCAACATTTAAAAATAAAATTTTATTAAAATAATATTTTAAATAATTTCCACTTTTAATAATTATTGTTTTACGTTTTTTTAACTCAATCTTGAGTTCTGGACCGTGTGCATTTATTCAAGTTTAGGGCAAGTTTTACGGGGCGTATGCTGCTCAGTGAATGGCTGAGAATTTGTCACGGAGCAGCAAATGGAAAAGGAAAGGCAAGGCAAGGCCATGTCAAAATGGCGACCGGATGTGGGCAACATTGTTGCCATCGCAAGTAGTTGTTGTTGTCGTTGTCGATGTCGGTGTGATGGTTGTTGTTGTCAATCGTAACCGCATTACATGTCAATTACCGTATACTAAACTGTAAGAGGGCTTACACCAAGTGCCTTCTGGCCAAGTCGACTGCCTTTTCGTTTCGATATAATAGTCTATTTTCACTTTGAAGTTTGCCACACACACACACACACACTCAGACAACACACATATATTCTCGGAGGCTGCCTGATATAAATTTGTGGCACATGAGTTAAATTTATGGGAGTCGCAGCTATTTTGGCTGCCAAAGCGGAAGTGCTGCTGTCAATAAGGATTGGCAGACGGCAAGCTCGTTGGCCACACGGCTCAGCTTTTTGGGTTTTTGGCTCCTGTAAATTCTACTCAACGTTTTCTCTTTTTTTTTTTTTTTTTTTTTGTGGGCCACGTTGTATTTCTTTTGGCAATCCCATTTTTTGAGGATGGGATTGACAAATGCGTGAGTGTTGGTGACTTTTAAAAAATGTTTAAGCTGCACAAAAAGTGAAATGAAACTCAGTTGATGTGGAGTGAGTAAAGTCAGAGAGAAACGTATGAATAAATGCCCCACTGCCTGCATAGGTGTCGGAGGATGGAGTTGACGTATATTTTTCAGTGTCCTTCCGGATGGTTGGGTGCGGTTTGCCAGCAGGGAAGAAAAAACCCGTAAATAATGCGCAAAATTTGTTAAAAGGACAAGCGCAATAAATCCTTTCAATGGCACACAATTTCTTGATAACTTTTTAGTGTCTAATATTTTGTAGTTAAGGCAAAACGAAGGTCAAAATCCCAGCATGGTGGATAGGGAGGTTGTCAAGTGTTGGTGGCTGGAGCAGACAGGATAAATTAAAATTTATATCAGTTGTTATTTGCTGCTGTTACTGTTCCTTCTGCTGCTACTGCTGTCTTCCCATAACAAATTCATACCGGTTATGATATGTGATTTGAGTGATGGCTGCTAACAGTGCAATTTCCCCTCTGGCAAAACGAAATCCACAATCACAATCACAATGGCAATGGCAATGGCAATCGCACGACTGGCATAAAAACGAGTTAAGAGTCATAAAATATTTTATGAGCTCTGTACTCTCTGTTCGCCAGCAGTTCTTCAGCTCTTCAGTTTAGCAACTAACAGCTCGTCTGCTCTTTAGATTTTTATTCTCTACAAGTTTCCATTTTCCTGTTTTTATTTGACCATCATCAGAGCATCGCAAATATGCTCAACAAATACTTATTTCTCTATTTTAATAGTACCAGGGTGTGGACTATAGTCTGAAATGGAATTTCATTAATTCTTATTGTAATTTTTTAAATTTCGCTAGTTCTATTAGCATATATTCTGATGAAGTTACAATAACAGCTGAGATAACAGAATTTATTTGAATTATTATGTGAAACGCATACTTCTAATTTAAAGCACAACAGTTAACATTTGAAGATATAAATATTTTAAATATATTTTTTTTATATTTTAAAAATTCTTTTGCAACACTTATGACTTCTCTTTTATTATTAATGTACATTTACCTGTAATATTATTTTTTTTTATTATTTATCAGAATAGACTTTCTGCCATTTCTTCTTTCTTACTATTATCTTCACTTTGTCACTATAAGTATGATAAGATAAATTTATTTATTTCATGAAAATTATTTAACACTTGTCTTAAAATTTTATTATTTTTAAAATTATATGTAAAATTCAATGAATTAAACTGCATTAAATTTGAAAACTATAAAATTGAATTTGAAAACCATAATATAGAATATTTTTAAATTATAAATACCGACCATTGCAATTCAATTATCATTTTAAAGAGGACAGATTTTATATCAATAAACATATTATTACAGAAAAAACTATCGGTATTTAGTAACTACTCAGTTTAAATGTTTTCATTGAGCTGCAATATCTTCATTAAAAGGAATCCTTTCATTTCCATAAAAATAAATTATAGAATTCCAAATCAATTTCAAAATGTAGAATCATAAAATTACTACTAATCGAATTAAGCTGAAAACTACAGAACTTATATGTCTTTCTAAATTTGCTGAGCAAATATTTATGTAACTTTACAACTTGCCACAAATACACACACACACACACACAAGCACACACTCACACACAAAGGTAATTCCTCTGCCCTCCCGTCAGTTACAAAGTTAGTAAGTTGGCAACTAATGCAACTATCGGGAAGCTGCCAATTCCATTCAACATTCGACGCAGCTCGTCAACGTCAATGTTCATTTTGCAGCCAGAGCAGATAGGGATGCAGATGGATAGTTGTTGGAGCCATGATGGGCAGAGGTGGAGCAGCAGGTGAGTCTGTGGTTAGATTGGCGTATGCAATTTGCGTACTTGGCTCCAAAAATATGAGGTTTTTATGTCAGAGACACAAAATTTAAGGGCGAACTTGGTCAGCTAACTAACTAACTGACTGTCGTCTAATGCATAATTTGTCTGAACTTTTATGACACTAAGGTGGCCAGCTTAACACCCCCCTAAAAAGTACGCATACATACATGAGTATAAATGTATATAGATGTTAGTAACTATTGCTTGGTTTTGGGCTTAAACACAAAACCGTTGGATTACTTTGGCTTTGTCCAGGTGCGGTAAGCCAGAAGAAACTTTTGCATTGAATTCATTGCATTCTGTGGCTTGAGTCGTGGATGTGTTCATTTGATTTGAATGTGAATGTGGATGTGAATACAAATGTGTATGGAACGAGTGTGAATGAGATGCAGAGAGACAGTCGCAGTCATGGTTGACAGAGACATGGGCAGAGGGTGGGACAGAGACAGAGACGGAGACAGAGACAGTGGCCAAAACCCGAGAATGGCATGAAAGTTTTCACATGAACTTTGAGTGAGGACACGGTCACGGAAGTATGGGGAAGTGTATTAAAAACTGCTAACCGTAAATCCACTCGCAGAGCTTTAAGAACGAGAATGAGACAGAGCGATTGAGTGAAAGAGAAAGATATATATAAAGGAGAGAGACGGAGCTAGAAATGGAATGGATGGGAAACCACAACGTCCCTTAATTTATGCGTATTTAATAGAGTTTTTATTGTTGTTCGCAGTTTGCAGATTGCAGGCGCACAACGACAATCAAAACGAAGTTTTTGTGTCTTTAGTTTGAGATTTGATTGAATATTTATGCGATGTCCTGGAAGCACATTTGTAAATACACCAGGCCGTGATAAACTGTTGTTGCATGGCAAACTTTTATTTGATAAGCCCTGATATGTTTTTTCCAAGCCAATGACAGATGCAGAATTTTCAACATTTTCATAAGCTTTGCACAAAAATCAATTTAAATTTTCTCCGCTTCCAGAGATGGCATAATATCATTAGTTTGTGGGTCGATGAGGTTCCCAAGAGACCCGCGGGAAACTTTTCACATTTACAATGATAACTGTAAGGTCGGAGTCACAATATTTAATTGAAAATTGCTTGGCAAGTAAATAGATATAACAATGATGTGCTCATTAGTGGGATGAGAATTGTTGTTGTTGAAAATTAGGAAAATGCTTGGGAAGAATTAAATTTTGTTTAGCGTTGGAAAATATTCGAAACTAATTATACCCAATAGAGCGAGAGTGTGTGGAGTGGCACGTAGCACATCCGTTCGTGATTTACGCGCCAGGAGTTGTGCTCAGTATCCTTGCCTCACACACATCCTTGACGCCACGAAACTTGGGGCACTTGGGGAGATGGGAGAGGTGATGATGCCGCCAGTAGCATCAGCAACAGCAACTCCAACATCTATGGGATAACAACACAATGCTAAAAGCATTAAGTTTAAACATTAGACGTAGTTGGAAATGAGAGGCCATGGCTCAGGTTATAAACAAAATACGCGTGACTTCCTTTTGGAGCCATTAAAGCGGCATATCCGGTTGCGCAAAGCGTCCACATGAGCGTGTTCCCAGGCGCCAATGTACATCAGTATGTGTATCTGTATATATGTATGTATGTATATCGGTGTGTGTGTGTGTGTATGTGTGCGTGCCTTTGAATGATGAGCAGCCGAGCAAATTACCAGAGCCCAACATCAGCAGACTACATGGCAGGCGGCTCCGGAAAATGGATTTAAATTGTTGATTAGTGCCGTCAACGATGAAGACAACAACTTGAGCTCAAAATGGGGGCAGCACCTGTATACCGTTCGCTTCTTCGTGTATGTAAGTGTGTGTGTGTGTGTATGTGTGTGTGATTTTGAAAAATAATCATAATAATGACAGGTATTGTTATGAAAATTGTAATGCCAGAGCAACAGAGAAACTACAGTAACAACAAAAAAATGCAATACACAAAAGAAATTCGTAACTGTGTCGGCAGCTGCCTTGTTCATGCACACACGCACACACACACACACATACTCTCTTGCTATCTCTCTCACTCACACTCATCAGCCCATTCTCTAGAGGTGTGTGCTCGTGACCCTGACAGCAGCACTTATGCCACGCATTATGCTTAAGCTTTATGTTACTTACGCACTTAAAAACTCACGAACATTGTTTTTTTTTTTTTTTTTTTTTTTTGAATTAATACCCTGTAAACTAATTAAAATAGAATGCAACTTAAACTCAAATTAAAAAAAACAAAACATAATTATTAATATTTCATTTTTGTATCCTTATACGTTTTTGCAATAGCTAGAAATGCTTAAAACGAACAATCCGTTCGGATTCGGAATTGAGAACAGCCCTGATCATTCTTTGTAATGAATTTTCTGTAAAGATTCTCACAAGTCTTATACTCCTTTTTACAGGGTACCATGTAGCAAGTTCTCTTGATGCAATTTCTCTCAATTGCTTTGCTTTTGTTTTCTACATCATTCTAAAATTTTCATGAACTCTGAATTTTGAGCTGCGAGAATGTGCGAAAAGCTCGCACAGTCGTCATTATGCTTGTAAGGTAATCCTGTTGTTTTTTTACACATTTTCTTTTTGTTTTTTGTTTTGTTTTTTTTTTTTTTTTTTTTTGGGCTAGTCAAAGGCAGTCTCACAGATCAAAGGTGAGCGGCACGGTGGAGAGCAGTACTAAGCAAATTGTACTAAAAATGAATTATTAGCGCTCAAAAAAGTACGAAATGAAAAATGTTGGCAGTCAGCCGTTTGCCTAAATTGCACAGTAACCAACCAAGCAACCAACCAACCAATCTTTTTTGCGCTTTGTTAAGAATTATGGCTATGAGAAATGAAAATTTAGCTCTAATGGACGGAGTTGGCGGCGTACTCAAATTCCCTCCGCGAAAACCATATTGCTGAGGATTCCAATTTCCATCTGGTGTAGTCAACATTAAATCAAAAATATTCAAAATTAATAAAAATCGCTGAAAATGTCATTCAACAATTAAATTCAAATTATATTTTGCCTAATTGATGTTTACAATTGACCAGTAGTCAATTAATTTGTATTTATTAAGCAAAAACATAAATATAGTTTTACTTGTAATAAACGGTGTAGAATCAAAATTTTTCTAAAGCAATGAGTCTACTATGCTGTACTACTTTTTGCTTAAAAGTATAAACACTGTAGAGTATAGAAAATTTTCATAATTTCGCTGGTGTATTCTTTGTAATGTAACAACTTTTAACAAAAACAAATGAGAATGCTGATGGTGTCATTTACAAAATTGAGTTTGCACAACAGACTAACATATATGCAGATACACATTGTATACATACGCAGACTCCTTTGACATAATTTCAAATTTGCAAGCAAATTGCATGCATTTTAAAGTAGTGTATAATAGCTAAGGGGAATTTATTATTAAGCAGTAGTCATACAACGAAATTTTCAATTTTAAAATTCTAAGTGACAATTTAATCAATTATATTTCTTGAATAGTATATAATGTATTTTATTTTGCTGTCCAGCTGCGCAGTTAACCACGCCATCGCAACACCTCTTCAAAAATAATTCTCTAATAAATATAAATAAAATCGCATTTTGCATCTTAAAGTATGCAACAAAACAACACTAAATTCATGGAAACCTAATTTTTCATAGCACTCTTTTGCACGCAAGAGATTTAAATATGCCGGCTGAAATGCATTGAATTCACGCACACAGACACGCATTGTCACAGATTCTCTCTCTCTCTCTATCACAAATTGTATTGAAAACGTTGAAATCGGGATATTGAGTGAAAAAATAATGGGAAATTTTGCAAAGAGAGACAGAGAGATAAGCAGTGTTCGTGCGACTGACACAATTGTTGGTCATTTCGCCGCAATTTCCTTTGCCTCGTGATATGCTACGCTGTGGCGTCTATTCCTGTTCCTGTTCCTGGTTTCTGTGTCAGTCGGTTAGCAGTCAATGTGCGCGACTGTTGCCGACTGTTGCTGCCACATTCGTTGCTGTCGTCTCTGCGCCGCTTGCCTACAACTTTTTAAATGATACAATTCTCGCACACGTTGTTCTCGTTGTTCTGTTATTGTTGTTGGGCTGAAACTGTCGCATATTAATGACACGCTAGGCAAATGTGTCATTTTGACATTTTAACAGTCTGTCATGCAGTCACCAAAACCACACCATTTATATACATACTATATGTATATAATACATTTGCTTTCTCTTTCGGACACACACAAATGTCAGCTTGGGAGGCTGCATCTGAATCGTTGTCACATAGAAAGACAAAAAAAAAAAAATTATAATATAGAATAGGGAATGAAATGGCGCCGGCAACTTAAATTTGTGCCATTTGCTTATCACACCCTCCCATACAAACAGAGGAAAAAAAACACAGACACTCACACATGCCAACTGACAGTTTTGTGGCGCACAGATTTGTCATGCATGGATTTATGTTTATGTTACTGCATAGTTTTGGCTGACATTTTGCTATTTTTTCCGTTGATTTCCTACACAGCTGACGGCGGCATGTAATTGTTGGCCAAATGGATTAAAAAGGCATTTGTCAAGTGCCAGGAAAATGCTCACGAAACAATTCCCATTCCACATAATAATAATTTTGACAAATATATATATCCATATCATCATTTAACAATTTAAGATTAAAAAATATTATACACAATTTTGAAGTATAATAAATATTAAAATAATTATAAATTACGTAATTATTTTTATTATATTTATAGTAATTTGACTATAATTTAAATTTAATTTAGTATTATTTGTTTTTCATTAATCTTATTTTCATTGTCTATGCAGAGGTATAAAAGAGGTTTGTTGTTCTTATTATAATCTACTTAGAGCGAATGCAACTCGTCCTTTCGTCCAAATGAAACCTCAACAACCATTGACTCTGAAATGTTGAGCAGCTGTTTCCCTTTTGGCAGTGTCCGTGGCACGGAAATTTCAAGCCATTTTTTTCTTTTGTGGCCATAGCTTATCGCTAATTGTGGTGTGGGAGCAGGAGGGGTGCACAAAGGTCTACGGACCTTTCATGTTAATTGCTCTCCTTGCACAGCTCCCAGCTACTTGCGGTCCAAAAATTATGCACTCTCTAAAGCTCCACGGCTTCTGGCCACCTTATGCCTGGCAACCAGAGGGCCTCCAGATTTCTAGAGGTTTCTGGGTTTGGTTTTCAGTATTCGCCTTTAGGTTGTCAGCTTCTGGCATTCGGTGCCTGCCTAATTTGAAATTAATTTCAGCCTTTATCTGGCAGAGGACTGAGGCTTCTTTATCTGTCTAATTAATTTATGCACAACGAATTCTGTGAGCATGGTTTCCTTTAATGCGTATTAGTTATAAATTCATAACTTTTGTATTAGTGTGCAGCCATAGGGCCACGTTCACCTTTTGACAAATACTTGTATAGGAAAAATAATATTAATTATAATATACATATATATTTAGCGCGATTCTTGCAGTCGGAGTTTTCTGCTGTTAGTCTTGCTGACTTTGTTGTTTGCCTGGCAAACTGCAACAAAATAATAAGGGCGCCAAAAGGCAAATAAAAACAAAAGACAAAACCAAAAAGAAAATGAAAACGAAAACGACTACGAAAAAAGCTAACCAAGTACAAAATGTTCAGCACAAAACAAACAGCGAAAAGCATAAAACAGAAACCAAAGAAAACAAAACAAAAAAAAAAAAAAAGACAGAAAAAAGAAAATAAAAGTGAAGGACACAAAACTAACTAACTGAACAGACGCTAGGACGATAACTCAGCGTCCAGTCGAGGCTCGGCAGCATAAACTGCCACCTGGTTGGGTCAGCGGGTGGTCGAGTGGCAGCCACATAGTTGGGCGGTGACGGGGAGTGAAGAGAAGAGGTTCCCACCATTTGAACAGGGGTAGGTGTCGGAGCGCCGCTTTGTTTGCGGAAAGTGCCAAAACACTAATTTACTTTTTTTTCGCTCTTCTTCAGAAGGGTTCTCATGCTGCTCCTCCTGCTCATCGTGTTTCTGTGGCTCTTTTTTCTGTATGGGCAGACTAGTTTCGCAATGTTGCTCTCGGAGGCCCACCTTTTGTCTAGATATCCTTGTTGTTGTTGATTCCTCTTCGGCTCGATTATAAAACGCAGATGTGCCCATGCCCATCAAATACGCTTTGGGGTCGCAGTTCCCCAACCTCATTGTCATCGTCAAAGGCAAAACGAAAACAGAAAAAGGACGTAAAGTGGGACTAAGGAGATGCCGTCGAAAATTGCTCAGACAACGCAAAGAGGCGTTCAGCTGTGAGAGGAGGCATAAACAGAACCCAGAAGTGCGTATGTTGCCACAACCATTCACAAAGGACAATTTCTTGTCCTTTTCCTTGAATATACCCATTGCATAAGCTGCTTATGTTGGAGCATATTGATTCCCCAGTTGCCGCACCTACTAATACGTTATATATTTCCTCGATTTAGAGTATTTGGCAGTCTTTCATCATGAGAGAAGAAGCTGTCAGCATTCCTTCCGCTGTTCCTTTCTTATATTTTTTTAAGCTTTGTACTCCTCGCCGGAATGTGTTTACAACCATCAACAAAAATGGGCGTCGCGACGCAGGCAACTACTTGAAATTGTTGAGATGCCATAAATGGTCCTTGCGTCCTTGCGTCCTTGCCCGTTGCCAGGGGATGGAGAAATAATGAAAGGCATGCGGTGGCTGTGGTGCGGCGCTGGTTGTAGCGGTTGTGGGGCTGAGGTTGATAGCACTTCCACTTCCAAATGCATAGTGGGTAACAATTAAGTGCATCAATTATTTAATTGTGCTTATTGAGTTGAAAATGCATATCGTTGAAGTAATTACAATCACTTAATCAATTATCAATGTGATTAGTTTCAGTTTAGCGATTACTTAACATTTACGATACAATTCTCCTTAATGTTCAAAATTAAATTTGATTTTATATTTTTAGATTTTCTGGAACATAGACTTGCATTTCAATTGCCTTTCACTTTCAATTAAAAATGCTGTGTAACTGGCATTTCTTTTACAAATGCCAAAGGTTTTTCTAGCATTTGAGGGCAATGGTTGGTAGCCCTTTTTTCATATTTAGATTCTCGTTTTTGGTTTGCAACACACTTTTTCTCATTTTTTGGCACATCCTTGGAAATCTGCACGCGTTTGTCTGGGAAGCATTAAATTCATTAAAATTTCATTCACATTTTCAACGAAAAAGGCATATTTAAAATTCTAATAAAAGGCAAAAGCAAATGTTTTCGCTGCACGCCGAAAATTTCCACAGCCGGCAACAAAAGATGGAAACTGGCGCTCAACATAGATAACAATTAGGGCTAGGAAAAAGCCAAAAAGAAAGCAGAGGCAACGCAAATAAGGATGTGCCAGGACCTGAATGAATAACTATGAGATACCCTACATAAATGTTATATTTAAATTACTTTCATATGTAATCGTCATACATAGAATTGAGGTTTTGGTTTCATTTACAAAATCGAATCATGTGATGTTAAGGTACTTTAAGCTGTACAGATTCTTCACTTATTTAATAAAAAAAAAATAATTTGAATAAATTTAAAATATACATTTAAAGATATTTCATAATGAAATCTATAAAAAATTTTCAATTTGAATATAATAATCAAACTGTAGCAAATTTGTATACCCATCTGGGGTATTTATGAATATGAACGAAGAAATAACGAAATGAAAATGCCGCTCAATGTTATTTGTACACTGGGAACAACTGGAATTCTGAGCTTAAAATGGCATAAATTCTTATACTCGGCAAATTGAAATGTTCGCGCTCGCCGAGCTGCCAACAAATTTATGCAGCGAAAGTGAAAATATTTTCGAAAATTATAAACCAATTTTTAGTAAATTACAAGGATGCGAGGGGCACCGCAGCTGCCGAATTCACTTGCCGTGGCTGCTTTTGGGGCGTTTTAATTAGGTTAAAGGGCCGCTCGTGTCATGGGGAATAGAGCTGATGTCAATGGCCATGGCTTTAATTGCCAATCACATACAGATGCACAGATATACATATACAATTACACAAAAACATACGCAGACAAAGCAGAGACAGTTGCGAGTCATGCCACAAAGGGCACTATGGCACTGTAGGCAAACAAATTACGCGGCTTTAAAGCTCAACGTGCTTTGTCCTTGTCGTCGTCCTGCCCTGAGGGGCATACAACATGCCATTGGGGAGCATTCGGTAAACGATGCTAGTTCCCTGGTTCTCTGGTAGTCTCTCTGGTGGCGCAATGGCATATTTATTTTTGGCAACAAGCACAAACGCAAATAAAGTCAAAGCGATAATGTGCGACAGTTGCTTATCCTGAACCTTAACCTGCAGGCTTCCCATTTAAACCCTTGCCGCACACAAATCACATCCAATGACTTCCACTGCTCTGGCCTCTGTCATGATTCTGCTTCAAGCAAATATCCTACACTTTTGTTGCCATGTTTTCCCAGCATTTTTCAATTGTGGCCGAATGTGGGAGAGACCCCAACTAGTTGTGGTTTGGGCCCTGCAGTTGTGGCTCAAACTGATAAAGGCCAGCAAATGATCCATGAAATGGCAGATGAAACAGTTGCATTTGTCAAACTGCAACTTTCAACAAATGTTTATTAATTTTTAAATAAATCTACAACTGATTTTATATAGACTATAATAAATCTAATTAAGATTATTTCTTGTGTTTGACTTTAATATTTTAATTTAAATAAGATAAAAATATTACACATAAAAGTAAGAAATTAAAAAAATAAATTCATTTTAAAATATTTCATATGAAATCTGGCAGAAAGTAAATCATGATATGTTTTTGAGCACATCCGAAATTAAAAAATGTTTTTTTTTAATTTTAAATAATTTTTAATTTTTTTTTTGTTTAGCCATTATCAAAGATATGCTATGCAACTAAGAGCTACATTTGTCAGCTGAGTATTGAGGCAAGCAACATAACGGTCAGGAAGCTGCTGTTGGCTATGTGCTTGGTGCATGGGGAGTGGTGAGTGGGGCACGTGGCATGTGGCAGGCAACAAGCAAGTCAAGTGCTGGGAGAAGGTGTCCGTTAGCCAAGCGTACAATTGCCATTAAGCTGCAAATTTAAAGCAACTAAAATGGCTGCAAATAAACAGAGTTCGCTCCACAGCTGTGCAGCTGAAGCTAAGCAATATTACACATACGCCAGGTAAGCCGGTCAACAGTTGAGCTGCCGATGGTCTCACCTGCAGGAGTATGTGTGTGTGTGTGTGTGTGTATCATAAGCAAATGTGTGTGCAAGGATGTGCCTGGATTACAGTTGCTCCATAGCATTGGCTTATGAGCGCTGCCAAGTTTACAACAAAACGTGTCAATACTCATCGCTTCTCAGCTCAGCAACTGTAAGTCCGAGCGAGAGCTTTCCCTTCGTCCTCTCTCCATCTGTCTCTGTGTCTGGGATATTTAAGCTACTCTGCCACACGCCATATATATACAGATGTCCTGCCGAATTTCACAGGCACGTACAACTTGCCGTCGACATGCTTGTTACCTGGTCATGTGCCCGTCTAGTTGCCTGACTGACCCGGCGACCATCTCGCCCTCGTCCTGACCGCAGCTGACTCATATTAATGCCGGGCATGCGAAGAAGGATGACCAACGATGCCTGGCGACAGTGAGCACATTAAACTGATGAGCTTAATTGCAGGTTAGCTGGCACAGTGAACCCCAAAGAGAGCGACTACTACTGACTAGCACGTGACAATTCATCATACTGAGAAGCGGGGCAACACCGATAACCCGATACTCTAGGCCATAATTAGACAGCGATTTGCAAGCCGGAAAACTTTTCTACTTCTCCTGATCAAAGGCTTCTCAAATGCAGTTCTCAGTGCACGAAACCTTTTGTCAAGTGTTGCCCTTTGAGTGCGTGTGTGTATGTGTGTGTGTTTGTGTGTCAGGATGAGCTGACAGGCTGCAATTTTTATTTCCGTTTCATGAGTCCTTATGCTGTGACTGTCACGCATTCCGCATGCCCTCACGTCCGTTATATTTCCCCACTCCCCGGCGTGCCCCATTTCCAGCTTGTTGTTTGAGTGTTGTCACAAAATGAAATTGCTGGGAGGACGCTCTGGGCTAGCTAAGGTCGTCGTCCAACTGCCGTGTGTTTGTGCACCGCTCACGAAACTCAGTCACTTAATTAAGGACATAATTTATGGCAAATATTTAGTTGCCGGCTCAACAAAACTGGGCCGCAATTGCACAAGCCTCGCAAATCCTTAAACATAGCCTTAAATATTTCTGTTGCGACAATTTCTATTTTATTTTTGCTTTCTTATTTCCTGCATAAATATGTTATATGGCACTCTCTCGCTTTATATATATATTATATATATATATATATATATATATTTATATATATTCCCTTTTTATATTCTTGGCTTTGTGTCGACTTCATTAAGCACAGCGAATGATATATGAAATATAAAAGTGGAAATGAAAATGAAATGGGGGACAAAAAATATGCAAATTAGTGTTGGGGACTATGGAAAAACTAGTGTCGAATATGTAAATATAAAATATTTACTTCCGCTCTCGTGTGATGTTCTCATTTTTAATGACATACTTACAAACACACTCAAACAGCAAATATATATATATATGAGTTGTGTGTGTGTGTGTAGAGCGAATTCACAGCAGGTGCTCCAGTTTTCAGTGCAATTATCAAGCTGCCAAAAACGAATAGGCCAAAGGCTATACACATAATGTTGGCTAATTCCAGCTGCCATTTCTAGGCCAACTTCATTAGTGTCTACAAAGTCTCATTTGTATTTGCTGTTGCTGTTTGTGTTGTGCATTCGTGTGTGTATGTGTGTGTGTGTGTTGAAAGAAAGGTGTGTGGACTAATGAATTATCGCATTTAACAGCTCTCGCTTGAAGTGCCAAATCATTTGAACAAATTAAAAACACTATTTGATTCCCTTTTGTCGCCTGAAAATATTTCATTTGTATTTGAATGTGCATTGAACATGCACTTTGAGTGTGTTGTCACTGATAAGAAATTGTTGAATAAATAATGAATAGTAATTGGCATTTTATTTATTTATTTGTTTTATTGCCGAGCAATATAAACTTGGTGTGGAATGCAAAACGATATCAGCTAACTGTCAGACAAATCAAATGAAATATAAATACAAACTAAATAAATATATATCACACTGAACACTTTCAATAGCATTTTTATAGCTGATTTCAAAACTACTCAATTAATATTTTGTCTATTATTTAACTTTCTAATGTTTATATAATTTTGAAAAACAGATATCATATTTCAGGCAGTTCAGTGTTGACTTTATATAATTCATTCGCTTTAAAGATAAAGCCTTTAAACTGAGAATGGGTATAACTTTGCAGATTTTGGAATTTCCTAACGAACTCTTTGTTAATATCAAATATTTGATACTTTGGGGCTGAAAACTAAAATAGTTGCTTTCAAAAAGTATTCCTTGCAGTTAGTTAAATGTTGTATTAAAAAGAAATCCCAAGGAACTCATCCGAATGCAGACAATTTTCTAGTTTTGGATTGGTATATTTTTTTTTTAATTTGACCGATTTAAACATATTCGCATTTCTCTCAAGGGCTGGGAACTGCTTTCAATATTTTCAATAGTAGCGGATTTTCTATGTCAATTTTCGAAAGTTATTCCTTTATAAAGTGTCACAACAAAAAATGAAATTTGGAATATCGAAATTTACTTCACTCACAGATTTTTGGTGAAAAATTAACTGAAATAATTTGAGCAGTGTTAAAATACTTCTTTAAGAGATTCATTTTCAAAATAACCGCAAGTCCTTCTACGTATTTTGAATACATCAATTGACTTAATGCCATCAACATCTCAATTGCCTCTTATATCATTAATTTGCCACTCTGAAAACGTGTGTTCAACATTTTATACATTTGCCTAATTGTGCACGTAAATTAATTGTTACTAATTTGTGCCACATCATTGCCGAAAGCAGCAGCAGCATCAGCTGTAGAGACACATCATTTTACAGAGAGAGAAAAAGATGAGTAAGTTGGGGTTGAAAGTGCTTGGAAACATGGCAAAAGGTTGCGGATTAGCATAACATTAATTGTACAGAGAGTTGTTGAAATATTCCACATTAAAAGATAAAATTGACATTTGCGAGACGAAACATTAAACTGTTAAAAGGTGTGGAAAACAAATAAATTGTTTTTTTTTTAATTATTTGCAAATAAAGAATATATTATGTTATGTTTGCTCAATTCATGTCAAATGAGTGTCCGTCTCATGCAATTGCAATTAACATTTAATTATAAATGTAAATAAGTTAAGCATGTCACAACGAATTGCAATGCACACATATCAAGTATACGTCATGTTGGTCGCCAGCAAACTTTTCCTTTGGACATGGCTGACTGACTAACTGAATGAGTGCTTGTTCAGTCAACCAGTGCTTTCTAGTTTGAAGTGCCTTTCGAATAATTAAAAATGCAGTTAGTTTTTATCCTGCATCAACTCGCTGTGGCATTGTTTACTGGTTTGCCCACCAGCTTATGGCAAACTTTTCCATACTCATGAAAAACATTTCAGAGTAGACAAAACTGAGAAATATGATACAACAATGGAATGACAGCTGAACTGGCTGACTGACTGACTAGCTGACCGTGTGACAGACTGTCAGCCAGGATGTGACCGCCATTTAACCACTTTAGAAGCTTAAATGTATTTTTTAAAAAGGATTTCATGTTGATATTTATGAGTATATTGGCAGGACATATGTGCCACGAGACCAACAAACAGTATCTCCAAATGTCTCACTCTAAATAATAAATAACGAATATCATATGCTAGGTTCTTATCTGTGTATTTTAAAAGATTCCAAAGAGTTTGTCAATGCATTATTCATTTGATTTCTCTTAACAAAAGAATTCTGATTTAAAACCCATTAACATTTTTCTTTTCTGATGTATATTTTTATCAGCAATAAGTAATCATAATTGAAGGGTATTTTGTGTTCATGCAGCCAAGCACGTAGTTCCAAGAATTTTTTCTGCTTGTTTCTTAAGCTCTTTTTGTGGATGTAAGTCAACGCGATATGCGCGCTAATCTGGCCAACTTCAAAGCTACTTAACTTTTATCCATTTAAGCCATCAACGCAGGCAGGCTGAAAGCAGTCAGACAGTCAGGCTAGTGAGGCAGTTGAGAAACAAATGGCAAAATTAAAGAAAAGGCTGCCACTGCATACGCTGAGACAAAAGTAAGAGAAAGACACAAACGGAAGCAGAGTATGAGAAAGATACAGAGAAAGATAGAGATAGCGAGAGAGAGAGAGATTGCGTATTGTCTGTGGCCTGGCGACATTTTCGCCTCACTGCACATGGCTTAAAATGTCTCGGTCGATTTTAGTCTTGGACTGCTGCTGTGATTCTGATTGCGCCAGCTGTTTATGACATTACTCATACGCCTCGTTGACCTTTGCCCATTGTCAGCGTCGCTTTTTCTCTCAATCTCCCTTTGCTCTCTTTTAAAGTGCCTAGGGGCCAGCATTTGCAGTGCAAAATATACGAAAAATGCTCAAAACATATGCAGGCTTACCCAACTGATGAACACAAGTTCCACTTGTAGTTGCAGTTATAGTTGTTGCTGTTATTATTGTTGTTGCTGTGGTAGCTGCACGCCACTTCCGTTTCCGTTGCGACGCTAAACAAAAGCCACTGCAATGCATTCGCATCCCTTACACATTTGCCACAACGTCAACAATGTTGTTCACTGCCAGCCAGATCATCCGACTGTCAGTCAGTCAGAATGTCCGTCTGTCAGTATGTTCGTCTGCCAGTCTGCCAGTCTGACTCCATGCTGCTTAGAAATGCAAAGCAGAGCAGAGCTGAGAAGCGCTTCAACGCGGCAAACACAACACACAAAGTGATTTTTATATTAAGACCACAAGTGCCTTCAGCAACCACCACTGCCACCACCATAAGTAAAGCCTGGAATATAGAGTAGGGGTTGGGCAGAGGGATGGAACCGAGGAAGCAGCCATGTTCGGGCCGTCCCGTCGCTTTGTTGCCATTATGATGACTAGCGAGGCACGTTGATTGCTGCAGCGCCTCGGAGCAACAGCAGCATCTTGTTGTGGGTGGTATGGGTGGGAATTGTGAGGGGGGGGTATGAGTGTGTGGAATGCGCGTTGCATGAGATAATCTCTGGCAATGTGCGTGCTGCACGCGAAACCAAGCAACGTGCCTTCCGTCCTCCGGCCTGGACTCAACTACTGCTGCTACTTGCTTCATCTGAGCTGCATGTGCAACATGGCGAGAGTTGGATGAGAGCTAGAGAAAGATGGGAAGATTGCGGGAAACAAGACAGAGCAAGCGGATTTTTGATGGTTAATAAAAATTCCAACATTGTCTCGTGCAGTTCATCATGGTCACATATGAGAGAGCAGCGGGAGCAACAGTGCTGACAACTTTAAAGCACTTGGAGAAATCTCTCTGACAGTTATGAGCTACTTTACTTCACTAGTTAATCTAATGATGCGAAACTACCATCAACGTATTCATAATTGGGCCAAAGAAATGTTGTGAATTTTGAAATAATTTCTTATTAGATTTGAATACTTCTTCTCACTCTCTCAGTGTAAGTGGCAGCTCTTCACAGCTCAACTCCGAGTTCATGCTCCGTGTCTGTCTCATAAAGGATGCGAGTTTCAAATTATGTGCCTCAGTTCAAATTTTATTCACGCGTTGCGTTTGACTCGACAATATGAAAGAATAACAAAAATGTTTTATAGCCTCAATGTCTCGAGATGTCGTCGAGCTGAGCTCCACTTCAAATAGGGGTAAAAATGTAAACGGGGATATCGGAATATCATTATGATATGTACAGAGAGTGCCGACTTCTTCCACTTCCAGTGACAGGAACTAAAGCAGGCAAGCCTTAATTAAAACCCAGCCAGCATGTGAGGGTGGTTGTGTGCGCTATTTGCTCATTGAGAGTCGTCCCAATTGATGGCAATACATAAACATGGTTCATAAATGGAAAAGCAAGCAAGCAATCACCTGCAGGCATTTTCCAATCAAGCGACAACGTTCACTCCACAAAATCCCCCGCAGTACGGAGCTGAGCTTTATGACCGAAAAACGACTAACATTGAGCTTAACCTGCAACAGCGTGGCACGTCACCAGCTGCACCACTCACATCAGCATCAGCATCCACATCATCATCATCATCATCATCATCAGTGGCATGAGCAGCAGCCATCGGAATTTAGATTTTCAATAATCAGCCATCATTGAAAAACAAATACGCGCTGGATTTTCAACTTGAATTGAATTGGCCGGGCAGAATACACTGCAGTGTGGAAAAGTGTGCAGTAAGGATAAGGTAGGGATATATGGGTGAGTTTATTTTTGGGATTTGGTGTACGTCGAACGTGATTGGCCTCATTCAGTGAATGTGCGTGAAGAGACGCAGGTGAGTAACCAATATACCCTCAATCTATTTCGTCCGCTCATCCCTTCGAAATATGCGTGTAATGCAGCAGGACAGCTTAAGGATGCTGCCACTTGACTTTCACTTCATTGACTAGAATAGAACTGTTGGCCATCAGTTAAGCTTCAAAATTGAACCCAACAGGCAACATCAACATAGTCCACCATCATCGTCAAAAACGCCAAAATCCTTGTTTGACAACTTAAATCTGCCATAAAATTGTGGACAATCTATGCTAGTTGTTGTTGACTCCGATGAATGAACCTGCTGAGTATGGCCAAACAACATGAATCGATTTATATCTATGTGCATTGAGAATATTGCTCAGTATTTGCATAATTCAATAAGTTGCGGTACACAAATTATTAGCCGGCAGTGTAGTTGAAATTCCAGTCGTGGACAGGTCAACCAGAGGTGGTTGCTTGTTGTGGAGCTGTGGCAGCAATTTGGTGCGATTAACTGCTCAATTATTTAGGCATCCCGTGGCGCATTCCGAGTGAAATAAAGAGCGACAGAGAAAGAGAAAATACACAGAGAGAGATAGAAAGACAGAGAAGGAGAGAGAGAGAGAGAGAGAGAGAGAATGGTTGAAAATAAAATGAAAATAGAAACAAGCTAAATCAGCGGCAGTGTGGCACACGCTCCACTTGCTTTCAAATGTAATGGCTGCACTACAGAGAAAGAGACTGAGAGAGAGAGAGAGAGAAAGAGAGAGAGAGAGAGAGAGAAAGAGATAGAGATAGAGACAGAGGGGAAAAGCAACACTTAGCTCAGCGCTGAGCCCGAGCACTCAAACTCAAACTGTGGTATTACCACTCGCTGTCTGGTTGGCGGCATGAAAGGATTGCAATCAATTGACATTGATGTGTGCCAGACCAAAAACTATTTCAATGCCCCAGCTGGGTCAGCTCTCTCCCTATCCCACTCTATTTCTCACTGACTCTCTCTCTCTCTCTCTCTCTCTCTCACTCCCCTTGTCATTCCACTGCAAGATAGATAGACAGCAAGACATAGGAAATAGTTTTTGTATCTGTGCATTCGTTGGCCAGGTCTCTGGACCATAAAAGCTAACATTTATTGCTGGGCACGATGTTGACTTTGGCTTTGGATTTGCCTTCGGGTACTGCCTACTTCACGGCTAGTTTGGCTTACTTTTAGCAGGCACTGTCGCCAGGCATATCCTTCGCACTGCTGTCGTCGTGTCTGTTTGCCTCTGTCATTATAATCCGTGCCCATTTAATGGCGCTATTTGTCCTGGAGATGACTCCCTTTATGGCATGCCCATGCTTGCCTCTCCTGAATGCAAAGTGCGACCACCAACACACACAACCAACACACACAACCAACACACACACCTACACCTACACCTACACCTACATGAAATCCAAGATCATAAAAATACGTTTTATTGCTTCAGAGGATGTGCTTTAAGACAAGTTCGTTGCGTGCTCTCGTATTTGGGGGTGTGTTTGCGAATGGCAACTAATTTATATTGGGCGCACGGGGGCGTGGCAAGCGGCTCGTTAATTCGCAGCATGAAAACTAAAGTGCAAAGTGTGTGCCACACCAAGAGTAACAGCAACCAGTTACAACAACCAGTTACAACAACCGTTGCTGGGCCATCAAATTTAATGCTTATGTCAACACTTACAATACGCACGGTCACACAGTCGTTTTACAACACTGGATGTGACCCTTTAAAGTTGCGTTGTGTCGATGCCCGATGCCTTTTGCCTTGATGCCTGTCGTTGGCAATGCTGTTGACGTTGCTTCATTGATTTTTATATCAATTTTCACACTAATATCTTGTAATATGTAATTTTTATGCATGAGAGGCAGACACACACACACAAACACACACACACTGACACATTTATATATATATATATATATATAGTTGGTTGATTGTGGCGCCTGCGTTTGTCGGTAACTGTCCTTGATTGTCTGTCATGTTGTATGTATGTGCTTGTCGCATACATTGCGTATACGTAATATTTGATTTTTATTATCATTTGCCTTCCTCTATCTCTCTCTCTCTCTCTACGCGCTTCCTTTCTTCCTGTATGTTTGTTGTTGCTACTACTGCCACTGCTATTGTCGATAAATTTCAATAAAAATTTGCAGCGCAATTTTTGTGCCGTTAATTAAGTTAATTTTTTGATTACATTTTAATAATCAAAGTTCTTTTTTTAAGTGGTCGGCTCGTTGGCACGTCCTTCACGAAGCACGTCGAGTGTGCCTGATGATTGCATATGTATATGTGAATGACTATGTATATATAGATATGTGTATGTGGTATCTGTATGTATGCGTGTATTGCCTTTTATATTAATTTGTGATGATAATTTAAAAGTGCTTTGCATGCGCATCATGTGCATCGATAATCGCCATCATTTCATCAGTTTGCCTGCAATTTCTGCATTCCTATACACCTCTCCCTCTTTCTTTACTGCAGGATATTTCCTCCATCCCATCTCTCTCTCTCTCTTTGTCTCTGGGTCTCTATTTGTTGGGCAAAGTGCGGCATCCCTTGATTGTGGCACGGTAGCAATTAAATCGTATTTATAAATGGCATAAAAAATTAAAATGCATGCCACCAACCAGCAGCCAAACTGCAGTCCCTCAGACATTGTGAGCAAAGGCATAGTTTTATGGAAGGAGGGGAGAAGGTGGGGCAAGGATACTGTAGCATTTGCATGACGCTTAAATGTTAAATATTTATTTCATTTATTTATGCCCAGACAAAAGGGCTTAACATTGCATTGCCCGCTTTTCCACAGACTACGTTTACATTTCAAGATATACATATGAGGGCTTCGCAGGCATTTACTTTTCCATAGAAACATGTAAATATGTATATCCTTTAAACTCCACACAATAACAAGATAGCAACTTTTCTTATTTCAATTAAAATCCACATTGAACTTTATATTTTTCTTTTAATACATCACTCTATGGAAAGTTATGTAAATTTCAGTCGGCAGTTTATTCTTTTTGCGCTGTAATTAATACAATCGGTCAATGACTTTTACTCATTTAATTGCAAAAATAAGCTCAAAAGGAAATTGCTATGCATTTCAGTCAGAGGGTTAAGTAACATTTCATGGATTTTTAAGTCATTAAGCTTATTGTGGATTGTGGAACATTACAGAGAAACAACGCCATTAAGATAAAATAAATAAAGTGTGCAACAAAATGATGTGCTCTTAACCCAGCTTCAATTTATATATTCCGAAAAGATTTTAAATTTTAAGGGAAAATAAATCTGAGAAATACTTTTATTGGAGAGATATTATGGCTAGTCAACAGTTGGACTCTTGGCATTGTTAGACAGTTGAGTTGCCTTAGAGTACTGTCGGTATTTTTACGAAACTAACCATAAGTTGGACAAGGCAACTGTGAGTCCATACACAAAAGGACCATTAGCAGCGAATTACGAGATAAAAGGGATACGAGTATGAGGTCTGACGATGCTGCTCTCACTGTGAACTGTGCCAGATACTCCACATTTTTCAGTGGCCCAGCAATGCTCTCATATAAGTCCGTGAGTAAGCAACAGCCTGCAGCCTTTATTGGTATAAGAAGAAGCATAGAAAAAGATAATAAAAGAAAAAGTAAAAATAAAAAGAAAATAAGAAAACACAAAATGGAAAGTAGGAAAAATCAACAGTCGAGCAGCGAAAACCACTGGAAACTGCACAAAAATAAAAATATTCGAATTAAAATTCGATTTAAATTAAACCTGATTACAGAATTTCTAAAAATTATCAAAAATTTATTTATTCGCGTAGTTTGTAAACTAATCGTTTTAAAGGTATTTGGTAAAGGTAAAAAACCTTCAAAAGACGAGTTTATAAATTTAAGAAAATGGGAATCAAGGATTTTCTCCAGTTGACAAATATTAATTTTTGAGGGGAAAATACTTAAAAGACTTTAAACTTATTTTTGATAACATAAAAATATTTGGCAAATTTATTAAAATTTAATTTTTGATAAATTACTGGGTCTATAAACATATAGCTTGGAAAAGCGAAAGTCTCTCATATTTATGTGTATTTATGAGCATGATGGCAAGTTTTCTTGAATGACTTTTGGCGCATTTTATGCCCGAGTCTTGTGTCATTTGCTTTTGAGCCATTAGCACGTACTTCCTGCCAGCCAAGGGAATAACGAATTGTTTGTGTATGTGTGATTTATATATGTATGTGTGTGAATGGGATTGGGAGTGTTGGGCTGGACTGGCGGCCATGTGGGCTGCTTGAATTGGCTTCATTGTTGTAATGTTTGCCTCCAGCAACCAGCACAAAATAAAAAGAAAAAGAAAAAACTGTTGAGGAAAAGCGAAAGAAAATAAGCAGGAACAACAACTAAGTAGTTCATTTTGCAATGATGGCAGCTTTTGTTGTAAATTTTTAAGTATGGCTAAGTAAAAAAGCAAGCTGCAAATTGTCGCAAAACAAAAGAGTACAAGGGTACAGAACAGGCTGCTGCCTGTTCTCTTCTCGGCTTGCCAACAGCAATATGCCCAAAATGAAAAGCATCCCAATGAAAACCTACAGTTGGATGCTAAAAAGCGCCAAACTTGGGGGGAGGAATAGGGAAAGCATCGCTAGCTGCGTCGTCTTGACACAAATAGGTTTCCGCCCCAAATCCCAAATATCCCCGGAAGCCGATTAAGTGTTGCCCGTAAGCGCGCGCAACAGCGTGAAAGACGTCGACCGCTGCCAGCAGCAACAGAGGCAGCGACTGCGACTGCGACAGCGACTGCGACAGCGACTGCGACAGCGACTGCGACCGAGCTAACGACTGCAAATTGAGCTTCATGCATTGTGAAGCAGCGACAGCATCCGCAAGACCCTTGGAATATAATGGCAATACACGCTGCTTAAGCAGTTATAAGAGCAGCGAGGGTGGCCACAAAACTATCTCATATTATATAAAATATTATAGCAATAGCTAATTTTGAAATCGGTTAAAATTAATTACAAGTATTCTTAATATTAACAGTGTCAGGAGATTGTTAAAATTAATTAGAGCTTTTAGCAGAAAGTTCAAACTCTTGCAGCTGCCCTCGCATGTGGCTTGACGCGACAGGCATGTAAACATTGCAAAACACATTACAATAAAATATTTATCGTTATTATGCTTTTCAAAGTGCTTTCCAATTGGGGCACGGACTGACGGACAGACTGTGAGACGACTGCCATGGACCGACAGAGTGTCGGACATTGCGGCAGATATTTTAGCAGCCTTTTGGCTTCTCGATTTTGGCTTATACGAGCCCATAAGTGAGTTCCTCAGCAGATGACTCGAAGCATGATTGATGATGGCCCGTGGCATGCCACGCTGACAGCATTATTGTTTCCCGCCTGCCAACAACAACTTCATAAAATACGCGATATTTTCAAAAAGAGAAAAAAAAAATGGAAGATATATTTACATTAGTGCTCAAGGAGTATGCGTAATTTTATATGTAAACGAATAGACAGAGTGTGGCTTGCGAGACTTCAGGGCAATAACAGGCGTTGATTTGCCTGATCATATTTACTTCGATTTCGATTTCAATTCCGTCCGCTATTTGCATGAGATTGTGTGTCTAAGTAGGTTCCGCATCCGGATGCGGAGCCTGTCTGCTGATGGCTGCTGACACCTTTGCTGCCTTAAGCCGACGGCGACAACTTCATTTATATTATTTCGTTTCCCCTTTGGAAATTAATATGTCATTTGAGCTATTCCCCCCGTACCAAGGACACACACCCACACAGACAGACACACAGATACAAGCAGAGTGACAGAGTGTCGGTGTATGAAAGGAGAGGAGGACACGTCAGGCACAGGCTTAGACATCACCAGGCAAAAAGCGAATGAGATGAAGATATAAAAGCAAAAATATGCTTTGGGGCTGCTGCCAGCAAAGATGAAGATATATGAAAAAAAATACAGCGAAAAAAAATAAAAAGAATATTGGGAGTGGAATGAAAATGCATGCCATAAGCAAAGAGTGAAATAAAAATGCAAATAAAATAAAATGAAATAAAAATAAAAATGTGTCTGTCATGTCAATATTTGCCGCCAGCAGATGAACTCAATTTGCAATTGGCATTGAGTGTGACAGGCATCTGTATCTGTGTATCTGTGTATATACTTTAACTATATATATATATATATATGTGTATATGTGTGTGGGCAGGAAAACATGGCATACAGTTTGGTGGCAAATCGTGGGAAAATTGATTGACATTTTCATTATACAATTTGCCAGGCAAAGGCAGAACAAGCAGCCAAAACCCCGAGCACACAAAATGCCGATCTCTCTTGCTTCTGCTTCCTCTGCTTCGTGGACAACCAAATGGTGTTGCTGGAGTGGGAAATGGGTAGACAAATTAAACAAATTGCTCATAATGTACCGCAAATAATTAATGCCAGTCATTAAAATAATAAAGTGGCTTGCCTGCCATATGAGCAAACGACGTGTTTTTCGGCGCATTCCACAAAATTTCACGTAATTGCTTAAATAATTAAAGCCAGCTTCGATTTTTAGGCAGTTGTCTGCTGTAAAACGCTTCCCAAATTGACGATGCACAAAATTGAAAAATCCAAAAAAAAAAACATATATTTTTTTTTTAAATTGAAATAATTGGGAATAAATGAAAAGAATAAACAAGGCAGCACAACAAACAAAACTGAAATGGAGAAATGGTTTGCTGATTAAGTGGCAATTAATGCACATAAATAATGCAATAACAAGCACAATGAAATTACATACGAGGCAATTGCAAATTGATTGCCCGATGATGTGCATGAGGATGCGGATCCTGGAGCATAGCTGACACTCGTAATCCGCCAAAGTGGAAGCAATTAAGCTCCAATTTAATCATTCTCAATAAACTTACAATTCTCAACAAGTTATTGTAAGATCACTTTGATGAATTTAAAGTATGTGCAATATTTTAAATAATTTGTTTAAAATACTTAAAAATCGTTGAACTTCTCCTCAGTTCTCAGTTCTCTTCAAATTGTATAACTTCTACAAACACCTGAAATTCGTGCGAATTCGTAAAAGAACACTTCAAGTGGCATTCCAGCCAGGGATTTGATTTGATTATCAAGAAATGCCAGCACCACAAATATGGCAAATGGCGAGCTATTTATTTGGTTGCTTTGACCCCAAGTGTCGAGTGTAATTGAGGGAAAGGGTATGCCGAGAGTTCTTGGCACGCTTGTGCTTCAGGACAAGACACAAAACATTTGGCGCGTTGACATTTGTAAAACTGTAGCCCATTGAAAATGAACAGACAATTGACATTTTGAGCAGCCAAGCGAAGTCTGAACCCCAGTATCACCCCCAGGAGGAGGTGATGGGCTGAGGTGGGTGACGAGGCGGTAGGTTGGACTGAACATTAAATTAATTGAGCAATTAATTAAGACGCCATCGAGAGCTGAGCTGGCGGAGCAGCAACACTTGAAGCAATGGCGCATCCCAAGCAAAAGGAATGAAAAGGAACAGCAAACGTGATTGCGATTGCAATAAAAGGAGCAATCGCAAACAAAGAACCGTTGAAGGCAGACGACTGCCGGAACTGAAGGAGTGTCTGACTGACAGACACACTGACTGACTGACTGACTGACTGACTGACTGACTGACTGACTGACTGACTGACTGACTGACTGACTGAGCGAGTGTCTGCTTGGATGATGTTATTAAGGCTTCAGAGAGCACGTGAAATTATGAAGTTGAGAAATTAATTCAGCGGCAAGTCGAAAAGTTTGAACTTTCAATTATGTGGAAAGTAGCAGCAGCAGCAGCAGAGGCAGCGACAAGAGACTCCGAGCTGCCAACATGAAAATTAAAATGAAATGAAAATGAAAACAGAAACAGAAGCAGCAAAAGAAAATACGAATGGCTGAGCGGCAGAATGAGAATGAAACTGAATGAAGAGGAAGGGAATGAGAATTTTCTACAGTTCTCAACTTTCCAATTTATGTGCTCGAGTGGCGCCGTCAGCTACACTCGAGTAATCAATGATGGCATCTAAAACACTAACAACAACATCAGCAAAAACATAAAATCATTTCCAAACCGAATGTGAAAAATAATGGCAAATGCCAGCGACTTTCCTTCCCTTCCCTTCCCTCTCTCCTAGACTACTCTCCACATTATCGATTGATGACGGTTATCTAATTGTAAATACACACGTCTCAGGGGGGAAGGGAGTAGGAGGGTGGTGGTGGGATGGTCAACTAGGACATGCCAGTCGCCTGACTGATTTGCGACAGCATCCCATTCAACTGATGGAAAATGTATGAATGGAAAGCGATGCTGGTGGGTATGATGGTGATGATGGTGGGACATGCAGATGGACACTGAACATGGACATCAAATGCAGTGACAATTGCACAGTCGTGCTTGCAAGTACTCGTCCTGTAACTTGCCCAGTCACGGTGTGGCAGGACATGTGGAGCCAGTTACAAGTGGCAGTGGTAGGTACCTCTGCACTGTCATGCAACCTACCACACCTACCATCACCTGACCTATATATCGTATGCAGGCTCTACAATATAACACCCAATTCGATGGCAGCACAGCGAGGAGAGAAGGGGGTCTTGTGGATTTTGTGTCTGCTTTTCTAAAGGTTGCAAAGGTTCCGTCACCGCAGGCCAACAAAAGTTAGTTGAAGTTGGTGGAGGAGAAGCAGAGGTGGAGGCAATGAGGCTGGAGATGCAGAGAAGAACAAAAGCTGGCAACTCTCCATCCGACAACTATCTCAGTTTCTGTCTCTGTCTCAGGGTCTGTCTCTTTCTTATGCTTTTGGCTGGCGTGGCACTTTGTCCGCTTGTTAAGTTGATTTCTTGTGTTAAGCGGATGCAGCACGTGTGGCAAGGGCCACGTAGTGCCACTCCCACAAAGCGCATGCTACATGCATTTCCGGTTTAATTGATTTTCCCACAAAATGTGAAATGTGTCGAAAACGAGGTGCATGACAAGCTCAGCACCATCCTCAATTGGGAGTGGGGGTCTCCAAATAATGTCCATATCAAAGGGAATTGAGGTAGGGGAATGAAGATGGGGACTGGCAACCTTTGATTGCAATTGGTGCTCGGTAAATAAATATTGGGCAAATCAAACACTGATTGAAAGGGCAAAAAGTACCTCAATTTAGCACATTATGAAGAGCATTCACATTGGCATCGAGTTTATCACAGTTTACATTAAAGAGTATCCCGATATTCTCAATCGAATGTCAAAGGAAATTGCAAAATCAAAATGAAATGAAATGCAAATGAACTCAAAGAATCCCTCAAACAACAAAACTCATTTCAATATTGATTCGTACTTTCAGATTTATTTTAATGCGTTTTCTTTTCTATTTTGTTTACATCGTTCAGAAAATACTTGTACGTTTAGTTATGACAAACAGTGTTAATGTATATATATATATATATATATATATATATGTACATATATATGCATGAAATATATTATAGAGCTGAAAAATTAATAAATGGTTGGTAACTTAAGCGTAAAAGGCACAACATTTCCATGAACATGTGACATCCGGAACCTTAAACTATGTACTAAATATATTATTGAATTAGGGGACTATAATATGATATAATGTATATTGTACATTGAGACATACGCACACTCTACACTTATGCATCGAAGAGGAGACTACGGACTACCCTTATAACCTAGTAAAATCAGGGAGATATTAACACACTAGGCATGCTAATGGGAGTGACTTCTAACCCTTCTTGAACTTGAGCAATAGAATTGTAAGTATGAGGAAGACGAGCACCCACAACGAGATGGAAATGAATCCATTGTAGACAACCGGATTCTCCATGCCCCAGCCGCGTTGCAGTATGGATCGCAGCGATTCAGTGGGTTTGGTCAGTGGCAGGAAGGCGGTTCCGAACTGCAAAAGCGGATACATGCCCTCGATGGGCCAAATGATGCCGCACAGCATCACAATGGGCAGAAAGGAGCCCATGGCCACATATGTGGCTGTCCGTTCCGTGTCCACGGCACAGGCGATAACAAAGCCAAAGCTCATGCCGCACAGTCCGTTCAATATGCAGAGGCCCACAACCAGCCAAATGTCGCCCACCATTGTCAGCTCGAAGAAGTAGAAGCTTACAATCAGCACGAATACCGTTTGACTGAGCATCACCGTAAACTGTGTGACCACCTGGGAGAGGAGAATCTCAGGTCCCGTTATGCCAGCGACCAGACAACGCTCCAGCATGCCCTCATTTCGCTCAATCAACATGGCGCCCGATGTGATGGCCACCGACAGAAAGAAGATTATGGTCAATATGACACCTGGTGCGGCGAAATCGGTGAAATTTGGATTGCGATAGCCATAAATGGGATCCTTGAATTCCACTGGCACGTCACCCAGTCGCGGATTAACGTCGCAGTCCGCCAACATATTCTCCACAAAGCTGAAGAATGTGAACTGCAGATCCCTATAGAGCAGCGTCGATATCTGTTGATCTGACACGGAAAATATATTCATATATTAATGTATATTGATGACACAATTCAGGGTCATACTTACTGGACCAGTCCATGCGCACTCCCAGCTCGGAGGCATCAATGGTGCCCTCCTCAGCATAACGTCCTTCCTCCACACGCTGCACCAGGGAGTCCGTGTAATTGGGCTGTATGACCAAGGCAGCCCAGGCACGTCCTCGACGTACCTCCTCGTAGGCGGCATCATCATCATCAACATATTTCTGTGAAGCAAACACACAGAGAGAGAGAGATAGCACGTCAATGTATATTAAGTGGAGAGAGTGAGAGGGAGTAGGTGAGGGACCGTCATAGACAAGGACTGCAAATGGCAAACAGTCAATCAAATGCTCATTCAATTAGCTTTAAATGTCATTGCACCTTGCCCCCAACTCGCGTTCCAATCTCTAACTCGAAGAGTCCATAAAATGATGACGTTGTAGTTAGCAAACATACTTATTGTAGGCAGTGTAGCGAAAGATGACTTGACGCTTTTGTTGTTGGCGCAATTAAAAGCGTTGAATTATTGAGCAAAGTATGTCAGATGGCATAAAGTATGGGAAAGAGAGAGAGAGAGAGAGAGAGAGAGAGAGAAAGAGAGGGAAAGAAAGAGAGGGAAAGAAAGAGAGAGAGAAATGCTATATGTCTGCTTTGTGTGTGCGCTTCCTTTGCAGAATCTCTTTGTGCTTTCACAGTCACAGTAGCAGTCACAGTCCCAGTCACAGTTACTGGCAAACTGGTAACTGTTACAGCGGCGTCTCGCTTCATTTCCTGTCGCATTGTTTGCTGCATGTTGGGCGCACAATAAAAGTAACTCCGCGTAATTAATGTGCGTTCTTTGCGTCAAGCGATAAATTCTGTAAACAACAACAACACCAGCAACAACAACAACCGAAGCTGCTCAGCACAATCTGCATTGCCTACTTTTGTGCGCGTTCGCTGGCAATGCCTTCTTCTCTTTCACTCCCATCTCCCTGTTGTTGTTTGTTATTGTTGTTGTCAACAATATGTTTGTGTTATCTTTTACAATTTCATTTGCCTTTAATTTTTTTTATTTTTGCTTTTGTATTTTTGTAATTTGGTCTTCTCTTGTTCATTTTTGTGTGTTGTATGAATTTTCATCGTAATACGCAACAAAATATATATAAATAATGAAGTGTAAGCTCAAAGAAAACATGAGCATTTCCATAGCGATGGCCACATTCAAGGCATCGTATCCTTGGGCCTAAGCCAGTGCCTCCAAGTGCTCCACATACATTGATTAAGTTGCCAGCTACAACTTTGGCCACGAAGTTTTGGCCAAAGTTTTCGCTCAGCCACTTATGTACAAGAATAACCCACAGATACCAAATGCGGCACATGTATTGGCATTTGTGTTTGGGCTAAGCTATGGCAATTTTGTGGCTAACAGGCACGCGTGTGTGCTATATGTGTGTGTGTATATATGTGTGTGTGAAGTGAGATATTTAAAGCAAAAGGGGGATAGAAAACAACAGGCGTGAAATTTACGCAATTGCCACATTAATGTGTAGACAAATGAAGTCATACTCACTTCTCACTGGCTTTAGTTGTAACTGAGATACACACACACACACATAGTTTATGGTAGTGCGCTTGTATGTGTGGTTAGAAATGGTTCGACATGTCGATAAGCTCCATTAGATTTAATGGTTAATCGAATTTAGTGGCTCAAAGTTTGCTTAGATAATTTTCTTTAGATTTTAAGCTGAACACGAAATTCAGTAATATCTGAGGAAAATCAGAGAAAAGGATTTTCTTAGCTAAAACCAGAGAGAGAGAGTTCGGCTTTATGGTAATAATAATAATTCAATCACATAGCTCTGAGCTTCGTTTATACTACATATAATATATGCTAAAGTGGACTAACTAAAGCAACAAGAGGCAATCAATTCAGCAGCTCTGACAACTTTTATGCTTTAGTTTAACCTTAAGTTCAAGATTGTTTATGACAAACTTGAGCCACAAACTATGCGCAAATGAAGTCAACTTGGACGCATGGCCAAGTGCGTGTGCAAAGGAGCTAGAGGAATGGAGATACCTACCATGAGAGAGAGAGGAAGATAAAGAGATACCTACTACGAAAGGGAGAGAGAGTCTCTACGCAAATGAACTGGAGAGGAGCTCAGACTCAGATGCAAAACTTTTTCGCTACCTTGGCAATTTTCATATACATTTTTTTTTAATATTTATTTTGCTTACTTCTTTTGCCTTTCTGGCCACAAGTTTTGCTCATAAAGCAAACCACAACAACTGGCAAAAAACAAGCAGATAATTAAGCATCTACTTCAAGTTAAAGCTTGTCGCTAATCAACTGCAAGAACATAACCAACTGCACTTACTTGGCAGTTCAAGGATAGAAGTCCTTCCCCATCCTCAACTCTTTCCGAACGTCTACCGGGGTCTGCCTAATGAACAGTGTTGTCACGCCTAATGAACTTTTAATTAAAAGTAACAATGGAACATCAAATGGGAAGAACTGTTGCCCACAATATGTTTTCAATTTTGGGCATAAATTAGAAGGCAAATGTAATGCTGACCACTCGCTGAACCCTCCCAATGGCCAAGGGCCAGAATCCACAGTTAACCTGCTAAAAGGGTTGTCCAGAAAAATACCAATTTTTATGGCACTGGAGTGTAGGAGAAAATCCCTTTGATCTAAACAAGACCACAAAAAGCTTAAAGGTAAAATGTATAAATATTAAGAAAATACTTTTAACATTTACCACGTAGATAACATTCACTACACTATCATTTTTATGGGTTTGCAAAAATATTTTCTAACGCTATTTGCCAATTTCAGATAGTTTTTGCAAATTTTACAAGCTGAACTGATATCAGTACTTAATGTGTTTTTTTCTTTAAGGATATTGAAATGCTGTCAATACATGAAACAGTTGAGCCACAAAAAAAAGGACACCCGCAATCGGGATTCAAATTTCAGCTTCGAGGCATAATGTTGAGGGCAACTCATGATGGCTACTGAGACTTTGGCCACGTGCTGATGTCCGCTTGATATGCTGTTCATTGGCCAAAATTAACTTTGGCCTCCGTCATCAAAAACAAGCTGCAGCAACAACAATGAAGAGAGTGAAAGAAAGGAGCAGCCAAATTTTTAAGTCCCGAAAATCAGATGCGTCAGAAAGATACGAGAACCGCGCGTTCTTCTTTTTTTTAAGTTAAATATTGTTTTTTATCTTTGCTTACAGAAATTAAGAGTGATAAGGGGGGACTTGGTGGTTGACCAAGAGCCGCTTTTCAATTTTTGAGGCAAAGAAAAGTTTTGCCCTGAGAGCTGGACGTCCCTTTCCAAATTGGCAGTTGAGGCGTGCTGATTTTTGCTGCTGTTGCCAGCTATATTGTTATTGTTACTTTTACTTATACTTATACTTTTACTGTTATTGTATTATTTTAACAAAAGAGAGAAACCAAAATGTCTATAAAGCTGTTCAAAAAGGTCATGCCCGGGGCGCAATTGAGGCGAATTTCGCTTAATTTTCATGTCAAAGGACAATGATGCTTTGAGGTCTTTAATTTGATTGATTTTCATCGAAATTACAAGAGTACTTACTTTTTAATTGGGGACAATAATTTAAATAGTTTAATAATTGAATGACCTCTATAATTGCACTAATGATAAACGGCTGTTAAATCAAATTATAAATTGAAATTTCAATTCCATCAATATTTCATAATAATCACAAACATTTTGTGCCTAATAAACTCAAGTTATTTATCCACTTTTGCATTGAAGCAATATGAATGAATTTTGAGCTTACGGCTAAACAGCGGACTTGTGAAAGAATTTTGGCATGCCTCAGCCATAGATGAAAAGAAGCCAGAGTCAGGAGCAGGAACAGATCCCGGATTGAGGCCGGGGTACTTGTGTCCAAATTAGGCAACAAGAGGCTTTTGTTTTTGAAGCGTAATTTGCAATAAATTGCCACAAGGAGGCGCTGGCACTCTGATACTGTTACTCCTACTACTGCAACAGTTACTGGGTGGCTTTCAACTACTATTTTTGCCCCAGAGCAAGTAAATTTATTGATGATCTCGACCGGCTCCAACTGCCCAGCAGCCGATGTTGTTGTTGCCAAAGATAAGCAGCTGTAATTTGTGTTCGCCCAACACCAATGGCAACGGCAGCCAAGACGATGCCAAGTCGAAGGGGGTGTGGGCCTGGACAGTTGATTTAGGAGTGCAAAGGAAAGAGGATGGTGGCAAATGCCTGGCATTGTCTGCAGTAGATTGAAGAGCACTGGGCCGGCACACGTTGGCTGACCAGCTTTGCTGGTCCTGTCCACACAAATTGAAATAAATTACACCAACAGCCAGTAGGGTCGAACCTTCATCTCAACGTCCTTCAATAAGCAACACCAACACCAAGAGGCAACATTAACAACAAATACCCAACGACAACAGCAACAGCAACAGCGACATGAGTGGTTATTGTTGCTCTCCGAATGACAGTCTGTCTGTCCGTCTCTCTGTCCGTCTGTGTGTCTGGGGCTCTCCCTCCTTTTCAGCCAAGGTAATTTGCATTGCATACTCACCACAACCATGCTCTTGTTCTTGACCAGCATATCGAGATAACGGCAACTGAGCATGGTCTGATTGCATCCGGTGTGCACTGGACAGAATTGTTGCATAATCATTTCCTCGGACATCTCGTGATTCGCCACGGCCAATTTGAGGCCAGTCGGATCATGTCCAATCGCATAACAGAACAGTAATATTTGCACCACCGGCAGCCCCACAATGAACAGCATTATTCTATTCGAGCGAATGAGAGAGATACACACAAATAGAAAGAGATAGATAGGCTAGTTAGTTATACGATATAGAGTTACTTGGTTACTTTGTACTCACCCCACATTTCGCATCATCCAGAGAAAGTTTTTCCAGATGAGAGCATGCAAATGATGCGATTCCATCACATGCAAATTATACCAAAAGGATGTGGGTATCTCCTGTGCAGGTGGCAGTGGCGGTGCCGCTGGCGTTGTGGTGCTGATTGGATCACGAACAGCCGACGACATCGATATATTATCACCAAACTCGCCAGAGATCTCGGCAGCATGTTGCTCGTCAGACATATCCAGCGCTGGATTCGATATTGCCGGCACTGTGACCTGCTCGACAATCTCCTGGGCAATCGAGGAGCGGCGACGCTTGCCCATATTCTGCATGACGGACAGCTTGAGGAAGACATCCTCCAGCGAGTCGGCATTGTACTGTTGTCGCAGAAACTCTGGCGATTCCTCGGCCAACATTTTCCCACCACGCAGCAGTCCAATCTGCAAGTCCATACAAAATACACAATTTTATATTCAATGAAATGAAGAGTTAATTCTCCTCTCCTCAATTTATGTTACTTTTAGGCAAGTTTTATTTTTGCCTCTAACGTTTGGTCGGATATCCTGTATTAGTAGTAGTTGTTGTTGAAAAGTTTTATTGACTGTCCACGCCCCCACAACCAGCTTATTGTTCTAGTGTTTGCCATTTGTCGCAACGTGCGGAAATTAACTTAATTGATTTCTATGCCGCACATGACCAGGCATACTGAACAACACATATTAGGCAAGTTCAGGATGCTGTTCCGGTCTGCCAGCCTCCCATCCTGCCATCCTGCCCGGCAAACTCTTTAGTCCTTAGAAAACTTCAGTTTGCCAGGCATCTTCTTTCATGGCGACTTGCTTGTTCATCAATTCCAACACCCAGTCGATGGCTTCATTAGGCATGCACATGAGTAGCTCCACCTTCAAGCAGCTCATCCTTTGCCATTGATTCTGTCTCTGTTCCAAACTCTGTTCTCTATCAGTGCCTCTATTTCTCAGTTTCTGTCTCTGTCTTTGTCCTTGGCTTAACTGTGCCTGCACATGGAAACTTTATGCTAAATATTCTCTCAACACACATACACTCACATACTTGAAAGCAGACACACACATAGTTGATAGTTGGAAAAGTTTTGCTGCTTGATTTGATTTTGTCTTCAGTGTGCCGGAAATCGGTTGTTTGCTCGGGCGATGTCCATTTGCTTTTGTATTCGGCAATTCATCTATGGAGCAACCAATTAGCTTCCTAATTGAATGCCAATGTTCAACTCTATGAGCATAACTCTATCTACATGACCAACACCAGGGAACAGGGAACATCTCTGCTGCCTTTGGCCAAATCAATTGCATTTTTATGGCTTACTTAAAGCTACAAACGTCTTTAAAATAATCCATACCGAATAGAAATTTGTTGCAAGGTATCAAAATATTTGATAAACAAATTTTAATTATGGCTTGGCTAATATAGCAACTCAATTCAAACTTCTAATTGGTAATTTTTGTGATGATATTTTATTCTATATCATTAAATTTATTTTTTTTATTCAGCAAAGTTCTCACATTCATAAGCAGAACATTAAATGTGTAAAAAACTAAAAAACGTTCACAAAATAATAATAATTTATTTCAGTTCATTTTGTAGCCTGGGTATCTTTTAGTCGCGCTGAAATTGCTGCATTCCTCATGAATTCTCATTTTAATATTTTTTTATGCACTCACTCAATAGGAAATTGAAAAATGATATATGTATGTGACATATATCCGATGGTTATTTTATTTCAACTTTTGCACTCAGACTTTAGTGGAGACTCATATATTTTTGTGCATCTTTTAAGAGATGCGATTTAAGTCGATACTATACTAAAGATATATATTCTTTTTTTTTTTTTAGTTTAGTAAGTAAGGAATAAAAAGAACCTTAACTTCACATAGGTAGAGAATGAATATCAAACTAAACGTCTAAAGAATTTTTTAGATTTGTTTTTCTCAAAATCGAATATATATTTAAGGATAAGCTTTCAATCAAAATGAATTTTAAATGCATTTTCAATATAGACAAATGGCTGAATTTGAACAGCACATAAAAATTCGTTTCTACTACAAAATATTTTGCTTTTGAATTCTGAAATATAATTGCTTGGACGAGACTTTGTTCTTTGTCGGCATAGGAATCATTTCAGATTATTTTATATAGAATGCCCACTTTGTTTGGCTTTGTCTTCTAATCTATGTCTTTTTCGTATATCAGAGTTGAATTATGTTGCCTTAATATCCATTAGATGGTTTCCATCTAAGCACTTCCTTTTGTTGCACTCAACAAGATATATATATGTACATATATCAGAATGTATGTATGTAAGGAAGAGGACCCACATCAAAGGCTGGACAACATAACACCATCGCATTATGACGGGGCATCAACGCCTTCAATTGCGTCATTATTAGCCAAGCCCCAGTACGCACCGCCACTCGAGTTCCTTTCCATTTCACCGCATTACCCCTCGAGCTGTGGGCTGCGAAACAACTGTAACACTGACTGGGGGTCAAACAACCCGAATGGCAACAATGCCCCATCGCCATTTTGCTTTGGTTTGCTCTGTTCTCCTCTTTGTGCCACTTTGCCTCTGTCGCAGTGTTGTCTTTGACTGATTTTTCTCTTTTCTTCGTTTTTTTTTTTCTGTTTTTGCTTTCATTTCAGTTTTTCCATTCTTTTTTTTTAAAGAGTGAGAGAGGACGAAAAACATTGCTCCCTAAATTTAATGTCAGCGGTACTAGTTGACTCATAGGAAATTGTTAGCTGGCAGTACGAATATCGCGTATACGCCCCGTTGCCACATTGAGCTTTAGATTTGCCCAGTTGTATGTGCAGCACTCTCTGCTCTAATAAATGAAATCAGGGAGCGTAACATTATTTGATGGATATATTGTTACGACTATTTTTTTTCGACCACCTCTCACGGGCGGACCCAGCAACGTCACTCACTGAGCAGCTTCTGGCGTTGCTTCAGCTTCAGTTTCTGTTTCAGTTTCTGTTTCTGGTACAAATTTGCATTCCTTTTGTTTTCTTCATGCTCAGTACCCTTAATAGTTTATGCTGTCTGTTCTGTACTGCATTTCCTTTTTGTCGCGTAATTTTCCGCACTTTGCTTTTTAATACCAAAACGACAGCAGCTCGGGGGCCGAGCACAAAAAATATGCAAACGGACAGTTGAATAATTGCTGATGCTGATATAACAAATAGAATGAAACCTGGTGACCACTTAGCTGGTTTTTTCAAATTTGTATTAGACACCAATATTTCAGAGGTGGCATGGAATTTTTTATAATATTTTGTAATATTTTTTATATTTATAAAAAAAAAACCAATAAAAAAAATTGTCTTAACATTTTATATAGAATCTTTTAGAAGTGGCATTACATTTATTTATAATTTATAATCCAAATTTCTCATTGGGAAATTTAAATAAAGATTTTCTTATTTTCCAATAACTTTTAAAGTAAAAAATGTATTATCAACACTTTTTTAATTGCTAAAAAAAAATTTTTTAATTTTAAAAAAATAATAGTTAATTGGCTCGAATATTAAGGAATATAATTTGAACTGTTTTACGAGTAAGTATTGTACTGTCAAGTAAATTGGCGTCCAGTTGAATCTCTGACTAAATTTTTTTATTGTGAAACTGGTAACAGAAGTTGAGGCCAAAACTGAACCCCGCTAAGGGGTTGGGTCAAGTGGCGTTTAGGTGTCAATCGGAATGTCTCACTCAATCAACACGAACTAAGCTCGGACTACACTAGATTGTCGCAGTGTGTGTGAGTGTGTGTTTGTGGATTTTGTGCTGCCAGCACGCAATTCTGCTGAGTCAACAATAAAGAGAGACACAGACGAACAATAAAAAGAAGAAATGAAAGAAGACAAAACTGAGCAAAAGTTGCAGAAACAATAACAACAATTGAACGCGGAACGTAGTCTACGCAGATGAGAAAAGTTGGTGATGAAAGCGCAAGGAAAACGAAAAACCGTACAGAAAAAGTCAAGTCCAAGTGACGTGCACAATTTGCAAAAAAAAATATGTGAAGCCACTCTGCAGTCCGAAAGAGTCCATCCAGACTCGACTCCTCCGAGAGCATTACTAACCTGCGGCATTCGCACACCAAAAAAATGTGGCACAAAAATGTGACAAAGCTAAAAAAGCAATTTGCTGTGGGCCATAATACGGGCACTCAACTCAAACGTGTGTGCGTGTGGGGGTGTATGGGGTGTGTGTTTGTTGTTGCACTGAAGGAAGACACAACACGTGTTCAATATGAGCAATTAAACACTGTCACTAAAGTTGCCAACCAGACAAAAGTCAGTTGAAGCTAGTAAAAGGCAAAGAAAAACAGAGGGAAACATAGAAAGAGAGATATAGACAGAGAGACAGGTAGATAGAGATAGACAGTGAGAAAGAGGAACAAAAAGAGTCAAAAATAGAGAGAGAGAGAGAGAAAACCAGTTAACTTAGCTTAGGGTTAAGGCGAATTGCCTCGTTTTGAAGGCCATAAATTGAGTATAACAATTGGCATTAAATTCACATTTCAATGGTTGCCGCGTCCTCGTTGTTGGATTAACTCAACCCTAAACCTAGGCCCATTGTTTTATAGACTCTGTTACAATACCAACCATGGATCCTTCAGGTTACCCAGCATGTTACGTGTTGCCAGGACTTTCAACCCCCCACTTTGTATGCATGTATATGTGTTGAAAGCTTGCCGTGATTTGGTTTATTGGCCATAACTCTTTACCGCAATGACACTGCGAGGGTGTCGCCCTAACAACCTACACAGATCTTGGCAAGAGAAGAGAGAAAAGAAAGAAGCTTTGATAAATTCAATAAAATAACATTATTTGGAATTATGCATATTGATTTCGAATTTAATACATGGAAATGTTATTGAAATATTTTTAGAGAATTTCCAGCTTAAAGTGTTAGAAAAGGTTGCCACATTGCACGAAATCAAAAGTAAAGGGACTAAAGTAAATCGCACTCTTTATAAATCGTTTGCCAATCAATCAATTCATTTCATAGGGTATTCAGGCGTCGTTGTTTCTAACCACCTTTGACATCAGCCTATCTCTTTAATGTTTTTCTTTTCTGCATCAATCTTTTTATATTTCATTGTGTGATATAGAGACTCGACTGGAGTCGAACCTGACCAGCATAAGTATATATCCGTCTGTGTGTGTGGAGGTGTGTGTTGTTTGTTCTATGTGTGCACATCCTGTGCGTGTCGCTTGGGTATCTGTCGGACTATCCATCTATCTATATATCTGTCTATCTAACTGTCCATTGTGACGCTCGTTTGCTTTGTGCGCTTTGTCACGCTTTATTTTTGTATTTCGCACGCTCTTCCCTCGTTTCATTTCCCTTTCCCTTTAACTGTTTTTGTTTGTTTTGTTTTTTTTTTTTTTTTTTTTTTTTTTGTTTTTTTTTTTTTTTTTTTGGTTTTTCTTTGTTTCGGTTTTCATATTTTCGCTGAACACCCCCTTTAGTTCATTCTCTGTAATACGCATTGGGGCAACATGGCCAGCATCCTTTCCCTTGGCAAACACATATTGATAGCACCATCTCTGTCGCACTTGGGTTGATTATTAAGCCCCGCGTTGCCAACATAAATAAATCTGAAGTAAATTTTCCAATGTGTCTCGCTCGGAAATGCCTCGTAAATCGTGCCATGGCCATGGGTCAACACAGACAAAGAGAGACAGAGACAGAGATTGTCAGGACGTTGACTGTGTAATATTGTAGTTTTTTGAGAGTGGACACAGATTTGTTGAAGTCCGAGCAGGATACAAATTTGCCGAGCCACTCCCCAGCATCTGATCTCAGAGCAGTTGCCTGTCATGCCGCTGGCAGAAGGAAGCACTTAGCGCCGCGTGTTGACAGCGCACACTTGAGCTTGGAACTGAACTTGGGACCGGGACCAGTCGGGTCTACAGACTGAGCTGATAAGCGCCGTTGCGGCATAGTGACTTTTAGTCTTCTCCCTCGACAGCTGAGCTTTCACCTTTCACCACCAGCAGCACCACCAGCACCACCACCAGCAGCAGCAGAGCGCCGCATAATATTGCTCATACGCCGCATATTACAAATAGACGTGCGAACGGGGACTATAAATCAACTGGGCAAACAATGCGTGGGGCGCCAAAAAGCCATTGACACTTGCCAACCCCACCCCCAATCTCTGCCCCTTATTTCCCGATACTCTAGCCAAGTATTAGCGGACTTACCATATGCGCCTGGGCACATTCATCGATGTAATGCGTGGTGATTATCACAGTGGTGTGGCCATTCTTCGTGATGTCCACCAAATGATCCCAAATGCTGCAAATGCAATAAAGAGTTAATCAGTCATAGCATCAGTTTAATGCCCCACATAAAATAAAGCTGCCCAATTACCCCCGTTATATAGGGTATTCAACGGTGTGCTACTCATATTGGGTTCATTTCAGCGCATAGCATTCTTCGTGTCATGCAACCCCGTGTGGCATTTATCTTTTTGCTGCTGCCACACAAACAAACACACGTACATACACATCCGCATGGATATTTTGTTGGATATACGCACCTCTGTCGCAGCACTGGATCCACGCCCACCGTCGGCTCATCCAATATGAGCAGCTCCGGCTCATGGAGCAGAGCGACAGCCAAACTCATGCGACGCTGTTGGCCACCGCTCAAATTCTTGACGAATTTCGAGCCATTTGGCAAATTGAGCAATTTGAGCAGGAATTCGGTGCGATCCTCGATGTCGCCGCGTGACATCGCCGCAATTAGACCAAAGTATATTAAAGTTTCCCGCATTGTGAACTCCCCATAAAGCGCTATCTCCTGCAAAATAGAATTTAAGCTGTAGTCTATGCGGGTGCGCAAATTGTGTTGCCTACTTTCAAGCGCACGGCTACTGAACTATGGGAAATTAGATCATTTTATGGTATTAATTAATGGGTGTTGAACTATGTAAATATCATGAAAATTACATGATATTTACATTAAGAAAAATCACAAATACTGATAGTTTGAGAAAATTTAAAAATATGATGAAAATGGCCAAATTTCCCATAGTGCAGTGTGACTCTTGCCCATCGCGAGCCACCGCTGAGAGCAAAGACCGCCCCAAAATGAAAACTTTCACGGCATGCAGCATTTAAAAAAGTTTATATTCGGTGTTTTAATTTTTTTTTTAATTTTTTTCTTTCTTTCTTTTTTATATTTGTTACCAACACTTTATGGCATTTATTTAATTTAGTTAGGAGCAAACGTTGCGAACAGTGGCAGCACAATAAAAACCGAATGAAATATTCAATTCTCAACACCAACAATTCGACTCACCTGTGGCATGTAGCCAATTCGCGGACCGGGCACACCGGAACCACGGGACCCCGGTCGTCCGCCGAGCACCCAAATCTCTCCCGAATTGAGACGACGTCGTCCAACGATGCAGCTGAGCAGCGTTGTCTTTCCACAGCCAGAGGCGCCCAGGAGACCATAGCTGCAACAGAGACATATATATATCAAATATATAGTGGCGGAAAGGGAGAGATATAGAATTTGCCAACTTAAGACCATAGCTTATATGTATAATAAAATGCATGTAGATAAGGTATGTACTATAGAATTTGCTATATGCATGTGTAACTGAACAGGAGCGCATTGAAGTGGAAAAGCGGCCCAAAAATTATAGTCCTCCTAATTTTATTAAGAAGAAAAAGTTGTGCAATAATCTTTTAACTCTGTCTAATTACTCAGCAAAAAAGCCTCTTCCAAGTTGATGCTCAAATTAAAGTACTTAAAGTATTTCAGCATACGGTGTACAAGACCGAGAAGGGCACTTCATGCAGCTTGGGGCAGGTAGTGCATAGACTCTCTCAAGCCTGCTTGCAACTTGAGGCACATAAAGCGACCCTGGTCTGTGGCCAGCCAGATATTTGGATGGGCTAGCTGGCATGCCGCAGCTTCACAAGGTAACCAAGCAGCCAGGCAGACAAATATTTTAAGCACTTACATACACCACACATGCCCCTTTCTGTGGCAGAGAGCGGGCTAGATGAAAAGCATCAGGTGAAAAATCAACTGTGAATAGTTTTGGAAAAATATTCAGGTGCAAAAAAAGTTTCATTGCAGCGCGCACACTTCGGCATTGCTGCGTGTCCTTGTCCCAGTACTAGTTCTAGTCCCAGTACTCGTCCTCGTCCTCGTCCTAGTCCTAGTCCTAGTCCACATCCTGCCAGCTAGCTTTCACCCTTGCCCCCCCCCCACCTCCCACCATGCCATGTGCGCCGCTTATCTCCATTGTGGAGCTGTTGCAAAATATATTTAGAGAATGTTTAGCACAGCTTAGCGCTCAGCGAACCACAAGCCCATGCCCATACTCCAACTTACATACATACAGACACTCATATATGTATATACGAGCGCATTGCCACGCCCATTTGACGCCCACTCTCGAACAAGCCAACGCCTTCATTTGGCCATACATACATACATCCATAACATACATATATGGGCAGCGCGCAAGTTTAGAAAATTGTTTGCTCCACAGCTGGGATTGGGATTGGGTTCAGTCGAGTAGGTGTGTGTGTGTGTGTGAGTGTTGTTGTGTGTGTATAAGTGTGGCGTCAATGTGTATGTGTATGTTTAGCCATGAATAACATGCAGGTCAAAGTGACTCCGCAGTGTGTGCACATGAAAAAGCCACACTTGAATAAGCCAAAACTGAGCGCCAAAAGGGATAAATAAGAGCGCAACTCTTCGCTGCCCAGCTTCAAGCTACCAAACAACAACAGCAACAACAACAAAAACAACATCATCAACAGCATTCTTAACAACAACAACAACATTCTGAACAACATCAACAGCATAGAGGTAAAAACAATAAGCGTAGATATGATTAAAGTGTGAAAGTTTAAGAGCTGTGAACTACGTAAATAAACTTATGAAAAACTGCTGGGAATTGGTGTTTAAAGTGTTTTAAATGTAGAGAAATAGACTAAAAATGCTAAAATTGAAAATTATTTAAAAACCTTAATAATATTTAAAATTTGGTTATAACAATAAGCTACAATAATTCTCAATTTAAGAAAAATATATGGAATTTCTATTAGACTGCCCATAATTTTTTCCAAGAAAATAATCATAAAGACTTTGAAAAATCATGATTTCTCAAATTTGCAGAGAATGTCAATGTCATGATTTAAGTAAATTCTACTAAGTATCGCTAATTTTTCATCTCATCTAATGAAAGGCATTTTCATTAATGAATTTATAAACTATTGAAATGAAAAAATAAAATAATTTCCTGTCTCAAATTCTGCAAAATTCTTACATGCAGAAACTGTAAAATTTAATCATAAGTCTACTTGACAAAAAGTTACATTAAGCACGTAATGTGAAAAAAAATCGGCAAAAAAAGAAATAAAATAATTATTAAATCACAAATAATCTAGATTTACACTACGGAGTGCGCAGCGAAAAACGTAGACAATACAACTTTAAAAGTCACGATATATACAAAAAATAATAATAATAATAAATAATAGTAAAACAACAACACCACCGAGGAGAATGAGAATGAGAAGGACGAGGACGAATTTTTAGCCCATTAAGCTTTTTGTGCAGAGCTTGATGCACATTCCTCTGAGCACTTGGCCAACTTATTTTAGCCGCAGTGATTGATGACGTTGAGCAGTTGAATTAGTTTGTGGCATGCCACCGCTTACGTTAGTTACTTTCAACAGTTGCCGTTGCAGTTGCAATAGCAATTGGAGTTGGAGTTGGATTTTAAATGTGCGCTAATTAAATGTGATTCAGCATGCGACATTTGTCATTAAGCATGCATCCATCGAAATTTCAATTATTCGTTGTGTTCCTTTTTATCGGTCTGACTGTCAGTTAGTCAAAAGCCAAAGTGTCAGGCAATAATTCAATTTCATTATGCGCTGCGCTTTTTATTTGATTGCCACCAAATGACGAACAACAAATGCGACAACAATTTCGCAATCAATTTGTTGTCCAGGTGCCATGCTGATACTTATACTTTGGCCCAGCTTCGCATCAGGGGCAATTAGAGGCGTGGCAATGCGTATTTAATTAACAAGCTTACTTTGTAGTTGTGCATGGGAAATGAGAAGCAAACCAGACAACTGGAACTCTGAATGACTCGACTGTGGACAACTCTGACCCAACTAGTTGGCTGTCTAATTAAACGAACAACTTTTGTTATATACTCAAGCAGAGGACGTTGTTGTATCTGAGAAGGGCGAAAGTCTCTCCACACTTGGCTCAAGAATGCAAAAGTCAAAGTGCTGAGATTAAAGTTTAGCTAAATGATAAATGCCAAGTGCCACAGGCCAACAAAAGTTCAGGCAACACGCGTCCGCAGAGAAGTCAATAACAAAATTATGATATATTAAGCAAATTCGTCAAGAGTGGGTCTGAAATGTAGATGGACAATTAAATTTGTGTGCACTTGATTTGCATTTAATATTTCAATCATTTTGAGAATATGCAACAGCTGCTTGTTATGGAAATGGGGCAAGTGCTTGATATTTTTTCAATTAGACACGCACGCATTACGCATACGCAATGTGGGCACATAACAATGAAACTCATAAAACTCAGCCGGACTCGGTGTCGCAGTCACAGTTACAGTCACAGTTACAGTTATAGTCACAGTTACAGTCACAGTTACAGTTATAGTCACAGTTACAGAAACAGTTACTCTTCTTGTTGTTTTTACTGCCCCCAAACGTATGCTAATAATTAAATTTTTGGCCAGAGAAAAAAAAATGGAAGCAAAACCACAGCAAAGTTATGAAGTACAGTTACATTTACTCGCTACGTGCTGACCGTAATATATACGCAACACTCTCAACCCAAGTTCAGCCATAGCAATGACTAGGATTTTGGTTTTCAAAAAGGGGTTTTCTTTCCTGTTTTGTTGTCCTTTTGTATGCCACACAACAAACAACAGAAAATGCCAGTTGAAAAAAAAAATACCGAAAAATAGAGAGGGAGAGAGAGTGTAAGAGGGAGAGAGAGAAAGGGAGAGAAAGAAAACTGAGCAACAACAGCAGCTGTCTGATTTCATTTTCCAGCTTTCGCTTATAAATTATTTAAACAATATCTCGCTTTGCAATAAGCAAGAGAAGAAAATACTTTCTGCTTCTTTGTATTTTTTGTTATTATTTTGATTGGGGTTAGCTGTGCAATGTACTATATGATATGATGAACATGATTGGATATATTATTTACAATATATCGGATTTGATATGCTCTGCTATAGGTATGCTAATGAAATTTTTTAAATCTAATACTCCAAATGCCATTTAAATCTATCATATATTCTTTTCATCTTTGGTTTCTCGCATTCAAATGTCTGAAACATCTGTTTAAAGTTAGAGCACTCAAATGCTGACAAAAACATTCTTCCTTTGGACAAACGAACATGTTGCATACAAAATATTTTTGTAAGTTCGTATAGTATTTGTTTTTAAATGTCTGTCCTGCCATCTGCCAGTTTGTTTATTTCCCGGTCTGTCTGTCTGTCTGTCATGTATCATGTGCATACAAAGTGCATGCAGATTGTTATTTGCTATAATTTCAGCAATATTTTGTATTCGCTCAGCTCTGGCTATGATTGCTGACCAGAAAGTTTGCAGAGTTGAGTATTGTTTTGACACTGAACTGTAATTTTTTAATGTTTGTTGTCTTGCATTTTGGCTTTTAATTAAGTTTGCATTCAACCAATTTCCCATCCGAAAACATAAAAAAGATGAAAATTAACAAGTTTTTAAAGTGGCTTGTGGCTTTCAGGTGCGTCAACAACAATTACTACGTTTATTAAACTTTTTCGGATCAATATTGAAGTTAAGTTTGGTTTTGAGAGAATGGTAAAATAAAAAAAAAATTATATTACATTTCTCTCTGGTAAATTTTTGTATTTGCTTCGTTAACCGCACATATCGAATTCGGTTCTGCAACTGAATGTTTACAAAACTTTGTTTGTTCCAACTCCAAGCATATTATGCTAAACTTTTCTATTCGGTTTTGTTCAATTTTTTCTAACATTTTATTGTTCTCCTAATTTTTTTTATTTTATTATTTTTTTTTTTTTTGCTTAGTGCAATTCGAAAAGCCAAAACCAATTACAAAATCAGCAGCCGCAGCAAATAAGACCAGTCTGTGTGGATGGAAAGTTAGCCTGCAAACAATTGCAATTTATTAAGAGAAGAGACCAGGCCAAGACAACCTCAGACAATGCTTGTGTCGAAAGCATTCATAGAACATCCTCTCAACAATCCTCGACCCCCTCAATTCACGTCTGTTCCAGGATAATTAAAAGTAAGTTCAATGGGCCAATACAGACATCGAAAACGATAACGAAAACTCTGAAAAACTAAACTATTAGAGATGATTTCATGGAAAATCCCATGCTCATACAATTTAAAGTGAAAAATTGTTTGTTTTTCATGATACTATCAAATGTGTTATATTATATATATCTCCTATATTATATTATATCTCCTAGCAAGAAATTATAAATATTCTTTTCAAATTGAATTAACACCAAAAATTACAATTTAGAAGAAAAGAAAATATCGAGGAACTCGGTTGATTTTTTTTTAATTCTAAGAAAATATTAAGTGTAGCTATGAATATCCGTTCCTGTGTTCTCAGTGAGCCAATAACGAAAATCTGATCTTAATCAATATTTGAAGTCGTTTTGAAGTTTTGGTAGTAATACCAATTATCCCCTATAAATACTTGTTAACGCTTGTGGAGGAGTCCCAAAATTATAATCTGAATTTCAGCAATATTTAAATGCCAATAATTTACCAATATTCCTATAGATCAGGACTTAAGGAGGACCTGGACCCATATTCCCGAATTACAGTGAGTTCGTGTGAGTTCGTGTATTTACAAAGCTTTGATTTTGAATTAATCTGAAATCATCACAAGGTGCCTCTCAACTCTCTCGGTGCATCTCTCGAATTCACTGCAGCCTTTGCCACGTGTAATTATGTTGCAATAAGTTGTTCATGTCCTGTCGGACACAGTACACCGAACATCGGTTAATGCGCGTGTCTCAAATATGTGAGTTGGCGCTTAAATGGCGATAGGACGTAGGGGAAAGGGAGAGGAGAGGAGCCGAAAGAGGAGGCGAAAGGCGCTAGACAATGGAGTCGCTGATTAGTTGAGAATTTACTGCTGATTAAGATGGTTTTTAAAAGAAGTCCAAATGAACTTTACTACAACTTTTCTCTGCTCTGCCCTATTTGTTGTTGGTCACAAAAGTTTTCGTTGAATTGGCAGTTTATGAGAAATTCAAGGGCAGCATTAATTTCGCGCATAACACACACAAATAAACTCACTTGAAAGTTTGGACACGCGAATTGTAAATAAATACACACAAACATAAAATCAGGGCAATATTTGGTTAGTGAGTGAGTACATGCTGAAAAGTCAGCAGTAAAAATGTGCAAACATATCAAAAATGCTGAAAATGCGACTTTTTCTTCATAGCACAATTCTCTTCATCCACAATTTTCGACACTTGTAAAAAGCGATGTAATTCCTACTCATCGATTGTGTTTGCTTATGAATGTCAGTTTCTTTGGAAACATGTGATGAGTAATTCATGAATTTCCGATTTATTTGATCCGCAATAAATACTTGTTTCACATTTCAGGAAACAATGCAAACTGTTTATTTAGGTGCCATAAAATTTCAACCACTATTTTCATTTCGCATATACCCTTACAACATTATATGCATGCCTTAATATAAAATAAATATAAATATAATATAAATTATTGAAAATCTACTCTATCGCCATGGCAGTCTAGTAATAATTAACTGTCTTTATTATACACATTTTTAGCAGATTTTTTGCATTGCCCATAAATGCTGTTATCCCATAATTTCAGCTTTATTAGTGTTGAAAATATCTAGCAAATGCTTATTCACAGGCACAACCCACTTAATTACAAGTACTATTTGATATGCCATTCGATGCCATTGTGCCAGTGCAAATATTTTGTCAACGAGTGTAAATATATGATAATACAAGTACAAAATGTTATTTCAACAATACAAAATATATAAAATCTCAGTGCACGCGGTTATGGGGCTATTGTTTTGGTTTATTTACGGCGACAAATGAAATCACGATAATCAGCTGAGATGCAAATTGCCATCCACATACAGATAGGGGAGAGTCCAGAGAGTCCAGATCCCATTCAGATGCCGATAGAACAGCCAATGTATTCTGTATGTCAATTACACTATTCTGATCTCTAAATTATTAAAGTTGTTGTCGTTATAATTATTATTGTTGTTGTAGTGTTTGGTACTAGTTTGTTTGATTACATGCCTCTAACATAGAGAGCATCAATTTAGTTGCTGTCGTTGCCATTTTATAAATATGTATAAATTTATCACATGCCAATTTCGATCAGAAGTATGTCTGTGTGTTGGAATATATGTATCGAATGCGCTTTTCCAATGCAATTAACAATTTAGCGCAAACTCTCAACATTTCTGTTCTCCACCAATAAAAGTGCCAAAATAAAATGTAGAAAATGCTGAAAATGTTGCTCGTTGAGGGCTCAGTGGGTATTGCCAAATGCGAATTTAATGTAAATTTAAAATAATGCGCATAATTTGAGTTTAATTAGAAATTGCATTTAATGCCACCTGCATTCGAATTGCCCTCGTCAAGGCCAATTGCCGTTGGCCATGCGGTAATAAATAAATATGCTACCAACTATATTTTAATAGCTAATTTAATTCCCCTCTTCTGACCAAGCTCAACCCTTTTTGAGCCTTATTTTTTTATAATTTTTTTACCCTAGGCTCACACATGAATCAGCCATGCGAAGGGTGCATAGTTATTGCAGCGGATGTTGCGCATACGCCGCATATGCCGCATAGAACAAAGGTCAACCAAAATGCCGCCAGGCACTTAACGGCATTCACAGTAACGATGTCAAAGCTCTAGCTCAATGTGTGTGTATGTATGTATATGTGTGTGTGTTTCAACGTGTTTATTGTGGTCCCCTTAATGCCTGCTCACAAATGAAAAAGGCAATTGGCTTGCATTGTGCATTTTGTGGACTCTGCAGGCATTTATGTGCATGTATAAGGAGCTTCTCATAAAAAGACCTACTTAATTAAGCATAATTTCGCAAAGATCAAAATGAATATTAAAAGATTTTTAAGAAATATAGAAAATATTAATATAAATATAGACATATAATTTCAATAAATTGCCAATTTAATGAAATATAATTCGTCAAAATACATAATGGTTTATTAGTTTAATTTTAAATTAACTGATTTATGGAGATTTCAATTGTTTTATTTTCTTTAAATAATAATTAAAAAAATATTAAATCCCTGGCTTATTAATTGCAGAAATTTCAATCTTTAATTTTCACTTTATAGCTCAACTCATGGGGCAAGAATTTTCCCAGAAATTCCGCTGATCTTGCAGTGCATTTTTCATATTGCAGCCGGGGCCGAATAAATAATAAAAAGTCGAGCAGGAAAATCAGTAAAAACAATGTCACAGCAGCAGTAACAGCGGAAGCAGTATGCACATGTGTGTGTGTATGTGTTGAAGTAAACTCACCTTAGCCTGTGACTGTGTGTGTGTATGTGAATGTGTGTGTGCAGCTGAGCTTAACTTTTAAGAGCGCACACTCTGTTTTAATTACGCACACAGCTGTAGGAAAATACTTAAACATATACGCACACATGTGTGCTGCTAATTGCGGACATACTCACACACACACACACCCACACACAGATATATATATTTATATATATATATATACACAGACATATATGTATGTATATATATGTCATATACTCATATTGGTTGGCATGCATGCATGCAGAGTTAATGCGCACTTCCGTTTCCGCTGTAATGCGCCGCGCCATAGTTATTTTTATAAGCGCAATCCGCCGACCGCACAACGGCATTGCCAGCAAGGTGCATGCCACATGCCACATGCCGCATGCCGTCCTTGCTGTTGCATATTGCGGTGTGTAATTGTTAATTTCAACAACAGCACCGTTGCACTTTGAATGATGAGCGTAGAACGATGACTGCCCCATGCCACGCCTCACCTCGCCTCGCCACGTCATGCCGCATCGTGCCGTGCCACGCCACTTTGACACATGCCACGCTGTCAGTTTGATGTGCTGCGCTGCAAATTAACAAGATTTTAAGTGCGTGGCCGCAATGGGAAAAACTGCCAGACTGGATAAACATTGACTGCGGTGGAAGAGGAGTGGGCAGGGGATAGGAGAGTGGCGTGGGGGGAGAGGTGGATCCACCAACTCTGCGGTTGTGGCTTGGCTAAAAATGAAGTGCAGCTTAAGCAAATTAAGCGCAAAATCAGAGCAATGACAGGCAGTCTGAAGCACTGAAGACTGAAGCAGGAAGTAAACCGTGTGATCCGAGTTGAGATTGAGGCAGCTGTCCTAGTTATACACTGAGAAAAAGCCAAAGAGGGAGAGGGAATTTAAGAGAGAGAGAGAGAGAGAGAGATAGAGAGAGACAGAGGCTGCAGAGACGGAACATATTATGCAATCATTTAAACAACGAATTCAAATACAAATCCAGAGCACGAGAGCTGCTCTAAAATAAATTGAATTCCTAGACGCCTAATTGCGGCCAACACTCAGAAGCCGCCTGTCAACGTCCCTGGCACGTAATGTCCTTGGCAGGACAAGCACTACAGTTAGGACTCCGCTTTAGTCCTGCCGTTCACATTTCGATCTCGGTAATTGCTGCTTGAATTTCAATTCACATTCCACTTTATAATTGCCGAGTGGCTCCGCTCCGACTTTACCCCGTGCAGTAGTTGAATTTCCTAGAAAACTCGTCACAGTGACAGTCGCAGTCAATGAAAATCAAAATGAAAATGAAATTTCAATGGAAGTCTCTAAAGTCTAAGACCAGCGTTTTCCTTTCGGGACTTGTCAAATTTCTGTAGAGAAATTATTTTAAATTACTTTTAAAAATATACTTTCAAAGATAATATTTTTGTTCAAATTTCTTGATATCTCTTAGAAATGATTTACACTTTAAATGCAGGCAATCATCATACCCTGTATATTGGGGGAAATCGATGGTCATGGAAAATTCATTTCCTGAACAAACTAATTTTCTATGCTACTTGACCAGGGGGGCGGTAGGGGGATCGTGTGATTGTGATTGTGATTGGCTGCGGGTTTATTTATGCCGTTAGCCGTTTGCCATTGCCAAGTACATTCAATCAATTAATTATTGTTTTATGCTGGTTTCAATCCTTCGAATGACTCACAAGTGCAGCCAACCTGCTACCCAAATCCGCCTCTTTCCTCCGCCCCCAAATTCCAGCCACGCCTCTTACGCGAAGGCAACAAGCAAAGCAAAATGGCCGCACACTTTACAATTAATTTGCCATTATGTGCGAACAAAGCACTGAGAGGGTATATGGTGGGGAGGGATGAGTTGGCTGGCGGGGAAAGTGAAGGAGTCGTTGGGTCTATTCCATGGCATTTTTAATCGATTTTCATTAGAGAGTCGTTGCGGGCCAGGACCGTTCGTCACTCACTTGACGCCTCAATTGGCCTCGTCCAAATGGCCAAACAAACTCTCGACGCGACGCCATCCGCCATCAGCCTAATTTGGCTAATAAGTTGGCCATTGCAGCGGCTGTTAAACTTCCGGCTGACGACTGCCAAATGCCGGCTGCCAATTGACCGTCCGACGGACTGTCGGACTGTCGGCGTGTCTAGGCCAAGGGGCCACTTTGGTAATTATATGCCACAACAGTTGGCTAGCATGATGCTTTCTGTCCCTCAATCCTCCTCGCGCCTACTTTGTTTCATTGGACCGTCTTAGCCTTTCACGGTATTTGGGCGCGTCTGTAGCGGTTCCGTTCGTCTTATTGGTTAATCATTTGCTATCAAGATTTTAATTTCCGCTCTTCAAAAGCCAGAAATGTTCGCTTCTATTTCTCGCTTGGTGTTTATCTTTAGCGAGCATAGTCAAAAAATTAACCCCAACAGATAAATTGATATGCTGTCAGTTGGCTAAGAGTCCTTAGTCCGTAATTAAAGATATTTAAATATCACTTTAATCGATATACAGATATATAAACCTCTACACTGCTGTTGACGTGACAAATAGCGATTTATCCGCTGATATCCCTGATATCGATTCAATGGCAGCCCCTAGAGATATGGGTGCCAACAGCCAACAAATCGACCGCAATCATTGCCAACTTCAAGCCAATATAGTTTGGATATTACCTCAGTCAGTCAGTATGTCTGTCTGTCTGACTGTCAGTCAGCAAGTCGAAGTGTCAAATTGGAATTGAAGTCGAAGCTACGCACGCACGGGAGAAGAGGCGGCCATGCGTGTTAAGCAAATGTTTATGAATATATAGGAATATGAGTGTGGATAATCATTTAGTCAGTCCGTCAATCAGTCAAGCATCGATTGATATGCCATACAGACCTATGATACGTAGTAGCTGCCATTAAAAATCACTCAATAATTTAGCAACAAACAAGTTCTGATACTGATTGAGAGAGAGGTTGCGAGACAGAAAAAGAGTGAGAGAGAGAGGGATATCAATCACAACAAATTACTGAGCCATGTCGACACTAAAATGCTTTATAATTGGAGTACAGCGTACAGATATAGATATTCGATACGGCATATGATGATTGCAGTATGTCAAAGTTTACTTACGCAAATTAAACTAAATCGTAAAGGTGTTCCAACAACAACACCCACAAAGAAGAAGAGAGTTATAATGGAAGCAATAATATTAGTTTATTGATTAATTTTGTGAGCAATCAAGTTTAGGTAGTTGATTGCTCGGGGCAGGCATAGAACCTCAACACAAATTACTGAATTGACCATATTCAACATCTAATATAATAAATATAGTGTATAATTAGTGGCAAATGGTTTTGATGTTGACCTTAAATAAATACTAAATACCCGCACGACAATCGAGAATTAAACAATAACGAATGCACAACACTGAATTGAATTTCGACTTTAGCTAGAATCGTGCAACTCAAGCCGATCGAGAATACGCTGATATATATATCAAGCTAGCTCAATCAATTCATTGCAATCGCATTAATGTATCTCTCAATCAGATACGAGATACAATTGCCAGCATTGTCTGGTGTGTAGGCCCGCAAATGCTTCATATGTTACCCTAATTGCTGATGAGATACACTTGAGTATCTCCTGCAACTAATAAGCATACTAACATACACACACACTCACACACCCACTCACACCCACTCACACACAATCAAACACAGTTATTCACATCGACAAACTAGCTTAATGAGCGTCAGGCTCCCCAGACACTTGAAATCCTGCTTGGCACAGTGAAACAGAATCTTAAATTGAACGAACTAATCAGATTTTGAGTGGAAAGAAACTTGTTTATTTCACATTTCACAATTTTCACTCATTCGATTCTTTTCAGCCATTTCCATCTACTTTGGCTCAGCTTTTGACCCAATTATATAATCATATGCACAGCAAATACCTGTTTTCGCACCACTGTGCACACTCTTGTTAATGACCAGCACTCTATTGAACATCATTGCGGACATGTGTGTAGTTAATAACCCATAATTTGTTTGGAAAAACTACCGTATCATGCATTCCCTTTTCAGTTAACTACTATATATACAGTCATGAAACAAATAATAGATATTAGTATTAATCTGTTGATTAATTGTAAATTTATTTTCATTTGCTAATTTTTCGAATATGGATAATAAAACAAGATTATTATAATTAAAATAAAAAAGTATTATAAATATTAATCTTAAGAGCGATACTTAAAATGTATTTCAAATTTACTACAAATTTTAAATGTTTCGCGTAAAATTAAATTGATTGCTAATAGTGTTATATATATGTATCACGTGATTTAAATGAAATCAATTATGTTCTTTATTACAAAAATGATTTAATTTCAAAGTTCCATTTTAAATTATCTTAATTTAATGATATTTTGTTATATACGTGATTCTATATTTTTGTCCATGATTATATTTAGTAAGTACTTCATATTTTCTATCTTCTACTAAGCGCACAGTTCAAAGTGAGTGGGAATCTCTCTCTCTTTATCTCTCTAATGGCGGCACTTTGTAACACAAATTTGTTTATATTCATTGGCAAAAACAACAACAAAATAACAACAAATATTTGTATCTGTTGGTTATAGAACGGGTTTTTGCTCATACTTGAAACCATTAATGTCAGCTGCTAATGCTCAACTAACAGAATAATTATTATACATATTAATTGAGCTGAGTATTTGGCAAAGCTTTTAATAATTTAATAGGCATTTCATGTCAATTAAAAGCACAACTCCAACACATGTGTGTATGTGTGTGTTAGTGTGTGTGTGTTGAAAGTCTCAGGTCAGCAGGAGGTAAATTAGAGCTGCGACAGAAACATTGACTCCAAACTCGGCTTTTGCTGTTCGCGAACATATTATAATCTCTCCTGTATGGGGTGTTTATTGTATAATGTGTGTGTGTGTGCGTCTCTTCGCTCAATTTACCCAGACTTATGCACCATTAATTGGCCATTTTCATGGTTGCTGCAGTCATACAACCGTGAGCACTGAAAACGAACCTCACCAAACAAGAATAAAGGGTCACTGCCATTTTGGGCAGCATGAAACCCACTTGGAAAACCCTTGGCCAGACTCTGTAGGCAGGCAGGGCAGACCTTTGCTGTTGTGACCCCTCTCAACGACCAATTACACATAAACAGCTTTAATTTAATTTAGCCACCCAGTGTGGCGTCTAACAGACCCACCCAACACACTTTTACCTCGCATTCCGTTGGAGGTATGCTGAGAGAGAGAGACAGACAGAGAGAAAGAGAGAGAGAGGGGAACAAGAACAATGGCGCGGATGTAATGCTCGCATTATGCTCGTTCACAAATTGTAAGCAGCCATTATGTTTCTTCATGTTTCACCCTCTCGCTCTCGCTCTCTCACTTCGCTGTGTGTGTGTGTGTGTGTTTGGGCATTGTAATGCCTTGGACGTGGTCCTGCAGTGCCGCCTCTCAACAAAAACAGCAACAAACAGGCTGTGGCCCAGACAGCCTTCTCCATTTTGACTGCGTGTAAAATTGTTGGGCACACGGTACCTTCCTTTTGTTCCCGCTCTCTCAGCCTCTATGCTCTCAGCTCTCCTGCTGTCGACGCCTCTCGTATGTCAAAATAATGGCAGCAACAAGAGGTCATTGTTATTTTTTTTTTTTTTTTTTTTTGTTAGTGGGACCTTTCTATACCTTGCTATCGGTCTCATTCAGGCAGCAACTTTAGAATGAGTTCAATTTAACCTCTCCTTCGTTCAGTTCTACTTCTTGAGAAAATAATTAACAATTTGTTCAACAAATTAAGCCCAACTGCCGTCAGCAATTGCAGAATTTAATAATCAATAACTAACAATTTGATATTGCATTTTAGCTACGACTTCAATACAAAATTTATGTTCAGCATATAGTGTTCAATTTGCCAATAGCCATTTGAGTTTTAATGGAAATTCATGTATAAATCATGTCGAAAGGTCATTACCAAACGAATTACAGAGCAATCAACAAGCCAGCCTATACTTTGTGGTCAACTGCCAATCCAAGGTAAAATTCAACAAGCTTCATATAAATGATTTTAAAATATTATATTAAAGTTTCTGATTTGCATATAAATTTAATGTGTAAGTATCTAGACTGATTGAGTTGCTCATCATATGTGGTTATATTTTGCAATTCCGTTTAGTTGAATAACTCATTGAATGTTAGGCTTATGACCACAATTATTGCAATTTGTAGACAGATAGAGAATTGTCTGGTTTACCTATTGCCTGTTGAATAAATGTATTAAGGCTTTTCTTCCGGAAATAATTAAATAACAATTTTCTTATCTACGGTCTTTAAGTTGATTTCAAATAATTGTTTGCTTATCGTGTTGCTCTCATTATTAAAACAGTTCAAAGTTTAAATACAAATTGTATTTTAATTAAGAAAAACAATTGTAACTTTCAATAATTTAATTGACTATTTGCTTAAATTACTTGTTAATCAAATTAGAATAAAGAAACAAATGAACACATATAAGTCCTTAAATAAATTTGATTGCATCTACTTAATAATTATTAAATGTCATTGGTAACTTTAAATACATTTCATTATTATCATGATTTTTATGATTTCCATTTAAATTTTCAATATGATTTGCTAAATATAATTTATCAGGCTACTTTAATTGAAGCATATTTTTTCTGGATCATTTAGCGGACTCTTCAGTTAACTGTCCACAATCTGTTCAGTTATGGTGAAATAATTTTTATATGTAAAAACATATTTATATATATTTCAACATTTTTTTGGGTTGATTTGATTTTTGCTATTCAATGAAATCGATGCGTGCCTGACTTTTCAATCGAACAAATCAAATGCAATGTCATGGCACCATAAATTCAGCGCTTTTCATGGCAGCTGGAAAAACCGCGTAATTTCCCAGCATACTTTATTTATGCGTGGCCTTTCGTGATTTATTTGCCAGTTTTTGGTTGACCGCAGAACAACACTTCACTACTGACTCTGACACTGTCTCTCTCCCTGCCTGCCTGCCTGTCTCTCCCCCATCTAAAAGTGCTTATTGTCTATACTCTTCTCGTTTTGATATATAAATACATCAAGTGAATATATAGTATGGTTTATATGTACATTTGTAGATGTTCCAGTAGCCCCAGCAGAAGCAGCAGCATAAAAAACATGGAAACACAATAAAAGCACAAAGAAAAAATATAATTCATTGCAAATAAAGCAAAGAAACACACAATTATTTATCACACTGGCGGCCGTCAAACGGCAATGACAGGCATAGTCAGAGATGGCGTTGCTGATGTCCCACCCTCTCCACATACCCCTCACACCCATACCACCCACCATACATTCGGACTGTCTGTTGCCTTAAGCGGCCCATCCACAGGCGAGCATGTTGGCCGAGCATGTTGTCGAGAAAAAATTTTCTTGTCCACCAACTAGTGCGAACATGCTCGCGAACATCATTTGCTGGAAAATTTTGAGGCGTCAACATGGCACCGGAAGACGACGGCGCCACTGTAATTGCACTTTTTTTCAATTAATTTTTGCTTCAAAAATATATTAGTATATAAATAATATATAAATAATATATATAATATATACATAAACTCTTGCATACATTGTTTAGACATTTTTAGCAGCGCTCGCTAGCACGTGTTTTCACTTCAAATGTTTGGTTGAAGTGATGTTCGTGCGAGCATCGCCATCCATTGTCGAGCATGTTGTCGCGAACACAGGCAAGATAGAATCATTTCTATCTTGTGCGAGCGGCTCGACGAACACGAAATTTGTACGCGAGCACTACCACTAACGAGGAAAATTTCGTCGAGCACAACATGCTCGGCCAAGATGCTCGCCTGTGGATGGGCCGCTTTAGCTAGACCCCCGCTGAAGGCGCCGCAGCCGAAAAAACTGTCAGTCAAGAGGCAGACTGAAACTGAAACGCGCCTACGAAAGCGGCCAAAAGTTTTCGACCTCTGCATTTTCCGAGTTCTCTTCCTCCAAATACCCTTGCATAAATGACTATTTGAGGGTAGTTAACAATAAAATCAAAGTTGATATAGAAATGTTAGTAACTATTTTGGATTTACAGGGTATTCAATTTCAGCTCATGTGTTGTGGCCGTGTATACCCTATTACTTCAGGGCGATTTTTTCTCTTTATTTTTGCTTGAACAACAACTACAAAACAAATCTGCGCCTTAGGGAACGTCTGACAGACTTTAGGCTGCCCACAGGCTGCGCCTCAAGCCCTCCATCTAGGGGAGGGATTATAACGTAGCCGACATACATTTTCCGCGAAATCTTCTTGTTCACAGCAACGCGATGCTGACAGTTTTTCGTTTTCATTTTTATTTTGGTTTTCATTTTGTATTTTCCTTTCCGCTATTTTTTTTTCTCTTTTATTTTTTGTGCCTTCTCTTTTGTCAACACATTTGTTTGTCTGGCTGTTAGAGGCCTCAAGTTTTTGGATAACACACTTCAAGTGTTCGCGACCAACGCCTTCATTGTTGTTGTGTTTACACCGATTTTCAAGTATGTCTGTCAGCACGTCAGTCTGACAATCAATCTTTCTGTCTGTCTGTCTGTCAGCCAATTTGTTAGCTGTGTGAAATATCTCACTAAATGGCCAAAACAAACACCCGCTTCAAGGCGGTCGCTTCGATGATTTCATGGTCACAAAGTTTAAGTTGTCTTACTTTGAGATGTGGCTGTGTGTTGGTTGATACAAATGCGGTTGTTGTTACTTCCAGTTTCATTTATTCTTTGGCTTGCTCTTTATAGATCAACATCGAAAGAAGTGTTAAGTTGAATGCGTTGCTCAAATTTAAGTTGAAAGCGTTGCTCGAAGTAGATCAATATGGAATAATGAGCAACATAAAAGAATGCGAAACTTCTAACTGCAGATCATGACTAATTTAATTTAATTAATATTATAAAAGCTCAGTGACTTCCGAAGGGGATGCTTTTCAGAAGCAGCGTATGTGAATAATATAAATTTAGTTATATCTAAAAACAGAATAATTCTATTAAAGTCATATTTTTACAAGTCAATCTGTTAGTCACTTAGCTGTGTGAAGTACCTCACTAAATGGCCAATACAAACACCCGCTTCAAGGCGGTCGCTTCGATTATTTCATGGTCAAAAGTTTAAGTTGTCTTACTGCGAGCTGCAACTGTGTGAGAGTTGATATTCATGCTGTCTGTTGTTGTTGTTCCTTACAGTTTCATTCATGTTTTCTGCAGAAAACGATCTGGCAACGCTATATGTATAAGCTGAACTGCGGCTGCGGTTTGTGTCTTGTCTACAAAACTGGTTTGCGGCTCTGGGATGCTGTTGAGTTTTCTCGCTCTCCCGCTGTCTGTCTCGCTTGTGCACAAGCACAAAGCAACAGACAAAACCTCACATGATATATGTATGTATGTAAATATATGGATGATTGTATGTGTGCATATACTATATACATATTAACATTTCTGTATGTATGCATGTATGTATGTATATGTGTGTTAATTTGGCAGTTTTTCAAGTGCTGACATTGACCCACTTAACGTTTGTCGACGTTTCCATAGTCGTTGTCTTTTGTCGTTGTGGTTGTCGTTAGCTTCATCTTCGCCTCATTTGCCGCTTGGCAACAACAACAATTCGTCTGTTAAATGCGGTCAATAACACTTTGCAGCATTCCCTCCATACTCTCACGCACTCACTCACTCACGCACATGGCACGCACATTCGACAAATCCAGATTGAATCCACCCACAAAACTTAACCACAAAATGCATTTGAATTTGCATTTAGTTTAGTTAAGCTTAGCTCAGTTTATATTGTAGGCTCTTCCATCCCCTCTCTGACAATCTCTGTTGATGGTTTATTCCCATAAATTATCTACCACACATACACCTATACATACAGAGGCCAAGCTTATTTGCATAAGCGAGAGTTTTCCAAATACCTTTCATTTTCCAAATAATATTTTCATTATTTAACCTGGGATATCAGTTAGTGAAATGAATGACATGAAATCATTGATCCGCATAATATATTTAAATCTATAAATTTAAACGTATAAATGATCAGAAAATAAATTAAGCGAGATGCATGCATACTAAATAAGTAATGATGAAATATTGAAAATTTAAGCATTTGGTTTTAAGTAGAGTATGCGAGAGATATTTTTCAATTTAAATTTAAAATTTACTTGGATTAGGTTATTGATTTTTGTAAACCTAAGCCAGAAATTCAATTATACATTAATTATTACTTTAAATATATGCAACGTGCTTATATATTTATTTAAAAATTTCTTATGCTAAAAATTCAAAGTAATTATTATATATCCAGCAAACTACTTACATGGAGCCCTTGGGCACAGTCATGTTGAGACCATCGAGCACGATATTTGGATTCTTGCCGTCCCCATACATCTTGTGGGCGCGTCTCACGCAGACCGCCTGTTGGCGACGTGATGCCAGTGTGGATGGCTGTGAGATGAAGAGACGTCGCCGGGCGGCCAAGTCGAGATCAATGGTGGCTGTTGTTGCAGTTGCAACTGGCGCCGCTGGCGGCACACCATCGGCCTCAGCATCCATATTATTTTGTTGTTTCTAAAAATAGATGCAATACAAACTACGTGTCTGTGAAAATTGAAAATCAAATAAAAAAATTTTGCGAAATGTTAAAAAATTGGCAACTTTTTGCAGTTGCTGCCGTTGTGCAGTGCATTGTCAAGGAAAGTGAATCGATATATGTATATACTATATATGTTGGTAGAATGGTGTTTGGCCTAGGATGAACCACGCAGCAGTTGGCTTAAATGGAGCCACCAGCTACCAAAAACTGTCAGCTGACAATACCCAAAGCTGTCAATACGCGTCTAACCCAGTCAAAGTTCTAACGATTGCAATTCCCTCTCTTGTCAGTCTACTTGCTATTGTTACTGTTATTGTTGCCGTAGTTGCTGCTGTTGTTTTTTTTTATTGCGACTACTACAGCTACTGATACTGCTGCTGCTGCAGTTGTTTCACAGTTGATTAAACCAATTTTTACTCTATGTGAGTGTGTGTGAGTGTGTGCGGGGTCAGTGATGGATATTGCTGTCATGTTGAAGCATCTCAAAGTTGTTATTCGACTATTGGCAATTTTCTGGCAGCCAAAAATTGCAGACTGCAAACTGAAAACTCAAAATGAATGAAATTTCCAAATGGCCAATATTGTGTACACGGGTTAATAACGTTTTGACCCCCAAAATTGGCGATCGAACATTTGCCTTTTATTTTCAGTTTCATTTTCATTTCCATTTGATATTTTGCTAATCGAAAATGCAGCAAACAATTTGCCAATTGCCGCCAAAAACTTTTGCAATTAATTCCCACAGAAACAGAGAGAGTGAGAGAGAGACAGAGAAAAAGAGGGAGAGAGAGTAGGAGAAACTGTGGGAGAGCGGAAAATAGAGGCCGGAAAACAATAAAAATGAAATCGGAAAATTATATCTTAAGTTGCGATTCTATTATTGATTTACTTCTCACTAAACAATGGCCCAGCCAAATAAATAAAAATAAGCATAACAACAATGCCAAATAACTAACCCAAAGTAAACAACAACTGACATCTTGTGGTTCGAGGTTGAATTTCCTTTTTTCCCTCACGCTTTCTCTCTCTCTCTCTCTCTATATATATATATATATATATATATATGAATTTTTTTTGGATTTGTATTGGAGGGAATGTTGGGAGGGATAGTAGTAGAAGTCGGTGGGCAGAGCAAGAAATAAACTTTCTTGATAAATGACTTCAATGTAATTAATTTCTGCTCAGCTCGCTTGCAGTGCTGGCAAAATTGTTAGCACAAAATGATGCCAGGGGTTGAAGTGGTTCACACACACACACACACACACACACACCAGCCCCTATGTCAGACAATGCCTTGGCTGAGATAGGATTGGTAGCAACAGAACAACATAGAGTAAACCAGGGAATGTGGTAGCAGCCACAGCCATGGTAAGCTCATGAGCAATGGCCTGGCCAAATGCTGTCATTGCAAATGTTGTGCTGCTTACATCCATCTCTTTCTCTATAGCATTCTCTGTCTCACTCTCTCTCTCTCTCTCTGATACTGTCTAGCTGTCTGGCAACACTAGTCAAGCATTGCCCCGCAGCGTTTCAATTAAGAAATATTGTTTAAACACATAAGTAGCTGACAGACCAACAAACAATGGGCAACAATTGCCATTTTGGTTTATGTTGATCTACTTTCCGTAATAATTAAATTATCATCGAGCAGAGAAAGACTAACACACAACTTCACATACTGTATCATAATGAAACTCTGAATTAATTTGTGCGAAATAGCTGAAGACATAATTAGATTCGATTGAGTATACGACATGTGAAACATTCAACGAAACTGAATTTAAATTATAAATTGAAGTTTGGCAATCGATAAGTCACAATTTTATTGGCACAGTTTCCATCATTAAATCTCATTCACAATCTATCGTCATCCGTTTCCGTTGCAGCTGAAGAGATTACGTAACTGATCTGCGGCATAAATGAACTTGTCAGAGTGGAGCCGCAACAGTATTGCGGTTATGCCAACAGTCCTTAATTGAATTTAACTCTCGAATCTAAACTAACCCCTGAATTGATCCCATGAGCTGGAGTCCACTTTGCAAATGCCTCTAATTAAAACTTTATTTATCTTTTGCTGCCGGCAAAGACTTCAGAACTAGTCTGATTGTTGAAGCAGAGAGAGGAAAACAGACTAGGATTCTCCAAGGCAAAAGCAAGCTGGCGTTCACCGCAGTGGCAGCCACAATTTTAATCAAATAACAGCAAAACTAAGTCCATACATTGGCCAGGCCAGGCCAAGATAACAACTACCTTGGCCATAAAATGTGAAGAAAAGATAAACAAAACACGTACAAGATCTTTGAGTGCCAGCAAATTGCATTAAAATAATAAAATAAAAACGAAAACAAAACTTATCTGCAATAATTTCTCAAGTTGTCTCTGTAGAGGAGGACTATGTCTAAAGAGGTGAAAAGTACCGTTATTATTATAATATAACAGGAAAATGGCACGTGAACCATTCAAAGGCAGTTTTCTTTGGGTTTCGCCAAATCTTTTAAAGTTCCACGTGTCGAAACCCAACTGGATAACTGTGTATCTTTGTATCTGTATCTTTCATGTATTGACTTCAGAGATTTGTGTGTGCGTCGAAGAATGTGGTTGGTTGTAGGGGAGAGCGGGGGGTCGTTGGGTGGGGTAGTGTCGCTCTTATGGCTGGCAGAACAGGTGGCAAGTTGGCAGGTAAAGCGGAAATAAATAAAATCACAAACACAAACACAACACACTAAGAGGATTGCGGGGTGTGTCTGATAGGCACACATGCATGAAAAGTAAAATATGTTTATAAATAAAATACAAAACACACACCAAAACACACAACCAGGGACACACACATACATGGTCGAACACATGGAAAGTTTGAAGTTGAGCAACATAAAGAAGTGCAAATTGTTGCGTGCTGCGATTGTATCTATCGAATGTGAGCACACAAAGGTATTTCCTGCCAACAAATATAAACGCCGCAATAAAATGAACACAACAAAAAACTCGAACTGAGAAGAGAAGCAGCAAATTCTCTTCTATCCGAAACGAAGGCAGTTTGAGTAAAAGTTATAAAATGAAATGATTATCTGGTGCCTAGCGTTTGTCTAGCCATTTAGATACATGACTAACTGTGCCTACACACAGATACAAACCCAAATACACAATTACAGCTGGCAGTGTGTTGGTAGGAGTTTCTGGCAAAAGTTGTGACAGGTAAAATAAGTCTATAAAACGACAACTCGACATAGTCTTCCACGGAGACTCCAAATGAGCCTGGGGTCTTTGGCATTGTTTATTGCAATGCGAGTCACATATTTGTACAGCTTTTGCTTTACTGCAGTTATATGATGTGTGCTATACACATTTATAGCAAATATTATTATATACTTATATATATATATTGTCTGATTTGGGGGCGTTTTATGGTGTCAAACAGTAAATGTTTATATCAAATCATGAACTTCAGTGCGCATTGAGATGTTAATCATGACCTAATCGTGAGACAGTTCAGATAAAGTCATCGATATCCCGCCAAGATGAGCAAGCGACGCCATTAAAAGAACGTTAAATATTTATTTGTAATATACACATATAATATAGAGATCATAATAAACGTCTTAACCCCACTGTCCCTATTATTTATCTTCCATAGAAGTATATAATAATATTAGCTTCAATTTTTTTTTTATAATTCTATCGGAATATGCACGTATTATATGAGATAATGGAATGAATGGAAGGGAATGAATCTCTAATATTTACGATTTATTTTTAAAATTTGATTCTTTTTAGAATTTTTTATATTTTTTAGATCTCGCACTGACATTTCTGAGGGTTGGAATTGACCCTTCAATTACCTGCTCAGTGGTCTGTACTGGAATTCAGCTTTGTCCCTAGTCCATGCACCATTAGCTGCTTGAATGCATCACTTGATTGCTGTAGTAAGTTGGCTTTCACTTGACTATATATGCATGCCTGCTACATCTTGGCCATAACTATGTTCTCTTTTTGAAATGGGTCAATGGCTTCTCTAGCCAAACTCACACACACACACACTTACCATATATGTACATATTCAATTCCGCACCCGTTTCATTTACATATAAAAAGCATTTGATGTGCTCAGAACTAAAAACCAAAGCCAGAGCACAACTTTGCTCTTCTGAAAGTCATTTTTTTGCGAAGTAATAAATATTTATATTTATTTTTGCACACACAAACACACACACACAAGTCGATCTATTTCCTTTACTTTCTCTGTGTCCCCTTCTGATCTCTTACGTTTGTTGGGTGCCCTCTTTTACGCTTTGGGCAGTTGTCGTTAGTGAGAATGTAAAATAAAAAAATTTGCACAAAATTTTACGCTCAATAAATTTAACAACAAAAATGTTTGCCGGTCAACGCCAAAAAATGCGCTCATGTGTTAGTAATGTGTGTGCTGAGTTACACACACACACACACACATATGTAGATGTGTCTTTGCATATGAATAGTTGTTGTAATAGTTAGCAAATAATTTGCACATTTTAAAGGCAGAAATTTGTTGAAGATTATGTTTCAAGCGGCTCCGAAGTCAACAGAACATTCAATTTCATTCATTACCACAAAATGTTGCAAGTTTCAATTTAAATTTTGAGCAAACATAACAAAAAACAAGCCAACTTTCAAATAACGGGCCAAAAAGAAACAAAACATGCAAAATTTTGAAACTATAATTTGAATATTCCTCAACCACAACATTTTTCTAACATACCCCATTTGGTTTTGGCTTTCAACAAACCAAAGGCAACAACAGACACACAAGTGAATACACATAGATCATTTGGGGTTTCTGGGGTTAGGGTTTGGGTCTCTGTGGGCTGGCCATTTGCCAAATACATTTGTATATAATGAAGCCTATTTTTTGGCTTTTGTGTGGAGTGTGAGATCTGGTCTCTAGCAACATATACTATAAGTACCACAATTATTACGAGCCATTTGTTAGTAAATAATCATCGAAGCTGAGCAATGCTGCTTATTGTGCTGTGATATATGTCGGAAAGTTTATCTTTTAAGTACCCGGAATTGTCATAAATTAGAAGTATCTAATCACTGCATGTCTCCGCGATTGAGTGTGTAGTAGCTGCGATTATTGATAATGAATTGCAATTTCGTTCAAGTCATAAAATAATATAAATATTTGCATTTTATATATACTCTATAGATAGTGCCGATTAATTATTTATAAATATAGATATATTGTTTCAATTTTCTATTCGCAGTTTTATTTTCTCTCTTTTTCAGCTAAAAGTATCGACTTATTAAATGCATTAAAGTTCTCTTCTCTGACCACATTTGAACCAGCCAAAAGGTCCTTAATGCCTTGATATCCTTTGTAAGTGATAAATCATACACATATGTGATATTCATTCATGAATGGCGCAGTTTGTGATGCCATATAAGCTCCCCACAAACAAATATATTTACAATCGTTTTCCTATAAAAGGATTACTCACAATGCAATTCGTTGGAGGGGCTTTAAGTATTTCGTTGCGATGCTGGCCACCATTCGCTCTATAATATTGATTAAGCCATTTCAATGTAGCTACAAAACAGCTCACACACTCACACACACAAGTATATATGCTGACCGAGCACACACACACACACCAATACAATTGAATGCAGTTTTCATTACACGTAGCATACTTTTATGCGTTTTGAGCTTTAGTGCAACATTGTTCACTCTCAGTGTTGTTTTCGGATTGCGAAAATTACAGTGAAACCTGACTACAAGCTACACTCAAAGAAAACCATGCACGAGCATACTTTGATTGTTATTTACTGAGTACAAAAACAAATATGTAATTTGCATAGTCTATAATTAAGAATTGGTTTAGTCAATATGCATATGCTAATTGAACTGTCACAATATAATTAATCAATATTGTAGTTAGCAATTTTTAGCAATGCACAATTTGCCATTCATTGCATTATTCCGTGAAACCCCAGTTCCAGCTTCAGTTCCAGTTTCAGATCCAGCTCCAATTCACGCCCCAAATCGAAATGGAATGCTGGTGGAGGACGGGGTTGATATTCTGACTCAGCGCATTTGTTGGCTGATGTTAATTGAAAACTGTGCACTCAAAATTCTAGTTTGCAGCTGCATAAGCATTCCCCAATACAAAATTCAATTGGTCAACTGCAAATGGCATCGATTTGTAGTCCACTTGATGCATCCATCACACTTGACTGGGCTTGGAAATAGATATGCTTTAGCTTAGTCAGCCTCGATTAGCAAGAATACTAATAATTTGTTCAATTTGCTAATATTAAGAAGGGTATCAATCAGCTTATACTAACGAGGAATGCTAATAACGTCATTGCAATTAATTTCAAATTTATGTTTGCTTTTTATCAATACATTTTTTAAAAAATATATCATTTAACTCAAGGGTATGTCTCCGTAAACTAGTCTAAAATGTAAATTATGAAAGTTGTTATCTTTTGTGATTCACCGTGCTCCAATAAAGATTTTCATTCCAATTTATAATTGAGACAAAGTAAAGATAAGTGTTTAATACGGGGAAACTACATGTTATAATAATAAAAAAGCGTGAATTACTCCAATTAAAATGAATGAATATGCATATGTAAAGTGACAAATAATTTACATTCTATAAAGCTAAATAAATTGAAATGAATATTACAACTGGTCACACTTACAAATATTTTTAATTAATAATTTTTTAATTTTATTTTAGCTACATATGATAATAATGTAGATGCTGTAATTCTAGATAGACTGAGGCAGCCTTCGATGAACATTGAATTGCTGTTGGCATTTCACACCCGGAGTTTATAGTACTTTCGTAACGAATGTTCAAAATGTAATATATCTTGAGAATATATATATATGCATTATGTAGTATATGGTAAAGTCTGTCAATATTTGTTGCGACTTTGTAATGTGCTGTAGGCAAGCAACAAGTCAAAAGCATTCAATGTCTTAACAAATCAGCTTCACAATTACAGTCTATGAAACTTTAATTACCAGAGTAATGCTCCACACAACACACACAGCATCTATGTATATATGTGTGTTTATATAGTTTCGAGATTGAGATTGTTTCCATGCAACGCAAGTATTAAGTGAACTTTCATACATCGGTTGAAAGTTTTGGAACAGACTTGGCCAAGTTTGCAGTCTGTTTGAGTGATTGCTGCACTTTGAACTGATGAAATTAGCAACTGCATGTCAATTATTAGCTTTACTCAACTGAGGATTATATGGCTTACGTAACTGACTTTGAACGTGGCACTCACAATCACACTCGCCACATGTAAGCCCAGAAAAAGAGACAGAGAGAGAGGGAGAGATATTGAGATTTTCAACTCGAGTGGCAACTCAAGGAATACCAATCCTCAAGAGAATCTCGGCGAGTGGATACTCAATAAATATCGTAGACAAACAATGCTAAGGTTACATGAGTGAATGGGGAAAAACCCAGATAATGTTATTGCACTTAGTCATCATCATTTTCCACAATTTACAACCGGTTAGTAAGATCGGGCTAATATAGCTAATCAACCTATCTATAATCGAACTGTCATGAATCGAGAGTAGCCAAAGGTCGAACACAATTTAGGATTGAATCTAAGTATCTCAATCTGATGATTGTAGCTGGTGCGGTTGGCAATGAATATGATACCTTTCTGTAAAAACATATACTTAATTATACTATATGTGTGTCTCGATTATTTTGTTTATTCAACAAATCTGTGGAAACAATAGAAGCATCGACGTCAACGTCAGCAAACGTTGCAAGTATGCAAATGAAAATTGCAGTTTTCGATTACAGAATGGCATGTAATTTATAGTCGGATTTGAAATGAATGGAGAATTCCACTTCTTCTATGCTTCTACACATTTCTACTCTTTTTTTCGTATACGACATGCAATGACAATTTTAATAATATTTCGTTAATATCATATAGCAACTGCTTTCGTATGGATACCAAACTACTATAATTCCGAACAATGCATCTGTACTTGCCCAGGGTCAGTTTAGAATAATTTCAACTCGAACTATCTACTTTAAACTTGCCACGCCCACAACAAGATTAGTACTTGGGACAACTGTGCAACGTAGTCAATAGATATGCGCAGAGAAATAACAATTTGCAATCAGTTTTGAAAATAAAAAAAAATTCCCTTTTAGCGAGCGCTTATATTATCAGGTGTGTAATTATGGGTAGTTAGAAACTTCAAGAAATATATGCAGTTCCATTAACAGTCTATTTACAGTTGCGATTGCAATTAGAAATTCATTTATAGCTGCAATTGAACCTGAGTTCAATTGACGAACTGAACTTTATGCCCATTTAATCAGCATTCATGTAACATTACATATAAAAAGTAAATGTAAATTTAATTAACGAATTTCTTTAGACAATACAATCTTTTATCATAGGTCAATAATGTTAAGCGATGAACTCCAATTATATAATAATATTATTGTAAATTTGGAGGAGCAGCTGAAATCCGCTTCAGGTTAAATATTTATTCTTTATGCTGTGAATATTCTTAGAATAATCAAATCACAATATTCTCACAGTGAATTCAGAGCATCTCTAATTGCCTGTATGTGGGAGCTCCTCCATTGAAATATTTATGTCTTTGCATATTTTAGAGAGACATTTGCACTTGACAATAAGAACAACAACAACAACAACAAGTACAAGTAGAAATACAAGAAAAATAAACACGACTGAGACTTGCCGAGTTTTGATGGTAACTGGGAGCGAGACCAAGACAAAGATTAGTGGCAACGGAGGCAGACGTTGATGATGATGATGATGATGACGTTGACAATCACTGCAACAGCAGGCGTTGCTTCAACCAGAGTAGCTGCAACAGAGGGAGACGCCATCACCTTCACGAACATCAGTAGCAGTTGAAGTGACAGAGACTGCAAAATGTGAGCATAAAGTGCATTGAGTCTGGCTGGGAATGGAGCATGTTGAAGGCTAACCTTTTGGGATTGAATTTGGGTTTTTGTGCATTGTGCATAGTATAGAGGGAGACATGCTCAGCACAGCACATAGAGGCAAGTATGAAGCACAGCATTTGTATGACAAACTCTAGACAGAGGTAGCTGTTACTAGGGGAGGTGTGAGTATAGGCATAGATCTGGGGATACTGACAGCGACAGTCACTTGGAAGAAGCCAATACAACACCATATAAGAATAGAATACGTTGAATGTTGAATCGGCTGAAATCTATCAAGTATACGCCGCGTGTGGCGAATGGCAGCGCATATCTTCGCAAACATTCAAACAACACCAAATCAAGTCAGACTCTGTAAGTAAAAGTCGAGACACAATACACCGCACTCCACCACCGCCTTTCCCACGGGACACATGCTGCGTCTCATTCCCCATGACAAGAATGTTTAGCATTTATTTGCATATGAGCATGAAGGATGCGCCTCCTTTACTGGGGAAGACAGAGGATTGGGCGAAAGGAAGTGCGGGAATTTGTTTGTTTGCGCTTTTGTGTGGTTGTGTAAATATTTAACGAATTTTATTGCTTTTTTAGTCTGGCTGTTGCTCCACATTGTTGTTAAGAGACAACCAGAGAGGGAGGGACAACAGAGAGTGAAAACAAATTATTATGGAAATGAAAAGACTCTATAGAGAATGCAAAGCTGGAATAATTTATAAATGAAATTTGATTATCCTAAAAATCATTTAATACCACATACTATTATGAGGAAAATTCTGTATGGCTACCAATGTGATTAAGCACGTGTCATCGTCAGAGCTGTTCAATATATTTCTATTCAATTTCAACAATTTGTATAGCTTAACTAAATGCTAATTGAAAGAGGGCAGAGCAGAAATGAAAACTTGCAATGGCCAAATGAAATATTAAAAATGGTTGAAAATACCGTTGAACTGCCAATTTAAAAGTCAAAAGCCATATTTGTTGGCCAATAAAATACCATAAAATATATATTCAGATGGCTCTTCTTCTGCTTCTTATTTTATGTACAAATATGAAGTACATATAAATATATATATACATATATATTTAAGTATTTTATTGATGTGAATGAGCTTCACTGCAGCTGTGCCATGGCAATAACAAACGATTTCTCTGCCATGAACAAAAATATTTGTCGCATTTATTTTGTTTGCCAATTGTCCTCAGCAATTGACTGTCGCTTGCAATTGAACAGTCTCTGTGATTTAACACACACACACACACACACACACACACACATCTGTTATCGCTATGGAAAATAAAAGTCATTTTCATACATATTTTCCACTATTTATATTGCGATCTGCCATAATTCACATTTTTCATGGCTTGCAGAAGTTCGACGTGCATTTTATGTATTTCTTGATTTTATTTTTATAAACAATAAAATGTCGCAATTAACACCGGCATCACATAACAATTATATATGTATATACCATATATCATATATCAAACAATTAAGTGCTTCACTTTCAAGGCTAAGCTCCGCAAGTGCCCGCAACTTCTTCACCATAAACTTTTCAACCAAGTTAGTCAAAAGATCGTAAAAGAAATCGTTATAAAAAAATTGTTAACTTGAATTGCATTTTCAGCAAACAGAAGCTTTTTGGTTTCGCTCCGTTGTCTCAGATTACGGCTTTCAGCTTATGTTTTTCTGACCAAGTCTAGTCATGATGGCTCAGCGATTACACAAGCTTTTTGGTAGTCAGTAATTGTTAAGTGTGGCAAAACCCGGCTCGAAATTGGGTGAGGTTTAAAGTTTTTTTTTTTTTTTTTTTTTGGGCCAAAAGCCGATTCACTGTAGCTCGCCAGAGTTGAGGTACGAGTGTGATGAACACGGCTTAATGAACTCTGTTCTTTCAATTTCAACAATTTCGTGCGTTTTTTTTTTGTGATGAAATCAGAGCTGTGATCCCCTCTAGGTGTGCACAAAAAATTATAAAAAATTGAGGCAACCTTTAAAAGCGATATGCAAATATGGTAAGGGTAGCGGCAGAGAGCAAAAAGCGTTGCAACATCAAATGAAAAATCGACAACATATGCCTCTCTATATGCAAATATTACTTTTAAAATATATGAAGTATATACATATGTATCCAAACATTTGGCAATTACTCGACAATGTTGTTCTTGCTGTGCTGCCATTGGTACCCTGGGGCAAACTCCGCTCTTGTTGTTTGTCTATTTGCAGATACAAATGGAGAGCCTCCCCCGCCCTCATCCACCAAAAAAAAGAGAAAGATTCTGTAGATATGGGTAAAAAAAGGATGGAGGGAATGAGAAGAGTATGCTCGAATTCTGTAAATTTTCAATTTAAATTGTGATTAAATTTTGCACGCATCAATGCAAAAGTCGCGTCTGTATGAAGCCTCTCCTATAATATATACTATATGTGCCTGTATATGTATATATATGTATATATATGTTGATATTGAGAGCACTTGATGCAGATAGAGTGTTTGTCAGTCTGTGCCTCTTTCCGGCTGGTCCCCCATTTGTTATGCAAATTTATTTTCGATTACTTGTTACCAAAGATTTGCTTCAGATTATGCAAATGTGTCAAAACCTAAGACGCATAAAAGACCATATACTATAGAGAGTCTGGTGGAACAGGTGGAGAGATGTGGTGCGAGGGGGAACTTATCTCTGCCTTACAAGTGGCTTATTACTGTTAGTGGCTGTTGTCATCGAATAAATGCAAAAACTTTGCATATTTTCATGAAGACGCTTTCGTATTTTTAGGCATAAAAAAATATGATTCGGAAAATCTATTTTCACATTCGCTGATTGTTTATCGCTTAGGCTATTGATTCCATATTGAGTTGGGTTTCTCTTTTATTTTCCCATTCCCCCCCCACACAACACTTGTGCGAGAGTGTGTTTGATTTTATTTGCATAATTTCTTGCTTGAAATCAACATGGAAAGCTATTTCAATTGATTTTTATTAATATTTATCATAAACCACATGAGACTGTGTTTATGTTGAATAAAGCAACACGAAAACAATCAATGCGAAATAATTATCTTAAATTATTTTAAATACATGTATACTTAATCTCAAAGGAGGTTGCAAATCGGTATTATTTTTGATGAAATCATAATGAATGATGAAATAGTGTAAGTATGTATGATAATCCTATTTCTATGTCATCAATCAGATAGCTGAAAATTCTTTAAAATCACAGTTCGGCTGTAAAACCAATTGCAATTTGCAGTATTTTTAAAGAAGAGCAAGCAAATAAATTTAATATATCATTAACGTGAAATTTAATTTCGCTCTTTTGCAAAGGATTCTTTTTAAACGACAAAAGCGTCTGTGATGTTTTTTTTATGCTCGGATGACTATTTTATTGGCGGTTACCTTTGCCTGCCTGTCAATTTTATTTTACATTTTATTATTATTTTTTTTTTTTTTTTTGTAAATTGTATGTATGTTTAAATGAATATGCGGTCCTTTTAATTGAATAATTTCTGACATAAATAAATGTACGTAAATACGCATGTGTGTATTTATTAAATTGGGCTCGACATGTCTGGTGAATCAATTGCTTTTACAAGGGCATTCGTTTTTTCTGCAAAGCAAAATAAATGTCTGACATTTTGAAATCAACTTCGCAAAACTCGTTTACCGGCAAAGTGTGTTGACAGGCAAACCAAATTGTTGTCAATACAACAATTAAAAATAAATAATGAAAATAAACAAAGAAATTAAATTAAAGGAAAACCTTGAAATTCTCTACTCTGCTTATTTAAACGTATTCTTGGGAATATCGGAGTTCCTAATTATTTACATAAACTAATCAATAATTTTTTACTGAAAATTCTTATATTTTTATTTGACTATATTTTTCATTTAAAATTGTAATACCCGCTTAGTTAAATTTTTTCTGTATTTATATGCTAGTGCCAAAATGTTAAATGAATTTCATTGCCAGTGGCACTTTCGAATAACGAGTGCATTGAAACATAAAACGAACTCACATTTAAACTCTTTCGGCCGCGACTAATTAGAATTTTTGTAGCTACAATTAGCAGCTGCCAATTGACGAGGAATTATTGCAATTTAATTTCAATTTCACACCAAAAAATAATTAAGCCAAAAGTTTCTATTTTAACAGCAGCGGCTAAGTTGCATAATGAGTTTTTAATTGCCAAAAAATTCAAATAAACGCCACAACCATATTCTGTAATAAAAGCTAATCAAATCCAGAATATACTGATTTCAACTGTATATATAATTTATAAATATATTTTAAAAATATCATTATTATTTCATGCAATTGCTGTGTATTATTAGAAATTTATATTGTTTTCAAAATATCAATCAAGACTAATCAACATAATTTTTTTTATCAGAGAATGACTTTCAAAAACTCGTTCTTCGGCTTAGACTTCTTGAGTTATGAATATAAAATTAAAATCAAAATTCATAGCCAGCACAATGGGCGAATACTTAATATTTTGCTCACTTTTTTTTTGCTGTTATCGAGCTATCATTAATGGTTAATGTTTTATTAAGTGACTGGCTGGAAAATATGAGCATTTCGTTTCATTTTGTGCAATTCATGTGAAATAATTAAATGATGCGAACCAAGACGCCGCCACGACTTGACCAAGTCCAATGCCAGCAGAAGAAGAAAAAGGACAATCAGTTTTCAGTATAAGCCACTTTGGTCAATTCACATACACACATACACATACTTTATGATATGCTGGGTGCATAAATGCTGCATAAGCATTGCGTAATTTATTAATTAAATTAGTCAGAAGTAATGCGACTAGGGAGGTACTTAAATATGCGTTCTTTTCCTACCTTCTGTTTGGCCCTTTTGCTGTAATTTTCCAAAATGCTATTAACAAAAGGGCAAACAAGGTGATTGTGGAGCGGGCCAGGTTGAGTTTTTGCGGTTTTAATTGCGCCAAGTAATGCGGTTACCACAACTGTTTTAGTTGTAGTTGTTATTATTATTACTAGTGTCGTAGTTGTTGTTGTACTTGCTCGCATTGTTTGCGGTTACTGTTTTGTAAAGCAAAAGGTTAAGTGCCGTATTTAAAGCAACAACAACTAAACACAGAAATTAAAACATAATAAATTATAAACGAAAAGACAGAAGACTCTGATGATGTGTGGATGAGACCGTGTCGAGGTGAAGGACTTGAAATGACCTTACAAGCTGGTTAAGAGTCAGTTTCCAGATAACTGCAGAAAGTTTACTTTTTTTTAATTTACATTTTCAATAGAGTATATTGAAGTTAAAAAATAACAAAAATTACATGTTCTCGCTAAATGTTAGAAGTGCATTTCTTTATTTAGAATTGCACTTTCGAATTTTTACTTTTTTAAATAATTATTTTTTTAATTAAGTGAATGCTCAGACAACATTGAAATACTAAAAGAAAAAAACAATTTCAAAAGCTGACTAAAGTATTATATTTGTATAAAGTAAACAAGAAGTCATTCTATGAAAATCGACTTATTTAAACAAACCTGAGAATACTCTATAATAATAAGTTAAATTTCTGGCAATTCGCGCAACTTAAAAATAAATTTATAATGAATATTTACTAAATATGCATATATTGCTATTTATTGAATTAATTTTTTATAATATATAAACTTTTGAAAATTGCTTGCCATATTTTTTGTAAGTTCAGGAATTCATTAAACAAACTTAGATTATCACAAAGATAAGTTCAAATCAACTATGCATATATTACGTATACGCCAAGTTTTTCGATATTTTTGTAACACTTTCGCAACAATTTATTGGAGTAGAGGGTATACAACACACAATAACCGCAGACAACTTAAGAAGCAGCCGCAAACAACCTCAACGCTATTCGATATATTCGGCTTTAGCTACAGCAACTACAACAACTACAACAACAACAACAACAATAACAAAAGCAACAACAATACCACACAAATAACAATGACAGTGTCAGCTTCAGTATAAAGCTGAGTTTGTATTTTATATATTTGTTGCTGTTGTTTGTTGTTGACCTTGGGCTGCATAAATCGAATTGGAGCAGGTCGTTGACGAAGCAGCTTCTGTTGTTGTTATTGCTGTTGATAGTTGATGATGTTGTTGTTGTTGTTGTTATTGTTGTAATGCTGCGCTTTTGCATTATCATTTTGTGACTGATATTATCCTTGAGTCAGGTTTGTTGCCTGCAATTTCGCAAGGCCTGAGCCCTTCTACAATTTTAATGAGCTTTGCGGTTTCTTACCTGAGTTTGCAGTTCTTAAAGCCTGCTTGCAGCTGTTCCACAGTTCCTCAGTTCCTCAGTTGCGGTTGCAGTTGCAGTTTGTTGCACAAGTTTTCCACATACAACATGCACAAACACATGCACAATCAACTTGGGCAAAGACGCGTAAACACAGATATAGAAAATGTAAACAAAATATTTCTTATGCTATGCACAAAATGCTGTAACTGGAGATGGAGATAGAGCTAGAGATGGAGATGGAGAATTGTTGCTGATTTTGGGTAGCTGTGTAAGTTTTTGGCGTGTTTTTGCGTTTGCAAAGTCAACAAACCTAAAGAACACGTTTGCTTTTAGTTAACCTGTTTTGGCAATGCCCAAAGACAGCGATTGAGTAAAGATTGTGCCACACACATACACACACTCCTATATATTGTACACATATACACTGCTAAAAAACTAGACAAACTTTGCGCATGCGAAATGTGAGCGCTTGATTTTGCTTTTGCGGTTGTTATTGTTGTTAGAGTTGTTGTTGTTGGTGTTGCTGCTGTTACTTTTTTTTGGCTTTTGTATCTTTTACTCGCGCAATTAGCCAACAACTAAAGCAAAGATGTGGCACAATATTTAGCTAAACACTCACTCTAGTAATTATGCTCACAAATTCAATATGGTTGTGTATATTCACAATTATATCATTACTCTGCATTCACTTCAAGTTAGGAGGCGTTCTAATTACGTTTTCAAATATGATCAGATTGGCACCTGTCGCAATTATCGTTGTGCTTAATTGGTCAAACCTCAGGTGAGTTCTCTATGTTGGCCAATAAACACGTTTCTTTTCAGCCAAAACGTTTCCGCGTGTTGTTGCCAGCGCCAGCGACGAAAATCAACTGAAATTGAAATTGAAACTGAAACCAAATGCTGCTGACGGTGCTGACAGATCGCCAGTTAGAGTCTTACACAGCAGAGCAGCGTGCAGTTCGCAGCGACGTCGACGTCTTAAAGTTGTCTAAACGGCCCCGCTCAAAAGATCAATTTTGTTGTTGGTATCGTTATTGTTATTGTTGTTGTTGTTGTTGCTGTGGTCAGTCTAGTATGATATATAATGTGGTTTTCAGTTGATTGCTATTCTGTGGTTTTTGTCTCCGCTACGCAGCTGATCCATGTTAATGAGTGAGCGGGATGGTGATATACGCAAATCGTGGCTTTAGAGCTGCACGTCTCATAGCAGCGAGCTTTTGCATGTGTGCTGAAGTGTAGCTTAGCAATTGGTGTGAGTATTTGCTAAACTAATTTGGTTCGAAACTTGAAAGACAAATCTGAACCGTCTTCACTTTTAATATTGATCTATTAGCTACAGTTAATCTATAAAACTTAAAAATATTTATTTTAAAAGACTTTACGAATTTCAAGTCACAAATAATCAAAACTAATTATTTGATATTGATATTGTGATATCTTAAAATAAAGGAAATAATTATTTAAACTACAGTTTTAGGAACTTATCTTTTTTCACTCTAAATAAAAGCTGAATATAATTTAACAATCTTAGGCCTGTTCCCAAATCAATATCCGAATGAAACTTGCCATTTTGCAATTGAAAACTTTTGTACAGCTGCCCGTTTCATTCGGTTTAGCAATTGGGAAAGTACATAATTATAATACTATATATTTTTTTAATTTTACGCTAAGCATCTACTGAAGATAAAACTTATTTTCTAGAATTGAATGTAATTTCAGTAAACTGAATTATGTCTTTCAGCTGTACAGATTCTGCACTTATAATGATAAATTTATTCAAAAAAAAGTACATTAAGGATATAAATATTTAAGAAAATGCTTTGAAAAATAAAATTGTATTACTTCACCTTTCAGCTAGCTATAGTGTATATATATTTTTCTTTCAAAAATAAACCTTTCCCAACTATGAAGCTGAATATTGTTAAGCTGCCTTTTTGGCCGTTTTATACAATATATAGTATTATATAAATACATATATAACAAGTAATACAAACAACACTCTAGGCCATTTATATTGCAGCTTCTTGGTCTCAACCCCATGGTTGGGGTTCATTTCAGGGGAGTTCTGCCTAGTTTGACTCTGGGGATGCCTATGGCATTGCCAAACTGCAGCAGCCCCTGTGAATGTGTCCCTTTGTCATTGTCAAGAGTTGGCAGTCTTTTCAGGTATGTCGTAATGGCAACCGGCGCTATCTTAGACCACCCACTTGTCCCCATAGTAGATGGCATGACAGCCGTATCTGGATGTTGCCTGTTGTCTGTTGGCTTAGGGGGCTGAGTTGCTGGTCACAGTATATTGCCATTGCCATTGCCATTGGGATTGGGATTGGAAGTGCTACTGCAGTAGACTCACAATCATCTGACATGTGCACGTCTTTCGGATTCTGGATTCGAGAAATGTTAAAATGAATTGCCGCTTTTGTGAAAGATTTCTTGCAGCTGCTTCTTTGCCTGCATACAGCATTCTCCATTCTCCATACACCTTGAAGGTAGGTTGTGTAACAAGTTTCAACGTGCATGCTTTCAACAATGTCGCTATTTGAGTTTCCGTTTCCGCTTTGCCATCGCTTGGACGCGCTCAAGCCCAGATCCCCGAACCCAGGACCCAGGACTCAAGTAACCGTCATGCAAAATATAAAGCAATACCTTGACGTATTCTGTTTACCCCATTCCTTCTGCCCCAAGTCTATTTTGTATTCTTGAACGTCATCTTCTTTTGTTCGCTGCCTTGAGATGGAAAATGTTGTAGATAAATTCCGGCATAGCTAAACAACACAGAGAGAGAGGCACAGATGAGACTCTGGCTTGCAATTTGAGCTGCTTAAGTGTCTGCAAAATATTTGTACTTCGTTTTAACCCAGATAAGTGCAACAACTGCATCACATCCCAAGAAGCCACTTCCCCGCATCAATGGTATTTTAGCCTCAATTCCAGATGTCGCTAATGAAGTGCAGAGCATGCAGGCCAAGTGCCTTGAGTAAATGATATGACAACAGACTGAGATACGAAGAGAGTCAGAGAGAGAGAGAGAGAGAGAGAGAGAGAGAGCGAGAAAAATATTGAGATGCAGAATGATAAGATGTACGACATTCGATTTAAATTTATATGCGGATGGACTTTAAGATGCTTGCCGAAAGAAAGTTATCCCAGAGAGCTCACTTTATTTGCGGCTTCACATTTGAGTGCAATTTTCCAGAGATAAATTTTACCCAACGGTGCAATTTTCGCACTAACAAATTTATGTGCTCAACAATTGATTTTCCAGTTCAATTTCAACTGCTGCAGGTCGTTGCATGCAGGCATCGAGACGAGTAAAAAATAATGCACTTACAGCCGGGAAGAGACGTCCGAAATCGCTGGCAAAGGTGGAAGCCAAGGCGTCGCGGACCAAACGTGGCACCACTTCATAAAATATGAAATTAGATTTGCAACTGCAACAACAGCAACAACATGGTTAGAACAGACAACCCGAAGCCATAAAGGATGAGGACGCGAATGCGCATACATATAGCTCCTGTTGCGGAAAAACGGAATAAGAAAAGAACAAAAATATACTGTTAAATGCACAGGAGGTGACGGGGCGATGTGCATTGTAAGTGATGCAGGAAAATGGAGTCAAATGGTCAGGCCACCGACGGAACAGCTCCTGGATTGTCCTTCATCCTGCAACCAGCGACGACCGCCGTTAACTCAAATGGCTTGACATTCGATCAAAAGTTCGACGGAAACAGCGAGAAAAGCTACAGCTAAAAGCAGATTTAAGCCACAGAATAGGCCAGACAAACTGGCCAAGTCACTTTAAGGCAGAATTCAAAGCCATTTCATTTTGGAAAAATTATTCCAAAAATTGTCATTTAATGTCATCCCAAATGGCAACTCAAATTTAAGCCGATTAGCTAGTTTATGCTCTTAAGTCTTTCAATCTGAAAAGCATATGACAAAAGATGTTCATTTCAATTCAAAGCAATTGTTAATGTCGGCAATGCTCTACATTTTCAATATTCTGTAGGAGAGCTAACATTGAGTCCTGGTTAAGGACGAGAGGTCTGAGGGGTCCCTTCAACTGTAGAACCACGACGACACACAAATACAAAGCGCAATGCGCGGCTAATGCCGCTTAATAGTTTTTACAATTTTTTTTTTACAATTTTTTTGTGCTTCGTTCTTTGGTCTTTGTCACTGGCAACTGGCAGGACACTGACAGAGCCATGGCCGGGACACCAGGACATGCTGACTTAACTGATTCGCTGCTCGTTCCACTTCTCGCTTTAAAACTGAACTCAATAGCTGGAAAATGTAAATCCCATTGAGTTGTACGTTGCTTTTTTCTTACTACTCGTTTCATTTTTGCAGTTGATTTTTTTTCACTTTTTCACTTTTTTCCATCTGCAGCTAATGCAACAAAGGGCGTGGTCTTGTGGGGTGCTTCAGGTTCACCGCACTTGCTACGCTTTGACTTCAACAGCGGCCAAATGTCTTCATTGCATCGGTTTGATTTTCAATTTGATGGCATTTAAACATAAGTTGCTTAAGCTCATTGCAGCTGCCTTGAATTGGACTAGAGTTGAGCGATAAAGATGAAGAATTTATTATTTGGCCCTAGTCTATATTTGGCTTGACTTTATATTGACAATTTATGACATGATTTATGATTGCAGCCAAGACAACAACCAAGTCAACCAAGTGCCACAAAACGCAATTTGCACGCTTATCACAAGATATTTATGAATGTATATGAATAATAACTAAGGCAGCTATGAAAACAGCTTGTCTAGGGTACGATAATATTACAGGGTATGCAAAGGAGTTCTAGTCCAATAAGAGCAGCTATTGTACGTGAATGTTTTGTCGGATGTGACAATGAATGCCTATCAATAAGAGTTATATGAAGTTATAAATAGCTGTGATATAATATTGGAGAGCATCTCAGGTTCGTTTGGATTCATTTTGGTGGGGCAGCAACCACAAAGCTGACACCTCAGACAGACAGCACTCCACCTGCTCAAGCCCCACACAAAGTACACAACAAGGACAATGACAGCGACAACGATAACAACAACAACAACAACGATAACAACAACAATGACAAGGACATGGACGACGACAACAACTTTGTCTGACAACAATCAATCAATATTTATGTCCTCAAGCGTTTAGCAGCTAGCTGTCACACTTATCCCTCCGTACCCCTCCCATCACTTCTCATCCCACATAAATTCAGTGTCTGTCCTTTGTGTGTATCCATAGATACAAGTATATTTGTATCTTTGTATCTTACAGCAGGCACAGCTGCGTTTTGTTCTTGCAGAGCGTGTGCCGTGTGATGGCAAACTCTAATGATAATGACAAGCGCAATAATACTCAGCACAAAGCCAAAGGAGTGTAGTTGAGGGGAGTGAAGGGAAGTGGCGAGAAGTGGGTGGTAGGTGTTTGTCAGAGTGAGGGTAATAGCTAGAGGAAGGTTGGGGGAGTGGAGGAGTGTCTGGAGGAGGCACTGTAGGTAGTATCCGGAACTTTAGCCATTTACACTATACAGATTTATGTTTATCCGCTCAAGTGCTCACGCTTGAAGCTCTCAGCTTCCTTCTTGATTGATGTCCTGGCCAAGTTAATTACGTGACTGGAAATGTGGCCAACTATGGGCAGGACTCAAAAACTTTGCAGCTTCTGCCAAAAAGTGCGAGAGCCGCAATTAATTGATTTTTTTATTTTTCTGTCTCTTTTTTCCCCCATTTTATTTTGTTTTCTCGTGCTGAGTTGTGTTGTGTTGACTGACAAACAAAGCACTTGACTCTGTAATAATAATAATAATAATACTGCCAACATAATTATTATTATAATGTTATTATTACTGTTGTTGTTGTCTGAGAAGGCGTTGGCAGAGATTAGACATTAAATAAATCATCAGAGCCGCTTGCAAAGATGTGCTGCTCCGCTCGACAAACACTTCACTTCACTACACTTCACTTCACTTCACTTGAGTTCAGTTTCGTTGAAGTTCTCAGTGGAGATTTATTGTAAATAAGCATGATTATCATAGCATCACGTATACGGCCAGGACATGCTCAGCAATTCCTGAGTATCTGTCTCACAATACAGTGAGCAGCAGTTCTGGAGCAAGATTTCCTTAAACTACATATATTCCCTGTATCATTCCATGAAGGACCGGTTGTTTGAATTGATTACCAACTGTAATATTTTTTTGTAATATTTTTTTCTTATTAAAAATTAACAGCCTAATTGGCCATTACTTTGGGTAGCTTTAAGAAAATGTTTGCAAAACATAATTTTGTTAAATTTGAATAATCATTTCAAAATTATATTTAGATTATCATTAAATACCAAATGTTTCTGCATATGCATTTTAGTCCTATTTTATTAAAATAATAAATATTAGACAAGCTTTAATATAAGTATATGTGCGTCTAACCACTGGCCATATAACATATAGATGGTTCATTTCATACAACGAAAACTGCCACTAAATTTCTTAGCGAGATACCCCAGTTTGATGCGACATACCACCGATCGGCTCACACGATCAGCTTCCGACAAGTTCGATCTCTCAATGTGCGAACTTATACTAAGTTAATATACTGAGGACGGACGCTTCGTATAGAGCCCGAATAATACTGCTATGATCGCAGGTAGCTTATGTTCTACTCGCTTCTCTCTTCTTTCTTGCTTCTTTCTGGCTTTTCATACGCAAGCATCAACGACAAATCCGCGAGAGAGAGAGTGAGAATGTTGAGAGCTTGCTTCTTGCCTGTTTCTCTATTTCTAAGTTGCCCATTTTCATTGCTATCACGACAAATACACTCTTATCATCTTTTACGTACACATACTCGTCACTGTGAGTGTGTGAGGGTCCGCGAAATTCATATTTTTGCCTTTTGCTGCTGTCCGAGCTCAGCAAAGTTTGTTCGACTACCTGGGACGGGTCGACCCATGTCTTTATTTTTCTTTCAGGAATTTTTGTATTTTGTCATTGGGTATAAAAAACTTTACCGCACTTGATTAGGACCACTATTTTAGAAAATAAGGCCAAAATACTGAAATAAATGTCAAAAAAAGCTTTTTGAGCAAAATTCGAAATCTTCCACTACTTTCAAGAACCATAACTTTCGATACCTTGGCCGATTTTCCATATTTGTGCATTTCTGGACATGGCTTTAATCGTATTTTAAATCGGTATCAAAAGAATATTACATGTTTAAAAAAAAATTGCAATAAAAGTGAATAATTGTAATAAACCAGTTTTTCGCTAAAAAAAATAAATACTTCTGCAATTTTGAGAAGCCATAACTTACCTAAAAATTAACCGATTTTAAAAATTTTTGCATTTCTTTCAATGGTTTTGATCATATTTTGAATCTTCATAAAAAAATTTTACATACTGTAAGTTTTCAATTTTGACCCATTTTTTGTCATTTTTGCATATTAGCCCCTTGCAAAAATGTCAAAGAGTGATAATTTTTAAATCGTAATTTTGTTGTGTTCAATCGATTTCTAGCATCAACATGAGAGAAGAACATTTCTGGAATATGCTTTGATCATACTTTAAATCGGCTGCGGTGCCCCAGAAGGATGTGTCTGTATCGGCTTGTATAGGATTGTGTTGTAGTATGTACTAACATTTTTTTATGAAGATTCAAAATATGATCAAAACCATTGAAAGAAATGCAAAAATTTTTAAAATCGGTTAATTTTTAGGTAAGTTATGGCTTCTCAAAATTGCAGAAGTATTTATTTTTTTTAGCGAAAAACTGGTTTATTACAATTATTCACTTTCATTGCAATTTTTTTTAAACATGTAATAATCTTTTGATACCGATTTAAAATACGATTAAAGCCATGTCCAGAAATGCATAAATATGGAAAATCGGCTAAGGTATCGAAAGTTATGGTTCTTGAAAGTAGTGGAAGATTTCGAATTTTGCTCAAAAAGCTTTTTTTGACATTTATTTCAGTATTTTGGCCTTATTTTCTAAAATAGTGGTCCTAATCAACTGCGGTAAAGTTTTTTATACCCAATGACAAAATACAAAAATTCCTGAAAGAAAAATAAAGACATGGGTCGACCCGTCCCAGGTAGTCGAACAAACTTTGCTGAGCTCGGACAGCAGCAAAAGGCAAAAATGTGAAATTCGGGGACCATCACACACACACAGTGACGAGTATGTGTACGTAAAAGATGATAAGAGTGTATTTGTCGTGATAGCTATGAAAATGGGCAACTTAGAAATAGAGAAACAGGCACTCTCTCTCGCGGATTTGTCGTTGATGCTTGCGTATGAAAAGCCAGAGAGAAGCAAAAATGAAGAGAGAAGCGAGTAGAACAGAAGCTACCTGCGATCATAGGAGTATTATTCGGGCTCTATACGAAGCGTCCGCCCTAGACGACGTATAAAACGCTATTAACTCAGTATAAGTTCGCACATTGAGAGATCGAACTTGTCGGAAGCTGTTCGTGTGAGCCGATCGGGGGTATGTCGCATCGAACTGGGGTATCTCGCTAAGAAATTTCATGGCCGTTTTCGTTGTATGAAATGTCCCATGTATGTTATGTGGTTAGTGGTCTAACCCATTGACCAGCAGTTCTACATTCGAACCACGCTGCGTATACGCGATATCAGAAACCAAACCTTGCAATGAATGAACGAAATTCATTCCTGCCATGAAGCTAAGTTCCATTTCACTTTTGGAATGATTTTCGAAAAGTAATTCTATATGTGCCCGCCACTTTTGATGACTGTCAAATGATGTGGCAATCATTTAAATTGCCGTACTTTCTACGTACTTTCTAATTTGCAAAAGTTAATTTTTAATTAAATACAACTGGCTCAATTAACGCAAGCAAATGAAATACGCAATGCCACATAGAATAAGAGGAAAATACTGAATTTTAAAAAGAAATAAAATGAAAATGGCATTCATTAGACGATTTACTCTGCGACGCGTAACTTCTTATGGTTGAAATGTTTTAACATTTTAATGCGACTAAAGCTGTTGACTGCTCCAATGGGGGATTTGTATTTGTCAGGCGATGCATTGCAGATGGAAGGAGCAGGACATGCTGTCCTGATGTTGATGCTGATGCTGATGTGTTGGTAACACATTGTGGTTAGGACGAAATACATATAGACAGATAGACAATTGAATATGTTCTCGCCCAGATGTAGACTGGACTCTCATGGAATGGAATGAGCATCACATGATAGTTTCTGGTTACTGCGGTCATCTGTCTGAGATATGAGCGGGGTTGTGGTATCTAACCTACTTCTAGATACGCCAGATTCCATTTCTTGGGATCACATTCACACGCGAGGGGAAAATAGAAAAACCAGAGAAACGACCACAAAACAAAACGCTGCAAAACTCCACAACAGGAATCTTGGAAATGAAAATTGAGATGTGTTTCGACAACAAATGATATGAGATTAAAGCTCAACTTGAGCTAAGAACTTGTTGATTATGAAATTTATTACTAAACAAGCAGTATATGTTATGTATATTAAAGAGAAGCTTAAGTTTTCTTTGTTGAGTCTTACGAAATTCATCCATAGGAATTTCGTAGTTTTCTACTATTTACAAAATTTGATGCTTCATATTTCGTAGTTAACACATTTTAATACCATTTTAATGATGCACAAAAATATGAAAGTTAATTAAGTTGAAGTGCAGATGACTTACTAGGGGTATGAAGAGCGCCACTCTCTATCAGTTTTTGTTGGGGGAGGGGGGGCTGTAAACTTGGTGATTCCATTTTATTAGCATTTTTCAAGGGACTCATCACAGTTAATAAGATGAGGAACAGCGGCAAATGTGCTATTAAAGTTGTGTTTACAGTGGATGTGAGACTTGGCCGCATCGCTGTCAAATTACGCACATTATAAGCCCCATTTTCATGGTATTATCCACGGCCTAGCCACGCCCCAAACTGCTCGTTAGTCCAGGGATGGCGACAGCGACACCAACAACGATAGCTCTAAAACACCCCTAGTACTCTTGACCCACTGGCTGACCTCGCCATGAACTTTGCAGCTCAGCAAATACGAGTATATATATATATATATATATATGTATACATATATAAAAAAAAATGTTGCGACTCAAACTTGACCCACTGCGATTGCTGCTGCTGCTGCTGGTGCTGCTGCAGATCTGGGTTTTACCTGTTGCAAAATGAAATGGGAGCAGTTGTAACATCTGTGGGCGTGGCACTGAGTAGAGAGTAGAGAGTCAGAGAAGTCTCGAGGCATGCTGTGCAAATGTTGTGCTTGTGCCTCGAAATGACATTCATAATTTTTATTTGCTTTCCTTTTTGCGTAGATTCTCTCTTTAATATCGCCCCGCATTTCGTTGTCGGTCGCCGTACCACATTTCGTATACTTAATGAGATTTCTCTCAGACATATTTGCAATTTGGTGGCAGGCGGCGTGAAAAAAGTTCCCAAAACCGCAAAATATTTTGTATTGCGTGGCCCACAACCTAGGTCAGTCATTGCAGGGGGGGTGCTGGTGGATTGCGGATTGCGGCAAGAGTTTGCCGTATTGAGGGTGGCTCCGAGTGGCGAGAGGGTGTGGTAAAGGGGGGGGCCCAGTTCAATTTGAAAGTTTCGCTTTGGCCGTGCTGCAGTTAAACCCGCCAGCAACAAAAACTAATTACAATCTCAAGTTGTTTTTTCAACACTCAAAGCTGGCAGACAGCGCAGCTCAGAACCACCCACCCACCTTGAACTTAGCGCAACAAAATACCCTTCTGGTGTTAGGGCGTGGCATTGCAGCATAAAAATAATGTTAAAAAAATATATATGAAAAAGCAGGGGAAAATTATATTAAAAAATAAAAAAAATGCATATATATAAAAGAGAAAAAATGGGAATAAAAGCGCAGCGAACGCAGTCTCAGCGCAAGTTTAATTTTAGTTTTTGCAACTATTTTTCGTTGGCGCGTTCGCATTGTTGTTTTTGTCTTCATTTTGCACTTGGCACTTTCTGTGAAAATTTATTATTGTTGATGGCATTCACACAGCTCCTGCACACTGGCTGTGTTCCTTCAGCCTCAGGATGCAGCAACTTGGAGCACTTGGAGCTCTACAGTTGTCACGACTCAGATCTGTAAGTGTTGTGCCCCTTTTCCCAAATTGCAGCTCTGTGATTATGGCCACTTGGCAAAGCCATTGGAGTTGTTGTTAGCATCTATTTAGCCATTTAATGTGCAGCGGGGATCACATTGCCGCTCTTCGCCATCTTCCTAATGATGCTACAACGAAATGCACTTGACAACACCTTCGTATTACTCATTAGAGACATTTCCAACTAACTGAACTTGTACTCTCCCTCTTTCTCTTTCCTCTTTTGTGACTATCTCACTCCATTGAGTAGTCTTCTAGTTATGTTTTTTGTGAGCAGAAGCAGCTTAAAATCTGTTTTGCCTAATCTCTGTCATCGGGAATTGATAAGCATTTCGAGTTGAAGTGTCATCCCGCCTTCTGAAAGTTTTCCAGCTGCTTTGTCATTATTCAAAATGTCAATGTCACTTCATTCTTTTTGCAGGATTCGGTTTTGGTTTTTTGGTTCCAAGTCCCGTTTGCCTCGTGCTGAAGTCTCAACTCACGGCTATGACAGTTGCTGATTGTTGTGCCTGCCAAATCTGCTCAGCTCACACTATATTTCTCTAGTATTTTGCTGACAGTTTTTGAGTCCACAGGGATTCCCATTGATAAACTGTCAACGTGACTCAGGCCGAAATTCACCTTAAGAAAATGAAGTCTTTAACTCGGCAAATCTATATACAATTTCGGAGGAAAACACAATTTTTTAAACAGATAGTTATCAATAATAAATCAGCTAATGCTGTCCTTCTTTCAATCATATGTAACCTGTAAAATATCCAATCTAATTAGCAGTATACCACAAAAATTTATAATTTTTCTTAGTGTTGAAATTTTTAATGTAATTGATTATCAAATTATTATACCTAATCATAAAATAATCGCTATTTGGAAAAGTTTAAAATATTTGTGTTAAAATTCTAAATGAAATTTAATATCAAATCAATATACCTAATCAGAAAACAATCGCTATTCGTTTTAAAAATTTGTGTCAAAATTTTTAATAAAATTTAATATCAACTTAACATATTAAACCTAACCATAAAATAATCGATATTTTGAATATTTATTAATTTTTTTTTTTTTTATTTATTAATTAAGTGCTGAACCCATACAAACATATTTGTTTCATAACAACACAGTTAGAGATAATTAAATTTATTAATTAAATTTCGATTAATAACAATATTAAAATTAGTTTAAATTTTGTATTCTTAACAAGTAATATCTGAATTTATAAATAAAGCCTAAATAGAGTGCCAGTATCGACATCAGTATAAGAGTAGCTGTTTTTCAGAATCATTCGCCATAATAATAATTTTAGGGCCAGTTTGTTTGGCCAATAACCGCAATGGCCATCAATTTATTTAACAAATGACAAACACTTTACAAATCAAACAACAATAACTAATAGACCTATTGTTTGTTTTATTTTGTGGCGCATTTATTGTATACTTACTTTTGTTGTTCATGTTGTTGTTGTTTTTTTTTTTGTTGTTGTTGTTTTTGTCCTTCTGGTTGTTATTTAGTACAAATGGTTTTGGCCCTTATCTCGGGCCCAGACACCAAACACCAGCAACGATTCAACGCTAAACACTGTCCTTATCTGGCCCAAAACACACAGCAAATACGGCCAGGCTAATGCAATCTCTCTCTCTCTCTCTCTCTCTTTCTCTCTCTCTCTCTCTCTCCCTCTCCCCGTCTCTCTATCAACAGCTTTCTGTCTCTCGCTCACTGTAAGATTTATATAGTATATGCATTATAATAACCGATTTGCGTGTTTAACGAATATAAGTCGAACTGCCAGCAATCTATTGTAACAATTGTTATATGTATTAAGTGTGGTTGTATTAGTAAGTGTGTATGTGTGTGAGTATAATGAAGAATTTTATCATTTATTAAGTCGTTAGCTGTTAGCTTGTCCCTGCCTCTTCTTTTGGCCAATGCATTTTATGGTTTAGTTGCTTTGTTGGATTTTATTCACAAAAAACGAAACTCAATAATGAAAATTAGCAACAAATTACTCTGTTTATGGGAAGGAGCTTTTTTAATCGCAGCTTTTGTTGAATGCGTCGAAGTTAGTAACTTTACAAAAAGAAAACTGTATGAGAGAGAACGTCTTGTAATATGAATAATTACCCGGATGTATATATATATAATAGATATATGTATATGTTTGAATTTAATTTTTATTTATATTATTTTTTTTATTTATTACCAATGAAATTTTATATAATTATGAACGATAAGTAAAGTAAATCATATTTTATGTTTTATTTTGAATTTATTTTTTATTTTATTATTTCAATTAATTTAACCATTTAAACCATATACGTAAATATTTTACTTATAATTATAAAATTAATTGTAATATATGTTATCGAATAAAATAACCGACTTTTTACTATTAGAGTATTTTATTTTATTTTTATTTTATGTCAACTATTAACAGTCGACAGAAATTAATTAGAAAATATAACATTAACATTAGATTTTAAAATTAATTAAATAAAATATTTATATGTTTGAAATAAAAATTAAAATAAAATAAAATGAAATAAAAAATTTATGTATGAAAAGTAAATACAATGTTGGTAAATCACTTAATTGACAGTATATTTACTACAGTGTTATTTAACACGAAAATTCCGTTTCAATTGATAATAGTCAATAGCCAAAGAATTTTCAACACTTTACATTTAAATTATGTAAGGCATGTATTGGAGGAGTTAGGCGTGGCATGTGATCTGATGTGATTTGGTGCCCCTCACCCAAGAGCAAAGGTTGCATGGCAATCAGTTTAATGGAAGTGGTGCTGTTGGTGGGGGGGGGGGGCACATCACTCAAATTCAGCTGCAAATCAAATTGAAAACAAGAATGCCAATTCATTGCAAATGTTTTGACCAATGCATTCGCAATTTGCTATTTTGCCAAAGGGGCTCAATGCACGCTTACTGATTGCCGCATGTAGCATGTTGAATGTTGCAGTGTCTGTGGCAGTTGCTGTTGCAGTTGCAGTTTCTGTTGCCGTTGAAATTGCAATGACCGCCATGCTATTAACCGCTCAAATGTCCGACTGTCAATTGCGCAATGATATCAAATGACACGCGCCATGTTGCAACTACATCGTGTGGTATCGTGTGGCACATACAAACCTAAACACACACATATAAGCACACATACTTGCAACACCATGTATAGAGGCTGAGAGTTCCAGGGACAGCCGTAGACCACATTGAATGGTTTGGAATTACATGCAATGAGCGCGTTAAACGGCCCGTGATTTGCCCTCTTTTCATGCTCGATACAATCTGCACAGGGCCAAAAGGAAAAACGGGTAAAACGGGAAAAGCGAGAAAAACTAACTGCATAGCTTTCTCCTGATGTCCCTGCAATGACTGCAAAATGGTGCAAGTTGTGTGCTAAATGTTATACGGGCTTGGATATGTCATATGCATGACAAGCTGCATACTGTCAGTAATGTGGTTAAAAAAAAGATCATTTCTGGTATCTAAAAAATAGAGATGGGAGTGACTTGTAATTAGAATCAAAATCATCTATATATTTTTAAATATATTTTTACCATTTTCTGATTATTCAATTTTCATGCGGCTATTTGGGGTTTGGTTTATGTTATAGACAATAGATACAATAGTTCTGCTGTTTGACTTCTATACTTTTAAAATTTAAAAAGATTAAAACAACTGTAATTTGCTGGAATTTCTGGTTTGCTATATATTTTTTTATATCAAAAATCTGCTAATTAGATATTTAATTTCTCTTTTTAAAGTTCACACATTTTTTTTGGGGCTTCAAAACTTATAAAAATATTAAAAAAAATTAAAAATATATGTATATTTTTAAAGTTCCTCTAAGCAATACTTTTAACAATCTCTTGTTAAAAAAAAAATATAAGCAAAATGCCCGAGGTATCCATTGGACATTTTGTTCAATGTTGTTTAGATGTGGTTTTCGTTGTTGTTGATGCACTTCTCGTTAACTTTTATGGTGTGCTAGGCCTCAATGATGTCAGCTGCATACCATTTAGGAAATGAGCCATAAAGTGGAGCTCAGCCCGTTAGCCTACTCTTCCGCTCTCACTCTCTCTCTCTCTCTCTCTATCTATCTTATACCCTCTCCCTCTCTCTCTTGCAGGTCTGTCTCATTCTCTGTATTCATCCCGCTTTCTCTCTTACTGTTTGGCTGTGACTTGCTGTCGCTTTCTGCTTTTGAAATTGGCTCAGTCAACTGCACTTTAACCCAAGTATGCACTCAATTTCTGCAAGTGTGTGGGTGTATTTTCAACACACACACACACACACACATAGACACATGTATGTGTGTTGTCTTTGCATGCATAAGCAGCCATTTAGTGTTGTTATGCTTATTATTTGTGCATGCATATGAGTATAAAACAACAACAACAACAACAAGAACAGCAGCAGCAACTACAGTAGCTGCAGTAAGTACAACAACTACAACTGAAACTGGGAGTAGTAATATAGGACTATGACTATAAAACAGACGGCGACTGTCAACTGCCTTTACCGCTGCCGTCGTTAGGCTCATTTTGAGCAGTCTGCTTAAGTGCAAAGTTGTCTGCAGCCCAACAACACACACACATATACACAATCAAAATATATACACACACATAAAAGGAGATACATAAGTACACTGCCTATATGAAGTCAACACAACAACAAGCGACACAGGACAAGGACAACAGCAGTAGTAGCAGACAACATCAGCTGGGACAATTTCCATTTTTGTGTGCAGCTCATAAACCTTCAACTTTAGGCACAGCTCTAGAGAGGCATATAGACAGGAGCGCGCAAGGACATGTGCAGGTGTCTACGTATGTATCTCTGTGTCTTTGTCTGTCTCCGTCACCTCTGGATATTCTTATGTGAATTTATGTTTTTGATTAGTGCAGCCTCTGACTTATGAATGCATTTCAGCTTTGACTTTCATTCGGGCTGACTTTAATAAATTTAACACGATTCTAGCTAGAAAATAGCTAAACATTTGCCAGGTTGTTCCAAGAAACGCCAGGCATGTTTGTTCCTAGTCTAAACATTGTTAGATATGCGAAATTTTTGTTTCTTATATTTATATATTTTTTATAAACAAATATTCAGTTAACTTTAATTAACTTAATATATTGAAGTTGACTCAAAAAAAAATAAAAAATTCCTTAAACAAGTCCCATCTATACAAATTTCAAAAATAAATTTTTTTTTTTAATAAATTTAGTACTTAACTTAATAAGTACCCTAACATCGCATTGATAGATACCGAAAATGAAACCAAATCTCAATACACATTTTTTATTTAAATAAATTTAATTAGCTTTAAATTCCCTTAAAACACAATATTAGAGGATGTAAATAAAATCAATTAAATAAATAAAGGCATAAAGTATACAATAATATCATATTTGGAAAATTTTACATTCATTTGAAATACATAATTTTTTAATATTTAATTAAATTTATATTCTGTATATTGTTATAAATTTTTAGTTTAAAGATTGAATTTTTAAAAAAATGTAATTTTTAATAATATTAATTTTCCAAATTAGCTGTGATATCGTTTTCTAAACTGTCGTGTTTCAGTATCGTATTTGCTGTGAAAATGCAAAGTTCTTTTGCGACATATTTATGTGCTCGTAAAATAGCGCGCCTACATATGCCCTCCTACATACATACATACACACTATAACTCTCATTCTCTCTATTTCAATCCAATGCCACTCCCCTTAACACGCACTGATTTCACACTCGCACACACACACACACACTCTCTCACACATATATTTTACATACACATACATATAGTTGGAGGAGGGATTTGGTAGCTTGTATGCGGGCTGTCACATTTACATATGCCGGGACTTGTGTTTTGTTGTGTTTTATTGTGTTTTAGTGTTGCTCTGGCGCCGTGAAGTATGCAATGAAAAATGAAATTTATGCAATTTACCTTAGAGAGCGAAGTGTGAGCGTATGTATATGTATGCATGAGAGTGTGCAAGCGTGCAAGTGTAAAAATGCAGACCATAAACTATTTACACAAGCCTTGTCAAGTGTAAAATATTTATTGAAATCCAAACCAAATGCGCAATGCAATTTTTCGAATATTACTTACATATTACCTGAACAGTTAAAAACTATAAACGTTCGTTGCATAATTTAAATTTTGTCTAATTGAGAATTGCGAAATTCAATTGATACGTATGAAAGTCATTGATAAATTGCATAAATCTGCATTCCATTCAACTCAAACATATATTTAATAAAATTCAATCTAAATGTGGTCTCAATTCTTATAAATTCTGTTATAGATTTGTGCTAAGATGTGGTTTAGTATGGTCAAGAGAATTCCACTTTAACATTCATTTATGCGCGTCATACAAAATTTAATGGCATTGAATTTTTATTGTCCTTGTTTCTGTTCATTTTATTTCATTCCTTCTCTTCGTCTCTGAGCAATAGCAGCAGAGCACAATAAATAGTTTATTTAACAATTGTTCTTTGGTGACGAATGAGTGCAACAACAGTCGCTGACGCAAAGGGAGTCAACAAAGTCAGAACTGTCTGGACACAGTGTATACTGCCAAGGAAGTCGAAGAGAGAGTGAGTCAGGAGTCGCCCAGAGAAGATATTCAGGAGACAGTGCGATACGCGTCGAAATAAAGAAATTAAAATTTCATTGTTCTTGTGCCCCAAGTGTTTGAAAAAGTGTCGCATTTTGATTACGTTTTTCCTTACATAAAACGGCGACTCAGCGTTTGGTGAAGTTTGTCTACCTAGGCAGTGTTGTCATTCTAGTTATACACTGCTGGTCAAAAGATTAGATGCACGTACACTTACATTAAATTTTTTTAATATTTACTATTTGAATAATAATATAAATGAAATTGATATGCAGAAACATTTGGTATTTAATGATACTTTAAATATAATATTGAAATGATAATTAAAATTTAAGAAAATTATGTTTTTCAAACATGTCATTAAAGCTACCCAAAATCAGGTGAATTTGAAGAACGTTAGTGCATCTTACCTAAGACCAGCACTGTCTATATAGTTTTTAGAGAATATAAAAATATATTTATTTAATTTTTTTAAAAACTAAAAAAAGTTTTTTTTTTATATTTTTATTAATAGTTGTAAATTTTTAACAGATATTTAAAAAAAAAATACTTCAAAATTGAAACGTGCCAATTGTACTTATATGAATTTGAAGCAAAGCTTTTCGGGGTAATAATTTTGACAGTCAACTTAATTATATGGTGCTTTTTTTCTACTGCTGTCTGCTTTTACTTTCCGTATAATTCAAGCTATTCTTCCATACCTACCTTGGTACTATTATCTAAAAAAAGAAAAATATTTCGACTCTCAGTTATTCGACATTTTAGGGATCAACTTTATCATCTTCTACTTTACTTGGTTGTCTTCGATAAATTGCAAAAATGTGTCTAGAATTTAATCAAAATATTAATAAATTTTAAAGATCAATTAAAACTTGAAACAATTATTAAGAATTTTTTTAAATCCAATATCTTTTCAATGTATTAAATATTTGTGACTTTCAGACGTAACCTGAATGTTTCTTAGGAAATACATTTAAAGCCTTTTGCATTTTCAAGCTATTTTATTTATTGGTTTAGTTATCGCCGCTCCTGAAAATCTGGCATCACTTTCAGTAGGTTTGTTTGGACACGCCCCTTTTCAGCCCACCGATAGACAGGTTTCCACTTGACTCTGTAACGCTTTGAAGTGATACCCCTGATCTCGTGTTCACATTCACTTTCACCATTCAATTTACACTTTCACATCTCACTATAGTGGGCGAGAACACGCCTCAGCTTGAGGCTCTCATACCGCGATATCATCTTTAATTCATGATGGGAAATTTGAGGCACAATTTCTGTTACTCGTTGAGCTTTAAAGGCAGCTGCTTCCACTATGAAATGCTGTGGCAAGTCATTCGTTGTGCCACAAGGAAAGCAAGATACCATTTAATAGAGGTCTAGTTATGGCCTTGCTGGTGTGATATTAGATTAATAGAGAGAGATGTCGTTATTTTCTTTTTCTGTCTTTAGAAAGCATCTGAGTGCCATAACGTACCAGTAAATTGAGCAAATTATTTGAATTAGTTGTGGAAAATGGTTCAAAGCATCCAGAAATTGGCCTAAGTGGGGCACATTCTTATCAGCCACATTGAAAGTGTATGCCAGCTGGAAGGCAAAAAGCAAGCCAGGACATTAAAGAGTGGCCAAGAAATTAAAAAAAGCTTAATCTAGAAGAAACTTTAAATTGTTGAAAATGATAATCAAAAAGGGGAAAGTTATTAACAATCAATTTCCATAGTTTTTCTTAAAATTTTTTATTACAATGCTGTCGGAAAATCTCTTTTTAAAAATCTTTGCAAATTCCCCGCTTATAGTTTGTGCTTATAAGATATTCTCAGCTTTATAAGACACTTCCCTCACATAATAAGCTATGCAATTTTTTCTTCGTCAGAAATTAAGTACGTAAGTAACACCTGAACTTCACCCTTGTGTTGCCGCACTTTCATTTAACACTTCAAGCAAAATATCAGGGAAAACCACTCGTCGAGAACTCCGATACCCCAACCAGGTGCAGTTAAACCCATCAGCATCGTACTATGGCAGGACCCTCAACGGAACTGACAATGAGTTTGCATTGTTAACACGGCAAACCCGTCAAGGTGTTCAAGCGACGTCGTCATCAGCATCGTCGGGGCTCTCAATCCAGATGTGGAGCAACCAGTTTGCCAGGTAACTAGTGGAAAAGTCCTTGAACGCTTCAACACCAACCTGCCACATCGTCGCTGTTGTTGGGGCAGCAGCAGCAGCAGCTGCCTTGGCAAGCTTAGTTTGCTTTTGGCTGCGGCAAACGAGTTGTAAATATTTATTTATACGAGCTCGCGGTTTATCCATGGCCACGTTAACGGACTGCCAACATCCATCCGAAACACCAAGAGCAACAGAAACAGACCCAAACCTGATATCAGACTCCCGAAACATGATGGCTGCCATGGCTGGAATTTTGATTTGCATTTTGCCAACTAACCAACTACAGCTACAGCTACAGTTACCAGTTGCCAGTTGGCAGTAGCTTCTGAGCTTGCCTTTTAGTTGTGCTCTTTGTCAAAAGTTGCCATAGCCATTTTTTTGTTATTCATTTTTTTCGGAGAAGCTGACCATCAAATTCGACTGCCTATGCCTGAGCTATGAGAGCTGAGAGCTGAGCTTATGTCAACCGAAACGAAGTTCGTCACGTCACAGCCAGGATTTTTATTTGGCTTTTGCGGTTTTTTCTCGTTTTATTTGGAGCTGCAGTCAGCACATTTTTAGAACAGCCTGACGTTTCCTACTGAATTTTATTTTCTTCCGCCATTTCTTCATTTTTATTTTTTTTTGATTTGCTTCTTTTTTTTTTGCTTCCATATGTTGTTGGCGGCAGTTGTGTGGCAGCTGTGGCAGCTGTCGTTGCCTGGCTGCAAAATCATCATCAGGCCAAGAGCAGAGGCATTTTTTCCATCAAAACATAATCTGAGAATCTAAACGAGCAAAAAAGCGTCCCAAGCATTTGCCTCATGCTCTCATGTGCTAAGTGTGTGACAAGTCGCGCACTTTTATAATAATCATTGACAACACACACACACACAGTTACACCTTGACTCACACACATACTCAAACAACACACAGAGAGAGAACTTCAAGTTCAGCCAAAGGATTTTTTTATACCCTCGCGTCATTCAAATGCAGTTTTACAGTTCGTTGAATGAAAACTTAAGCGGTTTTATATATTGCGGTTGAAGCAACCACTTTGCTTCCCACAGACTTCCCACAGACTTCCCACCACCGCACATGACGTGCTCAGGTGCGCCTCAACAGCATATGGAGTGAATACTTTTTATGTTGTGACAGCAATTTTTCCATCATGGCGCTGCAGTTTTTGGTCAGTTTGTCATCAAATAAATGCAGCTCTAAGCTAAATTCACGCAGAGCAAAGTTTCCTTTTTTTCTATTTTATTATTCACAATATGCAAAACTAGGCAACCATTGTGACTACCACCCCCCACACAGTCTGTCGAGTTTTTGTTGAATTTTTTCCAATTTATTTTTCTTTTTTTTTCCATCCAACCATCAACAATTTGCAGCTGCATTTTAATGGAAAATATACAATACCGCGAAAATATTTAATTCAATTTTGGTCCATCAACGGAACTGTGTATATGTATGTATAGATGTGTATGCATGTATGGGTATGCAGGTGTGTTTTTCTAACATAGTTTGATCGGGTTGCTTTTTGATATGAAACTTACCTCAATATTTGTGAATACTCTATGACATTCGAAATAGTTCAGAAAAATAAAATTCAGAGCTATCTCTAAAATTGATATAAGACAACAATCCATTGCTGGAAGTACTATTTTATATTGTATTTCTGATTAATTCTATATTAAAAAATAATACAATTGTTTTAAAAACTGTTTTATACTTTTCTAATTAAAGTTAGTTATTAATTTTAAATTAGTTTTTAATTAAGTTAATATTAAATTTATAATTTTGAAAATTTTTTAACATTCAGTGTGGTTGTATGGTTGAGATATATGTATATATAATTTTTTTCTTTTTTTTTTAAATATTAAACTTCTGAGATTATTAAAAATTATTAGGGAAATTAGAATAAAATATAGGTAAAATATATATGTATTCATATTAATGCAATGTTTTGATTGATATCAATATTTTTGTAAGCTGTTATTATGTTATTTATTAATACTAAATTTTAGACAATAAAACTCAATGATATTTTTATTTATTTGAGTGACAGTTGTCAACACTGATGAAAGCAATTTAAACAGCCTTCGTCCTCTAAATATTAGATCATTGCAGTGGCAATTCTAAATTTATTCACATTCCTACGCAATAATATTTTAAATTAAAGGGGATTGAATTATTACGCTTCTTATATTAAAAAAAAGGGTATCAATTCAAATGAGTTTTTTTTTTCAGCAATTTGTGGTGTGACTAATTTGTTTTCGATTTACATTTACTTGTCAAAAATGTTGCTGTCGTTTGTCTTCCTCAAACCATGTCAGGGTATGCTAATTTATAACTTGTCGACAGCGACAACATAGGAGGCGGAGTCGGAGCCTGGTGAAAAGGTCGCATCACATGCCAGGCAACCTACAGTCATAAATCCATATTCACTGAAATTTCCGCAAAAATACAAAAAAAAAAATTAATAAAAAAAAGATGAAACTGCAAGAAGGGTAAAAGATCTGTGGTGGGAAGAGGCGTTTGCTGGGTGTAGAGAAAAAATGGAGGGCCAAAGGAACATAAAACTTGCATATAGTAGAGTTCTCGTATGTAATATGGAAACAGTCGTTTTTGTTGTCTGCCGGAAGTCGGAAACCATTTAATTTGCTCATGTGCAACTGCGCCGCGTCCTGGGCTCGGCACACTGCTCGCTTCATATCCTGTGGCAAGCTGGCATCGTTGTTGCTGCTGTTGGTGGCCCAGCTGACATGTGCCTCTCTTCCCACTGCCTTTGCTGTTTTCCTTTTTTAGTTTCCTTTTTATTTTTTGGCAAATTTTTGGCCAACATTTAATTCGGGCAAACGAGTTAAGAGTAAAGTTGTGTTAAGTTTTCGTGCGCTCGCTGTAAAAGAAAAACAAAAGTACAAAGAGCACACTAACACAGGCACATGCAATCATTCTCACATATACAGTTGCAATTGCATACTGGGAGGAGCTGAGCTCTTGCGCCCTGAAAGCGGCAACATTTATTTATTTTAGCTGCATCTACCCTAAAGGACTTGGGGACTTGACTGCCGCTTCACAGCTTCTTCCTCTCCAACTCCTGGAGATTCCATCTGCCCAACTGGCAGTCCTTCTATCTGTCCGTCGGTCTGTCCCTTTGTCAGCCCCTTTGCATACAAAGTCTTGAGCGCAGAATTTTAATTTGCAATTAAATGCAACCCACAAGAAGCAGCTTTGCATCAAAATGCGAAACAGGCACATCTGAAGCGCCCTGGGGTATGCAACAATGCGAAGGAAGGTAGAAGGGAGTGGGGGGGGGGATATGTGAAATGTGGAATGTGGCATGCTGTGGATCGAAGTGGGGTGGGCTGAAGTGGGGTTGAAGGCCAGGTAATAGAATCAGTCTGAAGGCGGCAGCTAAAAGTAAAACATTTCGTTTAGTCTCTGTGAAATATTCCCTACACTAAAACCTACGCTCTCCCACTGTCTCTCGGCTGTCAATGGGTTGCCGTTATCCTTGCTGCCCTCCGCCCTTTGCCATCGTATACACTGGCACTAAAGCTGCAGCTTAAGTATTTGCCAACGAATGCGAATGTTTGAATTAAAACTTTGTAATTTCCCTTGTTTCATTTCATTTCGTTTACTTGAAATTCATTTCCCCAGTTTTGTTTTGTAGCATATCCTCTCGCTCCACTCTCGTGTCGATCTCTGCATGCATATTCTTGGCTCTCGTCTTTTGTTGTGTTGCATGCCACACATACATACAAATACATATACACATATATAGAGAGATACAACGGGCTACCAATGTGGCTGCCACTCATCCATCTGCACAGCTGCTCGCATCCTTCTGTCATTCCTCCTTAATTCTCAGTATGTTGCTTCTCTCTCTCTCTCTCTTTCTCTCTTTCCATTTCCATTTCTCTCACTGTTTCCCTGGCTCGTCTTTTTGGTCGCCAGGGACAACCGCTGAATGCAATGGGGGCACTTTTGTGCCAGCCCGGCATCCAAAAGTCGAGGTCGAGCACTAAACTTGCCATACCCAGTCAAAGTGCAATTTGTTGCAAGTTACCAGTTGCCAGTTGCCCCTGTTGCCCCAGTTGCCCCTTCGTCCCAATGGCTCTGACTTTAATTTGTTTACTTGTTCTGCCGCTTGCCATTTGCTATTTGCCATTTTACCATTTTTGCCATTTTGTTATTTTGGCATTTGCTTATTGCTTTCAGCTCTACAATTGGCCAACTAAGTACTCTAAAGTTCAGCTCGAAGCATTTTTCAAGGCATCAAAACCAAGAATTCATCAACATTTTACAACAATTTTACATTGTTCTTAAAGTTTAAACAGAAAATTTAGATTTATTCTTAACTCTATTTGCTGCTTTAATAATCTTTATTAATTGCAGCAGCTTAATAGATTCTTGAAATATTCCCTGAAAATGCAGTACCTTGCACTCAATATTCAACTTGACCGTCTCTTCTCATAAATACTCCATGGAAATTTAATTAAGTTTACAGTTGATGTGTTAACCGGTATCTCTAACTGTCTCTTCTCCAATATGTATTTATTAAATGAACGAATATATTCGTATCTAAATGAATTGCCGTCTGTAATAGGCAGACAAAGCTGCTGTCATGAAACACATCATCGAGCAATGGGGGCAAATGAAGCATTAATTTTAATTATGGCAGAGAGTAACTGTCTAACTCGATATCATTTATTGTGAATGATAACTGTCATTCACTGAAATTGCAAGTCTCCCACAGTGCGTATACGCATTAAATTGTAATATTGTATTAAATTCGGATGACAAATGGTCAGCATGTCCTTCAATGAGGGTCAAGGCGAATCGAATATTATTCTCCTATCCTACTGTTGAGCTCTGCAGCTATTGACCTTAATTAAGTTATAATTAATTATAGTGACAGCAAAAGCTTCAACTGTCTACAAATTAATACACATTTCGTTCGAATTTTTATATTTTTATAAAATATTTTTTGACAGTTAATTGGTCTATAGATTGACCAAGGTAAGAAATAACAGAAAGGTCATTGAAATATAAATCTGAGTCTCTACTGTACAATTTGTGCTAAAGTGCAATTTAATTTATTTATTAAGTCTAGTAGATATATACTTTCTGATTTTTTGTCCTTGCATGGAATATATGTAGAACAATATCAATTGAATCAGAGCCAATATAGACAACATTCTCTAGTTATCGCCATCTTTCTTCTTGAAACTGCCAGTTGTTAAATTTTGGTAAAATGCTTCTGGTCAAGTGATGTCAGTACTTGCAGTCTCTGTCTCTCTCTCTCTCTCTCTGTCTGGCAGTCTCTGGACTTGCTGCACGTGGCATAAACAGTTTATGTGGGTGGGGCAATGTCAACTGCCTGCTGTGCGTGCGACATGTTCGGCCCAGGGTTTGACATTAGCGCCAAAGTTAACATGTAGCTGCTCAGGCGACACACACTCTCACACACACACACTCTCACACACACACACACTCACACACACACACAGAGAAGACATTTGTATACTCAACCCTAAAATCCAAAGCAGGGCAGACCGAATCAAATCCTAAAGTCAAAGGCAATGCCCAAGCCAAGTGCAGACAGTACGTTGGCTGCATGTGGCATGTGTCCACATGCCTGCCTCTGTTGCACTTGCCACTGCCACCAGCCACCAGCCACTTGGTCAGGCTCTGCTTCTTGGACTGTCACTGTGTGTCTGTATAGTATGTGCTTGGCTTTGTGTGTGTTTAAGTTTTATGTCTGTATTTCTGGGGCCCATGGCGCCTTTAGTGCAAAACTAAGTAAATTTCAGCACAAATGAGCAGCAAGAGCTCACAGCTCACACAGCTTACAGATGACAGCATTAATAGTTAACAGCATCAGCTGCGGTATCAGCATCATAATCATAATCGTAATCATAATTAAATAACTTTTGTCACAATGCCAAAACATGACTCTACACTCACTTCTATTACATTACATATATACATATAATATATAGGATATGTTATGTAGAGAAACATAATTTGGCAGAATTTACGTATCTTGCCGAAACACTTTCATTAGGCATACCAATAGCAGCTATGGATGTCCACAGATTCACACTCAAACTCACAGTCTTAAAAGCCCATGAAAGCAAAAAAAAAAAAATACATATATAAAAAAAAACATAACAGTAGAGCAAAGTGCCAAAATAATCCGCTTATATAAAATGGCAAGAGAAATACTCACAGTGGCACCCGAAATGAGTGCAGCCAGCATCCTTTTTTTTTTTAGTCCTTGTGCCAGTTTCCTTTTCTCTTTTTTTTTTGGGGGGGGGGGTTTCACAAGCAATGCCCTGTAGATAAATTTATGTAGAGCATTTTGAACTTAACGTATCGCATCTTTAATGTAGTTAATCTGACACATAGGGCAGCTGTCAGTCGTACATTCCCCATGTTATGCTGTGCATGTTTGCCAAAAGCAACCAAAATGCGATCAGAGAAACAACAAACATGCACAACTACAAATGCCAAAGTATGTCCAAAAAATGGTAAATATATTTAAGTTTTTTTATATACATATTTTCTTAATTTTTTTTTTTCATTTTTTATAGACTTTGGTTTGAAAGAGACAACGCCTAATGCAACAAGAGAAAGAGAAACAGTTTTGTGTCAAGAGCAACACATTCCACAAATGGCTCAAAGCTGACTTTGTTGTCCACTTTTCCTGGTTTGGAAGCCATGGAGGTTGACATCAGAGTACGGAGGCAACCACAGTTGAAACCCCAGAGTATGTGATGTGGGGTGGTGGGAGGGGTCATTGTCATGGCAGCGTTTAATTAAACTGATAAAATTACGGCCGGACAGGGAGGTGGTTACGTAGCCATATCTGATGCCAAAATGAGTAAACTGAGACTGAAGTGTGATGAGGTGAAAAGCTGTGTGTCTTCCATGAATATTGAGTGCATAACGACGATTGACACCCTAATGACGAATGCATAAATAACGTGATAAAACAAAGGAATGGAAATTGGAGATAGAGAAATTATTGCTAAGTGAGGGCATAGTTTTGATGGAACAAACTTAAATTAATTACTTTTATGTAGCTGCCGACAACAGGCTTTAAAGTAATAATAAATAAATTGCAATCAATTTACATATCGAAAGTCGATTACGAAATATGAGAAATATTTTCAGTAAATTGTTTCTTTGTTGTTTGATTTCAAATTTAATCAGACAGCAGATCAGGAATAAAGCAGTATGCAGTGTAGCTATTATTAGAGAATCCGTCAACGTACAAATTATTTGAATTTTTGTAACATTTAAATTGAGAAACAAATTTCACAAACTTACTCTGCTCCAGCTTAACTTAAGGCCATTTTAAAAGCTGCCTTCATATTGTCTGGCTTTAAAACCATTTTTAGCTTGAATAGACTTACATCAAATGCTTAGCCGGGCTTATAAAGTATTGGCCTTGGTAGAGGTCCTCTGAAAGTGATTTCCATCGATTATTTCGTAGGTTTGGTGACTCCTAATGCCTTTGAAAGCCCTAACAAAATGTCAGAAGTCAGCTAGCTCGTTGTTCATTTCCTATTAAAATGTTTGTATAATTTTCTTATATAAGAGTATAAGTCACAGCACCTGGTCAGTGAAATGAAAATGAAGCAAAAAGCATCTCAGTTAATTACGCAAAAGCCAAACAGATGTTTTTCCTGCAATGCGATCAAAGTTGAGAAAATGAGTTGAGATGTTTCGCACATTCAGTGAACAAAATAATTAGCCTGGAAGAGGTGTCTGCCGGGCTCGTTATGATAAAGATGTGTGAAATTTTGCACCACTCTCATTAGGCTGATGATAAGCGTTAAAGCAATTAGCAAATTTCGAATATTAAGTATACGCTATGTTGTACATTGAGTGTGCTTTAAGAATTACAAGTTATAAAACTTAAAACGCTGGAAATATTTATTATGCAAAATCTTAGACTGTCTGTCAGTTTGCGTTGCTTGTTGTCTAATGATTAACCCGATGATTGTATATAATGCCTTTGAAAGTAACGCAGACAGCGTACTAAGTGCAAACAGCTAAAGAAAATGCACTCAAACGGGAATATACATATATATGTATCTATGTAGAGTATATACCTTCAGTTTGATTTGACAGAAACGAAGTGCTTATACCCTAGACAGCATTGTTTCAACTCAAAGGGCAGCTCAAAGTATGAATTTTTCAAACTTTGATAAATTCATTTTTCATTTCTTTTTTTCACTCTAATCAAAAATATTTTAACTTTACAGACGACTCTATATATACTGAATCTATATATATATATAGATCTCTGCTCAGTGAAATCACTGACAAGTTATAAATACCCACTTCACGGCCATAGACGAACTTTGCCAAGCTCCATCCTCAAGTCTGTCCATCTGTCCATTTGTCCGGCTGACTGACTGAATGCTCATGATGATGTTGGCCATGAGTTGAACAAAAGCAAAGGCAACAATATTACAGTTTCTTTTTGCTATTTTAAAACAACAGCAACAGCTATTGCCCTGAGCTGAAGGCGGCTTGTTGTTTTTGTGGGCGTGGCACTAGAACAGCAAACAGAAAAAGAAGCGAAAGAAGAGAGAGAGCGAAATGCCAGACAAGATAGCAGGCAAAAATGCTTGGCACACAGACCAGGGAATTGGTGTAAATATGGCAAGTGGCAAGTCGGGCTCATCGCTGCTGCTCCACAAGAGCTCTGGTGGTGCAGACGCCACTGATGCTGTTGGTGCCTGGCTAGACATTAAGACTCTAAGGGGCATACTTTTATAGGCACTGTGGCCACTGTTGCTTTGGCAGCGCGTTGCCAACTTTAGATATTTCCATTCAGTTTGCCATGCACCTTAGGCGGAGAGGGCAGGGGGAGAAGCAGTGGTAAAGACGAGTGGAGTGGAAGTATCAAAGTTAGTGAAGTAGCAGCCCCCAACGTTGCCGGTGCCACTCAAATGCTTAACTATGCAAAATAAGTTGCATTTAAGATGCTCCATTATGCATGTTTATGCAATGTCGATGATAATGTTTGCTCAACTCCTGCCCGCCATCGTTCTTCATGAAACCACATTCGTGGCCATCCACAATGTCGGCCTCAGCCGAGTTTCAGATCCTCCGCCTCCTGTCATACTTCATGCCTGAGGGATCAAAGACAACTCTAAGCCTGAATTAAGTGATCTGTCTGTTATACGAAGGGACTAAATTTAAGATGAAATATTCATAATTAAGTATAATATTAAACTGACTTCATATGCTGTTGACATCTACTCATGAAAGATATCACATCCACAATGTAATCTCCACTGTGTTATTAGAAATGACAGCATCTGCCAAGTATATCAAAGAGAAGCATCAGGATTGCGATTGTTCATCATTTTATGGTCGAATGCACTTGCGGCTAATAAAATGTCATTGAAAATTGTGCTGCACTCGAAAAGAGTTGAATTCTGTCAATCCCACCAAACTTTATGGTCAAAGTTGTATGCGTGTCATAAAATGTTCTACGAAAATGACAAGCACAACTATCGTTTATTTTAGAGAGTGCAGCAAGCACAAAGTTTTCAATCTTCAAGTTGGAGTCTATTTACGATAAGCTCTTGTAACTATTTTACACAGACAAAGCAGTTCACTTCACAGACGAGCTTTTAACATATCCTCTCCACTATTTAGCGCTCTCTTCTCCTTAATTGAAGCTGTCAATTAATGTAAAATATTCGACAAGTAATTCAGGTTGTGTTTGCAAGGCAACTCTTTAAATTGAGATGAAAAACTGAAATAAAATTCGAGTTGTGAAAAATACAGACAAAAAATCTACTAAATTTAAATCTATTAACCATAGAATGGAAAATATTTTAACGCACATTTCATTAAGAGACAAGGGTTTCCGATAGTAACCCAATAAGTATGCTATGAATTAAAAAAATGTTTGCTCAGAGTATGTTGAATTATACTCACAGTATATTGCACTGATCCTTGTGAAAGGATCGATAGGAATTTGAGTCTCAATCGTTGCACAAAGTTCCTGTCATTGTATGCATCAGGTGTTTGGCTGTTTGGCTGGCAAACTTAATTGCTGTTGCAATTTACCTGGACGTCAACAACTTGAGGTGAGAGTCTGAGAGTATCTTCCACAACAGACAACAGACAGTCTTATGGGCACTTTGTCAGGGAGTGTTTAATGGCTGTCCATTAGCATCTGGGCTCCACGCTTGCTCGATCTGTGGGTTACCGTAGGTATCCGATGCTGACGTAACCGTTGCTGATTGACGACTCACATTACGGTCGCAGCCAGTTAAGTGGACGACAAACTGACACCCATACAGGCAAACTGCTAGTGACCAACATACATGGTCAGCAGCCATGTGTGTGTGTGTGTGTGTGTGTGCATCGCCTGCAGGTGATACGTGGTCACCGTGGTGCAGTTAATCATTGTTGATGAGAGCGGGAGCGTGTAAACAATGCCGGACCATGTTAAGGTTGACGTTCCGCAACTTCCAATTACATAGCTCCAGCTCCAGCTACAGTTCCATCTGCAGCTTCAGTTCCAGCATCAACTACAGCTGCATCGCCACTTACCTCAACGTTCCCTTAGCAAGAAGTACACACAACTTTTCCACTTGGCAGAATTTGACCGCATACATCATCCCTTCCATTTGCGCCACCATCGATTTTCAGATAACGCCCTCGGCAACAAAACCGCAGGACAGCATCACTGACACCCACATTTAAGGACCACGATATCGAACACAAGACGGAGAGAGAAAAACCTGCAAAATAAAGATTCTTATAAATATATGCAACTAAAAGGCAACTAAATAATAGTTAGAGTTTTTCTAGTTACTCTATTTTAATATTTCTAAAAATACCTGACACGCCTATTCCAGCTGGCTATTAGTTGCCAACAACTTTGTGCATTTTGTGGTGAAGCGTAATCTATAACCATAAACTGTTACCAAGTTGAATTTCTCGAGTGGCTCACAGAGTTCATGAACCTGATTAATGACTCTGTGACTTGAAATGCAGCTTAAGTATTATCAGAGTTGAAACTAAGTAGAAGGTGAGATTCTGTATTTCAACTGTAGCTACAGCCTTCGTACTGTTCACAGAGAATATTCCATATCGACTTCCAACTCTTATATAAATAGCTTAAGGCACTGTATCTAAACATTTTCCCACCATATGCATTGTATTACCTATGGATTTTGTGGGGTATGTGGCTAGTCCATCACTTCGCAGTAACTTACTATTTTTCTTATTTAGTTTCCTTTTCCCTTTCATGCCACTATCAGCTGTCCCTTAAGGTACTTTTACCTTGAGTTTAACTATGTACAAAGCCGCAACATCCATCACTATTTCATGGTTGGCCTTTAGGGTTAAACCGTTTCTTTTAGTATGCACCACCGCACCACAACACCACCTCCTCACTATTCCGACACGCCATCACAGCATTACAAACCTCCACTTTCCACCCGATTGCTACTCGAAAAAACACCCACTTGGACTGCATTGGACATTGTTTAAATTGCTGCGGTTCGCGTACATTGGAGTTTCGTCTCTTATTTATTTTACGCTTTATTTTCGTTGCCTCTCTCGCTCTTACTGTATACGCTGTCTCTTTCATTTACTCTGTCGGCGTTTTTGCCTTTTATTGCCCCACGCGATGGCTTCGTATAAAGCATAACATATCCACCTCACACACACACCCATATAAACAACCAGCGAAAGAGATGGTAAGAGAACGAGAAAGAGAAAGAAAAAAGTTAATGTAATTGAATTCATTTATGGTTTTGTTTGTAGTTTCTTGCGCTTTATTTTATTTCAGTTTATTTTTTGTACTGGCTTTCACTTACGCGCACAAAACTGCCAAGAATGTCGACGGTTTGTTAATAAATATTTCATTTATTTTAGGCTCATGCCACAATGCGAATTCCAACTCGTTCTCGCTTCTCCTTCACTCGCAATCTATCTCTTTCTATTGCCGGGAGCATGCTTTGTTTTTCGGCTTTTGTGCTTTAATTAAAAATATGCACGAGCAAGGCCAAAATCTCATTGTTCCAGTGTCCCTTTTAGCCGAACTTGGCCCAAAGCACTCAACTAAATACAAAACTAGCGTCGATACATTCCATTTTAACTTGGTCTCTCTTACACCTACTACTATTCTGGCATTCTATTCCACTCACACCACAGTGAATGTCCTCTTTTGGCTTTGCTGTGCCATTCTCAGCCGAAAGGAGCCTTTGTATCCAGAAAAGGATATCGGGTTATTAGTAAATATGCTTTCATATACTTGGCATACATGAAAGATTTATGCTCTAGCCCAACTCTGGCTGAGTCTCGACCGAAGCTCTTGGTCCATATTTTGCAGTCTCTTTCATTTTGCATATTTCATAATAATCGTTACCGGTTATAAAACCCATCGCAGACCCACAACACCTGTGTGCAGCTACAACCTCCTTCACATACCTCTCCAAGTCCTGTTATCCCCTGTTGTGTGAAAGGGAAACCAGCTAATAAAATAATTGAAATTCTCTAAGCATGTAAACGTTCGCTTGTCCTTTATCCAGTCAAATTGGGTATGCACTTGCGGATGCCCACTAGATTTACTTCAATTCAAATTCCTTATCACATTAGTTTTTCCAGCATACCTGCCCCCTCATATTCTTCGTTCTGGTATGCTAACTATTCTTACCCCAGCTTTAGAGAATATTTAAAAGTTTTCTATATTTTTGTAACTTCTGCTATTAGACATAAATCTAATCTGAACATGAATTATGCGTGAGATCTTCATATTTTAATTCAATTGAATAAAATGAGGCTTAAAGGCAACTTAAATTTTAATTCAAGTTCAATTTTACATCTCATGGGAACATACTATGCAGCATATCAATGAAACATCTCTGATATCGCTGCTCGGCATCTTTGCGCCTCTCTTGATTTCCAATTTCAATAATAAAATTTGTTTTCCAATTTTATGGCAAGTTGAACAGCAGCCTTCGACTGATTTTGTAGCTGAAGGACTTCTGTACAGTGACTGAAATATTTATTTGCCAACACATGGAGGGGAGAGTCAGGGATTGGTAGAAGCGTCAGGGCAGATAGTTGAAATATTTATTGAAGACACATTTTATATTCGGACTCAAACATACAGTTTTATGTGCATTTTATGGATTCCTACAAATCTGTCTTTGCATATGCAAAATAAAAGGTATAAAATTAAATTGCATTTGTGATTTTCGAAATCCACTAGACACTTAAATAATTCCCAAGTTCAGTTTAACCTAGATATTCAAAATGAAACTTTTATTTTTCATAATTATATCAAACATTTTCTCAATAAAACTTCTAATTTCATTTATTTCAAAATAAACTGCCAATTGAAAAAAAAATAATACAAATCGTGCTAAACTGTAACAGACTTGCCTTTATAACATTTGTAAGAATTTTACAAATTTATTAAATAAATATTTATAGAAAGTTTTAATGAAATAAATAGTAACTCGAGATAAATTTACAAATTTATGAAAGTTTCAGGAAAAAAATATTTTTAGCCAACATAAAAATTCTCACCTTCATATTGCCATAACTTTCCCAAATATAAACCGATTTCCATGTTTGATGTCTCTGTTTTGACAGACAACACAAAACTGCATTCAAAGATTGTTAAAATTCAGTTCTTTATTTTTGTAGCCCTTTACAAGCTATGACCTCTGTGTGAAATTGGTATTTTAGGCTATTCTCACCTTCATACTGCCATAACTTTTATAAATCTAAACCGATTTTCAAGTTTGATGTCTATATTTATTATTTTTCCCCAACACTACAAAATTGGAACCAATTTTTATGAAAATATCGATTTTTTATGGTATTAATTCTGCTTTACTTTTTTTAATTTTAATTTCAGAATTTTAAATTCAATTACTAGTTTTACATACACTCAAGGCAATATCACCAAAATTCAAGAATTTTTCGACACAATTTTTTGTGACTTTAGTTGGAGCAAAATCTTTATCGGGAGTGCCCCACATCTGAGTAGTTGGTATAAATAGATAAACATGCTCATGGCATATGGATGCACATGTTTGCAGCTGTGCTCCCACTGACGTATGTATATATAACTCACAGTTACAGCACTTATCGGTGCCTTTGCTTGGCACTTTCACGGCAAATAGAGCGTCATTAATTTAACTAAAATAGTCACGGTGCAGGCTACTGTGTGTGTGTTTGAGTGTGTGTGTCCTTGGTCCTTGGTGTAGTGTGTGCTGTGTAGGACGTCTAAATGCAATCATTTTAGCGAGCACATTGCCGGGAGCTGCCGTTATAAATGTGCAACAACTAAACGGCGACAAGTAAAGAGCTTGAAAAACGACGCATCAAAGGACAACAACTGCAAAGAAGACAAACGCATCAAATGCCTCTTTACTTAACCATCCTAAGAGAGAAGAGTAACTCCCTCTATGTTTCTATTTTTCCCTCAGTGGTTTTTCCTTCATGTTGTATAAGCAAAAGGGCAATGTTCCTTAAGAGGCATCACACTCATTCTAAACTGTTGTAAGAACCAAGAAGGAAATGTAGTTAGTGTTGCGACAGAAACGGAAATGCCTACGCCTGACTAAATTTGATTTGCCGAATGGCAGGACAAGGAAATTTTATGATTTACTCAAGCAACATGCTGCCTGCCATCCAAATAAATGTTGAAATTCGGCGACAAACATGAAAATAGATAAGAACCATAAATAAATAATAATGACAAGCATTCACATGTGTATTTCTACCGTTTATTGTAATAGATTTTATTTCACAAAAAAAGAAAATTTAAAGTACTCAATCTTCTTGTCCGGAAATACGTATAATGAATCATCTTGTTTAAGTAGGGGTTGTATATGACCTGGTTGCTGAAAATAAAGGTGCATTTGTTGTTTGAAATGAGTAACCTTTTACTCCTTACTTTAATATTATATGAAAATAAAAAATCTGATTGAAATCAGCAAACATATTTTTGATAAATATTTACATATTCCAACATATGTGGAAGCATTTATGATATTTCTTATTCACTTATTTAGGGTTTCTTTGGTCCAGTTCTGCTTTTGATTGCACTCCTCTTATTTTCCTTCACATGTTTTCTTAGTGAGGGTAAAATTTTGATTATCAAACAGTAATAACATAATTTTAAAAAACAATTTTCCCAAAACACACAAGACCAATGCAAAAAAATGAAAAACTTTCGATTTGAAATGGTGTTCGAGCCCATAAAAGTATGCTACATTTAATTTCAACTGAACTGAGCAAATTCCTTTATGTGCTTGTGTGAGTGCGCGACCGTACGCTTAACCCCGTGCAAAAGCAAACCGTTGGCTAATTTCCCCACACAAATGAAAAGAAAATACGCCACGCAGCTGTCGTCCAAATACACACACTCTCTCACACACCCAACATACACACACCCACATGCACACGCTTAGAGACTCTCACCCACGGCGCGCAAGGAGAAAATTGCGCCGAGAAAATAAATTGAATTTATCAAGCGTTGACGTTGGCCTGAACACATAGCGCCAAATCCTGCGAGCGCTCTTGGACAGGAAAAAAATAACGCGAAATAAGTTTTTCACATAATTTCCGACGAGCTTAGTGGAGATGCGATGTCACGCCCACAGCCAACGTCACACGTGCATATTTAAATAAATAAATGCAACAGCAACGAAGGCAGTCAGCTTTCACATTACGTATACGCCACGTGTATCCAACGTATCACAATTTGTGAGCGTGCTACGAAATTAACCAAATTTCAGAGAAAAGCTCTTCACAAATATCATAGTGCATATAGATTGCTCGACAATTATGGCAAGTCCTGGACTACCAAATTATTAAAGCATTGGCAGGACGCACATGGGACGGCATAAGAGGGGCATTTATATCATAATTATAATAATTATGAGAATATAATGCTGGCAAATGCATATGGCTTGTACATAATTGGTCCAGCTGTTGGCGTACTTCAGATACATAAGGCTCACATACACATCCCTTATGCCTATATACACAAATACCTACATATTTGTCCCCTCTCATGATATCCAACAGAATAAACAATAAAACTCAGGCATACGAGCAGGACGAGTAAATGTTGCCCTTGAGAAGCGGTTCTGCTTGAGCAGGCGGTGTCTGAATCTCTCCGAGTGTGTGTGTATCAAACTGATGGCAATCAAATACACAAATACAATTACAAATGTGGACATGCATGCACACACACACACCCACATACTCACACCCACCAAGTCATACAAATAAGCAAGGCAAATAGTAAGCCACAAAGAGAGAGAGAGAGAGAGAGAGAGAGAGAGAGAGCGTGAGAGAGAGAGGAAGAGGATGAGGATCCCGATTCCGTTTCTGATGCCGACTTGAAGCTCGAGCTCCAGACAACAAGACTGTGCAAATATTTTGCCAGCGACAGAAACAAAGACATATTACTATCACAAGCTATCAATGTGTGTAACTGTCTCTACATGTGTGCATGTGTAAGTGTGTGTGTGTGTGTGTGCCCAAATTGAATTTGATTTATTGAAATTTGATATTTTCCGTGATACGAGCACTGCAAATCAAGCAAACATGAGCAGGGACAGTCGGAGCAGTGTCTGACAGACACACTAAAACAATCAGCATTGGCAGCAGGACGAGCAGCAGGATCAGGACAACTGTAGTAGTAGTTGTTGTGAAGGGGGGATGATAGTAGTAGTTACTAAGACTCACCAAACATTTGGCAATTTTATGTTCTATTTGTCTGGCACAACGCTAAAGGCAACAATCAAATACTAAAAAATCGAACAAATATAACTGGATATTAAAGTAAAATTGAAAATGCTATTCATTCAATATTTATTTATTTCATTTCATGCTGACAAAATTAAATGTATATAAAATGCAAAATTTATTCAAACTATGTTCAACTCAAAAATTAACATAAATTTGATTGCAATCGATAAATATATTTGTATGTGTTTAGTAATCGTTACTAAATATATTAGCCAATAATGCCATAATCTCTAATATTGCATACATTAAATACTAAACATATTTATGTTGACTACTCAAATAATTCTCATTATAGAGAAATATTAGTTGGAATATAAATGAGAAAGTACAGACAGGAAATCGAAGTCGCAGCCGCATAAAAGACAGCCGGAAGTGAGTTGAAATGTCCCGAAAAGGAAAGGAACTTCCTTGGCCATGACTGTATCATATATTCCTGTTGACCCAATTTGTGATGCGTTTGGCACGTAGAAACCAAAGATATAGCTCATTGAAACTGGTCAAATCAAATCGAATCAAACGAATAAATTCGGTTACTGCTAGCAGCAGACAGCAATCAAAGAGTGAATGAGACAGGGACAAAGAAACAGAGAGAGAGAGGAGTGATAGTGGGAGGAGAAAGGATGTTAGGTGAAGGCAAACATGTGACGACATGCTGGCAGACTGCACTCAAGCACAGCAGCTACAATATTTATTACTTTTGATTATGTTGAAAGTCAACTTTATCAATTTTACAGCAGTTAGCCAATAAACCACAACAGACAAACAGACAGATCGACAGTCAGACAGAGACAGAAACAAAATGAGAGACAGAGAGAGAGAGAGAGTGAGGTGGATAATTGGGTGTTGGCTACTGGGCAACCTCAAGGCACGAGTCCTAACGAAACACAAACAGGATGTGGAGAAAGCTGTGTGTGTATATGTAGATGTGTGTGTGTGTGTTGGATATAAATCCTAAATGGACAATGAATGTCAAGCGAAATAAATTAGAAATGACAATAAATGAGCAAGTGTCAGAGTCTTTGGGGACAGGGGGCATGTGGCATGCACCATAAGTTGTTGAGTTGTGGTGGCATAGTTTAGAGGCAGTTTCCACATTGAAAAGAGAGTGAGTGAGAGCGGGTGAGGGGGGGGGAGGGACTTATCGACAACAGTTCAATTTGGTTCAACGTTCTGCTGACAGACAACGACAAGACAAACAGACGGACAGCGTGTCACTTTAATTGGCAGTCAAGAAGTCGGATGACTGATGCCTACATAACAAAACAACAACAATAACAGCAGCAACAACAAAAACAACAAAATCCACAACAAAAGTAACAACAACAACAGGGAAGAATATAAGCATTTCCGTGATGCAATTGTATCTGCCACAGCCGCAGCACCAACCTGTCCTACCTGACAAAGTACGTTTTCCGAACGCTTGGACAAATAACCAAAGAGACAAATCGACAGACAGACCGAGAGACGGATGCTCATGTTGTTGGGGGAGGGGAGGATGTGAGAGGGGGGTGGTGCAGAACTTATGCATATTTGTTGCATGCCTATCGAGTCTTTTGTTACTGTTGCCGGAGTAATTTATGCAATGATTTTTACCTCAGTTCCCCCTCATGGGTTAAAACAACATTCACACTGAAACACACATACAAACACACAGTCGTAATATAAGCAATGCAATCATGTGCATTGACCCATCACAGTGTCGCAAAACCATATTATCAATGGGTCAAAAGTAGGTAGAAAAATATTAATAAATTTCTTAAATAACATTAATAAGATTATCAGCAGAACTTTCTAACTTGAATAATTTACTAATTATTTAATTAAATTTAATTTTTATTTATTTATTTTAATTGTTTTGATTAAATATGACTCTTAAAACATGTATGATATCTTATATATAAAATAAATTACTCCTAATTTTTATTAATTGTTTTCATTTATTTTTTATTATGCGTACAAATAAGCTTTGTTCCACTGTGCTTGCAATCAAAATGCATTCTTTGCAAACATGCCATACTCACACTTTTATATTTTCTGGTTCCAGCATGCACACATTCAATAGTTACCCTCCATCCTCTACCATGGAAACCCACTTACACACACACACATACGCCTAGCCACATACACAACTAGAGTTGCTAAGTCAAAACACGTGTTTGTCAGTTGCCACTGAAGTTGTAACGTTGCTCTGGTCACACTGCCTGGGGCTGTTTAGATGCTTATTATGTCCTGGTAGCAGCCTGGTCAGCATTGGGTGAGTGTTTGTATATTTCCTATTTTCGGGAACCTATTTCAGCCAGTTGAAGATTAGTTTCCTTTCAATTCATTTGTCATATCCAGAGAGTAGGCACTGCAATCATGTCATGTGGGTTTATGGACTTTTCATAAGTTCACTGCCAGATTACATATTCGCACTGTCGTACACAATTTATGTTTTTTTTTACTTTGAAATTAATTTTTGAATGAACTACAGAATTTTATTTATTATAATTATTATTATTATTATTATTATTATTATTATTATTATTATTATTATTATTATTATTATTATTATTATTATTATTATTATTATTATTATTATTATTATTATTATTCTTATTCTTATTATTCTTATTCTTATTCTTATTATTATTATTATTATTATTATTATTATTATTATTATTATTATTATTATTATTATTATTATTATTATTATTATTATTATTATTATTATTATTATTATTATTATTATTATTATTATTATTATTATTATTATTATTATTATTATTATTATTATTATTATTATTATTATTATTATTATTATTATTATTATTATTATTATTATCGTTATCTGGTTTTTTAGTTTAATTATTTGTTATATGTATATGTGACTTTATGCAATATGACAATTTATATTTCCCTGGATACGTTGCCAAATCAAAGCAATTACTTTAAGCAGTTGCCAATAATCGTGCTGTGGCCAATATTGTTGGGCATATACATATCTATGTATGTACCTGTTTGTGCCACGCCCACTACTGCCATCATTGGTGATGCTTGAATCTTGTTCTTTATGCTTTTGGCCATATGCAATCGTGCAATATTTGGTGGTTGCCGGACTGCACTTTATGACTGCTCTGGGACCAATAATTTATGAATGAATTCATGAATGTCGAAGCTGGACCATCGCTCTCTCTCTCTCTCTCTCTTTGCTCTTCCCCTCTCTATCTCTCTCTTTAGCTCCCTTTTCGACAAATACCTCCCCTCCCTGTCTCTACCGTCTTTTAGTTGATGTTCCCCTGCCTTGCCTCGTGTTTGCAAATCGAAAACGTCAGCTCATATAACCTTACAGAAAAAGGCAGAGACAAACAGAGAGAGAAAGAGAGAGAGAGAGAGAGAGAGAGAGAGAGAGAGTGAGAGGGTAGCTTCTGGTGTTGTCCTGACATCCACCCCCGGGACTTGACAGTTGATGCTCACGAAAATTTAGTTTTTGATTATTTGGATGTCCATTAATGTGCAGCTCCCCAGCGTGTGCTATGTGATGAGAGATTGTGGCCCTATGTATGACTAAGTGTGTGTATGTGTGGGTATGTGTGTGTGTTGACGGGTCAGTCGCGGTGGCTGATGATAACTCGACCTTTGAGTCTGACCGTGTTCACTTTGCATAGGTCCATGGCGTGAGCAATCAAGCTCAAGAGGTGCAAATGTGCTAAATTAGTAAAATAAATTAGATATGTATGCCAAATGAACTGCAGATGACCACACATACACACTCACACATATAGAAATACATATTAAAATAACTGAGAGCGTTATCCTGGAGGACTGCAATGTTCTGGGACCGACATCTAATTAGGTGGCTTAAGCTATTATTAGTTTTGAAATTCATAAGTTTATATGTATATGCACTCATAAGAGTGTGTGTGTTTCTGTTTGTGTTTGAGCTATGAATTTTAATGAATTAATAAAATGGACTTCACACCCCATATATGTACATACGCACTCACACATTGATAGAGTATATATACTATCATATGCGCACAATTAGTTTTGGGGGTCACGCTGAAGCCATAATTCAAATGTTTATTTGCACATTTTGATAGCATTAATGGACATAATTTTGCTTATTATTCGTCCATGTCCATGGCCAATTTCGGGGAAATTCAGCCGCAAACGTTTATGGGAATTTATGCATAAGACTCGAAATGTCTAAAGTTTAAATGGAATAGTCAAGAAGGCATCATCAGACCTCTAAAAGATACAAACCTGAACAATTTTACCTAATTAAAATGTTCATAATTCATGACTAATAGCATAGGGGGGAAGCATGGGCTAAATTTTGAAATGAAATCGAAAGAATAACAGAAATGTATGTTTGACTTTCAGATTGTTTGCCTATAATCTCTTTCGCTCAAACTTCCATTTCTGTTGAGATCCAGTTGGTGGCCTCATTGTGCAGACATAAATCTCAAATCGAAGCATTGTTATAGTCGCATTCAACATATCTTTATATGCTTGACAAATCCAATTCAGTTCCAGTTCGATTCAGTTCCATTCAGTTTGGGTTCAGTTCCATTCTGTTTAGTTCAGAGCCAGTGTTTAACATGAGAATGTAATGTCATTCCGTCAGTATCCAGCGAATGCATTCGAATAGCATAGCATGCATGGCAACTTCTGCTCCATGAGTGTCAAAATCCGCTAACATCCAACACACACAGACAAACACACACACATATAACTATAAGTTCCAATCGATGCAATATGACGCCAACGAAATGTGCAGCCAAAAAAAAAAAAAAAAAGTCATATTGATAGCTACAGATACGTATGCATGTATGTAGGTATGTATATGTGAATGGTACTTGTATCGAGCTACATTTGTATGTTCGCTTGCGCTTGACTGAATTGCTGTCGTCATCGGCAAACGGATCGTATACGCAATGTGCCATAGTATCGTATTGCAAAATCGTAAAATAAATCGCACAGCAAAAGGCGCACAGTAATTTTTGGCGCATTGAAAGCGAGCAATGCCATCTAGAGACTCTCATGCCACATATGTACATATGTATGTATGTATATATGTGGCATGACTTGAAGTCTTGCATCTGCCGCATTCACACACATCCCCATACATATACATATTCACATCAATTTCGACGTGCCCATTGCTAAATTATGCGTGGCCTTTTAGCTGCCTTCAGTTGATGTTGGTGTTGCCTTTGCTTCTGCTGATGCTCCTGCTGCTCCTGTTGCTGCTGATATTTGTTTGCCTTGATGCCTTTGGCGAGCAGCGTTATTTTCTTTGCAGCTGCACAAAATGCACAAATACATTATATTTATTTAAATAGCATATGCACGCAGCCCGCTTGCAAATGCTCTACAATTTCAGCATGCCAAGCAGACACATGTTGGCGGCACGTGTGTGCCCCCAGCGCTCAATCATATTGCCCCAGCAGCGTGCCACAAATGCGCCAAGCATTTCAGACGCGTTTGAACTCTGGAAAATGCTTTAAACAAAATATTCAAAGTAAGAAAATAAAATTATTGGAGTGTTAGATATGATAGCGTATATATATTAAAATGAAAAATATTTTCTATATTTTAAAATTAATAACAAAATTAACTTAAAAATGGAATTCATTGTAAATTAAAATAAATAAATTTTATTTCTAATTATATATTAAAAATAGAAATCGTTCCACGAAATTTAAGTTAATTTTCATTTCGTATATCGAATGAATAAAAACTCTTAAAACAATTGTATTAATTTAAGAATTTTATTTATATATATACATTTTTTTTTAATTTTTAACTGACTATATTGTTTCTGTGTTCAAATATAAAATGTAAAGTTACCAATTAAGGTAAAAGCTATATTTTCAGAAAAGAAAAAAATATAAATAGAAATATATTGTATTTCAATTTAAAATTTTAATAACTAAATCCAAGTATTGGGAATTTACCAAAAAGCAGTCAACTTCAACATAAATTAATTACAAAGTTGCCAATGAAGCTGCAATGCCCATGGAAGACTTTTGAAGTGCATGCGTCTAGTTCGTAAGCATTATTGCAAACATCATCGATAACAGAATCGATTACTTGAGCCACTTTTGGAGCAGCAGCAACATTGCATTGGCAACACTGTCATGACTGTCACTTTTTTTATAAAGAATTTTTTGTAATATTTGCAAGTATGTATGTTATGGAGCATTGCTGTCGCACTGAATGATAGACAAACAGGCGATGTGCTGACAAAGGATGTTCACTCTGGACATGGACATGGACATGCACATGGACACGGACATGGACACGGACATCGACATGGTTATATGGACGAGGACAGTGGGACGTGTGTAGAACAACTCGTTACTGTCAGCAGCTGCCAATGTAAACACAAGTGGCCAGCCGCAGAAAGGAAAGCCAGTTCCAGGACAGTTGGTCTCTGAAAGGAGACTCAAGGCAGCAAAAGAGCATTGAAAAAGCGCAGCATACCCAAGGGCCAGAGAGAGAGACCAACGTCAAGGGAAAGTAGAAAAAAAATGAAAGATAGAAGATAAGATAGTAGAGAAAAATAGGGTGAGGGAAAAGATGGATCGAAGTAATGCTCAAAAGGCATTGCCGGCGATTGGCGCGGAAATCAATTGTTGTTTTGACAGCGACACGGAAATTGGTTTAATGAAGCAAAAATATATATATATATATATATCTCTGTATCTATTGAGTATAGTCTGTGAAGTATGTATAGACCATTCAACTATATAGAGAAAGAAGAGCTGACAAAGCTAACAAGCCAAAGGATGGCCAAGGCAACAGCTAATTAGAGTCCTGTCCAGATTGACGCTGCCATCCTTTGCCACGACTCCGACTCCCACTCCCACTACCACTCCTGCTCCTGCTGCTGATGATGATGATCAAAAGACATTTGATTTATGATGGCGAGCATAAAAATTAGTTGGAAAAGCAGAGGAAAACTTTAACATAAATGCGAAAATTATGCGCAGCAAACTGAGGAAACTCATTTTAAATGCAGGCAGAAAAGTGTCTTCTTGCATAAGAAACAGGTAAAGGGCTGAAAAACTATTTCCACCAAGAATATTTAAATCTCATAAATTGCAAAATTAACTCGTTGGAAAACTGATGCAAAAATAAACATCTAGAAAACATAATAAGCCAATTAAATCTGTTTTTAGTTCGTCGAGAAATGCGTTTGTGGGAACATCATAGTATATTGGTGACTTGGATGGTAAAAGCAGCGCTAAGTGCAGCGATGCCAGCCAAAAACTGTGTTCATTACTTAAACTAATTACATTTTAAATTAACATTACTCGGCCTGGGCAGTTAGACAGCGTCAAAGGCACTAAAAAGGCACATAAAAGACGCCAGGGGGCGCCACTCATACCCAAGCAAGGATCGTATGTATGCAAGGCACGCAGCGGAAAATGGCAGTGGCAAGAAACGGGAATAGCTCGGCGGTAACTGTAACTGTAACGACAAGGACAACGACTACGACAACGACAACGGATGTCTGTCAGGCGGCGACAGTCGAAATGTATTGAAGTCATTAGGAATATGGCCGAAGGACGAGGGTTAAAGGTGCCACCGCGACCAGACAGAGTCATTCCAGCGCCAAGACAGCGTCCAACCAGCAGGGTAATGACTGAAATTATGTAATAAAAAGTTACAATTTACGATTGCTGCTGCTGCAGCTGTAAGGCAAAGTATTAGCAGTATGCCAGTATCACTGGGGTGTAGCTGCTGGCCACGTGACCCAGAGACAAAGCCCAAAGTAGCTACAGGTGCAGAGCAACCAATGAGGGGGAGTCTAGGGAGTGACAAGAACTCGCAGGCAGTTGCAAGTTGCTGGCTGTGTGGCAACGTACAATGAACCGTCATAGATAAAGGACATAACAATGAAGCCAAGGCAGACGTGCTTGACTAGAATGTTGGTAAAACCAGCAAAACCAGCAAAACCAGCAAACTTGCAGACTGAATGCCGCAGAACATTTGCACCTGGCCAACAAAATAAGTTATAAAACTAAGACAAAGGCAAAATGGTCGAGAAATAAAAGAAACGTAGACAACGAAAAAAATTACAAAATGGCAATAAATTCAAAACTAAAACAAGACTCATAGGCACAGATAGATAGAGAGAGAGAGAGAGAGAAACCAAAGGCGAAACTCGCTAACAGCCACAGTCAAGTGGTTGGAGGTGCACTGAGGCGTATAAGTGGCACGACGACCATATGATAAGCACACGCACACACACACTTCCATAGATATAGATATAGAGAGAGGCAACTCAAGTAAAAGTAGAAATTGTGTATGTGTGCGGAGACAAGCAGTTGGGTTGCGATTCCTAATAAAGGTGTCATGCCAGAGAAAGTTGCAGCTAGCTAAGTGAGGCAAAAAAAAAAAAAAATGGTAAAAACACAAAGAGTAAGAGAGCACGACAGAGTGAGAGACAATGAGGAGTTCCTCAATAGGGTCTGTGTAGAGGGTCGGTCTCGACTGAGTGTGTGTGTGTGTGTGTGTGTAGGTCGTCGAGGGTGAAACGTGATTGCAAATTGTAACCGCCAATGGGCCGTAAATTGAAACGTGACTAAGGCAGATAATAAAATGCATAAAATCAGAGTACTGACGGTCCTAAACACGAGGCCCAGACACGTGAAAGAGCCGACGGAGCCATGGACTCACCTCCCATTTGTATACTCTTTGCATTTTCGCTTCTCAGTTGTTTTTTGTTTGTGCCTTTTCTTACCTCATTCCTATTTTTGCTTACTTTTTGTTATGTCACATCTTTTTTTTTTTTTTAGAATTTGTCATTAAACGGATGTGTGCTGGCATTTACATAGATATGTACAATGTACATGTCGACTCCATAGATACGGTGGCATGCAACAAATTTGACAAAGCTCGGATAGCAACAGGAAATGATAAGCCCAGCAACACAGCACATACAGGAAATGCTCATTATTACGTCTATTCTGAATTCTATCGCTGAATTACTGCCTTTGAATTAGATACTAAACATTTTTTGGGGATCATCTTGAACAAAAGCTGTGTTAATGCAATACTTTTCTTTGGAGGAATGTTAGCAAGGATTTGGTTTCCATTGCTGTGTATTTCATGACCAATGATAAATATAATTTAAGCTGTTAAAGAATATACTTAAAAAATATATATATATTTTTTTTATAAATTTAGCAAGTAAATAATCTGCACAATTTAAAATATGTAAAAAATATTGAATAATTTTCTTCTATTTAATGGTTTCCCATAAAAATTTGCTATGGTTTTGGGCAGACCTGTAAAGGTTAGAAAACCTTATTGTCCGAAAGTAATAACAACTTGTTAAAAGCAACTTCATTATTATTTATTATTGGAGTGGCCCGAAAGTTGAGCATTGATTGTAAATTTGCGAAACTTATGTAACTTCTGCTTTAGTTACATTTTTGTGTGATGTTTGATTTAGAAACGTTTCCCTTTCGTTTACCGCAAATGAGCAAAGAGTCAACTTTTAATTAATTCCATAAAAACATGCACAAGCCGCAGGCAGAGATGCAAACAGCAAAAATGTGGGTAGTAAAACATAAAAAACAACTGAATTATTGGCAAAGTCCTTTGAACTGTGCTTAGACAGAGCCGTGGAATGTGTAGGGAATTGCCTGCTAAATACAGGGTATGGGTAGTCGTTGTCGATGTCGTTTTCGTTGTCAAAGTCGTTGTCATGCTAAATACTGCGGCATATTTAAACAGCAAAAACAAGAGGCGAATGTAAACAGAAAGTTGCAAAACATACACAGCCAAAGCACGAAAAAAGGACAAATGAATGGAAAAAAAACTTAACAGACGACAACGAGATACAAAAAATTATATAAAATAAAATGAAATAAAATGAAAGGAGCGAAACGGAACGGAACGGAAAGCATTGTAAGCCAAATGAATTGGCAAAGTACAAAAGGACCACAGCCTGTTTTGTTGGAGCCTCGGGACCCAAACGAAGGACCCTGCAGCCTGCGGTGGGCAGCATTAAAATGTAAATGCCAGCAAATGCCAATAACAAGTAGTAAAAACCATACCCAATTTAGTGTGGGTTCAGAATTGCCCAAAGCAACTGCAAAAATTATATGAAAATTTATGGGCATCCAGCTTAGATACTAGAGCATGCCTGAGCACCCAAATATTAATCACTCAAAATGTTCAATTTAGGCTTTGGCAAAGTGCAGTTAATTATTTTTGTGAGACTAAAGTTTGGTCGAAATTGCTTCGAGGCAATATTTTAATTGAAAAACAACATGGGTTAAATTTTGAAAGAAAAAATCTATTTTGCATGATAATATTTAGGGTCGTGTTTCACAATCACACAATGAACACGTACATTTTTGAATTTCAATCATAAAATTAAATGTGTTATAAAAGCTCTTTATTTATTTTGAATTTTAGTAAAATGATAATAATGAAATTTATAAATTATAAAAATTCAATAGCTCTTCGTAATGATTAATAACCAATTATTATAATCCCATTTTGAATAATAATAGAAATATAAATTATAAAAATACTTACTAAAACGTTATAATTTTAATTATTTATTTTTTTAATGCATCATAATATTTTATAACAATTAATAATCTTATAATCATATTTTGAATCTCAGTAAAATAATCATAATTAAACTTATAAATTATTCAAATTCAATAGCTCTTTGCCATCATTTAACTATATTTATAATCCTATTTTGTATAATAATAGAAATATAAATTATAAAAATAAATCGCATGTTCTGTGCAGTCATTTAAGCATAGTTACTAAAAAATTTGTAATTTTAATTAATCATTTAATTAATGCATCATAATATCTTATAAAATTATAAGTATAATTAATTTTTAAATTATGAAGAAGATTCATCGTTTCTATGCTATATAATAGCTCTCAATCATAATTACGTTTATAAAATGACAATAATAACAGCTCAGTGGGAAACCAGCCTTACCGTTATATTTTGATGCAAAGAAAATAGAGGCAGCAGTAAAACAGTTGCTTGGTTACACGCCAAGACGGAAACGCAAATTTGAACGAAATTAAAAGCTTAGTCGCTAGCACAAATAGCAAAATGAAAACGCCAACAAAGAGTACAAAATGCGGCTGAACGACGGTGCAACAATGAAAGACAACTAAAGAAAGTAAGCAAAGACGAAGCAGCTAAAAAAGGAGAGAGGGCAATAGAGAGAGAGAGAGAGAAAGAGAGAGAGAAAGAGAGAGAGAGATAGTTTCTTAGACGTTGGCGAAAAATAGCTGAAGAGATGGCGGACAAAGAGCACGGCTTAGATGAAAGGCAAAAGCGAGCAAAACAAATAAAGTAAATAAAAACTTTATAAACATTTTAAGTGCAGTTGATGCTGCTTTCAAAGGCAACAACAATGGGAAGAGGAGAATGGCTGCTGCAATGGCTCCTGGCATGGAATTGGGTGCAATGAAATTGAAATCTGTAGCACAGATAAATGCAATCAAAGTTACGCAGAAACCGGAAGCTGGCTAGCAAAGCAAAGCGGATACGGATTCGGATACGGATACGGAAATGCCAACCACAGTGCGTGTGGGAATTGGTTGGAGCTAAGCAAGCCCAGAAATTGGCGAAAGTCAAATAACCCCGAGGATAGTTTAGTTAATTGGCAAAACCATTGGCACAACCATTCCCTTTGCCTCCCTTTGCCACGAATGCCATTTTGCTAATTGTAAATGCGAAAATGTCAGTTAACTTTGCGCAGCTGAAAATCAACACAAAATTTTATTAAAATTATGCCAGAGACAAACAAACAGCAGAGCACACAGAGAATAATTTACAAAATGAAAAAAACTATGTGCGGCGCTGCCTAATTATTTTGGAAAATGTATAAGCAACAGAGTGAGAGTGGCGTTAATCCGCTCCATGAACTCTCACTTGACATTACGTATACGCAACGTCGATTGTCTGCACTTGAATCTGTGCACATTTCCTTTTACTCTCATGTCACAGTCACTTAACCTTTAAGCAAATCAAATGCCAACCAAGTAATTTACTCGAAACTGAAGGCGAGAGGAGTATGCGCCGGCTGGGAGGCACTTCCTCCGCCCTTAGGCTCCACCCCCCACCAAACCTTAAGGTTTAGCTTAAACCCTGAGCTGTCTTTGGGTGCGACAAATATTTTGCGCATGTGTCGAGCCTGAGGCATTCCACACCACTTCTTGTCGCTGCCATGCCCCCTCTCTGCTGTTTTATAAATTAAAATTAAATGTTTAAATATTTGCTCTTAAGAAGCAGTCAGCTCAGCATCAGCACCTTATCAATACGGCACAGGGAGTGCCGCAGTGTGGAATTGCCGCTTTTAGCGGAAACATCGATGGAAGCAACCGGTCTCCACACGCCTCACTCCCCACTTCCCACTCACCCAATCTTTGGGCACTATTCGTACTAATGAAAGCCAAGGGCAGAGGAGCTACTGCATTTCATCCACTTTACTCGCCATTTAACCGATGATTGGATCACAGCGGGCCCCTCAGGCCTGTCGTCCCCATGGGGGCAGGGCTCGGGCTCAGCATGGCAGACTGGGCAGACCGAAGGCCAGAAAAAAATCTGAATGACATTTTTAACTTCCATATATGACTGACTAAATACACTACCAATATAAAAGCAATATATTTCAACACAAAATTTATAATAAACCTAAATAGGGAATATAGCTTATCAAATTATTAAAATCGGTTATCTTGACTTGTCAATGGCACAAAGGGATTGTTAAATTCAATATACACTTTTGAGGTTAGTGAATGTGAGTGGCAAATGAGTGTGAAAAATCGCCATTTAAAGGGCGAAGCCGCCCTTAAGTGGAGGGTGTGGGTAACATATTCAATAGCTTTCAAAAGCATGCTTAACAAACGGCAACAGCAAAGAGCAGGAGGCAAAAAAAAATACTAAAAAAAAATGGCTCGAGCAGCAATCACATATACAAACACACACACACTCTCAGTTATTTGCATGTCAAGTCATCAGACGATATGCTGTCCCACACACACCCACACACCCACACCCACATCCATACATACGCCCCGTTGCCCGCCAGCATTAAAAACGGCCATGAATAAATTTTAACGGCGCTTGTGTGTTAAAGTATTTAATGCTTAAAGGCTCAGTTGAGCGACCAGCCGTATGCCTTAAGCCCTGCCACATGCCACATGCCGCATGCCACATGCTTGGCAACAAAACGAAAGCGTTACGCACATGTGACTCAAATACATGCTTCAAATGTGGATGAGACGATGTCTTTCACCGACTTTCTTTCTATATGGCCCACTGTTTGTCAGCGAGTCCCTTTCCTTAACCTAGCGGACCATGGCAGAGACTATCCCTCTATCTCACTCACATCCATATCTCTCTCTCTATCGCTCTCGCTCTCAGTGATTAAGCACATAATTGGATTCATTCCGGCGGAGAGCCGCTTACAAGCAACATCAACACATGTAACCGGTCTGGGGTTTGAGATTCTAACTTGAAAACTTTCTTTCTTGCTCACAGTTGAGAAGGAAAATTTTAAGGAGCTGCCGCAAGGATTTGTGGTGCTTAGCGTTAATTGCCTTGCGGTTGTCAACAGCAGCAACAGTGGCAGCATCAGCTTAAGATGAAGATATTTTAAAGGGCCCAAACTACATGCACATAAGTATAATATAAGAAGAGGATACTCTGCAATTCATGAAAAACATTCTAATGCTCAGATTTTGACACGAAACAATGTTAAAGCAATCATTTCAAAAATAAGAATTTTAAGTTATTGAAAATTTTATTTATTTTGAAAAACACTAATATTTCAATTAGATAACTGAATCTGTGGTCAACCATCTTGTTAACTTGGCACACAACTCATCAAACAGCTAGAGAATGTTCTCATCTAAAATTGGTGCAGAGGGACCTGTTGTAATGCGGTCCTGTGGCAGCTGTAAGGATTTGTTAGGCTTAACAAAATTCCTGATTGGGCGAAATATGAAGTATGAGGCGTGGCATCGGCATCAGCAGCTGTCGTTCGATATAATCGTGTATAATAAATTTGAGATAGCTTGACTTATTTTATAATGCTGTCTGAATGCATCATAAATAATTCAATTTAGTTAATACAAAATCAATTTCTGTAAATTCAAATGTTGAGGCTACGGGCTTCGACTCCAACTGTCCATATGCCAAAGATAAAAAATCATCATATTATCAAAATGAACTCGGTTCGCCTTTTTCTCTTTGTGATGTGCATAAGTGTGGGTGTGTGTATGAGAACATTATATAATAAACATCATCATTAAATATAATTGCATGTTACAGTTACACAGTGCGTTAAAAGCTGCCGCCTGTTGGGCGGTATATTGCGGTTATGGTATGGGGGGCGTGGCATCGATTCGTGTTGCGAAAAACCGCGTTTGTTATGCAAACGCTCATTAAAATGTTTGCCGCGTTACGTATACGCATAGTTGGCCCGGATCCAAACGAAAGCCCGTTTATAGCCAGACATTTTAACACAATTTGCCTGCCACCTCATAGCCAACATGGAGGCGTATTAGCTTTTAGCAGCTCAAAATATAGAGGTTTTTCAACTTTACATTGTTTTAGTGGATGAACAACAGGAAAATATAGCATAAATAAATAATTTTTTTTTTGATTTGAAGCTTGAGAAGAATTTCATAAAAATACTTGTTATTGTATATTCAGAGTTGAAAAAGTATTTAATTTGACTTTTAAGAAAAATATGTCTTTTTGGGGTTCGTCTTTTAAACAATCGCCGCCTTGACTGCATCCCTGCAATGTTCACATTTATGATAAATGCATGAATTTACCACCATTTAAGGGGTCATATGCAAGGTTCTGTTTTGCAGCCCTTGGAATTTGGCATTGAGGGCCAAGAACACTATTAAACGTGGCTTGGATATGCTTGGATCTGTTGGCAAAAGAGTTCTGTTGAGTTGAGCTGTTATTGTTCAGCGACATGCTGAATATTTCAAGAATTTCTTAATTGTTAAAACAAGCTCTCTCTCTCTCTCTCTCTCATTTTCCCCACTCTCCCTCCCTCTGTCTTACTCTGACATAAAAACACATAGAGACGGGGGTCAGCGATGGTTTTTTGTTCTTACATTTGCTGTTGCCATTCTTGTGGGTCGTCATTTAATAATTCAAGTTTGTTGTTGTTGTAAGAAAACGTTTGCCGACTGTTTGTGTGTGTGTGTGCTTGTGAGGCGTGTGTGAGTGCGTGTGTATATATATATTTTATTTTTAAAAAACAATTTTCCAACAAACGACAATGGGCATGACGGGCAAGTTGGTCCAGCATAGCGATGTCCAGTTTCGAAGGAGCTGGAGGACACGGACACACAGCATGTGCCACAAAGTACCCAAGAGCAGCAGTGGCAGCAGCGGCAGTGGCAGTGGCAGAAAGAAATCAGAAAGAAGGAAAAACGAAACAGTAGATGAAGCATAAGCAACAGTAAGCAACGCAACGCAACGCGAAAAAATAACCCAAAAATATAATAAAAAGAAATTGGACAATAAAATACAACAATTTATGGCGAACAACAATCCTTTTTGGTGGCACTTTACGGCGGTCTGGGAACGTAGTTCTGGGTCCTGCGACTGTCACACTAGTAGTGAGGACCGAAGCCTTGGGTCAACTAAGCGTGGTGGCGGGGTGACGGGCTGACGGGGCGAAGGACTCAAAACAGCAAAAGTCGCTGTTGTAGTGGAGAACTCTTGGCATGGCATGGTCATGGCCGGATAAGGCGGCAACAATGTTTGCGGCCGAAGGCGGTCCAAAAAAGTTGTGGGCGTGGCATGGCCAACAAATCGTCATTGGAAACTAAACGAAAATGTTTAGTATTTGTGTGCTTTTATTTTATTTCATATTCGAGTTGGTCTTCTTTTTTTCAGTATTTTTTTCTACAGCTTGTGGATTTTTTTTTCTCATTCATTTTTTTTTTTATATATATATTTATTTATTATTGCCGAGATTCGACTGCCTCTCCCAGGCACTATTTATTTATGTCGCTCATCAAGAATGAAGAGCCAAGAGCTGGACTTTTGTGTGGGGAGCACACACGATATTGGATCAAAACAAAACATTGTGCAATTTATACTATGCGCAATAAATTATTAAAAATGAAATATGGCAACCATTTAAGTTGCAAAGATGATTCAGATACATTCTCAATTAACTAGCGATATTTTCGAATACAAAGAGGAGCATTTCAAGCTATTATTAATTAAATTTAATGTTAGCAGAACAAAATGAATTCAACAATTTCAATTTCTTTATAAATATTAATCTGAATACTAATTTTATAGTTTTGTGATCGATCCGTGGCACGTTTTGGTTTTCTCATTTTGGCAACAGTTTTTCTGTGTTTGTTCTCTTTATTGCTGTTCGGCTAACTGATGGGGTCCTTTCGCCGAGTGCTGGCAACAAATGGCTAACAAAAAGTTGTTGCCTGTTACAACAGTTCCAGTTCCAGTTTCAGTTTAATTTCAGCTGCCAGCAAAATGATTTAGGGGAGAGACGCACGTTTCCACATGAAAAGCAGAAGGCAACATCCAACTGTGTTCGCTGTGAATCAGAGTCTGCCAAGGACATTGCTTGATGCTCCAACTTGTTTCCCATTTAATTGAAATTTTATGTAAAACATACATTTTATTTGATGCATAGTTCTTCTGATTTTCATTTTCATTTGCGTTTCTGTTTATTTTTTTCTTTCAGTTCGAGGCAAACATATAATATATAAATGTGAAAAGTCAAATATTTGCAAGTTTTATGAGCATTTGAATTATATGGTTTAAGGACATAGAAAACAACAGCGAAAGATAACTAGCGAGAGATCGGGTTAGCTTGACCTTTGCAAAATGAGATAAATTTCATGATATTTCAATGTTTGAACTTTTGCCCACAGTGCACACATAAATTACACGGCGGAGTGGGTTGCCCGCTGGCGATAACAGACGCTTTTTTATTGCAACTGAACTCGCCACGACTTTTATCTTTTAGCTCAGCGAATGAAATGAAATGAAATAAAATACTTGGATTTCGCTGTATTTTCTTTTTTTTATTTTGTGGAGCAAAATGCACGCAGATAAGCACAATGTTGTTGTCGAATCGATTTATTTCAGTATACTCTGCAAACGCATGGTCGAAGGGTATATCCATATAAGATATAGATTCCCATTTCATACAAGCAAAGCGGATAAACATTTGCTACCGGTTTAAAGTATGATATTTGGAAATGCAAAATTGTGGTAAATCAGCTGAGGTGTGTAAAAGTTATGGTTTATCAAACATGAGGAATGCATGTATGGACACACAAGAAGCTATGCTTGTATTTGTATTTCTGCCAGGCATTATATGGTATGTTATATGGTCAATGGTATAACTAATGTGCCACATAAGTAGACTATAGTTTATTTTAAGGTATATCTTTGCATGCATTCAAGTTGGTTAAATTGTGTAGCTTTATTTTGTTTTTTTTTTTACAAATTGACAAGAAGCGAAGTCTCTGGAGGGATCTGAAAAGTCAAGAGTATGATGCCTAGGGGGAAGGGGGGCAGACAGACACTGACAGACTCTGTGGCATCTACATATATGTGGCGCTAAAGTGTTTGTTGAGTGTATATTTCGAGTGCAATCAGCGCCACAACAGCAACAACAACGATAACGATAACAATAACAAGTGCAAAAAAACAATGCCATGGCGAAGGATTTCAAGTTCCAGGAAGTATTTCAGTGTTGATGGCACTTCAGCAAGTCTTCTTCCTCATGCAAACAACAGTAACAGCAACCACAACAACATCAAGGGTCCGTGCATCCTTGAAGTGGCAGGAAAAAAGAAGAGTTATTGGTGTCTGTAAATATGCCAAGCTATATGCATATAAGAAGATGGTTTGAAGTTGGCTAAGGGGATGAAAACCTTGCCAATAAGTAAATAAACTGCAACTTACCAACAATAAGAATATTTCAAATGAAAATCTCATCGATTATATTTTTCATACGTATTTATTTCTTATTTTATTTTTTTTAATTTTATTTTTCTTTTGTTTGCTTATTTGTTTTTCGTATTTTCCACGGACCATTTATGACATTTTCATTCCTCGTAATACACTTATGATTTTGTTCTCATATTTTTTCATTGGTTATTATCCACAACATTTTATGTTAATTTTACTTTTATGTCTTATACATAATCGTACAGTTTTTTCTCGTTACTTTATTCATACAAATATTTACAAGTTATTACGCGATTTTATGCCCATGTTAATCTTTTCCTTTTCCTCATTTCATTTCATTTCTTTGCTATAGGAGTATACATTTAGTTATATTAAATGTTACAATTATCGTTAGTAAATAAATGTATTTGGTTTATGTGGCAAATTTTACAACTTTGTGTCAACTTGAGCTTTTTTTTGCCTCAGCTCGCTGTCAATCAGTGAACATTAATTTAAATACTTTAAGTTCAAGTACATATTAATTAGTTAGTTTCTTACTTTTTGTATCCGTATGTTTTTTATTTCAGTAGATTTGTATTTTTGTTTGTGTTTGCTGTACTATAAACGTATTTAACTATTAAATAATCGTAATATTTATATAATAATATATTTAATTTAATTTTTGATCACATGTGTCTTTTCATTTTTGTTCTAACTTTACATTCTTTCACCCCATTCAAAATTGTAAATATGTTTTTTTGTTGTTCTCTATAAACAAAAAACAGTAGCTTTTGCTGTGGTTGCTTTTTATATTATATTCTTTTAATAGAATATAAACAATTTCGCCAATAAAATTCAAAATTTTTTTCTATATTAATTAAAGTTTAAAGTTTAGTTCATGCAAACTAATCAAATAATAATAATTATTCTCATCATAAAAGCAAAAAATATGTTTTCATGACTTTTTATTGATTCTCAATGAATGGCTGCTTTTTGTTTTGAAATTTTATATTTGTTGAAAATTAATTCAGCTTTAGCTTTCAATATGCTCTTTAAATTAGTTTCTCTTTGGCGGGTTGACTTTTGTTATGCATTTATTAATTACAGAAATTCTAGTTGACTTTTTGCGAGTATTTTATTGAGAATTAAAATAATATTGCGAAACGTGCCTCAACGAAATTCATTTGTAGTATTGTTTGTGCCCTGACTAATTAATTGTTTAAATTTAATTAACTAATTTAATGGAATGTTTATGGTCAATTCGTGTAATCAAAATGCACTTTCAGTAATTTGAATTAACAATGGCAAATCGCTAAATATTTCACTGTCTAATATAACTGAAAATGTATGCGAAGCGAGAGCTTAAAATTAAGCTCAATGAAACTTGGATTTCAGAGGCGCCAGTTAAATATAAACTTCATTTAGTTTTCATATGTGGTAGTTATAATTATGACTTTTTCATAGAAAAAATACCGAATTAAATACTCTTCTTTTCTTCATTTTAATTTTGTTTTGTTCTGTTCTCAATTTGAAGTTCTCATTTTGTCTGCAGTTTTGTTTATTAAATCGAGGCTTAGAAGTGTTTCACTTGACCCATTATTTTTGTTGATTTAGCCAGCTTTTGTCTATCGGATTTTTGTTTTCTTGTGCGTTTTCCCTTTCCCTTTCTTGTAGTTTGGATTATTCGCCTTTTTTCAGGTCTTCTCTTTTGTTGCGAATCCTGCTGCCTTTCTAAGTGCTAAAGATGAAAATAAACATGGCAATGATATTTACACAATGTTGGCTGAGCTATGGTAACCTCAGTGCTAAGAACCTTAGGTTGTTGGTTGATGTGGGGATATGGTGGGTGTAAGTGTTTCTGTATGTGTGATAGTATATATATGTATGTGTGTGTGTGAAGTATGACGGCCCTATGCCACTTTGTATTTGTTTATGTGCACCGCCAGCTGCGCACAATGTTGCCAGGCAGCAGCTGCCCTCATGGAGTCTGAGCGATTGAAAGTCCGTGTGTCTGCAGCATATGTATAATCAGTGTATGTGTGTGTGTGTGTGTGTGTGTGTGTATAGCATACCTATACATATTCGCAAACACACACTATAAAAACAAATGCTTCGCATGTTACGACGAAAAAACTTTGTCAATTAACCTAAAACAAGTTTCACTTTACAACACGTACGCTTGACATAATTCCTTGTTCTCTCATCCCAGACCTACGTATGTGTGAGTGTGTGTGAATGGATGTGTGTGTGTGTGTATGTGTGTGTTTGACTAAACTTTACATATGAAGAAATTATCACGTTCTTGGTCCTTGATAGCGACAGTAGGATCTGCCCATAATATCCTCGGCTGGAATTGACTGATCAATCGGTGGAACTCGCAGCAATTCCATTTGATCACGCACCTGCAAAAATAATATTAAGAAAAACACACAAATAATAAAATAAGAAAAATTGTGCCATAAATATATACACTGAATGTGAACATTTGTCGCGCCACGTGTCATATACGTAATGTGTTGAACATTAAAATGGGCTCCGACTTTTTAGGGGAACATCTGCCACTCCCACCCACTCACTCACACTGGCAACTAATGAAAATTAATTGCATATGCGAGAGGAAAACTTTTGCATAAACAGTTTGAAATTTTGGTAAGTTTTCCCTCAGCTAGACAAACTTTTAGTTCGATATTCAAATACGAAATTCCATTTGAAATGCGTTTCATTGAGTGCGCTCTTACATCACGCTAATAACTAAGCATAAATTAGGTTGGTTTTCATTGATCGAATAGCAATTAGTTGGAGATGAGTTCAGAGGGATATATGGGATATATCTGAAATTTTGTGTTCAACTTTAAGAGGATTCGCATAACTATTTCTACTGGAACCGTTTACTATCCTGTTGCAGATTCATATTTTATTCACACTGTTATTCATCATTCAGTTTGCATATTGTTTTCAATCTGAACTCCGTTTTTTTGCGATTTCCAGCTACTTAAAAAGTAATCATATTCGTATTAAATTATTCATATGTAAATTCGCCGGCAGAAAGGAATTCACGCGGCCCTGGTCCTTAAAGGATCTGGCTAAGCCCACAACTTGGGCTCATTCTAGCCGTTATATTGTTTTGGCCAACTTAGTGTATGCTTTGCAGAAAGTTTGAAGCACTTTTTATGCCGCGTAGAAAAAAAAATCAAAAACGAATGAAATGCGAAACGAGATGTACAATAAAACAAAATATATATATATATATATATATATATATTTAGATGTATGTCTACAAAGCAAAAGGCAGAAGCAGCTGAAAGTAAAAAAAAATGGCAGTCACAAAAAATGTTTTGTTTTCAACACCAAACACCTTTTGAGGCCGCACAGAGGGGCAATGAGTTAGACAAAGGGGGGAGGCGCGGGCAAAGGTAGGAAAAGAAGGAGACAGACTGTTTGGATATGATGTTAGTCAGGTGTCAGTTGTAGGACCAGGGACGAGCAGCGGGGGTGGGGCACAGTGGTGAGGGTTGAGGACCCTTGGGTGGCAGACAGGCTATGGCAAAGGCGGGGCTGGGTTGGGCTCACTCGGCCCATTTCCGGTGCTTTGTTTGCCATATAACAATCGAATTTACGACTTTTTTATGAGGCTTTATGTGTTGCATGCCCCTTGCCCGTTGCTGCCTGCTTCCAGTTGCAGAGCAACAATAAAAACCGGCTCTGAGGCTTTGCGCTCAGTCATTGCACTTTCGTTGCCTTGCCACGCCCCCAGCCCCGCTGCCTTTTGCCACAGTACGCCCACATGCTGCCACAAGTTCCTTTGTGGCTTTTGCCTTTGGCTACGCTTTTCCGGGCCCTTTGAGTTTGCAAAATACAAATTTATTCATAATATATACATATATATGTGTGAATAGAAAAGCACAGTTCACAGTTACATTTCAAGTGAAAAGTTCAAAGCGAAAATGGCTGTTAAAGAGCCATGCTCGGCATTATTGTGCCCGGCACTAAACCAAATCAATTGTAAGAAGGTCAGTTCGTTTTACAAACACCAACACCAACACACAAACACCAATACACAAATGGCAACACTCACACATACATTAAGCATAAAGGATATTTAAATGAATTTGTCTCGCACAAATTGCTGCCATTTGCCGAGGACTTTGGTCCAATGCCGCCACTTGGGCGATGTGTCGTGCCAAATGCCTTGCCATGACTCGCATTAGATGAAACTCGTATAAAAGGCTAAAATAAAAGATACATTTACACACACACACACACACACACATACAAGTGGAAAGCCTGCCCACTCTGCCCTTCCATCCCATCCACCCGCTATGCCTTTCTCTCGGCTTTTGTCTAGATAAAAACTGGCGTCAAGAAAATTATCATGTTCATGGCAATGGCTGCTGGTCCTGTTACATGAGCCCCCTTTCCTGCCCCAAAACACAACCCCGACACAAAACCCTGCCATTTGTGGTTGTTGTTGTTGTTGCTGCTAATGTTGTTGTTGTTGTTGTTGTTGTTGCTGTTGGAACGCATTGAAGAGGCGCCACAGCATGAACTGTGCGACATTCTCATGAACGGCCTCAAATCTCTATTGCCCTCATTTCGCTTATTTTTATGCCATGTTCTTGGGGTCATAATGTATCCCGATGAACACAAGATTAAATGAATTTATACTGAACAATTGGTCAAACTCTTGTAATAAATTATTTAAATAAATACTATATTCACTTTAATTAAATGCAATTTCATCACATTGATATAACAGCAAAAGTCTCTTTAAGTTTATCTCGGAACTCATTCATCGGTTGAGAGGCGGAGTTGGAAGAGCGTGTCTCGCATAAAAGGGTATTAAATAGTCACACTATCACACACATGCACAATTGCGACTGTATGTGTGAGTGTGCTTAAGAGATGACAATCATTAAAATGGCCTTTTGCCTAATTTCTATGACTTGCTTAATTATCACAAGGCTGGCAATGGCAACTCACCAGAGAACTGCCCCCCATTTAACTCACAACTCTGGACTGGACATGTCCAGTGGGAAAAGAGCCATAAGCGTCTAATAATTAAACATTTCAAATGATATTCTAAATAAATGTGATATAGTTTTTATACTGTAGAAAATAATTCATCAGAAATCAGGGCAATAACCTCTTTAAGTGGGGCGAAGATAATGCGACTATTTTCATATTAAGCTGCTTACTCTGAGGTTGATACCATGAAAAAACATAACAAAAAAATTTGAAACAAAAAATATATGTAATAAAAAATGGCGCTGGGCAAACATTTTTAATTACTTTTGTGGCAAAGTTAACCAAAATGGAAACCGCCAGCAGAATATTACAATGCAATACTTAATGAGCATTATGCCCTATAATAAACAGCAGTAATATATACGTACACACATATATATATTTATATGTTTAAATACAAGTATGTGTGGAATTATATTCAGCATGTTGAATATTTACATACCCTACAACAAAAGCAAACCGAATTGAGGTATGTAACCATTGAATTTTTGCTGTTAAACGAATGCTTCTCAAATATTATAGGGTATCTTCATAACAATAACTCTGCGCTACTTAAATTCATACAATTACTTGTATGTCTTGTTTTTGTTTTTCTTTTTTTGCGTTTTTGCCGCTGCTGGTGCTCTTGCTGAGTGCAAAATGCAATAAAAACACAACGATTTTAATCGCTTGCCCAACAAAGTAGGCAACACTTTTTAATACCCGAACCCATTACCATCCCCATTCGTAGACACATTACTAAGTATGGTAGCATATACAAATGCGCATTGTATTATAATCACATAGAGAGCCATTGTCGAGTTGTAGTTTCTCTCTCTCTCTCTCTCTCTCTCTCTCTCTCTCTCTCTCTCTCTCTCTTACTCATACTATTACTGTCTCATTCACACTCTGTATTTTATGTATAAGGAATGGCAAAGGCAAAACTAATTACAATGTCGCAGGCAGAGCAAGGCGTCCGACCAGGAGCGAAGGAGAGTCATGGCCCATATTTGGGTATGAGAGCTGAAGATGGAATATGATTAAAGTTGGCCGAGCACCGAGACAAGCTCTAAATTAAAAATGCTGCGGCATCTCTTTTTGGTCGAGGCGCAACTTATGGAGGTTTTTATAATGAGAAGAAGCAATAAAAAAAGAGAAAGAGACAGACAGAGTAGTTCCAAAGGGCGTATGATTTATATTTGTTATTAAATCTTTAAATGACCCACGTTGAACTGGCTCACCATTCTCCTATCGCGTCTATGGCTTTACTACTCTCTATCTGACACTCCAACATCTTAAATGAGTTTTTTAACTAAAGCAATTTAGAAAAGCAAAAATTACCAACGACTTCTAAGAAAAAGAGGTCACTGATGGTGGTGGAAGATGAAGATGGTGGCGGCATTAGAAAAAAAAGTTTTGGAAAATTACCTCAATTTAGATAAGTTTGTAGATGATGTGATTGCATGAGCGTGAACTGAAAACTATAAACTACTTTCGAAAGTCAATCATGTTTCTATCATATTTAGAACTAGTCCATAGATTAATGCTGTTAAAATGTCGGTCATTAAATAAATTGTAGTCCAAGTAAATTATTCAAGCTGAACACTTTTAGCTACATTTCCAGTTCAACAGTGAGATCTCTCAATTTCCTCTATTCAATTTAAAATACCTCAGAGTGCACTTTAGATCATTTTCCATGTGCATGGGGCAATGTTGCAGTGGCGTGCAACATTTGGAGGCAACGTTTAGCCAAAGCAGCCAGTCGACTGCAAAACAAACCCACTTGGAATCTCTTGAATGGTGCTATGCATTGAGTGGCATTCGAATGCTTGAATCGAGCAACTTGCTCAAAGCAAATCCCACTCCATCCTCACACACGAATACAGACAGGCTGAGTTTGAACTGACGAAGAGGCCATCAGGCAGCTGTATTGATTTAAATTCAGTGCTGTTTGGGAGCAGAAGGCAACATTGCAGTGACAGCAACAGTAGCAAGTGTAGTGTAGAAACACAACCAGCCGAATGGCAAACACTGTGATCCTGGCCACCAAAGCAGACAGCAAACAAGCTGACCACATCCGCAAACAAACTACGGCAAGAGATTCAAGCCAAGGACTAGAGACTGAAGCTACTGGAGTCTGGAGACTTTTAGCTGCTGGATGTTGGCTGGCTGCTTGGTCATTCTTATGTATGTATAAATATCGGTATAACCATTAGAAAATCCTTTTAAAAATTATTTCACAACTGACGTCTTTTCGATGCCAGCAAGCAGAAAAAATCCAAAGAGAGTCACATAGAGAGAGAGAGAGAGAGAGAGAGAAAGGAAAGAAAGAGTGTCCCAGTTTGGGTAGCACAAGTATGTGCAAATTCCATTGCAAAGCCACATTATTCTCTTTATCCTTTTGAAAGGAATTTTCCAAGTGCAATAACAAGCGAGCCAGAGAATGCAGACACAGCTCCAGTTCCTGCTCCTGATCCCGCTCCTACTCCTGTTCCACCAACGTCTTCTCCTCTTATGCCTGACTTGGGCATGTTTTTTTTTTTTTTGGAGTGGCTATGGCTGTGAAATGTGCCTTTGTTTAGAGCTGTGAGCTGTGACTAAACCCTAATCTGCAGGTAGTATATGCTTGCTACACTATACTATATAGTATATACTATATATACACACACACAGCTGAAAGAAGCCATTCAGAAATGTTGCCAATGTGTCCCATGAACAGGAGCATTGCCAATGGCAAATGGCTTCACGTTTTTTTGTTCAACAATTTTTGTCAGTTTTTATATTTTTAGTTCTCTTTTCATTCCTGAGTTGTTTGACTTACCGCTTCGACTTCCTTGAAGACGCGTATTAGATTGTTGCCAGCCAGTTTGGCAATATCCCCCTCCGACCACTTATCCGATTCGAGTAAAGCGGCAAAAAGATGCGGATATTTTGAAACATCCTCCAGACCTTTGGGCACTCTAAAAAGGCACAAGCACACAAACACACCGTTGTAAATCCAGCATATAACAACTCTGAATACAAATGGAGGAACGAACAAAAAAATGGCTGAACTACTTACAGATTGACGCCATCGTAGCCAGCTCCAATGCCCACATGGTCAATGCCAGCCACCTCACGTATGTGGTTTATATGGGCTAAAGAAATAACATAGAGAAAAAAAACAGTCGACAATGAAAATGGATTAAAGCAGTATAGTACTTCATTTCGGTTTTTCTCCATTTTTTTTAAAATTCTCTGTTTGGTGTAGAGAGAAAGAGAGAGAGAGAGAGAAATGTATCTTACCCACAACATCGTGGAGTGTCGCCTGTCCGGAGCAGCTGACAAAGTGCGGATAAAACGCGACCATAACCAGACCGCCGTTAATGGCCTGCAAAGTAGAGAACCTCATTAGATTAATGCCAACATAATAATTGGCTTATACCCAGACAGCCAACACATTACTATGTATGTCTGGGGTCACTTACAATTCGCTGGAGCACGTGATCGGGCACATTGCGGGAACTGTTGCATATGGCGTGGGCCGAGGAATGGGAGAAGATGAGCGGAGCACGGGATGCGGCCAATGCATCCAGCATAGTTGGCACCGATACATGTGACAGATCCACAATCATGCCCAGGCGATTCATTTCCTTCACCACGAGCTGAACACACATTATATTATAGTTATAATTATAATTATATGCAAATCAATCTATATTTATTTACCTTGCCGAACTGTGAGAGTCCTCCGATGTGCGGATATTTACCAGGTTCGTCAACTTTGCAGCAGTCCGCCCTATTTGCCAACCGAAATTATAATATTTACTATCTCTATATACAAATAGATAGATATGTTAATATGAACTCACCAGGGTGTATTGCAGGTGTGTGTGAGTGTTAGATAGCGTGCACCCAGCTGATAGAACATCCGAAGGACACTGAGACTGGTGCCAATCGCATGACCTCCTTCGACCCCAATGAGGCTGGCGATTTTGCCGATGCGATGGGTTTGCTCGATGCCCGCAGCTGTGGTCACCAGTGCCATATGATGGGGATAGAGATGCACTAGGCGACGGATCAAATCGATTTGCTCCAGTGTGAGTTGCACCGCATCCAGATGCTGTGAGGAGCAGGGCGCGTAGGCGGACCAAAATTGAGCTGAGACCATGCCCTCTTTGAGACGTCGCAAATCCGTATGGCTCCAGGCACTCGATGACCATGGGGCCATCTCGCGTAAATCTCCGCCAAAGTGAAAGTCTTTCAGCTGATTCTTCAGAAACTTGCGTATATTCCATGGCAAATCGTTGTGTCCATCGATCAGAGGCACCTCCTTCAGCACATTCCTCACACGTTGCATGCGATAATCGAAATCGCCGTTGTTGTTGTTGCTGTTGGGGTTGTTGTTGGGGCTGGTGGTGCCGCCGGCGGTGGCAACAACCGTGCATTTTATAAGGGGCAACACCAATACCGGAAAGTAGACAAACGTTAAGCAGTTGATGCCACAAACCTTCGGCAGCTTCCGCGATTTCATTGCCCCCAGGAGCTAGCAGCACAGCAGAAGCCACGCAGCACTCACATTGATAATGTTCGTCCTTTTATCTGCAATCAATTCAACCAATTCTTCGCCATAAGATACACATTAAAAAATAAATTTAAAAATATAATTGAATGCCTAAATTAATAAATATCTTTGTCTATATTTTCTAAAAATGTTCGTCCTTTTATCTACAATCAATTTAACCAATTCTTCGCCATAAGATGCACATTAAAAATAAATTTAAAAATATTTTAAAATGATGCAAAAATTAATCGATGTTTTTATATATAATTTCTAAAATTAAATGATCTCTTTCTATATAGTATATTTCTAGAAAAATAGTTGAGGGATGGCCACAGAAGTTATGGTGAATAGAATATTGCATGTGATTTGGATTTGTTTGCTTAGACACCCTCTGGGTTTTTTTCTGGTGCATTGGTTGGTATATCGTGATTGAGCTATTGAAAGTTGTTGGCAAACAAATGCCATAAATATAACGCCCATGGACTTGGAGTTTGGGCTTAGTCTAACACCGCCCCCATACCCTCCATGCCCCTCTGAATCGTAACATAAATAAAACTTTTCATATTTATTTCCAGAGCCAAAACTTCGATATCGAAATGCGAGCGCACCACACAAATGCATAAAAATGCACAATAAATATGCAAAAATTATTTATAGCAAACTTTTTTCAAACAGATCAACAACGAAGACAAAATTCACAAAAAAAAAGAAGGAGAGAAATTCAGTTGGAAAAGCCAACGTCGAATTTAAATAGTTTTGCACAGTGGGCCAAAAAAAAAATTTCACACGGTAGTTGGGAAGAGACAGTCAAAACTACTTTCAATGCATTTTGGCATAGTTTCGTTTGTCTATCTCTCTCTCTCTCTATCTCTCTGTCTCTCTCTCCGTCTCTCTCTTTCTTTCTCTCTCTCTGTCTATCTCTCACTCTCTCTCTTTTTATGACTTTACTAAAGCGGCATAAACTTTGCCTGCAAACTGCAGGTGGGCATTAAGTATACGACTAGTAAGAGGTGAGAGTCTGGCATTTGAAGAGAAATGAAAAAGATTGGAAATGTTGAAAGGAAACTCAAGCCTGCATTTTAGAGAGGTTCTTCAGGGCATATGAGGTAAGTCTCTGGTGTTGACATCCCATCAGATAGTATTGACCGTCTGTTTAGCATATATTTCACTCGATTTCTCTCCTTTTTTCTCACTCTGCCATTCACTACTCAAGCAGCTAAAACCATTTCCAGCATTTTCGACTTTTGTTCAACTCAAGTGAAATTAAAGTTTGTTCGCAAACAACTGAACTCAAGAAATTTAAAACTACTTTAATAGTTTTTAATGCATAAGTCGGCTCCAAAGCAACGAAAATAACAAAATAAACTGCCAACTAAACTATAAAATAGATAAAAAAAAAAAGGAAAAAAAAACTTTATATGCTCTGTGGCGACAGCTATAAGACAAGCAGACTTGACATAATAATTGTTGTTCTCCTTTAGAGTCATTTTATCCTGAATTGCCACAGTGAATATAGTATATGATACTAAGAGTGATGTATTGAATAATCAAATAGTTTTCATATGCTAGGATTATTTATGAAATAAATTTATAATGCATAATTATAAGAATTATAAACAATAAATCAATAATTTAGCAAAAGTAACAAAAATTTATTCATTAAAAATGCTATAATCCGAAGGTCGTCATAACTAAAAATCAACAGAACTTAAAGTTAGTGGCGCCATCTATGTGTCAGGTCCGACTTTCAAATATTCTAATTTACTAGTTTATTGGAAAACACCAGATTATCTATTATTGAACTGCATTAATTGGAATCTTTGAATGGGAAAGTATGCCATTCTATGAAAATTCTAATCGTTTAAAGAAAACTGAATTTTTTAATATTTCTTTATATAGATTTTTGCATATCAAACAGAATGATTTTTGCATTGCTTCAGGGAATTGTTTCAGAAAATTGTCATTTCAAAAAATTCTATTTTTCTTTTAATTTTATCTGTTGTTTTAAATTGTTGTGCAATATACACACTACTTCTCTCTCTCTCTATCTCTCTCTCTGTTTCTCTCTCTCTCTCTCTCTCTCTCTCTCTATCTGTCCGTCTATCTTTGTCAGTCGCCTGCAGAGACTTTATATGAGATCTGCTGGTATCTGCTGGTACAAGAGAAAGCAAAAGAAGAGATGTGGAAAGTTGCTGGGAGATGGAAATTCGTATGTTGACTTTCATGGTCTGGTGCTTGGGAACAAAATGGAAACATTCCATTCGACAAAGTTTTTGAAGATATCTTATCTGGTCTGTTTGCTCTCGCCTTTATTTGCATTCTATTTTTTTGGGTACCCATTTAAAGCCATTTTTATGCTTAACATTCATTTTTCTTTTTTCAACTATATTTATATTTTCTAAACATTTTTTTTTGAATTTTTTTTTTTTATTGTGTCTGTTCTGTGGTTATCCGTAGAAATCTTTGACGTTTTGCGTTAAACAGAATTATGCAAAAATTGACAGCGACAAGGACAACGCATATCGAATTTTATCCTGGAGCGAAACGTGACACAAACGTAACGCACGAATTATTAACAAAACAAAAACAAAAACAACATCAGCAACAACAACAACAGTAAAGGGTCTAAGTGAATGCCTATTGGGTTAGCAACAACAACAAATATAAATAACAACATTGAAAGGCAGACAAGGCGAAACAACAACTGACTGCAAAATCGAAAGCATTTGTCGCTTCGTTAAACATTTATGGCAGTGACAGTAGGCGCAAAAGGACTCGGGACACAGGACTCGAAGCACAGGACCAGCATTTGATCTTTAATTAAATTGGCATACCGTACAGTTCCTTTGTGAATTAAATGCAAGAAGTACATCAAACGGCATACAGAAGGACTTCCTTAATCCAGTAACATGAACAAAAGAAATACTAGTATATAAGCTCAAAATAACCGAAATATAATTATTTCTGCAGTATAATCAAATTTTCATATCGGACATTGTCCTGTCTGGTGAATTGATTGGCGTGCAACTAGTTGAAATAAAATTATTGCTAGAGTTGATTTTCATTTCAATAGAGACTCATACTTTCATGCCATTTACATGGTTTGAAAATTGTTAAATCTGTGAAATGTGATTCAATGTTGAGAACAAAGAGAAGCATGTCCTTTATATGTGCTCAACTTTGATTGCAATTAGGGAGTATATTTACTTGAGAGAACATGCCAGTCCTTGTAGTACATAAAATTGGTATCTTGTCACACACACACACACTCACACACTCACACACGCATGCAGCTGGCAGACAGACAGACAGATAAAATGGGCGCAAGGATAACTGCGTGCAACATTGCGTATGCGCGATATTATGCAGCATGGTCGGAAGGAGCTGTAGCAAGTCCGTACATTTATTGCAACATATAAAACATTATTTTGCATGGCCTCAAAAGGAGCGCCGCATATCCGACACATTCAAAAAAAAAAAAAAAATGGCAGAAGCATAAAAAAAGGAAAAATAATAAAATAGCGAAACGCGCGTTGGAAAATTGCAGCCAGGAAATGCGACGACGACGTTTTTCGTACTCCTTGACATTCCTTGCAACGCAAATGTAGACGGAGCCGAAGATTCCGACAGAGTCAGAGACAACTCCGACTCCAAGCTCCAACTCTGATTCCGATTCCGACTCCCGTTGGTCTTTTTCATACAAAGTAGCAAGCAAATAAATAAAAATAAAAATAAAAAATATATATATACATTTTTTTTTCTTTCAACATTAGCGCTGCATTTAAGGAAGTGGCTGGCTTGGCTCCTTGACTGCCAGCCGTTTGCCAAGAGAAGTCCTGCCCCGAAAATGAGGACAAAGAAGGAATCGAATTTCATTCAGAGTCGCCCCGTTTCTGTGTCCTTCTGCATTCCTCGTTTCATTTCCATGACGGAGACGGGCCATGGAATCGTGCCGTAAACCACGCCAGACAATCAAAATGCATTCATGTGCGCTTACTTTACGTTATTTATAATCAACCCACATAGCAGCTCCAGGGTCTCTGGGAGGTCCTGCGGCCAGAGTAGCTACTGCTATTCATTTTGGTGCTCGCATTCATTCATATCGGCATTCATTTCATTCAATGCGAATTGTTGCCGTTGGCTTTGCATTTTGCCACGCCTTCACAAAAGTGCTGTTGCTGTCCTCACAAGTCCTGCAAAATTTCTTAGCCTCGCAGTCATTATAATAATAATAATATTTTTCATAAGAACGAAGCGAAGAAGTTGTAGTAGGCGTGGCGCATGACGAGTCCTTCTGCCTTCTGCCATCTGCCCAACTTGCAACAATTTTCCATTTTAATGGGCATCATAAAATATTGAAGAAATATTACATGGCGGCACAACTTAAGCTGGTCTCGTGCCCAGCCACTGTGTTAAAAATATTATTTCATTCGGCTTAACAGCAAATAATAAAAATAAACATAACAAATATTAAATATTTAAGACTCCCCTTTCGCTCGGATAAATAAAATTCATTATTAAGCTGAATTTCAGTGTGTATTTCAAAAGTCGTTACCTAACCAGCATTAAATTCCAATTTGAAGTGCATTTCAAATTACAATAAATTCTGTGTCTATATATATATAGAGAGAGAGAGATAAAGGCAATGTTTATTTTATGCCTTCAATCAGTTAAATAAATGATTGACTATATAAAAAATATTGCCCGGAAATAATAAATGTATTTCAATTGTAATGAAGAAGACAACTGTTGATATTAAAAATCTTAAAAGATACTTCGTATATATTTTTGATATTTTGAAACACTTAAACAATATTGTTCTCCCTTATCAATTTAGTATATAATCAGCAAAGAAAATATCGACAAATATTTGCATATCTATTAGATTAACACTCTGCAAACGAGTTCAACGTTCGCATTTCCATAAGCAATAAATTCAAATTTCATATACAATTTCAATAAAAAACTGCTAAGAAAATGTAAGTAAGCATACGGCACAAATTAATTGAATGCATGAGGCAGGATTCGCTTGTTTTTCACGGACTTGAGAGCATACAAAAATGAAATGAAGGCAAAAAAATATTCACATATTCATCAAACGCACATACATATTATATGTGTATATGTATGTACTTCATACCACCTGATGTTGTATTTTCATTTCTGTTTTTTATTGTTTTGTTCGTTTTGTTTTTTGTTTCTTTTTTTTAGATTTTGATTACTTTGTGCTTATTTCATTTCATTTTCCTCTCCTGTTTTTTGACAGTAAACAACTGAAGCTGAACACTCTTCAGATACAAACGCACCCACAAGTGTAAGAATATAGCATACTTTTAAGGGCTGCCACAAATACTACGATAGCAAGCAACTAAAGCAGGCGAGAGTAAGTGAAAGTGAAAGTGGAAGGAGGTGGATGGTGGTGGAGGTGGTGGTGGTGAGGGGGTATTGAAGGCATGCGTGCGTAAGAATGAATTGAAATAATTTTACAACATTTTCATGTTTTCTGCTGTTGTTGGATTTGCCTTAACAATGCCAATGTCCTGTGGTTGCCTTTGGTTTGCGACTATTTTGGTTCCTTGTTTCGCAGTTTCTTTTTCCCATTTTTTTTTTGTACTTTGGGGACCTGCATAATTTAAGGACAGACTGAACGAAACCCAATTGCGAAGCAGTGCTAAAAGGCTTAAACGCTCCCAACAAAATGGAACTCTCGAATGTCCTTGCTACAATACACGACAAGTCTAAAGGAGCTCAGAAATTACAAATATGCTATAAATATCTTTAAATACTGCTTAAATTATTCCATTTAATTTAGAATAACATTGATTACTGCGAAAATACACCCCTCCCTCTGTCACCGCAGCCTCGTTAATTAATCATAAAATATTGTGTGCAACAAAATAAAAAATTTATAATTATTTGTTTGCTTATTAGACTGGGGTGTGCATGCATGAAATATTTAATTATATTTACCAACATTGATTCATTGATGGAATAATTAATAATAATTCGTTTTTATTTACTTTTCAGTAATCAAACAAATTGCTAAATATATTTATTTACACGTTTCTATTAATGAATTTACATTGAAATTATGATAAAAAAGATGAAATCGATTCTTTTTTATTCGTGTCAATTAATTAATGTGATTAATTTGCTTAATTTATGTAAAATATATTAAAATTAATTATTATTAATAATTGATGCGAAAATGATGTTTGCAAGTCACTTGCCCTCAATTCATTTAATGCCATGACGCAGAGTTGAAGAATTAAACATCCCCTTGCCCCCTTCCCGAAGCTGTCTGAAAACTTTCAACGATGTCAAATGCTACAGGACAAGAAGCCAAAGTTGACTTGACCATGGCTCATAAGAGGCTGCTTCAAGTTAACCAAATACAAAAAAAAGTAGAAACAGGTGTGGAATGTCTTGGGAGGCAGAAAAGCTGAAGGAGGTGAATGTATAAAGTTCAAAGCAAATTGTTGCGGAAGGCAAAAATCAACATTATCATCATCAGCAGGATGATGATGCTCAAGCAGCAGCCAAAGGATATACTCATTTCGGCAAATGCAGCCAAGGCTGTCGTCTCAATAGCAAGGACTCCCACACACATACTCTTGTACATTTCAGATGGTGTGCCATTTAATGGCATTGTTTGAGTGTGAGTGTGTGTGTGACAAAAAGAGATGGGACGGTTGGAAGGGGGAGGGGGGGGAATTGAAATTGGGTGACTTGACAACGCACAGCATTCGCATGTCGCTTGCTGCATATTAATGAGGAGCGAGGCTGCTGCCACTCACCCCATTTTGGGCTGGCAGGAGTCAGGAGGGATGGTAGGAGGTGGAGGGCTGATGAGGTGGAGGGCGGAACAAGGGCCACTCATCAATTTCCCAATATTACGAATTTGGCTGCCAAAAATCTGCATATGAACCCGCAAGCGAACACACAATGTGGCATGTAGCAATTTATATAGAAAAAACACACACTCTCAAATAGACCTACATATATAATGCTATACATATGTATAAGAATATATGTATATACACATAGTTTTGTTTGTTGGACTTGTATTAAGGGGCGTTTATGCTTACCAAAATTGTGCAAACTGTTTAACATGCTATCAAGTGGGTCCTCGGCTCTCGTGCTTTAAGCCTTATTTTTATTTATATTGACGTTGGCTGTGACTTTTGGCTTTAATGTTTACCTATATATGATTATTATTCTCCTTTTATAAATATTATTCCGTTTTATTCACTTATTTTTAGCTCTCACTTCACTTTTGTTGCTGTTGATGGTGTTGTTGTTGTTGTTGTTGTTGTTGTTGTTATCCACATAATAAATTTTGGCTTTCAATTCTTCACACGCCAAAGAAAGTCGCGTAATTGTTGCCACAGTCGCTGCTCGAGGGCAATGACAGTCACGGCGTATACGTAACGTAACTTAACGTAATTTATTTGTATATCTATGCGAGTGTGTGTGTGTGTTCGCGTGTATGTGAGTGTGCGCGTGCTTATAGCGAATGCAACACGTGTGGCATTTGGAAAAGCGTCACGATTGCCACACAACTCTGCCGGCGGACGCACAAATTTCAACTGAATCCTGAAATGGGCGACAAATGCGAAAAAGGACTCGCCGCAGCTCTTGGACTGGCATCCCGACAGAGACGACTACGGCGACGACGACGACGACGACGACGACAACGCACGAAGCAAGCGACACACGACTGCCAGCGAATTCATCCTGAGAGCAAGGACAACAGAGAGAATCTCCTATAAGCATGTGATTCTGAAAATGAGTGTCCTAGTGTATATATGTATGGGTGTGTTAGTGTGTGTGTGTAGGTGAAGCGGATGTAACTCTGTCTGTGGCTGAGATTGCGGCTGCTTCATTAGATAAGTGACATGCAAACTTCGATTTTTATTTGTTAAAGTGGCAAATGTTAAACATTTTCAAAATACATAATTCAGTCTTGTTATTCATAGAATTATACTTAATTTTCCACCTAATTAATTCTAGTTCTCAATATTTTATCTCATTTTGCAGATATTCTAAGCTTTTTTTGATTAAGTGTGTCAAAGCAAGACTAAATTTTAAGAGAATTCTGCCAGAAGAGAGACACTCTTAAATTACCCTCTAATTTCTATTTGCGCTCACTCAATTTCAGCTGTTTCTCTTAAATACTGGGAATTTTTAAGCGACTGTCAATCAGCTGTTTCCTGCGGCCATGTATTTCAGGTTGAGCTCTTTTGCATTGCACGAGGTCAAGTGTGTTTTCAAGTTCTTTTTCGGTCACGATAGTAAATAGAAAACGCACACAATAAGAAAAACACTGTTAATACAATAGAATATTTAACTAAATATGCTAACTTATCTATGTATATAAACTGAATTATATGTATAATTCTATATAAATACATATTTTAAGCTGAATTATATGTATAATTCTATATAAATACATATTTTAAGCTCAATAAATTTTCAACAATTCTCAAAAACGTTTCGCTATACGAAACACCGAAATAAAATCGAAATATTTTAACATTTCATAACATATCTTATTTTAACAATATCTTAAATTTTGAATATCAACGGATTTTCGGTGCTGTTTGGCAAGCAGTTCAAAACTATGTAATCATTGAAAGCAGTACAAAAGTTCACAAGCAGCGCAAAATTAAAAGCAGTGCTTCAACGCAGCTCTTCACAGCTGTTCGCTGACCGCCATTTTTAAAGCACAGCTGTTGTGCAGCGCAAGCTTTTAGATACCAAAAGAGAGCTTTTGTTGGTATTTTGATTTAGGCACAAGCTGTGCAATCGATTTATCAACACCGAACGACCTCTAAACAACCTTTTGAAGTTTGTTGCTGCCTTTTTACGTATACTTTGCTTTGGAATACCACGTCGTCGCCGCTGCCGTCGCTGTCGAAGCTGGCGTCTCAGTCGCTGTCGCTGTCTCAATAGCCGAAAATTAAGTAAAAGCGTCCACTATTTAACTCCAGTGCAGCAGCAGCAGCAGAGCCAGCCGGTGTACAGCAGCAGAGCAGCGCAAGAGGCAAACAGCGAAGCACGCAGTTACATTTTCCAGATCGGTGAGTGAAGGTGGCTTTGTTGAGTGTGCGCGCAATAAAATAATCAAATAAAATAAACAAATAAATAAATAATAGAAAAAAAATACTACAAATTCAGTCTAATCTACAATTAAATAACAAATAAGAATTAGATGAACTGCAGTTTGTTATCGCGTAATCTAAGTGCATTGCCAATTATTTATTTTTTCTACTTCGCATCGCAAGTTTTGGTTTCGTAATCGTCTCTGCACTTGTTAAAGCTGATTAAAAAAAAAGTTACAGAACATTCTCGTTGTGTTTGTGACTTGGAAATTTTCTAATTGTGGAATATGAGTTGATTTTTATGAGCACTTCTGGAATTTTGAGGCTTATCGACGTCGTCGACCTATGCAACCGCCTGAAAGACTTGATAAGAAACCTGAAACCGACCCCAACTATCGAATATCCATGCGGACACGAGTAGTGCCGGCATAACTGGCTCTTCCAGCCAAAGATTACAACTTCCAACCACGTCTTTCCAGTCCAATCCCACACACTTACTATCTCTTTTACTCCCCTGCGGTCTATTGAAATTTTCACTTTTGGGTTCATTTGCTATTTGGCATGATTTCAACTGCAATTTGTTGCTTATCTTTATAAATAGTTGTCTCAAATAACGAATACTCTGAAATCTCGTTTGTATATGTATATGTACTGTAGCGGAATTAATTGTGTTGGATTGCCAATTAGTTGTCTCTTTAAATTACAAAATGTCGTCATTGTTTTGCTAGTGTTGCCGCCTTTCTCAATGACATTTCGGTCCGAGGTCCGCCGACCATTGATAAAGGTAGATAGACCGCAAAAGAGAGAGATAGATGCATTTGTAAATATGTATATAGAGAGTGAGATGCAGAGCGAGTAGAGACTATTGTGAATAGAATTGTTTTCTTTTACTTGGGTGTGTCTATTAAACTTAAATTCCTCTCACAACAATGTCTTCTAGAGCTGAATTTTACATAAGAGAGGGAACCCCTTAGAGAGTCAAAGAAATAGGGAGAGAAATTATTATTTATATACATACATATATAGAGAGGGAGAGAACTTCTTTGAGAGCTATAGGGGTAAAGTTATCTCATTCACACATATGTATGTATATTTTGTAAAGCACATTCAGTTTCACATCTTAAATTCAAGACGCAAAAACGGGTTTTGTTTAATTTAAACCTTTCAAAAGGGTTTCTCTACTAGGTCGCATATCAGGTAGTTAGAAAATATCAGATTATATTTAACATAATTTAAATATATTTAGAACTTTTATGATTAGTGTGCAAAGTGTTTTCGCAATTTTTTCATTTATTCATGGAGCTCAACTTTGTATTATTTGAGTTTTCTTATCACCTTTTTAATCTTTTCCAAATGCGTCTTAAGCTTTTCATAATGTTTATAACTTTTTATAGACTATAAAATTGTTTACAGAGCTTTTAAATGGATATTTAATTTCTGCATATCCAAATAAATTTTCATTTCTTTTCATAAGAAATTCTGTTTGAAAGTAAAAGTGTCATATACTTATATATATATACATATATGTATATAAATATATATATTTATTTTTTTTTAGAGAAAATTATATTTTAATTCTATTAAGTTCCATTTGAAATTGATTCTGTTTCATTTTCAAATATTTTCAAAACAAAATATATACAGATACCAGTTTCTCTCTTTTTTCTGTAATAAATGTATGCAAGTATCTCTCTTCAAAATTTAGCGATACCTCTCTCTTTACTTTTCTCTATTGTTTCTCATCCTTCCTATACTTTCGCTGTCCCTTGATGACGTCAGTTGAACCACATGATGAGAACCCCTTCCCCGCTGCTCATCATCACATAGGCACGAGTATATATACTATATATTATAATACTCGTTTTATTCTTTTGACCTATTGATGTTTACTGAAGGTGGGACCTGATACAACAACAATAACAACAAACAACAACAAGAAACAACAACAACATCCTGAACCAGTCTCATTATGATAAGGTTTTCAGAGACTTTGGAATCGCTCGTATTTTTTCATCAGTATCTGTCTAAGAGGGGGGCTCGTTTTTTTCATATTCTTGTTCTTGTTATTGTTATTGTGTTGAAGGTTAATAATGTTAACTGCTTGACAACAGGCAGCATGCGCATCCAATTGTTGTTCGGCAAAGTTTCCATAATTTTCGAAAGTCGACAAAAAAAAGAAAGAAAAAAAAAACAAAATACCTACTATGCGAGTATTTTCGACGTATTTTCGGTTTTATCAACTTGTTTTTTTAGCTGCTGCCCCTCTACACATCTATGAATATATGTATATGTACATCTGTATATATTGTCAAATGTGTGCATATATTTATACACATGTGTCTATTTTATTTTTATTCTGTTGATAGCGGGCAGTAAATTAGTGTTGTTGCTATTGTTGTCATGCGTCGCCTCTTTTCATATTTATTCCCCACATTTCTGTACTAGATTTCAGTCTTCGATCGATTGCCGGCTAGTGTAGGTGTGTGTTAAGTAAAAGTGAATCAGCTTTCTATATAGAAAAGTGTTATACATACATACAGATTTTGCATATTGATGCAAGACTTTTTCTAGAATGTCAAAATAATTTCCAAATGAATGTCAAGTTGATAAATTAGTGGGAATTCGTCGAAATATATTTGATTGGCTTATCAACAATATAATTTTTGAAAAATATATACCTATATTTATAAGATATATGTTTTATATACAGCTATGTGCGTGCGTTTCAATGTCAAACAAGTCAAGAAGCAGCCACAGGCATTTGCAACTTTGTTGTATCCACACAACATTTCTCTATACAATTGCCTCCATTTCACTTCCTATCTCTCTCCCACTCTCTCTCTCTCTCTCCCACTCCCTCTCTCTGTAACTTCTATCTTTGTTGCTCACGCGACACGCGCTGTTGATAAAAGCGACATAACCGTTTCGCAAGCAACACGTCACAATTTTTGGGCTCAGCAACATTATCGGGTAGCAACATGTTGCTTGACCTTGTTCAATGTCAATGCGTAGCGCATGCTCTACACGTCACGCAGCGACCGCCTGAAAGTGAAAGTATACGTCACTAACTGCTTCTGTGTCTGGGGGTCTCCATTGACCCCCTTGTCCTATGTACGATTTCCATGCCCACCGGTTTGATTACATCAGTCGAATCGGGTTGCCTCGGACCTACATACATATCACAGCATTTGTCAGTTGGTCTCAGTTGCTATCAAAGCATTGTCGAGGTTGGTTGGACTATTCTACAACTTGGCTTAAACCAATTAACGATTCTTAACTGAAATTAAATCTATGAGTAACACTTGAGTGCAGTTTAAATATGCAATTGTGAAAAATTCTAGTTTACTTGAAATGGAGTGAAATAAATTAAATATATAAAGTGACGATCAAAATTAAACTGAATATTATTTCCATGCTAAATGGAAGTTATGAGTCGTGGAATTTTCGAATTTCAATTGAAATCCATGAATAATGAAATTTTCGCAAAGCTTCCTCTCAGATTTTGTAATTTTTGTAAACTTTTTGCTATTGGTTTAATTGAAATTTCCAAAGGCAGCTTAGCAACATTTTGTGCTTTTCTCTGGCAGCATTTTTGTGTATTCATGTGGCAATTGAAGTGTTGCCAACTCATGACAAAATGTTGCCAACCCGTTGTGAAATGTTGCGCTCTCTTGCGCTGACATTATTACGACTCTCTCTTTCTCTCCAGCCGTACTTTGTCTCTTTCTAGCTGGAAACAGCTGTGCCTTTGATAAGATTTCAAAATATTATTCCCCTAAATCTACATGTAGATACATAATTATGTAGGTTGTCAGTTATAAATTATAGTTTAACAATAATAATAAATAAATAATAATACATAAATAATAATAAACTATATTGAAAAGCTATAAAAATTTCTTGTGACAATGATAATTTTGATGAAATCGTTAGTGATTTTGGAAACACATTTAAAATTGAAATGCATTCATTCCTTGCAGAACTATACGCGAATCTCAAAAATGACCACATACTTCAACTATCCCAGCAAGGAGCTGCAGGAGGAGCTCAAATCCATTGCCCAGGCTATTGTTGCCCCCGGCAAGGGTATCCTCGCCGCCGATGAGTCCGTCTCGACCATGGGCAAGCGCCTGAAGGATATTGGTGTGGAGAACACTGATGAGAACCGTCGCGCCTACCGCCAGCTTCTGTTCACCACCGATGACAAGCTGTCCGAGAACATCTCCGGTGTCATCCTGTTCGACGAGACTCTGTACCAGAAGGCCGATGACGGTACTCCCTTCGTTCAGCTGCTGAAGAAGAAGGGCATCATTCCCGGCATCAAGGTCGACAAGGGTGTTGTGCCATTGTTCGGCTCTGAGGATGAGTCCACCACCCAGGGTCTGGATGATTTGGCTGCTCGTTGCGCCAAGTACAAGAAGGAGGGCTGCGATTTCGCCAAGTGGCGTTGCGTCCTGAAGATCGGCAAGAACACTCCTTCTTACCAGTCCATCTTGGAGAATGCCAATGTTTTGGCCCGTTATGCCTCCATCTGCCAGTCGGAGCGCATTGTCCCAATTGTGGAGCCAGAGGTTCTGCCCGATGGTGATCACGATTTGGATCGCGCCCAGAAGGTCACCGAGACCGTGCTGGCTGCCGTCTACAAGGCCCTCAACGACCACCACGTCTACCTGGAAGGTACTCTGCTGAAGCCCAACATGGTCACCGCTGGACAGGGTGCCAAGGTTAAGAACACCCCCGAGGAGATCGGTCTGGCTACCGTTCAGGCTCTCCGCCGCACTGTCCCCGCTGCCGTTCCCGGTAAGTGATCTCTACATCTTCCATATTCAAATATTTAACTAATACTTGATGTAATATATTAGGCGTGACCTTCCTGTCTGGTGGTCAGTCCGAGGAGGAGGCCTCCGTCAACCTGAGCGCCATCAACAAGGTCGCTCTGGTCCGCCCATGGGCCCTGACCTTCTCCTACGGCCGTGCTCTGCAGGCTTCCGTACTCCGTGCCTGGGGTGGCAAGAAGGAGAACATCGCTGCCGGCCAGAACGAGCTGCTCAAGCGCGCCAAGGTAAGCTGATCCTTTGCCAATAAATTAGATATATAACTTGGGTATACTCATAAGTATGGGTTTAACTTTAAGTCATAATTCCAAGGTCAAAGTCAGGGTTTTGTCTCAGGTGTCAAGTTGCCTGCTTTCAATCCCCATTATATTCCTATCCATCTATCTATACTCTAACCCAACCACAACCTAACCCCAATTTAATCATTCCTCATGCATTTCATTAATCCTTCAGGCGAATAGTGACGCCACTTACGGCTGCTATGAACCTGGCTCCGTCAAGGGAGCAGCTGGTGATGCTGGACTTCATGTCAAAAACCATAAATACTAACTCGAAATTTAAATTAACAAAGTTTTAAAATTCTGCAAGTGAAATTGATTAATTTGAAGTGATTGTAAGATACTTTGGAATGTGATGTCAAATTTAAAAATTGATGATAACGGTTCATTCTTCACATCTTTTGTATTTGTTAAATAATATCAAAGTTGTAGTAAACAATTGCATAACATTAAAACTAACTTTTATTTAAATTATACGTCATATAAAATACATGAATAATTTATCATATCATTAACATTTCCTGCTCTGTTGTTTATGTACTCACATATATATTTTCGCATGTTTTGATCCTATTTTATGCACGATTCTATTGATTAATCCCAACCAACTTCCGCTTTCCTTTCTCCGTTCTACTTTTTTACTGATGCACCTGCGCCAAACTTACAACATAAAAAACAGGCCAATGCCCAAGCTTGCCAAGGCAAATACGTGGCCGGCTCGATACCCTCGTTTGCGGCCAATGCCAGTCTGTTTGTGGCCTCGCACAAGTACTAAACAAATAAATAAATAAACTAAATACTATCACAGACAATGCAATGTGCAATTGCTTACCTGTCATTATGGCCTGTTATATTACCAATTACCAACGACAAATTGGCTAAAACTACACACACATTCAACTGAGACCAAGTCAGAGACATTCCATAGAGACAAGCCAACACACAACTGATGTGGACCTATCAAAAAATATCATTTCTATATTCTTAATTTTATCATACACTTAGATGTACAACTAGAAGTTTAATAATAAAAAACACACATTATAAAAAACGTATACTTTTATATTTTGTATTTTTTTTTCTTAAATTTACTATATTTTTGAATTTTAGAAAATTTGGTAGTACTTTATAAAATTTTCGAATTTAATATTATAAAATTGTAATTGTATTTATTTGATATATTTTTAGTTATAGATAATCAATTAATTGGTAGTTAATTTTTAAATTATTAGATTATTATTATTTTTATTATTGTTATTATGAGCATTATTATTATGGCTATTCATTCCTTAATATTGTAAGATGGATCTATATAAGTTAGTCAGCAAGATTTAGCAATTCGCAGTCACTGTCAAACTGTAGATCAGATGATAATGTCTATCTACTACCGAGTTCTATAAAGTAGTTATAAAGTTCCCTACTTATCCCCACACAAGTCTGTAGCAATCTGACTACGTGGCGTATACGTAATCGCGTAGATTTGATTCTCAGGCGGGCTTAACTTTCGCCTTTGGCGCTTTTAAAAAGTATAAACCTTTTTATTTGCCCCATTTTGCTGCAGAAAAGTTCGTCACAGTTTCAGCGCAATTATCCGTAATCAAAAAAAAACTTTTTTTTTGCTCAAAAGACTTGGAAATTTAATTTTACAAAAACTTTTCTATACGTGTGGGCGTCCATATATACGACTGGAGTGTGTGTATGCGGTTTTTTGGGGAAAGTATCGTGCCTCAGGTAAAATGGAAAAAGTGAGCTGGAAGTTTACAGTTCACTGAGCCATGGCAAAAATCAAAACGAAATGTTCTCAGCACTTTTCACTGCGGCATCAAGTTATTTTTAAGAATATTGTGAAAAAGTAATTTGTAACTTGTTCGCTTTTTGCTCTGAAATTCTAATTTAATTAACACGTTTTTTATCCCTGTCTCTCTCTCGATGTTTAGGCTAACGGTGAAGCCGCTGTGGGCAAATACGTTCCCGGCAGCGCTGGTGGCGATTCCGGTTCCTTGTTCATTGCCAACCACGCCTACTAAGGCGGGCCAGCAGGCGGTGCAAAAGATAATAAAAAAAAGGGTATTTCGCTGATGATCAAATGACTTTCGGCAAAATCTCATTATTTATTTTCTAAGTAAAAAAAAAGCAAAGCAAAACGCTAATAAAAAGCAGCAACAGAAAAATTACAAAAAAAAAAATGATGATGAATTTAAAAAAAAAAAATATTTAAAAAAAATTAATAATGTTATTGAAATATGAAAATTCAATGAAAATTATTATTATGTTTATGAGACGCAAATTTACTTTTAGTTGTAAGCACAAACAAACAAAAAAATGTTGAAGTTATGCAAATTATTTGATTATTAACATTTTTATATATTTATGATGAATTATATGTAACCTGTTTCATTCGATTTCAATGTTTAAAATGTATTTGTTAACGCCTGTGGTAAATCAAACCGAACAAAAACAACATCAACATAAAACCGACAAGCATCCAACACCAACAAAAAAAAAGTTAATTGAACATCTTAAAAGTTTTGAGCATTAAAATCGCATGTGTTTATTACGTTTCTTACTATTTTACCTTATATATATTTATATATTTTATTGAACGTTTGTATAAAGCATATGAAAAATTTTTTTTTTTAATATCGATTATAATTACACTTTATATTTATGATTACGATTATAATTATAAGTGAACAATAAAAACGCAAATAAACATCAGTAATATAACAAACCCAAAATTTATGTCTAAGAAAGCAAATTGTTATTGCCTCAGGGCACAAGTTACTAACAAAAATAAAAAACTAAAAATGAAAATTTAAACAAATCAGATATAACAATAATAGTGTAATGTGGTGACTCCAAAACTGTAGTTGCAAGCTTATTATTATTATTGTTATATGGATGATCCATGTATTTGATGGCCACCGGGATAGTCCCCCCCAAGGGAAATCTGCTGTAGCCGACCAACTAACCCACAAACTATATATATATATATTCATATTTTATTATGATTCATATTATTATGTGTTACTCAATTTGATTATTGTATATTGCTGCATATCGTTGTTAATCGAACATTTTTAGATGCAAATAATACTTATATGTATAAGCAAACATTATGGTTTTAGAAACAACAACCAATCGAAAAAAAAAATCAATTACAAAATATGCGAAAGAAAGGAGGTATACTCATTTGATACAAATCCTTAAGTCCTCAATGCGAAACAGAAACATCTTGTAAAAAGCGCAACAAATTTCATTTAAAAATTAACCAAAATACAGAAAAAATCAACAACCGCAAATAGAAAAATTGATATATAAAAACATTTAACAAAATTAAGGGTATTGAACGAACATCATTCAATAAATAAAACCTTATGAAAGAGCAAAACTAATCCATATATTGTTTTCTTTTCGTCATTTTGATGACTATTTCAGTTTCTGTTGCATACGTTCAGGCGAAACTTGGTTACGAAGTTTATAGTTTGAGAGCGATTGCTACTGTTCAAGAAATTCAAAAAAAAAAAAAATTATATGAAATTTGAAGAGCTTCCAAACTTTGCACAGGGTATCTCATAATCGAGGCCTCTCTCTATTTTAGTTAAGAATGTAACTATTATAACGTAACGGGGGTGGGTGGTTCTATTTATAGCATCTTTTATGGGTGCCTTTGTTGTGTGCGATACATGATTTTTATAGCACGATTGCGATATCTTTCTTCTAAGTTTAACTATCTAAATTTGAACACAAATTGCAAAACATATAGATGTAGCAATCAACTGTTAATATTACCGTCGATTTTTCAAGTGAATTTCATTTGATTTTTTCTTTTTTGTTTGAGAGAAAATCAATAAAAACTTAGAGTTTTAATAATTTTATTTCCGGAGTCCTCAAGAAATTGTTTCTACTTTCCACTGTTAAACAAATAATGGATTCTTTAAATATGTTTCTCTAAATAATCCACTGTATATGGTTCTTATTCATCAAGATACTTTTTAGATAATTTTAGAAAAATAAAAAATTTAAAAATATAAAAAAATAATAAATATTATATTAATATATAAGTATCTTTGCTACTTGATGCTTCTATTCCTGTTTTTTTGTTTATCAAATAATGCAATCTTTAAATGTCTTTCTTATATTAAATTCCATTACATTTTTCTCATTCTTCAAAATATTTATTAGTTAAATTAATACTTATCAAATACTGGGGTACTTTATATACTATATTTATGTAATTCTCAATTGGCACGTGACAGTCGAAAGAAGAATGCGTAAAAATTACTTTGAAGTCAAAATACTATTAATATCGCAAACAGAGCAGCATTTCCGTTTCAATTCAACAATTGCCATTGCCATGCCGTGCTGCTCTTGTTAATACCCTATAAAAAAGGTAAACAGGGTATACAGTCTTTTCTGAATGTATGTTACAGGGCAATGCCAGAAAGGAGGCCGAATTTTAAATATATTCATAATATGTTTTGTGACTCAACCAATTCAAGAATTTTGTTAAATGCCCTTTGGCAAAATTATACATACAATCAAACAAAGAAATGCTTGGAAACAGGGTATCTAATAGTGTAACACTCTCCACTACAGCGGTCTCATTTGTTCCTATCATTTCCGGTGCCGAGAGTTTCTCTTATATTTCTTTTCTAGAATCAACTTAAAATTTCATTATAATGAAAGGAAACGGTTGCAAATGTTACGCGTACTCGTTCGATCACTGAGCAATTTTCTACAATGAGTTTGGAGGTCATATCTTAAAATTGTATCTGTCTTAAACTCGATGATAACTGGCCCGAATATCGAATGCTTTTATTTTATTAATTTGTATTGTTTTGCATACACTGACTCAATGGATTTCAACCCACAAATATGCAGACAAATGTTCTTCATTTTTTAAAAAGGAAAGAGAGAGGTGAGTACGTTGAGAGGACTAACATTCTGAAGGATCTCATGGTTTTTGGGGCAGTTTTATAGCATACTGCTAACATTTCGTACAAAAAGTTTTCTATATTGAAAATAAAAAAAAAGAATTGGAAATTCAGATTTCGAATCGCATTTCATTTTTGCTTTTCTAGCCTTAAAAAGTGAAAAGGATCCTTAAAGACAATGACATTGTACGCAAAATGTGAGTTAAAATCAAAGACAGACAGAAAATATAGAGAAATGCGGACAAATATATATTGAAAAGGGCATTTAACCCTGAACTTTTCAATATATACAAATGCAACGACTAATGAATTTTTTTTTTAAATATATAAATAAAATACCACATACCACAATAAATCCTATATACTATTTTTTAGAAATGTAATGGAGCTAAATAAATACTAATTTATTTATAATAAAGTTGTTTTTGTAATATTATAATCTTAATTTTGTATAAAATTAATGCAGTTTAAATTTCAAGTCGACTGTTAATAATTGACTTTAAATAAATAAATAAAATATTATTATTATGCATTATAAAATTAATTATATCTTTTGTAATTTCTTTTATATACTATTTTTCAAAAATCAAGTTAAGCTTAAATTTGAAATGATTAGAGTTTCGAAATATTATATAAATATTAATTTGACCTCAAAAATTGCAGATTCTTTTGTGGGTTTCTCTTCATAAAATATTTCAACATACTCACATAAATGTTTGAAACTGTTTTATGAATACATTGTTATATTATTTTCATTGCAATTGAAAAATTCACATTAAAAATTGACAATGTGGAAATTGGGCCAATTCAGAGGCAATTGCGGAAATTCAGAATTAAAAATTCTCAACTAATTTAAAAATTCACATAAAATTAAAGGCGCAACTCTCATAAATAATTCTCAGTCATTGCAATAAATATTATTCATGATTATTTAAGTCGAATCGAATTTATTATTATTATGTAAATATTTTCTGAAACAACAGAATCCTTTTGGGCCTGATGCCTTGAATTCCATGAATGCTGTGAGTAACTGTTAAACCCTTTTCTGACTTGCTAGCCTCATTGGCCATGCGGGCCATTTGATACTTGTGTGATACTGGCCAAGTGGTTGTGGGGATTAGGAGCTGTTGGGTGGAGCAGGTGGTGCAGGTGGGCAACAATTTTTGGTTCACTGACTGCAATCATACAATGCCACAAAAGCGGGTTATTCGAATGCCGGTTGACGACGTGCGGCAATGTCAACATTTCCGTTTTCCCATTGCTATCTGTCGTTGTTGTTGGTGCTGCTGTTGCTGTTGCTGCTCATGCTGCTGTGATATGGGACACGGACATGGGGCTGCAGGACAAAGATTGTCCACAAAGTGGAATTAATTGTATTTGCATAGCATGTAAACATCATCATGTTGCCGGCGCAATGCCAGAACCTTTGCTCTGCTGCTCCTCCATTGTGATAGCGTTTCCATCTAAGCTGCAGTTGCTCTTCGCCCGTTGGACGTTCGCTGGATGTTGTGCCATTGCCATGGGCGACGTACCTGTCCATGTTTCCTTTTGTGGGGTGGCAGGCACAAGACTCGTCACTCTATCCTTTGGCTTCCTGTGGCGCGATTGTGCCAGGCGGGGGTGTGTATTTTGAGCTGCCACACTGCTGATTACGCGCCACACACACAAACACACTCTCGCACACACACACTCGTATATACATACACCTTGCTACAACAAGAGCAACAACATGTCATATGGCATCAAAGAGGAAGTGGAAGTAAAGTCGCTTGAAAATGTTACGACGTCAACGTGTTGAGGCGGAAATTGACACGCCGTGCCACACACACACACACAGACACACACACACTGTGATAGATATTGTGAAAGCCTCAATCTCGTTCTTGGAAAACTCAACCTGCTGTGTCTGAAATCGAAACGATTCGACGATATTACGGGTGCTGTTGCTTTCTGCAGGTGATTGAGCTTTTGCATAATTTACTGTCACACTCTGTGCACCGATTTGTGGCGCCAATTAAGTGCTCCGCAACAAATCGATCGAAAATCATTTCGTGCCCCACACTCTGCCCCAAATCACACAGTCCTTACTTAAATTATTTTGCGTTGCGTTGCGTTGCGTTACGTTACGTGATGTGACTGTGTAGATGTGTGATTAAGGACAATTGCGTGCACCCAGGAGACCCAATGGGAGAGTGTAATTTTGAGCCAGTGCATCCTCAACTGTAGCTGTAATTACAAATTGCTTTCAGACTCTCACACACAAGCAATTTCTAATTAGCAGAAGAACTTCACTCGGGGGCCCAATAACAGACCTCTCAATTCGTGACATCGCCGACGCAGCAAAAATTGTCTCAAGTTTTCACTCCCTCTCTCTCTCTCTCTCTCACTTTTACCCACACCCACTGTTTCTGTCTTTCTTTTTCCTTCTATATATATCTCACTATCTTTCTTGCTCTGTTTCTGTAATTGCAGTTAAACTGACCAACGCATATATGAAGCGTAGCTGCACAGTGTCCCAGAGGTAGTTTGTCGTGCTTCAAGTAATGATAATCAATTGAAAATAAAATTTAATCATAAACAATATACAATATAATTAATTCAATAGTTTAAGAATCATTTTTATTTATTTCCTATATTTTATTATATTAAATTAAATATTAAAATTTAATTTTAACTGCTGGTATCTTCGACTCGAGAACTTTCTACAAAGTATTTATTATAAACTATATTAAATGCAACATATGCTTGGAGAAATTGGATGTTAATTAATAAATTGAAAAGTTGTTTTTTTTTTTTTTTGTAAATAAAATTGATTTTATTTATAAACAATTTCTTCATAAATTCATTAGATTAATGAGTAAGTTTTCTACCTACGAATCGATTTCTCCGAGAATGAATTTCATAATCAAGTTTTTTGTTGGTAAGAAAATAAAAATTTATAAGTTTATTAATTAACAAGCATTTTGTTACCTTTATTGGCAACTTTCCAAATTAAATAAATTATTAAGTTATTGTTAAATTTTGGTTGATGATTTGTTATTTTATTTATTATTTATTTAGTTGCTTTAATTAATTATATTTATTTAGCATTTCTAATAGAAGTTACGTGTTGAGGGTTAAATGAGGTAAGAAAGAATGTCATATGTTTGAAATAATTCATCAATTTTAAAATTAATATCATTTACTAGTATTTCCTATTATTCTCTTTGAATTGAGTATCAAAACAGATTGGAAATGTGTATCTGCATTTTAAAGACCACAACTAATCAACTAATTGAAATACATTTGCAAAATTCAATTGAAATAAGAGCTCGATTTTCATAAAATGCATATTTAAAGGGTCAATAAAAATTCGAATTTATTTCCAAAGACATTGTGATGCCCTTAAACTTCAATGTTTACATTCACACATTCCTTTGTTCACTGTCTCCATACATACATACATACATACATACGTATGTATATGTAGTATAGGCAAAGTGCAAAGTCCTGCCAAATGTTTCATGGCTAACACTACATAAGTGTGTTTGTATGTGTGTCTGAGAACTATCTATGAACTACAAAGTGTAACTTATATGTATGTACTTGCATGAGAATTGTTGCTGCTCTTTTTTTTTTTTGGGCGTCGTCGCCTTCGCTGTTGTCATGGCGGCCAATGTGAAGGCCAATCGATCCATTTGGCGTGCATCTTCTATCCTCCATTTTCACACACACACACACACACTCTCTCACACACACATGCCCTTCCACAGCTATTGTCAATTTATGTTCATTGAGCTGATGTTGATTTGTGCGCCGCGGCATGATTTTTTAATGGAATGTAATTTTGTTTCGAGCACAGTTTCAACAGTCCTCCCCCGCTTGCCGCTTACCGCTATTGGACGTAGTCAATATGGCTGACTGAATGGCCAACTGGCGTGTGCATTTGATTGCAATTTGTACATTTCAATGTTGGCCGTGTGCCAGAAACCGAAACCGGAAAGACGGCCAAACTCAACAAAAGAAATATAACAACCCGACCGAAAAAACCGAAAAAACCCCAAATTGTTGGCTCTCAAATGGCATCATTTATGTATATACATATGTAGTTTGCCGGCTCGCGGGCACATGCTGCGTATGCGTAATGTAATGTGCACTTGGCACAACTTAAATTGCTGCCAATTGGATCCGGATAAATCACAAACGGATATGCATCCGAATGACCATGACTGACAAACTGCATATAAATGAGCATTTTCACGTTTTTGATTTATCGATGAATTGACACTTCAAATTCGATACAAATGGAAATTAGAATGCATCAAATTGTTGATCCGACGATGAATGAAAAGTCATCGCAGTGTTGACGGCACCACTTAATTGGGTGGGACTTTATATCAAGCCAACATTGCATTGTTATCAACAAAATGTATTTGAGATCTGAGTGCATAATCCAGCTGCCAAAGATATTCAGACTCAGCTAAAGAGAGACAGAGAGAGAGAGAGAGGGATACAAGTAAGAACGAGAAGGAAACTAATAAAGTACTTATGATTATTGTGAAAAGAAACTCTGCTATGCAAGTTGCCTTTGTAGGCAGTCGGACAAAATGGGAATTCGACAAATCCATTTATCTTATTTGCGGGCACTTACAGCCATAATTGACACTGCAAATAAATAAATAAAGTCTGACTTGCTGCATGTTCGCATTAATAAAAATAATAAAACACCCGCTGGCATTAAGCACGAGCAACTCACGTGGGAGACAGAATGAGATAAACAGACAAGAGACAGAGGGAGAGAGAGTTAGAGGGGGAGAGAGAGTGAAAATGATTGAGCTGTTGTAAATATTAAAGAGCAAGAGAGAACGTAAAAGGAACCGCAAAGGTCACCAACAGTTATAAAAATATTATATGACCTAATGCAACTCAGGTGAATGAACATCACATGAAATGATAGTTACTCTCAGCAATACCACTGACCACAAAACATGTTCATTGATGTGACATTTTAGTCAATTAAATAGTAACAAGTATAGTAGTATGTATATTTACTATTGTAAAAAAAACGATATTCAAAATATATGAAATCAGATTTTAAATAGAGTTTCTATCAATTACTTATGTGAAAACCGTAAACATTTTGCAGAAGTTTTGGCAAGAAAAAACAAGACATTAAAAAAATCATGTTGACAACATTAATAATTTTGGACCCCATATTTGACATTTTTGGTCATATCTTGGAAAAACGCCTCAATCAAAAATATTAAGTCCAGTTATCGAATACGATAAAAAATATTGGGTAAAAAAATGGGACTTCCAGGGGTAACAACACTTCGATCTGCCATAATATTGTCAAAACTCACCCGATTTTCAAGTTTTATGTCTCTAATTCCAAGTTTTGAGAAACATAACAAAACTGCATTCAAAGATTGTTAATTTCATGACCTTCATTTTCTAATTAAATCCGCAGTCCAGTTACATCTAAATTTTTTAATATTTTCTTAATCATATTACGGAAGTTAAGAAAATGTTGGTCTGAAAATTAATCTACATGCATTATTTAAATACCGTTGCAATTCACAAATATTAATTATAATTCCAAAAATGTGGATACAAAATTCGAAATTCTGTGCATACAATTTTAGTTAACAGAGAAAAGACGTAATCACTTTAGCAGAAATCTCTTAAATATGCGACTTACTAATATAAAGACAAATTTCTTTAAATGTTTTTATTCTACTTCGCATTGCGAAATTATGTAAATTTTTGTGAACTTTTTGTGCAAGTCAGTTTCATTGGTTAACTTTCATCTGTTGAAATTTAAATTTGTATTTTTCAGTCTGCTTGTCTTTAATTTCATTAGAAGTTATTGCAGATTGTATACATGCGAAATATTTTTATTTTATAACCAAAAAAAATGAAGAAACAATTGTAGAAAAACAAATGGATTGACCCGCACATTACGTATACGCGGCGTATGCCGCTTTTTTTTATATTTTTGCCACATTTAAGTGTCACGGAAAATTGCCGTTATGAGCAGTGTCAATAGCTAAAAAGTAAAAAATATTACAGCAAAATAAAAAAGAAGAAAAATCGAAATAAAGAAACACAAGTAAATACCAGAAAACCAAAAAAAAAATAAAAGAAAAAACAATTTGATAAAACAAACAGGATGCGCACACATCGAAGAGACGAAAAAAAACACCATTTCTCTTCGGCGAATGTGCAAAGTCAAAAAGTGTGCTATGGTTCTTTGACAGGATCAAGCACTAAGCCACTGGCATGGCACTCACTGTGCTGTGATTTGACAAAATAACAGCACCACCAACAACAACAAGTATGTATGTCTAACAGCTTAATGGCATTTTGTCGGAGTCGGAGTCAGAATCAAAGCCGCCATCGTGACGTTGTTGTCATCGTTGTCGTTGTCGATGTCGTTTGTCGTTTGTCGTCGTTAGCTCGTTTTACACGTGAAGCTGACAAAATATTTTGGCATAATTATCTCGGCTCTCAGGCTAAACAGCTGTCAGTCTCTGGGAAACAAACAGTTCAACTAGGAGAATATGAAAGTAAGGAGCTCGTTTTCAGCATACTTTTGCAATTAAAGTTTTAGCAAAGCCAAAGCCAAAGGACAATAGCATGGGCGCCATTTAGATTTTCCATTTTAGATATGGAGGGAAAGAAAAAGTGAGAAAGACGGAGTTGGATAGCGAGCACAAAGTGTTGAATTTTCAATTTTTGCCAAATGCATTTCTCGCATTTCCCAAACGAATTGCCAGCGAATTGGCTGCCGGATTATGTTTTCGACTGAGCACTTGAAATGTGTCTTTCGCTCAGTTGATTTTTGAAATTAATTGAAATTGTTTGCCGCTTTGATAACAGCAAAGCCAGGATAAGGCAATGACAATAGCAATGGGAAATGCCAACAACAATAACAACAACAACAGCAGCAACATGAGCAACAGGAAAAAGAAGGCATCATCCTGCTGACGTCAATTAAATGCGTAGTTTCTACAAAGGATACTGCACAAAGTTGCTTTCCAGGCAAATATAAAATGCGAGATTAGGTTTCTTTGATGATTTCTGAGCGCTGTGTTGTTGTGTCTTGGCTTTGACATTGAAAACTTTTTCAAACAGTCAAGAGCGAGAAAGTGACAAAATGAGTATGAAATGAGCACTGGGAGCAACCTTAAAGCAATTAACTCGACTCGAATTTAATAAACAATTGTTAAGTTAAGTGACAACAGTAAACAGATTAAAAATAGAGGTGCTGTTGATTTTCTTGAAACCTATCGCATTTTCATAAGTGAATTTAAATAAAATCTGCATTGCATTCACAGAAGCTGTTGCCATGCTTGAAAACAATGCCAATACATGAATAGACTCGAATGAGTTGAGATTCATCCGCAAATCTTGTCTAGCGGATGGGTCTTAAGAGGATTTGCGTACTCGTGCATTTCCTCATAAAATCCCATTACAACATTGTAAAGCAGACATACGACTGTCTGTCTGTTTGTCTGTCTCTGTGTCTGGCAATGTGTTTGCCTGCATCTCGTGCCATATCACACTCATTGGAAATGCGAACATCATCAGCATTTCAATTGAAATAAATGCAACAACTTTTTGCGTAGACATGAAAAGAAAACTGAGTGCACACTTAAATCCCACAGCACTTTATACTGAACACTCTGGCATTAGTCTTTAGTTGATGTTGTTATTTTTATTGTTGTTGTTGTAGATCGGTCATCAAGGCAATGCCATAAGTTGCCACTTGTTCCATATTATTCCACCTTTTAGAAATCTTCAGTGTAGTTCCTATGTGAAACAGTGCGTATGCATAATATGTTGACTAAATCAGCATTAAAACACGTGAGAGCAAAAAATCAATAGAAAATAAAAAATAAGTGAAATACAAAATAAAACAATTGCAGCACTTCCGTTTTGTTGAATGCACTGCAAACATTTAACAACAACAAATGTGGAAATGAAACTACACAACAAACAAACAATTCATTGCCATTGTCATTGGGTGCTTTTAAACAGTTTTGAATGCACTGCATTTTTATTTATTTTTATTTTTTATTTTTTTTCATTTAGGTTGTGAATTGCATTCGCCTTCAATCAAAACTTTGAACCCTTGACTGAGTGGCCGACTGACTGCCATTTTCATTTTGATTGATATGCATATATATGTGCCACATCTCGTATATATTATATATATGTATATCTGTATAAATTGTATATATACGATTTGCATAAAGTGCGAAATCGTCTCAAGTTCAAAACGTGGTCGCTGTCGTTGAACGATGCAATTAAAGCAGACATTGCTGCTCATTCGGACTGCCAAATTCAATATCGAAATCAGGCTCAGACATTGAATGAATTTCATTTAAAATTTCAGGCAGCTTTGCTTAACAAATTCAAAAGCAGAGTGAAAGGGAGAGTGAAAATGTCATAGAGCGGGCATCGGAAGTACCGCGAGCACATATCTGAAATCGCATTTCTTTTCACATTCCATCAATCACATTTCTCATCGATCTATCTCACATACTATTTATTGAATTAACTGGAATACATTTCTACTGTCATAGCCAGTCTATCAATAGATTTGCTATTGTTATTCTTACCATTGGCATTGTTATGCAGCACTGCCACTGCAACTTTTATTATTACTATTTCCATTGCTATTCTTCTCGTTCCAACTAGTATTTGTATCTATATCTGTGTTGGAGATGCCTGTCTCGACTGTCTATTCTAGTTTGTGGAATGTGGCACATTTCAACTACCTGCACGGCATTTGACTGCGCGGACTTTCAATGGCATTTTCTATATGCGACTTTTTCCAGTTGACTTTCGCTTGTTGAACTCTTCGGCGTTCCATGTTGAAACACTCTTTGTTCTAGGCCCAAGCGGAAATTGTTTTAGCTGCACATAAATTCTATTAACAGCAAAACTTTTGCACCCCCAACAATTTTGGGCCAAAATTCGCACAAAACTTGTGGTGCGCGTGGCGAATATGAAAGAGTTTTCGCCTTCCGTATCCTTTCCCTTTCGTTCTATACGCCGTTGAATAAAGGTATCCTTAATAAAATATAACTTCATGTTGCGTTTAGTCGCTAATGAGCAAAAAAAATATCCGAAGAAGTTAAAGTATTCGTGGGAATATTTTTTTTTTTTAAAGCCTGCAAATTTATTCAACAATTTAATTAGTTATATGTTAACAAACAAAATTTAATTCCGATAAAAAATTACATTTTAAATTTACAAAATATATTGCTAGTGAGACAAGTGAAAAAACTTACTTTATTTTCATTTAAAAATTTGATATTTAAAAGATGTTATTTAAAAATTCTATAGCCCCAAAAATTTTTAATTATTATATTTACATTGATAAAAAATTTTTAATTTAATTTTTAAAATTATTAATTCTATATAGATTTTATTCATTCAAAATATACAACTTAATACGTTTAATTTTTTTGTAAATTAATTCCGATTAAATAATTCATACTTAAAAATAGAATTATTTTTTTATAGTTTGGAAATTTTAATTATTTTGTAATAAAACTGGACTATTAAAAAACAACCAAGTTCCTTTAAGCTTAAATAATATTATTCTTTGAATAATATTACACTTGCATAGCATTCCTTAGTATTTGTTAAAAATTATTTAATTGACAATTATTGCATTATACATTTTATCTAATCACGCTCTGTGATTTAATTTATTAAATTAATCAGTTGTACTCATTATATATGCCATGAGTTGAATTAGAAATTTCCAATAAATAATCTCAGCATGGATAAGTTCCCCGATCTATTTAATAAACTTTTCCAAGCATTCTCAATAAATTACGAGAGATGTAAATATTTATTCTAAAGTCAACCTTTCACTTTCCTCACAGTCCGTGAGACACTTTCTACATAATAAATGAATCGATTCGACTTTCTCATATAATTTAAGCAATTTGTCTCTTGAGAGTTCTCTTTGATTGCCTCTCGCTACTCTTTCATTCTACTATATGCAGTATATATATGTGATAGTATATTTGTGTGTTTCACATTATGCAATTTGATTTATTTTGAGCGTGTCTGAAAGTACATACATACACATTTCAATGACGTGACGATTTTGCCTTTTTTTTATTTTTTTATTGTTTTTGCTGGGCCGGCATACATGTATATACATATGTATGTAGGTAGTGCCGAAACCTAGATCAAAACTAAACACTATACGTAGGCCATGTGACGAAACCAACAGAAATATTCGACAAATGCATGGAGTCTATTTATAGCTGACACGAGTGTGTTATTTGAGGGATAGATAGAGATAGAAAGAACGGAAGGCAATCCCAATCTGCAGTTAGTGATATGTGAAATGTGTATAACTACATGTCAAGGGCAGCAAGGACATGGCTCACGCAATGTCCTCGCATTGATAGTGCTGCACGGAAATTAGTTTGTTCCAATTACTTCTCGATGAGGACATTTCCTTTTCATTGCCCATATACCAATCAACACCTCAACGATAACCCTCTGAACTGAGCTCACCTTATCCTAGAACATGTATAGAGGTCATAAAGTCCTGGCGTTGTCCTTTGCTTTGGCTAATTGAATTGTCGGAATTGACTATCGAGCCCAATTTGAGGGGTTCAATTTACAGTTCTTCTTCCTCGGCTAGAATGTCAATCGCTGACTCAGCTCAATCTTACCCCACCTGTCAATCAACTTTGCCAATTTCACAATTCCAAAAAGAGCAATAACAAATATAATAAATATTGACAAATTGTGTGTAATGAATACTTTTAATTAAGAAATCCATCGAATGGTTTCTTACTTCATTCTGACGGATTCTTACAACCAGGCATATACATAAATTGCAGGTATTGTTTGTGCGTCAAGGCATTGATATGATTTTGGCCTATATTTAGCACGCTTGACACTTATGCAACTCGTCTGTAACACTGACTTAATGCAGTAATTTTCCATACGGGAATTTCCAAGAGCCAACTTCAGCACAATGGGCCCAATTTGTCTGACTTGGCCTGACTGGACGCCCACAACACAAGACCTGAGACAATGGTCTCTGTTACTCTCCCGATGAGCCAAATTTGGCTGGGCTTAGTGCTCTGCTTGCCACAGCCTCTGCTCTCATCTTGTGTCGTCTCTGCTGTGGCTTTGACTCTGGTTGGGCAACATCACAACCAACACCAACACCAACACCAACATCAAGAGTAAGAGTAAGAGACCAAGAGCATGACATCAGCTGTTAAAGTCTCAGTCCAAATGTTGTTTTGGTGAAACAAGCTGAGCCGGCAAAGCTTCTCAGCCGGTTGTGGGTGGCTGGCAAAACGTCTATATGCATATATAAAAGACAGCAAACATTTTTCATATAAATCGCTAGATACGCTACAAGAAAAATGTTTATCCAATTTCTGCAGTAATTATAGCACAATATTTAACCACTAACAAATAATTGAAAAATGTTTATTTGTAACTTTCGCAATCACTTGTTCTTTTTATACAAATCAATTTCATAAATTCTATGATTAATATACAATATATAGAGCATTTATAATTCGATTAGACTTCATACAGAGTTCATTGTCACATATTCCATTTGTGTTGTTCGTTGCTTCGTTGATTCTGATTTTTATTCGCAGTATGCCGCCAGTTTGGCTAATAACCGAAATAAAAACTAAGTCAAAACTTGCCACGAGCCGAACAATAAACTGCTAAAAGGAATGGCAAGATTTCCGAATCGATATCAAGAAAAACTTACTTAGTTTGGTGGAAAAGACAGAAGCAAACACAGTACTATAAATGGTAGAAATAAGATAAAAAGTCTCTCCCTTTATGATGTCGTAAATAATGAGCCGTAAATGATATTTCTGAGAACTTTTTTCCATTACAAATGTAGCGAATCATTAAGCGATTTGATGTTTGTGGTGGCACAGCTGACAATTGCACTTATTAATGAATATTTAAAAACAAATTAAATATAAATTAAAATAAATTGGAAAAAATAAATACCAATGTATCAAGTATGTTTGATTGGTTGACGGATTGGCACTTGACACTCATCTGACGTTACTTGCAGGCGGTCAACACGTCAAATGATAATCAAATAATACCGTAAGCCGCCGCTTCAGAATGACATACATCAATTAACGCCGAGGCTCAGCTTGTTGTCGACGCTTCGGTTGCGGCGTCATCTTCCCCATCATCATTATCATCAAACTGGATGTAATCATTATTCTCTCTCTCTCTCTGTTTTCTCTCTTCGCTCACATATGCCTAGTCATGCGGGCTGTTTTTGGCATTCACCCATCCATTCACGTGGTTTATTTATCGCCCACTTTAAATCTGCACTGCAGCACTGCGCCACACTGCGTATACGCGATAAATTGGGCATGCTAAAAGTAGTGTCACTGTCAGATAACAGAATTTAGGGGCCATCCCTGCGTCTCTCTGCCCTGTTGCAAGTACTGGCGCTGCATGATGATTGTCTGCACGTGGTAAAACTAACTAACTAAAAATAAAAAAAAAATATACGAAATCAGTTGCAACTACTGCGGCATGTGGTATGCAGCTGACCTACAGAGCTAGTTTTGTTGTGCTTTTGTGGCATATAAATTACGTATACGCTATTGTAATACTGCGAATTGCAGTGCACGCTCTGAATTTATGAGACTATCTGCTCTCACGTGGATATTTCGCTATTCATTTGCAATTTTCGCACCTGTTTTGCTGCATTTATTCATCTTGAATGACTGAAGGAGTCTACACTCTTTGAATGACTTGTTTGTTATTTTAACAACAAGATATTGTATGAATTGAAGAAAATGAAATTTGTAAGTGAAAAACAAAGTAATATTTCTCTGAAAGTATTTGCTTTTAAATATATGCAATCATTAGCCTATCGAAGTAAATAAACTCAAGTTTTAACAGAAAATAGCAAGCAATATAAATATACAAAATATATTGAAAATATAAAATTTCATTAGTATAATTTTAGTTTTTTCTTTACTTTTATTTACCAATTGCAAACATTTTTCACAAGATCATTGAGATCAGCTGATCGCTGATGATGAATAAGTATAATTGTTTGACAAAGTGATTGAATGACTCGTTTAACACTCATCGGATGAGTTTTGAGTACTTATTTTCGATTTCAAAAAAAAGAGCGGCAATTGAATCATTTGAAAGCAGATTATGTTCTTCTTTTTAACACATTGTTTCGTTTTATATATTTTTTTTTAATTTTTTCGTGCTCGTAATATGCTTTGTTTCATTCGCACACAAATTTGTATGGTATTTTGTTTTGTTGCGGAATACTCTACAAAACATTAACATATAGAAGAGGGTATTTTAATACGGACATAGAGTTATATATTATTTGAAAAACAGTTTAAATTAACACATATTAGAATTATTTAGGCGCATAGAATTTTCAAATATTTCAAAATATTTTTTCTTTTTACAGAGTGTTTCTCTGCTAGACATATACTTAATTTTAGACACGTCATACTTGTTTTGTTAATGGTCTGGCTGTGCACCTCCAATGACATAAGCCACCACCACCGCCACCGCCATTGGCACTGCCACTGAAACGGGGGCTACTGACATTTCTCTGTCCGGAATGATACTGTCCAGAATTGTATTTCATTCTGGCCTGACTGTCTGCTTAATTAGATTTGATTTAGGTTGGGGGAAAGTTCAGCTGTTTTTTTTCTCTCAATTTAATTTGTTGCTGTTTTGGCAACGACACTTTGCGGCCGGCAGCCTTTATGGCTCTGAGGCGTGGCACTCAATGGAAAATTAAGCAAAACAAAGGCAAGCCAAGTTAGTCCGCAATTAACTGAAACTAAACTTGAAGCCGGCTTGAATCGAATGTTACCAGACAGCTGGGCACTTGCGCAGGGCTACAGCATCATCTCGCCCTCATCCTCTCATATTCATCAGTAATTAATCGAGCAGTCAACTGAACTTAAATTAAGAACTGTGTTTGTTCTTGTATTTTTGCCAAGTTGTTAAAGTTTCAGTTCTATCCGATATTTAGATAGTTCTGGGATTGTTCAGATCCATGGCTAGTTGGTCGTCAGTTTGTCTGGTAAGTCCATTAAAGTGAATCTCAGGCTTGGTCTGTTTTTTTTTTTAATGGTTTCTGGTTTTATTTATTTTTAGATGCCGCCGCAGCCATCACAATCCAATGAATCTAATTATATTTATTGTATATATTTTATTTTGTTATGCCATCTCTTTCTTCCACTCTCTGTGGATTTCATAAATATTTATGCGTTCGTTCGATTTATTTTATGCACACATGTGTTCGATATTGCGAGGGTTGCAACGAGAGTTGTATCATAGTGTCGCACTGGAAATTGCCAAGAAATACTCTACAAATACTTTTATGAACTTTAGAGTCAGTATAGTAATGGATTTTATATGGCAATGCAAAATGCCATTTTAGTTTATATATTTTGACTTGCATTCGTCTCTTTAGCCACTTACTAAAAAAGTCAACTTTAAACAGGTTTTAAGTCGAACCAGCTTGATGATCAAACAAATCAATTTTAAAGGTCATAATTTCGTAACCAATACAAAAATTTTTAACTCAACAAAATGACCAAAAAATAAAGCAGCCCAATGAGGTGTTAAAAAAAAAGCTTGAAAATATATATATTAAATAATTTCATATTAAAATAGAACTTGTGTGTATTTTTAGTCAAGAAACACACTTGCTTCCACATTTAATTAATATGATTATAAATGTAACAAAAACCTTTATTAGTTGTCAAGTGTGATTCAGCCCTGAATCTGCCCAGATTATAGCTTTTATTTGGATATCAGTAGTTCAACCTGTTCACAATATATCGCACATTTAACACTCGTAAACATGTTTCTGTTTCTTATACGATTTCTGCTTATTTGCGGTTTTTGGCTTCGATATTCACAACAAATTCTACAAATCAACACACGATCGATCGTTTATCGACGTAGTTCGTAGATTCGCAGTATTTTTAATTTTTTTTTTTTTTTTTTTTTTAATTTTACCATGTTAAATGATTCAACGCGGTACATAAGAGACGCAGACATAGTTAATTTATGCTAAAACATTTTAGTTTATTTAATTACGAAAGGCAGCAAAGAAAAAAATCAAAGGTATCATACTAGACAGAGAAATAACTCGACTGGGTTATACCCTAGGCTTGGAAAATTTTTAAATGTGATTTGAAAATGAGATCATGGTCTCTCTTAAATATGGTCGGAGTAGAGGGTATTTAAAATTCATACCTAGAGCAACGCTTGACCATCGATATGAGAATGTAAATTTTAATTAAATTGTTTAATAGCAAAATGCTGTGGCTCGTTGGATGCTATAAGTAAAGACTTTCGGCCAAAAGCCACAAGCCACATAATTAGCACACAGCATGTGTCATAAATAAATCCATAGCCAAATAAACAAACACACATACAGAGATAAAGGCAAATACTTATGACAGAAAATAAAACTGTATTCACCAAACACACAAAGTCCACAGCCCAAAGAAGAGTAGTATATGCGAATCGGTTCAGAAAGTCCATTTAATGAGACCCGCTCCGGCCCCGGCCCCGCCCATTGATTGCGTTATTTCATCTCATCTCATCCCAACTCATCTCGATTCGGTTCGGCTCCTATGTGAAATGAAATCATTTGGCATTTATTATTGAATGCCTCTTGCCCGCCACCCTCTACCCCCAAGTTGCCCACATATTCCAAGTCCATGTCATGGCGATGTTTCCCAAATGGTTTGCTCTGCACGCACAGCGTCTCATTTGGCATGCCAATCAGTTGTCGCGCTTATTGACTCTCTTCTCCACATACACCACTAAGAGAATGGGTGCGACAGAGATAGATAGATAATGAGAAAGTGAGAGAGGGATACATATCATATACAAGCTATCATACAGTGAGCTCCAGTTTAATCCAAACGCAAACCAACATGGCAACAAAGCTAAGCCGCATCTGTTTGGCAAAAAGGGAATGAGCAATGAGTGGTCTGAAGAGCGGCGAGGCAAGCGGAAGTTCGCGGACGTGGCAAGCTGCAAGCGGAAGTGTTATTGTGCATCACTTGGCATTCTGCACAACAATTCGCGTGCCGTTGTTCGCAGCTCTCAACTCGCAGCTCGCATCTCTCAGCTCACGAGTCTATTGTTCCGTTTGTTATTGATGACAGCAGAGACAGAGACATGAACATTTTTTTTGGCATGGAAATGCATGAAGTACTCGGCACATCTTTTGCATTTGTAATCCGAACTTTCACAAGCCTCCAAACGAAATGCTGCAACTGAGATAAGTGCGGAAGTGGCGCAGCTGCAGCGGCATGACACGTCACAAATTGACTAAAGAAATGCATAGGAAATTCGCAGAGGGCGAAAATTCAATAACTATAATCAAATACACACAATAGGTGACAATAATTGAAATTAATTTAAAAAAAATATATATGTAATTTTTGTTTGTTAACTTTATATTTTATTAATTTTATTTATATTATTTATTTAATCATTTAATCATTAAATTTACTATTAAAACGCAATAGAATACGATGATGAAAATGGAAAAGTATAGAATCAACTTTCAAATGGGTCTGAATCATACTAAATTATTTAAAAATTATTGTTACCTTTTAATCCAATTTTAATTCCCTTTTTTGTTTTTTCCACGTTTTTATTTTATTAATTTATTCATAAATTCAACAATTACAATTAAAATCATAAAGGAATGTAATTCAGTAAATATTAAAATAATTATGTTATTGTTAAATGGTTGATTTATTTTATTTAAAAAAATATTCATTTAACTTTTTCGTATGTATTGTATTTAATTATGTAACTGCACTATAACCTACAATTGTCTGGTCGTAAGGTCCCATAAGGCAGCTTATAACACTTGATGTTTCTGTCATTGACGCACTTAATATACGTTTATTAAGAATATTATACAACAATTAAAATGCATTAATTCCGTTTTGGCTCACTGATTAAATCATGGAAAATTGTTATGCATCAGTTTACCGCACTGCAATCAAATTAATAATTGCACCATTATTTCCATGGACACAAAAATTATTTTAAATGACAAATGAACTATTCTGAAAATTATTCATACGAAAATATAAAAATACGCAGACATATAAAGAGATATTTATGTGATCACGAGTATATGGTATAATGATTTTATATGCAGACTGCCCTTTACCCACATTTCAGTTGTTGGCACGCTTAACGAGAATTTTTTTATTTTTTTTTTTGAATATATGAGAGACAAAGAGGCATCCGTCTGACCAAATAAAGCCAACTCATAAAACCAAACAAAAATAAAGAAAAATAAAAAATAAATAAATATGCAAAAAAAAAACATCGCAGTCACTACAGATAATTAAGTAACTCTCTCGGCCAGAGTCTGGAGTGATTAAAGAGACGGCCTGTCGCCGGCCAAGAGAGCCGGACCTAAAAACTGCTAAGACGTTAACAAAATGGAAATGTCTGTTGCCATTTGCTATTTGCCAGTTGCTGGTTGTTGGCATCTGTAAGTTTGTTAGTGGGCAAGTTATGTGACTGTTTCATCTGCCATGAGCATTCACAGACCAGGTACAAAGTTCAAGTAGAAACGTCGCCAGTGTTTTGCCTGATGACTTCACGTTCCCGCACACGCTTCAACTGGAGATGGGAGGTGCGAGATGGGAAAAGGGGGAATGGGAAATGGGGAATGGGAAACGGGAAACGTGGACCCCAACGTCACATTTTGAAGCACTTGAAACGAGTGTCGAGTGTTTTCTTGAATGGGACTAGCAAATTGCATTTCCAGGTGCACTGAACTTTGCATACAGCCAAAGAGTACTACGAATACAACAAGTAATTTTATAGAAATCTATTCATAGACACCGGATGTTGGGCGAAAAGAACGTAATTCAAACCATTCGCAATTTTCTTCAATTTGTTTAAACTTAAAAGTTTATGTTCTGTGCGCAAAATTAAATGCTATTTTCAATGCTGGCCAAAAAAGCGATATAAAAAAAAAAATAAGAACTTCAACACAATGGCAAAAAATAATAAAAAAAAAATACATCCTTCAAGTCGATCAACTCTTTCGTCCCGGCCAGGTCAACATGAACCTGCAAGTCTGAGCCTGATTGACCCTTCCTTAGAGTGCATTGTCGCCGGATACGGCAGAAGGACTTCCTTCTGTTTATTTGCTTTGCACTTTCCTGTTCACAACCCCCCTTTTCGAACTTTCCTGAAAGTAAACAGTAACATAGATGGAAACGTTGCTGAGCAATTTACAAGCATTTTAAATTTATTTACCAGCCACACATATATTTACTGCAAACCCATATTTCAGAGTTGATTTTGAAACGATTTGTCATTTTAATGGCACGATTGCTATCATTTGACTTGAGCTGAAACTGAAACTAATTTGGCACAGTCCAAAAACAACACCCACAATTTTTTTTGTTTACTGACATTAATCTCTCTGATGCCACGATGACTGCTTAACGATAAGTCAATTCAATAAGCCATGAACAATAATCGGAACAATAATCACTTTGAATCGAATCATTTTAAATGTGAACTACTTATTTTAATAACCATTGAACTGCACAGCATGACTAGCTAATAATTCATAAATTGTTTAAAAAAATTCGCAAACAAGTTGGCGGTTTTCTGTGGTCTATTATGTTGTCCATTTGCACTTTGAACCACAGACTGGCAAAAAAAAAACCAGCACAGTGTGATCAACATTATTATAAAATATAATTTTTTTAAATATCATTTTTTTTATATATCAGCATTGATCATAAATGTATATATTTATTTAAAAAAAATAAGTGGTAAATAATACATAAATAAATAATAAAAATTTTCCTAGTTTATCCCGTACCACTGTGCTATTTTTTAAGAGCTCTCTGTTCATTTGAACTGCTCACAAAGACTTCTGTTTTTTACTATTTCACAAATAGCAAAAAAAGGTAAAAGAAAAAAATAAAGTAAACAAGAGTCAATCGGAAATAACCCGAAAAAACGGAAAAAATTGTATTATTTGTATTATGCGCAACATAAATAAAACTCATCGCCAAAACAACAGGCTCAATACAATTTAAGAGCATGGAAAAATTCCCAAAAAACCGAAAAAAAAAAAACTATGTTAGACGTATACAGAAACTGAAATTGTAAAGGCTTAGTTTCTTGGTATATGATTGGAATACATAATTGTTAGTTAATTATGTTTAAGTTCACGCATCGTGGCGCCAAATAAGTAACAATTATTTTAAATGTCGATCATTAATCAGCTTAATTTTTTTAAGTGATTTGATTTTGTTTGAGTGCGGAAAAGTTTGCTTTAGTGGAAAATATTTGACAGCAGCAGGAAATGTCTTTCAGCGCATATGATTTCTCGATTGAAAATGTGGTGTGGTGTGGTGTGGTGTGGTGTGGTGTGGTGTGGGGTGGGGTTCGGGGGAACTGCCCAAACTGTCAGAATTATTTTTCATTTGGAACACCCGCTGCTGCTGGCAACCAAAAACAAAAGAAGAAGAAATATATACCCGGGCAGAATGAGATAGCAGAACTAATTTAGAGTGAGTGAGAGAGAGAGGGAGACAAATTATTTGAGAGGCACGTGTCGTGCTCTTGACCACAAAATGTTGCATGTTTTCCAGCTGCCGTAAATTCAATTGCAGCCGCATGACAATGCAATAAAAAATACCTCAACCTGCACTTCACTTCACTTCACATCATGGTATATTTGGGGGCATACTGCAACCACACGCAAATGGTAAATCCCACATATAGACGAGCCGATCCCAAACAGTGCAGAGCAAACAACAAACAGCTGCAAAGTTGTCCTGGGTCGACCTTGACTTTGCCGCTCAGCGAATGTCCGACTTGGCTCTGACTCTATTATACATATATCTGCCGACTTGTTGGCCCATTGCCTCATTTTTTTTTTGTTTTCAGAAATGTTGTTGTTGTTGCTGATATTTCCCTTGGTTGGTTTCAGTTTCTGTTTCATGGGCCTGGCACGAATAGTTGAGAAGAAGTGAGAAGTGAGAAATGGTTAAACCGCAGTAGCAGTTGCATATCGATTGCCATGACGCCATTTGAATTTCAATCGTGCCACGAGCCATGCTACAAACAGGTGAAGTACATACATCTCAACTCACAAATATATCGACAAACCCATTCTTCATATCTGGCTACATTCACATTTTTGTTTTAAACAATATCCTTTGCAAGACTTACCCTGAACTCGGCAGGTACGTTGTTACATAATCGATGTCGTTTTTCATTTGCCACAGGCAACCCAACCCAACCAGCCCACCAACCACCCAACCACCCACATTCACTTTGCTTTGATGTGGAGCCACTGACACCACCGCACTGCCGAGAGAGACAGGCAAAATAATCAAGAATTTGATTTTTGCTCTATTTTCCATGCCACAGAGATGTCCTTTTTGCACAGCCTGCCGAGAGTTGCAATAAACAGTGACTGCAAATTGAAAATTATATTTGATATTTTAGATTGGCTGCAGAAGGAAATTACTTTAGATTTGATAATCTTCATGTAAGGTATACGAGATATCAAAATTACTTATTAAATTAAAGTCATTGAATTTTAAACATATTTACATACTTAAGAGTCAACACAGACGCTTGTAATATTATTAGAAAAATAAAAACAATTATTTTAATTATACATTTGTTCTGAGTGAGTAACTGCAATTAAGTTCATGACATGCCCAAGTAAATCCCCTAGCATAATCGTTAAATAAAGAATATTTTTCTACACAATCTTAAAGTAATATATATATATATATATATATTTTATATTTTTATTCTTAGTCACAAGCAGCTGAGGTAAAAAAAAATTACAACTTTATCAATATGGCAGATACGATCAGTTCAGATAAATTAATTTGCAGCAGATTAAGTTCGATTTTCATAAAGTAATTTTTCTTCTTACGATATGTTTAAGTTAAAGAAATCAAAGTGAATCACGATTACTGTAGTTTTGTTTCGGGTATTTTTCTGTGTTCGCCTTAGTGATATATTTTTATGTTGCAGTGTTGGTAAGTAACTGGGGAAATCACAGTGAACAACAGTGAACAGTTATGTGTTTATACTGCCCTCTCATACTGGCTATAGGACGATGCCGCCTCAGGACTCTGGAAAAATAAATGCTGTGAAGCATGAATGGCAATAGCAAAGGCACAAGTAAAAGACTGCCACTTCATTGAGAGTGCATGTGAGAAAGACAGAGAAAAAGGGTGAGAGAGAGAGAGAGAGAGAGAGGGCATGGCATGTGTGACATGTTGGGTGGTTGGGCGGCTCAGTGGCTTCTGCGGCTGGGTGGTTAACCCCTAAGTGTTGTCGTGCCACTGCTGCACCCGGTACACTTCATTGCCACTTTGTTGGCTGCCGCTTGGCGTGAACTGCAAAACTCTCTAATTTCCAACAGCTGACGTGCTCAGAGTGAAACAGGCAGAAGATGTCAGCCAGAGAGAGACAGCAAGAGAGAGAGTTAGAAAGAGGCAGATGTAGTGAGTGCAGTCAGTGTAAGAACGAACAAACTAAAACTACAGCAGCAGCAACAAAATGTTGCCGGGGAATATGAATTCGGCATGTTCAGTTTCATGCCCCTTGTGCCACATGCTGCAACCACAGCTGTTTACAGTGAATGCATCTTTAAGCACACTTCCAGCTTACTTTTGCCTCGTACAACTTTAATTAGACTTTGCCCACCATAGGGAGTTATCCTAGTACAAGGCACAATTTATTTATGCCACAGAGGTCAGCAATGAAAATTAAGCTAAAATTGGGAGTCAAAGGTTAGCTAGAATTATATTTTTAAATTTTTAAAATTTCGGGGTTTTTTTTTTTTGAAGTTTTAATAAAGTTGATGTCATCCGAGAGATGAGATATTTAAAATATATTATATTTTTAGTGGCTATTCAACATTTTTCAGATTATGAAATTAATTATTTTTTAATATTACAAAAAGCTTCAATAAAGAAAAAATTTATATCTTATTAATAAAATACAAAATTTAAGAAAATAATTATAATATATTATATTTATTGGTGAATTCTTTTAAATATGTATTTTGCTTAAATTCTGCTTTGATATTTGTTGCAAGGATTAAGAAATTCCATTTAATACCAATCATATCAATGACACACTTTGAATAACATTTAGTTAACTTAGGTCTTATTTAAAACACTTTCAAATTAGTTGTGCAAGACACAGAGAGATTTGAGAATTGCAGTCATATATATTTAATGCCATTTAATTTTGTCAAAATATCCAACAGATTGAAGCCAAAGCAGCTAAGCCCAATTTAAGCAGTTTACATACATTACGTATACGCCACATGTGCCACACGTTTGTTCAATGTAGTTTGTGAAATCAGCTCAAAATCACACACACACATATAGCTGTATTATAAATGCGTACTGTATTAAATAGAATGTTATGCTTTCAGGAATAGTTTCATTTTTTCCATGGTTTTTTTTTTTGGATTTCCATGATTCGTAGTCGTCGCAGTGGCGCCCAAGTGAAATAAAATGAAATAAAACTAAGAACAAAACAGTCAAAAGTGTGAAACAAAAGAAAGCTAAAAGAGAAAAATAGTAAGGAAAAAAAGTCTGTCGAAAAACTTATTTGTTACTTTGTATAAAGAAATGTTATTCTATACAAGTATTTTCTTAACGGTTATAATATGGTCTCCTATGGCGCCTGATGCTGACACGCCATGAAGCCAAACTCAGTAGTATTTGTTGTTGTTGTCGTTGTTTTTATGTTGCTTATATATGAATATATATATATATATATAGTTGTTGGTAACACTGGGCACTGAGCACTGAGCTGTGTAAATATTTGCTTAGCTGTGTGTGAGTGATGCCTGTTAAAGTTTCTCAACAAAATAAGTTCAACTCTGCCCGCTTTTGTGCAAACAACCAAATCAAACAGCAGTTTGAGAGTCAAGCGTTATGTTATTTCCCTCAAAGACTCAGCATCAGGTTGTTCAATGTACGACATCCAAAATAAAAAATTTATATGTATAAAAAAAAACAAAAATCATTACTTGGCCGGTGGCCAGAGTAGCGAAAAGCGCATTTGACTGTAGGCAATAATCCTCAATCTCTCTCAACGAGAAATTCAACTGCAAGCTGGCGGCAAAATTTTTTGCCACAAATTCAATATTGGCAAATACCTGCAGACGTTTTTCAAAATGTGTTTTTTTTTTTATTATTATTATTATTTTCAAATGTTTACTCAGTCATAAACCTCCTCGGTTTCTTCTACTTGCTTTTGCCTCTTTTTTTTTGATGTTGATGTTTTTGTTTTTATTTTTGGTGAAACTCTTGTTAATAAATATTTAAACGGCAATACAACTTGACGTATTGCAAAATGTATATAGATGCGGAAATAAATAATTCGTGTATGCCGCATTTAGCAACAGAAGCACTGCCTTCCTCTCTACAGTGGTGCCAATATATTCGCAAATTGTAAAAGTGCATTGAGTATCTCTTCTCTTTTTTCTCTCTACCTGCCACTATATTGTCTATGTTGCCAACAATTTATTTTGGCAACGGCAACAACAAATTGCCAGATGGCAACCAATGTTAAGGTTGACAACCGTAGTGTCAGTCGATATTACAAAATAAATAAGTTGAGCAAAAATACCGACGATTATTCACCAAATAAGTAGATAACTTATTAAATATTGTAATTAATAAATTTATATATAAATTCTAACTAATAAGCAATTCATCACGCATCATATTAGCTTAGCTATAACTCATCATATCTCAAGAGAGCGATCAGTAAACAATTTGTTTATTTACATACATATACGTATGTATGTATTTTGAGTCATGGCCTTATGTCACATTATGTCATAATATTTCAAAGTCAGAAAGTGAAGCATTGTAATCCTTCATAGTAAATAGTAGTTATTTTTATTTTTAGATATATATTTGGGACTCTAAAAACAAAAACAAGATGATATAACTAAATGTAAATTAAAAAGCATAAATTAAAAATAACTAGAAGTCTATATTTATAGAAATCTAGATAAATCGTATTTATTTTTATTATTTTAAATAAATCTTTTGAAAATAGTTTTTTTGTTTCGTAATTGTTTTCTATTTAAATGCTGTCTAATTGTAGCTGCCAATTAACAGAGACTAAAAACAGACCCAAAATCTAAATATATCTAATGATATTCTTACAAAGTTCTGGAAAGGGTGTTGTAAATTCAATGGGATGATGTTTATCCCCAGCATATTCCAGGGAATCCGATGAACATAAATTCAAGTAGAGTATGAGCAGCCAGTTTGATTCTGAGAATTTCTCTGCAATTGTTTGCTGCTGATTCTGTTGAATTTGTTGTTGGGCCGACAGGAATTGATAAATTCCAAGTTTGAGTACATATACGGGGAAATGACGTTTATACTTGAGCACGAACTGGCGGCAGTTGTCAGCGAAATATTCTACGAAAATGGCGTTGAAAATATTTGCCTGTCGTACTATGCAATAATAAATAATATTTTTGGCAGTGGCATAAGTGCATACAGACAGCTTCTAGTTGATGTTCTGGTTATGGGTCTGGTTCTGGTTCTGGTTCTAGTTTTACTTAATATATTCATCAGTTGTCTGCATATGCATAAATTTTATGGCACTTAGTTGCACTTGCCACTAAAAATAAATCAAGTGCAGATGGGTATCAATCGTTAAATTTGAGAGAAAGATCTTTAAGATTTAATTGAAATGTGTCAAAATGAATTTGCAGATTTCTTAACGTTCCACTCAATTTGACATTGGCAGACATGTCGGCCCGATAAGCATGATTTCATCTCTTCGAGGAAACTTACATACACAGTCTCACAGCCCTTACACTACGTTCTTTAATAAACAAAGTGAGCCTGAGATTCCACTTTTTTGCTTGCACTGTGATAATATTTGAAACGTGTCATGGAATATTCCCAGCAACTGAAGCAGCGAGAATACGACATCCAGCCAAGGCATCCATCCATCCAATCCACACTCTAGATATTCCTTGCTCTCTCTCTCTCTCTCTCTCTCTCTCTCTCTCTATGTTTCAGAGTCGGCACAAGTTCAAATATTGTCAGGCAAGTCGACTACTATATGGCATATGGTTATGGTTAGGTCGCCCTCTGCATAGAGACACTCAACTGATGATATGTACTATGTTTTTATTTCAGCTATGACGCCATAAGTGTAAACAACAGACAAACTGAGAGTCAACTTAGAACTTGTGATAAGACCCAGTCACCCAGTAAGACAGGGGCAGGGGCTGGAACAGGGGCAGGCAGAAAGTCAGTTGACATATTTATGAGGGCAGTTGTACTGCAAATCCGTGGAAAGATATCATTTTAAGCTGCGTGAGAATGGCACAGTTATCTATCTCTCTGGCGAAAAGATGCTGCCAAAAATAATGCGAAAATTCCCAAAGGCTACGTGTGCTTTAAAAATCTTAGAAAATGCGAAAATCCTATATTAATAACTAGGTATTATGCAAGAGAGAATGCACGACTAGCAAATACTCTAAAAATAATTTTAATAATAATAATAATAATAATAATAATAATAATAATAATAATAATAATAATAATAATAATAATAATAATAATAATAATAATAATAATAATAATAATAATAATAATAATAATAATAATAATAATAATAATAATAATAATAATAATAATAATAATAATAATAATAATAATAATAATAATAATAATAATAATAATTATAATTATAACAATAATTATAATTATAATGATAATAAGAAGTCATTTTAGAAAATGAAAAAAAAAGATATAATTACTTTTCAGTTTATTACAATTTCTTGTCAAAAATTAAAAATAATCTTAAAATTTATTTTTAGAAATGTTTTTTATTTACACTTTAATATATTACAATATTTATATTATATTTGAAATAAAACTTCTTTTAGATACTTGATATTGAAGTGCTTCTATTTCCTCATCTCGCTTCATATAGTTAACGGATGCAGCTGGAGAGTAAATTTAATAAAGAGCATAATAAGCAAAGTGAAATAAAAACAAAACATCAGCCGACTTTTGTTTATAGGCAAATATATTAAATCAAGCTGTTGTTAGATTTTGCTACACGATAAGCTCGCCAGCCCCCCTGATAAGCCCTGGTCGTATATATTTACACATTACTATAATAGCATCGGTCTATAAGTACACCTACTCTGTCTATAAGTACGTATAGCCTAAGCACATCTGTTCAATGTTGAGCCAGGAACTTAGTCTACTTTAGTTTGTTACAGCTTGGCAACCGATTCTCTCTCTCTATATACATATGTATGTATGTGCATAGATATATTCATGTACTGTATGTATTTTTGGCACAGCTGTCGTAAATTCTAGATGTTGTTATTGTTGTTGTTGTTGGTGGAGAATGCGGAAAAACAAGGTAATTGTAATATCGTATGTTGTATACATAACATAGATATATCAATCTTGTATGCCGAGTGGGTGTAGATAGCAGGGTAACTGTTAACCACAACATGACAGTGCAACAACCCAGAGAAGAACAAACCTAACCGTATTCAAGGCTTTTCCCGAAACATTCATTCAATCACTGTATCAACTGTATCTCTGTATTTGTATCTGTATCTTTCTGCAAGTCAATGCACTCCTTTTCAAGTTCACATGCAAATTGAAAATATCCAGAATTGGCAGTATTAGATTTATGATAATGATTTCCAACCTGGGGTAGCACTACCGTCTCTGTCTCTGTCTGTGACGTTTGCCTCTTCATTGATTTATGTCATGCTATTTCAATTTCGATTTCGATTTTCGATTCTATGCTGAACGCTTTGACAGCTGCCGCAACTTCCAAGCGATGCCATCCATGGTTGGTTCATTGACACTCTTGGTAACGGTTGTAGGCTTGTGGCCAAACGGCAATAGTACATTTATCAGTTAATCTGCATATTTATAATATAGTAAATTATAAACAGCATTTGACGATGTATATCAGGTGTCAGCCACTGAGTGACATTCGCACAAACATCCTTGCTTTTGCCAGCAGCGTTGACGCACTTTTATCCTCAATTATTTCCTCGTGCCTAATCGACAAATTTGCTCAACTTGACAGCAACTTGTCCACCCACATCCCACATCCCCCAGTTGACTCAGAGCCCAAAGACCCAACAGCCCAAAGAAGCTGTCGCTGGTTGTTATTCCTCACCTGACTGTGACAGTTTGGCGAATATACATGCTTATGTATATCTATCCGTTCATTCATACAATTTTAAGCATTTAAATTCAATTTATTTATTTCGTATAACGTTGAAAATAACAACAAATTTTTAAAAAGCACAAAATCTGTGTCGCTGTGCCAACAAACAAAATTTGTTCTAATGACTTTAGATATACATACATATGTACATATATGTGAATATACTCTACTCTAAGCCCGTACATTCATACATATATTCGGTAAATCAATTGGCTTTTAATTATCTATCTCTCTTTCCCCTCTATCTAAATTATATATATTTTTTGTTTGTTTTTTTTTTTTTTTTTTTTTGTTCTTAATTATTCAACTATACAAATTAGGCTTGCTTTTGCTTATTTGACATTACGGAAGCAAGTTGACTTCTAAGGCAATTCTTAGTGGGCTCTCGGCAGACAAGAAAATTAATTTGATTTCAGTTAAAACCAGATTGTGAATTAACAGTTTAATATGCCTTATAAATTATCTCAAATAATGTGCTATAACAGTTATATATGCAGAACAAATTGGGAACAAAATATATTATAATTCTTAACATATGAATCATTTTCATTTGCATTTGTAATTTTTTTTTTTTTGTAGAGATATCCAAGTGAACTATTTTTTTTTAATCTTTATAAAATATATTATTTTAATTTTTTTATTGTATACAATTTTATTATTGTATTATTGTATAAAATGTTCACTATATATATGAAATTTCCAAGTCATAAGATTTAAAATTCAGTTGCATTTAAATGGCTTTTGTGGCTCTTGTCTAACAATAATAAAACTGATTTATATTTTAATTAATTTCCAAAATAACTAAATTCAATATCTAAAAGTAATTCAATTTATATTTATACCATATTTCCATTTCTTTATTATAGTCAAAGCCATTCAATTGCGAGTCCCATGTTCAACAAAATGGAGAATAAATCTATATGCATGTATACATTAAAATTCATGCATGAATTCGTTTTGTATATTGTCAAAAATTCAAGTTGATATTCTCGTATTTATTTTAGTTTATTTTTTTTATGAATTTTTGGCACAACAGTTAATTTTTATTTTGTTTTATATACGCGTATATATATTATATATCATTTGAAAGAGAAGCTACTATGTGACGATGTTGGTGTGTGGTATTTTTTACGCATAGTTGAATGCATTGAATCATAAAACAAATAAATATATACTATCTATCGTGTACCCATACCCAACACCGTATGTAGGTTTCTATTTCGGTTTGGGATTCGGTTCCGCTTGCGATTACGTTGACCGTCTTCCGTCTCCCGTTCCCCATCTCCCGTCTCCTACCGTCGTCCGGTTTAACGGACAGCTACGCATCCGCTCAAGCAACAACTGAAGCTATCATATGTATCTGTTGTTGTTGTTGTTGATGTTGATACTGTTAGCGAGAAACGGTCTGTTCTCTCTCTCTCCTTCTCTCTCTGGGGTCATAACGGTCATGTTGATTTGATGATGTGGTTGCCGTGAGTGCCGCAGAGCTGTCATCGGTCACCTCCCGTTCACCACCCCATTGCAGATAGATAGCGATGTGTATGTGGAGGCGCCAAATGCCTGATGGGGTGAGTCAGCTGCAGGTGAAGCCGGTGTAACAGTGATCGGCATACGCCAAGTGATTAGTCACGCCCTCCATCATTATCGCTGCACGCGTATTGCCATAGATGTAAATACAAGCTGGTCACACTGCATTGCCAAACATTTTGCCAAAAACAAAACGCCCATACGACCCGTTGGACCCCCAGCCAAGTATCTACATGAAAATAATTCGAAACTTCTAATAACAAAAAAAAAGAAATAAGTAATAAAAAAAAATACATGCAAACCCGTTGGATAAATTGTTGGTCTGATCGAGTGGTGGCAGTGGTGCTGGTGCGTGGTGGCACTCGTCACCACTCAGCACCACTTGAGAGCGGCACACTGCCCCCCAAATATGCGGCCACCATTTGTGACAATCAAAGTTGTTATACAATATTCATATTTCTTATTTTATTTTATATTTTTCGTTCATTAAGAGACGAACTGTAGCCGCTTTTTTTTTATTATTATACACACTTTTTATGAATCAATTAATATGGTCACGAATATGGAAAAGCATTCGCATCATTCCGAATAAAATGCTGAACTTGTGCGCCCTAAAACCAACACTCTCCTCAAGTGTTTGTTCGTGCTCTAGAGTTCTTGCTTGTATATACAGTATATATTTTATAGTATATATGGTATAAAAATCGAGTAGGAAAGTCGTAAAGAGTTTTTTCTTCTCAAGAGGTTTGATCGATTAGTTGAGTTGTAGAAAATGTGTAGTGGTTGAGACAGCAATTAGAAATTTAATTGCAGACATGGATCAATCGTTAAAAATGTGCCAACATTTTCTCAGCTACTGTATTATAATTAAACCCAACTTTTTACATAAATTAAGTAAGCGTTTTTCTGAAAATCCAAAAGAATTCATCTTTGCAGCTAATCATTTTCCCAAGAAGTACTGTTAAACGATTCGTAATTCTCACAATTAACCTAATTACATGCATTTTGTATATAAGATTATATTAACTAAGACTGCACTAAAGATCTCTCTCAGCATAGTATTCTTTTTGTTTTTGTCTGCGCTCTTTACCCAACTTTCTATATATGTTATAATATTTTCTTTTCTGCTGCGGGCTTAAGTTCTGTTAATTATGAACTCTTGAATCGCACCTCGTTCAAACATATATCCAATTGACTATATACTGCATATCTGTGAATGTAGATCGTGTGGGCAAATAATTCTGAGCAAACAAGTTTGGCTGAAACACGAAAATTGTATTAAAGTTCAGGCAATAAAAACTCAAGTAATAATTAATGTTTTTCAACACACATATTCTTTTATTTAAATAGTTGTTGTTGTTGTTTCTTGTGGAATAGCTTATTCATTCTTTCTTTCATTATAGTTTTTTTTTTATATATTTTATGGTTTTTTTTTTTTCATCTTTTAATTTGTAACATTTAGCAGCAAAGCTAGAAAATACTTGATTAAATTTGTTTTGTCTGTGGTTTTAGCTACCAAATTGTAATTGTACTGTGGTTAAAATTTAGGCATAAATAATTTCAGTTGCTGTTGTTGTTGTTGTTTTCTTTCTCTGTTGTTTTGGTATCTTTTCAGTTGCTTTCATTACATTACATTCCGTTTCGGTTTCATTCACTTTATAAGCTAATTTGTCACATCGAATTTGTGTTTTGGGTAATTGGGTTTTTTGGTTTACATTAATCGTTTATAGCATTTGACAGTTGGATTAATTAGAAAATATTGTATATTTATATATATATGTAAATATATGCATCTGGATGTGTCTGTGTAGGTGAGAGCATAATATACAATATAAACTATTTATACATGTTTTGTTGGGTTTTCTTGTAATTTATAATTTGCCTGGGAAATGTTTCAAATGTTTCTACACACAGAGAGATATCTGGATTAACATATAGATATACACATAAATGTCTCATGTAAATGTTTAGAAATATATAAATTCGAGGTTTTGTTTATAAATTGTTGTTGTTGTTGTTGTTTTTAACTTTTCAGAATATAATATATAATATTATAAAAGGCTTTCATTCTAGTTAAACTCGTAAGCAAGTCAAATGGCGGCAAAGAAAATGAATTTCCGAATTGAACTTAGAGATTATAAAGCTTTCATTTTGAGTTCTTGGCATACATACAAACAAAATATATCATACACACATATATATAAAATTGTATATTTTTTTTGTTTCTCAATTAAAAACTAATGAGGTATTTAGCTGCATGCAATGACTGAAAGACTACTTTTTTCCAAAGTAGATTGAAAATTATAAAGAAATTAAAAAATATCCAAAAAAAAATAGATAAAATTGCGCTCAATTGACCAACTAACAAACTTGGACAAGAAGTTCTGACATTGCACAGGCCGACAAAAAAGAGTTTTCAATATGAAAACTGCGGCTTGCAATGCCAATAAAATAGTTTATATACTCCATTCTCCATTTGGCACTAAGTGCCCATTTTCTAGTAACTACAAATATATAATATAATATAATACACATTTATATATGCTTTGCACATTTACTTAATATTTAAAACTTATCAATTGAATGCTTAGCGTTGGGTATTTTCATTTAGCCAGAATGTTTTTTGTTGTTGTTACTGTTTTTTTTTTTTTTTGTCAGTTAATGTTTAATTTAAAGCTTGTCGTGTTTGATTAATAAATATTTACCAATTTAAAAAATAATAATTATTATAATAATAAGTTAAATGTGGTATTTGTTTTTTTTTTATGTCGTGCGTATGTTCATCTGTGAGAGTCTCAAGCAATTGACTGACTGTATTGTGTATAAATGTATACATATATTCCTATATATTATTATTCATATGTTTAGACAGTTTTATTTTAGGTACTCGAAATTGGCTGCTTGGTTCCCGTTTTACAGTTTTGATATTAAATATTTACTTTTTCTTTTAAAATATGTTTTCAATTTTTGCTATTTTTTTTTTTTTTGTTTCATAAATATATATATTTGTGTTTTGTGTTTGTTTTGCGACTTGTATTGGATTAGGTACTTTTGTTTGTTTGCCTATGCATTTTACAGTTTGACAAGCACAGGTATCATATACATATGGTGTATGGTGAGAGTTTCTTGCAATTCGACATATTCATTAAATTGATTAATTTTCTGTTTCATTTCTTTTTTGGCATGAGAAGCTTCTAGCACAGCATTATAATTAATTTTCTTACTTTTGTTTTGCTTTGTTATTTGGCTTAGTTAACTAAACTTAAGACATTACGAATACTGTTTTTGCGAATTCTTCAGCAAGCGATCAACACTAATTAGTATTTAGTCGTTACCTAACACTAGAGTTGCGTCTTTAGACATCCGTTGGCGTTGACTGACTGCAGTTCGATGACTGCAGCTTCTTCGAATTGCGGAACAACATATCGAAGATTCCGCGCCGTGCATGGAACTTGGGCGGCGATCCCGATATGTGGATATGCTCCACAATGGTGATGCCACGCTGCAACTTGGGCCGTGCGGCACGCGGCTGTGGCGGTGGTGTTGCCTCCAATGAGGGTGGCAACTCATCGGAATCCGCCGATCCCTTCGTGTGGCTGCCAAAGTTGATGATGGTGCTGCAGCTACTGTTCGGCCGCAGCGTCAATGTGGCATGCACCGGCGTCGTCTGGCACTGGCTGATCACAGAGCTCTGTGGGGTCAGATAGCGACAACTGTTGCTGCTGTACTGCGACAATTTGCTGCTGTTGCGCTGCAACTGATTGCCATTGGCATTGCCACCACCACTCGCCCCTCCGCCCCCACTCGTTTTCATGCTGCTGCTGTGATGACGTTGCAACGTGCTGGCGGTATCCCAGCCAAAGAGACGCTTGACGCCACGTCGCACCCGCTTGTTGCGGTAGGCGAAGATGAAGGGGGAACTGACGTTGGCCAGCAGTATCATAAAGATGGCCAGCTGCGTGGAGCCGCTGAAGTTGGCCGCCGATAGACGTGATTGCAGCAACACCAGCAGACCGAAGGGCAAGTACGACACCACAAACATCACGACCACCAATATGCTGATCCTGGCGGCACGTGACTCCTCGCGGTACTTGAACAGTGAGCTGGCGTTGCTCAGACGATGCCGCAGCGAGCTCATGTAGCTGAGAGCCTTGGGAGATGCGTGAATGGCGGGTATTTGCAAGGCATGTCCTGCCCCCTGTTGGCATTGACGTGTCGCACTGAAGTGCGTTTGCTGCTGCTGGTGGTGATGATGATGATGTTGATGATGAGGGGATTGATGTTCGGACTGCTGGGATTGCAACTGCTGCTGGGAGTGCTGCTGCTGGCGCTGTGCATGCAACAAATGCGGTGAGTTGCACTCATCACTCAGCGACTCCTGCAGCAGTGCCGTGTACTTGTGCAGGTTGGGGGAGCTGTGCACCTGCCGTATGCCCTGCAGGCGATGCAGCTCACGCAAATCCTGCGATGATGTGCCCAGCAATGGCAGCTGCCTCGCCGAATAGTTGCGCTTAATCTCTCCGCTGGCGGTCTGCAATGTCAGCAGAATGTTCTGATTGCGGTCCGCCTGTATGGGTTCGGCAATGCTCATCAGCTGATGATGCTCTGGGCCAGTGGTGCTCTCCACGTCCACATCGGAGCCATCGTCGGAGATGGTGGGCAGCAGCACTTTGGCCGCAGAATCGCGACGCATACAGTTGGGCGAACTGCGCTGGGCACGCTGATCGATCTGCATATGGAGGCCGCCAACGGGGGCGCCACCGCCAATGCCACCGCCATGGGAGCTGGCCGAGGATATGGAATGTCGATGAACACACAGGCTATTCGAGTAAGGCGTTGCTGAGGCAACCTGTGCCTGGTTGGTCAGATTGAGGGCACTTTGGAGCAGCGGAGAGGAGCCATTTTGGCGCATTCGCAGTCCGTTGCCACGTGCCTCGCTGAAGATGCGCCAATACATGCCACAGACGAAGCCAAACGGCAGCAGTATGATGACGATGAAGTAGATGCTGGAGTAAACCACTCCAAAGATGCTGTTGGTGCTGCTGATGTTGAAGTAGGTGGCAGCCACTCGTCTCTGCCTGCTGAGCAGCGTATCCGCCTCAAAGTCGAGCACACGGAATGCGGACAGCGCACCAAAGAGAATGCCCACAGCCCAGGTGAGCGTGATAAAGACCCAGGTCTTCACGCCGGAAATGCGGCTATGATAACGCAGGGGATCTGTGACGGCACACCATGTATCACCCACGACCAGCAGCACGGCCAGAGCGCCCAGTGCGGCGGCCATATCGATGGACCAGCAACGCAGCTGCACCGCCGGCAATTGAATGTGACTGTGGACCGTGGGTACACTGAGGTTATCCTCCTGGGTTTCCGTCTCCGTGATCACAATGTTGCCATCGCCACGCTCATCGATGGTGAGCTCACGGCAATACGTCTTGTTGCACTTGTAGATGGTCTCAATGGTATCGCCAGTGTGGTTGGTGATATTCCGACGCACCACAATGCCGTCCTGCTCGACAAGTTCGCCATGACGACGTATCGTTAACTGATGATTTCCGGGCTTCGAGTAGAACTCAATGGAATCTCCAAGGCTGGCAATGCCATTGTCCGCTGTCTGGCCGGACAGACTGTTCACTCCGCTCAGGAATAGTGTGGGTGCCAATATGCAGCAACCGATCAAGTTGATGATCAGCAGATTGATGGTGAAGCGATTCGCTGTGGTGCGCAATCCGGGCGTAATCCAGAACGCGCACAGCGCCAGCAGATTGATGATGAACGAGATGAGCAGCAGGGCCAGTATTAGAAAATCTATGGCCATTTCTTTATGCGGTTCACAATTTGTTGAATTTCTTGTTGTTCAACTTAGGGTTTTCAATAACAAATTGTCTTTGTATTTGCTTTTGTTGTTCTTTTTGTTTTTCTTTTTGTTTTTGTTAGTTTTTGTTGTGCTTCGGGCACGCACATCACTTTACAGTTGGAGAGCCACTTTAAGACGACTATCGAAAATCGCTTCTTATACTTTTGCTCTTCTTCTTCTTCTTCTACTTTGACTTTTGTTTGGGGTACTCATGAAAAAATTTCACGAGATTTCACTTGGTTTACTACCAACACACGTTACACACTTGTTAAAATTGTTGTTAAAATTTTTCCAATTTTTTGTTTGTTTAGTTGTTGTAAGTTTTTCCTGCTTGTTTCTTGCAAACGCTTGCTAATTTACGCGCGAAGCTCGTCGTCGTCGTCGTCGATATTATCGAACAGATCGAAAGATTTCTAAATACAAAATAACACAAAAAATTTCTTTTTCTTCGTGTTGCTTCTTCTTTTTGTTTGTAACGCGCCAATTTGTTGCCGTTTAATAATTTTACTTCATATTTCTTTTCTTTTTTTTTTTGGATTGTTTTACGCGCGTCGATCGAGCACGATCTTCACTACGAAGCGTTTCAAGCACAACTGTCGTGTGCGATTGCCGAAGCGCCTCAAAATATATGAGAAAATAATGTGCGAAGCGACGTCGGCGAACGTCTCGTCGTCCGATTTTCAGTTCAGCGAGCGTTGTGAGAGCTGTGAGAGAGCTGAGAGCGAACCAATCGCCGATTGCTGATTGTTGTCGTTGTCGTTGTTGATGTTGTTGTTGGTGCGCTCTTGCTGTATGCTGGTAATGTTAGTGTTGCTGTTGTTGTAGCAACAGTTGCTGTGATTTGTAGTTCCCACGCTCCGCTCAATTAATGCGGCTGCGACTTTGAATTTATGCTGCTGCTGCTGCCGCTGCTGCTACCAGTTGATGTTGGTGCTGCTGCTGCTGCTGCGCTGTTGCGCTGTTGCTGTTGGTCACAATTTTTGCTAGAGTTGCCAGCAGCCGCTATTTATCAGTTGAAGACTTTGTGTCCCAGTCTGAGGCCGCCGTTTCGCTGTTTGACTCTGTTGTCCTAGTTCGTAGTTTGCCAGCTCACAAATTGTATAATCTGTGTGTGCAATTGCAATTGGAATTGGAATTGCGGCGGCTTCACTTTTGCTCTGCTCTCATTACATCATCGCAGATCTGTGTTGCTCTGACTCTGAGGTTGGACTCTATTTGCTGTGCTGCTGGCACATTTTCGAAGCCTGAATTTCAATTGGGGTTGGTTCTTCAGTGCAATGCAGTCAGTCAATTCAGTCAATGCAATGGCCACGCTCTATTTTCCTTGCCATAAAAAATGCATTTTTATTAGGCGCAAGCAAACAGTTTTAACAAACAGCTGATGAAATTCTCAGCCCAGCAACTGCAAGTAAGAAAGAGACAGGCAATTAGACATAAAGTGATAAGAGGCTCCCTTGCGCTATTTTAATAACTGAATCTATATGTATGCATATGTAAAAATATATGAACATTTGTTGTCATTATGAAATTAAAAATAAATATAGAATCGCTTCGAACCGTGACACAGCAGATAATATAGAATCTTTCCATATGCCCATAATCTCCCACTGTCTTCTTTTTTTTGTGTGAGTCAGAAATAATATTAACAAATTTTGTGTAATATTTGCATATTTGTTTATAAAATACTTCCAAAGAACTCTGGGCACGCGCCTCTCTTATGCTCCTCAATTGGCTGGCGCAAAACCTATTCGCGCTTATCGGAGAAATGAGTTGCGAATAATGAGCAAAGTCTCGTAAGTTCCCAAGTTTTCGATAAGCATTAATTGTCTAAATTGTCTAAATTGTGACTAATGCGAGTAGTGGTAACTTATCTACCCCAAATCACATGAAAATCACATGTAAAATGAACTCACTTAACTGTCATTTACTAATGCTTAATGTTCACTTACTACGCAACCAGATGATCAGTCGAATGATCAGCTAATTTCAGCATGTCCGCAACTTTGCACCGAGTATCAGACTCGGTCTCAACTCCCGATATGAGCTCATCGGGGAGGTGAGTTCTATAGTTCGACCAGTTTCATACCAAGCTCTCAATACCAATACATCCAATATGATCAGAGGTTACTACTCTCTCACACACTCTCTCACTCTCTCTTTCAGCGGATAGAAACATTTAGGGGGGGAGCATTGAACACGCGACCGACCAGAGACTGAGAAATGTAAACAAGAAATATTTCGCTCTCGGCCTGAGCGCAGTTTACATGCCCTACTTATCTGAGTCTTCTATCTACAAATACTCCACTTTTATTGACAACAATACAAAAGGGTCTCTCAAGATACTACCAGAAGTTGCAAGTTAACAATAGAACAAATTTATACCACAATTGGAGAAAATTGGGAAGTTAATTTAACGCATAATCAGAAAATCGTATCTTCGCATACCCTACAGTTGTGAAATCGAATAAAAGTCGGAATAAAAAATAAATATATGTATATACAATATATATCGAGTTATCACCAAGCTGGAATTAATTTGAAATTACGCCCCTATCAAATTCACACACGAGCCAAGATTTGATTTCAGATCTTGTGTAAATAGTTCAACTGAGTGCAAATATGAAATACATATTTAAGAATATAATATATTTAGACAGATTTCCATTCAAGTGCTTAGGCTGAGTAAGTTAGCAAATCGTTTTAGTGGCATTTTAGGAGGTGTGAACCTAACACGCGTCTCACACACACACACACATACATACGTACACTGTGCTACGGGACTGCGGTTTGTGTACGGGAGGCAAATATTGACGTAAAAAGTAAATCAAGGCAAAGACGGACGCATTACGTTGTTTATGAATAACAGAATATACTTGTGGTATTTGTATATAAAGATTCTATCTGTATCTCAAAACTGTATATGTAATCGTATCTGTATCTGTATATGTCACTGTTATTGGCTTTGCTTGGAATCTAAATTGATGTTTCCTCGAGCTTATCAGTGAAGAGTGTATGTCTATTGCCTGTGCATATTGACAGATAATACCCAGGGAACAAAGAGGCAGCTATCATTAGCATTAGCTCAAATATTGTTGCAACTGTCTTATCAACATTAAACAAATACTCCGATTTACAGGCCATTTTCTGCGTTTGATTCTATTTAGTTAATTGAAACTTCCGTTCGCGTGGCAATCTCTCTTTCTCTAAAGGTTAGCTCGCATAAAAAAAAAATAATAAAACTAAGATTAATAAATAAATTTCAACAAAATATTTGTGAGCTGACAAGTGTCTGGGCCATACTTGTTGTTTACCCGTCTGCTGAGGGCAGAGTTCAAAATATTTTTTTTTTCTTTTTTGTTTTTCATTTTTTATTCTTGTTCTCTTGTTGTTGCCTTCCGTTGAAAAAACGCCCCGCAAACGCTGCGTAAACAAGCTAAAGAGCTGCAGAGAATGCGCTCATTTGCATGACTTGGCAAGAAACGGGCAAGTCGAACACATTAAGATAAACATGGGGCATGAGTAAACGTGTCGTTGGCACCCACCCTCAACACCCTCAACAGCGCCACTAACACTGCGACTGCCTCTGCCACCGACAGCGACAGTTCCAACTCCGGCTTCAGCTTAAGTTGGAGCTCCAGCTGCTCGTGCCTGCTGCCTGCTGTCTAATATTGCGTATACGCCGTGTGTTGGCAGCAAAATAAATGCATGTTTATAAACAGACACTTTAACCACAAAATATATAGCTTCGATTGAAAGCATGAGACATCCAAGCGAAAGCCCAAAACAACAAAAAAAAAGAAACTAAATTTAAGTAAAAGAGAGGCACGGCTTTAATTTGTTTATATGTATATACATATATGTACATATATCTACCGATATAAGAGTTCGTTTGTATGTTGTTTTATTATATTCGATTTCTTTGGCTGTGGGGATTTACTCCGCACGTGATACACTTAATGAGCCCATCTAGATATGTGTATCAATGTGAACCTGTTGTAAACAACTGAAAACGGGCTGTGATTCCCACTGCAGAGAAGTCAAACTATGGCTCAGAGCAGCATTAATATCGACTCCGACATCGACATCGACTACAACAAAGAGCAGAAACAGAAGCAGAACATATAGTGGATTTGCCCAGAGTAACCAGTCAATGTCCAATGTCCACAATGTTCACAATCGAAGCCGGTTTTGGGTTGTGAGTAAGTGCGAGTAAGTGTATTTTGAGGTAGCCCCTCTCTTTGTATCTCTCTCCAGTAACTTGACGTCACTCTTGACGTTCGACTTTAGCCTTATAATTTAAATATAAAGTTTTCAACTCACTTTTGGTCTGACGCCCTGCATTGCTATCGTTCAGTACAAATTGAACGCACTTAAGTCCCCTCCCCCTCACCCCCCATGTTCCTGTTTAAGTCCATAAATAAATTTCATATAAATGATATTTAACCCATATTTGTTGCTGACGATCATTTCGTGCTGTCCCCAAAAATGGGCGTGAAATTCCTGCCGCTTCTTTACTCGTTACTTGCCCGCCCCAATATTTACAGACCAACACGACCCCCCGCCCCTCCATCGCCATCACCACGACACCCATAGTCCAGGTCCAAAATGGGCAGACAACAGTCATTAATAAATATGTTGCCATAGTATACGAGTATTGTCTTCGCTTTAGGCCATGTTACGTGCCGTGTCCTTGAGCAGCTTCGTAATGGCAACAGTCACGATGATTTTACAGTTTTTTTTTTTTGTTTTTGTTTTGGTTTTTTTTTTTTTTTTTTGTTTCTTGTGCTCGACTTGTTGACTTGGGGACTTTACCTGTCCGCTGATTGCAATATGATCTGCAGGCCCGTTGCGAACTAAGCCTGCGATAATTGCAGCAATAATTCTTGGAAATTGAAATTTTTGTTTAGAATTGTATTTAATTATTTGTCACAAACATACATGTGATTTGCATTTCAAACAAATGCAATTTACATTTTCGATTTTATTTTAGAAAACATTTTGCATTATAATGGAAAATTATTTATTAAACACTAATGTTTATTTGAAAATTTGGCAGCTTATCAAACAGTAATTGGCAATTTGTTTTGGTAGTTGAAATATTTGCTAACTTCTTTAATTTTAATCTACACATTAAAACGATTTAATCCACATTCCTATTTGGATTTAGGAGGATTATCATATGGCACCTATGTGATAAGCCATAGAGTTGCATAGTAGCTTATGAAAACATGTGATAATCGATTAGAACATTATTATTGTTACACCTTCAACAAGGTCCCAGTCCCCATAGTGTGTGTGTGTGTGTCGCATTTCCTTAACGGATCGCTAATTGATTTCACACGCTATTGTTTTAGCGGTGACAAATGCACAGTTAGTCTAAACCTTGGCTAATTGACACCGGCAGGTGTTACACAAAATATACTGAAGCACGCCCCTTTTTGACGCAAGTCAGACGTGTGTCAGACAACTTGACAAATGTCCAAATATAGCCACAAGTCAATATAAATCTAAATAAAACAATATATATATTAATAATATCAATGGATGTTGGTCAATCCATAAACTAAGTTAATCTCAGCTTTCAATGGCAAAACCCCAACCTGAACCCAAATCCGAACCCAACTCCAAATGCCATTAACATAAATCCAATTTAATTAGCTATGTGGACCTACTTCATCAACTGTCCAAGCCAAAGTTTGTTCTTTTCATTATATTGATACTACAATTTTTCCTTTACTATATACACATACATACATATACATATATATAGAAGTATGCACATATTTATGCGGTTCACCCTCTTTATCCGCATATAATTGAATAAAAGGCGGTTTCATCAAAGGCAATGGCAGAAAGGCAAATATTGTCGCAACTTTTTATCTCGAGCTTAGGAACTTTGTCAACGTTCAGCCAAATATAATATATATTCAATCTAAGCGACTTCTTAATACCCTATCATGGCATAAACAGCAAATCGTTTGGAGGCAGGTTATCTAGTTCAATATTTATATGTATTTAATAGGTACCTAGTACAAATATATTTCTTACATGCATACTGTTTTTCGGGTCTCGCAGTTCAAATTTTATATGAATTTAATAGGAACCTAGTACAAATATTACAAAATCCATGTACCTCATCTTCTATGGGGTCGATGCGAGTTCAACAGTTTTATGTCTTTAATAGGAACCTAGTACAAATCTGTCAACACACACTGCCCGATATACTCACTGAGCTCAATTACTTCATTATATATTCTGTTTTAATAGGAACCTAGTACAAATCTGACATAATTCTGACATAATTCTGACATACTCTCCATATTGTGGAAGATGTTCATGTTGTAATGAATTTAATAGGAACCTAGTACAAATCTTACTCAATCCATGTTCGACTTACACCTAAAGGTGTTCTCGGGTTCAACTTATTTCTGAATTTAATGGGATAGAGAAATACTATTAAGTAATGCTTCTTGCTCAACATCTTCTATGGGGTTGGAAAGTTCAGCATTTAATGGGAACCTATCTTTAATAGGAACCTAGTACAAATCTTCTTACTCAATCCGTGCTCGACCTACTCCATGAGTTGAGGTGAGAACTTAATAGGTACGAGTAAGTCTTCTATAATTTTATGCGGTTAATTACTTCATGTCTTTAATAGGAACCTAGTACAAATCTCTTAAGATTATCAGTATTATCCGACCGAGTTCAACGTCTTCCAGAAACTCAGTTTAATGGGAGCCTAGTACAACTTGTATTTGTAAATTGCATGTCGAAAATCTCATATAAGTTTGAGGAGTGCAGTATTTTTGTTAATCTTTAATAGGAACCTAGTACAAATCTTACATCTTTTATGGGGTTATTGGGTTCAATAATTTTTATGAATTTAATAGGAACCTAGTACAAATGTGAAATTAAGTTGAGGGAAACAAATTGAATTTATAGCTCAGTTTGCAGGAAAACATGGAAACTTACAATCGCATTACATACCCTAACACATGTTTACACATCCAAGTATTGGTTGGAGTGTAAGTATGTGAGTGTGTGTTTCTGTGTGTGTGTGTGTGTTGTTTGTTCTTTATAGATTCAATATACAAGTATAAAGTTTTCCATTAGCTCGTTAACTCGCTTGCACGACAATAGCCAACAAAAAAACAAACTAAAGAGTAACAAACACAAATACAAAAACAAAAGCAAAAGCAAAAAAAAAGCAAAAAAAAAAAATAACAATCACATTAGCATCGTTGTTTATCGTTGTTGTTGTTATCGTTGTGGTTTACTGTCGTCTGCCTGTCATCGATTGAGATTCATTGTCTGGCCAAGTCAGTCAGGTTGGTGACGTTTTTTTCTTTCCTATTTGCCATTTTGCCAATGGAATATTATTGGAATACTGCAACAAATTGTCGCTGAATGTAAACATAAATTAAATATGCATAAGTGCTCAGTAATCGCGTTTAGCTGTTGTGACGTTCTGTTTTGATGAATATTTTGAATTTACTCAATACTCAGCATGACTGCAGTTCAGGAGTGGAAAACGAATAAAACTATAAAATTATTTTTTAAATTATTTAATAAATATTTATTAAATTTTTTATGTATCATATGGTTTTCTAAATATTTTTAATTATACTTGGAACTGCAAAGTGGAAATTTCTAAATAATAATAATAAAAATACTTCAGAAACGAAAGGGTATAAAAGTTTATTAGTATAAAGAATTTAAATCTTAATTGTATGGAACTTAAAGAGAATTTTTGAATTTTGAAGTTTCTCGAACTATAATCAATGCAGAGTGGCATTTCAATATATTGTATCGTATTTCTGTTGCATATTCAAGTAGTTGTATGGAATAGAAAAATGATATATTCCTCTACTTTGGCATGAGGCTAGAAAAGTAACGCTTCGTTGTGATGATTATTCAATTCTATAGTTCCAGACTATATCCCATATAAGCCAATGAATAATTGTGCAGCCAGTGGAAAATCTGGCGGAAGCTTTTACAGGGTATATTTCAGCATATATTCTATACATATGACGTCTGATTTTCATTAAGAGCTGTAAACGTGATAATTTGCAAAAAAAAAAAAAAAAGAGTTTCGTACAAATGATAAAAATAAATTTATAATATTTATAGTATGCCACAATTATGGTAACTATATTTATAGCATGAATAATACAAATAATTAAAGTGCTGGCAAAAAAGAAAATTGTAATTGTAATAATAAAAATGCCGATTGTTCAGTCACGTGTATCTAATTTGATATGGCGGTAGTTAATGTGGTCAGCAAAGCAAAATTTCTGCAATTTATATATATATATATAATTATAATTATTCAGATAGTTAGTCAATGGGTCTGTTTGGTCTTACATCAGATATGCTAATGATATTGAGAGTGACTTTGCTCTATTACGAAATCTTCCCAGGCGACTACGCAGCGTAACGGTTAAAATAGTTGAACAAATGCGACCTCGACGTGATCCGAGACTGGAACTACAAGTAATACTATATGCCAGCACTTAATCTATAATCAAGTAATACATCTCTTATAGTCAATAATGCACACCGATTGCAGAACAAAAGAAAGGAGAAAAAATTAAAATGAAATCTTGAGGAAAGTGGAAGAAAATGCAGTTGAGTGGGAAATGCGTAGAATGCAATCTCGATTGTCAACCAACCACATTCCAATCTATGACGAACTGTGGACACGGATGATATATGCTATATCGGTATCTCGATTGTTGGACAAATAGTTGGCTATGTACAAATACTGAGATTCCGGGGGGTTTTCTTTGACTTCTATATAAATATCTGTCTTTTTTTGCAATTCCATGGAATGTTGAGTTGTAAAGTGCTAGAATCAATATTGTAGGAAGAAGTTGTTAACATGTTTTAGAATAGATACTGCCAAATGCAATTGAAAATTTAGTTCCCCTTGGCAATTGACACAAATCGCTCAACCTTGGTATCTGGCAGTATATGCTTTGCACGGGCCAATGAACAGTTGGCCAATCAATCGAATGACCCTCGACAGGCATAATTAGTTAACTTGCCTCACGGTATCAATTACAAACTTGCCTCAGACCCTCAAAACTTTCCAGCCTAACCCTGAGAGAGAGGAGAGCGAGAGAGAAAGGGAGACGGGTAGAGAAAGGGACATGTTGCAGCTGCATTTTTAATTAGATTCTGTTACTAAGAAGCACCTCTAATCAGTCCACATACATATCACAGCCATCGATTAGTGGCAAATGCAATTTATAATTATGACAAGTTGAGTGCGCTGATGGAGCTGACAACCTGTTCAACATCGTGTAATTGCATTATGAAGCTCATTAGCACACAGATACACACACATCAGCAAGGTGTGTGTCTCTGTGGTTGAGTGCAACCAGTCAAGCTGAAACTGCATCTGCCACACACACACATACACACAGGTGTCTGCCACATTCTAATGGGTTTGTAATGCGATGGCTCTCAAATTTTATGCAAATGGTGCAAAATGCTTGACGCGAACGAGAGTTCACTGCACTGTGCCACTCGTGGGGCATTGTCTGATTTGAGAGTGCTTCATTTTATTTTCGTATTTTATTCTTGGGTGGCATCAAATTACCCAAAAGCACAAAACTAAATATGTGCAACAAATACCAAGAAAAACGCATATATATATATATATATATGTATATATGTATGTGTGGGGAAAAAAGGCGTTGATACCACATGTTTGTTGAGGTCAAAGTGCCTCCTGCCTGCCCCATGACCGAGTGAGTGGCCAAAGACAATGGAAATGCCCGCGGCCAACAAAAAAATAAAATATATATGAACTATGCTCCGACTGCATATAAATTGATGATAGAATCATCTATCAAAACAACATTGAAGCTCGATGTAGGAAAAAGGAATGGAGCCTGAAGATGAACGACCACAAAAGATGAGATATATGAGAAAATTCCACTTGTCATATATCTGGGCAGGACAATAAAGCCACGTTTAGCTTCAATTTGTGCCTGAGTCCTGTCACTTATAACCATATCAGGCTGAAGGACATTGACCAATTGGCCATTGGACATTTTCTATTCACTTTGAACCTGCCCCCGTTATTTTTTTTCTCTTGAATTTCCCACTGCAAGGTCAGCGACTGCAAAACAATCAAAATACTTCAAGTAAATGGAAAATTGGGGAAATGGGAAAATGGAAAAATATGCCTGGTGCTCGGAACTGTTTTGCACTGTTCCGTTCTTTGTTTGTTTACGAGGCAATTCAGAAATGAAAACAAAAATGCATTTATTTATAGCTGGACAAACTGACCTACATTCTGTTCCGTGTATCAACTTGTAGAACATGTTAAAATATACTGTCTCTACATCATACATACATCATGTATGTATGTATGTATGTATTTAAATGTGACCTTGGTCAAGAACTAGTCTGATTTATGCTGATTGACAAGTTTATACAATTTTCGGAAAAAAAGAACACATTTCATAATTTGGCCAAAAAGTTGAAAAGTTATTGAACATTAATTATAAATTCCAATATCAAATATATTCCCCTAATTGACAACTGTCCTTGTCTGTCTCGACTGCCAAATGAATGTTCACCTTTCTTAGATAAGCAGGGCACGTGCCCGGGTAACAACCGGTACCGGTGGAAGTCGTTAATGTATTCAGAATTTGATAAATCACATAGAATAGTATCTATGAAAATTTCTTGTATTTCTATACTTGATTGATGGGAAGCCACTATAAATTAAAATATTTTTTTTTTGTATTTGCATACAAGTAGTTGATGAGTCAGTCTCGATTCATTAGAAATGCCAATGTCAAATGATAATTAATTTCATTAATTTAAGTAAGAGCTTAATTTGGCAAACTTTCTCAAAATAATATCAATCGTAGCAGCACTTAACTGAAATTATTTTAAATACATTGTATTTTCTATATGACATTACACTTGATTCAACTGGCAACATGGTTGATAAAAATTCAAGAAACTTTGCCTATTCTTTGAATACCTTCGCTTTTGAACTATACAAACACTTGGTTAATTCAGTCCCAAATCGAAATCTAATATGTTCTCCAATATCTCTTCAAATGTGTTCTGGAATGCTTCGCATGGCGGCTGAAGATGGCTGTGAAACGGCCAAGGAGCTGGACGAAGGACTTCAATTCGGTTTAGTTAAAGGACAAGAAATTGGGAACGCATTTGGCCAAATATTGATGGCCTACAAAGAGTGTAGTGCCTTGAAAATGGCCAACAAGTTGTATGTTATGAAAGGCTGTCAGATCCTGAAGGAATTCAAGGATATCTTGGGGGAAAAGTTTCGATCGCAGCCAGAAAATATTGATTTCTCGAATGGCCACGTTGCTGCCAGGATAATCAATAGCTGGATTGAGACAGAGACCAATCAGTTAATAAAGGATGCAGTCAATGCGAATAGTTTGGGTGTGGACACCCAATTGGTTCTAGTCAATGCCATACACTTCAAGGCCGATTGGAGTGTTCCATTTGACGAGCATGCCACCCAGAATGAGGATTTCCATTTGGAAAATGGCAACAAAATCCAAGTGGCCATGATGAATGCATCCCACAAATACTATTATGCAGATTTAAACGAATTCAATGCAAAAGTCCTGCGAATGCCTTACAAGGGCACAAATCTCTTCATGCTTATCGTACTACCAAATGAAAGGTCTGGCTTAAGCCAACTGGAGGATGCATTACAATCAGTTACTCTGGAGACAATTACAAATCAATTGAATTTGCGAAAAGTTGACCTGAAATTGCCAAAATTCAAAATAGAATTCGAACTGGAATTCACGCCAATTTTTCGGCTTTTGGGCATAAATCGAATATTTGAAGGTGCAGAATTCTCAAAAATATTGCCGAATAGTGGGAATATGCAGGTCTCAATGATCTATCAGAAGGCTATCATTGAGGTCAATGAGAGGGGTACTGAGGCATCTGCGGCAACTGTACAAATGATGGCCGTAAGGAGTCTGATGTTAACTGATAGAGAACCTGTAGAATTCCATGCTGAGCATCCGTTCTTTTATATCATCTATGATGAGGACCATGGATGCCTCTTTGTGGGTAACCTAAAGGATCCTTTGGCAGGGGAAGGAGATGCAGTTGCTGCTAAGCAAACTAGTTGTTCATGCCCAGATAAGGAGAGTTGTGACCATTAAATGATTAATTCGACTTATTTTTTATTGAAATTAATCATTAATTAAATTGCCGTTAATATTCAACAAGTTAAGCGAATAATGTCTTATCATGGCTGTATAGTTCATCCAGAAGGAAAATGACTTAATAAAGAGACTGCCTGGTTAATTTCCATAATGACATGCAACTTTATTGCCGTTATATTATATTATTACTATATCTAATTGAGGGAACGCACCTCCCGCTGTCAAAAACAAATCCAACTGATAAATGAAATGCACGCGGCTCTTGACTGATAAAGAAATGGAAAATAAAAGTCAAGTAAAAGGGCCCAAACATGACAGACGAACAACTTTCAGTTAGATACATTCGTGTTCTTCTGATAATATCGAAACTGTAGATATCACATGGCGATTGCAGTTATCAGCAAAATAAAAATGTGAGTGATAAGCAAAGTCGAGCATGATATTCAAAATGTGTTTAAATATTTGCAAATGGCTTTCGGCTTAGTTGGGGCTACCAGTCTTAATAAACATACTTAGTAGGGATGGCATAGGTATCTAGATTCTGCCCTTCGGATACCCACAAGCAGTGGCCTAGATGCCTAGTTAGTTATCTACCATGTTTTATCTAAATTGGCCGCAGTTAGTAAGTCAAATCTTATTTTAGACATAAATTTATTTCATTTAGAGTTTTGTGGGCGCGTCTCATGAAATCATTTCCCAAGTTGAAGTAATTCTTGAATTTCACAAAGTATAAATACAGTTGGCTACTGACCTTTAATACACTATTTTATTGTCTCGGATAATTAATATAGTTAAACGGAATGTGGTCACAACTATATAAAGAGGTAAGAAATCACATTGTTGCCTTTTCATTTTAATTTGATTCATTCTGCCTTTTTATGTTGTACGAATTTTTGTTTATTGTGTGCAGGCACTTAAAAAAGTTTTACCTGACCTGTAAAATAATTCAACAAACAGCTTTTTTGCTTTTTTTTCCATTTTTTTTTTTTATAATTTACAGCTGCTAAATGGCATCTGTGTCGGAGCTGCAATTGCTGTCTGACCTCTTGGAGGTTGCTACGGCTATTTTTAGTCCGACTGGAACAAGAAGTAAAAAACTCAGAAAATAAATAAAAAATAAAATAAAAACAAAACAGCACTGCCATGTCCAAGGTCATCAAGTGGCATAAATCTTTTATACAGAAAAATTGTAAGTATTTTGAAAAGTTGTGCACTAAAAATTCAGCAAAGAATTGAATATACTTAAAAATCGCATGAATATAATTTACAAAAAAAGAAAAGAATTAATTTTTAGAAAATATATTATACGATGTACTTCCCCCATAAGTCGATCCCGAACAAACAAATTCATTAAAGTTGCAATAAAACAGATCATTAATAGTTAAATAGTTGCAAATCCAATGCAAAAACATGACTAAGTCCCGGGCATGACTTTCATATTTGTTTATTAAATAATAGCACGAGAATAGAATGTTGGCATGCATATATTTAAACAGATTAAATGCAATTCCAAACTATGTAAGTGTATGCATCATTAGAGATTATTAGCTTCACTTGAATGTTATTGCAACTTTTCATTGCAACAAGTTAAGTTGTTTTTTTTTCTTCTTTGCCAAGCCAAGAGACTTGTTACCAAAGTTCAACTTTTTGAATTGCGAATAAGTTGTTGTAAGTGTAACAATTGTTGTTAATCAATTGATATTGTTGTAATTATTGTTGTAAAATACTGCTGGCAATAATCACACATGGTACGACAAAACAATTTACACTTGCCTCTATAATTATATATCCGCCACGACGCAAACCAACCATTCAGACAGAAACGTGTCAATGATTTGCATTCGATTTTGATTTCAATTGTCTGGCCATAAAGCCACATATGATTCGGAAAAGTAATTCATACATGTGCTAATGTAATTACTGTTATCTACTGAAATCTCTGTACTCGTATATTAAATCCAATTGCAAAGATTAGCAAGGTGACCTGTGAAGATTCAAGATATTTTATATTGTATTTTGCAGATAATTTCACATCACCAACTAAGTTGGAGCTACATTACTAGAATTTTCTTTGAATATAATTTTTTTTTTTAATTTCTTAAATTCAGAAATATTTAACTTTATTCAAGTATTTCTAGTTGTGAGAGAGATTTTTGATTATAGCCTGGCTAACAATCCCCATGCAGAGGTTTCTATTACGAAACGGAAAATACCCAAAAATATGGATACATATCCAGATTTCACTTTGCTTGCTTGAATTCTCATATTATCTTTACTGTTATAACAGACATAGTTACAATTATCTGTCATTTGTGTCAGTTGCATGACAAAATTATAATAGCCAAGCACAGTTGGAAAATTTTTCATGCCAGACATTTGGCTTCTAGTGACGTACCAATGGGGCGTGTAATCGTAGACATTGCTTATTGTGGTCATAATCGAATGCCTTTTTTTCAAAATAAAAAAAAAATATAACAAATATATACTTGCAACTTGGGTTCATTGCCCCGGGAGAGGTCTCTATGAGTTTACCAAAGGCGAGTCACAGTTAGGTATTTTACAATAGACTGCGGTCAGTCATAATGTGCAATGATGTAGAAAATTGCAAGGTTGCAAAAAATATAAATAAATAAGAAAACATAATAATATTAACAATATTAAACGTAAAATCTTGAATCTAAAAGTATATTTGAAATTATGAGCCAAAACGATGCACTTAATTTTTAATTTGTGATAAAACCATAAAATGTTTGGCATTTAGAGTAAATGGAAAGTCAAAAGCGCCCTAGGGCAGAACAGGTGGGAGCTTATATTAAATTCAATTAAGTTAATAACCGGTTAGTTAGACACACCAATATATCATATTTGTATTGATTTAGTACTGGTTTGCTGGTGGCAACAAGGCTACTTAGAAATCAATAAGTTCAACAAGTTGTGGGAGGTGCTGTAACTGAGAATGGAGAATGCAGTGACATTTCTTCCCCTGTCAAGTTGACTATTAATTAGCAGATCATTTCTTAATCATATGTTGTTTACAGTGTGCATAAATCTCTCACAGATAACGGCAAACTTGTGGTATCCCGCCGCAGTCTAATAAATAATTCAGCTTATCAGTTGTACTATGAATGAGCCTTGGAATAGTTCACTGCCTTGTGTTAAGCAGCAATTTAGCTGCATTTTCAATTATTCAATGAGCATATAAATTTAAAAAATATATATAAATAAAATAGAAAACAATATAGTATTAAGAATTTCCAAAATCTCAAACTGCGTCGCTCTTTTGTAGTACGTGCCAAATGCTAAGACAAGGGATATAATTTCCAAGTGTATATAATGACATTTACGGCAATTTATATAAGTTTTGAAATGTCTGACAAAAAGATTATATAGAAATTTCAATTTGCAGCATATCAAATTGTTTTTCATTCTTGTGAAATTGAATGAAAAGTAAACCGCGAAATAATGTTAAATAAGTGTTTACAATTGAAAGAACAAACAGGCGGCTGCCCAATGCAAATGTCGTGTGATAAAGTTAACACCTTTAAGCCGACAAGGAAAAAAAGAAAAATTTAAAAAAAAAAAAAGAATAACAGAACAAACACATACACACACACACAAAGTAAAATCGACGGGCAGGGGAAAAGACGAATAACATGAATTCTGACAAACGAGTGAAATGACACTTTGGACACGAGGTCCAATTCGGGCTGGCGAAAATTTGAAAATCGATATGACATGAAGGAAAACAAGGGCAATTCGTGCTGCGATGGCAAGTGTCAACGTCACTCCACCAGCCACATGCTGCCACACAAGGCACATGCCCCTTCATTCACATCAAAACTGTGATGTATGAGGCCAACTTTGGCTTTTTGGGCTAACACAACTACAGGCCGCAACACTGAGAGGGTCAAGAGATGGGCCCACAAAGCGTCAACAATAATGACACACACACAAACACACTAACACACACACAAATGTAAGTAATTGCTCAAACCTTTGACAAACAACCGCAGGCCAAGTCCGACCACAAGGGGTGACGGGGTGACGAGGTGAAGGGTCGTCACACGGCCAAAATGGCCGGCAGATTGGATATCAAACAGGCCCAAAAAGACCAACAACAAAACGGAAATTCCTCAACTACTCCTCCTCGGCATACCAGCTGATAACGTCACGAAATGACTTGCTGTTGAGAATTTGATATCAGCGTCAAACAGCAACAAAAACATCTAGAAAACACTCAGACAACAACAGTAACAAAAACATTTAAAACGTGAGCAACTTTTATTTTAGCCGTCTTCTTTTTTTTACTTTCTGTTTACAATTGGCTTTTTGCCAAAAATGTGCGGTAAACTTTTTTCATTTTCCTTTTTCTATTTTAAAATTTTTTCTATTTTTTCTAATGAATGGAGAAGACTGTGTGTGAATGTTTGGTTTTACCTGCCTCTGAATGAATAATAATAACAGACAAGAAGAAAGCAGCGAACAACGCTGCGTATGCGTAACTTTTGCATATATTGCGTGTTTATTTATATAGACTTCTGATGTAAAAAAGCTGTGCCAGCCATGGAATTGCCCAGCATACTATGACGACTACTATATATCATAACATATATATATACATATATATATATATGTTATGCATAATTATTTCTTTGATACATTTTTAGCGGTATTTTCTTTTGCATTTAACTTACATCGTGGTGTCTTTAAAAATTTATTTTAAATTTCAATTCAAGTCTTTCCCATATATATAATTTTGTTCCGTGTGCCAGACGCTTATCTGCACCCAGTAACTGATCGATGACCCAGTTTTTTCATATATATACATATACATTTATAATGGCATAAGTATGGCATTTACTAGACGGCTATAGAATTCCATATTGCCCACATATACACAGCAATGAATAAATAGTTCATTTAGTAAGAAAGCTAAATATATCCTCAATATATACCCTATAGTTATTAGCTATAGGGTAGGGAACATAACAGTTGCAACTAAGTTTGACTTTCTATGTAACTATTAATTAGGCACCAAAAAATATCTATACAAACGTTTTTTTGATATATATGGGATAACTTGAAGTCGTTCAGATAATGTATAGTATCTAGTACTCTGCTTTTGCCTCCATATACTTCATAGTTAACGATTGTTTATCTAACAAACTCATAACGTCACTTGCCATATCCGTTCAACGCACTCCCTATCCCTTTTTGAGTGTGTGATTCTGTGTGTAGTTTGAAGGGTGTTGCTTGATTAGCTTTTTCAAAAAGTTGACGCATGAATTTTGATGTCAAACACTAGACACAAGATTATCATCCCTCCGGGATGCGCTGGAATTGTCGATTTAAACATGGGCATGAAAATCGCACTGGGTGTGGAGGAATAAAGTCAAAATATTTACTGACTGTGTTTACACAGCTGTTCGCGGGTGTTTAGAGTAAAAGCAAATGAAACAAAAAATACAATTTTCGCTTTTTCGCTGATTAAAAATCAATTAAAATGCAACAATTCATATTTTTATTTATGAAAGCTATCGATGCTGGCAGCTGCCAATGCAATTTTGGATGCTTAGACAAGTGCTCAGTTTTTGGATGAGATTTATGGGATAGCCAACCATCAAAATTTATTGATATAAAAATAAACATTTAACGCTTCAAGCATAATAAATAATGGCTAAAGAAGTGTTAAGTATAATGCTAAACGTTTAATGTATATACATATATGAGCAGCTACCCATATACATACATATATGTATGTATACACTTCTACTTATACTTATATTATTATTAGCTAGTCATATCATAGCCATTGCCAGTGAGCCGGATTCGATAGCCAGGCACACTCTGCTTCTTCTTCTTCCACTGCCCCCTCATACTGCTTCTTCTTTTTGTCATTGTTGTTATAAAACTCGTCATGTTGTTGTTGTTGGGTGGCTGCCGGGGTGCTTCACTTTTCAAGTGGCTTCACTTTATGGCACCTCATGGCTGCAGCATTAATATATCATCATAAAATAACATAGTGGAGGCAAAGAGTGCTCAACTAGCAGATACTCTCTATACATATACTGTCAAGTGTCTGGCAGAGATTAATGGCAAGCAAATAGCTTATCCTTAAAAATGCCTAAAATACTTGTTAAATAATTTAATAATTCTTTTATTTATTATCAAAGCTATATGTTAAGCTATTATTACTTAATTTAAATTAAGCCTTTAAAATTTACTTTATATTTTTTTAGAATTTCAATATTAATTTAAAGGAATATTTTTCATTGGAAATATAAACTGAAAAATTATATTAAATAAATAATACATTGTAACTATATTCTTAAAAATAATATATTACAATTTTAGAAAAAATATGAAAAAAAAATTAAATAATTTAAAATTAAATGTTAAAATTATGCTAACAGTCATAGTAATAAACAAATAATATGAAAAAATTATAGTTAAATAAACTATAAACTTTACAATTGGCACATTTTTAGTGTAGGGTATTTTCAAGTCAGTTTTCACTCAGATGACCGAGATATTCTCCGTAAAATGTGCAAGTTGAACGTAAAATGCAAAAAGATTTTATTTGACATTTAATGCATATGAAAAGACTGATAAAACGACGCCTGTTGAAGCATAATTGCAACTCATTGGCCAAGACACTGAAATGCAACTATTTAGCTGATAAGTACGTAGTATCATTAAGTTTAAATGCTGATGATAAGACATTACTACAGGAAGCAAGACAAAAGCCTTTTCAAAATGTAGGTTACTTTATCCTTCAGGCATTTCCTGAGCCCTTAACTAATTAATAATTAGATTACAGCGGCATTCGTAATGCTTTTAATATAACTTGAGATATAAGAGCTGCCACTTGGATTTGCTATTGGTCACATAAGCTCTTAATAATAACCTCTTATGTAAGTATTCAGACAGAGTGACTATCAGCTTATATTTTGAGGTAATATTTCCCTGTACTCCAAGTATTATATATATATATGCACATACATAATATATGCTACAACGTCAGAGATCTCTGGTACTCCATATATAGTGCAATCTTAACTGCCAGCGGAAATCTTGAGGCAACTGGACACAAAACTACAACTCAGGGAGGGAATTGTTTAACTACATATTCTAGCAATGAGAGCCAGAGACTCTTCTCAGCGCAAAGTAAATAATATTCTTATGTCAGTAGTACACATATGAAGTCCACTTATACTCTTCCCTGTTGCCAACAGAATGGGAACAATAAATAAGTGCTCAAGTGCTGCTGTGGCATTTGAAAAAGGCCGACAGTGAAGTAATAAGCAAAGTAATAGACAAAGTAGACAAACTCATCAATCAAACAAATATTTATGGGCAGCAATCTGGCCGTATTCTTATTTATTACACGACTCTGCTAAACACAAATTGCAATTCTGATTGCCAAAAAAAATAAGAAAAAAAAATGAAATTAATATCGAAATAATGCAAGAAAGTAATGTATGCTCGTCTTATGATAAGTTTTGGGCCCCTCTTTCAATTTATAGTTATATTTGAGCAACGTAAGTTGCAGATTATATATTCTATTTGTTTGACAAAATTGAATTCCCTTTACTTCCTATTCTTACAAGTCCTTTGTTTTATGATTTTATTTTTTTTTACAAATAATATACCTTTAAGTTGCCACACAAGGTACGAGAATACAAAAAAATTTAATAATTATTAAAGAATTGTAATAAAAATAAATAAATAAATAAATAATTAATGCTGAATTAAATTTTAAGTAATTACACATTCTACAAATAAATGTATACTTATGATAGTCATGCACTTTCCAAAAAATAACTTTTTTTTCAAGAATATACTTAAAAAAATGTTAAAACAAAAAGGGAAACCCCAGACATACATCAGGATTGAAAATTTTGCCAACTTTCAAAGAAGCGCACGAAAAACTTTGCCATACAAATCCGGAAACTGAGATACACTTATGTAAAGTATTTAAGTACTCTTAAGCTGGAAATTCATAAAGATATTTGAGTAGAATTTTGTGCAGGTATCAGCACAGTTATTTAAGAAGTTTATAGTATCAAGACTGCAAAAGGTGTGAATAGTTTTGCATAAAGTTTCATCTAAGAAACTTGATAAAAAAAAAAGTTTATAGGTGCGATGTTTTTTCATAGAGTACAATATTTGTCGACTATTGTAGGTAGTTAACATTTGGGAATTGATTATCAAATTTGACTTACTCTCTTTTGTGGCAGAGTAAAGGAGAGTCTCGACTCTACTTTCCTTTGGGTACAAATTAGTTTGCCAGCTAAAGTTAACAACAATATATTGCGGCATTGGCAGTGGCATCAACAGACAGAGATGAAGGCAAAACTGCAAAATAAGCAAGAATATGGCAACATTTCAATATAAAATTTGCAAAATAGAGAGATATATACATATATACACTCATATAAATTCATACATATACATAAATACATAAGGAATTGTTGGACTTTTGATCTACTTCATCTGTCTCAGCTTATTAGCATTTGAAAAGCAGCGAAAACTCAAAGTGTAAAATATCACAACAAATGAATGCCAAAGGCAGTGTCTCATCTCACATAACTATAAATATAAAAATAAAAAATACAAAAATAAAACGAGAAATAAAACGAGAAATCCAAGAAAAAGGCTAATGTCGATGTGACATTATAAATCACAAAATAAACGTCTGCGATTTTAGAGTCTAAGTTATCTATTCTTTATCATACTTCAGACTAAGAACAAACACAGGATGACATAAGAAGATGCTGGGATCATATAAATATAAAAAATTCATGCCAAATAAATCGATAAGTCTGTCCTTAAAAAGGGTTGACAGTAGGTCCATTTTGAGAGGGCCAGTCTATAATTTATTTAAAATGTCAACTGCAGTCACTTTTTCAAGCCACTTGCAATTTTAATTCCATTATTATTAAATTACACTTGAAAGAGCAAAAATGAAACTTAAAATTTATACATGCATGCATATATTCTCGTAGATTCAATTGTTGCACATTCTGAGTGAAATAATAATTTATTTTCTCTACTTTTTTTGTGATTTATGGACCTTAACTCAATTTATTATTGCAATTTCAATCAATATTTCAACCCTTTCAAGTTGGAGTTTCACACAAGCAAAATGAAAATAAATCGACGACATTCATTTTAAGAAAATTCGATTCGAGCTCTTCACTTCATCAAAATATATAAAAATATATGCATATTTTGCCATTTGCATTTCCATATCAAACAAATGTGTGATGTGCTGCCGTTACATAAAAAATGTGTCGCGTGGCATGTGGCATGTGGTTGGGGCTTAAGGGCTGTCATGCACTAATGTATACCGACTGCGGTCAAGGTCAAGTAACTTATATATCTGTATGGGAATTGTATTGTATTTGCTAATGACAGCTACATTCGGGTACGATATTCATTAACTATTGTTTCGGCACTATTTGTTCAGCCCTTACGTAAATAATAATCGAGTCAACCCTTGGCCCTTAGTTAATAACTGTGATGGACTTCTAACGGCACTCTCTCTCTCTCGACTCACACTTAATATTGTGAGATATAGAATGAGTATTAGACAGACAGACAGACAACTAATCGGGGGCAAAGCCATAAGAAAAATGTTTTGAAATGGTAACATTTCAGAGGATTTATGTGGCAAGGCATTAAGGTAATTTTAAGAGAGTATGGGCATGCCTGACTGACTAACTAACTGACTGACTGACTGACTGACTGTCTGTCTTTCTATTGCTCAGAGTGTCTGTCAGTTTGTCTGCAGCAACAGAAATCAATTGAAGCAACACGACGTCAGCGACAGTCAAAGTTCAAAAGTGCCACTCAACGATATTGCGGGTATTTGTTGCTACCTCCATCCTCTATCGCCACCCACTTCCTACCTCCCCTGAAAATGCTCTGGAGACCTCGGAGTCATGAGACGACGCGCTTCTCCCTACATACACTCTCTGACTCTGAAGCATTTTGCCAAAATATTTTCAGTGCCTGACACTTGATGGTTTACCGCCCCCTCCACAACTCTCCCGCTCTCTCGCGGTGAATCTCCCCCTCTTCTTGAATTCAATCTGTATTGACTATATATGATGTATTTGTGTCTTAGTGTGTTTGTGTGTGTGAGAGAGAGAGCAAAATGAAGATTGACAGCTTAATGTATTTTCGCTTACATCAAACCGTTGCTTTTGTTGACTAATTTCCCGACGGTGGCGAAAGATGAGACCACGCCTTTAAGTGGCAAGTGGATTTAAGTGGCAAGCGGCAAGTGGCAAGTGGCAAAAACGGCAGCACGCAGCACGCAAATTTTGCATCAAGTGCAACAATTAGCAAATTAAATAAACCTTCTTCTTACATCCATCACAAAATTCACTGAACTTTCAACTGCGCACTAAACTTTTGTTTCAGCACAAAATGCTGAAATAAATAAATTAAATACAAAGTATACAAGTTTGTATCACATGCATATATATTATATATTTATTTTGCTCTTTGCAGATGTGACATTGAAAAGCAATTAACAAAATTTTGCCCAACGGCCAGGCAATTAAGTTGAATCTCTTTTAGGAAAAGTTTTTCGCTTCAACCTTTGGCAAAATCACTTTATACGAAATATGAAATCGGATGATATTATTTCCAATTGACAGCAGTTAAGGCGACAACCACAAAACTGTCAATAGAATAGCTCGTAAATATTTTGGAAAATTTACAGACAACCAAATCATATATAACAATATGGGAAATTTTGTACATTCTGCGGAACTCCTCAAAAGAATCGCACTTTTATTATAGTTATATTATATATGACTTCGATTCCGGTCATATCAATCTGATGGGCACGCTATCGCAACGTGATTGCAGTTAGATCGTGATTTAAAAAAAAAAACGCTGTGTAAAATTGAAAAAAAATAAATAAAAAAATGAAAATCCCAAACTCAAGTCACGCATCACAAAACGAATGATGATGATATGATGTTTATGATGTGCGAATTACGTTTATCTTTATATACTAACTGCATAAATGGAACAAGGGTGAAATCATGAATTTAGCTAGAGAAAATGCTATCAGATAGATTTAAAATCCAAGTTTAGTTTACTTTAAATTCTATTGAGCAAATTTGTATATTTATATTATTTTTACGTAATATAAATTATTTAAACATTGCTTGTTTTATAATCAATCATTTTATTATTGTTTTTATTCCATCTATTTTTATTTATTTAGAACATGTTATACACTTTTTTTATTTTCATTTATTTAAAAAATGATTATATTGAATTCTTAAATTATTAATTTATTAAATTATTTGTTTTAGCCTCTATATTTGCATTTTTATTTGTTAAAAAATAAGTATAAAAAATTAATTGAAAAATTTTCTAGTACTTTCAGGATCTTTTTTACGATGTCTTCATGTTAAAGGGAGCTTGTTTAATGGATTCGTTAATAATTCTGGTAAATAAAGTTGAGGCAGCTTTCTCTTGCTTTTAGTCAAATTATAAATACAATATTTAAAAATAATATTGAACTTTATTTAAGTGAAATATAACAATATTTGTGCATTATATAAAGCATGTGAAAACAGCAAAATAACCATAAACAGCCCAACAACAATAAATGGGAGTCAATTTTTTTTTTTTTTTTGAGCTGAATTTTAATGTGTGTGTCGCGTGTGTATTTATAAAAAAAAGGTGTTAATGCTTAATGACTTCAATAGCGAATTGTGAGCTCATGAGTTAAAGGGTGTAATAAAGTATCAAACTAAAAGATACAAATTTGAGGCAAATAAACCATGAGATCAGAGTCAGAGTGAGAGATATAGTTAATTAAAGAGAAAAAATAAAATATGAAAAATAAATGAACACTCGTTGAAACGCTGATAATGATATATTGCTTTGAGATACAAATGTGTTTTGAGCTGCCACGTGGCCAGAATGTGAATTTAATACCCATTTTCATGTCATATGCTTTTTTTCTCAGTCCACTTTTGATTTTTTCATTTCGTTTATGGTTATTAATCTTTATGGGCAAGCGATCTGCCGCCTCAATACAGCATCAAGCAAAAGATGCTGGGTTCAACCAAAAGGATTAAATTACCAGGCCAGGCTAAAGGCGAATGGGGAACGGGGAGGAGAGAGGGAGGGATCAGGCAGAAAGGCAACGACAGAAGCAGAGGCGGAGGCATAAAGAGAGCAAATAATAATGTGCAAAAGTGTCGCATGAGAGGACTCTCTAAGTAGGTTAATGTCCTGCCATGCCTGTGCTTTAACCTCTAACCTCACTGACTTTAACTGCCCCTAACTGGGTTACTGGCACAAATCCATCGGAGCTCTTCACCCCAACCCACTCTCATACTGTTGTCAAGGCTTCCTCCACATGCCGAAGGGTTGTTAAAGAGGGTGGCTTCAAACTCGTATTAGACATGTGCGATATTACATTATTGATTGCAAATCAAATTATGCAGCCTTTCGACTGCACGTTTAACCTGAAAAGTTCACATCAATCATTATAACACACGCACATACACACACTCACGGGTTCGGTGAAAATTTCCACATTTCAATCAGCGAAATTTGATTTATTAACTGCAATTCACTTGACCCCAAAAAGCAGTGGGCAGCCCTAAAAGCATTGTAATATGGTTACATCAGTTAAAAATAGCGCAAAATAATCACATAAATTTTTGAAGGAATTATTTAAAATTTTTAACATTTTTTAATTAAAATGCTTGTTGGTTTTGTACAGAGGGAAATATAATTATAATCTCGATTTTCTCGTTGAATTCAATTGCAATTAATTTACTGCCAAATGAGTTTCATTTTCATTACGACTTTTTACTTTTATATTTTATTTTTTTTTTATTTTTAATTATTTTTGTATTTTTTTTAAACATTCGCCCAGCTTTATTATATTTACATGTGAGCACGAAAATCGTGAGAGAGATGTATGTAAGTCCGAGTATCTGAATCTCAAGTGGAACCGTGAGTGCAAAACGAGCGAAATGCTTTTTGACTATTTGTTCTACGGTGTGTGAGTATCTGTGAGCTGAGAATGAAGGGAAGGAACCCGGGGTATATGTATATATAATATATTTGCAGTGGTGCAGTTCATTAAACTCGTGCAAACGAATAATATGTAAATATCATTAATACTTAATAATACGAGAAATGAAATATGAGCAAAAACCCAAGATGTTCATTCTTGTGAATTTCAAGCAAAGAACTGCATCTATAATACAATCCACATGTGTATATATATACCCTCTGACCGTCAACTACAAGTGCCTCCTTGCCAGCCTAGTGCATTGGCTTTTTAGATATTATTATTATTATTTCTTTTTGTACGGGTTGAAGGTCATATGCGAGAATCTCGGTTCTCTTGTTGGTTTTCCTCATCTTCAATTGACAAGTTGATGGCTGCTGGTCACACTGAGTTCAAGGTGCAAGTTCTGAAAATCTGTGCTGTCGACAAGCAAAATCAACTGCCAGCAGTATTCAACATGTAGGTCAAGAAATTGTTGCTATTTGTAAACAAAATTTAAGAAATAAAAACATCTATAAAAAAAATAAAAAATATTCAAATTGTGTCTGTTGCAGGTACAGTTGTAGCCAAAAATCTCAAAATCTTCTCTTCGACATTCTTTAGTATTTCGCAAATTCACACTTCACATTGTTCAAGGTGAAATCGGCTATTAGGCTAATGGCCCAAACCGAAGATTCATATCAACCCAGTCCCAGTCCCAGTCCCAATCCCACTTCCCTAATCTATATAAGGGCCACGCGTCAAAGTTTGCGTACAATTTTCACACACAACATTTGTTACTAATTACAACCACACACACATATACACATATGTATATACATTATATATTATATACATATATATTATAGCCACAATAATTTTATGTAAGCCAACATGTGATTGCGGGTGTCAATGCATGTGTGTTATTATTGTGGTTTGTTATTGTTATTCATTTAATCAATTTGTGCGATAAATATTCATAATGCCAAGGAACAACAGTCAACGGAGAGAGACAGACAGAGAGAGAGAGAGAGAGAGAGAGGGAGAGACAGGGAGCGAAAGAGAGACCAGAGTCAACTGGTCAACGTTTATCCCCCATTTTAACATACACACATACATATTTAAACATTATAACAGCATGGTGAATTTCTACGCACATTGCTAAATTGTCTATAGATATATTAATTGTTTTGGTTGAAGTTGCTGATGTTATTATGGTTGTTGTTGTTGTTGTTGTTACAAAATGAGTGCTGTGTTTTGGTTTTCATATGCGGCATTTGCATTGTTTGACTTGTTGCCAAAAATAAAACACGTCAATTAAATGTGTAAACAGTTTGAGATCGTTGAAACACGACGCGTGCACAAAATATGAGCCCGTTTCTGGTATTTTATGATAGTCAAATTGGGAACGAGATAATCCTAAAATATATAAATATATTATCACATACATTAGAGACCCTGTAAGATTAAAATTAAAATGATATTAAAGTTAATTTTCAATATTTTGCAATTCAACTAATTTTTTTTTTTTTTTTTTTTTGGAATAAATACACGCAAGTTTTTCAAAAATATTCATTTTTTTTAATTCAGTATATACCCTCTGGCTTGTTGTTTTGTTGGGCATGAAACGGTTTTCCGAATGATTGATTAGCCGTGCACCCATGCACATTAAGCATACGCTCCGTTGTACACACACACACAAACGCACACACACACACACACATACACCCAAACATACCAAACAGGTCTCGATTATAGAGTGCATTTTCAATATAGTCTGTAGTTTATTCCTAGTTGATTGCATTTCATGCGTTTCATTTGACTTGTGTGCGAAAACCACAGGAAGAGTAAATATATTTGAAATATTCAATTGGAATTTTCTTATATGTCAGCATATGATAATTGACAATATGACATTTTAAATTAACTTTCTCTGACATTAAATAACCAAATGACAGCAGGTGTGATGGCCATCTTGTGGTTTATCATTTTTGATTGCTTCAACCATCATCATAGGTGCTTGACATTTTTCCGACATATTTTTTTCTTCTTTATTTTTGAACTGTTTTCATTTTTGGTTTCTCTTTTGCCACGTGCTAGGATGTGACAAACAATTTTAATTTAAAAAAAATTTGCAGTGGTGGTGGCAACATCAGCACGAACAGCAACTGTGTGGAAAGCCAATCAAGTCTGGGCAACAATAGAGGCAAACTGACAGACTGAAAGGGCTGAACTGGAAGCCACATCAATGATGCGATTAGACTTTTGAGCTTTCAACTTTTTGCCATTGCCATTGCCATTTGCCCCACGCACTCAACTGAAACAAAGTTGACGGCATAGTCCATACCCTAGATCAGCAAATGACAAATGCTTGTTTCCCCCGCTCCCTCTTCCTTACCCTCCACTTCCATCATTTTGTTCTGCTAGTTTTTCTCTTGAGGCTACAGAAAGAATGCAGCACAATTGGGCATCAATCATGCGCAAAATTGATTAGTTCAACTTTTGAAATGAGACGCATTTTGTGTGGCAACATGCCACATGCCCCTGACACACATTTGACGCGCCTTTCATTGTGATTAATGAGTAATGTGGAGTTGCGTTTTGCCAAACTGCAGTTTCCTTATGCTGTAAGCTCAACCAAAGGACACAAAGCCATGTCACTCAACTCACGTGAGTTGTCCTTTTGGTTCATTAGCTTACGTAACGGAATTGACAACCCCATGATGTGCTGAACCTTCAAGCATCAAGGCCTTAAGAGGAGAGACAACATGCTGCTCAGAATGACAATCATCATTTCGGGTGATTAGTTTACACAATGCATATCAGGTGCAGTCTTTGCTCATAAGACAAAAGCAACCAGGAATTGTGAAGAGAATTCAAAGTGTTCCCTTTAAATTTTATAAACCCATTCTCGGCTTGTGGAGAGTCTCGAAGAAACGAATCAAGGTCTCAGCACTTGAAAAACTCTCATCGAAATCTGAGCTAAAATAAATTTACCAAGCGAATCACTTTTCAATCAGTTAGAGAGCCTTTCGCAGAGAGTCGGTGGAAGTAATCTAAACCGTTGCACTTCAGCTGCCAGCTATAGAAAGGACACTCTCTAATTGCTATACACCAAAAAGCGAGCAAAGTAAGTTCGTGTCGTGGCAAAATTCGTAGCATACATTCGAGCGCCACTTGATCCTGCACACGCGCTTGCACTTTGGCAATTCATTCAATGCCCAGCAGCTGAAGCAGAAGAAGTGGTGGATGTGGCAAGCAGTGGAAACAGTAAGAATAGTGATAAAGGAGAGCAAGTTGCAACAACTCATAGCCATTTCCGGGCATGCCATCACACATTTTTGGAATGCTTCGTAAAGATGACAATTTTATTTCCGTGCTTGCAGCAATTTGTGCAGCATCTGCACCAGAATGGCGCCGCAAGCGTCAAGTGTGTTGCATGCATATATGTATGTATGATATATACATGTGTGAGTGTGAGTGTGTGTGCCACAAACTTCAACTACTGTACGTATTCGTATTTCACATTTTTCTACCGACTGCTGTTACTGTTGTTGCGGAAATGCACTCGAAAGTGCGCACGGATTTCCGTCTTGGCATACAACTGTTTTCGATTGGATTTGCAACAGGACTCAGCAGAAAAGTCAAAGACGCATGACTTCGTTTTATGCACAAAACGTTTGCAAATGGCCAAAGTCACATTGAGTGGCCATAATGTGGAGCACGAAGGGGAAGGGAAGATCCTGACAATGGGCGAGTGCCAAACGAGAAGTCACATTTCCTGTCACGTGGCTGCACAATAAATGAACACAATTAGCGTGGAGTGGAGTGGAGTCTAGTGGAGTGCCAAGGAACTTGAACATCTCGATTTAAGCTGATGATGCTTTTAGCTGCAGCCAAGATCCTGCAGCAGCAGCTGTTGCCACAGCACAGCTGTCACCAGGATATCTAAGTTTATGGCTTTGTTTACAGCATCCACGCGGTATCTGCTGGGATGTGTCGGTTGCGTAATTTATGATCCTCGCACAAAATACCCATTGACATTTTCCTGCCACACACATTTTCCCAATCACACACCCACACACACCCACATATGTCCAACCCTTGTGCTGTGTAAAATCCAAACCAAAAAATGCTGCACATAAAAGCATGCATTAAAGTTTTATATGTCACTCATACGCCATGTTGCACTCTCAGTCAAAGAATCTGCGGCATCTCCGATGAGGGATTTCGTGCAACAGGAGAGCATGAGCAGCAAAAGGGAAGCCATAATGCCACGTTAGTTTTTTCTTTATAATTTGTGTAAAAAAGCATCAGGGACACGACCCCAGAAGTGTAACTGCTGTGAAAAGTGTTTGCCAGCCACTTGACAGCAAATGCGCATAACAGAAAAGTTTTTGTTAATTTAGTGGAAAATGGCACGTCGTTACCAGCATTTATCTTGCAGCAAACAGTTGCAGCAACAGCTGCCAGCTTTCAACTGCAAAATACATACATTTAGATGAAATGAATAAAAAAAATATGTAGAATGTAGACGAAGGTCTGGATCATAATTTAATGCCTCATCAGACTGACAGGGGTCTTCATGATGTTGATGCTGATGCTGATGCAGATGATGAAGATGGAGACAGTTATGACAGGTATTAGATGATGTACGAGATGTATGAGTTGGGTAAGGAGTTAAAGAAAATGTAATCCCCAAAAACACATTAAGCAAATTAAAGATACTTCACCAATGCAGAGTTATTAAGAAAACCATTAAAAAAGGTCGTACATATTGAAGTGATGTGTGAATATTTCATGAAATTTTTAATAAATTGAAGTATATAAAATATGAATACGATTCTCTCCAAATCTTTCATTAGATACATATTGAAAATGTCTAATCAGAATCATATTTTTTAAAATTATAATAAATACTAATATAAACAAAATAGTATGTAATTATAAAGATTAGTAGGCATTAAAAAATTATAATTTTGTCTTGTCAGATTAATTAAAAATATAGTATGTAATTATAAAAATTAGTATCAATTAAAAAATTTTAAATTTTTTAGTAACTCAATTTTTAGAAATTTTAGAAAGAATTTTATTATTACTAAAAAAAAAATAATTTTAAAATCCATAATACCTCAAGTCTATTTCCATTAAAATTTTAGCAACATAATTTTTAGTTCTCATTTTGAAAATGGTCATAGATGCCATCATAAAAGTATCTTAAACTCCCATTAATAATATATAACTAAATATATACTTTATTGTAAATTTCATGGCCAAAATTAAGGCAATTAACCTTGACAGTAGAATTATATATGTGTGTCACACGTCGTGATTTCGATTAACTTAGCCATACTTTAAGCCAGTTAATTTACTTACACCTGTCGACTGCCGTCTAGACACACATTATTTTTAAGTCTCCGCTAAATAAAAATGGTGCCATGTGGCATGCAAGATTGTGAAGGTAGTCGTAAGTCTTCAATCTGAGTAACGTGATTGATGCATATTCATATGAATAGCGCACGTGGAGCAGCTGAAGCTGGTTGTCAATATCAGAGAGAAGCCAAAAATGCTGCTTAACGATATACGCAACTCTGTTGCCCCAAAGCTGCAACATAAACATGCCACTTGAACAACAACAACAACAAGAACAACAACAAACAGCAGCTGCAATGAGATTAACAAACATATATTGTTTATTTTTACATCTATGCGTTTACATGTGATTATGCAGTGTGGCCATGCCACATGCCACGCCCAATCCTCTAGAGTACAACTGCCACACATGCAACTGTCACACGTGTTTTGCTCGCCCACTTCTCACATGTTTTTCCAACAATTTCGCATATTTCCATTTTCAATTTTTCCCATCGGCGCACGTTTCTCACGTGTAAAACGTCGTCTCCAACAAACAAACAAAGAAACACGCTTAGTTAGTTGACGTACGACGAACTCCTGTACAGTAAACTTTTTTCCACATAAATAAAAAAAGATAAATAATAAAAAAAAACCCTCGTAAAATTAATGTGCATATTTTCATGACAGGCAAAACAATTTGCATATCAAGTGCCTCCAGCAGACCTCTTACACAAAAAGAATATTTAAGAAACATTTGCCTTTTAGGCAAAACAACTTTCAAATTCTTTCACTTTTTTCTGATTTTATTTTTCCGTTTTCTTTTTTTTTTTTTTTGCTGTTCGTGTGAGGCAAATACAATGTAAAGTATCAAATTTTATTGTTTATCATCATATGCATAAAAGTCTTGATTGCTGTCTCTAACAAGCGAGGAAAACTTGTCAGATAAATATTTATGGAAAACTGTAATATAATAAAAAACTAAGCATTTCTTTTACAGTCGACAGCCTTACTAGTGCTGAAATTATTAAATTATTAAATAATATACTACAATATAAGAAAGTTTATAATATTTTTAGTAGTAAAACATATAGACTCTGTTGATTGAAATATACTCAGAAAGTTGTAATATAGAACAAGATAATTAAAAATCTCACAAATGGAATTCTTCTTGAATCATCAGTATCAGTCATAAAAATTCTTAGAAATTTAATTTTATTTTAAGAATTATTTTCCGCTACAGCTGTTAACTGTCTGTTAATGAGCCTTATTTAGTTTCATTCATTCAAAACATTATAATTACAATTTCATTCATAAGGATACTCACTGCCTACGCAGAAACTTGTTATTTGGAGGTCACCTGTCTCAAAATTATTGTCTTAATTATTATTTTGAGGAGAATCTGCAAAATTTCACGTAACCAAATGTTTGAGTTTAACATTTGGCCTCGTGCCTAAATGCTGGAGGCCAATTAATAAATGAAAAGTAAATACAAAATAAAACCACAAAATTTGATTATAACTTTTGTTATGTTTTGCAATTTTTCTTGTTTTCTTTCTTTCTTTGTTTTCCTCTCATTTTGTTTACAGCAAACACAGAGAGCCCTCGGAGTGACCGAAAAAATAAAGTTAAACAAAAGTAAAAAGTGTTCCAGGAAATATTTTGAAAACAACTAGAATGAAAATCACAAAATGAAAACAAAATGTTGCTCCTGCATCCCTTGCCAGTGGCACTTAGTCAATATACTCTATGCCAATGGTTTTTTAGAGGGTATAACAATAATACGCTATAGCCCGCAGTCATGCAAACGTTTTGTTGGCGAAGTTTTATGTTTTGAACAGAACTCGAGCTGCATCGTTGACCGAGTTAAGGCCAACGACAGTCGCTGATTTTGCATGCCAACCTGCAGCAACAATAACAATAACAAATAAATATAGTACTATATATAAATATATATATATATATAGAGAGACGGGTATATAACTATAAACAACGTCAAGTTGAGGGCAAGCAATTACATGTAGAAAGCTCTGCTCTCTCAAAGCCACAAACCTGCCTGTGTTTTCATAATTTCATGTTGCATACTTTTTGGGCGTATTGTTGGCATACAGATGAAATAACATGGCAGTTGATGCTGCCAACTGTTCTTGTTGAATGTTGCCTTAATTAGAATGTCATTGTGTGTACTTAGCCCCGCCCACTTGAGCAGCATGCATGCCAAGTATTTGATTTAAGCAATTATGCCTGGCAATAATTCCAAAATATAATTTACCACATATGTATGTTAAACATGTTTTGTCAAGTATATCTTGTCTGCACTCAAACACACTCTTCTCAATGTTTAACAAGTGTTTGTCTTTCTCAAGTGCTTGCCACATAACATAACATAACATAACAGCGTCAGCATTGCGCAACTGGCTCTTTTCTAGCTAAATTGAAATCTCTTTAATTTGTCTGTTTTTCAACTAAAAATACAAACACTGATTTAAACCAAAAGAATTTCAAGCAGAGAAAAAATATATGCTGCAAAGAGAGAAAAAAAATGTTGAAAGGCAAAATAGAGCCTTTGCCAGCGACAAAGTGTGTGGCTGTAATACGGTTTGCTGGACTTAATGGCCTGGAGGTATGAGCTGTGTGTTATGTAGAGAAAGCAGCTGCAGCTTTGCTATGCCATGTCAGCGCACTCTAAGAGCAACAAATAAAGGAGGGACACAGAAAGAGACACCTTCATTTCAGGCTTTTGTGCGGTCCCTCGACGCATTTGTTGCTGTTTTGTGCAGGAACAAAGGCATTTGCTTGTGTGATTGTGTGACTGTGTGACAGTAGCATATTTTGTTTTACTGGCCGTTTATTTAAACAAAACTCACAACAACAAAATGAAACTGAGTAAAAGAAACGGGTGAAAAAGAGTCGCCAGCAACCACTTGAGCGGACATTTCACCTTGCGCACAAATGTATGCTATGAAATATGTAAAGGGACTTAAAACGTTTGTCGCATCGCCTGCAGACTGGAGAAAGGGTATGGATTCAGGCACAAGGATTGTCTACACGCGCCAGCAGCGAATCACAGTTGGGACATTCAAATTCCGGTCATTATCATAGGGCATGCAACCTCAACACAAATAAACAGGAGAAGAGCACCACAAAATGTGGGAAGCAGTAGTAGAGGAGCTGAAGAGCCGATAAGCTAGCAAGTGTTCAAATGCAATTTAGCTTGGCATTGAGCACGCGTCGTAAGTCGCCTGCAAGTTTGCAGATAATTGCATTTAGACGCCCCCGTCATCCCCCCCTCACCGACGGCAGCGTGTGCAACTACCCCACTGTGCACACTCCGCACTTAATCAAATTGAGCGCTTGGCAAAGTGTCACTGAACCTTGAAAGCAGAGAGTAGAGAGTAGAGAATTGTAGCTCGGGAATTGACTGCCAATAGAGAGTGTAAGAGAAACAGAGATAGGTAAGTAGATGTGAATGAAAAAGAGTATTGTTTGCCAGTGTTGGGCAACAACACAATCGAATGAACTTGACGATTGCCAGGACATTCGCCCTGCCAACACAAACAGCACACAGCACAGAAAACACAAAACACAAAACAACATCACGTCCATTGGCATCACTATGTACAACAGTTGAAGTCTGTGCAATTGGTATTGTGGCAGGTGGCAAGCAGCAGCTAATTGCAACAAATGCTTGAAAAGGAGTGTCAGTTCAGCTGCTGCTGTGTCACGCGCTGAAAATTTACATTTCCTGTTGGCCAGACCATAAAATAATTTGTTTAATTCCATTAGTTGAACTTGGACTACGTGCCTCGCATTACAATTACGAACGAATACTGTGTATGGGGCGCAGCAGGATGGGGCATGCGGCGTGTGGCATGCCAGGCGGCATCACTGCAAAAATTTGTGCCAATTAGAGGGCGCCTTGTCCAGCACCCGGGGAGGTCCTGTCACCGCCAGACGCACGCAAAAAACAAAAAGAAAACACACACAGCACCCCGCATCAAACAGCGTAAATCAAAATGTTTTCTTCTCGCATTTTTGCGTTCTTTCAGGCATTTCCAACTGTTTCCATATTTTTTCCACTATTGCTTCAGATCCATTAGTGTTTTCAACGCTGCAGCGCAGTTTTCTCCAGTTCACACTATAATTTAAGTAGTATATACTTTTCTGTATATATATGTATATAAATATATGCATACCTAATGAATTTTTAATGCACTTTGTCCTTGCACTTTGTCAAGCTGCGAGATACGCGATGAGGGTCAGCATTGGGCGTGTTCCTTGGCCATAAACAGCAACAGACCGAGGAGAAGGAGAAACAGCAGCTTTCAGCTCAGGCAGGAGGACAGTTTTATCTATATATGCAATATGTATAAAATGCGCATACGCAATGTTGTACACGGGGTCAAGTCGCAGGTGTTTTGTTTAGCTTTCAGATTGATTGGCTTAACCTTTGGCATGACAAATGAACCATGTGTCTATTTTTATATTCTATGGGAATCTTCGATTTCGATTTTGCGTAACTTATCCGTTTCGTTTTTTTTTTTATACCATGGAAACATCTGTCAATAGCTTTGATAAAATTTCCATTCTGTTATGCATTATTCAAGGACGTCAGACTGCAACTTGTCATTTTAATTAGCGAAATAACAGAGCTGCAATTTTCCAACTGAAACTGAAAGTTGCATGAAAATTATAATCAAGTTGAATTACTTCAGGGGGCTGCTCCAGTGACCGTAGAAATTGAAATTGAACGCTTGTTTCGCTGTGTGAATAGTTGCGGCAATTATATATTGCGTTAGTGACACTGACAATACACCATGCGGCAAACGTCGACTTGCAACCGCATGTTGCAACGACCGAATTCCACACCCATGGCCATCAGCTGCACGTTGCAGGCAATATATAACATTTTTAAAGTGCCAGTATCCCAGCACACAATACACACACACACACACACACACACACTCACAGACGCACACATACTGTACGTATACGTAATATGAATAATAGCAGAACATGGCTGACAAGCCCCACTTTTCTTAGCCATTTTCCTGTCTCGTCTCGTTTTGTGTGTGTGTTAAATATAAAAAATTACTTTTGCGACCAGGTCAACCATTGTATATGTATCTTCAAGTGCATTTTATCAGTTTTCACTTTTGACATTTTCTCGCTTTCTTTCTTCATTCTATCGATTTTCCCGCACAGCTGAGCAGCACCGCCATTTTTAATAGCTTTCATTACTTGTGCTTGTCTTTCTCAACCTCAAACCCTCCCTCCAAAAAAAAAAAAAAAAAGTACCACCAGACATGCAGTTTGCAGTCGTGCTGTGTGATGTCCTCTTCTCGCCCTGCGCTCTGTGAGTTGATTAACAGTCGCGTCTGTTATCCTTTGGGCAACTCCTTCACGCCACGTCGACTCTCATTTATCATGAATTTAATTATGAGCGCTGTACGCGTATGATGTGCATAATTCATATTAATTATAAAATAAATACTGTACATTCAAGTATTTTCGTTTGCGGGACTATTAGACAAGGTTAACCTTTGGCCTAGAGCATGCCACGCTAAAAGGTTAAAAGGTAAACACATCCAAACAGCGAGTATCATGACAAAAGCTGCATAGTTGTAACATTCAAGGACATATCTTGCCACCAACCTCATCTCGTTTAACGCTGGAAGCAATCAATCAAAATGCCCGACGCAAATTTATAATTACTTCTTGGAGCATGAACAAAAAGAAATTTAAAAAATGGATACATTTTGAAAGGTATAAGAAAGGCAATTAATGATTTCATAAAGGCAGAACATCCATAACAGAATCTTAATCTGAATTTTAAGCAGAGCTCGCAAAAGTCCCACGCATTTGAAAGCTGTCAAAGGACATTCTGAGATGCGCACTCGCATTTATTCATAGTGCTCTTCACCGCTAAAAACACATTCGATTAATAATGTACAAACATTTACCAGGCACGAAAGGCAAAACACACCACATTACGCATACGCCGCATGTAACAATAAACTGTTGTGGCGTCTATTAAACAGAGAGGAGCAGGTAACACAACAACAACAACAACAACAACAGCACTTCCTGCCACACCACAACCACATCCACTTCCACACCCACTTCCACACCCACGTCCACCTAGTGGTACACCACCTATAAATATACACTCTGGCTAACTTCTAGGAACATGCAACTAATGGCAATTTATATAGAGTCTCTCGACTGACTAGAGTGAAACTGAAGCGTTAATGAAGGGGGGGGTATGGGATGAAGTGGAGCAAAAGGCATTCATCATTAAATATTTACACTTTCATAAATGTGTGAGTGCATTCAGGTTGTTAAATATTTTACGATGATTCCGACTTTGTAGACACACTCAAAGACACAAAGCATGCCAGCTCTCACAGGTGGAAGAAAGCACAGAATCCAAATATGAAAAGCGAGGAAAAAAAAATGTAGCGTGAAAATCCATGCAAGCGTGAAAATCGCTTGCAATACGTTTTAAAACCGTGTTTTCAACATTTAATGCAGGTACTTGCCATTTAGGTACTTTCATTTATGGAATCTCAAGTGAATGTCTACATTTGTCAAATGATTATATTTTTCTCATTCATTACACATAAAGCCAGGACAACAGAATACAGCTTAGATGTCAAAAAAAAAAGCAGTGAAGCATTTTGAAATGTTACCCAAAGATATGACAAATAATTGTGTTACACTGAGATAAAAATTAATCCAAATGGACATGGGTTACAGTCAGTGCCAAATTATCCTTTCCTCGGTTGACTGTCCTACCGCATTACAGTTGCAAGTGCATTGAACCAGTTAAGTAAATGAAAATATGAATATGGATTTTTTCGATCGAGAAAAAATTTATAATTTGAAAGGAATAGAAAAAATGTATTGGTTTATTTTATCTAAAAAAAAAATAAAAACATTGGAAATTCAAAATATTGGCAGTACGCTATATTAAAATTAAAATTATTATCTTTAATTTATTAAAAAATTTAATATAATATAGTTTTTCAAATAAATTTTAAATTTTATACCTAACTAAATTTTTGAATTTTATATACACTACTTAATCTTTGTTATTATCATAATAATATTAATATTTATTGCATCAATATGTACTAATTAAACTTAGGTATTCCCATAAATTTTTATTATTTACAAAAAATGATTTATTATTTTACCTTTTATGGTGATTTAAAAAGTGTACTTTATAAGCAAAATTATACTGGATTTTCCACTTTGAGAAAAGCTTCGAAAATTAATTTTCGCATTTATTTATTTATTCCATACAGTGTTAGTGTTTATTGCAGTTGTTTTTGAATGACTTGCAGTAAGTACTATTAGTAGAAATATTTTTAATCAATGCATATAAATTAATTGCCATTTGGCCTATTAAATGCGAAAAACATTAAACACATTACAAGTTCCATTTGACTTGATCGTAAATTTAACACTCGCTCGTTTCGCAATTTATCATTTATAATGTGGCCATTGCAATTCATTAAACTGGTGCAATTATATTCACTGCCAACAAAAACACAAACAACGAGGTGTACTTAAATATTTCGACAAATTTTTGGACACATGCAAAATTTGTTAAGACTATCATAGACTAGTATATACCCTATGTCTGACTGAAAGTTATATAAATTAAATTTAATTGTACCTTTCCTTGATACACATATAAACTGTAAAGTTTTCAATTAACGTAATAAGTAAGCATGTTAATTTATAGATTTATAAGTAATTTTTACAAAAAAAAATAGTGTTTTTAAATGTCAAGTTGTTAACAAATGGCTTGACAGTTTAATAATATTCTAAACAGTATAATTAATTTTAATTAAACCCTGTGGCAAAGCCTTTTAATTAGAGGGTATTCAGGCTGAGCAATTATAACTGTGTTACGGCAAAATAAACACACGGAACAATTTACAACTCATACAGATAAACACGAATAATGTCGATATACCCGACATACACCTACATCGCAGAACACATACATATACATATATGTATTGTCGCATGTGCTAATTAAAATATACATGCCACAAATGGGACAAAAAGGAGAGACAATCGAGAGAGCAGGAGCAACACATACAGCGGCGATCACCCACAATGCGTCAAATGTGGCGTATACGTAATATACAATTAAAGACACATTGTGCTGGGAAAGTCGATGAAAAGCCAAGATTGGGGTGAGTGTCAAACAACTGTGATGGTTGTGATGGTCATAGTCTGACATTGTCCTGCTCCTGGGTGGAATTTTTGTCCTTTTTTTTTATTTTCGTGTTATCCTTTCATTGACTTGTAATGCACGACAGGCCGGCAGGAGGGAGGAGTCGTTCGTGCGTTCGCCTAATTGAATGTAAGCAAACCAATATAAAACGAGCGCTAAAAGGCAACAACATTAAGCAGCAGGACTAAGCACACGTCTCTATGGCAAATGGCCTACACAGGACTTTGGCGTTATCCTTATGCCAACGAATCATTCAGAAGACGGTTGCCGTCTCGCTGCGAAATTGCGCAATAAAAATTGCATTGTCTCTGTGTTTTTAGTTTCAGTTCCATTTCCAGTTATATGCCACGTTAATGTTTGACTTAACTAAACAAACACACACCAACAGGGACACACACACACATACATATACACATACACCAATGTACATACATATATATATTTATATGTATATCTTTAGATGGGTATGTAGTTATATAGCATACGGTCAGGAGAAAGTTAAATTAAAATTTCATGGCTGCCCGCATTCTCCTGGAATGGGGTCACATGGCATCCTTTTAGCCAGCTCCTGCCAGCATTGCACTGCTAATCAAATCAGGCAACAGGCAACAGGATCCGAGCTAACTTTACGTGCAGTTTGTCGTAGTCAACGGCTTACGTTGACACTGAACACACGCCTTGATTGTAACTTTATTTCAAAGGCTTCAATTACATTGCAAAACTTGACTTGAAAATAAGCTACCAAATGGCGCTTCAAGCGAATTCAATTTACGGGAAAAGTCTTTATAAAAGAACTATACTGTTAAATATTTATAATTTCCAAAGAGTAATGATTGCTAAATATTTTCAGTATTTGTAAAGTTTACTGAGATAGATAAAGTTTAATTATTTATTTATTATTATTAATTTTTTTATAACAACATTTTATTTTAAATAATTTATAAAAATACTATACTTTTAAATGTTTATAATTGCAAAAATAAGATAATTGCAAAATATTTTCAGTATTTCTCAAGTTTACTGAGATAGATAAATTTCATTGATTTATTTATTATTATATATTTTTTCTAAAAATTTTGTATTCTATATGACTTATAAATTTACTACAGCTTTCAGATTCATGAAAATTCACTAAATGAGTAGTTAGAATTTTTAGTAGTTTTTCTAAAACTTTTATTGAGGTAATAGTATGTATTTCAATTAATACATTTATAAGTTATTTAAAAAAAATTTTAATTGTACATAAAATATACATTAAATAGTATAAATTATTTCTTTATTTTATTAGCTTATAATTTTCATTAATACAAAAAACTTTAATACATTAAAGTTCCACAATATTTCTAAATTTCCACAAACTAAACTTGCCAAATAATTTTAAGCTTTCCCCCAGTCACTTTCTGATATTTTTAGATTCCTTTACTCAAATCGAGTTTAAATTGTTAAGCACATAAAAAGCATATTAATTTTTGAACTATGTATCTTTATATATTTGCAGCACTTAAAATTAACAGAAACTAGATGAATTTCTTGAAACTCCATTCGGTCCTTCATAACCAATGAGTTTTGCTTAATTATTAAACATTCGCTTATCTCTAGGCGAGACGACTCGTAATTAAATTCGAAACATTTTGCAAATGAGCTGAGATCAAAGCCATTCATCTACACATCAATTATAATTGAAATTCAAATCAAACTCACTCAGCGTCAAATCCAAATACAAATACAAATCCAAATCCAAAGCGAATAAAAAAATGGGTCTCCAATCAAAAATCGTTGAATAATTAAAATTTCACTCATGCAACACGTGACAGTTTGTAAACTTTTGATTGTGTTGGTGTTGTGCACATTGATAATTTGTTAAAAAACTGCGTTAATTATGCACTTTTAAATGACACTTGAAACGTGATGCAACTCTTCACAGTTATTGTTATTATTATTATATTTATTATTATATTTATTAGCTGAAGTTTTGTTAAGCTTTAAAGTTAAGTTTCGTGTTTCGCTTTTGTCGATAATATGCAAATGACACAACAAGTCGGCAGCGACTGATTCGAAAGTGCGGCAAGTGAAACTTAAAAACTTGAACGCAACGAGAAGTGTTGCCCGTTGCAGTTCCGAGCCGAACGAACCGAACCGCACCGATACGATTTAAGCCAATCGAAGAACGGGACGAAACAACAGGACATCCGACTCACACACAGACACACACACAAACAAACACTGAACAGGACCTGCCACCTGCAATTGCGGCATACAACCAGCGGCTGCCGCTGAGACTGCTGCGTGCTGCGTTCGTCGTGAAACTGTTTTTATTTTTGCTTTCAACTTTTTTTTTCCCACCACTGTCTGTTTGGCATGGACTTGACTTTGCTTTTACTTTCCTTCTGCTCGTTCGCAACCGACTGACTTCCTGCGCACAAGTTCGAGTTGCGTTGCAACTCTGTTCGATCGGCGACTGCTGCTGGTGTGTGTGTCTGTGAGTGTATGTGTGTGTTGGTTGCGTTCGGCAAAGGACTGCTGGGGGTGGTAAACACAACATGTTTGCGGTTACTTTGGCAACCCACTCTCAGACTTTTGGACACAATGACGTAAGGTTTTAGTGGCCGCCACTTGCCACTTGTTGTTAAACTGCTGTTGTTGCAGTTGCTTCTACCTAGAGTAGCATAAAGTGAGGGCATTTTTGAAATTCCTAACTCTTGTGTACCATATTGGGCAAGTTTTCATGCCACATTATCAAGAAATTCTAACAAAACTACGCGAGTTCATTAAACAATCTCTGTAAGCATATTTTCTATGAAAATCTCTCGGGTCAAGTTCCTTATGAAATTGCAGCTTATACACTAGCTATTAATATTTTATGTTATTCGCTATAAATTTGATGTATTTTGAGTTGATGTTGCTTAATATCCAAATGCCAATAGCTAGGATATTTATTCCTAATGACTTTTTTGTAGTTATTCATTTGCCATTTATGCCGCCATCAGTATTTATGTTCCAAACTCATTTCCTAGTTGACTTTCTCTTTTCTCTCTCTCATTTCTCAGCCATATTTCAATATATAATATACACGTGGCGCGCCCAGAGAGTGTCTATTGAATGTCACATCAAACCTATTCACATCAAACCAAACACAACATTCAAAAACTAAAACGCAGTTTGCGTCCTTTTCCAACAAGTTTTGTGTGGCAAGTCGAACATGTTTAAGGTTTGAAATGCGTTTGATGGGGTTAAGCGGCTTTGGGGGAATGCGAACAACAACAAAAAAATTAAATTAAATTCTATGTTAGATAATCGTAAATATTGAGGCATTAATTAAATAGAGAAATCGATTGTAAAGAGATAGCTTAATGCAATTAACGCTGCGTATACGTAACGAGGGATTATTGCAGTCATTAGGGTCGAGGATATCAGAATTCAAAAGTCATAAGTTTTGGGGGTGCATTAAATTAGTTTTAGCCAGCATCCTTAGCAGACAACTAAAAGAAATTTAATAAAGTTTCGATTACCATTCGTTAAACCTTCATACAAAAGAAATGATGCAGACTAGTTTGGGTCAAGCACCTCTCAGATCCTGGATCAGGTTACAACTCAAGTTAATAACCTCCGCTCTCAGCCGCACAAAAAAGAAGCTGCAACCTGCATCAAGTCAAAACGTCAACGTCATCATCCACTTCAAATTCTAACTCGTCATCTGATGAATTTTTAACTGAAACTGGAACACCCACAATATTTTGAACAGCAAACAGGAAACACTATTTGAAGGATCGGTCACTCATCAATCAACTTTCGGCATACCACTTGTAATTCAAGATCAAAGGAAGATTATTACACTGATCAATGGACAGCGAATAGCATGGTTAGCAGCATTATCGCTGCTTCCGATGGAGATATTTCAACCCATTTTTTCTGTAGCTTCCTGACAGCCAGCAGGAAGAATGAATTACACGCTCTGCCCCTGCATCCCTTTGACTAGCGAGAGCAACAGATGGGACCCTCTTCTGAGATCACTAACCATCTCATATTACTCCAGACAGCACCAGCTCAGCACCTCTGCAGTATCTCTGTATCTCTTTCTTCCTCCATTTTTTCATCAACTCAGAAACTTTACTGACTCCGATGATGAGGGGATGCGGGATGTATTGTGCTTGGCAGGTAAGTTCCCATTGTAGCAGCAGGACAACTAAAAAGTTTAACATTGTTGCCAAAGATAAATAAATAAAATTAAATTACTTTTCAAGTGGGTATTGAGAATGGGAAATACCTTCGTTAGGTAAAGTCCCCCTAACAATTTCAATAGAAATCATTTGAAATGTGTGTGTATTTTTTTTTTGTATTTCTATTTTTTCCAATTTTAGCACTAAATTTGTTGAGCTTTAGAAGGAAATTTCTGTGGCAATTGAAACAAAGGCAATTTGTGTTAACAATACTCGCAACTTGTTCAAATTAAGACGCGATTTGTATGCTAAACGTGAAAGGGGAACTTATAAAGCAAATTTAACACTAGGATGACTAGTTGAGGGAATTTTTTGATTAAAAAAAAAATATTGAAATATTTCTTAAAATATAATTTTATAATAAGCTTATTTAAAGATATATAAAAATATAAATTCTTTAAAAATCACAATTTAAACTAAAATTTAGGAAAAATAAATTTAAAAAAAAATATTTTGATTTTATGTGGCTAACTTTTCAATCTTTTTAAATATTTAATAAAACATAAAAATATTATAAAATTGTTTTCTTAAATACTTACTTCTTTTTATTCAGTTGCTTCTCTTGATATGCGTCATTTCCATTGGGAAAAGACAAGAAAGGGTATATTTATATTATTTTCTAAATAAAATATGTCAAATATTTCTCTGGTCATTGTAGGGTTAATGGAGCTGTTTCTCCCTCTGTATCACTGTCTAAATAGGCAAATAGGCTACGTTTCTTCCAAAAGATTCATATCAAAAATCCGAAGCGGACTGCGCACGCGCTCCATAGCCTCATTTGGGATGCATTTCAGGTGCGCTATGACGACAATCCACCGCAAATTTATGCTGAATGTGCCACTGTGACTAAATGCAAACCACATTTTGGGCAACAGCAGCACTGTATAGGCAGGTGGTTCAGGCGGTTCAGTTGGTTCAGTTGAGTTGGGCGTGCGAACCACGTTGTGAACATGTTGGGCATTGGCAATTGTGGGGCAAAGCGCCAATTTGAATCTATGACAAATTATGATGGCAAAATAAGTAAATGAAATGGCGTGTATAGACTGCCAATTGGAGTGGTGCAAAGTGGTTGTCAGTGGTATCCATAGGTGCGTCTGGGTTGCCTACGTGCGTTCTGCTACGTCAACCATGCCGGAAGATCAGTTCACTTCTCCAGCTACAGCTACAGCTCCAGCTCCAGCTCAGGTGCCCTAAGCGCTGAAATTGTAATTGAAATTGTAATTGTAATAGCTGACGTGACCAGTCAGGAAGTCCCCTTAGTGCCTTTTCGTAAGCGTTGTCAATGTTCTGGGGAAGTTCAGCGTCCAGATTTTGCACTTGAAACCCAAATTGCGCAATTCCCAAAATAACTGCGCACATATACCCGAAACTCTAACTATAGCTCAATTCTCGGGGTGTTATTTTTGGGGTTGCTGCTTCTTACAATTATTATTGTCATAAAAGTACCGCTACCCATACACACACACACACACACACACCCATACACAGCTACCGCACAACAAGTGCGCAAGTGGGACGCACAAATCTGAACCCAACCCCATCCGATATCTGATGTCATCTCGCTGTTGCCGTCTCACTCACACCTGCACTTGCAGTCATATTAACTGTTTCAAGTTTTTCAAGGCCCAAAATATCCCAAAGAATAAAATTAAATCCAAATTCGTATTCGTATTGATCTTTGTTGTAAGGTATCCGCTGCAAAATGATATACGCCACTGGAATGCCACGATTACGACGTCACACGACTGTTTAACTGGAATAATGAAAACATTGAGGTAAAGGAATTTTTTTGGATAATAAATATAAATTTTAAACAAGCACTGATTATACATATTATTTCGAAGTTTGTCGATTTTACAATAATGTTTACACATTCTGTGAAGCACTGTAATGTAGTTTGAGAAATATTACATGGAATTAAAAAAAAAATTAAATGCTGAAAAACAAATTGAAGTTGTAAGCAAATGGAAGTAATTTAATTAAATTTGAAAATATATTCTATTTGATTTGGAAAGTAGATAAAGATTCTGTACATTTTACTACTATTTATTTTATTGTATTCTAAATATTTTACAATATCTTTTATATTTTATTACCAAACTAAGGAATATGATATAGAATTCAAAATATTAATGAAATGAAAATATTTAAATATATACATATTCTCCAACTGAGAAATACCATATATAATTTAAAATATAGATTAAACAAATATATTTAATAAACAATATATATTCAAATATATTCACAAATTCGATATTCATACACTGGTATTACTTGATATATAAACCCATTCCATTTCCACTAGATATATAAGTCTATTCCTGCCTGAACAATCAAAAAATTACATGTAATTACATTTTAGTTAATTAATTTATTTTAGCTATGATTTGCCATATAGTTCTCAGACTTGATATTTCTATCAACATTAGTTATAAAATTCTTGACTTTGTTTATATCCGTATAGAGAAACGGCTTGCTTGTATCAGCACAGGTTGAACCCGACGACACAATACCGCAGAGTTGATCCTTTAAGATTAAAGGACAGCCAGGATCGTAGACACAGTCGCGACGATTCTTTGATGCATGCGATACACAAACTGTGCTATCGGAGACACCGACCGCTCCCCCTTCCTGTTTATCCAACTCCATACGGCATTCATTAGTCGTTTGCACTGGCACACTAATCTGTCTTGGGTGTATAGAGGGTGGTTTTAGGAAAAAACTGGAATAACCCCAACCAACTGAGGTCATATTGGTGCCCTCGAGATTCTCCTCTTCGCACAACTTAATAAACTCGGTCATTTTGCCTTTGATGGGTCGCTGCAACCTGACGACAGCCACATCCATGAGATTATCGCCAGGTGTAAATTGTTCCGGACTATATACCGTCTCAAGCAGGGCATAGTTATCCTCCTTATCGAGTGCGAAAGCAGCCTCAGCCGTGGCCCCACGTAAATTGTTTCGATACGGTGACATGCAACTGGCAGAGGTCACAACCATCAGAGGCGAGATGTATGCACCGCAGCACGCAAAGTTTCCATCTCCATTGACGATGCGTACCATCCAACCTCCTATATCTCCGGATTTCTTGGGCTTCCACTGCCGCCGGCGCACCACCGTTTTGACAGTTATCGGATGCTTGTATATTTTACATTCCGCGAGAGTTACCATCAGCATTAAAATGGCAATATAGAGTAGCCTCATGATGTGGCTGGCTATTGAACTGACAGTTCAAAATATTTTAAATATTATATATTTTCCTGACCAATATCAGCTGCACGCACTTAATACCGCATACAATAAGATTCGCAACGGTTGAAAATTTTAAATTAAATTTACTCTAACACTTTGTTGTTGTTCAACTTTGACTACTAAGAAATTTTGTTAAATTTGGAGGCACCAGTGTATTCAAATATAAATGACGCAATAGGTTGTTTATTTACTTTAAAATTTATTTTAAGAAAATTTGTTATAAAACTAGGAGTTGTTGAAATCAAATCAAGCGCACACTGCTTTCTGATTCCCGTTTGTTGATCCTCATTCCTGAAGACACGCTGCGATCTTTTTTCCATAGGTTGCGACCGCTGCGACCGCAAATCGAATACAGGTTAACCTGCCTTGAGCCGCACGACCGATGAATGTTCGAAGCACAGCCGAAGTGCGAGCGAAGCACGACCGAAGCAGGCCCGAAGTCATCGGCGCAGTGACCTACAGTGCACTATGAGATCGTGAGATATTTTGATGTCGACAGTTGCTAAATTTTCAAGAAAAGTGTCTTACTTGATTTACATTCTACATGAATCTGGTAATATTTGTAGGGTATATCATCTGCGACTGGCAAACGAAGTAAAGCCGTAGCTTCTCTGATTATAGCGTAGCCAATATCTATTTCATGTCAATGGCACTTTTACTTCTGTAACTGTAAATGATCTATTCGTTGGCAGTCCAACTTCAAAGTTAAGCAAGATGAATATTCCATTCGAGCTATACGTGGTGGTCTTGTTAATCTCCATTCCAGCAACACGGAGCAAAGTTTATGATGGTCACATCAGAGTGAGGACGCGTCCTGGATCTCGTTCATGGGGCGGATTGAGCACGAATACCGGTAATGTAGGAGGTTGGCTAATACGTATCACCAATGCTGATGGAGCATTCGCCTGTTGTGGTGCCTACTATTCACCACTGTTGGTCCTCACATCCGCCAACTGTATACAGCCACTGCGTTGGACCCTCAATGGAGCAACTGCCGACGGGACCGCTCTTTTGGACAGCGAGACCGATAACTATTCGGAAATTGATTACGTTTATGTGCCCGACGACTTCGTGGCTGGCAAAAGTAAAATGGACATAGCGGTGGTCAAGCTGCGTAAACCCATCAGAGGACTGATGACGGAATTCATTCGACTCTGTTCATCACAGCCGCCACCTCACGCAATCTTTAACTCTTTCGGTTGGGGTTACAGTAACCTAATCTTTCAGAGAGCTGCTACTCATCCCAAATTCACGGAGGTCAACAGTGAGGAGAAGTCGCTGTGTAACAGTCGTTCCATTTGGAAGGAATCCTTGCCGGAATCTGTCATGTGTGTAAATTTTCCAAGAGATCGTACGCAATGCATTTATGATGGAGCCTCTCCATTAACATATAAGAGATCCCTATGCGGGATTGCATCAATAGGATCTACTTGCCAGAACACCTCAATTCCTGGTATCTACACGGATATCACTAAAGTTAAATGGTATATTACACAAATAAGAAAAAACATCAAACTGGGATTTCTATCACGACGCAAAAGGGAGTTGCCAAGGAACAGATTGTTGAAAACTAAATAAAAAATATTATTAAAAAAAAAAACAAAAAAAATATTAAAAATTCTTACAAAAAATTATGTGTGTTTTGAAATCAATTAGTTACAGATAATTTTAATATACCAATTCTAATCGACCATTATATTACTTTTCCATCACAACTATCAGAAATCTACATATCTTAACTTCTTCTAAATAGAGTAGAAATAGTCGACAGATATTCGCGGAGACTTTTAATTCTCTTACAATGATTATCAACTATTTAATATCATTACTTTTTGTGACCGCCATGCGTCCAGATCCACGATCAGCTGTCAGAAGTGTCTTTGTCCAAAGCTATCAGATGACAAGCAATGCCTATGTTAGTCCATGGGTTGTCCGTGTAATGAACAACAACACCTTTGTCTGTGGAGGTGCCTATTATAGGCCACTTTATGTGCTGACGTCGGCAGGCTGTCTTTACCAATATAAGAAGGATCTGGACAATCTGAGTGTGGAGTTCATTGCCGGCGATAGTTTTGCCTTGATTAAAACCGTCTATGTTCCCAGGCAATATGAATGGCGAAGCAACTTCATGGATGTAGCCGTAATAAAGCTAGCTGCTCCCTTGCCTCGCTACGAAGCGGAATACGTCCAACTTTGCGAGAAACAACCAAGAGACTATCGCCAGCTTACTGTAATTTCATGTGGAGTTCCCAAGCACCAGGTAATCCGCACCCAGGAGGTATCATATATGAGCAAGATGGATTGTACAAGAAAATATCCAAAGATTGAATTATCTGAGAGTATCGGATGTACACGTCAATATAGCGTGCCAGATGAATGCATGTTTGACTTTGGATGTCCGGTGACTGCGGAGGACAAGCTATGCGGAATTGTGGCATATGGACCAGAATGTGATAATCCAGAATTACCAGGGCTATTTACGGAAATAACCCAAGTGAAATACTTTATAAGCAAGGCAATATCCAAGGATAAATATCAGCTTATCAACCCTCCAGCATAGTTAATCTTGACCGATAATAATAATAAATATACGAACATTTCCATCTTCATAATCAAATTTCCGTTAAAATTAAAGAGTAGAGAGCTGCCGATACTTGTGCTATCGCAGAGCCACCACAAAATATCGTTAAGCATTGGCGCTATCGATAGCTGGCTACTTAACAGTAATATGTCAATGCACGCTGTTAAGTCAGCTGATATTCATTTCTCTGGTAAATGCTGACTTTAAATAAACTAATTTTGTAAATTTAATTGAGAGTTAATAAAAATATATATTCTAATAAATAGTATACAAATACTGATGCTGTGTAAATTAATATAGTGACTTCACGATCTTAAAGTACTGCAACAATTCAATGCTAAATACTATCGCGACAGTAATGTTATTACTCACGCACACGTTAGAAAAAAATTAATAACTATCAAAGCAGAAGCTCCACTTTGAAATCGAAAAGAAAGTAACTAAGTAATACAACAATAAAAGCGGTAATAATGGCACAGTTTAAGAAGCTGCATATGGGCACCAGGCTGGAAGATCTGGAGAAGTTCACAATTATTCCAAACTTAAGCAACAAAAGTATGAAAATGTAAGTAGACACCAGTGGCAAGAAGCGACAGCAGAGGCTGAAGAGGTGCCCGCATCTGTTTCAATTTGATGCTGATGTCAACAAATTTTGCAGTCTACTTAATACCGCTCGCAAACTGTACATGACCGCCGAGGATTATCGGCTAGATGGGGACCAGGAGTTGGCTTACATCACGTACATGAAGTATTTCAATATGCTGTCTGCAATCCGCGGCAAATCCGACTATCCCCAGCATAAAGTGAAGGTTCGCGAAGTCTTGGGTGACACGGAGGCGAATCGCCGCATCATGGACACTCTGGAGATACTCAGCGACTCGCTCAGCCAGCGCTATGAGCTCGACTCTACCTTATCGACACCCATAGCAAAGATTTCCATTGTGGACACAATTGCCGATACCAAACCATTGACGCCAACTGCCTCCGCCTCCGCCTCTTACTCCCAACTGGGTGTCATTACCTGCGAAGCACTATTCCAGCGCATGCAGCAGCAGTCAGTGCTGGTCATGGATTGTCGCAAGAGCGCCGATTACGATAATTCCCATTTGACCTACTATTGTGCATTTAATGTGCCCGAAGAGATCATAGCTCCGGGGTAATTTACAAAATTTTCTAAATTTTAGAAAAATTTCTTATTTTTAATACTTGTAGAATGTCAGCCGGCAGATTACAGGCATGCCTAAGCAGCAAATCCAAGGCGGCTTGGGCCTCACGCTCTGTGAAGGAGTCGGTGGTGCTCATGGACTGGAACAGCAAGGAGGCACAGCCAGCGGGCAGCACAGCCATTGCTACTCTACTGGACATATTGAAAAATGTGAATTGATAATAATTTATATATAATTTTTCGTCAATCTGATCATATTCCTCTTGGCTTTGTAGTGGGATCCCGATGTTACCTATCGTTCCCCCATACAGATACTGCAGGGTGGCTATGAGTACTTCATTATGATGTATCCGACGCACTGCACCAATCCAAGCGTGCAAGCACCACAGCAGAACAATAATGAGATGGAGGCCATCGATGACATCGAATATCCCTCAATACACGACATAACTATGAAAGAGGATATACTGAATGCCCGCGATTTCAGGCCTAAGCAGAGACCCAGCATCAATAGGGCAAATAAACCAACCGCCATGCTTCCCCAGCATAGCCAACAGCCGATGGAACAACAACAAACCAAACCCATTAACGAGATTATGCGGGATCAGACGGAACTATTGGAACGTGCCCAAGCTAATGATAAATTACTGGACTCCGCTTCAAAGAAATGGCAGAGACTCTACGAGTTGACGCGTGTCCATGCAGGGACTGCGACAACTGGTCCCTCGGATCAGGAGTTGATCTACACACTTTTGCAGCTGGAAAGCAAGGCTGAGGACTATGTAAGTACAGCTGAGAAACAGAAAACTTGCATCTATTTGGAATTGTTTATAAATTCATATGTTGACTTGTTGCTTATAATTCTCAACTGGTTTTTTTTTTTTGCTATTCTTGACATAGAGTTATTAAATAAAGCTAAAAATTAATTTTATTGCAGAAAATTGAAAATATTCGTCTGCGGGACGAGCTGAATCGTTACAAGGAACAACAGCCACAACAGCAGCTCCAGAATGAAGTCGAGACCACTAAACGCATCGAGTCCAAAATTCAAGAACGTCAAATGCTCGATGAGCAACATGAACGTGATCGTGTCGAGCGTGAACGTCAGCTGGCCATTGCTAGGGAGGCAAAACGGCATTACAAGCCGCCAGCAGATCCAGCCCCATATCCCACAACAGAGCAGTCGACGCCGAGTCCGCTCAGTGAAATACAAAATATAATTCCCAACGAAACGCCTGTGGCCAACAGAACTCCACTCTATGATCGGGGCACTAAGCCGCAAAGCAAACCCGTGGAAATGGCGGCGCCACGCGCCCGAGATTTCTCGCCTGTCGCTGGCAACAATATGGTAAGTCTGACGTTTGGTTTAGGATCTATAAATAGTGGCTGACTAAATCAATAGTGAAGGGGTCACGTTGAATCGCCGTAATTCTTGGTATCTCTGCTTTGGTCATTCTACGGCTCAGTCACTCGCTGTCCGTACTCAAAGCATGTTTAAGCCAAAACAACGTATCGGTATCGGTGGTTTGGTGCTTTCAACAAATGCCACAAAAGATTTGCGTTGCGGGCATCAAGTTGCAATTGCCGCCCACCTACAGCATTTACAGTTCCATCTTTCCACTAAGACGTGTAATTTTACATCTAAAACTTCCAATTTTTTTTAATTTTAATGAGAATCACATTATGAAATTTGCAGGGTCGTGGCCTAACTGGGCTGAAGAATCTAGGCAATACTTGTTATATGAATAGCATTCTGCAATGTCTGAGCAATACGCAGCAGCTAATGGAATTCTGTGTATCGGATAAATACAAGAACTACATAAGTCGACGTAACAAAACCAATGGACAGGTTATCGAAGAGGTTGCCGCATTGCTGAAGGAACTGTGGAATGGCCAATACAAGTGTGTGGCCAGCAGAGATTTACGTGTAAGTGTGACAAAATAATTGTTAACAAAGTTTTTTTTGTCTGTCTCAAGGTCATTGCAAACTGTGATACTCAGAAAAATATACTTGCTATATGTTTCGGGGGGGAATTCCATCCTCTTCTCTTGCAAACAACTCAAAATTTCAAATTTCACCTGTATCAAAAGAGCGGTAAAAACCAGTTGCGAATTATAGTTAAAAGCAATAAAAATACAAAAAATAGTTGCATACTTTTGTGCTAATAATTATGAATTAGTATTACCATAATATTTCGATTTCCACTTTTCTGTTTACAGTACGTTGTGGGTCAATATCAGAAGATATTTCGAGGCGTCGATCAACAAGATTCGCATGAGTTTCTTACCATACTTATGGATTGGCTGCATTCCGATTTGCAAACATTGAATGTGCCACGGCAGCGGGAGAGTATTAGTGCCTCGGAGAAGGCTTGGCTGGAATTCACGAAATCCCAGGAGAGCCTCATATTGCATTTATTTTATGGGCAAATCAAGAGCACCGTGAAGTGCGTCACCTGCAGCAAGGAGTCGGCCACCTATGAATGCTTCTCGAATCTCAGCTTGGAACTACCGCCGAATGCCAATCTTTGCCATTTGAACCAGTGCATGGATATGTATTTCAGTGGTGAAAAGATTCACGGCTGGAATTGTCCAAATTGTAAAACGAAACGTGATGCAATTAAAAAGTTGGATATATCCAAATTACCACCGGTGCTCGTCATTCATTTGAAACGGTGAGAAACTAAAATATTATGATAATCGTATGTTATTAATAATGGAGTATTTCTCAATAGTTTCTATGCGGATCCCAGTAATAGTAGTGCCTATATTAAAAAGCAAAATTACTTACAATTTCCCTTGGATAATCTGGAAATGCAACCATATATCGCTCGTGCCGAATCCCGTGCCGTTACTCCTAAAACCTATCAACTGTATGCGGTATCCAATCATTACGGTACCATGGAGGGTGGCCATTATACGGCATTCTGCAAGAGCGCCAATTATGGCCGTTGGTATAAATTTGACGATCAAGTTGTTTCGCCACTGGAAACATCGAATGTTGTCTCAAGCGCAGCTTATATACTATTCTATACTTGGCTACCGCCTATGATGGGTTTGCAGTAAGTCGGAGAAGTGGCTAGAGAGGAAGAGGTTCAACCATTTAACATGAAAATCAGTAATCAAAATATGTAAAATGATGGGAAACTCTAGGTTGAATATATGTACATATATTCTATACTATCTACAATTCCTTTTAAACAACTTTTACTTTCGCATAATTGATACAAATTACGTGTTAAAATAACATTTTCTGCAAATTTTTAGTTACTTTAATTTTACATAAATTGATGATTTTCTATAACAAATTTTGTAACTTCTAGTCGCTTTTCTAATAATAAGGGAATTTTTAAACAATTTTGTTCATCTCTAATTTCTTCTTTAGATTATTGCAAACTATTGCTAATATAAGTTAATACTTCTTTTCTTGTTGTTCAGTCTTAAACATATATATGTATGTGTATATATATAATTTAAACGAAACATTACCATTCCCTGAGCAAATTTATGGGTGTATATGTATTTTAAATATTTTAATTTGTAAAAAGAAGAATCTTAAGTGCATTACAGGTACGACATCTGAAAATAATAATAATAATAGTTTATTATATTTTACACGCATATTTTCAACCAAATAAACGAAATGCAATTTCTGAACGAACTTGTTTCAAATCAATTTAAATTTAGGTGCGCAGTATGAGTATTGCTCGATAATGTAATTAATTTATCGATAAATACCAAAGTAAGTAATCGCACTGCAGGTTATCGAAACAAATTTCGATAGAAATTGTTATTTACAACCATCTCCAAACTCCACGTATTAGGTATTTCAATAATCTACCTACAGATTTACCACGTTCGTTATAGAATGTCTGGTATTTAGTTAATTAAGAATAAAGTGATTAGTTAAATAAACTACATACAAAACAAGCCATGAACATACCTGAACAAAGCCGCTTCGCAATATATGCGCTAGGCATATTTTTCACATATTTTCTGTATGGAATTGTGCAGGAGAAATTGACACGGGGCCGGTACGGAGATCAAGAGCAACCAGATGGCACAGTGGGAGAGCGGTACACCTATACGCTGGCACTCGTATGGGTACAGTGCTTCTGCAACTATCTTTTCGCCAAAGGTATGTTCCACCAACAATGAATACCATAACAAGAATTTGTTATTGTTACGCCCACTTGTTTGCTTTAGGCATGTTGGCAGTGAAGCCTCAAAGTAAAGACACTACGCACACCGGCTACTATGCAGCAAGTTCGCTGACGTACCTTTTGGCCATGGTGTCCACGAATATGGCACTGCGATGGGTGCCATATCCCACCGGTGTTGTTGCCAAATCAGCCAAACCAATTCCGGTGATGATTCTGGGCGTTTTGATTGGACGCAAATCCTATAGCTGGATTAGATATGCCTGTGTGCTGACAATTGTCGTTGGTGTCGTCCTGTTCATGTACAAAGAGAGCAAGGTTTCACACTTGCCAGCCGAGACAACAGGACTCGGTGAGTTGCTTCTGTTCCTTAGCTTAACCATGGACGGTTTGACCGGAGCCGTCCAGGAGCGTATGCGTGCTGCCAGTGCTCCAACTGGTCAGCAGATGATGTTGTCAATGAATTTCTGGAGCACATTAATGCTTGGAGTGGCCATGGTTTTAACAGGTAAGCACATCCTCATTCATAATTGTGAAGCGGATTAAGGTGTTTATTTCTCGATTTCTTAGGTGAGGGAATTGCCTTCATTCAATTTGCGTTACGGCATTCGGAGGTTTGGTTACATCTGGCCATGATTTCGTTATGCGGTGCTTTGGGTCAACTCTTTATCTTCCTGATGGTGGCCACTTTCGGACCTTTGGCTTGCTCAGTGGTGACCACAACCCGCAAATTCTTTACCGTCCTCTGCTCCGTTCTACTGTTTGGCAATGTGTTAATTGTCCGGCAGTGGCTTGGGGCATTCCTAGTCTTTGCTGCTCTCTTTGTTGATATGCTGTATGGCAAGAAGAAGGAGTCGACGTCAATCAAGAAGACGCCTGGAGATGGCAAAATCAAGGATGATGAGAAGCAAAAGAAATTGCTTTCATAGAATTTATTACAGAAATGTAGCTTTATTTGCAATACAAATCAATAACTTAATTTAATTTGTGCTGTAAGTCGTACAAATCATAATTTTATCTATTTAAGTGCAACATAGCATTCGATTTTGATCTGAACACATGACTATATAAAATAAATGTATATTATTTTAGCATAAAATTCAATTTGGATTCTTTGAAATATACGTGCTGTTGAGCGTTGCCACCCTATTAAAATATGGTAGCCCTAAGCAGTGTTACAAAACAGCAAGCCATATGTGCTTAGAAGTGGCTTCTGTTACGCTCCCATGGTACTGTTAAATCGATAAGACTGTTGTTGGACTAATTTAAATATTTTTGAAATTACAAATATTTCCATGTTGATTAAACAGTTAAATATTTCAGAGATTTTTTAAATTAGGGAATAGTTATTTGAATATTATAATTGCTTCAAAAGACAACCAGCGATTTTAAAATATCGGCAGGTTAACATTAGCATACGCTGTTAAGAGTAACATGCTGCAAAATGTCAAGTTTTGTTATGCTTGAGCGTGTGTGTGTGTGTTAACGTATTGTGGACTAAGCACAGTTAGCGTTAAACGCTAGCGGTTTCATTTTTATTATTTTTGACGCAGTGTTTAAATTTAAATTGTGAGCTATACTATACAAATTCGTTTGCGTTCGGTGAGCAGAAGCGTCGCGCGCGACCGCTGAAACAACAAAAAGGATTTTTGGGGCAATAAATAAATCACACAATACGTAAGAATTGCAAAACAAGTGCAAAATTACAGATTATCGCAATTCAAATACAAAATCAAATGTGTGTCAAATGTGTGCTCAATAAATGTGAAAAGTGCTGATAAATTAATACAGTGAATATACCAAAATTGAAATTAATTACAATAAACACCAACCTACATATATTCGTACATATATTTTCCTATTCGGTAAGATTATTTTGTTGTTGTTATTTTTGTTGGTACTGCTGCTGGTACATTGGTGTTGCCAGCTGTTTGCTTGTATGTACTGCAAGGGTCGGCAATACTATAAATATGTGTGTGTGTGTGTGTGTGTGTGAGTGTATATGTGAGTTAGAGAGACAGATTAATTTTAGCAACAAATTAAATGGAAAGTGATTGGCAGTGGCGATAGCAACCGACAATCGCAAAATATTTAAAAATCTATACTATTCAATGCTGATGAATTTCACTTTTTAAAGCAGGCTCGCAGACAGAATGCTGCCAAAGCAATTGTCAGAATTGACACCCTCGCCACACACACACACTCACACACACATTCACAAAACAAACTCAATACACGTGAGTGACAGTTGCTCGCTCTCTTTGATGCGCTCTCTCGCTCACGCTTACAGCTAGCCAAAATGGTGGTTGGTTACCGTTAACGTTTTGCCGGTTGCCATTCCCTGTTCTTGTTGTTGCGGCTGCTACATATACCTACACATATACATACATACATACATACATACATATGTGACGTAAACTTTTTCTAGCTGTTTCCTCAAAACTTAAACATTGCTCTTAACATTTCGCATTATGTAAATGTTGACATACATACATATGTATGTGCATGCATATCTATGTAACTATAACATAGATACAGTAGTCTGTATGTATCTACAACTTGTTGTACAACTGATTTATGCTTAGTCGTCCCTCAGTTCCAAATGCTTACAGATAGCGCGAAAAAAATCATTTGTTTTGCCCGCTTATCAGGGTAACAATAAAATATACATATACATATAGTTAGTATATGTATGAATCTCAAAAGCAAAACAAAGAATTATACTCGTCACCCGCCATTCACACACACAACCATACGATTGTGTTGCTTTTAACGCTGATAATTATGAACTATAACAAAAAATCAACCACAAAAACAATAGCTAAACATTCAGTAATTAGCATTGACAATCATTCGATACACGCTCGTCTGTTGAGACGCTAAAAAACTCTGTCAAAAAAACTAAAACTCTATCCATAAATTCATAAATCATTTAGAACTTCATTGATTTATACAAAAATTGGACATAAAATATTTAGTATTTACTTAAATACAAATATGCAACAAGTTCTCTTAGTCGCAATTGGTGATGCGGATACCGTTCGTTCTCTCTGGGAAATCTGCACGTGCCACAAGTTTTCATCAATTTTTCACATGGTTCAAATGAGGTCAATAAACGCTTTCGATATTTACAAAACTACAGTTGTAGTGGGCAAACTGAAAAGATATCCATTATTTATTTTGATATAAATTTTTCTGTTAAAATTCAATTGTTTAATATTAATAATAGTACAAAGATTAGGAGATAATTTCTACCAATTGCAGAGTTTGAAAATATGATTTATTGATGAAGCACTGTTCGTCTATGCCACAAATTGTGGGTCATACAAATATCGAGCGACTCGTTTTTACTATTTATAAACACGAATTCTATTTTTCATATTTGAGTTTATGCTGTGTATGCCCAACTGTCTGCCTCATCGCATCGGTTTCTGCATTTCTTTTTCTTGGGGGGTTGTTGGCGTCGCTCCCTCGTTTCAATTGTCGTCCAACTTATGCATTCTCGCCTCCCCCTTTTCTCTCAGTTCTTCAACCAACCGCCCACACCAATGATGTCATTCACGGGTCGGTCACATGTTTGGACATACGCCCAAAAAGAAAATCGAATGCGAAAAAACGTAAAAGAAAAGCGATGAAAATTATTCGCAATAGATGCCTGCTTTCGTCAGAAACTGTGCTAAGAAAACCACACATAAAGTGCTAAAAAATTAAAGTCTAAATTCATTGAAAATTGTTTAAAGCATATATCGACTTGTTGATTGATGTATTATGATTATGGATCTATTCATAATATTTCACATGCTATTGTTTGTCTTGTTTTGTTTCTGTTTCTCATATTTCACAGTCTTTATTTATTTGTATATAGTATTATTAATATCGATTTCTGGACTCAAAACTAGCATGCTCATTTTCATGTGTGATGTTTCTTTTCAGTATTTTCAGAGATATTGTGGCCATAATTCACAATTTTATCGAACTGTCATAATTCTGTCAAAAATCAATCGATTTTAATGGAATTTTAGAATCTTCATAGCGATTAATCACCTTTCAGAGGAAACTTTAATTGAAGCCGACTACATCTAGAGATATAGCGGCAAACGTGATAGAAAATGACCTAATGTGCTATATTCATCAAAAATCAATCGATTTTCAATTTCAATTTGATTATTCTTTTCCCAATTTCCGCAAATTTAATTTTTTCACATTTATTTCCCATTATTGCATACTAACCCTGTGACAAAATCACGTAAAAATCTAAAATTTTCAAGCCCCAATTTTTTTGGCTCTTATTGATTTTTGGACTTGAAACTAGCAAATTGCTTTATATATGTGGTGTTTTCGATGAGTATTTCCATAGAAATGGCCAAAATTGTGATATATAGTATTCATTATGGGTAATTTTATCAATATGAATATCTCGTTATCAATATGAATATCAATATACTTCAAAGTACCATAACTTTGTAAAAAATCAATCGATTTTAAAGAAATTTCGTACTCTACATAACGTTCAACCACTTTTCAAAATGAACTTTCATTGAAGCCAATTCACCGACAATTTATAGAGATATAGTCGAAAATGTTATAGAAGTGGCCTAATGTGTTAAGTTTAACAATATAAGCTTTTTTCATACTTTGAAAACCCAGAAATTAATCCATTTTCATTAGGTTTACTCTTCTATTCATCGTATTCAAGAGCATTATATTTTTTTCTTATTTATTTTTAGTTAATTAAATTAATTAACCTAATTTCATATCTAATCCAAGATTCTCCGAAGAGCATCTTGTACATATTTGTGAAATTAATAATTAATGCAACAACAACTACTTCACTCGTTAACAATATTCTCGAGATATGTGGGTATAGGGGCATTATAAATAAATCTGCAACTGTTATCAAAATTATAAATTTTTTTAAGCTCAATAGTAAGTGGGATTGTATATTTTCGAAATAACTAATGATAATCTGTAATGTCTAAACATATGTGGTATGATTCTTCTCTTAGTTTTAAAGTTTATTCAAATATATAATACGTATACTGTGAATAAATTTAAAAAAAAATGTGGTAATGTAGAAAAAATAAAGTTGAATTTGCATCAAAATACCTTTAAAAGATACTTGCGGTTACAGGGTATATAGCTCAGATTTCTCTTGTATCCACGGTAGATCTTGCCTTATAAAAAGGTTGCGAACGCACGCATTTTTCAATTTGTACCGATCTCAGGATGTGTAGAGTCAGTTTACTTTTGTTGGCGTCGCTACTGGGTAAATAATTGCTATACAGAATGAATTCAGAATTGTTTTAACTGGAGATAAATATATATATTTGTAGCGCTATTTCTTAATGTGCACTCTCAGGAGTGTCGCATGAATAATGCCTATATAAAGGACTCCAAGAGTACCTTCGTGTTTCGCGGTGCCGATGGCAAGGATCAACTTCAAAGATTCAATTTCATAAAACACGGCTCGACTCTGCATTTATACTGTTACGATAAGACTGGAAAACTTGTTGAAAAATCCTTAAAATGTAACCGTATGCGATTTGAGCCCCCCGATCCCATAGAATGCAGTTATCCCTTGAAGTCAGTAGTACGTCAATTGACAGATACAGATATTAACTGTCTGGCAACCATGTATAGCATCGGGATCACAATTAAGGATCAGTTCCTAGAGTTGTATCGTGCCTGCTATGACAAGGCAAAGGTTCGTTCATATTTTTCTGAGGCAACCATCTATTGGAAACCGATCCGTGAGTAAAAATCTATGCTTTCTGTTTACTTATGGAACTCAAATGAATTGCATTTATCAGATCCTCCGAGTCCTCGTCCAGATTTCACCATTGATAATCTGATAACAGTGAACCAGGGAAAGTCTTTCGATAAAATTAGTATTTACTATGAGTTCATTAAGATTTACGGCGAAAGGCAACGTTATATTAGAAAGTTCAAATCCGGGGAAATTGAACAAGTTATTAATCGAGGTCATCTAACCGCCTCGGGGGATATGCTCTTTAATGATCAGATGAACAGCACGTTCAAATACGTGAATGTTGTCCCACAATTCCAAACAATTAATGACGGTAACTGGAATCTAATTGAAATGTGGATTGGGAATAACATTCCCCTGCAATCGGTTCTTCATGTTCGTACCGGAGCCTTAGAGGTTCTCAGTCTTCCACATTCCTCTAGGCGACAAGATAAGCCCGCGTATCTGATAAGTAAAGATCTGCAAAATCCGGTACCTGAATGGATGTACAAAATCGTTTCGGATGCGCATAAGAAGCTACTTCACGTATTCCTGACCTATAACAATGTGTTTCTGCCAAAGAAACCGACAGCTCATAAATGCTGTCAAGTGGTTCCATGCCCAACAACTTTAATACTAACGGACAACAAGGATTTTGGATTCAGCTATTGTTGTAATCCCCAGCATTTTGTTGAATGTTTACCTAAAAGGTCATAAGAAAAAATGCAGTCAATAATTTTGGGTATTTTGGGAAAGTTATTAAAAATGTTATCAAAATTATGGTATAACTAAAAGTATTTGTATTTTGCTGCAAAATATTTTGAATTTCCAAAAGATAAATGATTTTTGAAAATATAAATATTTTGGCTCTGAAGTACGTACAAGAAATTTAATTTTTCATAAATACCATGTGCCTTAATAATAATATTGGATAATTTTAAAAAGGTGTTTAAAATTTTATCAAAGTTATGATGAAACTAAAGCTATATGTAATTTTGCTGACAAATAACTTAAATTAAAAAAAAAATGAATTTCAAAAATACATGTATCATATAAATACTGACAAGATTTTATAAAAATTGTTATATATATTTTTAGGTTTACCTAAAAGGTCATAAGAAATAAAGCAGTCAATAATATTGGATAAATAGTAAAATTTTTTCACTTTTTTATTTATAAAATCTTCGAAAAATAACTTGAATTTCCAAAAATATATATATATAGAGTTCTGTTGTACAGACAATATTTTATAAAAATATTTAGAAATTTCTGTTTTGATAATATTCGATAAATGCCACTAGATTTTGTTTACATCGACAAATGTGGGTATGGGGGTAAAATAGTTTTGTTTAAATAATTATGACACTATAAAATGCACTACAATATTGAACCTTATATGCATAAATATAAATGTTGCAATATAATTTCCAAACTTCCACAATGATTTCCCTACTTCCATTAGATACGTCACTGAAACATGTTTGCGGTTATAGGGTATATACCACACTCCCATGACGCTCTTATCGGGTTTGTTCTAGAGAGAAATCATGCCTTATAAAAGGCAGGCACAAGTATATTCCGCTCAGTTTCTTACAATCATAAGATGTATAAAGTCATTTTACTGCTGCCGTCAGTGCTACTGGGTAAATAAAGATTATACTATATATGTAGTATATGGAATGGTTGAGATGAAATTAAATGAATCTCTCTTATAGGGCTCTTTGTTCAGGTGCACTCACAAGAGTGTCGAATGAATAATGAATACATTCACAACTCACATAGCACCTTTGTTTACACCGATACCCATAATAATCCACAGTTGCAGCGATTCAATTTCCTGAATGAAGGATTCACATTGAGCCTGTACTGTTATAATGATGCTGGCACAGCTGTAGAGACTCGAATAGGATGTCGACGTGGCAAACTTATGCCCGTAACTCCCATTGCGTGTACAAAACCCATGCACACTGCTGTCCAGTTGACAGATGCAGATCCCTATTGCCTGGCCACCATGTATCGCATCGGGATCATGGTCAATAATCAGTTCTTTGAGTTATATCGTGCCTGCTATGATAAGGCCTCTGTTCGATCTCATTTTTCGGATGCTATAATCTATTGGAAGTCAATTCGTGAGTTAAAAACAAAAAAAACTAATCTGTCTGAATGAAACTAAGTTGATTGATTTCGTTAGATCCGAAGAGTCCACGACCGTTATTCACAGCCGATGGCCTCATTACACAGGATCAGGTGGCATCCTTTAGCGCGAGGAGAATCTATGAGGCATTCAGAAGGATTTATGGCAATAATCAAATGTATGCCAGGAAAAGTAACACTGGCAATACGATTTTGCTGATTAATCGAGGTCATCTGACCGCCTCGGGAGATATGCTCTTCAACGATCAGATGATCAGCACCTTCAAGTATCTGAATGTTGTTCCACAATTCGAAAGTATTAATTCTGGCAATTGGTTGGCCATAGAGCATTGGGTTGGCAACAATATACCCAAGAAATCTTTTGTTCACTCCCGCACTGGAGCTCTGGGAGTGCTGAGCTTACCGGATACAACTCCCAGCCGAACTATGCGTCCGGCATATCTGATTCCTGAACGTCAACAGAACCCCGTTCCTGAATGGATGTACAAAATAGTTCGGAATGCTAAAAATGAGTTATTGCATGTATTTCTGACCTACAATAATGTGTTCAATCCCACCAAGCCCGCGGCTCATCAGTGTTGTAAAACGGTTGCATGTCCTTTGAACTTGCCTGATGATCCCAGACTCGGCTTCAGCTATTGCTGCAATCCCGATCATTTTGTCAGCTGCTTACCCAAAAGGCATTGAAAAAACTCTGATAATATCTAGAGGAATATTATTTAAATTCTGTTGCAATTTTAATTTATTTATATTATTTTCTACTATGCTAAATTATGAAGAATATTTCAATAAAAATCTTTATTTAAATTTATAAATTATAAAGTTTTAAAATCACTTTATCCACGTATTCATACAAATTTTCTATACTTATCTTTGCACTCTCTCTCTCTCTCTCTCTCTCTCTCTCTCTCTCTCTCTATTTATCTTTGCTTTGTTTGCTTCTACAGATTCTTATACTCGGTAGCTGTCATCAGCTGTTTTTGCTCCTACATATTCACCGAAATGTAGCTGTCACGTGCTCTGCTACATTAATGTCTGTTATTCAATTTAATTCTCTATTGTTGTCTTCTGTTCTGCTGTTGTCAACCTGTGGGAGGGAAATGCAAATGAAATAAATAAAAAAAAAAATACCCATAACAGCTGACGGGGGAATTCGTCATAATCGTTTAGAGCTTTTTAGAATTTAGCTAAAATAACGAACTGCAGACAATATAGTGTTAGGCGCTCTGTGCTCTCTCTTTCACTTGCTGTGTTTTCGTTTGTTGTTGGATACGACTTCAGCTTTTTGTGCTTTTATGAATTAAAATTGCATGCCCTCTCTCTCTCTTTCTCTCTCTCTCTCAACGACGCTCTTGAGGCACGCGCTCTTCACTCAGACGCAGACGCTCGCTCTGCTGCAGATTTGTTTTCATTTTTAGTAAGTAAATGAACCCCAGCTAAGGCGCATTCATTTGGTGTGAGTGCAACGCTCTCTCGCATTTGCACTCACCACACTCTCTCTATCTTCATACACCTACCTATGGTATGCATTAACATGCACTCACTAATACATATAGCATCAGTTAGCGCTCTCGCTCTCTGGCTGCCAATTAGCGAACGAAGTTGCGAGACGTTTCAATGCATTTTGTTATTGTGACTCGATTCGTTTCGTTTCGTTTCGGTAGATTTTCGCTTTTGGGACTTCGGTTTATTTTGGTGCTGCATTCTTTTTGGCCGCATTTTCGGCTCTTTTTGACTGCATTTGCTGCTGCTGTTATTGTTGTTGTTGGTGTTGTTGGTGTATTACTGGCCATGCCAATTGCAGTGTGTGCAGCAGCTGCTGCCTCTCAGTTGCATAAAACAACAACGCGAAATCGCATTTGAAATTCGTGCCGAAATTTTTCAACTTTAAATGTATTTGCAAATGATTTATGTGTAATTAGCTATAATTAATATTAATTGCAAATGTGTAAAATTAATAAAAGCATATAATTAATATAAATTGAATAAAATGTTGTTGTGCTTAATTCATTTGTTGATATGTGCGTGTTATGCAAACGTTTCGAATTGAAAATAAAAATGAAAATGAAACGAATTCGAATTCGTCGCGAAAGTGAACAGCAACAACAAAATGAGAGAGAATGAAACCACAATAACAACAACAACAACAAATAAGTGGCAGGGAAAGAGCGCGAAATGTTAACAAAAAATTGCTGAAAGTAAAATGCAAACAAAATATTGTTATTTTCTTGTGCCCAAATGAATATAAATATAAAAAGAAAATGAAAAATATATTTACATTTATAGTTTACCACAATTATTGCTTAATTAATTAAATATATAAAAAATAGTTGTTTTTTTTTTATTAAGAATATAGCACAGTCTCGTGCGATCGATAATCGACTAACGGCAAACGAAAGGTTATCAAACCAATTAAAAGGTTAGCTAATATACCCCAACTGAATGGCAACTGTACTGCGTATCTGCTAGTCTATCAGTCGTCTAGCTTAGGTTATCCCCACAGCCGTCAATCAATCAATCAATTATACAGACATCATTGTCTCACATGATTCATTATAAATGTCGGCACAGTTGACAATAAAAATCCAATTTTTAAAAATTCACACATAATATATGAATATTTCTTTCGTTTGGTATTTCACAAGAAATTATGAGAAATTAGTCAGCAACTTAATTAGTTTTCTTTTGAAACTGATAGATTAAGAAAACACTCTATGAATTTTGAAAAATGTTATAAAAACAAATGCGGGCAAAGAAAATTGTTGTAAGAAGGCAATTGACTAATTAAATTGCTCGTAGAACTTTAATTAAACGGAAACATCAAGTGACTAGATTAATATAAAATTTATGAAAGAAAAGAGTAGGCGACCTGCAAATACTCTATAGATTTCACAAAAAAATTGTTTTGTTTTTGAGAAAAAATTTATTAATTTATTAATATACTTGCATTCTACTACCTTAATTGACAACTTTTACAGGTTAAATTTATATGAAGAGAGAAACACAATAGTCACTGAACACACTGCAGAGTAACTTACATAACATTTTAAATTCAATAAGCACAAAATAACCAAAAAAAAATTAATTTTAAAAAATAAATATATGTATATAGAGTGACATTATTTCATATTTAAGTGGATAATTTTCTCCTTAATTTCCATGCACGGAGACGGCATTAAAAAAACAACAACAAGTCGTAAAATGAAAATTGCGCATAAAACATAAAAATAGATGAAAACATATACATATACACATTACGTATACGCCGCATTGTCTGCCGGCATTAACACATCAGTTTGTCACTCTCCCTTCCACTCCCCCTTCCACTCTCTCTCCCTCTCTTCCACCCTATGTTTCCGCTGACACTCTTTATTTGTTTCGTTCGCATTGTGCGCACAGTTGAATGACTTCACAGCGAAATTTTCCTTTAGTTTTTCGCAAACTATTTTCCCGAAAATTCTAATTGCAATATGTCGTGTTCTTTTTTTTCCATTCAATTGCTGAAAATTGGAAACACTCTCGACTTTTATAACGGCTCTCAGCTCTCTAAAATATATCTCTCGCCACCCCCCTTTATTCTCTTTGGTGGCTTGTTATGGTCAGAGGACGTTGCATGCAGCATGGTCATAACTGCATGAGCTGAAGTTGACCTATCGATTTTCCCGCTAACTCACTAACTCTCTCGCTATAACAAACTTTCTCTCTCACTCACTTTTTTTTTCTCTCTCTCTCTCTCTCTCTTTTTGTCTTTTGCAGTATTTGTAGCATCAGCGAGCTTTAAATATATATAATGCAAAGCGGTGCTGGAGGTGCCACCGCCGGTGCCGGCGGCGATTATGAGGAGGTGACGGCGGCACGACGCGGCCGCTTTCGTGTCACATCATCGACGCCAACGGGTCCGCCGGAGACGACTCTCGGCCGGTTTCGTCTGATGCCCACATGTAATGTCCACCCCTTTTCAGCTTTCGCTTTTCCGCATCAACTGACTTTTGTCTGGGGGGGGGGTATTTCTTATCTCATTTGCAGCTAATTATGGCGCCATTTCACCCATCTTGCAACGTGGCAGATTTGCGGTCATCCCGGAGGAGCCGCAGGCGGGTTCACCTGCATTGAGCACACCTCCACCTGGCGGCCAGTCGGGCAAACGTTCACCCTCGCCCGAATGGGACTTTGACATTGAACAGGTGAGCGTTACAAATCTCATCATACATACATAAATAGCGTATTATGCCGTCATGCGGTCTTGTCTTCCCAAAAACCTACTGAGAACTATAACTGGGCTGGGAAGGGTATATTCTTTTCTGTTGGCGTCAACTGTTTCTCTTCATTGCAATGCGCCATTTTTATTGATTCGTCGCGGCTTCAACAGAGTTTTTCCATAGAGTTTTTCTTGCATGGGACTTCATGGGCGGCCCCCAAATGGCGTGCTTCTAGAACAAGAAAAAAACAAAAACAAAATGGAATGTGTATTGTTCATGGAGTATTTTTAGCAGGCGAGTCAAATATGTGTTAACACTCATTGGGGAATTATCGTAGTAATTAATCTAACTGTGCATACCAATAATTGTTTATTATACATTTAACATTTTGAAGATTAATGGTTTTTTGGTCTTTCGCACGAAATTTCAAATTGCTGTTAAGTTGGCGCCATTGAAAATGCGCAGCTTGAAAGCTCATTGCTATGAAACATGCGCGTTATCATATGGCAACTTTGAGCGTTGCCAGATGCCTAGGTAATAGCTGCGTGGTGTAGTTAATACACGTTAAAGCAGCTTATAATGATATTTTATTGAATATTATTATATAATTATTGTAACAAACTCTTGTTTAGCTAAATTTGTTGTTTTCCAATATCTACAATCCTTCAAAATAGTGCTTTGTGTTAGTTTGCTTAGATTTATATGTAGTATAAAATGATTATCGTTTCGTACCATGCACCCTTACTCAGAAGCAATATTGTAACGTATAAAATGTTAAAAAATTAAACATGTTAAATTTTTATAGTTAAATTTGCTATTAATGCAGTTTCTAATTATTAACTGCTTATTTAAATTAATTGCTTCGCTGAATTTAGTATTTTTTCATAGACTCACAGAATGGTATATTCTGGCCTTTACCAAAGCTGGCCACACTGCGTGCAAAAGCAATCTAGTACTAATTATTTTTTTGTCGTGTTAGGTTGTTTTTCTGTGTCGTTTATTTAATTCGGTTTGTCGCCGTACGCTTAAAAGTTTTACAGCGATCGCAATCTGTCAGCCGCATTGTTTGTCAAATTCCAAGCATCTCGTTGAATGTAATAAAAACGTCTCTCAGCTTGCAGAAATTATACAAAATCTAGCGAAAAGAAGCTGCAAGAAACGCGCGCGCGCCAACGCTGCCTGCCAGTGTATGCGTGCGTATGTGTTTACAATTGTGTGTGTGTGTGTGTGTGTGTGTGTGTTTACCTGTTGCGCCTTTTTGGCAAATAAAATAAAAGTGAAAAAATAATTTACGAAAACACGCAATCAACCTAGAAAAGAATGAAAGATATATGAAATATTGGTTAAAACTGCAATTGGTTTTTAATATTCTGTGATAAAGCGTGTTTCTGTGTGTGTTTGTAAATTACTGCGCCGACGTCGACAGCGCAACGTCGACTGCGCAAAGAAATTATTACCAAACCGAAAAGCAGCAATAAAACAAACGCCAAGGCACTCGAGGTTGGCATTTGGCTTAAGCGTAATGCGCAAAACGCTTAGTAATATTACTCAACCCACTACATATAAATAAATGCAATGCGATGAAAAGAATTGTAAAAATCAATAAGCGGCATCAGCTGCATTATTAGCGATTGCTGCGATCAGCTGTTATACGCATACAAAGCACAGCAACAACAAGAGCAACAACAACAATAACAACAACCACAATGCCTAATGGAAATTTCCCATAGCAGCGAGTCTCTGTTGTAATACAATTGCAATACAAAAATTAATTGTGGCTGTCATGCAGGCTACTCGCTCTCTCTCCCTCTCTCACTCTCACACTTTCATACTGCTGGAACTGTAGTTGTTGTTGTTGCCGCTGCTGGTGCTGTTGTCTTCCACTGATCAGTTTCTGATGCGTGTTCCAATTGGAAAGTCCAAAGTTGGAAGTTGGAAATGAAATGAACGCGCGCGCGTCTGCATTAAATTGATTATTGTTCCTGCTGCTGTTGTTGTTATTCTTGATGAATTCGCGCTGCGTGTGATTTATTCGCTTGTCGAACAAAATGGCTGATAATTGTTAACAACAAAAAACATTTACGAAAGTGCTGTGCTGTTTGTTATAAATTAATCTAATCAGTCGTCAAACGCCTCAAGTGTTGCAAACAAAACCCAAAATAAAAGCAAATTAAAATAACACAATAATAATTTAATTTTAATCTATAGATTAATGTCATGCTAAATTTCGGGTACCATTTTTTTTTTGCAGTGTAACCCGAAAATTGTTTTTCACAACATTTTTGTCAAGTGTATGTATGTATGTGAAGTGTGTGTTTCAGTGCATAAGAAAAAGTAATTGCTATAAAATAAATACAACCCAATTAAAACTCAAATAATTAACTGAATATTAGCCCGTTTCTGATTAATCTCAGGTTAGTTGCGTTTCATTATTTTTACTGTTAAAAGTATTTTTTACTGGTTAACTTTCAATGTGTTGATATGAGAGCGCAAGTTATATTTTCAATTCTCGTTAAAATCGTAATGAATAAAAACACTTGCTAAGCAGATTTTGAATAAGTTTTAGAATGGAGGTGCAAACCACAAAATAGTATTCCTTATTATATCTTATCAGCTACAACTTTTCTCGAAAGCAACTAATATTTATGATATTGCTTATCCAGACTTTTCAGTATTACGTTCATTGTACTTTCCCGTTTCTCAGCTTCTCTCTGCGATTCTCAGTTCTGCAGCTTGTCAGATTCACCGATTCATGATATTTTTTGAAAAACGGAATGTTTACGTTTAATGTTTGCGCATTGGGCACGAGTTCTCTGTTTGTGTGTGTGTGTGTGTGTGTGCCAATTACCATTAAATAGAAGTCCATTATATACATCAGTTCGATCTACAAGTATTGTTTGTGTATATTCCATATATCTATGTATGTATGCATGTATGTATATTTTACAGTCACATGTTTATATGGAAAACACACGAGCATCAACACGAACCCTACAAATGTTCAGATTTTTCTCCCCCGATCGGCGTCAGAATGACCCTCAATAATATTTTTGGATTCTGTTGTTTGAGATCCCCATACCAATTTTTGTTTTTACTTAAGTTCTCCTTTATATCTACATATGTATGTATAGTTTGTTTAGCAATTAGAGGTCCATAAATTGCAATTGAAATTTCACATACAAAAAATATATTGTTAAAAAAAAATTGGAAATATTCAAGCGTTTATTAAAAAAAGAATGGAAAATATTTTTTTCTAAAATTTTTGTGATTCAAAAAAAAAAACTTCAAAATACTATTTATTTTAAATCATTAAAAAATTGTAAATACTAACTGTTTTTTTTAAGGATTTTGTTTTATAAATACTCATTGTTCAAATTTAATTTTAAATTCTTCAAAGTATGTTAATTTGTGTGTATATTCTGCTCATTTTTTTATCATTTGTTTGTTTTATTGTTTGTTCAACACCGAAAGTTGAACGAACTGGTTTTTGGGCCTCCTTACTCAACTCGTTAATCAACGCAATATATATATGTATATAAATATGTATATAAATATGTATATAAATATGTATATAATATAGATATATTATATTTGCTGTCTAAAATTTTTAAAGTATGAAAAAAATTCATGAAAAATGCTTTGAAACCCCAAATTATATTCAGGTAATGAATTTTAGATATACTACCTTGCTATTTAAAAAGAACGAAAATTAAAAAAAGAAATTAATCGATAAACTATCGATAGACCATTTTTTAATAGATATGCTCACTTTATTTAAACATTTACACATCGACACAGGGATAGAATACAATTAACATGTAATTAAATGAGATTAGAACTAAACCATTATAGAGATCTGATTCCATAGCGTACTATTCATTTGCTCTAGAGTCGCCATTTTTGCATTTAATTTCTCGACTTGAGCGGAAAGTAAATCAAGTCTGTCCTCCAGGTTCCTGAATAGAATCTTCACTTCGTCTCGCAGTTGATTCACCTCGTTTGGTGACACTAGTGCAGAGTATTCAAATGTTTCGGAAGTGGCCGAAGGAGCGGTGTCCACATCGGGATGAGGTTCCATCGCTTGTATATCATTTTCGGCTAAACGATACATACAGGCAATACCATCGATATAGGCACCGGGAAAATCGGGATCGAATCGATCCACAGTATAACTGATGCCATGATGCAGTATGACAATGTTCATGAGTGTCCTTAGGCTGAAACAGTTCCAATTATTGGCATGAATGTAGAAATGCGTTAAACGCACTAAATTATCGAATTCCTGTGAATAGATCAACTATGGCTTAGCACTTATTCGATAGTCTGTTATCGATAGTTGAACTTACTGTTATATCGACCTCGCTGATGTTATTGGCCGATACATTCAAATTGCGCAGATTTGGCATACCCTGGAGCGCCTTAAGTGGCAGCTTCATCAAACCAGTGTTGCTCAAGTCCAGGCGTTGCAACTCCGGGGTCTCCCAATCATTCGGCAGATCCCCCAATTGGGGATTATCCGCGACATTAAGATGACGTAGACGTGGCACGCGTGACAGTGTGGCCAGTTGGGTTAACGAATTGTTGCGCAACACCAAATGTTGCAGTGCCTCCGAATTGGAGAAATACAGTTCCTGCAGATGATTATCATCCAAATCCACACTGTTAACGGCACCAAATAGATTCACTCTGTTCAGGGAACAATTACGGGCAAATAGATGACCAGCATTGAGACTGAGCAGCAGCACATTGAGTGCCGGATTGTGGGAGAGATCCACCAGCAGGAGATGGGTTGGCGAACGGAAGGCATATTCATCCACCTGCTGCAAGTGGTTGCTATGAAGGAGCACAGTCTGCAGCTGGGTATTGTGATGGAGCAGGTCATTGCTGACGAAACGCAATTGATTCTCGGCTAAAACTAATTCCTGCAGATTTGTCAACTCCCCAAAGAGACGCTCAGGCAGATTCTCCAAGCGATTCCCGCTTAAATCGAGATGACGCAACTGTTGCAACCCCTTGAAGGTACTCGGATGTAGGTCGGACAGTCTGTTATTGCCCAGAAACAGAAACTCCAGCTGTGGCGCATAGTTAAATAAACTCTCTCCCAGTTGAGTGATATCGTTATCGGAGAGCAATAAAATTTTCAATTTATTCGCGGCCAGAAATGATTCCCAACTGACGTGTTCAACGTGACATTTTCGCATATCCAGTTCGCTTAGTTCGGGCAACTCGTAGAACAAATGCAATGGGAAATTCACAAATGTTGAGTTTTCCATAGTCACGCTGTCCAGCCGTAACTCATCCCCCAGTTCATAGGTGGCGCCATCAGCAGCGATTCGAACTTTCGTTGGCAATTCAAAGAATGCAGTCTCCTCCGGATCATCGAATCTGAAGTCGTTGCAGCGATAGCTTCCATAACGTGAATGTCGCTCAAATTTGCAATTATTCTTCAGATTTTCCACGTTTTTCAAACGTTTTGTGTGACTTTGCAACGTTGTTGGCACAGTTGTGGTCTCCGGTTCATCAACGTATATATCCTCCTCGATTCTGCCTTGGGCAATTGCCACCATGCAGAGTGTCCATATAATGAATTGGATTTTAACTCGGGCTAACATGGCGTATGCGTGTTTTGGGTTACGCGATTCACTGGCAACTGAAAATGCGATCATCATCGATAAGCACCGACAGCTTCAGTTGCCAGCAAATTATTTATTTATTTTTTTTTTCCATACAGTTCTTTTCATTGTTGCTGTTGTTGTTGTTGCTGTTGTTATTATTGTTCACATGCTCATGGGTTCTATATAATCATTTGTTCTATTCATGGTGTTTTCATTTTGCAAAAAGTAACAACACAAAAAAAAAGAATTCGAAATGGAAGCAAATGAATGAAAATACAAATTGTTATAAAAATATACGACAGCAAGTACGAACACACAAATACTCTAACTTTCAAATAAGACAATTTGTTTTTGAAGTTGAAGTCTTATTTTAGACATAACTTTTTTCAATTTCATTTAATTTTTTAAGATCTGCTTTATATTGTTGATACTACTCCCATTTATATAGCAAAAAAGGGTATCAAAAATACATAAAGATTTTTCAATGCCAAAATAAACAAATATTTTGCAGATCTTGCTTTAAAATCGTTCACATAAACAAACATCATTTTGTTTTAATAGTTTATTTAGGAAACCCATGGAATTCTTTGAACACATAAAATGTTTATATCCCATTGCTTATATCATCATTTTGAAGTACACAAATAAACTACAAATTATGTTTTAGGTAATAAAAACAATCATATTCAAAATTTATTTGGGCCTAACAAAAATGCGACATTTATTTATGAAATCAAAACAAAATAATTTTTAATTAATTGACCAATTAGAAAAGTTATTTCTTTGGAATCATGAATTTTCCAAAATGTATGACAAATTTCAAATACCCTTCTGTTGGTAGGGCATAAAATTGTGGAAAATATTTTCAAAATATATAGGAAAAACTTAGTTATTATGATTACATATACAACTACCATTTGCTTTAAATCAGTTTTATATTGTTTATATTTTTTTGTATTTTTTTTTTGTAGTCATCATTTTGACATATGTATAATAATTTTGTTGTTTTTGTTGTTGTGCAGTGACTCGGAATACCTTTGGCTCCACTTTTTATATAATACCAGTGAATTATTTGCACAGTTTGTGACTTTTGTATATTTGTGAATGTTTGATTTTAATCAGAATTCCATATTAATTCCATATTCTCATTTTGCTTACTCAACAGTACTTCAGATTTCATATGCTAAAAAGGCTTTTCAAGGGGTGGGGTTATGGGTTGTGGGGGGAGTACTACCATTTGTAGATCTCCAATTGCGAGTAATACAGTAAACCCAAATATTGTTATCGCCAAGCTCTATGTGCTTATCGGGGTTACCTATGTTATGTATTTGTACTCATAGTGGGTATTACTCTATACTATATAGAAGTGCTGTTGTGTGTTCGTTCCGACAAGTGTTTACCTTTGTTTTTCTCTATTTGAGAGAAACAAATCATTTCAGGGCTGATAACACGCTGATATGAACATTTTACCAGACAGCTGGACGATTATTCTATATAGTTCACAACTTGATACAAAGTAACTGTTATATATACATATATATATATGAGAGATTATATATTACTAAAATTCACCAAGAAATAAATGAGAAACATTTTCTTTTTTATTTTATGTATCATTGCGTATATAGAAAATTTTAAATAAATATATAAAAAAAAATATAAATAATTAATAAATTATAAAATAAATACTAAATAAAATAAATAAATTATATTGTATTTTAAATTAGTTTTTATTTTAATAATAAATCATATAGAATTGTTGTTAGCTGCCTTTACATTGATTTTGTAGACATCCACTTTTAATTTTATGATACAATAATAAAGTTAAGCAGCCATGACACTTTCCTCTTGACTACTTTGTTGCCAGATAATGTGTGTAAAATATGATTTTATCATCAATTAAATCAAATAATGCTTTTAATGAAATTTCAGCATATTTCTTCGCATAATAGAATCTAAGATATATGTATATAGGAAAAGAATGTAGCCAAAGAGTTGAATGCACTTGTGAAAATACTCTCCAAGAATTCTGCAAAATATTTAAAAATGTTCAACGATTGAATTTGAAATCCAAATTGCCATCAAAAATCTATATGAAATTTTCAAGGCAAATATTTTTATTTTATTATTATATTTTTATAATATTATTTTTTAGATAACAAAGAACTCAAATATATTTATAAAACTATTTTAGTACAATGATCAAATTGTCAAGTATCTATACGCAATTCAGATATTTCTATAAATTGTAAATATAAGTAAATTCAATAATTTTGCATATAAATAAAATATAATTATCTGTAGAGCATTTCCAAAACACCATGTTATGCCAAAGTTGCGGTAAACAATTTCACGCCTTGTTTGTCCATGTAAATATTGTTAATGTATGCGCATTACTCATACGTATATACATATATATTTTAGTATATATGTAGTAGTTTGTATCTTTTTTTTTTTGGCATTCGTTCAACAAAATTGTGAGCAACATTTTGGCCCTTCTAGGCTGTCTACAGGTGTGTGCGATAAATGCTGAAAGCGAAACGAAAATATTCCATGGACTATGAATACTGTTGACATTAAGACTTTGATTTATAATTTCTATGCAAGAAGTAAGCAAATAAATAAGAATTTGTTTAGAGCTGAAAGTAAATTAATAATATTAAGCCATAAAACACGTTCGACCTGCTTTCGAGTCAATTTGGGCTTTTACAGTGCTTAACACAAGTTAAACAAACTAAACAAAATGCAAACCACAATTAATTTATATGCAAACAAAACAAAAATAAAGTAACAGAAACAAAATCAAAACATTTGTATAGCCGCATCTACATAATTAACTTTTGCCAACAACAGTTTCCTGCCACAATACTGATAACAAGCAAGCTCAGCAAAGAAATTAAATAAATATATAAACATATATACATACATATGTATGTTTATAATATGATTTGCATTGAAAAAAACTACTTGTCAATGTTTTTAGTTTTTGTTTTTGAGGTATTATCGTTGAGCGATCCGTTTATTAGCAATTACTGGTCACATTCTTTGAATTGCCTATGTTGCCGTATCTTTCGATATAGATAAGATATAGATAGCAGACCGATATTGAGAGAGGCTGATGCGATTGTTGCTATATCATATACCCCCTCTTATTTTGCTATTGTTATTGTTGTTGCTCTTAGTCAATTGAAACGGCATGACTTCGTTCAGCGATAAATTTTCGTGGTCGTCGTCGTCGTCGTCGTCGTTCTTTCAATTTAATTTACCGCCAATTACTTTGCATACCAGCATACTCTTTCCTCTCCCTGTCAGCACACCCTCACTTGTATACTCTATCTTTCCTTCAGACGAGACTTTGTGCTCACAATATACATATAATAGCGGGCATTTGTTCGCCCTGGAAATTGTTGTGACTGCGTTTAATTTAAATCAAATTTTCCTTAATAGTTTTGCTGTGTACACAAATGTCCACATCTACTTGTATTGAATTTGTCTATATATCATATATTTACATATATAGTTCATATAATATGACAATCAGTCAGGCAGTCACCCAGTCAATCAACCCAGTCAGTCACTTGGTCTGTATATGATTGTGACGTTATATGGCGCCTCCATATATGGAAACATAAAGAATTTTATTGGTTGCGCCCGCTAAGTTTATCATCATGTGGCAAAATTCAATTTGGAATATACTATATGGTCTACTTACTATATGGACAGGCAATTTCGAAATTTTTGAGCACAAGATATTGAGACTAGCAGGCTGTAATTTTAGTTAGTTTTCATTATTATAGTATATATTTTGTACATTATTCAATATATTCCTAACATATTATACGTTTGTTTTTCATTATATTATATTGCAATATATATTAATTTAATAGATTCATTTATGACAAAAAAAACACAAAGATATTAAGAGTTCCTTAGGCAAGGCACTATTTACATACATATATTATCTCTATTCCTCTGCATTCTTCGGTTTTAAAGGAAACGAAACAGAAATGACAAGAGAAGCCTTTTTTCGATTGATCTAGTTTTGGTTGTACAAATTTCTGGTTAAACTGAATTTACTACCTCTGACTTCTATAAGCTTTAAGAGCCTTAAAATTGCTCCCCAATCAAGTCAAATCTCTATTTATACACATTAGATCGTCTAATTTTTCCACTGTCAATACTTTTTCTTGAGTTTGAGCGCAACTACAGTTACTCAAGTCGCTCTCTCTCTCTCTCTCTCTCTGCCTTATCAACAACAGTAGCCATGCTGACCACTGAACTTGGCCCACATATTACGCATAATACCAGCCTAAGTTCGTCCTCCAACTGTACGATACCCATATCAAATTACTGATACCCACTTATATAAACATACTTATGTATTCCAACATATAGTATATAATATTAAATAGTTGTTGCTCAAACAAGTCGGCAAAAAGGGGAACTATTTTTTTTTACTTTCTGTTTTGTTTTGTTTTGAGTTTCAGAACGTGCTTGAGTTTAAAAATGAACGAAATTATTATACAGCAACTAAAACTTAGCGAATATTCATAAAATATAATTTTATTAGCAGTTTGGCAACAAGCAAGAGAGACTTTAAATTAACCGGCATAAACAACTGGAGGGGAAATTTAATTGCCGAAACTTGCATACACTATAAAAAAGTTTAGAATTTCAAAATGTATATGATTAGGTCTGTTCTCAAATCTGAATCCTAATGAAACATGCTGTTTTTAGAATTGATAACTGTTTAGGCCTATTCTCAATTCCAAATCCGAAAAAAACGTGCGTTTTAGGAGCAATATCAAATACGCATGCTTCGTAATCGTACGAAATTGAGAAGGGTCCTTGTTATATCAAAACTATAAAATATCCGGTATTTAAAAGAGAATTTCAATATGTATTTAAACATTTAAAATGGAATGCATTCCTTTTAACTATTAACCCTAATATAGTGTGTTTGTTTATCGTTGGAGAATTTCAACTCTTTTAACTATACATTTATTACTATACCATATGGTATAAGAATACCAGTTCTGGTTGAGGTTCATTTTTGGCCTTTGATAGACGCCGATTGATTTGAATGCGTTGCTTTATAAAGGCCGATCTACGCGTTGACACATTTCAGTTGCGGAAGCATTATTCGACCGTTGAGATGTCATCCGTCGTTCTCAGTTATTGCTACTATATCTGTTTGCTATGGATACCGATGATGATGATGATGATCGTTTGTGAGGCAGCTCGGCCTAAGCATGTGTCCGTGTCTCGCCTCGATTGTAATGAGAATCTGTGCGGAGAGTTAAGTTATCCGCTCGATACGGAGGTGGCATATTTCACAAATGAAATCTCGGAGCAGCTGGAGAATTATACGACTTTAGTGTTGCACAACTCCCAGTTAACCCATTTACCGTTGAATGTGTTTAAGACACTGGGACAATTGGACATTTTTGATGTCTACAACTGTCAAGTGCAACATGTGGCACGTGAGTGCTTTCAATCAGCTGGAAATCTAAGGAAACTGCAACTGGGTGGCAACCTAATAAGAAGCCTAGAAGGCGATACCTTTGCATTGGCGCCACAGCTCGAGGAACTGGATCTGGGGGACAATCAACTAGAACAATTGCCATCGAAACCTTTCAGCGGTCTGAGAAAACTGAGGAAACTTTCGTTGTTGGGCAATTACTTGAAAACGCTTCCAGCGGACACATTTGGTCAGATGAAACAATTGCATCAGCTATATTTGGATTACAATCAGTTGACGAAGCTGCCAGCCGGGTTGTGCTCGCATCAGAAGGAATTGGAGATCTTCTCGGCACGTGGCAATCAGCTGCAGCAAGTGGCAAGTAATGCTTTTGCCACTGTGGAACGCGTCATACTCTCGGACAATGCCCAACTCCATACCGTGCATCTGAGTGGAGCTATTCGAAAACTGCAGGCGGAGAATTGTAATCTGAAGAGCCTGAAATTGGATCAGCCTCAAGTCGTTGAGCAGTTATTGCTGAGCAACTCCAAGCTGAGAAGTCTGGAATTTCTGCGTAATGCCAATAACCTACTTGAATTGGATCTGATGGGACTGGAGGATCTGCCCACTTTGCCAAACCCTTGGCCAGCCAAGAAATTGGAGCGCCTAAGCATCTCACGCAACAACATGGACGATTGGCCCAAGAAGATGTTGGCACAGTTGCCGGAGCTACAGTATCTGGAGATATTGGAGGGTGGGGAGCGAGAGATCTATCTCAAAGATGTGGATAATGTGGATCCTATCGATGATGATAGTAGTTGGCTTTGTGACGACAAAATGGGCTGTCCAACGGTTGAGGTGGGCGAGGCCGATGAGCTGCTTTGGACTGGAGATGGCTTTGAAAAGATATCATAGTTATAGCTATAGTTATTGGATGATCACCAGTAAATGCGCTTAAAATGTGAATCAATCTAGGCATTATCTATTTTATGGTTGAGCAGGCTATAGAAGTATCGCTATCATCGTTCGTTGCACATTATTAATTTGGTGTCATGACAAAGCAAAGATCTTGTCATTCATCTTTTGTATGGACGTATACCGATCACCACCGTGATCATTGGTGACGCTTGTCAAGTGCAACGATCTAGGCCTAAACCAGTTTGACGACTCCGCCAAACAGCTGATGGGGTTTTCATACTTGGTCACTTTATTTGCGCGTGCTTCGACTACTGATAGATGCTGCTACCAACTACACATATACATACATATAATAATAACAACAAACAATAATAATCAATAGTAAACTTAGTTAGTGATCATCATGACAATCGTGATCACAGCGACTAGAAGCGTTCTCTGGCTTCCACTTTCGGATTGGACAGATTGAGACCCGGTATCGGCACAGTTTGCGCTGTTGAGGGCTTCTCTATGGTCTCCACATGGGCCACCTTGTTGGTCTCCTTGATTATCTTGGGCGGCATGGTAATGTCCAAGCTATCTGATTGCTGGTAAAACAAATATGCCGCCGACATAAGACCCACCAGAGAGAGTGTAATGAGGATCCAGCGGAGACCGGAGTTGAACTTAAGACCGCTTTGATGGGACATTAAAATCATGTTAACTAACATCTCTTTGGGGTCATCCCTATAAAAAAAATACTCACAGAAACAACGTGTACTTCACCATATTCGTGTAGGTCTTGTTGAGTTGTACCCCTTCTTCTACCCAGAACAGCGGCAAGACGTAGGTACCCAGGTTCCTCATCATTTCGATACCCTGCACTGGCTCCACATCGAGATTATACTGAAGTCGCTTGGCTGCCTGAAAAGGGGTACCCGACATCTGCAAATAATGAAAAATAGATAACTATTATTTCCTTAGGTCTTAACTTTCTGGCCGAAGGTTACCAATTCAAAGTCTATATAGACCGCATGATCCTTTTCGTTGGGTGACAAACCATCGACACCCGCAAGTAACTTTGGATCTCCCTTGTAGAAGTGCGGCATTGAGGCTATCAAAGGTGCGCCCACACAGGGTGACAGATTCATGGTGCCCTTGACCGGGCACGTTTCCAAGTCCTCGGGATCATCACAGAAGCAGTGCAGATTCTCATCTGCCCGTATATCGCCCAGATCTAGGGTATATCTGAGTGCCGGCATGCCATGATACGAGGACTTGTGTCTGTAGACTGCGCCCAGGGAGCGGCAAATGTCTGGTGTGAAGGCCCAAAGTCCCGCCTCACGTTTTAAGCCCGGTGCAAAGACTGTGGAATCTGTGCCCACAAATTGATTACACTCATCACCTGGCCACGTATCCATCTCCGGTTCATCTGCAAATTTCACAACCATGCCCAGTTTTTTGTTATTCTTGACGCCACGACAGACTGTAAAGCGACCTGAATCCGTATGATTGGCCTAGAAAATTATCGATAAAATTATCGATTCATATAGATCGACTTCAGTAGCTCACCTGTCCCAGAAATGAGAACAGAAAATGTGTCTGATTGACCTGTTTGGCCTGCTTGACCTCACCCGTGTAGAAGACCGAGCACAGAGCCTTGGCAGCAAATTCCTCCGATGTGCAATCGATATCGATGCCCCGAAAAAATAGATCCATAAATTTGACATTGATGAAAGGTTTCGCATCGGGGAAAACAGATGGCAATGCCTTCACAAGTAGCTCCATCATTGCAGCTCGTTCACGTTGCACGGTTATGCCCGCAGGCTGACAAATAAATATATAGATAGATAGATAGATACATAGATATATAGATAGATAGATAGAGAATCGAGGGTGAAGAGACCTAAATGATTTGATAAATGCCCAGCTAATTGCATCCCATTTGCTATTCACAAAAAGTCTGTTCACGAATTGCTATATTACGGTCGGATTCAGACTGGGATGGGTGATTAGTTTCTTACAACATATTTCATTTTGCAAGCAGCTGTCTGAAACAACTGAGTTCTTTACAACGATAGATTTGATTTGATTTGCTGGGAACCTAAGTGAGTTAAGTGATTTGCATAATTTACGAGGCTTTTGTAGTTTAACAATTGTTTGCGGGCTGTTTTCAAGTGCTCATTTCAGTTAGTTATGACTGGCATTTTCTGGAAATTTTACAAAACTTGTCTATTTGCAAATCAAAGGTTCATTTTGGAAGAATGCGAATGTGTTGTTACCGGAAGTGATGACTAATTATTTTGGCTGGATAAATTTCACTTTCTAATGTTTACTAAATTGGGTATTATGAAATTTCATTATTTTCGGATATATCACAGCTTTTTTTTGCTTACCATAATCACAGGGTGTGGAAAGGTTATGATTTCCTCTCCGGTGAGAGGACTCGATTCCTTTTCGTTGAATATGAAAGTGTTGCGCATATTGTAGCTAACCGTATCCTCAACGACATCATCAACCAAATCATATTTATCCTTCCATTCACTAATTAAAAATTTAAATAATTTTCAAATTACTTTGCCACTCATTTTCAATATGTATTTGAAAACGCACTCGAAAACATAGGGACCGATTTCCCGTAAACGCGGTTTACCTCCTTGCACCACCTCTTCGGCATTTGTTACATTGAATATGTAGACATAGAAATGCAGGGGAAAGGGAGTGGCAGACCAAAGATCCCGTACATCCGTGCCCGGTTTCAGCGTCACTTGCTGTGAATCGTATAGAAACATATTTTTTATTTTCTTTTAAATTCACCATTTTACAATCACAAATCTCACACCTTGGATATCATAAACTTTAGTATTTGTGGAAACAGAACCCAACCGAAAATTATGCCAAAAATTAAAGTACCGGCCGAGGTGCCCAACAATTTCGTACGATGCACTTGCATCTTGAAGGGTTTCAAGGGTCTAGAAGATTTCTCAAGATTTTAAGGTATCCGCGCTAAGCTCTGAAATGATTTGTAACGTCTGAGGTCTAGTTGAATTCTGATGAGGGAATTGAACGCATACGGGCAAATGTCGTTGGAAATTGCCTATATTACTCCCACCTATACTCCCACCGGATATTTAATTATATTTTTATATGCTTTTTCGATGCAAAAAACAATTGAAGAATGTATTTCGTGTAATACAACAAGCCGCATGTGAGAATATTGCAAGCTGCTGGTTTTTTAAACGAAGGGGTGAAGTACTTTATTGCACTCACTGTTCGAGATATATAGGGAGATAGATGTCTGAGAATAGCACAGTCTATATTCACTGCAGAAGTGATAGAAATCTAAGAAGACGACTAGAAGATAGGCATAAATTTCCCTGCACTAATTACATACTTAATTTCGTTTTATCTAAAATTATACTACATATGCAATTTTTGTAATTTACAGAGCATCTCTTAGTCGTTGAATATTCCAAGCATATTTTTCTCGAGTTCTCACAATTAAATGTTGAATACGTGGCGCCCGCAAGCGAAAAATTCTAAATTCTAAAATTTAATTTGTTATTCGAGAGTTCCGTGTATAACTGGTCAAACAACCCGGAGTCAGACTCAATAAATGTCATTTATAGAGTTCGCAATGAATAAATAAAGATTTCTTCATTCTGAATCCATGTCAAAGAAAACGAGATAAAAATAGGACGATTATTTGGGTTATATACCCTTTCAAGTGAACGAAATCCTTCAGAAAAAGTCGAAAAATGTTCGATAGGTTTGCAAGCTGTTCCCAGAAAACTCTCTTTTGCTGAACTCTTACCAAGAAAGTATCAAAATTTGCCACCTATGATGCATTTTATATAGTCGCAACAACTCCACAACTGTTAATATTGTGATCATAACTATAAATGATAACTCTGTATGGATCATGTATCGTATAATCAAGTATCATTCGTGCGTAACAATAGGTTGTTAATGCCCATATGGAGACTATATTTATAGGGTATACGCGTCATATGGTCTATTTGATTGAATTGCTTGTCATACACGCAGATCTCATGACTTTGCACATGTTGCAACGTGTTGCAAGGGGAAGGTCAACACGAAGAGTGGACGAACAGAGAGAGAGAGAGGTAGTAATCGAAAGTAGTATAAGGTCTTTAACAGGCGTATTATGACAATTGGATTGACCTGAGTGACATCTGTTAAATATTCCATAATTATAACACTTATATTTCCAGCAAGTGGAAAGTACTCACATATAATTTCTTTAAGTGCGATTGCAACAATCAGTGCAACTATTATGAAAATAGTTTAATAATAGCAACACTTGTGGCCATTTACTGACACGCCACTTGAAAAAATTAGCATAAATAATATTCCAATAAAAACAAAAGCAGCTTATTTCTATTTAAATAAATTGTAAATCGAATGTAAAATTTGAGTGTTAATTTATTTAAATATACTGTCAACCAGTGACATATTGCACTACCTGTTTTGCACACAGTTTACAAAAATATATATTATATCATAGATCATAGATCAGTTGTTGCCACCTTGGCCGTCACGCCCTCTGCGGCGGCGCAACACAACAGAGTAGGTCAGAGGGGGGCAAACAAAGCAATTGAGTTGCCCCACAAACCCTGGAAGGGGCATAAGCAGACTAGAATGAAATAAAAAACGAAAACGAAATCAAAACTGCATAAAACATGAAAAGACAACACAAAAACGAAAATGAAACTTAAACTTAAACAATGGGCAAAAAAAAAAGAAAAATTTAAAAAAAAAAATTGGAACACGTGACGCTGACGCTGACGTTGTTGATGTTGATGTTGATGCGATTCAACAGAAAAACTGCAAAACTGAACAATTGAGCAACTGTATAATTGAATAACTGCCCAACTGACAGACGCATATCTTACAAAAGTGACACAGAAAAACGAGTTGACTTCACTTGATAAACAACTACAACAACAAAATTTAAATAAATATATATTCTATATACTATATATATACTTGGATATGGGTGAATTGGCTTGACAACAAGAGTATTGCCAACGTTGTGAGATAACATATAATATAGAAAAGAGAAAGAGTGTGTTCTGGGAGAGTCAGAGAACCGGCCTCTAAATTCTGAACATTCTGCTATATATATTTTTCTACTGAACAAGTATTTATTTTTGTTTACTTACCGTTTTCTAAGCTTAGCTAACTAAATTAACAGCGGAATTTGCAATAAATATCAGCTACAATCGCAATGCATTTATTATAAATACAAACATTATCTGAGAAATCTAACAGATTATAAAATTTATTCTAATTATAGAAATGCGATAGGGATTGATTATAAAGACAACTATTTGACCTAAATATAATTAATATATATTATTTGAACTTTCAGAAAAATTTTAACTAACAAACCTATGCAGATATTTTTTTATTTTGTTTAAATATATTTATTTTTAATTTTTTTATTTAAGTTATTTGCTTTCATCTCATAAAATTAATTCATTCAATTAATGTTTATACAATTTAATTATTGTCAAAAAAATTACATATTTTAAATTCACATAAAAAAAATTGGAAGAGAAAAAAAATTGTTTATTCTATCTGAAAGATTTAAAAATTAATTTAAAAATGAAAAATCATAAAATTAATTCATTCAATTAATGTTTATACAATTTAATTATTGTCTAAAAAAGGACATATTTTAAATTCACATAAAAAAATTAAAAGAAAAAATATTTTTTTAGTCGTTCAGAAAGTTTTAAAAATTAATTTAAAAAATTAAAAAAAAATATTTCTGCTAAGCACATAATGAAAATTTTGAATCTTTTTATAAATAATACCAAGGAAACTTTATTCATCCCTTATAATACCTTTAGCTATCTCTACATATATACTATATACTTCTAAAAGGGAAGTCATATATAACACCTGATAAGACCAGATACATGTAGATAGATATATGCCTGTTGAAGAGACAACACTCAGCACTTTTATGTCAATTAACGATCTCTAAGAAATCTCCGCCCACTAATTTTGGCATTGCAATGTTAATTTCTGTATTAATTTATGACACAGCGCAGAGACGTAGGCAATAACTGAACTTTGTTTGAGATACTACGACTTATAGACAAACTATATATTTTTGTGGTCAGACTTTAGACCGCAAATAGGATTTTGTTGTTGTTGTAATTAATTGGTTGATATCGTGTGACAGACATTAATTGATTATTTCCACTCGTGGCACTCATTCACAGTGCTACAATCTGGTGGCATTTGATATCAATTCGATTGAAACATTTCGACTCACGTGTGGTTCCCATCAATTGCATAAACCCTGAGTCTTAACTTACAACATTTAATAACAATTACAACACTCCCGCACCCACAGATATATAAAATCTCTAGTACATGTGTATATAGTATATTCCAACTCAAAGTCAGCCGTATTTGTTGTGTTGTTCATTATTATTCAAAATGTAAATAATTTATCATTTGTAAGTGTTGCGGGGAATATCGGGGGATCTTAATAATACGGGCTATAAAATAATATATTTTCCGTTTTATGAAATGAATCAAAATTGTTTGAATGCCATTTATATACACATTTGTACATATATTTTATTATGCTTAAATGTTTTGTGCTCAATTAGAGAATTATTTTAATTACGTGACTGCAATTAATGACTTTTGTCATTTGATCAATGCTTCAATAAGTCATCAAATCATTCGTTTCATTATGCATAGCCTTTCAATTAATTAAGTCGAGAATTATTCGCAAATGTTATTCAGGTGAAGTTCGAAAAGGTCGACGAAAAAAAACACGTATTACGAATTTCTCGTATTATGTTCACTTTTTGTCACATGTATTCTAATTTTTTACACTAAAACTTCTAATTTTAATTAATTAAAGCTACAATTTTTCGCACTTATCATTTTAATAATATGATCAAAAATCAATGGTATTAATCTATAATATTTTATTTTTTTATGTATATCTATTTTTTTTTTTTTTTTGAGTATTGTTACCTTTTAGAATTTGCTTGAAAACTATGTATTTATAATCCTAGATTAATAAATCTATAATTTGTAAATGGTTGTAAGTTGATTATATCCAGCCCTAAAATCAGTAAATTAGTATCCAATATTTCCATCTCTCCATGTATATCTTTATATCTTTCAGTATATATTTCCACTTTTAAACTCGTTTTTAAACAGCTATTCCCCTCTTATTTTAATTGCATAATTTCTAATTTTACCTGCCTTAAATAAAATTATAATGTCAGAAGCAAAGAATTTCTGTAGCCTCATTTTTGCTCTGACGTAATTTGAGTTCTCCAAACTGAACACGGTTTATTATCTTAAAAAGTTTAAAGTTTCGTAATTATTTTCTTTGAGTCATTGAAAATATCAACATTCGTTGAGCCGTGAGTAGTTGGAGTAGACGCCAGTTTGTCTAGTCGAAGCGATAGAGTAAGATACTTTCTGTTGATTAATAGATACATCGTTCGATTGACTGGCAATTATTACTGCGGCCACTTAATTGTTTATAATTAAAATAATTCAGTTACATAGCTTGCATCTACAAATGCACATGCAATATGTATAGATTTCTTATGCCACACATATTATATATATAACATATAATTAATGTCTGACGCATAACCATGTGCCACTTGTTGCCCTGCCTCGTGTCCAGTTCAAAATGTTATGCTTTAATTATTCATTTTCATTCCACTTGGCCTGAGTCACAAAACAACGCGATTCGAGGCAGACTTTGTGGCAAACCGCAAAGTTGAGGAGCACCGCCTGCTGCCTCTACAATAGTCGAGTTACACGAGAATATCTATGGATGTGGATATGGATATAGATATATGAATATATAGATATATAGATATATGTAAAGCTATCGGTATAGCTAATTGCTATTAATTGCTGGTTGTCTCCCTTACAATTATTTTGCTCAATTGCGGTTTGGTTTTTTATACTTATATTTTGTTGAGATATGTGAGTGAACTTCTCTCTAGTTGAAATTGAATTGTGAGTTTCAACTTTAGCTTTGTTTAGAAAAATATATGTATGTTAAGTCGTATTGGAAAAAATTTCAAATTTCCACTTGCACTTGAATTGCAACTTAATATTTCTTTTGATTTACGATGGACAAAGCGAATTTTTAATTGTGATTTAATCTTCTTCAGATTAACATTTTTGGGTAGTCCTTTCTCTCCAGAAATTGCAGGACTGTTAATAACTAAATTGGGCCATAATTGCATGTCAATGCATTATCTGTAATATAAATAATTACGTTTAACAAACGACTAACAGAGTCATTCCCAAAGCCGTATGCAGTTGACGGTGATAATGATGATTTAGAAAAAAAAAAATAATAATCGAACTTGAAAATTGGTTAAAATTTGGCAAAGTTATGGCAGATATAAAACTGAAGGAAGGCCCAAAATCCCAATTTGGTCTGTCGAATTTGGCTTGTGGAGGGGTCCGAAAAGAAGGTCTGAAATTCAACAATCTTTGAATGCAGTTTTGATCTGTTGGTCATAACTAGGAATTTGAGATATCAATCTTAAAAATCGGATGAGATTTGACAAAGTGACAGGAGATCGAAGGTTAGGAAATCGAGAAATGTCACTATATGGTGACATATAGGCTTGAATAGGGGTCCAAAAATAATGGTCTGAATTTGAACATTCTTTGAATGCAGTTTTGTAGTGTTAGTCTAAACTAAGAAAAAAAGGCATCAAGCTTGAAAATCGGTTGAGATTTGACAAAGTTATGGCAGATCAAAATCAAGGAAGGCCTTGAAATTCCAAATTGCCTCTTTTTGGTCTTCTGCACAGGGCTTGCAGTGCGGTTCGAAAATGAAGGTCTGAATTTCAACAATCTTTGAATGCAGTTTTGTTGTGTTGATCACAACTAGGAATTAGAGATATCAAACTTGAAAATCGGTTGAAAGTTATGGCAGATTTAAGATTGAAGGAAGGCCTAAGGTCCCAAAAGATCCACAGACCAGAGTTTGTAGATAGCTGGCAATTGAAAGTGTGGCAATCTATATATTTCAAATTTATATCTATGAATATATTGAATTTTTTCCAATATATCCAAAATATATTTCAATATTTTACAAGGTTAAACTTCATTGTAACTTGTGATGGGGGAATATCCAAGTTACAATGAAGTTTGACCTTTTAAAATATTGCATTTTTAGTATCTGTCTCCACATCCCATTAATGCATTTTATTTGACTGTCAACTTTGGTCAAACCCCCAATTTCTTAATTTACGGTTGTCATTTTGTGACTCATATATTTTTTTTATTTTTGTTTTTTTGGGTAGGGGGGTGTGTTGCTGTTATGCTATATAAACATATGTTAATGTATGTATGTATTTGTGTGAAATCGGGGTAGTATGTGTGGCTGCCATATGTTTGCATTTCGATTCCCTTTTAATGTTATCTTTCTTTCGTCCGATGCCCTTTAATTAAAGATTTTTACAAGGTTGCTTAGACTGAATTCTAGAAATTCACAAATTTATTTATATTAATTGAATGAAATTGAAGTTCCAAGTTAATAAACTGTAAGTGAAACAAATGTGGAAAATTTTCTATATTTTTCACTTAAGTGGTATCTTAAAATCGACATAAAGTTGTTTCTTTTTTTCTGTTTTGACGAAGCGTAAATAATTGAATTAGCTTTGTTAGCGCTTTGTTTTCCTCTTTTTGTTCAACACAAACAAAATTTATGTCTATACAATATTACTGACAGAGACTTTTTTATATTTTGTATATATTTCTCTATGATGTGTATATGATATTTCCTTTAACTGCTTCTGTTTCTTGCGATGAATGGCAATTGGCCACAGTGTTCGAATATTCAAAATACGAATAAAGAACGAAAACAGAAATTGCCATTTTCTAAATGCTCTTTACGTCGTTCGTTGTTTGTCGACCTTCACCTCGTGCTACAAAGTTGATTTGTGTCTCGTTATTTTTTTTCTTATTTTTTACATTTTTCTTTGGAATACCAAAAGCTTTTTTTAGTCGTCTATGTAGACAGACAACATGTTAATGAGGCTTATTTTGTGGTTTGTTTGCGTAGACATAAGCATTCGAAATGATTAGTAATTGAATAAACAAAAGGTTAGAAAATGTAAAAAAAAAATTAAAAATTTTAGAATGTTTTCAAACGATATTTTGTTAAATAGAAATTTAGAGTACTTATTATACTAGCTCTTGAGCTGCCTGAATTAAGATCTTCACTCCCTTCTTCGCGATCTCTCATATCAACACAAAACGAAAGCTGCCAGCTATGAAACTCATAACAGCCGTTCAAAGCGCAAAACACAACTGCAATTCTTTTCCAGATACGAGAGACTCAAATTCAATGTCGTGTTTTTGGAGTTGCTGATAGACTCCAGAAACCCCAAAGGATAGTTATAGTTACAAAGCATCCTCGGTGCGGACCACAATTCAACCACAAATGGCCACAAACTCTGACTACATCGAGGAGAATGTGAAACAGCAGCAGATCACAAAATCATCGCCAGCCTCAAGCAGAACCAACGATAGCTCCAATGCCACCAGCACGATGAGCGAGCACGAGGAGAAACAGGATGGCCGCGAGAAGATCAAGGAATGCGATAATGATCACATCGTTCCCTTGCGCTGCAACAACAATGATATGGATAGTTTCGAGTGCGCCTTTGAGTCCACCATGGATGATCTGGAGCAGGCGGTGCGGGATGGCTATGAGTCCGATTCGGAGGCGAGTGCCAATGGCCCTGGAACTCGTGATTCGTCGGCCTCCAGTTTGAGTCAACTGGCCGGGATTGGCGGTTTACAGTATAGCCAACAGTTGACGCCGCAAATGGAACTCCAAATGCAGACGTTGCCGCGGGTCAATTCCTTTGACTTCCAGAGCAGCAGCGGCAGCAGCAGCGACGATGAGAACGATGATAATGATGATGATGACGACATCGATATGGGTGTGGTGGGTGCACTTAGCTCGAAGTTCGGTCGTGGCAGCGACACACGTTATGATCCGTATCATCCGCGTCCCGCGTACCTCTTGGCGCCCTTCATTGAGCGACGTCGTCTGTCGCAGTGCAAGGAGGAGGATGACGAGGACGATGGCAGTGGCGAGAAGTCGCCGCCGGTTGGTGGTGAGACACCACGCTCAGAGCGCGTGTCGAAGGCACCACCGAGACCGCCCACCCCTCAGGATGCCGCTTCCAAGGAGAAATTCAAGGATTTGGAACGTTTGCGGCAACAGTTCATGCACAAAATCGACAGGATCAATACGCGGAACATTGAGGAGCAGTACACGTCATTGCCACCGCCACCGCCGCCTCCACCACCACCAATACCAGCCACCATCTTACCCAAAGCCCTCAAGGAGCTACTGCAGTCCAGCGAACATCCGGAGTCGTCCTCCCCTGCCACGCCGAAACCACCTTCGCCTGTGGCGGACCGAGTCGAAGAAGAGGTGCCCAAGACACCCACTAGTACGCCGAAGGTGGCAGCTACTCTGCAGTTGCCCCATTCCGCGGATCCGCCGATCATCATCAAGGGCAAGTTCAAGGTGTCGCGGGCGCAGGAGACGCCCGAGCTGCGGGTGGAGGCGCAACAGCTGAAACAATTGAAGCCCAGCGCCAATTCCCAGACGATCAGTTTTCCCTCCAGCTTCGGAGGATACTCCTCGGTGAGGGATGTGTTCTCGCAGCGATATGGCAGCAATCGTTTTCCCGCCGCTGTGCCGCATCTCTCCAAGCAGTTCTTCGACTCATCCCTGGTCGAGATACGTGCCCCATCCCAAAGCAATGTCTCGCTCGATGTCGACTACCTGAATCCGGTCAAGAACCACAACCAAAGTCTCAATTGTGATACCAGCAACAGCAGCAGCTTGGCCAACAAGTCGCGCACTCCCAGTGAACGGGAATTGGATGATATTTGGATACGACGTGCTCCACAATTGCCCAGCCAAATGGTCGCCAACGATGCCGTCTCCCCAACACCATCGGCTGCCATTGCCCGTCCCGTGTCATTGGGTGGCGCCTCCACCATGCCACGCCTACTGCAGCGCAACGAAAGCAGCCACTCGGCATCGAGTCCATCGCGGCCATTGACGGCCTCCGGTTCGGTGTCCGTGTCCGTCTCAGAAGATGTAAGTTCGAGTTCGGAATCTAAAATCCGAATTTTCAAATCTTGGTCAATTCCAAATTCGAACGAAACTTGCTGTTTTGGCATTGAGAATTATTGCAAAACCGCACTCTTCTTTCGGATTCGGAATTCAAAATACATGCCTATTGATAATTTTGGGTTCGGTTTCCATGTCCGTCTCAGAAGATGTAAGTTCGAATTCGGAATCTAAAATCCGAAATTTCCGAATTTTCAAATCTTGGTCAATTCCAAATTCGAACGAAACTTTCGGTTTTGGCACTGAGAACTATTGCGAAACCGCAGTCTTCTTTCGGATTCGGAATTCAAAATACAGCCTATTGATAATTTTGGGAAAGTACGTTATCTCTTATGACGTCGTTCCCATTTTTCTAATCTCTTCGCAATTTCTCAACTTGCGAAAAGTGTCACAAAATCCCCTTTAATCAAATTAAAAGTTCATGTAAACTTTCAATTTGCGAGTTGAGAGCACATCAAAGGAAAAGCAAACTTAAAAAAATTAAAAAGAAAAAATGATTGTCGTCAAAAGTTGTTACTTTATTACTCAATTCACACATGGCCAACGGATGACGTCATGTCTACAATCATAATACTGTGTGATATTTCCCCATCAAGAAATGAATCCACAAAACTGATGAGATGCGAAAGACAAGACTGCAGAGTCATGAATAAACAACGTGGCCGACAATATTTTGTTAGCCAAAAAAAAAGAGATTCAAAAATTAAAGGAATCAACTTAAGTTGAATGTTTCTTCAATCTAGAGACTTTAGATAATTTTGTTTATATATAAAAATATATAAGATAACTTTCATTATCGTCTGTCTTATTGTGAAATAAACTGTTGAGTGCTCTTCAGATTCGTTTCGGTATTTTTTTGAAAATTCTTGAGAATTTTTTTAATTCTTACAAAGTTTTCAAAGCAATATAATTACTGTCTAGGAATATTCAAGTCTTTGTTACTGTTTATATTATTGTGGAAATTTTGTGCATTTCTTGACTTTGTTGCTCCCACAAAGATAAACAAACTGCAGACCAAAGTGGAGAAAAATATACCTTAACTTTATTGTTTCATTTTTGGTCTTTTCTTAGCTCTCGCTCTCTCTATGCATATCTCCATATCTTTTCTGAGGTTGTTTTTTATTATCGTTCGCAATTCGTGTGCTGCTATCGTGTGTTGACTTCAGGGGCGGGGTGAGGATGAACCTTATCAACTGACAAATGACACAATTTGTCAACAAGCTGCCGACACTAAATATACTTTATATATACATATACTATATATTTAATGTAGGTATATGCGATATATTTATTACATGTGAGAAAACTGAATACAATCAGCTGCAGCAAAAATGAAGAAGAACATCATATATGTATGTATGTACATATGTACATAGATGAGACAACAACTCTGTCAGTCTATGTAGAGTACTTCCATATAGTGCTATCCTATTTACATAGACTGTTTTTCGAACTATGTATATGTCTGGGCAAACAATTACGTCAATGGGGAGGGGGGAAGGCGTTTGCCACACCCAATTATAGATAGATACATATATAGTTGATTATATGTAGACCGATTTTTATATATGTTTGTATGTATGTATATATTTAAATAGAGGTGCATCACCCACTGTTTGTTTAGCGTGTCATGCAAAAATCACTGTAACCCCCCATGCGCTCTCTTTATGACTCTTTATGACCTCTCGCTCTCCATTTGCTCTACTAGCTGACTCTCTTTCAATGCAAATATTGTACAGCTTTGTAGACAGTGTCTGTCCAACAACACAGCTGATGCTCTGCCTACGCCGCTCTCTCACTGTCACTCTCTCTCTATCGCTGTTCGCTGCCTCCTCCCACAAGTCGTGTTCGTTCGATGAATGCAAACAAAAGCGTGAAGAGCTTCTGGTTTTTGTTGATATACTCTATTAATTAGCGGCATCAGAGAATAGTGTAAGCTTCTTATAGCAAGCAGATTTCTTTTTAAAGTGAAATCGTGGTGGCATCAAAAAAATTAAAATTTTATTTTTTCTTAAGAATAAATTTAAAAAAATAATATAATTTAAGCTATTAAAAGCATAAATACATCTTCAATTGAAATATTTTCAAAAGAAAAATTAGGTAATGAGATTAAAGGAGATTTATGAAGGAATAAATAAGTTGATTCTGCTATTGTAATATTTTTATATTTAAAAACTATAAATATTTATAAATATAAAAATCTTTAGATTATTCTTTTAATATCTAAATATCAAAAGAAATTTATTATATTTATTTATTATCTATTATAAAGGTTCTTCCATTAATATGTTTTCAAATAGAAAATTAGTTAATGAGATCAAGAGAAAATTCATGAAGTAAAAAATAAGGAAATTCGACTATAATAACAATTTTATATTTTTAAATTAAAATTTGTAATTATAAAAATCTTTAGAATATTATTTGAAATATTTAAAATAAACAAAAAAATACTTCAATTGAAATGTTTTTAAAAAAAACAAAATATTATATAAAAATATACCATAATAATAACATATTCAAATTTATAACTTATAAAATATATTTAAATATATTTTGACTTATTTTTTGAATGTTATTCTAAAGAACTTCAATTGAAAAAATCAAGTTAGGGTATTTATGCTTTGTGTTGAAATAGTTTGTCAGAATACACACACAATTTGCATATATGTGTATGGGTGTGTGTGTGTGTGTGTGTGTGTGTATTTTGCCTCGCCCATTTAACCCACTTTGCACATTGGAATCAACATTGGAATCATTGAAATACTCGATTACTTTGATTACTTTGAATACAACTTTTAATGCGTCCATTAATTTTGGACGTGTTTGTTGTTGGCTCATCCACCGCACAACAACTACAACAACAACAACAACTGTCCATATGGACGGACCTCGGGGCACGTGACTTGGCATTCCGGCAAAGTGCAAAAACCACAGCAAATGAAGAAAAATGAGTATGAATTTAAAAAGAAAAATAACAACAAAGATACGCAAAATTATGCGTTGACCTGTTGACTGTGAAATTTGCCGACGCACGATTTTTTCATTTCTTTTTTTTTTTTTTTGTTTGTCTTTTGGCTAAAAATAAATCGAAATCTGTGGACAGGTGTCTGGCCGATCGAACAGTTAAGTTTTTTTTTTTTAATTCATTATTTTTTTTTCTGTTTGACTATTTGTGAAAGTTGACGGAAAGGTCGTGTAATTAAATAGACAAACGCATTAGTTGCTGGAGGAGGGTTTGGTGGGGCATTTTAGAGGGGGGTGTTAGGGCCCACAGCACTAAAAGCATTCCATAGAAAAACTAAATGACGTACAACTTATGATGGGTTTGTACTTGCATAATATACATACATATGTATTTATGTACTTACAATATCCGGCATGAAAGTTGAAGCGAATAGTATTAGTAAAGTAATATTGATTTTGTATATTTACTTTGCAAATATGTATTTTTTTTTTATAAAAAAAATATCATAAATTTATAAATTAGTTATTTATTATTTTTGTACACTAAAATGAATGAGGATGAGAATGAGATTAAATGAAGAAATACTGAAAATAGTAAATTGAATAGGATATTTTGTTAACTTGTTTATTAGGGCATAAATCAGAATAAAGTGTTCTTCAAAAATTCTAAACAATTATTTGCTTATGACTAACAATTTATTTTCAATATACTCCCATTTTTATTTTTGTATTACATTAATTCTGCTCTATATTATAAGCTTTAAATGATCATATCCTCTCTCTCTCTCTCTCTGTGCACCTCACCTCAAACTTGTAGCAGCGCAAAGCGTAAAATACTCTCCACACAATGTCTCCCACTAAGCAGATGCACAAACCGCTGACACTGCTGTCATGACAACTCACCACACTTTGCTCTGTATGTAGTATGTTTCACAACCTGTTGCTGCCGCAAACAAATTAACCTCCATTTAATACGTATGTAATCCATAACGAAATTGATTAAATGGAATTAAAGGTCGCCACAGGCATCAATGAAAGTCCTTTCAATTAATACAGAAACACATTCGATACTTAATATGTTAGTCCTTCTGCTGTTGTTGTATTTGTTGCTATTGGTTTCATTTTGTGGTTGCTTGTTGCGCCATTGCAAATTGCGTCTTGTGTTGACTCTTGATTCTTCCTGTTGCTGCTCCTGTTGCCTGACAAATTGTATTTGTAGACAATTCGGCAATAATTGCAGCCACGGTACACAAACACAACAACGGCTAAAACAGGCAGGATAATAGCTCTGGGTGGTCCAGGAGTCATATTCTCCCCATTATTTTTTTTTTGTTGATTTCGTGGTTCATTCTCCGCTTTTGGCCAGTTTAGTTCTCAGTTTGTCGCGACCCACGTAACATGCAGGAGGCACAAGATCATAATATTACTGCTGCTGTTATCGATACCAATATCAACTTGAAACCGCAACAAACTCAAAAACGTCATGTACGATTTCAGGAACAAGATGGTTTGCCACGTGTGCCCGGCTCGAGACCCTCAAGTGCTCCGGCGGAACCGAATGCCAAGGCGGCCAAGAAGGCCTACAAGAAAATGGAGAAAGAGCAACGGTAAGTACTCCCATCCAAAAACATTACCCTCCAGTGCTAATAATCCCTTCGATTTCGCAGGCGCCAGGAAAAGGAGCAATCGCGTCGTGAGAAGGAGGCTCGTAAAATGGAGCGGGAAACGGCGCGACGCATCGAACGGGAGGCGGCCAAGTTGGAGAAACTGAATCGGCACAGCGAGAAGATCTCACGCAGCACGGAACGTATGGTGGGCAGTGGCGGATCACGTTCCGGTTCGCTGGAGCGACGCCGTAGTGGCGAGGATTCCCCCGTTCTCAATCAGTCCACTGTGCATGGCATTGCCTCCCCGAACCGTCGGCCCACAATCTTTGATGTGTTTAGACCGCGTGCCAAATCGGACGCGAAACGTCACAAGGACAAGCATCTGTTGGATCCCTCATCTGCGGATAGCAGCGCCACCAGCAGCACCTATTCCGTGTCCGGCGGAGCGCCCGCATCAACAGCAACTGGAACGACGGCGGGCGGCAGCACGGGCACTGGTGCTGGCGGCATTATGAATTCCATGAAAGTGGCCATGCAACACTTTGGACATCGACAGCATCCCGCCGTAACGATAACCAATGCCGATGGCACCGTATCCGCCAAAAGCAAGTACAAAGACGGCAGCGCTCATTTGCATCAAGGCAGCGATGCGCAGGTAAAATACCCCAGCTCAAAAGCATTATTCAATATTTCATTCAATTGTTATTCGGTTTTTATAGTATTACCACACGGTGACTGCAGTGCGTCCGCATTCAAATGCCAATCAGAGATCGCCAATGACCAAAGTTATGGATCTATTTCGGCATCGTTCAAATTCCGCTGCCAGCGAAGCGGACAAACGTAAAGCGGTGAGTGTCACGGCTAACTTAACATTATGTGCTGTGGTGAATTATTAGGGTATGCCGTTTAGCGAGTGCAGCAACCGTGCGAGTTATGTTATTTAACAGCGCACTGTTGACATATAGTACATATGTGTGTACGTTATCAAATATTATCTGGCCACAAACTATCAATCTAAAATCTAAATATTCTTAATATATTTTGTTTATTTGGGAATATTTTTAATTTATTGCTCAACACAAATTCAAAGTTAATCTGAATCTAATCCTAAACAATGTTGATTGCCAAAAACCAAACAGTCTGCGACTTTCATTATCATCATTGAAAAAACGTCACTCATAAACGCGTGAATCGTCTGTTGACTCCATTATAAATATAGGCATGAGCAAATCATTTTGATTTGATAAGCAATACAGGCCTAATGCGATGTGATTGATAAGAGCGATTGTGACATTACCCATTTGTGCTGTTATCAGTGCGAATAACAACAACAACAACAGAAACAGAAAAAATAAAGCAATAATAACAAAATATTTGTTCATTTTGCAACATCATTGTAAGCAGCATGTTATCAAATCCTTGAAACAACAAGTTTGGCAATGCTAGAGAAAGAGAGAACAAGAGAGAAACTGCAATAAGAGAGAAAGCTCTGCTGTAGGCAGAACAACAGGTGATCTGTATAGTAGTGACACGGCACTCTTAACAGCAGCAAAAGCTCTTCACAATTAACTTTCTCTCTTCTACGCTCTCATTCCGTCTATACACAGTTTTTGGGCTTGCGGAAAACTGAACAACATACATACACACTTACTACTCACACATACCTTGGCATATTACGTATACGTACGATTACGTTGACGCGGACAACAGCGCTGACGTCGACGTCGACGTCGACGTTGTCGTTGTCGTTGATGGTTGGCGGCGCGACGCCGTCATTTCAATTTTGCCGTTTTCTTCTTTCGCACGCTGCGTTTTCTGTTTTTATTTTCAATTGCATTTTCAATTGGAACTCAGTCTGTTAGAACGACGCGCGCGTCTTCTATCTCCTCTATCTCCTCGGAAAATTGATAATCAACAAACGACGAAATAAATAAATTCGTATAAAATTGCCAAAAAAAAAAAGAAAAAAAATACATAACCAATGAAAAGAATATTAATTCAGTTTTTAGATACGAACACATTTTGAAAGAGTGCGCGGCGCGTTTGCCAAGAAAACAAAACGTAAATTGAATTACCAAAAGTCCCAACAATAATCATAAACTTAATTTATGATTATGTTTTGTGTTTGAAAGAAATTCAAATTGTTTGAAAATATTAAAAAAAAAATAAAAAAAATAAAATTGTGTATAGCTTATATGAATATCGGCAATGTTATGAAACGAAAGTCAAGTGTTGGCGGCAACAAATCTATACGTGAAGTGTAAAAAACAAAGTCAAAGTTTAAAATTTTACTCAAAATAAAAGAAGCTTCAAAGTGCATTTATTGAGTATGTTCAAGTACGAGTTGTAAACGAAAATTAAAAATATTACACAAATATAAAAAGTAAAACAAAAATCAAATGAAAAATATATACATACATATAATATTAAAATATTAAAATTATTAAGTATTTATTCGGGATATCAAAAATTTATGCAACATCTTATAAAAATGAATCTACCTACAAAATATAAAATTAATTGAAATTTGTGATTAAAAATATAAATTTTAAAAATTCAATATTTTTCTCCCTATTGAAAGCAATTTTTTCCCCCGTTTGTATATTTAATATAAAATTTATTATAATTTTGAATTTCTCATATGGCGTCAGTAAACAATATAAAACGAAAACACAATATTGAGGATATATTTTTTAATAAAATCTAGAAATTTACTTAATTAATTTAATTAATGTTATAAATTAAATAATCTAGTGATATTTCCGGCAATCAAAAATTTATGCATAATTTAAAAAAAAAATCCACAACATTTTATAAAAATAAAAATTATATAAAAATTGAATTGTTCATATTTAAATAAATTTCTTATATCTGTAAAAAGTGGACAGACAAAAAAAATATATATATTTAATAAAATCCAAAAATTTATTTAAATTATGATATAAATTATAATAAAAATAGTAATATTTCCGGCAATCAAAAACTTATGCAGCATTTTTCAAAAAATCGACAGAATTTTATAAAAAAAACAACAACAAATATTATATAAATGTTAAATATTTGGTTATATTTAATAAAATATTTGTTATTATTTAAAGCAATTTGTTTTCCGCGTTTGCGGTTATTAATTTGATATGCAATTTAAATATTTATCTATTATAATTTGCAATTTTCAAGTTCATTGACGGCGTCAACAACCCACGCCATTATCTCTACAAATATGATTTATGCCGCTATAGTTATGTTTAAATTAATTTGTTGTATTTAAATTTAATCTGCATTTCTATTTATTTAATTAAATATATTTTAAGCTGTTCAAGCGGCACATGGAAATGAACAAAAACCAAAAATAAAAATTAAAAACCAAACATATAGAAACTGTCAGCCAAAACAAATGCCAAACATGTGATGTGTCATATATATGCATGTGTGTGTGTGTGTGTGTGTTGTGTGTGTGTGTGTTTATTGTTGTTGTGCGCTGCTTATTAACGTGTATATGAAATTTGTTCGTTTAGACATTTCGTTTTGTTTTTTTTTTTTTTTTTTTAATTTTTGTTAATATTCTAAGCCATTTTCTTAGTCGCTAATTTATCAAGTGTCGAATCCCCCCGCCCTCCACCCCCTCTCTGACTCTCTGTGTCTCTCTCTCTCACTCCCTTGACTGTCCTTAGTTGACTTTAAAATATTATTGTTATTTTTTGTTTATAATCATTCCAATTGGTAATAATATGGGCCCACACTTTTTGGGCAACAGATATCATCAATATGGGGCAATTTGCTGCATTTATTTGGTTATTTATGGCGATATAATTTCGGACATATTTATTTATTTACTTTGCTGGCAATTAACACTCGAATTGTTTATTATAATTGAAAAGATTTTATACTATTTTTAACATTATGTTGTTGCCAATAATAATTGTGTTAATTGTATTAACACTTTGAACTATTAAATAAAATAAACATCTAGTGCTCTAAAATGTTGAGCTTGGATCGAAATTATGAGGGTTGTTCTCAATTACGAATTCAGTTCTCAATTTCGAATTCAGTTCTCAATTCCGAATCGTGTTTCAATTCCGAATACATTTCTTAATTCCAAACACAGTTCTCAATTCCGAATCGTGTTTCAATTCCGAATTCGGTTCTCAATTACGAATCCAGTTATCAATTTCGAATCCAGTTCTCTTTCGAATTCAGTTCTCAATTCCGAATCGTGTTTCAATTCCGAATACAGTTCTCAATTCCAAACACAGTTCTCAATTCCGAATCGTGTTTCAATTCCGAATTCGGTTCTCAAATCCGAATCCAGTTATCAATTACGAATCCTGTTCTCAATTCCAAATTCAATTCTCAATTCCGAATGGTTTTTCAATTCCGAATACAGTTCTCAATTCCAAATTCAGTTCTCAATTCCAAATTCAGTTCTCAATTGCGAATCGTGTTTCAATTCCGAATACAGTTCTCAATTCCAAATTCAGTTCTCAATTCCGAATCGTGTTTCAATTCCGAATTCGGTTCTCAATTCCGAATCCAGTTATCAATTCCGAATCCTGTTCTCAATTCCAAATTCCATTCTCAATTCCAATTTCAGTTCTCATCTCCGAATCGTGTTTCTTTTCCGATTTCAGTTCTCAATTCCAAATTCAGTTCTCAATTCCGAATCGTGTTTCAATTCCGAATTCGGTTCTCAAATCCGAATCCAGTTATCAATTACGAATCCTGTCCTCAATTCCAAATTCAATTCTCAATCCCAAATTCAGTTCTCAATTCCAAATTCAGTTCTCAATTTCAAATTCAGTTCTCAATTCCGAATCATGTTTCAATTCCGAATTCAGTTCTCAATTCCGAATCGTGTTTTAATTCCAAATTCAGTTCTCAATTCCGAATCGTGTTTCAATTCCGAATACAGTTCTCAATTCCAAACTCAGTTCTCAATTCCGAATCGTGTTTCAATTCCGAAATCGGTTCTCAATTCCGAATCGTGTTTTCAATTCCGAATCCGAACAAAAAGAGCGGTTTTGTTATAGGCAGCTATAGCAAAACCGCACGTTTCATGCGAATTCGTAAACGGATTCCAACCCGCTTAATTTTCTCTCAAATCTAGAGGATATTTGCTTATATTTTTAAAATATTTCGCAACCAAATATTAGAATTTCCACTTGATTATCTCGTCCACTGTGGGAAATCTCTTGTCAAAATAGTTCGACGCACTATGAGGTGAAGCAGCTGTTTTTGGAAAAATGCCTCAACCCACAGACACAGACACAGGCATAACCTGACAATAACTCATTGAACTGAAGACCTTCAACGAGTACTATATTATGTCCGATTATTTAACAACTAAAGCAGACTCTTAGAATTACCTTATTTCCGTTACGTGTTTTGTAATTGATTTGTTGTTGCAAATTGTTATCAATTCAGACTTGTTAAGAGTTTTTACTTTTTATCTTTCGGCAAATGGCAGAAAAAAGGCACAAAATTTAATTTAGAATAATAAAAAAAATGTATATAGAACCGATAAGATACGCTCAGTGTGTCTATATATTAGTTTCCTCTTGATTTTCGATTTCTAAATTTGATTATAATTAAAATAACGCGCATAATAAATATATATATATATATATTTTTTATTAATTTATTTAACTTGGGCTAAGCCTTTTTCTTGATCGATTGACTTTTGCTTAATATATACGAAAATTTGCTGTTTTAGAAGCTTTTTACTTATAGAGAATATATATGTATATATTGTATATATATATATACGGTAAAAAGTCATCACTATCTGTGCATCTGTACGGAACATTATCATTGTAAATAAATCAAATCAAAGTTATTTATATGATTTAATATTTGATTTGCCAACTATATATATATAGGTATATATATTTGTGGTATTATCTTCTAGAATTATCATCGATGGGGGAAAGTCGTTTGAAATACCCCTTGGAATAATATGCTTGCATAACTTTTTATCAATTGCAACTAAATGGAATCTTTTTCTAACCAAATTCTGTTCATTTGCCTTATTTCGGATATACATTCGTATATGTATATATATATTTTGCTTGGCCACGCCCAGTTTAGCATTTTGCACGCCTCTATATATAGAGCTATAGAGGAAGTGAAATTTGTGTTGCAATTGCCCAAAAACGAACATCTTTCCCTCTTTGCTTTATATGGGCAAACTAAAAAAAAAAAACGAAATAAAATAAAATGAAATAAATTCTACATCGAAAATTCCTTTGATTATTGGCTTTTGTAGTTTGCTTGTTAATTAATCATTTGTCAGTGGCTTCAGATTGTTGTTGTTGCTGTTTGAAACGATATTCTATATATGATGAGAGTATTCGGAATCTGTTCACAGATTTATTTATTTATTTTTATTGCACACGTTTAAAGGTCAACCACTTGACAGCATTCCCTCTCCCTCTCTCTCCCGCTCTCTCTCTCTCTCTTTGTCTCTCTCTCTCTCTCATGTGTTTTTTTTTTCTATTACAAAGTATTATTAAAATATTTTTGTTGTGGGTATATTGCTCTCAAGTACTATATACAAATTTCTCTTAAAAAATAATGGAATATTTTCAGTAACAAAAATTTCAAATATCTAATAAAAATTCCAGCTTTAAAATCTATGGTATAATTTCGGTACAGGGTATTTGCTAGTCGTTGCTTCCCCAATGTATTTATAATTTCTATTTACGCTATAATAAAAATCGGAATTGATGCAATTTTAGATGATGGTCGCTTTTGGACTTAGCTGTTAATTGAATATGCCAAGATTTTGCTAAATTGTTTCAGAATTGACAATTTTAGTAAAAACTCAAATTTGATTTGCACAAAAACTGAGCTTTTATTTCAACTGCTAATATGTCACTTGACTCCTAAAACACTTAAAATCAAATGAAAAAAAAAATATTTAAAAATTATAAATAAATCTCTCTTAATTCTTAAGTAATATTTTATATCTGCCGTGTTAACAGAGGCACATTAATAAAATATGAAAAAGATTAAATGTTATTTAAGCTTTAATGAGTGATTTAGCAAAGTTGCTGAAATTAATCCTATTTAAGCTTCAATGAATGTTCAAGTTAAGCTGTAGAAATTGTGATCAAACAGCAGAGAAAAAAACTAAGAGAAAAAGCTAAACAAACACTTCAACTAAAGTTGATTGACGCTGAAAGCTCATTAAATAAGCTGCTTGCTGTCTAATCAGCTGTTCAAGTTGTTGTTGTTGCTGTTGTTGTTGTTGGGCAATAATGTTAACTAACATGCTGACAGTATTCGCAGTTGTCTAATTAATGTAAATGTATGTATAATAATTTACAAATTTATTTACATTTAACATTCTTGATATATATGTATATATCTTATTCTTTTCATTCTCTCTTTCGCACTATTTCTCTTTTATTTATTCATTGTCGTTTTCTTGAACTGGTATATATGTATTTACATATGCATAAAATTTTCCGAGAAGACTAAAAACACTGCACACTTATTGACATAAAATAATATTGTATGTATATAGTATTCGTAATATGAAAGGCAAATATAAATAAAAGCTAGATAAACTAAGTGAGCGGCAGTAGACATATAAAGGCAATCTACGAGAGCACAACAGAACTAAAAAAAAAAAATATAATTTAAATTTAAAATGAAATAAATTACAGCAAATGTCCCAAATGGACAAATAGTGTATGCCCAAAAATATCACATTGTTTTTTCTCTCATGAGATTTATTTATTAAACGTGTTTGCGCACACAAAGCTTAGAAAAATCTTTTACTATTATTAGCATTCGTTGTCTGATTCCATTAGATAATTTAATGTACACAATTTCATATTTCTACTATATGCCATAGCTATAGGCTGTTTTCATTTATATATACTTTATTTCTCGTTTAATTCTATCACGATTTACATCTCTGTTAATGCAGCCGTAATCTCTTATCAGCTCATTAACAGCGTCATGTTAAATTGTGATTTAGCCTCGCTCTTCATTTCTGTGCTGTTAACAAACAGCTGTCTTTCGCAGCTCTACGCCTAAACTTAACAGCTGGCATAGAAGCTTGCTTCTTATTTGCTCTCTTTCGATCTGTTACCGGAAATCGATATTTATTGAATCTCAACTCTTTCTTACAGCTTCTCTTACTATAAGAGCAGTCAACATTACATTGAGCTGCGTTACATTAACAGCTGTTGTTGTTGTTTTAATTTCTGTTTTCTCCACTCATTCTTTCAATTAAAAGCTCTCTCTCTCTCGAGGGTCAAGGATTAATTTATGAGCCGCTTTGACCCAAACAACAGTGCAACAACATTAATGTATGGAATTGAAAATGTGTGTGTGTGTGTGTGTGCGATCATAAATATATTGAAAACATGTTTCGCATTTGCTCCACTTGAGAGATATTCTTTCTGTAAATTCCGTCAATCGTCAGCAACAGACAAAGACAATGACATTTTCATGGGCAGCAAGATGCTTTTTACACATCATATTTATTTCGTGTTCTTTCTTTTTATTATACACCTTGCAATTATTTCATTTACTCTTTGTTTCCTCCAAAAAAATTTAAAAAGACAAGAACAGCGACCGCAAGAGAAACAGAATTTTCAGGCAATTAAAAAATAAGCATAAATTTTTGATTGCTTGTGAAAAGAGGCAATAATTTACATAGGTAATTTGCGAATTTATTTCAAGTAATTAAATATATGAAAAATAATGAAAAGCATGTTGTAAATCAAAATAACATCAACCACAATCAAGACATCTCAAAAAAGTGCAAAACATAAAAAGAGAAATAAAATACACATAAAAGTTAACAGCAACTGATAAGCAGCTGGCGCCATCTAACGCTCAGTACTGCAGCTGCTGTTAACTCTGCTGTTAAGTTTATACAATGTAAAGCATTCAATTCAATCAACTTCAACGGCTGTGCATATACCCTAACAAAATAAATATAACATAAGAATATAAAATATAAATATAAAATAAATTAAAATGTCGGCTGTGAAACGTTGGCTATATCGCCACACCCACTCAACAAATGCGAGCAGCGGACCACCGCCCACATCGCCAACAACAAAAACACAACGCGGTCGCAGTCAGTCCCTGGACGTGCAGTCATTACAAAGCCATGGACTGCGCACCATGCTAGCCAATGCGAATGTAAGCGAAATTAAGCAGAAAATACAAGAAATTATTAATTTTCGTATAGGGAGGGGTTAAAATAGTCACATGCACAGCATAAGTGTTAATGATAACAGCGGATAGTTTGATTTACTGCGGTTGGTGTACTCGCTAAACGGCTGTCTGTTAACTTACAACTTTAACAGAGCGCGCGCATATTTGAAATGGTCTAACTGTTAAGCTTTTATTTGCAATGAATATTTATTTATGATAAACTTAAATATTTATTTGTTATTTTAATTCTTGCAGCGCGTGGCGGCCCATCAACAACAGCTGGCAGTGCAAAGTGAGTATCGCATTTTAAATTTACTTCATTTAATATTTTATAATAGCAAGTACCAGACACAAATCGCGACGTCATATATTACAGACAATTTGAAATTAACATTTGTAAACAAATTTCAGCAATTTGTATTATTTTATTTTGACATACTGTATCAACATTAAATTTAAAGCCGCGACTTATGCAAATCGTGGAAATCAAATTAACCTTGACTTTGAAAATGAAAACAACAACAAACACACTCTGGCGTTGTATGTGCATTTATATGAAATGTACATAAAACAAAAAAAAAAACAAAAACAAAAATAAACAACGCAAAGTAAAACAAACAGCGTGTATATTCATACGCTAAAATGATGACTAAACGTGGAGTGTGTAAAACCTGAATTTGGATAGTAAAAAAGGGCAACGATGAGGGGTGTGGTTGGGGAGGGAGACGGGGGACAGGGGTGCCTTAACAGATAAACAGAATTTCGTTTTTTTTTTTTTGTTTATCATTTCATTTTACATATGTAAACTCACGTCGAGTAAATAATTTGTTTTTTTTTTGTTTTTGTTTTCTTCGTGTTTTGTGTTTTTTTAGTTCAAATTGTTTGTTTCAAAGGGTGTGTTGTAGAAAAATACATATTTGAAATATTTTGATAACAGTTTATGCAAATTCAAACAATAACTAACAGTAATGATAAATAATTTAAATAAATTGAATAATTAATTTAATTTCTGCTGGAATTTATGTAAGTTCAAGCAAAAACTAATACTAAAAATAGTAATGGAATTACATAATTAAAATTCTGCTACAATTTATGCAAATTCAATTATGTATAAGTTAACAGATGTAAGAGCTGAATTTGCATAGTTGCTTGTTAACAGACTCCGCTAATGTTATTCACTTGCATTTAGTGGCGGTTGAGAATGCAAATGCGACAACAGCGCCAGCAAACTGTATAAATATAGAACAGGCATTGTCCACTCATAACAAATACTGAGTGCCAAGTTGCAAAACACGTAAACAACAATCAAAATTTGATGAATTAAAAATATAATAGTGAAGGGGCAGAGGAAAGAGAACGGTTGTGAAACTGTAATTTGTCTGCGACTTAACAGAGTCTGTTGTCTAGACGGGGCAACGCTATAAATGAGATCAACATGGCGCGAATGCCACCCACACACTACCTTAAAGAGACAGACACGCATACTGTAGTCAACACACACACACACACACATACTCTCTCTGAGAGTAAGAGAGTATGTGGAACAGAGAGTGCATCTTAAAACTAACTGTTGCTGCTGCACTTTGTGGCTTCCTTGACTTGTTTTACCCTTTAGCTGACCTTGAAAACTTCATTTTATATATTATTTAATTTGTTTTTGAAAAGCCGAATTTCTTCTTTATGTACAGACTGCAGTTTGCAGTTTTTTTTTTTTTGTTGCTCCTTTTTAACTTTACATTTTCAATGTCAAACAACAACAACAACTATAGCCTTCGACGCTGTTGCATACAGCTGCAGTAATGCTCTCAGTTGGTGTCTCTCTTTTTCCTTCTCTCTTTCAGTCTCTCTCTCTCTCGCTCTCTCTCGCTGTTTTTACTTTACTTTTTGAGCCTTTGGTTTTCGTGTACGCTTTTTGTTATTATTCGTCACCGGCTTCATTCGTATCAAGTGTCTCTGGCCATGACGTAATCTTGAAACATGTGCAGAGAGCGCTTGCTTCAAACAAAGGTGGCGAAGGGGGCGACGAGTAAACTGTCTACTTACAAACACACACACAAACAGACATGAATTTCATGTTTAAGTGTTTTTGTAAGTCGTATTGTTGGCTTAAAAAAATAAGCAAAAATAAATTCGCAACCCACGACAATTAACCGACATTGATTTTGAAGGCAGCCCCAGACGTTGTTGACGCCAAAGATGTGCCTCTCAGAGTCATCTTATTATTATCGTTTGTATGTGTGTGGGTGTGAGTTGTTATTGATAGAGTCCTCTATTGTCACTGCCATGCATATGTTTGTATACATACATATGTACATACATATGTAAGCATATAAGTGTGTCCATTCATAAGCGAAAGTCTGTTGAGCCACCCACACACGTAGGCACAGCGGACAACATAACCACATCACTCGCTCTCTGTTAAGCCAATAACTGAAGAGAGCGGGAGTACGTGTAGTGCGACTACGAAGAGAATGAGAGCGAGAGCAATCAACACAGTAGCAGAGCATAGACAATGTTAAGGGCGCTTTTTGTTTTTGGTGGTTGGGCAGCAGCTCTATGAGAGCTATGTAGATGCCTACGTGACGCAGCGCACACAGACAAGAATAACATTAGAATCGCAACAATTGTAAATAAAGATTGGAATGTATGCAAAACAGCAGCTGAAGTAAACAAACAACAACAACAACAATAATAATGCTCAAATTAAAGCGGAAAAGACAGAGCAGCAACCTGTGATAAGCAGTTTTTACACTTGTAAGTCTGCACGCAAGTACGCATACTTAAGAATACATAAATAGAGAAAGACATAAAAACGGATAAACAGACAGACAGACAGATAGGAAAAAACCACACCCGCATCAATACCATTACCTTTCTGGAAAGTACGGGAAAAACGTCATGCTGTTCAGAATAACAGACTGTTATATTGCGCTGTTAGTTAGCAGTAAAGGTCGTTTAAGTTCATAACAGCGCTCTGTAACGAAGCGAAATATACATATGTAGCTTGAAGTTTAGTTTACAGCTAAGCAGCTTATCTAACAGCTCTCTGCTACACTGCAGACACACATAGATACATATATAATTAAGTATATATGTATGTATGTACATATTATTTATATTTGATTTGGCTTTCTACGTGCGCTTTGCCTGCTTGCCTGCTTGCTCGATGTTTTGTTGTGCTCACCTTTTTCTGCTGTTACATATACACACTGCTGTATGTGTTTGTAGCGTGGCTGTAGTATATGCATTGCCGGTTTGACACTCGCATACCAACACAGCAGGCCGTTTATATACTTGTGCACACTCGCACTCTCTATGCTCACACATACACGCATACACACTCACAGAGCCATGCCCAAGTATATTCGACTGGGTTGGCCACATGGCGGCTACGTTGTCGCCTTTCAGTTTAATTTGAAGCGCCGGCCGCGTCAGACGTTATTGTTATTGCCATGTGTATTCTGCGTTAGTGAAAAATATAATTAATCAAAAAAATTATATATATATACTTATATTAAAAGAAACTGTTAAGAAAATTGGAAACAAAGGTTTAATGAAATATTTGCGGTCATAAGGTGGTTTACCAAATTCCTCAATAATATATTAGCAAAAGCGTTTAAATATAGTTAAACCATAATTAGCAAAATTATTGTTTGTTGTTTATTGAAACAAAGAAAATGCTTGACGTATAAACTGGATTTAAAGCGGGTTTCAATATTTTCAACTTTTGCTATAAATATGCATGAGCGAGCATTTTGAACTGCCATTTTATGATTATTAAACAAAAGAAAATTAATAAATTTTAAAAACTATAAAATATATACGTACGGTTATTGTTAAAACAAATGCATTCATTTTGGAAAGTTTTGTGGAAAAACGCAAGTGAAAATTGGAAAAAAAAAATCATAAAATTATTATTCATGAAACAGTATTTGCGCAAACCTCGAAATAAACAACAAGAAAATTCAACTAATAAAATAAAATATGTACTACATACATACATATATTAAATTTGAACAATTGTCGCTCGACTTTCGCTTTGAAAATCCGAATTCGCTGAACATGTGATAAAAATTTTCGTATAGAAAAAAATAAAAATATAACAGAGACGAACCGACAAACGTATGGTTAACAGTAGTTCGTGCCCCTCCAACCCTCATCTTACCTCACCTCAACTACCACCTAAGTGGATTTGATTTTTATTATTATCATTTAGAAAATGAAAACCGAAAAGAATCAAAATTTCATTTGATTTATGGCGATTTGTGACGCAAAACCTGAGCAACGTTTTCGGTTTTGATTTTTTGAGCAAAGTGCGCCAGAATGAGATATGAAATACAAATACATAAGTATATAGTATGGTATATATTTTTATGGGGAAAATACGAAATGTTGTGGATCAGTGGATTTTGCCGGCATTTGGCTCGTGTCGTATTTATAGCACTTTCCAAGTGTGTTTCTGTTTAAACAGGTTCATGAATATGGACAATATTTAGGTAGCATTATTACCAGATTTTTATTTGTGATACTTAAATATTTTATTTTTACTGTAATCATCAAATGCGATCTTTTATTGAGATTAGATTTATCTCTTTGGCTGTAAAGATAATTTTGCAAGTTTATAAATATCGCTGATATGACCTATTGTATATTATTATAATACTCCATTTTGTATAACTACAATCTCAGTTTCATAAGAATAAGTAACTATACATAATAATAATACTTCTGTTCAACTGGCAATTGAAATTCACTTAGAATAGGTCAGTTCTAAAAGTATTAGACATATAGAGACCCTGACGCAGTTATGTATATAAATACATAATATATACGCAATGTTTAGATTAGAGAGAGAGATCTGAAATTTACGCTTCAAATTCATGCGAATGTTTACGTCTCTAATCAGACAAAATTTAAATAAAAATATTTTTAAATTTACAAAAAAAAAAATTTAATTCAATTTCTGGCATAACATGAAAATTTATGAGCACATGAAATATTTGCCTTGATGTTTATGCAACATTTGTGTATGCGGCAAAACAACAACAACAGCAACAACAACGATAAGTAACCGCATGTAGTATTATTACCCAATTGCCGGCAAATAATAAAAACAAAAGCGTGAACACGACTCTCGTATGTTGTAGTTTGATACGGTCTTCCCGTTCGAGACTTTGAATTTCTTAAGGAATTCCAATGAATTCATGGTAAATGCAGAGAGCGGTTGCTTTGCTTGCAAAAGGGAATAGGCAATAGAATACAACAACAATAAGAACAGCAAGAGTGAGAAAACAGAAACAAGTCAACGAGAAAGAAATTGCGCAGCGCACACAAAATTTTTCTATCGCTCAGCATTTCATTTCGCTTGCGTGCTTTATTTTCATTTTCTACATGGGGGCCTGCCTGCCTGCTTGCCTGCCTGCTTGATTAGTTATGTTATTCCACAACAAGCAACAAGAAGTAGAAGTAAAGCAAGATGTGGATGAAGAAGAGGAAGACGAAAAGGTAAAATGAGCGTAAGCAAAACAACAACAGCCTCTGGCGGCACAATCTGTGCAGCTGCTGCGGGGCCCCCCACTACCAATAACAAACACAACAAGAACAACAAAATAATCGCCGGCTCGAGGTAAAAATTTCATTTTTGCGTCGCAGAAAAAATTCGCCGCAAAAAGCCCAACTCTTCGATACACATACGAGAATGTGACTTGTGCTTTTGTTTGTGGCTGTGCGTGTGTGTGTGTTTCGGTGTTGGTGTCTGTATGAAAGTGTTGGAGCAGCGGAAGTGTGAGAAGCTGCGCAGAAAAGAATATTATCTAATAGCAAAAACAATTCTTGGTTTTCTCTTAAAGTTGAAGCACTTTTGAAAGTTCGGCGGGAAGCTGTAGAAAGAGATAATCTTGTTTATTATTCACTTATATGTTAAGAAATCTTCAACTCTTGAAAAGTTCAAAATCTAATGAGTTAATCATAAAAAGAAAAGTTGCAAAGTAAAAACAATTTCGAAATGCATTTTTTACGCTTTTTCTGAGACTCCAATGTCAAGCCACAAAACATTTCGCTATAATATTACAAAAATCTGCTCTCATTAGTTGTAAAACTTTTACCGACGCTCATTAGTATAATTATCAAAGTTTCATATGTATGAAATTTTCCTTCTCTGCATTTTCGAATATCAGAAAGATGCTCAAACTAATTTTCAGACGTAATTTAATTCTGGATGAACTTTTTGATTTGATTTAAATTCGAAATTAATTGAAACTTTTTTCTCCGTCAAATTTTGCTAAAGAATACATAAAAATTGACCTTCATTCATCAGCGTTGCATCAACTGCGGTTGCATGCAACTATTTATAATTTATTTGTGCAAAATTTATGATTCGAAATTCTACGCACAGTTGCGCTGCATAAATCGCAGCAAGAGATCTTTTGGATAATTTAAGATTTTAGTTTTGAAATGTTTTCAGCTATAAATACATACACACATATAAGTAATAGATACGAACATCAATAGTTTTTAAAATACATATGTATGTGTGTTTGTTTGTTTGGGGAAAACCTGTTATAGGCAGCTTATGACCATAAAGGTCAATAGAAACTAGAGTCAAGAGTCGTCGTTATATCTGTGGTGATTGCCCAACCCAATAGGGTTCGATAAACCTCTCAAGTTTTAAGTGAGTGAGAGAAAACTCTCAATTTTTCTAGTATTTTTAACATTTTTAGATTCGAAATGTATTTATGTAATTAAATCATTGCATTAGATCATGTTTGCCGACACACAACTATCGTTTCAAAGCAATTATTCATATTTAACTATTATTTATGGACAGTTTCAAGTATTTTTTTCAAACTCTCAACAAGCTTGTGAATTAATTCAACACGCTTTTTAGGCATCAATCAAACTCTGTTCAGAGTGAAAATACATTTTTTTTTTTGATTGTTTTCTGATGATTGTCTCAAACTGAAAAAAATATTAATATGTAGACATTCTCATACGTATGCTGGGGTCGTCTGGGAATTGGGTCAAGTTAAGGAACTTACTAAAAACGGCAATTAAATTTCTGTTCAATTATATGCCCCGAACAACATAAATATTGTTTTGTTCTTGTTGTTATCGTTATTAATGTTGTTATTGTTGTTGGCAAGATGATTGCCTTAATTGCAACAAGTTGTGTAGTTGTTGCTAACTGCATAAATTTACAACTGTACTTAACATACAGGGTGTTCAAGTAGAAGTTAAACAACCATAAGTATTTCACTTCAATCATAATTGGGTTGGAGGTACTCCACTGCCCAAAATAATAAGTACTCTGCTAATAGTTTAGATTACATTTTTGTAATCATTGCCTTTCGTTTTAGAAATTACTGAAAATAATTAAATAATTATTAAAAGAGTTGAGCAATTCAACTTTACTCTTTTCATTCGAAAGATTTATGAGGCTTTATGCCGACCTTCTACCGGTGTACTTATTATGTTGGCCAGTAGTGTACATCTTAAAAGTAGTAATTGGTTGTCTACTATACTCCAAATATTATATTTTTAAGTTAACATATTTTGCTGATAACTAGTCTACGGTTCCAATTACTATGTGAGCTCTCAAGTTCCGTTGCTTTGCTTTATCTTCTTTCTTTCTTCTTGCTTAATCATTCGCATGAGGCTAAATTGAGTGCCGCTCTCCAGGCGGTCGGTCTGTCGGTTGGTCATGCGGTCCTTATCCCCTCATTTGTGGGTCTGCACGTCATGGCCAAGTCTGCTTCTTCTTCATCTTCTGTTCCTTAACAAGCTGCTGCTGTGTCACAACAGCCTGGCCACGCCCAATTAAAAGTCGTAAACAACACACATACTTACACACACACATATGTGAGTATGTGAGTGTGAAAGAAAAGTCGAATGTCCTTGAGCTGTTTTGGCCCTTCGCAACTTAATCCTGTATCATGTGACAACCTCGGCAGGCATCTGAAACTTTGCCAACGATTAAAACGAACAATCAGCCAGCAACCACCATAAAAATGTTGGCAATGCTGATGGAATGAAGGGCGATGGGCCGGGGGGGAGAGAGAGAGAGAGAGAAGGGGTCTTGAAGAAGGTGGATAGACAATGAGCATCCCATTCCATAAAATGGGGTAAATGTAGCTTACAGATACATTTTTGAAGCGCCACGAGGCGACAATAAATGCTGGCAATTAAAAGCGATACAAGGTTGAGACCTATTAGACGGATAGATCATGATCTCTAATAACGCTATCATCCAATTAATATGGGATTTAAGCTCAGTTAAGAATATTCTGCTGAATTTTCAAATCATATCAAGGAGATCTTAAAATATACATATCTGGCAATCGATAATTTAGCATTCACTAATAATCGTATAAAACTATATATCCTGAAACTTTTAGGTCCGATTTTATTTTGCCGACTTGTCGCTTTGTACGTGTGAACGTGACTTTTGGACAATTCCCAACGAATCTCCACAAAAACTTGCGCTTTACAAATTTCGACACGCAGTCAAACGATACGTCTATATAGATAATACTATATAGAATGAGATTTATATACGAACATATAAATAAAGGCGGTTTTCTTTATAAAGGAAGCAACAGAGCAAAAAAATAAAATTATAAAAATAAATAAATAATCAAACACACCCACTTTGAGAGGCGTTAATTAGCATGCACGATTTGGTGTGTGTGACATACCCCCCTAGACAGAGAGAGAATGTACCTAATATGGTATGACCTTGAGCAATATTAACCTAGTGATATGTTTACGGAGCGAGCAGCTTTTGAGTGTCGTCCAGCGCACACTTGGTTGGGGTTGGTCAATAAAGAGAACGAGTTTGCAACGCATTTGAATGAATGCTAGAGGCAAGAGTTCTTGACAATAAATATAGTATAAGAATCGCTTGTCGATTGGCAATTCTAATGTAAATATGAAGTAAGCACATATCAGACAACGTATCGTTATATACTGTCTATATTTAAATATGCGATTAATACTATATGTACATATATGCATATAAAAGGGGGTAAATGTCAAACTGGGGCCCCACTTTCTTGTCTATTCTATTTTATGAGCACAATCGGAATACTTTCCGGCTGCATTTGCCACGTCTCAGAACATCATCATCATCATCATCATTTTGTTGTATAGTTTTTTTCTGTAAATGTTTTTTTTTTTTTGTTTTTTGCTGTTTCCTGATAACGAGTGCATTAATAATACTTAGTGCTTGGTAATGTTGACTTTATGTGTTTGTTTATCGTCAAGCAAATAAATTCTACTCGCCCACGAGTTTTTCATACTCTCAGCAACTTGTACAACAACCACAATCAGAATAACATGAGCAGCCATAAACAACGACAACAAATTAATTAACCCAGTGTAGTAAAGTTGAGCTTAGAAAAGGGGAAAATTACCGGAAAGATACAAAAGATTGATAATAATTTACTTTGTTCAATAATTGAATAAATTTGTTAATGATTTGCTAAATTAAACATGACAAATTCATCTAATCTTTAGTAAATCTCGAAGAGTATAGTTGAGTCAATACACATTCAAGTGATTTTCCATAGCTGTCTGTGTGCAAAAGCTGCATGCTACGAAGCTCTTATCTTGCATTTGTTTGATTGCATGTTTAAAGCTGAATGCTATAAGAAATCAGTAGTTTCTCTTTCACTTTCCCTCTCATTTTCACTTAGTTTACATTGTGATCATCCTTTTTAATGTGTAATTATCCTTGCCAATGTATATTATATCTTTGTATCTCTCTCCTGCTGATTGTTTGCTTTGAGCCTCGTTTTGTTTGACATGTTTTTAATGACTTTCTGTGTACAGAATGAATATGAATATTTGCATTTGCCTGCTCAACTATAGCGTCCTTTTGTTGCTTGTTGATGGATCTGCTGACAACAGATTGAAATGTTCATATGTATAAAAAAAATAATTAAAAGTAAGATGATAATAATTAGTATATTGCTCGTACCACGCCTCCCTCTTAAGTCATTAGTCATTATTATTTATTTATGGACATTTCTTTATTGTGATTGCAAAAGTCGAGTTCAATAACTGTCGGATACACGCCCATGAAAACACATTAAATCTAATTAGCACCCGCTTCTAAAGTTTGCTCTTGACTCCCCCGCACATAACAGCAAAATGGCAACAAGATACGAAATGTTACTTGGGTGGACTGCTGTGGACTCAGACCTCATTTACATAAATTTCCATTGACGTCAATGCTGCCGCATAACATAACATAACATACACTACACCACCTCTATACTACATATACATATATATATACATATATATATACTATATACCTATGTTCGCAGTAATAATAAATTAGCCGTGTTAAGGACAACGCGTGTCCCTATTAACGGTTCGTCATGTGCCGCTGTTGTGGTTAAGAAATGTGTGTGGCCTAAAGCATAGACGAAGACGTATTGCTCTTACTTACTAAATATACCTAATATGTTGAGATTATGGCTATAAATTCTTAAGAATTCTTAAAGTAGAGTAATCTTTAACAGTCAACTGTTATTAGCAGTGCTTAGATATGTTATTTAACATGGACATGCCCTAAAACTTTATCAAGCTTCGTTTCAGCGACTCTAATCAAAATACGTACATGTCTACGTCAGTTTGGTCTGCTTCTTTAATTTATTCTATATTCGTATATTTTTTCGATTTGATAAATCGTTTCTTAATGTCAACAGTTTGCAAATATTTCTGAGGTTTCGGGTGCAAAAAGAGCGCGTGCAACGCATTTGTTATGGCGCCACAGATACTGCCAAATAGAGTTGAGATACAATCACAGTATAGACAATATAGAAAGGTAATTACTCAATTTGGAGTTAAAGGCGTGCCCCCCTTTATTTAATTTTATTTTATTTTATTTATTTTTTTGCTATTGTCTAGCTTTTTGTAAACAACAATTGTGCAGAAGTTAGTTCCATTAGATTGGCAAACAGTGACTGTTTGAAAAGAGCATATATCCATCCAGCGAACCCATTAATTGAATTGAAACCAAAAAGTTGCAAAGTGATGCCCTGAGGGAGCTAAAACTCAAGTGAATTTCTAGTTGCCAATTACGAGAGTTTCAAGTATTTGCCGAGAATCCGAACCCGAATCCTCAATTTCAAAAACAACACAACGTAACCGGCTCATTTTCAATGCAAATTTCACCGGCACACCGGACTGCTAATGCAAATATATATATGATATAGGGTATATATTCTTAGCTGTTATATAAGATTTCAAGTAAATACGTGTGTCGTTGTTTTGTATAATCATCGAAAGTGGAGGGTCCCAAAGGTCCCACAGGTCTTACTTGCACCTTTTCGGGAAGCACTTTGTGAAATTCACAATTCACCGAATGAATCATGCGACGATGACTTATATCAATAGGACAATTCGATGGTGCGTGTCTCGATTATATTAATTTTATATAATCCATTAGGTAGTGCTCTAACAATTTATTGGATTCACATTTATCAGGAGAACCTTAAATCCCTCTAGGATTAAGAGTTATCAGAAATATATAGTTTCATTTGAAGTAGATTCAGTTTCCCAATTTGTCTATTTATGTTTTTTTCTTTTGTATAGTGGTTCTACTTATATGGGGTATAATGGGGGGGATAATCAATCATCGTCCTCAACGTGAACATTACGAATTGGCAACAGTTCAAACAGTAAAACAATTCGAACAACAATTAAAAAAATATTGCATAAAACGTCTTCAATGACTTTTTTCGTATGCATTTTTAGCTCGAATCTTCGCTGAAGGTTTCCTTCTTTTGTTGTATTCTACATGTGTCACAAGAAACTAAACTCTCGACTAATTAACAAAATACAAACAATTAAAATTTGCAACAAATACAAGCAAAAATAAATACTTTTTTTCTCTGTTCTGCTCAACTTTTGCTGTAGCTGTTTCCGGTTGCATTTGTCTAATTGCATGATACGGAAACAGCTGCAGTATGGGGAAATGTACATAGTACTAAAGTGGAACAGAGATGGCAAATGGCAGAAAGGAGATAGAGACAGGCACACACGCCCACAGCCCACACAGTTTGTAGAAATACTCATTCGGGGAAAGATTATAATGACAGTTTTATGGGCTTGTACTTTCAGTCGGGAGACTGAGGTACCTCTGTCTATGGACTGCGCGAGGATAACCTCGAGCATGCTTCGAGGTCGCCTCTTATTTGGCTATACTATAGGGAAATGGGGTAAAAAGGACACATGTGGGGTCACTTTTGAGGGCAAAGGTCAGTAACTTGTGGCTTCCAATGGAGTAACAAATATTGCGAATATCCATAATATCCATAATATAATATTATTTATATTCAATATATTAAAAAATAAATATGAACGCTAAGCAATAATCTTGGGGTGCACAGGTCCGATTTTGAAATACTTATCACATTTCAAAAACTCAGCACTGCGTCATCGAACTGCAAGTGCGAAAGTATTTGTTTTCAATTTTGGCAATAATACCTATATAAGAAATTCCAAAGAATAAGTCAGCAGAAAACATCGTAATTGGAGTCGCTGTAGCACTTCTATTCTATCCTAAAAACAATTTGCACGCCTTTGCAAAAAAATATATCTAAAGAATTCAGTTGGAGTTGAGGTATTTTTAGCATATTGGTTTTTTGGGCGCATGTTCAATGCATGACACAGGGTCGGGTCAAAAACTACTTTTGTAGATATCCGATTCCCAATCACGTTCAAGGTGAATGCTGCCCTTTAATTTCAACTACCAAACTGAAAATGACGACTAAGCGGCATTTATGATGGGTTTCTTGTTTTCGTTGCTCCAAAAAAACAAATCCACAAAACAAACAAAGAAGAAAAAACATAATCAAAAATATACTAGGGGAAAAAAGCGCTTAGCTTTGAAACGTTTATAGATATAATCCGAGAATTAAAAATTTAAGTACATAAACACTTTTAACTGTTATTTATTTATAGTTTGCGTAGTCAAATCAATGTGTTGATAAGTTAAGCCCAACAAATAATAACAACAAGGCGACTACCTTTCGAAGCCAGCCCACCTTATCGCGGTCTGTTGAGGTCTGGGTTCTCGGGGTCTAGCGTCTACTACTACTACAACTACTACTGCTACTACGTACCTACAATGTCTAGTGGGGGTCTGTCATAACGACCAAGACGAATTTGATAAGCTTATCAGCTATGAATTTGGCATTTTCAAGTTTTTATTTTTTTGTACTATATATTTCACAAACTTGACCTAAATGCGCAGTTTGATTTCCATTCCCTGCCACCTTGTTGCCTTCCCATATCAGCTAATATACAATATTCCATATGTATGTATGGGTTCTATGTATTCCCGTCTATGTACTTTCACTTTCGTAGAACGCATGCGTGGTCTCTGGATGCTTGCTTCTCCCAAGGAATTTTCACTTTCGTTTGAACTTGCTTATTTGGGAGCTAGGTCACGTTCCTCTCGTTTGCATGGTTTGTGGCGTCTTTTTTCGCAAACTTTTCTTCGCAGATTTTGAAGCATATTGGTCTGCCTGCTATTTTGGGCATTTATTTATGACACATGCGGCATGGGGAGGCATTTCTGAAACCCCATTTGGGAGGACGGTTTGAGTAATGCTGTCCCATTAACATTAACGCATCCCCTTGCTCTGTTAATGCTGTTCCGAGTATTTTCAAGTGCAAGTCGCAGGGGAAATTGCTGTTCAATTGCAATATGCTTGCTCAAGGTCGTTTCACTAATGAAGTGCCATTCATTACGCTGATGGGTAAAAAACAGCAACAACAACATGAATAGAAAGAAAGAACATTTCCCTACCCCAACAACATTCAAACATTTATCAAACAACATGCTACTGTTAACCGCTTACATTATGCTGTTAAATGTCAACAGCATCAACGTTATACATATGTATGTATGTCTTTGTTGTTCCGAAGCGGGACTCTCTCTCTCTCTCTTAAATTGCCATGCTCTCTGCGCGGCTCTATGCACGCGTTCTCTCTCTTTCTCGTTCTGTCACTTGTTTACACATTGCACGTGCATATTTTTCATCTTTTTTCCTTTCATTCTCAGTCTGTGCTGACATTTTTAGGCAAACGGTTGTGTTTGTGTGCATGTGCTCTTGCCTTTGTGTCTCGATACTTCGCATTAATTTACACAATTTTTGATTACGGTTTTCGGGCAATAACCATTGAATGGTGGGAGGGGCTGATTTAGGTGCAACTTAACCTCAATTGAACCTGCGGTCGATTGCGCAAACATTTAATCAGCTTTTGTGAGAGTCTCAAAAAAGATACCCAAATAATTTGAATAGAGTGTAATTTATTACAAGCATTTCTCATGAAATTTCATCTAGCTACATACATATGTATGTATTTGCACCTCACGCTTTGTTGCTTCCTTTACTCGTTTTCTTTTAGTCGGTGGCTGCGTGGTGGCACTTTGATTGGTATAAATAGAATTATTGTGTTTCTTTCCGATTCTGCTTTTGGACTACACTTCACTCTCTAGACTCTCTCTCTCTCTCTCCCTCTCTCCCTCTCTCAGTTTGTTTTTCACACAGCGATAAAGTTTATTTAAATCCATGCGTTTTCGCACACATACTTTCATCTTAATAAAGAAGCTATCAGCCTTAAACATATTTATTTGTATACTTATACATAAATATGTATATTTATTGCATTATACAATCATTTAATTGTCGAAGAGGGACTTTGGAGCAGCATATGCTTGTGATTGAAGCCTCCTAGTTCGAATGCGAGTGATTGTGTTTGCGCAGGCAACAAAGTTGTCGAAAGCGTTATTGCGCAGGTGTCAATAATAGGCATTATTATTGTTGTTAGTGAGGATCAGATGACACCAACATGACACAAATAGTTGAGTTTACTTTCAGTTTAATTTATTTTTTTTATTGTTATTATAATACATATTTGATGTGTACATATAGAATTTACAACAGTACGCGACCACATCAATAAAAACAACAATAACCACCGCAAAAGCAGAGCAGCTGCTGCGACAATAATAAAGAAAGAATAAAATGAAATGAAATAAAATAAAATAAAAGCAATTCGCGCATTGACACTTGGCCATGTACGCCATGTGACTGAGTGTGTGTGGGTGGTGGGTGGTGGGTGGGGTGAACTTTTTCAAGTGCATATGTTGCGCAGTCGCTGCACTCGTCAATGACGTTGACTTCATTTCAACTGTTACTTAACAGCGATCACTTAACAGTAGGCAAAATGTTCTGTTAGCTATGTATGTATATTTTGCCACCAGCTACTGTTGTTTGCGTTTTGCAAGCCATACACAGTATTAACGAATGTTAATAAGTTGCACAAATAATGACAAAAAAAAGTGTTTAAAAATACATGTATACACATGTTCTTTAAATGCATGTGACAAGTGTGTGTGGTTGTGTCTGTGTGTGTTATGTACTTGTAGTTATAAAAATAATAAAGCGGCAAACACAAAAAAGCATACACACACACATACATAGTCAAGCACGTTCGGACACGCACAGGCGTTAATGCTGACGCCAACAACAACAACAGCAGCAAAAGCAACAGCAGAAATAACAACAACGAGAGCAGCAACACAGTGCGCGCTGCCAGCAGCGACGACGGCAACGTCGTCTGCAGCTTTGACTTAATTTGAGTGCATTCAACTTGCAGCGAGCGACTACGATTTTCAAAGCGATAGAGAGAGCAGCAAAAAAGCACAAAGCTTTGACAAGTGCAAGTGCAAACACCAACAACAATATGCAATAACAGAACAACAGCAATTGCTGCTGTGCTTTTCACTTACAGAGCAAGGATTATGTGACTTATTAAAACGTGCAGCCCATCGACAGGCCAAAGAAAGTGAAACGAAGAAAGTGACAGTGATAGTGAGACTGTGGCCTATAACCCTTAAAATACCAAATAAACTAAAGTAAAAATTAAAATTGACAACCCAAACTCAACATAACTACGTATGTTCTACACTGTGTTCTAAAAGTGTAACAACAACAGGAACTATATATAAAATAAGAATAAGTAAAAATACCAACGACGTCATACAATGCATGGCATTACACATCTCTATCGGCAACATGCCGTGGAGAAGCAAATAAGCGGAGGAGGCAGCACAGATAGCTGGTCGCAACATAACAGCGGCAGAAATGGCTTTGGGTATGGCCAAAGTGACGCCTCATCTAACCAAAGAAATCAACTGTATAGCGTGGACTCATCGAGCAGCTCCAGCAGCAACTCAAATAACTCGAATATGGGCGGAGTCACGGGCACCGCCTACTCCCAGTGGCAGACGGAGCGGCACTCTCAGCCGCAGGCCGTGCCGGATGCTCTCAGATCACTGGCCAACCATCACTACAACAATTCCCCAACACATCAAGCGAATGGTGGTCAGAGTGGCACCAGTTGTGGCCAACGGAGCTCCTATGACAGCTGCTATACCAGTGGATCGGGCATCAGTGGCAGCTTGAAACGGACGCCCTCCTCAAAGCGCAGTTTCCTTGATCGATCTCACAGTCCGGTGGTCTATGCTGTAAGCATCTCATAACTATTGTCACTTAAGCACTTCAGATAATAAATCGATCATGTTCCCATGTCTGTGGCACAGAATCGATTTCTGTAGTACTCTAGTGACCCTCAGTCCATGCGAGAGGTTCCATCTAACCAAACAATTCCTTACAGAGCAGAGGCCGTGGCGCACTTGACTTTGGTTCGCCGCCGCCGCAACCATCGGGCGGTTTCTTTCCCCATGATCTCGACGACATTTACGAGAGCCAAGCGGATCATCAGTATTTCACGCATACAGGCGCCAGTGGCCAACAGCGTAGCTGTGAACGACCCACTGCCATATCCATATTTCACAGAGTGAGCGCCGCTGCGACCTCACTGGATGATTACAGTGTCGGCGGTTCAAGGCAATCGATGCTGAGCACAGATAGTGGGAGTATGCCAGTTCCAGGAGCTGGTCCTTTTGTGCGTCATCGTTTTGATAATGCGTCGTTTGTGAAGAGTCTCAGTGTTGATGAATCTGGAGCTGAGTCTGGCCAAGAGGCAGCCCATGGTCAATCGCCGCACAAGGATGGACATAAGCAGCATAAGCACCATCACCATCATCATCATCATCATCATCATCATCATCACCACTCCATTCAGGAAATGTTAAAGCATTTTGGCAAGAAGATCCATGTCTGGCCACGTAAACATCATGATGCCCAAAGTGTTTGCACCTCGCCACAGAATGATCCGCAGGAGAATTTCCGTACACGGTCCAAGAGTTTGGACGTGAACACGCTCAGCAGACCGAAGCGGATATTGGATGATTGTGGCGCCACCTATAAGATCTATGACAGTATTGTTAAAGAAGGTAACAACACGTCTAAGAATCTGGTACTTGCTGTTAGTTGAGGATTATTAGTTTATAAAATATACATTATTATTTATTTATTATAATTACTAATATATTTAACTATGATATTCATTTGTTAGGTGCGCATATGCGACGCGCTTCGGCGGAACTGGAGAAGAGACGTGCTTCAGTTGGTGCTGCCGGAAGAAGCTTTCGTGGTGATGGTACACTTGATCCACACCATGCTGCCATTCTCTTCAGAGATTCCAGAGGGGTAAGTAAACTACATAAGTTTCAATATTAGATTTATTCAGCAAGGATATATAGAGTATTCCATTAGATGTATTTGGTTTGCAATTGAGAATCCCCCTTTAGATTTAGTTTAACGAATTACATGCTTCTCTGACGTTCAAGATTCGCATTAGCATTTGGCATTGATAAATGACTTTATGCAGCAACCACTTATATCCCTACATTCATCCATTCCATTCAACTTCAGCCACCCCCTCAACCGTATTTCATGATTCTGTACAAGTTTTGCCCTAAATTTCCATCAAGGTTAGCTTTGGCTTAAGTTTTTCTTGTTGCACTTGTTGCCAGTCATTCATTGTAACATTTGAAAGTTGCATTTTTTATTTGATTTAATTTTTCGTCATAGAACACTAAATTTATACAGTTGATTTCAAAGGTGGTAATAACAGAAATTTTAACAGAGAGGATACTTAGTGTTAACCTTATTTGAGCGTTAGTTTTCCAAAAAGGGTTGCATACTTTTGTTGGTCAAAACAGGCAATTCTCGTAACTTATCTATTTTCTACGGTACTTAAAGCTATACAGATTCTTCACTTATTATAATTTATTTTTTAACTAACTTCAATTTTCTATAAGTGGTTTAGTTTCATTTAGTTAATTATGTTTTAATTATTTTAAAAATGTATGTATATCTCAACTTTGTTATGAATATCAATTAATGGAATTGAGCGCCGCCAAGCAACTGCGGTGAATATTGCAACTACAACCCGATTATTGGTTTGGAGACCCTAAAAGTATGCTCTAAAATATGACAAAGGTCTCTAACGGCAATGCAGTCTCCCTCTAATTGTTCTTATTTTGGTTAGCTTGATAGGTAAAGGTTACAGGAAAGGGAATTCAATATTTTGTAATTCATTTAAATAAAATAATTGCTAAGCAGCTCTTGCTTTCACATTTTCCATTTTTTGCAAACTAATGATTAAGTTTATGGTTTTCCGCATAGATTAATTCAATTAGTCATACAGAGTTCAAATTAAGTATACCTGCTGATAAGTACCGATTTGGGTTATTATTCTCATCGACCTTAGTGTTATCTATGTATAAGTACTCTGTTGTTGTATGATATGTTGACGTAAGCGCAAGGTCAATGTAATTGGCAAAACTGTTCTTACAGTCGTGTTTACAATTTTTTCACACTCCACAATGTGGTCATTAAGGCGGAACTGGTTTTTTTAACATTACTATTTAAGCACTACGTATGAACAACAGAACAGTGTCTGAGCTCATGTTCTCTCTTATTGCTCTCTTTCGCAATTCCATTCTGATTGTGACTTTGCTCGATTATTGCTTGTTCCTGACGTCAGCTACGGTGAAAGCCCACACTTCTACGTACACTTGAAATTCTGTATGTATGAATGAATTCTTACTCGTGGTGTTGATGGTGATTAATTAGCGCATATATTTCACATAATTCACGTTTCATTGCCTAATGCTCAAATAGCTTTAATTAATATTCAGAATTGTTTTTGGGGTCTCCAGAGTATATTTAATGGCGTAGCCATTGCACAGTCTATGACACAGTTTATTTTGTTTATCAGCCCCAGCCCCTAAGTAAATTTACAAAAGAAGAAGCTTTTCCACTCAGCATGAGTGGTGCTTCCATTTTGGGCGCGATCTATAGCTCTCTCTCCCTTGTTCTCTTTCTGTAATGTTTATATGAGCACAAAGCTTATCCTACTTGTGGGCGAGCGTCGCTCTTTCACATACTCTCTCTCTCACTATCTTGTACTCTTTTACTGAAGAAACTTGAAGAATGCGAGCAACGCCATGCTTTTATTGTTGTTTCGTATACTCTTTGAGTGGACAAGCATGTGCTCATACTGATGCAGTTAGTCACGAGAGACGCCAAATTCTTTGCTAATCACAACTGAGTTGTATTTAGAATCAGAGTCGCACTTGCAAGTTCTATTTCTGTGCGTTGCGACGCCATGGAAACTTTTTCTGCTAGAGTGTCTGAACTTCGATATGCCATAGAGATTGGCCTCTCTTTCCCGTCTGTGCGTGTATGTGTGTGTGTATTTGCTTAAGCTTTAGCACTCGCACCGTGCACACACTCACACTCATACATACACACATGTGACGATCATATGGCGGCTTTTGGCGCTGAACAAACTGTTAACCAGTTTACGTTTACATTTGGGAGCGCGCAGACGTGCCCGGAACAGAAAAAAACAGAAAATAACAGCGAAGAAAGATATAGACAGAGAGAGAGAGAGAGTGAGAGCGAGAGTGAATAGAGCAAAGCGGGCGATTGCAAATTTTCTCCAACTTCTACGCATTGTGTTCCATTACAAGGCAGTGAGAGTGTTTATCAGTGCATAAATCTGACAGTGTATGTGGGTGGGTGTGTATGCAAACACTCTTACATATAAATTCATATCTTCCCATAATTAGGTGCGTGTGTGAGTGTTAGTGTTTGTGTTTGCACATGTATCGTCGTCGGTATTCCGCCTTCGAGTCGAGCACACCTCGCATAGGTGTTCTGCCGCCCGCAGTAGCAGCAGCAGTAGCACCAGCGTCAGCGTCAGGTGTGCCGCCACAGCCGACAGCTTCCAAATTACCACACAATCATAAATTAAGCGTGCGCTTTGACCCAAATCTGCCAGCAGACAATGACAGCAACAACAACAGCCACAATGAGCGCAACAACTACGACAGCCTGCATGCAAAAGTGGCGAGAAAGGCACGCTCTCTCAGCAATTCGCCACTCAACAGAAAGAAGAACTATAGTCATCTGCCTACGCTGATGTCGAGTAATGGGCCCACGGCCAGTGCGAACTATCAGCTGTTGAATAGCGCGCACATCTCGGACTTTATCGATGGCCAACATCAGTCGCAGCACGTAAGCAGACGCGATGACACCATCAAATCCAACGCAAATTCAAATAAAACGAAAATCAAGCAAAAAGATGGCAAACGACTGTCGGCAACTCTAACGGCGGCTATGCCGGCAGTGCTGCTTCGGCGCAAGGCTGCAATAAATAATAGTCAAAGCCAACAAAAGCTACCACAACAACAGCAACAACAGACGCAGTCACAGTCACAGTCACAGCAGCTGCCACCAATACAACGTAACAATAATAGCAACAATATTGCCAATGGTCTCGTACCGGGCAAACGTTTATCCGCGGGTCATTCACCGGCAAGAGTAGCGGCAACAGCAGCAGCACCCAATGAACTGCAGCAAACGCTTGTCTATCAGCGACGCAGCAGCAACAGTGCCCACAACTCCCCGCGTCACTCGTCGCCCGCGTCCGTGCATCAGTGTTTGCTGCTGCGACGCCGCAGCGACTACAGCGTCGAGCAGATCGAGCAATGGAAGCGGCAGCAGCAACAACTACAGCAGTTGAATATTGGCCGCAAGATTAGTGTAAGTTGTAAAAGGGGTTAGCGCGGAGGGGAGCTGTCGGGAAGGACGTGTATATGAGTAAGGCAGAGCGAGCTTTCAGATTGCAATTTTGAGTGTAATACGTATTATTCGTGTTTTTCTTTTTACTTATTATTGCTATGCACTTTTCAGGCATTTTTATCTTGCATTCGCCTTATTTCAGCTAGCAGCTTTTTTCGTGCTCATTGCCGCCAGTTCATTTGCCTTGACGTTTGTCCCATTTGGTCATTTTTAGCTGCCATGAGAGCAAGTTCAAGAGAGCGCAAATAAAGCTTACGCTCTCACTAGCTCGCTCTCTCTCCCGTTCTCTCTCTTTATATGTGCATGTGTGTATACCTTTCTATGAGTGCAACAGTTGTTTTTTTTTTCTGAGATTGCAAATTTGCAATCTGTTTATCTATGGCATTTGCGTCTGCTACTCGTTTCATTTTACAATTGCAGTGCTAATTTTGATGCTTTGTATTGTATTGAGAGAGAGTAGGAGAGTGAAACGATGAATAATAAATATTTTATTGAAGTTTGCATTCTTTTATCTGTGATTGCGTCGTCTGTTTTATGATTAAGCGATTACGTCTTAGAGAATGCTTACGTATGTGCATATAAGGGAATATGAGTGTGTATGAATGTGTGTTGTTTGTGTGCTTAAATTATAGTTGATAAAACGTGACAATTGTTGCTTGACCCAAATCTAAGTATAAAACACAATTTAGGGTCTGAATAGACCTTGTAAAACGTATTTGAAATGTTAGGAGGGTGGGTGGTTAGGTATCCCATCCCATGCAGTAGTTGAAACTCGTTAAAATACTTGAACAATTCTATTTGATTTATTTATCTGTAAGTTGCTCAGAGTTGAATCTAATTTCTAAAGCAAATAAGCGTTTCAATTGTTAGTGTAAACAACACTATATTTATGTGTTAAACATTTCTGCTACTTTTATGAAAAAATCCTATTAACATTCTAGACTTCTTTTATTATAATATACATATATTATTTTGGGTATATGTACTAATCTTTTATCTGGATTTTTCTGTCATTTCAGTTACCCGTTGCCGATCCTTTCCTTGAGAAAGTCAATCTATCTGATTTCGGTGAGTAAAAATAAAAGTATACGCCCTCTAGGGGACTTGAAATGTTCCGTAAAACAAATGCGAATATATTTTCAAATGAATTAGCAGTAGTTTTTTTGGCACCTAGTCAAAAGGATGACACTTCGTACTGGGGGCACACGACGATTTAGCATCCATATGGAATATACTACACATAAATTTATATATATTTTATATGTATATATGCAGATGTGTCGCCGTTTAATTTAATCAATATCATATCTTAGAGAGATTAAGCATTTAGAATTTGCGTAGGCCCCCAGAAACTGACTGTGGAATATATATTAGATACAGCTTTCTATCTTCCACGAAATGTTGTACATGTCGTCCGTCTATATATTATGTTTAGGGTCCATTAATGATGCGTATCATCTGCCTGACATAGTCATAAAACACACCTCTGTATTTTGATTTCTATTTTGGTAGCTAATTATATGTATGTATGTACCTCTCCAAGTACGATCCCAAATGATCCAAGTATTATATTTGCATTGGACCGTTTCTCTCTAATATATACATACATATGTATATATTTTTGAGGTCTCTTTTTGTTGCATTTCTTTTGGCAATTTCAGGCATTTCATGAAGATCATTAGCGTCATATTCAATCAGCTAGTTCTGCTGATCCGATTTATGGTGATATAGTAGTATGTGGTTGTGGTGCCCTGTTCTGTTCTTTCATCGTTGTTTATTTCGTCTGATTTAGAAATTGATTTTAAATACGTCTACGCGTTTCTCTCATTCTCTACATATTCCACCTTCTTCCTGCTACTATATAATCTATATGATTTTTGTTGTTTTGTTGTTTTGCGCTTTTGGCGAAAAACTTTTTCGGTTTTCCGACCGTATGTCGGAAAAACAGAATACACAAAAACAGAAACAGACTAGAGGGATCAGTTTATGATAAAATCTCGAAACGTTTAGACGCGCGACAAAACAACAAAATTGACCAAAATAAAAAAAACCCATAAAGAAAATAATACACTCAAAGAAATAAAGAGATATTAGTTTCCGTCGAGTATATATCGCGAGCAACAACAAAAGATAGAGTATCCAGAACTCGCAGCAAACCAAAGTGCAGTTGAAGGTCTACCACCATGCCACGCCCCGCCCCGCCCCGCCCCGTTTCGCCCCGCCACGCGTTAAACTCTTATGATATCCCAAATACTTGGTCATTATTCATTTGTGAAGAATTCGAAGAACAAAAGAAGAATCATTCGAATGTATACGAATATAGATATACATATATGTATATATGTATATGTATTCGATCGGTTACTAAGTAAATATAGTATATGTATACATACATATATGTATGTGCATATATTTATTCGAGGCGCCGCGACGCCAATTTGCAGCAAATCCACAATTAAAATTGTTTTGCAATTGTTTAAAATAAAAGCAAAAGACAATAACAATAAACAACAATAACAATAACCAAAGCATAATGAAAGAGAAACAACAACAAGAAACGAAACAAAACATTAAAGCATTTCAATTAACTTGTGCAAAACAGCAACAACAACAATAACAACAACAATAATAAGACAACTAATCGGAAGCAAAATCAACAACAACAATGAATGCTAAACAAACAATAACACCTAAGAAATTGAGATATTAGTTGTATATATATATATATGTGTGTGTGTGTGTGTGTTTAAGGGGGGGACCTTCACCTTTTTTCAATCTGCTTCTTTTTTTAATGTATTTCTATTCGTTTTTTATCTGACTGATTATAGACTTGTTTGCGTTAACTTTTTGCCCAGGCAACGCTGAAAACTAAAAAAGAAATATAAAAAAAATTGTAATTGCAATATATTTTCAACAAAAACAAATGTGTTTAGGGCTTATTTTTAATAGTTATAACTATAAATACATTTATGCATATTTATACACTCTTTTTAGCCTTCAATCTTTTTTTTAAGATTTTTCTTCTCTCTCTCTTATTTTGTTCGCTTTGGCAGCTTTGTCAGCATATCATTTGTTTAAAGAATGTGTAGGAGCTGAAATTATGAGTGAGAAAAGCTGCGGAAAATTAGTTCTTCAATATGAGTTGTTAATCTCTTGTGAAAAAGTGGAAGTTCTCTAAACAGAAACAACCATGCAGTGTTTATCTGCGAAATCAGTTGTAAAAGTAACTAAATAAAATTGGTTTTTGTATTTAAATTAAAAAATAAAAGTGAAATAAACATTAAGGGAAATTAAAAACAATAACACAATAAAATAATAACAGTAAATAAATAAAATATTTTGTATATTAAATTTAACTTTAGTAATTCAATGTAATACAAAGTCTCAATTTAAATTTAAGTTGAAAAGTTATTATATTTTTTCAAAAATCTTTTTTTTTTTGTAAAATATAATTTCTAAAGTTATTAATTAACATTTATGCAATAATTTAAATGTATATTAATTAATAAATTTTATGAAAAAAGAATTGTTGAAAAAATATTAATTTTTCAACAATTCAGCAATTTTAAACAAAAAAATATTAAATCTTCAACAATTCTTAACATTTGACGTTGATCGATATGAATGCTTAAATTTTGAAATTCTTAAATTTGCCAACTAGATTTTCCAAATATTTCAATCCCATGGCATTTAGCATAAATTATGGTAATATGTTTTTGAACATGTTCTTTTTTTTTTGCAGAGAGTAAAATCTGTTGAACGCGTGTCTAGGGGGTACTAATTAAGTTCTTGGCACAAATATCAGTCTAATATTTCCCCGTAATCCCTTTTTGCGAAAACCATCTATTGTTGTTGGCTGTTGATTAATGTAGATAGGCAGTGTTATGTGTGTTTAGTGTAGATTGTCAACGATTTTGATTAACACCTTTATGTAGTACCGCCCTAGTATTAATTGCTTTACAGTCTGTGTCTCGCCTCTCTCTGTGATTCTCAGACAAAGCTGTGACAATTGCTGTACACTGAGTTGATTATATTTATGGCTGAATAAATTTATAAACTATTCATGTGTGTGTTGTTATAGTCTCTGATATTTGTTTTGCTTGGCTCTTGCCTATTCCCGACACGCTCTTTTATTTTTTACGCCAAATTTATGTTAATTAAAATGTCTAAATGTAATTTATCGAAATGCAGACAATATATAAAAAGAAAAGAAAACAATTTATGGCAAAGGCATTTTCTTGGTTATTGTTGTTGTTGTTGTTGTCTTCTTTATTTTGATTGCTTTGAATTGAAAAGCAAATTGAATAATAAAATAAATATTTAGTTAGTGTATTTATCGTTTGTTTGGTATCCGTGGATCGTGGCGGACTACTACTATACTGTTAACGACACTGTTAACACGCTGTTATGCCGCTGTTAAGCGCAATAGTGGACTAATTAGTTGATCAATTAGTTGGTGTGAAACTTTATATCGGATCTCTTGTGTCAGTTAATTGAGAGCATCCACAGAGTATCAAAGTGTTAGATCTAATGGTGACACGCCGTGGCTGAATCAGTAACCCCATAGATCTCTGCCCAAAGCGTCTCCCTTGGCGAAACGTAAAACGCATGTTACAGCTGCACTTCTACTCGAATCATGCGGGCCGCCTGGTGCTCGGCGGCAGCGGTCGACCCACTGATGTACTGTACTATCCGTTGGAGAGCATCAAGGAGTTTGAGCAAATCTCAGAGGCATGGAAGCGATTGCTCGCCAAATTGCTCAAAAAAGGTGGTGGGTGATGGTGCTGTGGGTATAATGAATAGAGATTCCTGTAAACTCAATGTTTATTCAAATATATTAATATTGCAAATATATTCATATTTTAATTTTCTTGACTAATTTTGTTATTGAATTTTTCTAATTTACAGAGGAGGACGACTCACAGATCTTTGTGAAGTTCTTTCGTTTTCACAAGTGCTATGATCTGATACCCACCTCGGCTAAACTGGTAGTTTTTGACACCCACTTGCTGGTGAAGAAGGCCTTCTATGCACTCGTCTATAATGGTGTTCGTGCCGCTCCCCTCTGGGACTCGGAGAAGCAACAGTTTGTCGGCATGTTAACCATTACGGACTTTATCAAGATCTTGCAAATGTATTATAAGTCACCCAATGCGTCCATGGAACAGCTGGAGGAGCACAAACTTGATACGTGGCGCAGTATGTATACTTCAGAGATGCATCCATGACATATGCCAATCTAAACCTCATTTCTTGTTACAGGTGTGCTTCATAACCAGGTGATGCCATTGGTTAGCATCGGACCAGACGCTTCCCTCTACGATGCCATCAAAATTCTCATACACAGTCGCATTCATCGATTGCCGGTGATAGATCCTGCGACTGGCAACGTTCTGTACATATTGACACATAAACGCATACTGAGGTTCCTGTTTTTATATGTAAGTACAGTGATAAACCAGAGGTTCATTTGCCATGAGGTTCATTTTATATTCCGACCTTTCCAGATTAATGAATTACCAAAGCCCGCATATATGCAAAGGAGTTTGCGCGACCTTAAGATTGGCACCTACGACAACATTGAGACCGCCGACGAGACCACGAGCATTATTACCGCGCTCAAGAAGTTTGTGGAGCGACGTGTCTCGGCGTTGCCGCTCGTGGATAGCGAAGGTCGTCTTGTTGACATTTATGCCAAGTTTGATGTGATTGTAAGTATACCCTGTATGGACTTTAGCGAATTGAGTTCCTGGATTAACTAAATGTATTTTCCTGTTGTAGAATCTCGCCGCTGAGAAGACCTACAACGATCTCGATGTCTCGCTGCGCAAAGCGAACGAGCATCGCAACGAGTGGTTCGAGGGTGTGCAGAAATGTAACCTGGACGAATCACTCTTCACAATAATGGAGCGAATCGTTCGCGCCGAGGTGCATCGTCTGGTTGTGGTCGATGAAAACCGAAAGGTGATCGGCATCATTTCGTTATCGGACATATTGCTTTATCTGGTGCTGCGACCAAGTGGTGAGGGAGTCGGTGGTTCTGAGAGTTCATTGCGCGCCTCAGATCCTGTGCTGCTCCGCAAAGTGGCTGAAGTGGAGGCTGAGGCGCCTCCACGTAGCCCCTCGGCAGCCAGCTCCGGCAATCGTAGCCTTATCGAGGACATACCCGAAGAGGAGGCGACAACAGCGGCACCAACGGGAGCCGCGCCGCATAGTGATGCTGATAGTGATAATAATAAATCCGCCAGTGAAGACAAGGCTAATAATAACCAGCACGAGCTGACTCCCAACGGTGATAGCAATAACAGTCCAACCGAAGTGTCCTTTGCCGATGAGGCGCATGAGAATGCCGACGATCAGGTCGAGCGAAGCAATTGTGATGATGATAATGACGATGCTGATCGGCTGCGAAATCAGGATCAGGATATGGAGTGCAAAAGAGCAGCCGCTGCCGCTATTGCTGCTGCTGCGGCGCGAACGGGTGATCATAATGATCATGATGATGATGATAATGGCCTAAACAGTGCTGTTTCAGCTGCCTCCGCTCTTGGCCAGACACTGGTAACGCAGACGGCGCGAGAGATGGCGCTGGTTAGTGAATAAACATTTAATGTAATCGAAACAAACCCAAATGCAAATTAAAAAAAAATACAACTAATATGAGAAAATGAAACAAAACAATAATAATAATATTATATAATGAAAATCTGAGTAAAAAAGAAAAATATATTTGAATATTATTAGTTGTTAGGCGCAAAAGTTATTATTATGTACCAGAAATTATGATTACAACTATAAAATATTATTATTATGATTATGTATTTTACAAAGCAACTAAAAAGAAACAGAAAAACACAAAACACACACACATCTGTTAACAAATGTTTATATATATATTATATTTAAAACAAAAAAAGAAAAGAAAATCAACAAATTACATTAGCATGTCTTTAAATTTTTAATTATGTAATTGATTATTATATAATAGTATAGTACAAGTCAAAAATTATATTGTTTTAATTAGTTTAAATGGGGTTTGATGTGTTTCGCTAAATGGGGAATGTGCTGAAAAAACTTAGTGAAGAAATAGTTTAATGAAATAACTAACTACTTTTATTAGTAATGTTGAATAATAAATCAATATTTATTATTGTTTATTATTAAAAGGTCAAAGCAAGTCAACCGCTTTAGTGTCGAACAGTTAGATTTGAAATTAACGATAGTTCCTGCATCCACATCGATACCTATTTTGCCAGTGTTGATAAAACAGAGAGTTATCGGGGGAGTAATCGATATTACGGCAATAATCGGAATCGCACGTGCCCAACAAGAACTTGCTTTGTTTATGTTTTGTGGTTCAAAATGAATCCTTTTGAGATACGCGAGCTCCCTGGCAAAGGGCGGGCCATGATAGCCACCAAAAACTTTGCTGTGGATGATATCATTTTTGAGGAGGAACCATTCGTTTCCCATCAGTTCTCATGGAACACTGCCTATGGCTATGCAGCCTGTGACCATTGTATGCGTCCGGTAAGTTGATAGATATCAAATCAGCATCGTCAGCATCAGTTCAATCAAAAGTGTAATTTAGCTAGAAACATTGTTGGAGAATGTGAGACGATTGGCGAATAATCAAGCAGTAGTAGTGCCACTTGTTGAACATGATCCCACAGCTGCCTGGTATAATCAGTTCACACAGTGTCCGCGATGCAAGGTGCGCTATTGTTCGGAGGATTGTTTGATTGAGGCACAGAAAAAGTACCATAGGGTTTCTTGTATGGGCACATTCCGAGCTGATGACACACATCCAATAAATGTGCTCAACGAGATATGGAAGAAGATGCACTATCCGCCAGAGACGGGCACAATAATGCTCATTGTCCGCCTAATGGCCATGTATCAACAGAGCAGCAATAAGGCAGAGTTTTTGGAGCAATTGCAATCATTCCAGGCATTGATTGTAAATCGCGAACAAAAAATCTATCACAAGATGCTGGGCGAGAATTTTGAACAGCAAATGGAACAATTATATCACGCATTTTGTAATGCCTTCAAAGGAGAAGAATTTGCTATGGTACGTTACTAAAATTATGATGATATATTCCGATTTTAAAATATTTAATTTCACCAACAGTTTACCACACCGGATGCATTCAAGACACTGATGGGCATACTGGGCACTAATAGTCAAGGCATAGCCACCAGTGTGCTGGCACAGTGGGTAACAAAAGTATCGGATTTGCCATTACCCGAGGCCGACAAGCAACAGCTAGATACTGTCATTGACGAAATCTACGCCAAAGTTGGAGATTGTGAGTTTTCCAAATTTATTTATCATAACTTTGCCGAAAATTAAGCGATTTTTTCAAATATTTCCAACTTCGACAATCCAATTTAAATTTATAAAATATTGAATTTTATTTCCTTTCATAGTTGCTGGCGAATTCTTAAACAATGAAGGCTCCGGTCTGTATAGTCTTCAGAGTAAAATCAATCACAGTTGTGTACCGAATGCCCAATCCACCTTTCCCTACTCCAATGACATCGTTGTTCTCAAGGCATTGGCGCCGATTCAGCAAGGCGATGAGATATGTATTTCCTACTTGGACGAGTGTCAACTAGAACTTAGTCGTCATTCCAGGCATAAAATATTACGTGAGAATTACATATTTGTTTGTGAATGTTCCAAATGCAGAGCACAGGCGTCCGATCCGGACGTTACGAGCGACGAAGAAGAAGATGACGAAGAAATGGACGACTGCGACGACGATGATATGGATTAACTTGAATGCGTATTTCGTGAATGTTACATTAAACTAATCACTTAAAAACAGCTTGTAAAATTATAAACTATGTTTTTTATTAACCCTTTTCGAATGCTTTTTAATTAATTCAAATCCAATTTTCCTCATAACATCGCATTTCTTAATGAAAGTTTTTCTGGATATTTGCACTGACCATATAACAAAGATGGAACTTTGGAAAATCGGCTAAGGTGTTTAAAAGTTGTTGTTTCTAAAAGATGAGGAAGATTTCAGTTTTTGCTTCAAGAGCTGTTTTTTTTTTTTTTTTTTTGATAAGTTTTTAGTATTTTGGCCATATTTTCTCAAAAATTGGTATAAATAAATTGCGGTAAAGTATTTCATATTCATTTTGATGACAAACATCGATTAAGCACAAAAAATCCCGACTTTAAAATTTTCACTTTTTTGACATTTTTGCAAGGGGTTATTGTGCAAAAATTGCCAAAATGGGATAAAATTGAAATCTGACAGTATGGAAAATTTTTTAATGAAGATTCAAAATGTGATCAAAACCATTGGCAGAAATGCACAAATTTTGAAAATCCGTTGATTTATAGCTAAATATTGGCATCTCCAACTTGCAAAAGACTCAAATTTTGTACCAAAAACAGGATTATTAAAATTTTTCACTTTCCTTGCCATATTTTTCAAAACATGTATTAAACACTTTAAAGCAATTTAAAATATGATCAAAGCCATATCCAGAAATGTAAAAATATTGAAAATCGGCTTAGGTGTGGAAAAGTTATGGTTTCTCAAAGATGAGGAAGATTTCATTTTATGTTTAAAAAGCTGTTTTTTGACCATTTTTCAGAATTTTAGGCATATTTTCCAAAATAATGGTCCAAATTAAGTGCGGTAAGGTTTTTTATACTCATTTTGATGACAGACATCGATTGGGCACAAAAAATTCCGATTTTAAAATTTTCACTTTTTTGACAGTTTTGCAAGGGGTTATGCAAAAATGGGTAAAAATTGAAAGCTGACAGTATGGACAAACTTTTGATGTAAATTCAAAATATGATCAAAACCATTGACAGAAAAGCAAAAATTTTGAAAATCGGTTGATTTATAGCTAATTTATGGCTTCTCCAAGTTTCACAAATCTCAAAATTTTTGATCAAATATTAGGTTTATTAAAATTTTTCACAATCCTTGCCATATTTTACAATACATTCAATAAACATTTGATAGCGATTTAAAATATGATCCAAGCCATATGCAGAAATGTGTAAATATGGAAAATCGGCTAAGATATAGAAAAGGCATTACTGCGCACAAAGTCTAAACTTTGTGCTTCGAAACCCAGTTCTAAGATCCGTCTTGCAGTGCATTAGGTCGACCCGTTACAGGTAGTCGAACTGGGGTATCTCGCTAAGAAATTTCATGACCGTTTTCGTTGTATGAAATGTCCCATCTATGTGTTATATGGTAAGTGATATTTGTAAATAAGTCAGGAAATTTCAAAATTCTTTTTCACTTGCAATCGGAACGTGAATGTTCATATGGAATTCATTTTTTTCAAAGCAGCATTTTTTCCAACCGCTCCACAAATATTTGAAGTCATGAAGATCTTTAATCTGACAGTATCTTAACTCTGCCATCAACCACACATCATAAATATATCTATGACTTCCACATACATATATGTATATGTCTTAAACATTTTATTAACATACTCTAATTTACAAATGGCTAAACGAATTCATTCAGGCACTACCTTCACCAGCTGTAACGGGCGTCAAATTGATCAGGTTATTGCTACTCTCCGCCAGCTCTGCTATGGATACGCGACCACGTTGCTTAATGAACTTGGCGACAGCAGCCAGCTCCGTCTCGGAGATGTAGATGAACTTGCCTCGGTCGTCGATGACACCAGTTATTGTGCCATTTGCCTGTAGTTCTTGAATACGATCGATAGCCTGTTGTGTCTTTAGCTTGAATGCTGTGGCTAGATCTTCCAGCACCACAACTTTGTTATCGGTTATGTATTTTATGAAGTCCGCCAATAGATTTTCTTTTTCAGAGTCATCACCCTCCTCGAAACCTTCCTCCTCGACGCTAAATGCTGCTTTCATCTTCAGATACTCTTCGTGTTCCTTGCGCTCGCGCTCTTCTTTCGCCAAACGTTCGGCCTCGACTCTCTTTCGTTCGGCTTCGGCTTCTAAATCATCTTGTTGCTTACGCTCAGCTTCTTCTTTAGCCTCTTTCGCCTTTCGCTGTTCACGATCGTGGAGCTCTTGCTCGCGCTGAAGTCGTTTTTGCTCTTTAGCCTCCATTTTGGCGCGCTTTTTGGTTCCCATCTTCTCATCTAAGACGGCGCCTTGGGGTATGCGCTGTTCATTGTCATCGCCAGCTGCGGCTGCTTCATCGTCGGAATCGCCTTGTGCGGGATGTGCTGCTGCTGCCGCCGCAGGAGCTGCAGCTGCTGGAGCATTTTGATTCTGCCGCAAACGATTGCGCTGATTGCGCGCTATTTGGGCACGCCTGGGAACACCTTCCTGAGCGCGCTGTGGGACGCCACGTTGTGGTTGTTGCGCAGCTGCTTTCGTTTCTATTGTGATGATTTGGTGAATTGCAATAAACAGGGGAATACGGAGAGATTGCAAGGATGACTTACCAGTCTTTGAATTTTTGTTCTGCAGGAAGTAAAGGGTTACTAGGATAACCAGCAATGCTGTTGCAATGCCAATTAAGAGTATCAGATCCATTATTTACTTAAGATTGCACTATTTCAGGTATGCCAAAAAGTTAAACGTCAACAAAATGCTCAGCTGTTTTATTTAGGGCTGCCACATCGCCGAAATTGTTGTTTGTTTTTGAGAGAGCTAGCAGTTTAATCTATGTGGCAACGCTCCGAGCTGTCAAATGAGAAATTGTCAATGTAGCCACTTTGCCTTTTTCTCATGACGTGTCGGCGAGCTTAGTTTTTATAAAACAAATAATTCTAGCTCGAGTGAAATTTAATAAAGGATGCGTAATCAATTAATCTGTTTGGCCCTGGTGCTGTGCACTCTGCAGAGCGTCTGCGGCCTGTATTTCCACATATCGGAGTCGGAACGCAAATGTTTCATCGAGGAAGTCCCCGACGAGACAACTGTGATTGGTAAGTGAATGCAGCATCTCATCACACCGACTCGCTGTACTGAGACTTGTTTATTTCAGTCAACTATAAGGTGGAACTGTATGATCCACGCTCCAATGGCTTCATGCCATCCTCTCCCGGCATTGGCATGCATGTTGAAGTGCGCGACAGTGATGACAAGGTGATTCTTTCGCGCGTTTACAGCTCCCAGGGACGCATGTCCTTCACATCGCATACTCCCGGCGAGCATGTCATTTGCATGTACTCGAACAGCACATCCTGGTTCAGCGGAGCACAGCTGCGCGTTCACCTCGATATTCAGGTGGGCGAGCATGCCATCGATTATGCCAATGTGGCACAGAAGGAGAAGCTCACTGAGCTCCAGCTGCGCATACGTCAGCTGCTCGATCAAGTGGAACAGATAACCAAGGAGCAGAACTATCAACGCTACCGTGAAGAACGTTTCCGTCACACCAGCGAGAGCACGAATTCCCGCGTCCTGTGGTGGTCATTGGCCCAGACTGTGGTGTTGGTGTGCATGGGATTCTGGCAGATGCGGCATCTGAAGAGTTTCTTCGAGGCCAAGAAACTGGTGTGAGCAGCGGTTGCAGCTGTGTTTTTTGGAGTTGTTAGCCTTCTCATTTCTAAACGTTCTAAACGCAATCTGAATTGCGTAAACGAATTTCATCGATGTATCATCCAGATCCAGATGCAGATCCAGATCCGTGTTTAGTTTTAATTATCTAGTTGGTTTCCGTGCGCCGTGCTAAATACATTTTCTGCCTAATTTAAATACAAATCCATTGTAAAATATAAAATTTGTAAACAAATATGTTTTTGTTGTCAGAATGTCCCAGCGAATCCCGTGACTTACACTTATTGCCCTGACTAAGCCTGACTTTGCTCTTGTTATCAGTGGAGATACTCCGGCACATGACGGAGACAGGGACAGGGACAGACGGCGCAGATAACCTGCCGCATTCACATATATGTATGTAAATATGCACGCTATGCACACACATATGTATATGTATGTATACGCTCTCCGAACTGCACTGTCATTTTTATCTCAATATTTACTCTTGGACTTGTGAGCGGTCTTCAGTCTACAGATTATTTCTCTATCTCTCTCTCTGTACTTTGTCGAGTTCTTGTCTAGGCAAGAGAATGGGTGGCTGGGTTAGTAGCTTTGGTATCGTGCAGTGAAACGGACGTGGGTGCTCGGATGTTCAAGTGGAAACAAAACCACAAGTAAACCATAAAAGCCACAAGGCAACCGCTGTAATCCGAGCTGACTTCAGAAAGAGGCAACAGTGGGACAAGTTGAAAGACGACTCTCCAAGCCCACGTTAAACCACCTGGAAAATGTTTCGCGCTACGGAAATTGGCAGCGAAGAAAGTGAGATAATTGATATCAGCGAGATAAAGATAATATATATATAATCTGCTTATTCAGTTTTGCCCGCCCTCGCGGAACTAACTCAGGCATCGGCGATAGCCGGAGAGACGACGCATCTACAGAAATCCCGCAAATCTCTGCCCAACTATGGGTACGCTCCCATACCCGAGATACGCATCGAATACAAGTATCCACGTGCTGTCTACTTCATATTGGCCACCAAGTTCTTTGAGGCATTTGCGGCCAACGGCATGCGCAGTAAGTTAAGAGCCCAAAGATGTGAGACGAGTTAGTGACCCACTTTAGCTCATAGTCGTATGTTATGGTATTTCTTTACATCACAGTAATCTCCCATTATGCGGTCGAAATATTCCAAAAGTCTTGCTTATCAGTGAGTTACAAATATAATATGAAGAATAAGATTATGCACACAATGAGGGGTCTCTTTTTGGATGATAGCTTTGATCTAAGATCATAAGGTCTGCTAGGGTCTGCTGATTTCAGTACGTACATATACCTCATTTACATAAATAGTATATATATTCGAATTTTTCTAGTAAGGATATTCAACTCTCGATGGATATTTCACTCCTATCAAACTTCTTCAAATCGGCTAGAGTCCAAATATTGACGTATTCAAATTTTTAATTTTCATTATTTTTCATAAGGAATTGTATTCAAAAATGGATAAATTTGAAAATTTAATGGATTCCAAACTAAACTAAACTATAAGGCAGAATTAAATTGCGATCAAAAACTATAGAGTTTTGGCAGCTCGAGTTTTGAAGGGATATTTATTATTTATTATTATTTAATTATATCACACTTTTGACCATATTTCGAAAAGTTCTTATCGGAAATACCTGATATATAGTGCAAATTGCATAAGTTCAAAAATTGGAATCGAATTTCTTTTTGATTTTTGGCGATAAAAAGGATAAAAAAATTATACCGTTTTTAAAACAGAAATAAATTTTAAATTTAAAATTAAATTTTAATTGGATGAAATTTTCGAAAGTTTCGATAGATGCAAGTTTCGAGAAAGCTAATATTAAAAAAAATTTGTCACCATGGTACTATTTTTTGTTATTTTCCCAGCCATTTTGGTGCTCTTCCTACGTGATGACCTTAAGTTTTCGGAAAGCTACTCCACAGTAGTCCTACATATTTTTAACTTTTTTGGACAATTTTGCCCCATTATCGGAGCCGTGCTGGCGGATAGTTATTTTGGCAATGTGCGGACTATATCGGGTTTCTCGTTCCTCTATGCATTTGGCTGGGTACTGTTGACACTGGCATCGCTACCCTCTGTGGGCATGCCCGCAATAGCTTTGTAAGTTAGTAACCTTGGCAAATTTGAGGTTTCTTGACCGAGGTTCTTCTTCTGCAGTTTGCTGGTATCGATCTCGTTTATAGCCGTGGGCAATGGATCTGTACGAGCATGTATCACCTCGCTGGGTGCCCTGCAGTTCAAGTTGCCGGAGCAGGCTGTCCACTTGTCGGATTACTTCTCCTTTTACTATTTCGTGTATTACTTTGGAATATTTGTGAGTAAAATTTTGCCACCTTTGGTGCGGGCGAATACCAAGTGCTTCGACAAGACCACCTGTTATCCGGCTGTGTTTGGCACTCTGGGCAGTTCCTTTATGATGGCCTGGGGTAAGTAGGGCTGTAAGTAAACGTATAAAATTTCTAATTCTACAGGATTACTTCTGCAGGCATATTCCTGGCTGGAAAATACTTTTACAAGCCGGAAAAACTTGCCGGCGATAACATACTCTTCAAGTTCTGTGGATGTATCCGAGCTGGCATAGTTGGGAAGTGGCGACGTCGCAGAACCGCCAAGAGATACACCTACTGGCTGCACTATGCCATTGGCAGCTATGATTCGGATTTCGTAAACGATGTGGCTAAAGTACTTCAGGTAGAGCAGATTAGAGCATGGATCATATCATGGTGATCCCAACTAATTTCAATCTCATTGCAGATTAGCAAACTCTTCATTCCGTTGCCATTCTATTTTGCGCTGCTCGCCCAGCAGGACTCCAGCTGGACGTTCCAGGCCACTCAGATGAATACCACAGTGCTGGGTGTCACCATACAGCCGGACCAGGCCAAGGCTATGGGCCCCATCCTGCTGTTTATACTGATTCCTCTCTGGCAATATATGACAGCTCCACTGCTGCGAAGACTGTTCAACTGGGAGTTGAAGCCACTGAATAGTGTGACCCTTGGTGGCATATGCTCGGCTGGGGCCTATTTTTGTGCTGGTGCACTACAGGATCGCATCATGGCAAGAGTAGCAACCACCTTCTGATACAATGATATAACTATATCGTACATGTCCTTTAGGATTCGCCTCTCAACAGCATCAACATAGCCTGGCAGGTGCCCCAGTTTCTGCTGCTCATGCTGGGAGAATTGTGGCTCTCAATTCCAGGACTTCAGTTCGCATTCACACAGGCGCCGGCCTCAATGAAATCTGTCGTCACCGCTGCATGGTTCCTGAATAATGCCTTTGGCAATCTGATTGTGGTGCTGGTCACCGAACTGAATGTGCTCAGCTCGCAGAAGGCCGAATATTTCTTCTATGCGGTGATTATGTTGGTATGCATCATAATCTTTTCTCTGCTGGCCTTTGATTATGCCTTGCAAGATCACGGTAGTCACATTTACTCCAAGGATATGATTGTTTTACTTCCCAATCGTCCAGATGAAATGCCCACAACCAGCAGTAGAAGTGCCAGTGTATAATTTAAGGTTTATGTATTAGCTAAGTATTACAACTGTTCCCAGTTCTATTTATTATCGTTAAACTGCTCCCTTCAAAGTATTTCAAGCAGTGTTGCCAATTCCGCTTTTTCCCGTGAAATCTAGCTTTATTGTAGGATTGTTTGCTAGAATCATAGAATTCAAAAGCAGCGGAAAGCGGGACTTCTGAATTTTTACTTTTAAGAATCCGCCCTTTTTAGCTTTTCTCAACATTTCCAAAAATCTTAAGAAACATTTCATAAATCGCACTATGTACACATGTATTTAAAATAAATCTTGTTTACTGGTGATTTTATTAAACGTTCACACACAGTGGAACGGAATGCGTAACTCTAAACAAAAGTGAAATCATTCAAGTATCTTAAACATGTACTGCAGTTCTAAATTGGTATCATCTGGCAGATCAGTGCAATGGACTGCATTTAGTACCTTTGAGACGCCAAATTTGGAGCGCAGTGTGTGAGGACGCAACAGTTTGGCGATTTCGGGATCCATCGGGCCGCAAAAGTCACGAAATTCTTGATGAGTATTCTTTGCGGAATTCTCGCATACGATTTCTAGACACATACAAACACCACTGGCCAGCTGGGCCACCATGGGTATAAACTCTGGCAATATGCCGCGGTATACCTCATAGAACTCCTCGCAATTGACGCGGGCCATGAGCTGCATTCGCATAGCTTCAATTCGGAAACCCGAACTTAAGATTTCGTTTAGGATCTTGCCCAGATATCCATCCTTAATGCAATGCGGTTTGATAATGGCTAAAGTACTGTTCTTAAAGCGGCAATCCTTTTTGATATTGTTACGTTCCTCGAAAAAGAACTTTATATCTTTCTCAATATTCTCGTCCTTCTCCGGTGTATAGAAACCATAACGTACTTCTTCTCTTTCGAAGAAATGTTTCATGCTCTCCGACAGTTCCGCGCCGGTTGATTCTTTCTCCGGACTATACTTGGAACAGGCCAATATTATCTCGGCAACGTTATCTCCAATTAGTTCCAAACTTATTGCCGGTCCAGCTAACAGCTCATTCATCAGAGCCCTAATATGTACAGTAAGTTAGTGATGGGTATTATGCGACTAATGCATTCTTTTAACTTACGAGGTGTGAACATCGTCGTCCTGTTTATTTGAGAGAAACTGTGTGACCGTTTTAGGTGTGAACTGCACCATTAAAGCATTGTTAACGTTAATCTTGTTGTCAATTAATGTCGTCAGAAATTCACCCAGATTCTTTGGCCACATTCGGTTCTTCAACAGCACAAACGTTCGCTTACGGTGTTTGGCCAAATTATTACGTGTTATTTCGTCCGCATAATCAACAATATCGAATTGTCGGCCAAACACATTAATCTTTGATCCCACAAAGAAATCCCGACGCGACAATTCGGGAATTTTGGTGCGTCGCAGGAAGGTTTTCTTGCTGCGCTGATCAAACTATAATAAAACATCAATGATCTTTTCTGCAAATCATTATAATTTGAATATTAACGTACCACTTCAACTGCGCCATCACTTAAATGAAATGTTACCAGATAGCTGCGGGTGATGCCTGCCTCGACATGAAACCATTCAGCCACAAAGGCCAATCTACCAAGGTTGGTCTGCTGAATTTGAGGATTCATATTAATTTTTGTTTAGTTGTATGTTAACTATTGGCGAATGATATGTTCAGACACAACTGCTGAATTGTTTGTTGATTATTATTCCAATGCATGATTTGTTACTCAGTTTTCGGTGTAATTCGCGCGTTTCCAAAGCAACTGTAGTACGATGTAGAGAATTATCGATGTTTTCATAATATTGTTGTTATCGATATTTATGTTTCACGAAGGCAGCGCTGCGAAAATAATACGATGGAGAACCAAATGGATTAAATCTAGCAATTGTTATTAGCAAATTTGGAACTGGATCATTTCTTTTAAAAATATGTAGCTAACTTTAATTATATGCACAGTTCCGTCTAATAAATGAAACTTTGGCCAACGACGAAAACAGCCCAAACTATCGATTTAACGTATATGCATGAACCGTGCAGTCGAACTACCAAATATTGTTTCAATCTACATAGTAAATTAATCAATTAAAATCATCTTTTTATTTTAATTTCCTTTATTTACAGGAAACAAAAAATGAATAAATTGCAAATTAAACTTCGCAATAAATTGGTTGTAGCTTTCTTCCTGTTGTTTTAGTTGTTATTGTATTTAGTGTAAAATTTTCCTTTGTTTTGTGTCTTCTTCCCAGTTTACAAATCGCATTCATTTTTGCTCGTATTTCCCTTTTGGAATAGTGTTGGTGATCGCATGAGTGGCATGGTGTGGCTGTTTTGCATTTGGGAGAGTGGGTGTTTAATGCGTATGATGTATGTGACTTAACGGTATAAGGGTCTCGGCTATCGCTACGACTCTAGTGCTCAAAATTTTAATCTTCTTCATCGTTTTGAGAGAGGCTGGGGATGTTGTCATCGGAATCGTCATCCTCGTCTACATTGAAACTATCGAAGTTGCCGTTCCAACTATCGCCTCCGGCACCTGGAGCAAAGTTAGGGCTAAACATGTCCTTTGGATCTATATTGATAATAGTAATTTGTATATATCACAAAGATACAATAATAACCTATGTAGCTACCAACCTTCTTCTTCTTCGTCAGACTCGTCGCGCCATTTAGCAAAGTTGGCTTTTAGGAAATGCAATTTGGTCTTATCAGTAGTCAAGGTTGGCCAATATGGACCGCTTTCTTTCTTAGCTATTGTAAACTCTAGGCAGCGTCCAATATTCTTGCTAGTCACGTTTTCCGGATCAACCGGGTGCAAAAAGTTCAATGTGACATCATATTTCTTAGAAGCATCCAGCGCATTGACACCTTTGAATTGAAAACTATTTTCTGTCACTCTGTAACGAAGAATTCAGGAAAGTTACAGTGAGTTATTATTATTATTACATGCATATATATTAATATATTAAAACTCACTTGTGTTCAATGTCCTTGCATTCTACATCGATGATGACATACACCAGTTCGTTGCGTTGAGCCCATGAAATGGGTGGCGGAATAGCACTAAAATAAAAGTGAGGATAAATAAACAAATATTGAGTGCAAGTATTCGTGGCGGCAAATGGTATCATGGCAACAATAGCACTCGATTCGATGTTTCCAGAAATTACATGATATAAATTTGAATGCTCATATGTATGTATATATGTCTGTACAAAGAGTCCATGTACGGAAAATGTTGACCGCGGGGGCAACACTTAAAATTAGCGCCAATCTAAACATAACCTCAAATATGCGTGACTTTTTGATAGGGCACCCCGACCGTCCAAAAATACAACGACAATGCAATTGCGCATGGGACACGCCCACCACTTATTTCATGAACTAACACAATTTAGCATTGCTCTGGGAATCACAGTCTACTCAATTTTGTTAAGTACTTTTCCTGCGGACATTTTAGAAAATGTAGACACAGACGCCACCGATTGAATGAAAAGCACGCTTCACACAAAGAAGCCACAAAAAAGGAAAGCCGACAGCTGAGGCGACCATAATATTATGTTCCACTATTTAATACACTTACCCTGCTGTCGACATATTTTTGATACGTTGGCTGTATTTTATAATATATTATTCAAGCCGCGTTAACGTGTAAGTACTTTTATTCAACAGAAAATGAGATTTCTCAGACGAAATATCGAGCACAAAACGAGAATGACTGCTTAGTAACCGAGAAAAGTGTTCAACATCGTTATCCCTAATTGCAATGTGACAGTTGGGACACTGTACAACACATACGAAAAATATATTTTCGTCGCATTACGACTGCTATTTTGAACAATCGATATTTACGTATTCGATAAATTAGTAGCACTTTCAACACTGTCTATTCTGTCATCTGTGTAATAAAATAGCAAGAACAAGAGCGAAAAAGTGAGTTCAGGTTGTTACTTAACCAGCATTTTAGGAAAAAGTTAAACATTTTTAATTAATCGCTTGTATTTTCGTTAGCCATGTTGCGCACTACTGCCGGTAAACTCGCCACCGCTATGCGCGGCACCGTTGGCATTAATGCCTCTCGTGCCGCAGCTGTGCGTTTTATGTCGCATGGACCTGAGGAATCTGCCGAGGAGTTCGATAAGCGTTATGAGAAATTCTTTGGCCGCGACGGCATCGATGGATGGGAAGTCCGCAAGGGCATGAACGATTTGCTTGGCATGGATTTGGTGCCCAGCCCAAAAGTCATCGAGTCCGGTCTGCGCGCCTGCCGCCGTGTTAACGACATTGCTCTGGCTATCAGGTGGCTCGAAGGCTGCAAGGACAAGTGCGGTGACCAGAAGGCAACCCTCTACCCATACTTGCTGGAGCAGATCACACCAACTTTGAAGGAGCTGGGTGTGCCAACCATCGAGGAGCTGGGATATGACAAGCCCGAATTGGCTCTCAAATCCGTTTACGACATGTAAAGCGTTTACTTTCCCCTTTTAGTTTAATTCACACACACAAACAAGATACACATTCAAACAAACACAAAGATATCCAATGTACTCTGTGCGGAAGAACATTATTGGATTGCAAATAAAAAGGAGATTGGAGTAAGGCTACCACACAAAATTCACCCCCCCATTGTATATGATTTATTATGTTATTATTGGGTTATGTAATTCAGCTGTGCGCAGGTTATCTCCCTGCGTACACGTTCAGACATGCATGTCATGCAATTGTCTCGTTGCTAGACTTCCGCGACTCATTTCAAATTCGTTTATTTTCAAATTTAAATCAAATAAATGCTGAGTTAAACTCCAATAACCAATAATTAATTAAATTCAATTATTTCCAGGATTTTAGCAGCTCGGCTGCTTTATCCAAGTTCTCTTGTTTCTTGATAAAACAATAGCGTACAAAGTCCTCTCCCAAGTGTTTGTTGGGGTCACTATAAAAGGCACTTGGCGGAATTCCCTGAAGTCCCATGTTTTTTGTCATCCATTTTGTGAACCTATAGTCACGATATTTGTCCGTCTCCGAGTTCATATCCACCTTGCTGGCCAAAGGCGACCAGTCGGCAACCATAAAGTAGCCTCCTTCTGGTATTGTTGGACGCATACCGGCCTCGGACAGGAACTTGGCCATAAAATCTCGTTTGGGTTTCAGTTCCAGTGGCAAGCTAAGGAAGTAGCACTCGGGCTTGCCTAGGCGAGCAAGTTCCACCTCTAAGCTACGCGCAACAGCCTCCTGTATTGGTGTGGGGCAGGTGTACACGCAGTTCTGATGCACCATGTTCAAATTACGGATCAATTGGTGAGGTCCATAAACCCATCCGACTTTCCAGCCGGTCACTGAGAACGTCTTTCCGGCTGAACCGATGGTAATGGTGCGATCCCACATGCCTGGCAAGGTGCATATACGTATGTGTTCCACGCCATCGAAGACCATCCATTCGTATACTTCATCCGAGACACACAGCACGTTCCACTTCCGACACAGGTCGGCAATCAGTTCCAATTCCTTGCGATTGAATACTTTACCAGTGGGATTATGCGGAGTATTCAATATAATCATCTTTGTCTTTTCGTTGAACATTTTCTCCAGCTCAGCTTCATCTAGCACCCAGTCGGCGGAGCTAATGGGACCTTCCTTCTGTCGCTGCAACCAAATGGAAGGATTAACCTTAAGCTTTCAAGTAGTCCGGTATTTATCGGCATCTTACTACTCTCAGTGGAATGAAACGCGGTACTCCGTTAGCCATTTTGACCATGGGCTCGTAACAGTCGAAGAAGGGTTCAATAATTATCACCTCATCCCCAATATCGACATGTCCCATAATGGTAGCATACAGAGCCTCGTAGGCTCCGGAAGTTACCAAGATATCAGTCAATGGGTTCAATTCACGACCGACGAGCCCGCTATATAATTTCCCCAAGGCCTGTACAAGGCGCACGTGTCCCTGGAATACACGAAACGATGAATCCCTGGAACACTCTTTGTTCCCAATAATTCATGACTTACATTGCCTCTGGTGTATTGGTGCAGGAGTGGATTTGGGTCCCTGGCAATCTCTGCTAGGGCATTGGTTACGTACTCTGGAGCAGCATCATCTGGAAAACCTTGTCCCAGGTTCAAAGGTTTGTACTGCATGGCTAGCGCAATATACTCATTCCAAACACTGGGCGTGCTTCCCTGCAAACGCTTTGGATAATCGAACTTGTCCATGACTACGGAAGCGGCTTTATTATGTTGTTCTCGTGCTACGGCGCGATTTATCCAACTGATTAACCGAGGTGATGCGTATAGGCGACGACAAGTGTGGAACATCTTAAACCAGAACAGGTTAAAATAATTAATTAGCAAACACTAGAAACATGCAACTGTATTAGTTTCATATGTAACTGTATGTATGTAAGCATACACCGTTACTGAATGCGATATAATGATCAAAAGATTTGCTTTATACTTTTTGATGTTGCTCTGTAGCTGGAAGTGCAGTTGTGACGTTGCATAACCCAACTAAAGAAACAACAACACAAAAGGGAATGGAATTTGCAAATTTGTTTATATTCTCACCGACACTCACACAGACAGTATCTCTATCTGTATTCTCACAAAATCACTGAGTATCTCTATCAACAAGTGCTATTCACAATCTAACTCGTTTTTTACAACTTTGTCGCGTCTGAATGCCCAAGTGCGATTAATACAGCAGCATATTAAAGATTGTCAACTTAAGTTTCCAAATTACCACATTAATTTTTGAGTGTTATCAATTCAAAACATGAGTGCGCATTTACATTCAATATGGACATCAGCTGTTTTGTTTGTTTGAGTTAGTGTTGGAAAACGCCAAAGTAGTTACCAAATAAGCGCGTCGTTTAAAATTATGTACAATTTGTTGTGTAAAGTTTAATATTGATGAAAATTGCCCAAAACAGATTTAAACCATAATCGGCAGTAAAATAAATTAACTTTTTGATAAATATGAAACAATAATATATGCATATTAATTTTTATACTGATTCAATTGCTTAATATCTTAATTATGGGCGTTTTATTTAAGATGTATCGGAGAGGCTTAATTTTCTTTTTTATTCAGGATAATTCCGAAACTGCCAGGACGATTTTAATGCCATTTCGTCAGATTATTATATAGTTGATGTTTTTTTTTTTTAGCATAGAAGCCATTAAACTTGAAAATGACAAATTATTTTGTAACTTGGCCATAACAAGGACGATTGGAAATTCCAATCCAATTTGGAATAAATTGTGGCCAGGTAATACTCCCCATCATATCATAACATGTGGTCAATGTCAAAAAACACTGTTTCAATTTTAAGTTTTATTTTTATAAAAAACTTTGTGTTAATTACATGAAATAAAAGTGGAAATCATTTAAATAGTATAATTGACAAATGATTAATAACATTATAAGTGTGTCAACATAGGCGATATGTTGTGTTTATATAAGTACATACGTCATATGTTATACAGGTTAAATTTAAATTTTTTTGTGTTTGTTTTGTATTATCATTTTAATTTTTTTTTTTTCAGATTTTTAACAAAGAGAAGCTACTAAACTTAAATCACAGATAACACTAAAGTGTTTGTTACAATATATGTGTGTATGCATGTAAGTATGTATGCTTTGTATACATACGTATGTGTGTGTGCATGTATATGTTGTGTGAGTGTGTGTTTGTGTGTAAGTACATAATTGGATGCTTTAAAATCATAGAACGTACAACTGGACCGACTTAAATGCTACTTAGAAAATCGCTAAAATTATTGCTGTTTTTGTTTATTGTTATTATAAATGAAGTTTGCCACATTTTCATATATTTAGTGTTTACCTTAAATGCAACAATTCCCTTATTTACTAACAAACAATAGGTTTGAAAGTGTATTTGTGTGTGGGTATCTTTAACCGAAACATTTCTTCAATTGATATTCGCGCTTCATTTTCTCTCTCCTCTCTCTCTCTCTTTTATGCTCTCTCCGTTCCCTGTGAATGGCACTCATGTTGCGCAATGCGAATGGCAAATGAAAAAAAGATGAGACCGTACTTCTCTAAATTTTGATATGGACGTGAGACTGAGACTGAATTGATATGCACAGCTTAGACATGCACCTCCGGGCAATCCTCGTCCTTAATCGAAGTGTATTGGACTTTCTTGGCCACATTATCGAATACCGGAGTGATCATGAACTTCAATTTGTCGCGACTGACGTAGATGAGCGCCACAAGCAATCCCAGCAGTATCATGCTGAGCACGATCAGCAGAAAGATCAGTGTCGCCGTGTGTCCACTTATGTGTGGCTGCAGTTGACCGTAAAGCTGATCACCTTCGGCAGTGTTGAGGAAGGAGGCGGCAGCTGCCATATCGGCTGCACACTCGCCCATGTCCAGCTGAAGGATATGCGCCGGCGCCGGATCAACGTGCTGCAGGCCATGGAAGCACATAAGACTATCCTGACTACGGACGCGAACTCGCGTTGCCTGCAGCCACGTGCGGAACGGCGAGATTTTGCAGTCACACTCGAAGGGGTTCAGATTAAAGTCGACAATTAGGTCGATGGAACGATTCTCTCTATCCTGCAGATCGTTGAGGACACGCATATCGCTTGGCTTCACAAACTGGAATTTGTTTCGCTCCAGATCCAGGAATCGCAGATTGTTGAGGCATCTCACCTCGAAGTTGATGTCCCTTAGCAGATTATCGCCCAAATGTAAATCTCTTAGCGCAGGCAGATCACAGAACACATTGCGGTCCTTAAAGTGTGTGATCTCGTTCTGCTCCAAGTGAAGCTTCTCCAGTTTCACCAGCTGGCTGTTAACGAAAATATCGTGCAGATCCTCGCTCAGACGCGGTGAACTGTGATCCTCGAACGCATCGGTTAAATGCAGGCTCTGTAGATTGCCAAAATTCGAGAAGACACGCGGATGATGATGATTAACCTCATCTTCATTGCGCGAGATGCTCAGGTTGTTGTGGTTCAGTATGAGTCGCTCCACGCGCGGCACATGATGATAGCTCTTGCCTCGGATCTCGCGTATATGATTGTTGCTCATGTCAACAATCTTCAGCTGCTGATAATTATTAATGCTGCCGAACACATTCCAGGGCAACTCCGTGATGAAGTTGCCCGTGAATATGAGTATCTCGACCTCATCGGGCATATGCTCCAGCACACTGGTGTTGGTCAATCCCGCATTCGTGCAGTTGACAATGTATTGGACGATGCCCTCGTACTTTTCCTTCCCACAGGAGCACACCGCGGGGAAGTTGGGTCCACAGCTGGACGAGCTGTCCGCATGGCTAAGGGACAACGCTGCACTAATGGCTAGCAAAGCCACGGCCAGCAGTTGCGGCTGTTGCAGCGGTTTGTTGGCCATCTCACTCTCGGCACTGCCACGGATACGGATATGGATACGGTGGTGTATGCTGGTCTGTAATTAATAGCAAAGTAGAATGTTTTATTAGTTGCGAATGCATTTTAAAATAAACCCCAAAACCCAACTATGCCGCAAAAGTACATTGCCCTCCCGCTCCCTGCTGCACGAAGCGGCACATATGCAACGTATCTCTTTGCCCAGTGCAGTGGCCAAAAATCTGGGCCAACTGCCCAACAGCTCTCTCTCCCTCTCTCTCTCTCCCAGCCCTCATGGACTACAGATTTATGCTCGCCAACTTGCAGATTTATGAGTTTATGAAAGGCTAAACATTGCTCAACAACTACCAAAAAAAAAAAAACAGACACCTCAACCCAACCACAGCGTATCAACCTCAACCTCACCAACCACATCCACTTCTAACTTCTGCAGCATCTCCCCGTTTCCTCCCAGTGTGTCGGTTGCCTTAGCCCCCGCGGCCAATCAACGGCACCCACGGCGTATGGGTAATTTTTGTTTAGTGCCAAAAGTTTTCTTTTTCTTCTTCATTTTTTTTGTTGTTGTTGCCGTTCGTTTTTGGGTAACGCCAGCCACAATAAACGCCAAAAGGGCACTCAAGCGAGCTGACGAGGTATCCACATAAAGTTATACACCTCCCATCATCCCCTCTCATTCAGTCCTCCCATATGCCTGCCGTCTCCTGAGCTGAGTTCGACCGCAGGCGGCAGTGAACCTTATTATTTCTCGGCTTTTATTGCTATTTGTTTAGCATCCGACCGAAGCCAGAAATGTTGGCTACACTTTTGCTGTGGCAAATATCCAGAAACCAAATACTTTAAAATCTTAGGAAAATCAAAGCGCTTTGAAGATAACAACGCAGATAGCAGCAAGTTTAAAGATTTGTTTGAATTTTCAAAGACCAACAGCCAACAAATAATTACTTGCAAAGATTACGCGATAACATCGATAAACTTCATTCAATTTGCTTGACGTTGATTTTCTTTGTTGTTTGTAATGACATCCAAATATAATTTAGATGTACTTAATTTAATTAAAATATAACAAAAACGAAAAGCAATCCACCCAAAAATTATAGCAATTTTTAATTGTGGGCAAATTGGACCCTGAATTAAATCTATGGAACCTGTGACAATCTTTGAATGGAGTTTTGGTCAAAACTAGTATATTGAGGCATCAATCTTGAAAATCGGATAAAATTTGACAAAGTTATGGGTGATCAAAGGTTAGAGGGCCTTAAATATTACTTTGCTTATATATGGTGTATGGATTGACCTTGTAGAGGGTTTCGAAAATGAAGGTCCGAATTTGAACAATCTTTGAATGCAGTTTTGTTCTGTTGTTCAAAACTAAGAAATTGAGGCATCAATCTTAAAGATCGGATAAAATTTGACAATGTTATGGGTGATCAAAGGTTAGAAGGTCCTAAAATCTCACTTTTCTCATATATGGTCTATGGAATGACCATGTAGAGGGGTCCGTAAATGAATGTCCGAATTTCAACAATCTTTGAATGCAGTTTTGTTGTGTTGTTCAAAACTAGGAAATTGGGGCATCAATCTTGAAAATCGGTTAAGATTTGGCAAAGTTATGGGTGATTAAAGGTTAAGAGGGACTAAAATATTACTTTGCTTATTTTTGGTCTATGGAATGATCTTGTAGAGGGGTTCGAAAATGAAGGTCCGAATTTCAACAATCTTTGAATGCAGTTTTGTAGTGTTGTTCAAAATTAGGAAATCGAGGCCTCATACTTAAAAATCGGTTCAGATTTGGCAAAGTTATGGAAGATCGAAAGCTCGAAAGGTCTCAAATTTAATTTTACTGCTATTTTGTATGTGTAATGGGATATCTCCGAAAATTAAAGTCTGATTAATTGGGCGAATGCAAGAGACCGCAGTGAACATAGTATTTCCTTGGGAAATGAATGAAAATACATAAGGTATAATAAAAAACATGGCGGACGTAAACAAAATTTAACGACACAGAATAGACTCATATTATGTTCCTGGAGTTTCGCATATAAACTTTATGATGCTGACGTGTGCCTGCTATAAATCTGGCCAACTATAAAGCCAAATTCTGTATATTTCGGTCATTGATTACTACGTTTTGTGGTCAAGTTTTTCAATTACTCCAGTATCATTATCTATTCATTTCAGCATAGTCTAAGTTTGCTTATGATTCATTTTTAAGTTCAGTTTTACCATTAAGACATCTTCATTTTTAATTTAAATTGCAGTCTCAAAGGACCCATATTTAAGATTTTATCTATTGATACCTAAAAGTGATAGTTTTTTCTCTCGTGTTAAAAAAAATACTGTAGGCTTTGATGTCCTTTCTATTCATAGTTCTTTTGTAGATTTTCATTTTCCCCCATTTTCACCTACGTTGTGTATTTGTTCATGTAGTTGATGTTTTTGAGAAACAAGCAAAGCATAAACGCCATTTTAATGCTCAAAACAATGGCAAGAAAGAAAAGCGCAAAGCATTTTGTAAAACAAAAACAAAATGGCGGTTGGCGAATGGCGGATGGCGGATGGCGGACGACGTGCCATTTGAGCTGTGTTTATTTCTGTGTGGTTGAGAGTGTGATATGTTAGTTGGTTTGTGGATGTGTGTGTGTGTCTTCCTGTTTCCCAGACCTACACACAACAGGCTCAAAACACACACTCATAAGCACACTCGTACACACACACACACACTTGCAGTTGCACATACTTAAAAATTTAACTCGCTTGTGCTTACTTTTTATACCTGTGCAAGTGTATATATAATTGTGTATGTGTTTGTGTGTGTGTGTGTGTGCATGTGGTAGTGTTTGTGCTAACTGTTGCAATATTATACATCCCGTTTCCACATCCCGTTTCATCCCGGGCCATTGTTTCATGCCCCTACTCTAGCTACAGAACGTAATAAGGCAGAACTCTGTCATAAAAATGGCATGTTTTTGTTTTATTTGTTTGTGCCTTTTGTGGTTTGTTTTAAATATTGTATTGTACACTATTTCATGGAAATATTATTCACTTGCTTGTTCTATTAACTGAAACAATACGTAGCTTTACAAATGTATTTAATTATTAGGCAGATACTAAATAATCAATTAGTGTCAACATTTTGATAGAAGTGGTATACCAATTAAAAATTCTATTTAGAAAATCATCTAGTATTTCAGAGTATTTCGTGGTCGTATACTTTCTTTCGTTTAATTTGTCATGGCTGCTTCTGTTTTATTTTTTGTGTGTTGTTTTTGGGGCTCCAATTTATGCATGCGCTTAAAATAATAATAACAAGGAGCTGTGTAATAATACGGGTAAAAGTGAGTTTTATATAAATATATTTTGCATTCACATTTCGCGCTGCTTATTCCCATTTCGTTTTTATATTCGTATTTTATATATACAAATATATATTTTTTTGTGTTTGTGTGTGTTTAATTTGTTAGTCATAAAGTGGCGGGCACTTAACAGTTGCATTTGCAGGTGAATTGGGCATGCCTGGGAAAATGTGGGGAAATGAGTGTATAGAAATGAGGGACGTACATGTCACCCCTCCACCACCAACATTCCACTGTAGGAAACTGGCAAATACGTTTCGGAACACGGTTAATGAAAGGTGGGCACTCAATTTGTAACACGCGATGTGCGAGTTTTCTGCATATATGTATGTATGTGCAGTATGTTACTGAGTCTGTATGCGATCTAATTAGAGCATAAGCGTAAAGTGGTTAAGAGAGCAAATGGGAATGAGCCAAAGACTGAAAGAGAGACAGAGAGAGTTGGCGGTGCTAGTGAACGAGGGGTATCAAAAAAAAAAGAACGCAAGGAGAACTGCTGTAGATAAGGCACAAACGGATTGCATCATTAAGCAGTCACTGCCTGGCTAAATTCAGAGTAAATTTAGTTACATTCCAGTGCATTAATGTTATAGCATTGTTTGCTGAAACGTAAATTAGATTTAGTTTATGCATTTACATATTTCCTAAATAGTTTTTAACCCAATGAGATCTGTGGAGTCTGACGTGAGTGCAGAGAATCTGCTGGTTGGAATTATACTAATTATATAACTCATTTCAACTAAATTTAACTCAAATGTGGAATATATTTTCAGTCAGATCTACAATTGAATTTAGTTTGAAATCCATCTCAAACTGCCATTTTTTCGCTATAATAATACTAATTGAATTTTGTATTATAATTAGAACGCTCAATAAAACCTAAATGTTATGTAGCTTTTAGTGTCCAAATTGCCTACAATTTTTTATAATATTATGATTATAACATAACATTTTCATTTGACATACATTCACTCAGATTTGTTGCCTGAATATTTCCCAGAAATCGTTGCCTACTTTTGCGAGCATTCGCCATTTTTGCACAGAGTCCAAGTCACGACTGCCAGTGTTGCAAATTGCATTAGAGTAATTTTGTTAGAAAGTAGTGGCAAAATGAAATCCGTTTGGCAACAGTGGCCAAGTGCAACGCGTTGCCAACTGCATTACGAAATATTTAGAGAACTGGGCGGAAGGATATGCTAATGCGGCCAACAAGCGTTTAATGTCTTGCCACTGCAGTCATTAAGCAGAAAGGAAGTTTAAAAGCTTTTTTTTGAGCAACATGAGGAGAAATGAATGGTAGCTGAAGTGGCTGCTGTAACAGCCACACCAACACCAACAGCAACAGCAACAGCAACGGCAAGCGTGGCAAAGTGGCAACTAACTGTTGTTGGCTAACCATAAATTATGCGGTTGTGGCAACTGTCCGTGTACATATCTGCATATCCTTGGTTATGGGAAGCGCATGCGTGTGGCATTGCTCGATATGCTTATTGGCCATGCCACGTGCAACAGCACTGCACAAAAGAGCGCAACAATTTCTGTTTTCTTTTACCTTGCTTGGTTCGTTGGTTCGCACGAATGCAATAAGGACAACTCCTTTGATATGCAATTAAATGCAACTGCACTCGACTCCGGCTGAGCCCACACCAAACTCAATTAGTAAAGTTGCGCAACAGCAGTTGAAACAAGGGACCACGTCCATGGCCATGGTGTCCACGTACTGCACACAATACTGCTCTGTGGCAGTGTGGCAGTGTGAACAGCTTGGAGGGGTGTCTGGGACCTGCGGTACTTTCCAAATTGCCGCACGTTGACTTCATAATTTTATTATGACTGCAACGCGGCGTGAAACAAAAATTACGGAACGGCGCGCACGAAAATGCGACCGTGTTCGGTATCGTTGTCCGGTGTCTGGGGTCCGGTGTTAAGTTGTGCCCCTTATGCGACCGGAGTGGGCGTGTCCAGGCTCACTCACTCCGCTTAGACTAATTAGCAGACTGCTAATTGCACTTGAATATGGCGGAGTGAAAGTAACTCCATGCTGCCACTTAACAGTCGGAGCTCACTGAAGCTCGCCAAGTGCTTCCCAACGTTCCTTTCTATTCTCATCCGTTTCGTTTCCGTTTGTTTTTCTTCTTTGCTGTCCCTTTTTTTTCTTGTGTGTCTGCAAAGTTTTGTTCACGCAAGTCGCGCCACGGAAGTTCTGAAAAATTATCTGACGTGCTCAGTGTCTGTGAGTGTGTTTGTGTGTGTGTGTGTGTGTGTGTGTGTGTGTGTGTGTGTGTGTGTGTGTGTGTGTGTGTGTGTGTGTGTGTGTGTGTGTATACTTTCATGAAGAATTGGCCACAAAAGCGTACAGGACAAAAGTTGGGTAGTTTATGACGTGGCAAGATACGTGGCTTACCAAATTTGGGGCATATTTAACGAGCTAACCCAACTGAGAGATGCAAAAGTTGGTTTCGGGTTGCGGGTTGCGGGTTGCAAGTTGTAAAAAGCCAAAAAAGACAGATGCAGTTGTTGCACAACGCAGTTCTAATGTGATGTGGATAATATACGGATTACAAAGAACTTCACATATCATAGATATGAATACGACTGTTTCGAGTTGAGTTGTGTTTTTAGACGGATTCGTTAACATTTTGGCTGGTTGCATGAATGGAACTGTGCATCATGTGGAAGCCAATCATGCAATGATTGTATATATACACTAAAGATCGACATGAAACGTATTGAACCATAAAAAAGTCGTTTACTTCTTTCATTCTGAATGATGATGGGTATTCTGGCAAGTGCAAGGGAGCCTCTCCTCGGCATGCCTTGCTTGGCAATCAATTGCCTACCTTCTCTTCTTCTTGTAACCTCTCCCCGCTGCCACAATTGCCACCTGCCAATTGGCCACCATGAAATGCTGCACGCTCTTAAAGCGTAAATCGAATTCAAATTGGTAATTGGAATAAAGCGCTACAACGAGAATCCCTCACCATGGCACCCACTAACAGCAGAGCTCCAACAAGCTCACAATCCTCCAAAAAAAAAAACACGTCGTAACATTTTATCTATATATGTATATGTGTGTTGCACGTGTTGCCCGAATAAAAAGTGAAAAGAAAAGAAATGAAAAGACTGCGAGAAAAAAAAGCAAGCCATTCGCAATCCGTTTTTGAACAGCATTTATAGCTGAATCGGGCAGACAGCTGTCAGTTCTGATCCATGAGGAGTTTTTTCCCCAACATCCCCAAAGCGATGTGCGAGGATTGTGTCAAAAATTGCCAAAAATTGCTGGTGGGTGGGTGGGTTCGTGGGTGGTTTGGTCAGCGAGACAAGGCAAGTTTTGCATAACTGCAACAGTGAATGTGTGTTTATTGTGTCTTTTTTTTGCCCCGTCGTGTGACGGTTGCGGGCGACAATTTCGAATGTTGCTTGGCCTTTTGTCAGATCGAAACAAAACAGGCAACTATGTGCGCAGTTCTTTGGCCAACTAACTTGTAGTTCTCTTTCGTTATTGCACTTTCTGCATCTCTGTTTATCTTCTATTCTCTCTCTCTCTTTTCTTCGCTTAGATTTTGCCTGCAACAACACTCCCAACGGTAGCGACACTTACAAATTGCATTGAAAGTGGCTGCGATGAATTAAAAATTCTCGCTTTGGGGCACAAGCGGCATTTAGAGTCTTTGAATATTGTATTATTTTGATATTTGTTGATGTTGTTGTTTTTTTTTGGTTCTGCTTTTGCTTTGTTTTGCTACTATTTTTGTGCTTTGTTTTCCGCTTGTTTTGCACTGCGGCGAATGTTTTCGTTAGCATATTTTTAGGCGCCCGCCGTGGGAATTTCTGTGTAAAAAAGCCAAACAATGTTTTTGCGAGCTAAAAACCGCTGATAAAGTTAAACAGCAACTATTTGGAAAGAGAGTGCTGCCTAAAAGCTTTCAATGTAAAATTTAGCTGCACATAATAAATTATTTTCAATTTGTTTAATTAATTGAATAATTTGCTGCGAGCTATAAAAAGAGTTATTAGCGATGATCATTTATTTAAGGTTTTTTCATATAGAAATGAAGGCGAGATTAACTAAAATTCCATTGTGATTTGTACATAGTTTATATGATTAAAAAAAAATTAAAAAAAAATCAGAATAATTCTGAATTTTTTTGTAATTTTCCCAATTATTCAATATCCATTTGTCTTTAGCTTATATGTGCTTGTTATGTAAAGGGTTTTGTATCGAAAAACGCTTTAAAATTTTATTTTCCCATTGAGATCAAATTCAATTCGCACCACTTTCAATATAGCTTGGGAAACCATGTCTAACTTGTGGACCTCCCTTCCTAATATTTCCACAGCTGTTGTGGCTTCTAATGGAAACTTTGTACTCAGTTCTCCCATTTTCTCCCATTCCCTCTCTCTCTCTCTCTCGTTGGCACAACAGTTGTTCCTTTTTTTTGGAAACACTTTTTTCTGTTGCCCAAAGAACCACTAGAAATGTATAAACTGTTTTGGCGTTTCCCTCTCGTTTTTTTTTTTGTGAATTTTTCTCTTCAGTGTTTTTTTTTTGTTTTCCTTTTGGGTTCGGCACTCAAATACAATATTTTCGATTTCATCGTTGACAGGAAATGGGTTTTTGTGTTTCAGCACAGACCCTGTATAAAACCTAAGCCTTGGCGTCAATTTGCCCGCTATCAAAAAAAAAAAAAAAAAAAAAAACTGTGAATGCATGAATTTTTAATAAATGTTAGCAGGACGAGAGGACGAGTAAAAAGGAGACATCTGCCTTGGCGAAGGCAACTGAACAAGTATCAGTTCTCTTTTTATTCCTTTTAGGTTTTTTTGGTTCTTGTGTTTTTTTATCCAACATTCACTTGGCATATTTCGCATTTGAAATTTGCGTTCAGCAACAGCTTCGCTTTCACTTGACTACTGTCGGAAACTTAAAAAAAAGGAACGAAAAGCTGAAAAATTCGCAGTGAAAAACAAAATGTGAAATATACAAAACTCGCAGCTTGTTTGAGAAATGTAAATCTGACAAACGTTTTTTATTTTATGCTTTTCTCTCTTCACCCACTTTGCCTTTTGACTCTCCACTGTTTGTTTCCAATTAGAGAGACTCTACCACGGCCCGTATGATAATTGTATAGCCATGCATGCCCCCATCCTATGACTCGCCCTCGTCCTCGTCCTCGTCCACGGCTCATCTCTGCCAAGTGGTTGACTTGTAATCCGTCCAAGGTTCTTTTGCACTCTGTTTACTCTAAGCTTTCTAGCCGTGGAGTGCCTCTGCTTTTTGTCCAGCAGATAAATGGACAGCACCCGTGAGGCCAGCAATGGGTGGAGAGATGGCAGATGAGGCGAAGAGCAGGTTAAGAAAAGACGACATGAAAAATAACAACAACAATAAGAAGAAGAGGAACTACAACTAAAAGTAGAGCAAGAAAAGAGCGTAGAAGCAACAAACGGCAACAAAAGCGCGTCAACAGTTGACAAGTGGCTATAAAAATGAAGCTAAACATAAGGGAGTATGATAAGCTAAGGGCATACTCTTTATAAAAATAAATAAAAAAAAATTAAGTTGAATAAGTATATTTTTAAATATTTTTTTATAATTCAGCAAGTGGAAATTGTACTTAATATTGTGAGGAAACATGCTACCCCACTTATCTGAACTTTATACGTGGTATAAAGCATACCTCTGAGCACTCTAGACACACTGCAAAAAGCTAACAAAATGTGGGAGCCACGGAGCAGGCTATAAATAGTAGCAGACGCCTTGGGATTGTCGCCATCGTCGTCTGACAGTTGCTAAAACTATGCTAACGGCACTTAAGGTTAAAGCAGCAGTCGAGCAGGGAGCACAGAGGTTGCGGTGGGGTCGCTAGCGGTGCTCGGGCTACATGGAGGTCAGCATGGAATATGTCTGGCTGGGGGTCAGTGTGGCGAATGGAGAGCGGAGCAACAGTTGGTTGCCATCGTCTGACATTTTTGGCCAGGCCTTAAAAATATACATATTAACAAAAGTGGGACGATTGTTTGTTATTGTTATTTGTTGTTTAATTTAGTTGAAAAACTAGAAATATTTTGCCAGCAAACAAAATTGTTTTCACTTTTCGACATGTGTCGCTGAATTCATTTAAATAATTTCGTATTTATTATGTAAGTAAATTTGATCTATTTATCTGCATCTAAAGTGAAAGAAAATCTGTTGGTTTTTCATTTATGCTTTTGGCTTCTACAACTATTATTTATGGACCATTATTTCAACTAGTTTCCCTCTTTGGAGTGCTTGCAGTGCAACGGAACTATTAATATTTAACCCTCAACCCACTTAACAATACTTTGACAAATTCTTACAATTAGAGCAGGCGCCACTTTTAACATTTGCCCGCGTTTTCTCTCGAGCCACGCTACGCAAATATTTGCCGCAATTTTTCATTTTAGATGACAGGCTGTGTGGCAGAAGAGGCAGCGGAGGTGGTGGGAAAGGAGGAGCGGAGGCTGCCGGACGGCAGAAGGTCGCCGGAAAAGTGGCACAAATAAAAATTGCAGTCGAGGCTGTAAAAACGGCGCTCAACTTGCGCCAACTGTGATCAATCTTCATTGTTTGGCACACAGTTCGCGACAAGGAGCGTCAAGGGAGACGAAGGGGGGGAAGAAGGCTTTGGGGCATGCGGATGTATAGTCAGTTGCAACATATTTTCGATGCTGCAGGCGGCGGCACTCAAGCATGACACACCCTCAGGCTCTTGCATGTCCTTGTCACTGAGAACAAACAAGCAACAGCAGAAGGAAGCAAACCCCTATCCTCCATTCTCCATCCTCCATCTCCTATCCCTTACAAATTTCACTCTTCTCACCAGCATGCAAAAGCAGTGCGAATGAAGAAAGCAAAGAGAAGCGAAAAAGCAGCACAGCGAGAAAAGGACAACTAGCAAAAATAGGAAAATTGCAAAATATTTGCAATTGTCGCTATTGCGGAAGCTGCACACATACTAAAGGCCAAATAAATTAAAAGGGGTCGACTGAGAGATACCCTACACAACAATTTTTAGAAAATAAATTCCGACTTTCCTTATTCAATTTACTTACTTTTCCGCAAAAAAAGAAAGGTTGATAATATTGAGAAAAGTACTGGAGTCTAAATTAAATAAAGGGATGCACTGAAAGATACTCTTTACAAATTATTAGAAAAAATTCGGGATTTCTCGATTCAATTTACTATTTTAAAAAATGAGAAGTTGTACTGAAGTATTAATTGATTAATTCGGGAAATTCGGGATTTCTTTATTCAATTTAATATTTTTGAAAATAGTAAATTGAATAGAGAAATCTCGAATTTCCCGAAATTCCGAAAATCCCGAAAGGGGTCAACTGAAAGATACCCTTTACAATATTTTTCAACAATATCAGGGCTTTCTCTATTCAATTTACTTATTATTTTCAAAAAGAGGCTGATGATATAAAAAAAGAAATATATACTCTTTTTAGTAATTTATAGAGTAAAACGGGTTATACTATAGTATATTACATATTTACTTAGAATATCTAAAAGTCAATTGATAGCTTATGAGAGTCTAACATAGCCCATTTTGTGCTATTTACAGGGAATACATTTAAAAAAAAAAGTGTTCCATGGCAAAAAGCACTTGGCCAAAATGAATGAAGATGAAGTGGCAGCCGGCATAACAAAACTCTGGGATCTCGTACAGAGATATGCAGCTGGAAATGGTTATGGCAGAGAATGTTGGATTAGTTTACCCGTTTGCCAGTTTTGACCATTTGCCAGTCACCAGTTGCCAGTTGCCATTTTGGCAGAGATGCTGCTGCTCGTTGTGAAGATTGATTGTCCACCAAGGACATCAAGAGTCTATTGTATTCAACTTTCGAAATTAGTTGACTTGTTGAAAACTTTAGTCAGTAGAGAATTAAAGTAATTATTTCTACTAGAAAGCGCAATATTAAAATTTATTAAAATAATGATTTCATCGGCAGTTACATTTATCATTAAGATATATCTGAGAAAACTAAAAAAATGTTAAATAACATTATCAGTTTCCAAGGGTATACAGTTTATCTGCAGTTATTATATTTCAAATGTGAGTTTGGTTTCATTCTCTATTCTATATATTTTTAGACAACATCTCATTACATCGTATCTCGCCACTTGGCAAATGACTTTGGGAAAATCTTTTTCATTTCTTTATGAGTTTCTGAGCACTTTGAGTTCTCTTTTAGTTTCCTTTTGTTGTGTTATTGTCGTTTTCGCTTTCCACTTTTATTACAGGCACTGCCTTTGCTGTTTTGTTTGCTTCGAGTATTTGTAGTTATTTGTATTACTTTTGTTATCGTCTTTGGCTGTTGTTGCCGTGTGCTTTTTGTTTCATGTTTCCATGAGTTGGCATTGCATTCATGCATTGGATTTCCAGTTAGGTGGCAAGTTGGGAAGGTGGCAAGTTGGTCGAAGGACTCCTTGTCTCGAGGTCTCGCTTTGTAAATTGCTTTTGTTTCACAAGTCTCGTGGCTTGAGAGATTGTGAAGGCTTTTAAACAAACAAACAAACAAACAAACAGCCGGAGGTACTAGACAGGTGTCCGGGCTAAATAGTTTCTACTTCAACTAAAAATACATTGCGAACCAAACATCAAACTAGAAATTTTATTCACATTTTTTGTTTATCTAATCAGAGCTCTCTTTTGGTTAACGTTCAGCAGAGGGGTACGATAGAAAAGGGAATCGAAATCTGCGATTATAGTTCGTCCCTGAAACAGAAAACACATAAGAAACAAGAATAGATAAGCCGAAGACAGTGAGAATGCGTCTGCTGAGTTGTTTCGGTCTCTCTCAGTAGAAAAGCAACCCGATTAACCCTCACTTGCAACCACTGTAACTAATAGTCGTAATTTTGAAACAAAACTTTAAGCTAATCATAAATTTGTTCAACTCTTTAGCAGTTGCGTCTGTTTTTAACCATCTGTCAGTCAATAATCCACTTTGGTATTGGATTCTCGCATTTAGCAGGAGAACTGGCAACTATAAACCTCTAAATCGAATTGGGTGGGGAGGTAAGGGTTTGGCTGAAGTAGGATTAACATTAAGTTTACTGTTATTTGAATGCACTTGCAACTCAGTAAGCTCATTGGGCAACTGTTTTGCAGGACTTTAAATACTTTTCCCACCACTACTGCCAAAATGCGAAGCGAGAGAAAAGCTGCGGGCAATGGGAAAACAGAGAGAGAAACCAATTCAGAGGAATCCATAAAACCAACATTAATGCCTTAATTTTGAGCTTAGCAACGAAAGTTGAAAGCGTGCAAGGGCAACTACATATATAAACGCAAAAGGGACTGGAAGAGAGGGAAGTAAGCAGCTAAAAAGAAAATCAAGTAAAGGCAGGGTGAGACCGAAATAGATAGGGGGTGGCAAATATCTAGGAAGAAAAACAACAGAAAAATAAAAAAAATATATATAGCTAAAAATCTTGCGCAAAAAGTTTTCGCACGATTTTAACGCATTGCAAAGCGCAGCTTAAGCCATAAAAGTGTTGCCCGGAGAGGGGCAAGGAGTGTTTGACAGACGGTTATGTCAGGCAGGTCACAGGGGAGCGAACGCCAGCTGCAATTTGCTGGCAGAGGGTGGAGATTGGAGGAGCCTAGAATGCAGAAGTTTGTAAGCAAAAAATTGGCAGTAGACCTGGCGGAATGATAAAAATTTTTAGCGCGACAAGTTTGCTTTTTCAATTTGATGTAAAGCAGCTAGGCGAGCCACAAAGAGAGACAGAGGGAGGGTGAAGACATGTCGGGATTGGGGTAGATGGAGGTATAGAAAGACAAGCAGCAACGGATGGAAGTGGAAGTAGCGCCTTGAGTTGGTCGTGCGGCTGTAGCTACAACGAAAATTGAAAATTGCTTGAATTGCATTTTTGCGCTGGAAGACGGCGAAACTGTGATGAGATGAGATGAGGAATCGCAGTGGAGGATAACGAGGGTAGTCGGGTTAAGCGGATGTTCCATGATGACGACTGAATTCGCGAAGGCACTCAACGGAAAACAGACAGACGAACAGGCGGACAGAGAGCCAGAGAGACAGTCAAACAGCTGCTGAGAATGCGCCTGGCAGGCATGGCAGCCAACGCGGCGTATGAGCAACTTTCCACTCAAGTGCAACAACTTGCAATTTGATGTTTGTTATGACATATTTTCCAACTCTCCACAGCTCCCTCCACAGCTCCCTGCTGCTATACGAGGACTACCATTTTTTCAGTTGCATGTTTGCGTAATTAAATCATTGGAACTTTGCTTCACCAACTGGCTTCATTTGCAATGTGAACTGCGGACGGGGACTGTGGGTTTGGGAGTTTCAGATTTCAAATTGAAGTAATGAGCAGATTCCTTCAGTAATCCTTCATAGACATGCGTACACTTCGCGACCACAAAACGTAATTGGAACTGCGGATGTGGAAACCAAACACTGCAGCTGACTTTGAGCTGCAATTTTCATCTTTTTGCTATTTTTGGTTTTTTGTTTTCTGTTTTGGGATTCCACTTTTATCTTTGCCATTCTTTACAATTCTCTGCTCTCTTTATTCTGCAATCGTAGTAGTACGTTGCACATGCAACTGACATGATTGCTTAAGTTCTCATCCAAGGACGAGGTTAATTGAAAAAAGGTGAACCCCGATAGAGAGTCTTAAATTCCCTTTGTTTAGAATTCATAGTCTTATGCTATCTGACTGGTAAATCTCCCTAAATATAATCCCAAATTGAGGATTAGAAATTCGATAACATACCTTCAGGTGAAGATTGAAAAAACAGGAAATTTTCAGCACTCAGTTCAATTGCTGCAATGAAATTGGATTTATATAAAAATTAAATAAGTAAATAAATGAAAGTAAATGCTTATGTCTAAGATTATTTATACAAATGAATTGTTTTTAAACATTGAAACTTTCTTTGTCACTACTTATTACAAATTCAACTTCGAAGTTTCATTGTTGTAGCATTTTGTGAAAAGACCATTTAATTAATTCAATCTCAGTCACAATTCCCAGTTGAATAAATGATCTCTACGGAAAACCATAAATTATTTAAAAGTTTTATGCAATTAATGTCTGCAAGTCATTTGCCAGGCCATTTCTAATTTATTTTAAACAACTTTCAGTTGGACTGTTTTTTTGTGATTTATTTTGCGTATTTATTTGTTTCTGCAACTTGTCTGTCAACTGTCTAATCCCCAAGGAGTTAGCCGGACTTGGACTTGTCTAATCAAGTCAAAAATGAAACTTTTCCCATTTAATAGCTATTTATGTATATACGTATATCTAGAGTAGTTATTGTTGTTGCTGCTGTCACATAAAAAACTTCTATGGCAAAAGTCCACAAAAATAAAAGAGAATGCAAATTGTGATAAATATACAAAGTGAACTACAAACTACGAAGGCCAAGCACAATGTTTGCCCAGTTAGGGTTCCCTTCGCTTAAGGGGCCAACAACGAATGTCCTGCTGAAGAACAAACTTGGAGTTATCTTGGCCCAGAACAACAATGTTAAGTAAATTGCACACAGAAATAAAAATGGAGCGGAGACAAAACACTTGCAATTGATAAGCTAAACAGAAGAGAAAATGAAAAAGAGAACAAAAACAAAGAGCGAAACGAAAAGGATATATGCAAGACAAAAGGAATGTCATTTGATATACTGTAGAGTTTTTAAGTAAAAGTCAAGTAAGTGTAGAAAAATATCCATAAATATATTCGTAACGAGCTTAATATAGTTAATATCCTTGTATGAAAAGAGTCAGGTTCTATATACATACATATCCACACACGTGGCACACGTGATCAACTGCGAATAAAAATTGCCGGGCTTTGCAGATTGTGGGGGTTGTTGCTGCCTTCGTCCTTTCCCATATTGTGCAAATATTTATGTAAACAAGCAAAATGCATTATGTGCCCAGTTCTGTCTTTATTATATTTTCCGAAAAAGGCAGCAGCAGCAGAAGGACCCGAAGGAGCAGCACAACAAATGGTGAAAGTAAAGCATGAAACAGAAGCGTTGGCAAGGATAACAGGGTGCAAAGCAGGCAAAAAGTCAGGCAGTCTGGCAGTCTGGCTCTCTGTTTGTCTGGCAGCAGCCAGAAGCAACAGCTCTCCAATTGAAAGTCAAAACAAACGAGCTGCATTTTGCCACGCCCATGGCATCGCGCCGCCTCTCTGCCTCTACTCTCTCCTACCTACAAACCAATCTGCCTTTAGTTTCCTCGACTTCTTGCCCCCCCTCCCCCCATCATTGTCTTTGGGCATAAACTTTTGGCTTTCGGCACGTTTGCCATTATGCATATGCTTTCATATTCCCATATACATATATATGTATGTATATGTCTGTATGTTAGTCATCTATACTCAGTTCTCGGTCTCTTTCAGCTCTTCTTGGCCTTTGACTTGGCCAGCTTGGTGTGCAGTGTGTGCCAGCCGGAAACGGAAATGAAGCACAAAAGTTTCGTAGCATAAGCTAGCCAGGAGCTAGCATTGCCATAATAGTTAGCTCCAGATACAAACACACACACATACATTAGTTGCTGTTCTCATACTTTATTTTTTGCCTTCCTTGGGTGCTATTATTTTAAATTATTTTATGACCTGCACTGACCATGATTTACTTATAAAAGCCAACTCATAATTCATGGTCAAAACTAATTGTCTGCAAAAAATTTGCAAAGAGCTGCAGCTTAATTGAAATACTAGTAGAGCAAGCAGCAGCAAAGAGCACAGCAGGATAATGCACTGGCAGCAACAGGATCAGCACTGGCAGCAGCAGCAGCAGCAGGAGCAACAGCTATTAGTTCTGCTGTCATTTTGCATTTTGCTTCAACATGTTTGCATCCTGTCTTTAAATGAAGTGCTTCAGTTGAAGTGTTGCACACACTCACACACACATTGCGCATACGTCACGTTGACTGGCTGCATAATTCTTTTGGCCATTTGAAGTACTCACTGACCGAGAGATTTACGACTAAACAAACTGAAGTGTGCATATCACAGTGAGAGTGTGGGTGCAACAAATATGTTGCACTTCATCTGAGATTTACATGCCAAGACAGTTGGCCAAGTTAAGCGGAATTGCACAGTCTACAATTGTTGTTTTATTTTCTGCCATATTTAGCTATATATTGCCAAGTTTGAAGTGTGACATTTTATGCTGAGACAAGTAGCTACTTAGCTATTTTTTAACTTTTTTTTCAAAATAAGAATCAAACTTTTGTCAATAAAACAAAACCTTGTCGAATACACGTTTCTTATCATGTTTTCTTGCTATAGTTTCAACTTTCTTCTTCAAAGTTTTTGAAAGTTAATACAAGTGCTTGTACGAGTTCTAAATTATACGAGCTGATTATCTTCGAAATACTCTGTTTGTGCTTTTTGCTTCTTTTATCAGCTTTCACTGTCTTCAAACTTCGTTTTTACGAGCTTCATCAGCAACTGCTTAGCAACTAATGAATTAATGTCGCTCTCGCTGAAAAGTATGCTATAGTTCTTGAGCCTCGCCTTTTTACTTTTTACTTTTTACTTTTGAAATTGAATTTAATCTGTTGATAGTGAAAGGAGTAGCATGTCAAAGCATCTGCTTGACTCCAATATACATTATTGTGGATGTTGCTGTTCTCCCTCTCTCAAGTATAAATCTTGGTCACCTTTAAGATTGTTGCTATTGTTGTTGTTGCTGCTGCTGTTGCTACTTGTGTGAATCCATGTCTGTGTCTCGTCTTTTGTTGTGTATGCCTGTGGCGAGTGTGGATTTTGTGTTTGCCGCATGTCCTCGTCTTTGTTGTACTATACGTACATACATATGTCATATGCATTATCTATTGTTATTTTCACCAGCAGGCAATGTCGTTATGTTGCCTCTTTATGCGGCATATACACATGTATGTAGGGTACTGCTTTTGACAGTACCTTTATGCTGTCATCCTAGACTCCATTTTGCTCCCCCACAATAACGGATAGTAGCTTTTAGAAGGCTCTTGTAAATCATTTTCGTTTCAATTTCATCAAGTGTTCAGCTGCTTCTATTCAATTGAAATTCTGTAAACCTTGTCTAAGCCCAAAACGAGAAATTGATTTTCTGCATATCTGATTCAGAGTATGCATAAGTAAGTTCAATACCGGATTCAATTCACTTCCCTTATTCATATTTTATACAAATTTAAATTGCTTTCGCAACTTCAAGCTGGTCTGGTGGTATTTCAATTAAGTTTTCTCAATCCCAGACAATCTCATAAAATTTAACAGATGAATGAATGAATTGTTCGCAGTTCGCCCCGCCCCCCCCCCCTCCCTCCTCATCCAATTGCCACGCCCACTACTATGTCACATTGTCAACAATAACAACTGTCGAACATGATGAATTAGTTTGTGTATCTAGGGTTACTCAGTTAGTTAGCAGCTGCAGTAACTTTGACTTCCAACCCGCTTCACAATATTTGACATTACTTCATTTTTAACGGAGTTGCCAGCATATAGTGGCACTATATCCTTCATCCCCCACCGCACTGTATCCTTCATCCTCGACCCCGCCTGGTACTGATGTCGCGTTAATTTGCAGTCAGCTGCCAAATGTCAAAATGTCAAGTGAACAAAATTTCATATCATGAGAAATGCATGTCACTGTGTTGCCGCGAACCGATTTGTCTTTGTATCTGTATGACTGTCTGTCTGTCTATCTGTCTGTCCATCTGTCTGTTTGTCTCTGTATCTGTGTATCTTGCAGTCAGTCTCTCGTCGGCTGCATGTCTGCGATTGTGTGTGTATGTGTGTGTGTGTGTGTAAATGAAACCCCAAGCCCCAGTGACTGGCATCTGTCTGCCCCTTCTCTTCATGCATCCCCCATTGCCACTACCCCATTGCACTTCCCGCTTAACCAACTATCTGACTGCCTGCCAGAAATAGTTATCGGGCTTTCTCCAACTCAACCGCCGCCAAGAGCAGCTCAACCCATCAGCATAATGATAATGCCCATTATTAGCAGTTGCAAGAATTTGCATTGCATTTCGCTGCCACGATTCGTTCAGAACACTCTCCTACAAAATTGAGTAGTCACTACGATTGCCAGAGTTACTCGAAAATATCATTACCTTTAATATTTGTGTGCAAATATCTGCATATATATACTATTTTTATTGTAAAAATTTAAATAATAAATATTTAAGTTAATGTTTTTCTGAAATAAAATAAATATTAATTGTCATGGTATTTTGAAAGTGAAAATTTGTTCAAACACCTTAGAAACATTTTTCATCAATTTTGAAATTATAAAAATATATATCTCATTTTTAAAAAATCTTTACATATATTTAAAATTTTTTTTTGGGTGAGTATATAAATAAAAAAATAAAATATGTTAAAAATATTCCAAACTTTTTGTAAATATATTTACTTAATTTATGCATGATTTAAGATCATTTCTAAATAGGTATATGTAATGACAATTTGATAATAATGGTGATGATGTTATATATAATTATTTCTGATCCTTGTTACGCAGTGTGATACAGAAGTATACAAAATATATTTTAAATAAATAAAAAAGAAATATATGTATATCTCTGTTAATATAATATAAAAAATGTGTTTTTCTTTGTTAGACCGGGGACTTATCAGCCAACCTGTTATATCTTATTATCAATTTAACTTCAATTAAATTACTGAATTATGTTATATATTAGTTTATTAAATAAATTTTCATTAAATTTTCTTTCTCATCACATAACTCAATTATGTTGAGTAGTGTTACAACTGCCAACGGGTGGTATACTTCATGTGGGGATAAACTACAGTGGCAGCACTACTCATAGACCCGTTACGCCCTTGATTTATGCACGCATTATAACCAATTACACGAAACAGCGCAGCAGAGGCCGCAGAATGAGAAAGGCAGTGAAGGGAGACAAATAGATAGATAGACAGATAAATAGAGAAAGAAAGAGAGAGAGAGAGAGAGAGAGACAGAGAGCGAAGCTAGTGCCTGTGGCAGTTATAATTTGAAGTCGAATGTCGCATCAACTTGGATTGCGGTTTACATTTGTAGGCGCTAATTCAATTAGCGACTGTGCAGACTCTCTCTCTCTCTCTCGGTCTTTCTCTGTCTTTCTTTGTCTTTCTCTTTCACTACTTGCAGCTATCTCTTGTGGTTATGGCCGTGATTTTATGATTAGATTTAATATCTGCCACGATTTCTATTCCCGCCTACATACATTGCAACATATGACAGTGATCATTATGATATCAATGATTTCTGCAGATCAGCAGCACTTTATAGAAAGAGAGAGACAGAGAGAGAGAGAGAGAGAGAGAGAGAGAGAGAGATAGAGAGAGAGAGAGAGTGTCTGAGAAAGAGATAGCTGGCTAACCAGTTAAGCTGTAAATGGGTAAATGTAAATGCATTTGGCCTGCACCTAATGCTGAGCTACTTACATCAATTGAGCTTTGTAATTAAATTCCAAGTGCCAGGAGCAGGATTAGCCAATGAAGTGACTACCTACATAGCTCGCCGTTTGGAAATAGAGAAGGCAGATTGAGTAGATTCTGACGTTACTTAATAGAGCTAAAGCTCCGTGAAATTGTTCATCAAATCATTTGATGGCAGCTGCAGTCGAAAGCCAAAGCCAGAGTAAAAGCCAAAGTAAAAGCCAAAAGGCCCACTTTAGGCCAATTTGCTATCTCTCTCTTGGAGTGTCTCTTCTTCCCTTTGGGCAACTGCTAAGCTGCCATGACTTTGACGCGAACTCTTGGCTCTTGAGGTAATTACATGGGCTTTGCCATTGGCAATGTACCCGAGATTATGAAGTCTCGTTATGTGGAAAATATTTGCATTAACTCCCAATGCAGTTGAGTTCCTATTGGATTATTACACTATCATCAATCACTGTCAAGAAAATGGAACAGAAATATCTTCAACAGACTTTACCTTTTACAATGGAATAAATGCAAGATTAATATACTCTCTGCTGTCAAATATCGAAATGCAATCCAAATGAGAAGTAACACAGAGAAAATAAATTAAATGCAATTAAAAAAAGTTGCGATTGTACAACGAATTGCAGTTACTCTATAAAAGAAATTTGTGGATTAAGCAATAACAAACTTTAAGATATTTCGAAAAAATAAGATCACTATAAAATAAGATTTTGTTAAATTGTTAGTATATATATATTTTTTAATTTCTAAACATATTATTTTATATTAACATGCTAAATTTATACGTTATTTTTTTTTTAAAGAAAACTTGGAATTTTTTTATTAAGAAATAGAGAACTTTATGATCTCTTCAGATTAATCATTGGCTTTATTTGTCTATCCAAATGCTGACCCCATTTTCATATGACAAGCTGCCATCTTATGGACAAACTTTCCAATAAAATGGCTTCAACCCACGCCATTTTCTTTAACTTCCGATGGCAAAAGAAAATGTGGAACTTTTGAATTGACAGCCTGTCGCCGTTGGCATCTTAATTAATTTCTTATGCTTTGTCTCCACGATTTTAACTTTTTCTGCTGCTGTTCGTTCGTGTATCGACATGCCGTCTTTGGAATCAGGGAGCAGCCATGATGAGGTGGAGGAGGAGAAGGGAAGATTGTGAGATTCAGCTGGAGGCTAAAGGTTGGTTGGAATAATCAACGCATTCATTGAAAAATGCAACGCGACATTTCCGTGCAGATCAATCCACGGCAAATGAACTATGTGGGAATGGGCTGAAGAAATTCGAAACGAAATGGATATGGAAACGGGCATGAAAATGGGAACGAACACACCGTGGGCGCAACAGTCAACAAGCAAGAGCAGTGCAACCTCTCGCCGTTGGCGCTGTCTTTGTTACTCTTTGCTTGGTGCATAACACCCACTCAGTTCTCTCTCGCTCCCCTTCCACTTGTGCTGTGGATATTTTCTCTTTTGTGCCTTGGGCCTGCTCTCGCTTCGCAGTGTGTTGTTGTGCTGCCTTCGCTTTCCCCTTTGCGCTGCTCTTCTCTTATGTTCTGTTCTGCTCTGCTCTGTTCTCTTGTGTGTTGTGTTGTGTCGTGTGCGTGATTTATGTCACACGGAATGCAAATACACGAGTATAACATGCAAAGCATTTCACAAACACACACACACATATGTCACATGCATATGCATAGCAACACACACATGTGAAAGATACTAAGATATATGTGTGTGTGTGTGTGTGTGTGTGTGTGGAGTTTGGCAATTGTCTGCAGACTTTTGTGCCTTCATCTCATCTCTGACTCTCTTACAGTAGTATATACTAAGCATTCACGTTCTTTAAATAAACCTCAAATGAATGCTGAATACATAGGGAATAGAAGGAAGGGGACAATTTGCAGCGGGTTTGGCGATTAAGCGAAAATGCGTTGCCAACTGTTATACGCAGCTTGGGCAAAATGGCGATAAAGTCTTTGGCAAATTGCTTTATAAATTCTTTAGCAAAATATTCACATATTGTATGTATATTCTAGACTATCTCTCAATTACAAATTATAATTTGTACTAATTGCTGGAATTGCCGAAAATGCCATTGGCGCGTAACGAGTACTGTTATTAGCTGTTATACAAAGTGTGCTACGTTTACTTTGAACTACCCTTCAATTGCAGGTTGCAACAAAAAATTTAAGCTTTGGGCGAACTAAATTAATTAAGTTGTTTATTGTTGTTTTTCAGCAGTTTTAATTGTATTGAAAGTCTGTGCAATATTAACTGCTCATTTTATTTTAATCAACTTTAATGGTATATTTAATCATTGTTGAATAATGCAAATCAAATTCAGCGTGAATAATTAATTAAAGTTAATGAAGTGAGTGATGATATATATAAATTAATAAAAAATAACTATAATAAATATATAATTACATGCATTAATTTCCATTACCTACAACTACAAACAGCGTATTATAACAACAACTATATTATATTTATCATAAATATATAGTATTGTGCAAAATAATTGTCAATTAGTTGATATCCTTATTGTTGTAATTGCTTTTAAATTGAGTATATTCGTGACGCAAGCCACAAAGTCTGCACATTTGTGGCAAGTATAATGTTGCAAGACATGCAAATAACACAATAATTAAGATGCAAAACATATGTATGTTTGTAACTAATTGGCAGCTTTGACAATTGACAAACAGCCACAGGCACTCAGTCCACAACTATCGAGATATGTACATATATATCTTACTATATATCATATATGTATGTATGTATATATACACATCTGCACACATACTTAGTTAGTTGGCCAAAATGCAAATCAAATATTTAGTTTTAATTTTGCAGCTAGTGACCAAATGCAACTGCCTGCGTTCCACCAAATTGATTGACTGCTTGATTGATGGACAGATTGATTGATTGATTGACATTTGCATTTGCCACTTACCTGCTGGCCAAAAATTTGTCGCTATTTATTTGGTGCTGCCAATTAGTCAATGCGCAGCTGTGCGTTTTTCATTTGAACGGAAAATGCGGTTCAATAATTTCCACAATCAACATTTTCTCGTTGTATCATTTGCTGCTCATTAGTCTCAATGGTAACATACAAATACTATGTACATATGTATGTATGTATCTGGGAGAGATAATGTGTGTCAGATAGTGTGTGTGTTGTGCTTGTGTGTGTTGCGCTGCGTGTGTCGGCACTTTTCTTAATGCTGATAACAATCTACTAGTAACTAGTCGGTGCACAATCCCATTCCACCTTCCCCTCCCCTTGCCCTACCCCATACCACACACTTTCCGCTTTTCTCGCTTGTCCACAGCCGTAGCAGTAGTTGTTGGGGTGGGTGGGGGGGGGGAAAGCAGAACACGAAAGAAAGACAAACACGTATGAGTGGAAATAAAAACGCTGAGGTGGCCCCAACACAAAGTAAACGGCGTGTAAAGCGCCATAGACAGAGATAGCGACAGACTGAGCGTGAGAGTGAGAGAGATATACATAAAATGCTTAAACATACTACCACACACATACACTCAAGCAGACATGTTGTTGTTTTAGTTGTAGTGGTTTGGCCCATTGCTTTGTGTGTTCGAGTGTGTGTGTGTGTGTAGGTAAAAGAAATGCAGCATAAAGCAAATCGTGTCAATGACATTTGGTGACATACGCCGCTAAAGCAACTCACACACACATGCACAACTATCAATGCACTATGGTCTAAATGACCATTTTGGTTGCTCAAAATTAGTTATGCAACTTTCTCGGAAGTCACTTACCGCTGATTTCACGATTTTTTTTAAAATTACTCACCGATCGTTTGACAACAATCAGGATAAGCGAAATCATTAATCTCCAGAAATTAAACGAATCTGATCGATGATTTCGATCAATTACTACTCGATATTAATTTTACCAAATTAATTAATACCATAAAGTGTTCATATGTGGCGCCACATTTGTATATGTAATCTTTTTTTTCTTATTAATCGTATTTATTTGAATTATTGATTACAGCTGAATAGTATACTATTACCTTTGTGGCAACTTAAGCTAATGAGAAATTTATAATTAAAAGTCAAACTATGTCTAGATAAACTATGGAAATTTACAATATTTATATTATATGTAATCTGCTGATAAAATTAGATTTTTCTATGGAAAATCATGAACAGCGAAGATTTGCATATTTAAATCTGATTAACAATATAGAAAAAAATAGAATAAAATTAAATTATCTCTTTAACCTCTGTGATGAATTTATTAAATTAAGCATAAAAAAAACAAAAAACATTAAAAAAAACAAAAATAAATAATTTTTTTTTAATTGCTTCCTAGGGATTATAATTTGTATAAATAACTAAATTAATACATATTTTTTAATTCATGCCATATTAATTTTAGACACCCAAAGTGGTCGTCTGGACCATAGTGCAATGTAGTGTAAGAGAACGCCAAGAAGATGCTCGACTACTTGGTCTAGAAAAAAGTATCCAATACAGATAGCAGAAAATTGCTACGAAACAAGCTGCACAACCAACAGCAGCAACAACTGTGACGGGTTTTCCTTTTTCTAGCTGTTTAGCGCAGATTATGTGAAGGAAGGGGGGGAGAGGTGGGGAGTTGTGCATACCGGCTGTCACACAATTTACCGCTATACTTTGTAGGCGCCCTATTAATAGAAACGCTTTACTTCTCCCTCGTCACCTTTCCCCATCTCTCATTTTTTTTGGGGTCATTATATGCTGATGTTCATGCTGATGCTTCTGATGATGGGGATGTTAACTATGAGTTGTGGCATCGATGCCAGCAACAAATTTGATTGAGGTGATTTAAGTAGCTGAGTTGTTGTCGTTATTGTTGTGGGATCAAAAACTTTGCTAAATGGCAAGCCACAAGTTTTTCTTTTTTCTGTAGATTGCCCAATTTGATGTGGGATAATCTTGAGCATAAAGATTATTCGTGTCAAATTGTCGTTTATTTTATTTTTTGCTTTTCCATTTATATTATTATGTTTCTTTGACTTTTGCTCGTTACAAATATTATTTTTCCATAATAATCGATTGCTGATAAAAACATGCAAGAGAATTCCTTGAATTTCCATGGTTTATAAAGGGAACTAAATTGAAAATTAATGACGACTAAATTTTATTTAAGACAATATACGGTAACTCATACTATAAAAAGAAATTTCCTACTTTTCAATTTGATTATGTCCCCAGATTTCATAAATAAAGATAAATTTGAATAAACAGATAATAAATGTAAAAACATTGTTCATAATTGTGTTTTAATATGCCAGCGATATTCAAATAAACAATAAATAATATCATCTAAAAAGCACGTATGTATGTATATGTTTTGTAGGCAGTGTAAACTAATTAATGGCTTTTCTACCCCCTCTTCAGATATACGTGCACCGCACATATGCAATTGTGAATAATTAGCCCTATTATGTTTGCCAATATAATAACAGTTATTTAAATTGGTTTTTGGTTGGCTAATTTGCCCTTAATTCCGGTTCATTTTATCACTTCACTGCGATGTGTGTAAATTTTCAGTAAATATATGTATAAGTATATGTTGCCTGTACAATATTTCACTAAAATTAACGTATCAATTTCGCATCGATTTAAATTTCCCAGATACGTGGTGTTTAGTTGGCATTTTGTTTGTTTTGTGAGTAAAATTATTTTATTTTGAGAAACTTTTTTCAGTAGGCCATTTAGCTGACCGCAGCTATTTTTTTTTATATTTTTTTCTGACTACTACCTATTAAAAATACATACACAATATACGTACTTATATACGAACAGAATTCATAGCATTAAAGTTAAAGTAACGATCAAAGCAAATAAAAATAAATAAAATGTATAACATTTGCACAGCACTCTGTGGCTTTTTTTCAGCAGCGGAAATTGTAATTTAAAACTTTTGCAACACTAACTATTGTATTCCATTCATATTTGACTTTTTAAACGAAATCGTTTTGTTTCGTTTGCATTTTTTCGTTAGTTGAGTTTTTGGCATGCAACAAATGCATTTAATTTCATTAAAAATGGGTTTAACAATGTGAGGGACATTTGAATGCTATTCGAATTGTCACAAAATAGAATCGAATTTTAATAACAACGCGTTAATCAACACTGTCACAAATATCACACTAAATTGCATTGTCATCACTTTAACAGCGGATAATACGTTAACAACATTTTTACAGCAAGTGATTTAAAATGGACATTCGCCGACTTTATCATAGATTTCTGCCAGACAAGGGCAACATTGCGTATACGCAATATGAGATTTATCTAATGCTCTGCCTTCTGGTGTTTCCCACATGCCATTTGACAATTGTTAGCACCAATTACCAATGTCATTTGTCACACATGTCAGTGTTGGCAAGTGCTGGGAAACCAAATCCAAGTTTTTCCCCGTCGCCCAAGAGGAGAAGACGTGACAGTTGACAAAGTCCAAATGTATGTTTAAAGCGTCAAAAAAGGACGAAGAAAAAGTTTCTCCCATTGGGCTTCAAAAGCAAAATAAAAATACAAGTAAAATAAAATTCTTGAAGTTAGTATAAAAAAGTTACTCAACCTTATGTCACTGTGTACTCAACATTGACTTTGGAAATTAGTTGAGTGTCGTCCTGAAAGCAACACAAAGGCAAACAAAATAAAACACAGAATTTTGAAGAATTTATGCAAAAGTTTTAAAAGCATTTCACAACATCAGCTGTATGTTGTCTGACAAGAAGTTGAACCAAAAAAAAATATATACAGGCAATATTTTGAAAGCCAGTTAAATATTGTTTCCACCTGCCCCCACATAATATTAATATAAATATTTGTATCTGACAGTTTGCATCAGTTTATGTGGCACATGCTTGCATTATTTATTCATATATTGTCCCTCAGCTACCCCTCTGCCCCTTATCTCTTTATTACAGCACTGCTGCACTCTGTTTTCTCCATATTATATGCAATAATTTACATTTGCATACATTCTGCAACTGCAACTGCCACTGGAGCTGCAAGGAATACAGCTAGAAATTGGAGCTGCAATAATATACTATAACTTGCCTCTGAGTTTATGGGACGGGGCGGGGCGGTGCGGGGCAGGTTGCATGTTGCCGGGTTCACTTTGCACACAATATGATTCATAAATTGAAACGTACTTTTTTCAACTCCATAAACAAATCGTGCTTAACAAGTTATGCATAAGAAACGGAAACTTTGGCCATATAAACAGCATTTAAATAGCCAACAAAATACGCTTTGCATAATAATTGGTTGCAAATTAGCAGAAGAGACATTTTATTGCACATAAAAATCTGAATGATTTCATTAATACATAATTTTCTAAGAATTTCTCTGTTTAAATTAAAACATACCTTTTAGGCAATTTCACTTGAAATTCGTCGTAATTTGAACAAAGTTAACCTAAAAAAATCAGAAAATGTCAAATTAAAAAAAAATAATTTTAATTTTACTATTCACAATATAGATTTTATAATATTTTTTAATGATATTCTCTATCATATCTTATAGATAATAATATTTGCAATTCAGACTAGCAAATATGCCTATATATATAACCTGTGGAGTTGCTAATTAAGGTAATAGGAGAGAATGCATGTTAATTAATAAATTTTCATAGATATTTTTTCTCAAAAAAAAAAAAAATAAAAATAAATAAAAATATGCTCATTAGTTTTTTGCACTTTTGCAAGTGCAACCAACACGATTGCATCTTCTTCATTTAATTACACATACGCCACGTTGCCTTTTGCCATTGAGCTTTGAGTGCTTTAATTACAGTGCCGGCAATATGTAATCGCTCAGCTGCCCCAAAACGCCCCATAAGCTACTATGATGACACATACTGTAGATGGTCCCAGCACAAATTCCACAAACAGTCTTCGACCAAACAACATTTTATATAGTATATATATACACTATATGCGGCACAAATGTACATATATGTATATGTATATAGAGAGAGCACAAGTTACAAAATGAACTGTAACTTCGAATGGCACATGCATAATTAATTAGTGCACACATGCATAATTATAATTACGATCTGAGAGTAACTGCCGCTCATCCATTTCCCCCTTCCTTATCCCCCATGTTCATGGCCAACTTTAAGTGAACCAAAGTCAAGCCAAAAATGTGCGCATAACAATGAGCAACAAACAACAACAGTAACGATATTAGCAACAATAAGGACAACAACAACAACAACAACAGCTACAACAACAACAACAAATATGCCATCAAAATTCAAAAGAATTGGCAATTTGTGCGAACTCTAATGCTCATGTTGGCAACCAATGCGGCAATTTGTGTGCTTTATATGCGACATGTTTCGCTTTATATAACCACTATACAACAACAACAACAAAAAATAACAACAACAACAACATCAATAATAACAACAACAACTAAGTACGTTAATTAGCTGCGTGGCACAACAACTGCAACATGTTGTTAACATTTCAAAATGCGACCAACAGTGGAAGTGGCAGTGGCACTGGCAAGTGGTGTGGGTGCGTGTGCGGGTGTGGGTGTGGGCGTTGTATGTATATGTGTTTTTGGGCGTGGCGTCAATCGACATACTCTATATTCTGCTTTATAGTATATGTATATTGCTTGACAACCCTCTCCCCCTCACTCCCTCTTGAACTCTTCCTTTCTCACTCTCTCTCTCTCTTTCAATCTCGCTCTCTCTCTCCCTCTCACTTTCTCTCCCTCTCTTTCTCTCTCTCTCGCTCTACCACTCTCAACTAGATTGCTGAATAATTGAGTGCTGCGTATAATGAAATTCGTATTCAAAATTCGTCGTCATTCAACGTCATCGCCGGTTTCATTCTCTAGCTAAAGCTAACCCCACCATCCCCTAGCAACCATGTACTACCACCCCCCCCTCTCCACCCTCCAGTCAACCCCTCCACAAGCAGTGGATGGGTAGGGCATTGGTTAACTAAATGTTTGTGCCTCGTGATTCAAGTGGAGAGTCTGCCACAACGGAAACGTACAGCAAATGGGGGTACCACACCCCACCTCCCAAACGCCCCTTTAAGCCAGCCCCTAAGTACGTGTATAGCACCCTGTATGAGAGTGTGAGTGTGCGTGTGTCTGTGTTTGTATTTGTTTTTGTGTAGCCGACTTGCATACATAATACGGCGTGGGGCATAAACCTTAAGCCCCCCCTCCCATTCCCACATTCCCTCTTTGTACCCCTTGGCGGGCAACGGGCAGCTACCGATGGGTCACAACATCATTCAACGCTTTTATAGCCATTCAACTTGACGCATCCGTTCTGGGCAACTTTTTTGACTCTTCCATGCTGCTCATTGACGAGAGTTGTTGGACACGTTTATGGCATGGCAACGGAAATATAATGATGGCATCTTTAAGCTAGCCAAGTTTAGAAACTAATACATTTTTGAAATTTTTTAATGAATACGGTTACATAAGGCACGTTAAAAATACTATATCAACATATTGTTTTTTTTTTTTCTTAGTATTTGCAGAGAATTTTAAATATTTCAATAAATGCGAAATTCTTATTTTCATTAAATTGGAAAATATTCGATTTTTTGTCTTAATATAATTGAATTATGTAATTTACAGTGATATAAAGTAAAGTATGAAATGTGGAAGGTATAGGGCAACAAGAAACAATTACATTCTTTTCTTTCTTTCTTTTGAAAAAATTTATATTGATTAAAAAATAACCCCACGTTTCCTACGGATTTAAAAATGAGTTCTAATAATGACCAAATTTTAAGCCTGTCATTTTTATTAAAAACGATCAATTTTTATTGAATTTAATGTTATTCAAAAAATCTAACAAGATCATCATTAATCTGAAGAATTAATGAAAATATATTTAAAAGATTTTCTTTTGAAAATATTAAGTTAAGTATTAAGTTAAAAATGTAACTAGGAAATCTAAAACTAAATTTAAGAACAATTTGATATATTTAAAAGAAAAGTGCAAAATATATATTTTTTTTATTTACGAATATTTTATAATATTAAAACAGAATTGAAAAGAGCTTTAGGTCTTGGCAAAGAATTAATTTCCTTTTTCTAGTAAAGAATGAAGGATAAGAATTCTATAAATACACATTTTGGAATAGTTTTAGCAACCCTCGCTAGAGGCGTGTCGGGAGCCTAACCTATTTGGCAACAACTTCTCTCTGAAGAGGAGCTAGCCACGTTGCTTCATTATGGCAAATGTCTGGCCTCTTCTGCTAACCAAGTTTATGTCACTTTTCTCTGGCTCAGAATTTGTTTTCCTCTTGTTATTGTTGTTGTTGCTGTTGCTTTTTGTTGTTAATTTTCATATTGTTATTGTTGTTGTTGTAGCTGGCGTGTTGTTTCGCCTGGTTCATATAAATTGTTTTGGGATTTTGTCGCAACAATTTTTGTGCTACGTCCTGCCAAAGCCCGCTTCTATCTCTCTCACTCTCTCTCTGTGCCACATGTTATATACATATATACACTGTCTCTTTCAATTTTGGTCGTCCTGCACCGATGCGTCGGTTTCCGGCAGCACTCGGGCTCATTATTGTCGTCAGTTCGTTACAGTTCTTTGTTTAATGACATCATTTCATATGAGAAATCGTTGCTGCACATACTACTATATATACGACAGAGGACAGAGTTTTGGGGCAATGGAGGGATGGGGGTTACCCGGAGAGTTAGGGGTGTGTGCCACATAAAGCCTTGCCGAAATTATAAAGTTGAGCGCAAAGCTAAAGAAATGATTAATGTCTGTGCGTAGCATTATCATCCAGCACGTATTATAAGGCATACGCTATATGAGTGAAGAGTCCCCCATAGACATAATCTTTCTCATGAAATTTGACATAATGAGAACGGAAATATATGGAAAAGCAAGAAATGATATATATACATATTTCTATATACCATATACTATATGTCTGCTGATAAAGTTTGTAAATTACTTTCGCACTATGAATGGCCGCTTAGGTCACGTTCCCGTTGGGAAAGCTGCAAAGAAAGTGAATGAAGATGACAAAGAGATGACAGGAAATGAGCTTCAAAGATTTTTCACAAGGTGCGTAAATCATTTCAGAAAATATGGAATGCAGATAAGGCAACTAAATAAGACGGCAGTAATAGATAAAAGACTATTCAGTGAGGAAGATGTAAGAAAACTTTTAAAAATTTAAATATATTTATATTTATATACAGTAAAAATAAAGAATAAGAACAATAAATAAATGTATTAAAATAGGAATTTTGTAATTTATTTTATTTATTTACTTTTTTGAGAAAAAATAATTTATAAATTTATTTTTTTTTCTTAAACATAAAAAAAATTCGGTATTAAACTAATTTTTAATTTTAATTAATTTATTTATTATTTACTATATTCTTTCAGGAAATTTCTTTTACAAGAAGTAAAAAAACACTTTGCCAGAGTATAATATCACCCACAAGCATCATATATTTAACTATTCATAAGAAAATGAATAAATGGCAACCCCCTGGATACACATCCTCTTTAAAAGGATACCTGTTAACCTCAACAGTGTAATTTCAGCAAGCCATAAACTTAATTTGGCCACATCCACAATATCAAGTATACGTATGTATGTATATGTAGTAGCTTCATTCACTTTCATTTGGGCTCGTTTTCGCCTAGACTGTGAGAGAGAATTCAGAGAGAATTTTGTGTCCGCAGAAGGGTAAACATTTTGCGGCACATGAAAGTGATGAGTCTGTTTCGACGTGTGTGTTTGGGGTGGCAATTAAAAGTGTCCTTAAAGTGCAAATTAAACAGCATGTAAATTAAATTAATTGGCAAAGTTTAATTTTTTATTGCCCAGATACTCATAAAACACAAACGGGAGAGAGTAATTAAATTTTTTGGGGCACAAATCTTTTGCACAATCTCGGTCAAAAGTTTTTCATACTTGTCGGGAATATCAAAGTATCTATATACATACATTCATATATACACAATGCTTATACGTATGTATGCATGTGTGTGAAGAGACATGTAAAATTTAAATGAAATGCTTGGTGCCCAAGGACTTCCTCGCAACCCTCTGATGTTTGGTGGTCGGTTGAGTAAAACCGCAAAATGGTTAACGGTTTAATACAAATGTCAGCAACACGAACACGTTTATACACATATAAACGTATATACATATATGTGTATGTGTGTGGATGTGTGTGTGTTTGGGTGTTTATTTGTTTGCGTCTAATTATCCAGCCAACGATGTTGGCAATCATCTGAAATGTACAAACAAAATGGCGTGCGAAACACGTGGCGTATACGTAATAATTGTCAGGCGAGCACAAGGACTCCACGCAGATCAACTTCATCCACTATGTGGATGGAATTGTTGCACACTTCTAGCCTTCCTTTCGACCATACTGGCTTTGTTAGCAATACGAGTCCGCAGCGTGCTATTAAAAATTATGTTTATGTTTGCAAAATGTAAATTTAAATTATTGAAGCGCCATTTTACGTTGTTGCTTCGAAAAGCATATAAATATGTTATGTATGTCTGGCATTCTAGAAGTAAAACAGTGTTGGTAACTGCCATGACACTTAATTCGAATAGCTAACAGTACGTCAACTTTAATTAAGCAATTTACTAGAGAGGGAATACAAATAAGTTAACTTCTAATAGAGGAGTTTCATTACTTCAGTTAAATTATAGAAGTGAAAGAATATCGTTCTAATTTCCTCGATATATTATCGATTTTAGATACCACTTTGCTAAACATTTATTAAATTCGTTGTCCAACACTGTTAAATCAGCAACAGATTTCAATTCAATTAAATTTTAATTATAATTATCATAATTGTTATTAAACTCTGTTCACTTAATAAAAGCGCATAAAATCGAATTGATTTACTCAAGCAGCGCTTACCGCATTGGAGATATGGGAAAATATAATAAAGGATGATAACACCATTCAATTCCAATCAGTTAAAACCAAAAATGCATTTACCATACGTTTACATATTTCAAGAGTCCCTCCAACCATTCAACGGTCACTCTCTTCGTCCGTCCGTCTGTTCGTCCGTCTGTTTGTCTGTCCGTTCATCAGTTCGACATTCAGTCAGCACGTTCGAGTTTAAGTACGAGTTGCGTTGCATTTCTTTTTAATTTATTTATTTTTTTTAATATTTCCTCGTAAAATCGGCGCTGCCAACATAAAAAACGCATGAAGAGCCTCAGCTCATAAGAGAGAGAGAGAGAGAAGGAGAAGGAGTTGTTATTGCTGTTGTTGTTGTTTCTTATTGAAATGTTCATTCCGTGTAATATTTGCACAGTGACTGGGCATATGGCACGCCAATATGCATTTCTCATAAATGTATATGTATATATGTGGGCGTGGCAGTTGCCCAAAACATCAACAAGAACAACACGCGAAATAACAACTGAAAACGAAACCGAGAAACGAAAATGAAAAGATTTTTAAAGGAGCACAACAAAAAGAACAGAGGGACGGGGAGAGCAAGAGAGATAGAGGGCGATAGAGAGAGAGAGAGAGAGAGAGAGAAAGACAGCGATAGAGAGAAAAAGAGAGAGTGTGAGAGAGAGGGCAGGCTTGAAATGAGCAAACCACAGAGCAAACAACTTGTTTCAGAATATTTATATTAAGAGTTGTATTTTACACTGAAAAAAATAATTAAAAGATTTTTGATTATAAAGACGTTTCCAGTCGCGCTACGAAACATAAATAATTAATATTATAATTAATCCAATTATAGAATACTTTCACTAAGGAAACTTGAATTATAAAGTCGTTGCAAATAGCGCTATGCAACATATTTTATTAATATTATAATAAATACTGTTTCACACAATTTATATTATTTTGTATTTTACACTGAAAAAAATAACTAAGAAGACTTTGCAAACTGTGATTATAACGACAATGCAAGTATCGACATAAAAAATATAACATATTATTAATATTATAATTAATTGAGTCTCTGTATATTTGTATTAAGAGTTGTATTTTACACTCGAAAAATCCCTAAATTCCGCAATTATGAAAATGTTGTATTGAAATTAAAATTAATTTAAAAATAATGCAACTCTAATTTTAGTTCAAGTGCATCTAGAATTCGTTTCAGAACTCATATATTTCCAACAGTTTCTCAATCTGTTTATTCTTCTTTCTGCCAACACGTTTGCCCATATCGAGTGCCTCTGTTGGCCACTAAAAAAAAAATACTTAAAAAAAAATACTTAAAAAAAAAATAATGCAGTAGAACAAGTTTCTTTTTTCAACAGAGCCTGATTTGAAAGACCGAGAGCAGACAGATGAAGAAAGAGAGGGGAATCAGGGGAACAAGAGAAACATAAGTAGAAGAGAAGTCAGAAATGCGTGGCTTATGTTATGCAGCATGGGAACGAGAACTGTTGTTGTTTGTTGCAATATCATTTCTGGTTGACCATGTTCACAGGCACTTAATAAGTGTTTCCAGTCAGACGGTAGGAGGACCACAACTCATATTTGAAAAGTTGCAGATCCCGAGCTTGTTTTTGAAAACTCTCCTTGATACTGTGTGCCATTATTGTTATGAATCGCTGTCGTTGTTGCAAGTAGAAAGTTGCTTTATTAAAAGTCCGAAATGGACTGCAATGGATTTGGTGTGATATGTCTCTGAAACTCCTCAAATCTCTCCCTCTCTCTCTCTTTAGAATTTTATGTTTTTGTCATCTCGTCAAAAAAAGTATATGTATATACATATATACAGTGAAAAAGTTTGGCTGTACTCCCAAATGACTCGAAATTGAATTTGAGCTGTGAACCGCAACGTTAACAGCACCAGCAACAACAGCAACAACAATAATAATAAAAATAATAATATAAAAACATAAGACTAATAAGCTACCCCCAGGCAGAGTTAAGCCGATATCCTGCGAGAGGCATGGCTGCTGAAGTCCTTGGCCAGGCCTGAAGAGCAGCTCATTCATTTTGCCCGAAAAACTTGAAGCATATCTACAGCACAAGTCTGAGGTGTGTGTGTGTGTGTGTGTGTTTGTGTATGTATGTGTTGGCAGTTATAAATTACGTTACGTATACGCAATGTGGTTAAGAGCACAAAATGCTCACGCTTATGAATAAGTAGAAGCCTCATTCACATACACCCCAAACAAATTATATAAAAAGCGAAGTAAATTAGGCGAAAAATTCAATAATTTTGCGTCAAGTTGAAACCCCAGTCAACACCATGACTAAGGACTAAGGACAAGGCATTTGTTTTCAAGTTTACACAAGATAGAGAGGCCTTTAAAAGTTATGAACAAACTTTAAGGTTAGCAAGGAAAAGTGAATTTCTAATGCAAAGAAACTGTAAGAAAACAAAAAAAATGTATACTGTTTTGAAACATTTAAATTATAATCGAATTATATGGTAAAGAGTTGCCAACAATTTGCTCATCATTCATGCACATCCTTAAGCCGAACAAATTTACCTAACAATGTGTCGGGTTTATTTATTAACAACGTTATTATGTTTAATGCGAAAGAAGCTATCAATACCCTATTAACTTGGCCCGAAAATTCCTGCCCATATGCCTCGTAATCCATAACTATCATTAAAATTAATCTAAACACGCCCTAAAAAGGTTGACTCGTATTGAAGCTGAACGAGACAGAGGAGACGCTCAACAAGCTTAAATTTCTGGCCAAAACGTATTCCCATTACCAGTTTTTTGAAAGACGTTTTGTGGCCAAAAGGAAACGGGCAAAGGCAACTGGAAAAGCAAAAAAGGGGCACAAAGTCCATTTTGAGGAACTTAAGAGCTCTAAACGCATTGATGCAGAAACCAGAATTCGCCAGCTATTATGGTCCTTTTGAAAATTTCAAATTGACCCGGCCAACACCAAACCAAATTACACAATTAATAAGTTCAACTTGCCGCATAATAACCGCAACGTTTAAAGACAAAATATGCAATTAGGGCACGGTCCTTCCTTCCTTGCCTTATCGGGAACAAGAAGCGGAGGGCGCGTGAGAAAACAAAAAAGGAGATGGAGATGGAGACGGAAACGATGAAGGAGTTGGAGATGGAGAGTTCTTCGCAGTGAGTCCAAGTTGAAAATTAATCAGGCGAATATAATGCAGGCAACGCAGCAGGAATGCGAATGCGATAAAAAACGTAAATTTTTAATGCACATCCTCGTACACACACACACACACACCCATACATATACTTACACATATAAACACGCATAATAAAAATGCCAATGAAGGGGAACAAGGACTGCAGTAGCATAAAAAAAAATATAAGTTGGCCAACAGAATCGAATGAACAGCGTCTGACCAGTGAACATGGTCAAGATTGCGAAAACTTATCGGAATACATATATTTACGTTGAAATTCAAAGATATTCGCGGAATTCTCTTAGCTCATTTATAATGTAACTCGACCACTTTGATCAGGACCAGGATATTCCATTTAAGCCCAACATTTGCTGCAATTTCTAAGAGTTGTTTCCGATTAAAGTAATATTCGATTATTTATTGACAGTAAGCCGCAATTTATAACTTGGCTCAGGTGAAGTTCGGCCTCAGCTGATGATTCAGCAAACTTGGCTAAAACTGGCGGCGAGTGTATTTCTGTACTTCCACTACGAATGCCAATCTCCCTTTTTCATCTCCATCTTCTTCTTCTTCTTCTTCGTATTTGGTGGAGTCACAATGAGACAGCAGTCGCTGAAGGAGCCGCAGGACAACAACAAGCGCATAAAGCTCATAACTGAGATTATGGAGGAGCAACAGCAGCTGCCGCACACAATGGCCATGGCCCGAAAGGAAAACACATGAGCACTCAGAAACTGTAGCAGAGAAGTAGTGGGAAGTACACTCTATATTGCCATGGCACAACGCACACCAGCAGCACTCAATGGGCCAAGTTAGCTAGCGAGCTATTTGGCTAACTTGCAGCCATGGCCTAAAGCCATGCCCGCAAACTGCGTATCTACGTATGGGGAAGAATACGCCCTTGGGGAATGGGTAAGATAAATGGAAGCAAAAAGATGCGTTTTTTGTCGTTGATATTTCTAGCTGCCATTTTTAGCTATTTTTCGGCTAAATACATTGGTAAACATTGCAGAGCATCCACTTTAAATCGACACTGCTCTACACAAAATGCTCATTAGATGGTGACAAATATTTACACTGTTATAATCAATGTCCCCCCCTCTTCTCTCTATACTCAGTCTCTTGCTGGCTTTATTTTTTAGCTGCTAATGACAACCACAAAATAAAATGAAATAAAATAAAATGAAAAAAATAAATGTAATTTCATTGCTTGTGCAATTTTTCATTTCGCGTTCAACGCTCAAAATAAATAAGAAATGATTTTTTACGACTTTTGCTTGAGTTTATTTCTCTGCATCTATACATTTATATGTGCTCTTTTATTTTTGGTTATTTTTTTTTTGCTATTGACTTTTGGGTTTGTTTTATGGCAAATATGGTTAGATGGGGGCCTGCAAAAGAAATGTGGGGGCTGACGTACTGCAAATAAATCGCTCAAGTTGGAAAAACAGCTCTCCATGGTTTGTGTACGGAATCAAAGATACATACATACATACATACATACATAGAAACGAGGCCCGGAAGTACTCAAATATGTTTGCCATTAGGTTGAAGGTAGTACTTAAAAAGGAACAAGTCCAAAGCGAAGATGCGAACAAGCGAAAAGCTGATGAAGGCGAACTCAAAGGAAGAAGCTGTCCAAGATATCGATGATGCTGACCAAAGTACAGCAACAGCAGCAACGGCAGCAGGGAGAAGGACGAAGGAAAAAGGACAAAGGACGTGGGGTGGCACACTAAGTAGAATTTCTAGTCTGGCAAGTGCAATGTTAAGTGCAATAGTGATTGCTGACTTGCAAGTAATTGCATTTTTGATGCCGTCACTCGGCATTCATTGGCTGCCAGCGCTCTAAATAATTTAATATTTATAAGTGATTCAAGTGCAAATATACTAGTTGGAGAAATCAATACTAATAAACAACCAATTCTACACAATGGATATCAAATATTAATCACGCAACAAAGGACTTTCAAAAAATAAAGCCAAAAATATAATTACTTATTTAGTGTTATAATTTTTTTATATTTTTAATAAAGCCAGTGCAATAAAGAGATATACGTAATATATATTATTGGCAAACTTAAATGTTTACAAAATACATAAAATAAAAACTAAAATATGAATCTTTTTCACATATTATATTAAAATTTTAAAAGTTAAAAAAATTATAAATTTAAAAATTTTTTTTTAATATATTAAAAATTTTAAATTATATATGTTTATATTTCTATATAATAATAATATTATAAATTTTATATTTTTATTTTTACATTTATGCAACAAAATTAATTTATTTTAATTACTGTTTAATTTTATTTTTATTTTTCTATTAAGCCAATTTCGATAAAACTTGTAATAATTCTTGTAAGTAATTCTTTTAATTCACATTTTTTTTTTTACTTAAATATCTGAACTTTTATTAAATTGTATTTGCTGCCATTTATTTCAAGTTTTTATTTCTAATTCAGCCCATTTTTATGCAGTTTCGACAATTGTAATATCGTGGATTTGCATAACTTGCTATCTGCTAGCTATCAAATGACAATTTTCATTTGTTGGCTGCCAAAAACTAAACAAATAAAATTCTGCACAAATTGAGCTGAAAAAAGCCACACCGCATTTGTTGAATAACTGCTGAATGTAGCTCAATCCACGCTTCAGGCAATTGCAATTCTGCATGTGTGTAAAAATCTACACACAACTATTCATACCACCCTCTCTATTTCTCTCTCTCTATTCGTATCTCTCTCTCTCTCTCTCTCTCAGTTGGTTGACAATTTGTTTTTGGCCTGTACAAAGCAACTGCCATATTGCAGCCCCGCATGTCAGGTAATCAAATATTAAACATAGTGAACCCGACATGCCTTCCAGAAATAGTAGTACATATATCTCCAGGGCATACATATAGACACTATATATAGTATATATAGAACTGAGTGGGGGTAGCCTTGGGCAGACCTCCTTTCCTCACAACTTTAGCCCATATAAATGACTGTCACAACAGTTTCAAGGATAACAAACCGACTGACCAAAAAAAAAATAGGAAAGTTTTCAACGATCCAAATAATCGAGTACTCAAACTAAAACTATCTGTGGCACGAATGCATTCACAGTCTTTAAACACGATACACTGAAAAAAAAATAGTTAAATGTCACGCCCTTTTTACTATCCTCATGCATTTTTGTGCTGTCCAAAAAATTTATTTAAAACTCAAATCGAATTGCAATTAAATGCAACCGAATGTATTGAGCAGGGCACGGAGAAGAAGAAGAAGTTGGCAAAATATGTGTATGCAACTTGCTGCAAAGTGCCTCAATTTCAGGCCATTTCCATTTGTTGTTGCTGGTTACCTTTAGTTAGGGCTAAAAGTTCAGGCAACTAAAATAGTTTGCCGGGAAATTACTTTGGACAGTTCAATGGAAAGAGATAACAGCACAGAGAGAGAGAAAGAGAGCGAGAGAGAGAGAGATTTCTCTAATGATGTACATCGAGGTATATAGTAGGTCCAAGTATATATGTGTGTGTACAGGTGTGTGTTTGTGTGTATTAGTGTGCCAAAGTCAAACTTTAATGAATAATGGGCCTGTGCAGTTGCAGCTAAAATGGGACAGAGAATATAGAGAAAGAGACAGATAGAGAATGTGATATAGAAAGAAAGAGAGCCCCAGTTGGGGTCACTTGCAACTTGTAGGTCATTTTGAAAGTTTCGGAAACCCGAGAAACTTGGCTCAAAACCTGACTGCAAATACATTATAAAAACGTTATGAATTTAAAATGAATATGCTACAAAAATATTAATAAATTCTCAATTTAACAAAAGCTCATAAATAATGCCGCACATCGAATTGTTTTGCCATAAATGGAACAAACATAAAATAAATAAATACGCATAAATTCAATTTAAATGTTGACAGCGCAGGACTAGGGAAATTCCTTGAAATATCACAGCATATCATAGCTTAAAATACGCTCCAATGAATCACTTTAAAGCATTTATTTGGCCTTAAAAACAGACAACAAAATGACAGCAACAGCAACGATAGCTACAAATTACCGTATAAATTGCTACAATTATGTCTAATTAAATGTAAATTTTTGGTAGCTCATGCAATTCTCTCTCTCTCTCTCTCACACACTTACACACACACAAAGACACACACACTCCTTCTCTAATGTTGTGCAGGTATGTATGTATGTATGTCCTTCTGTCTCGCCTGAGCTCTCAAGTTGTCGACTTTGTAGCATTGACCTTCCCCAGGCCAAAGTCAATTCAGCCTTTTATCCATGCCACGCCTACCACACCATATTAAGGCGCACATACAGAGAGAGAGTGAGAGAGGGGGCGGGTGGGTAAGAGAAAGAGAATCAGCTGACAGCTGTAATCCTGCCGCTTATTTCTCCATTTTAACATTCTCCCAGCCATACTTATGGCCAGCAGTGTTGCCATTTCAGCGATTTTATTGCTAAATCTAGCTATCAATTTCAATATTAGATAGATTTCAATATTTATATTTTACTTTATTGTTTACAACATACTCAGAAAATATTTTATATCTCTTACTAACCGTACTATATGTTAAATTTAAAACCTAGATATTTTATTCCAAGATCTAGCTAGAAAGTTTTATAGATTTTTTAATATACTCAGAAATATTTTATATTTCTAACTTTTCCGTATTATACGCTGAATATATAACCTAGATATTTTATTCCAAGATCTAGCTAGAAAGTTTTATAGATATTTTAATATACTCAGAAATATCTGCTAAATTTAAAACCTAGATATTATATTGCTAGATCTAGCTAATAAAATTTTATATGCTCAGAAATATTTTATATTTCTAACTTTTTCGTACTATTTGTTAAATTTAAAATCTTTCAATACAATTAACTATAATTGTTTAGCAATTTGAGTGTTTTTAGCTATTTTTTTTCGACATTTTAGCTAGTGGCAACATTGTTGGCCAGGCCGTAATTTACAAAATAAGCCGCAGACAGGCAACAATATAATAAGAACAACAACTTCAACAAATTAGATACGCTACTTTTGATCGGGTCCATCCCACTAATAAAATAACTAGCATAAGATGTAAAAAAAAACTAAATTAATGAGATATTCAAAAATTAAGTAAAAACTAGCTATAAATGACTAGCCAATATATAAACCGAGTTTTGACAAATCGCTCTGCTAATTGGACATACACCACTAATCTCCAACCTACAGTTAGGGTATAATTGAAAAACAAAGACAATTAGTAGACGCCTCTGCTGCTGACACGTTTTTGCCCACACCTGACGTCGCAGTTGGTGTCGCTGCTGGCCACTTGTGGCATGCCCCACAGGCTACATTTTGCAGCCAAGACAATTTTATTCGACTCGTCGCTCAACTGTCGAGATTTGTAGCAATTTTCTCGTACTTGCTTTTTTTTCTCTGATTTTGGTTTTCAGCTTCAAGGGCTTCTCGGTTGTTGCAACTTACCTCTTCGACACGCGCGCCAATTAAGTTGCAATTGTTTTTAGTGTTGTTTTTGCTGTTGCAGTTATCGTTGTTGTTGCTCTTGTTGTTGCTGTTGTGCCGAGTTGCATAGCTGTTAGCTGCAAGATACAGAAAAAGCCGTCATGAGTCATAAAATAAATTCGCTTCAACGCCTCGCTTTAAACTCAATTGTTTTTGTTGCCTCTATTTTTTACTCGCCACGCTTCTCGCCACAGACAGACAGTAAAAATATTAAAAAAATATATATACATATATATATTTATATGTATATAAAATATGCACATAAAAAACAGCGGGGAGTCAGACGCAGTACAAAAAAATGATTTCGTCATGAAAAAATAATGCATGGCGGACCCATTTACAATATATGTATCTTGAAGATACAATAGCGATTAACCGCCAGGTAATTGATATTTTATGTAAATTTCTCTGCCCCACAGACAGAGAGAGGGAGAGAGAGAGAGAGAGCGAGAGATTCGCATTTTAAATTGAATTTATTTAAATGAAATTTGCATTTTTACAAATATTTGCTTAAATTTGCGCTGCCTGTAATAATTCATTAAAGTTTACTTCTAGATATTGTATCTTTTTGCTGCGGCCAACAAATTTTCGAGCATCGCTCTCTCTTTCTCTCTGTGTGTATCTCTCTCTCACTCTCTCTCTCTCTTTATCTGTGTGTCTTGCTTTCTGCGCTCCAAGAGAGAATCCCCATCTCACCGGGGGACCTCAACACACTCAAATTTTGTATCTTCATACTCGTATATCTGTTGTCTCTTCGAGCGTTATCTCTGTCTCTTGTACTCTCATGCAGTTGGCTTTTTTTTTGTCAGCACCCCAATCCCCCCTCCCTCCAGCGGGCGGCTCTTCCCCTCTGTTGGCAATGCAGAGTGTGCAGTTTTGTAGTCTGTGTTTTCATTTACTCAACTCGACTGCAATTTGGTTGAGATTGTTTTCGAAACATAAAATATGATAAGTGTTGTTGCATTTTCTCATGAATAAGAAAGTGAGGTGAGGTGAGAAGGAAAGAGTTAAAAGTTAAAGTGCAAAATACGCATGATTTCGTTTTGAAAGTCAATCAATTTAACTCTTTGTACGAAAAACGAGTTAAGAATCGAAATCGAATATTATTGACGGCACAAGCATAACGAAAATTCGTATATACCCGAAGTTTAATTAAACACCTAGGGTAAAGTGAACTTAAAATGCATCTCTCGTATAACCACATTCAATTCCCTAGGAGCAGAAGCCACAAGTTTAACAAATGCACCTAGATATTTTCAAAGCCAGTGTAAATTTACATTTCAATCTGCATCTTTATGACACTAGACAAAGACAGCACTACAGATAAGAAAGAGAGAGAGAGCGAAATGCAGAGACAATAAGAGAGAGAGGGAATGATAAACCTAGAAGAGCACGGAGAATGTAGTGTCAGTTGCAAAAGACCTCTGTTTAATTCTTAAGTAAAATTTATTTTTAGTTATTTATGAATATATTTTTGCATATCTATTGAAGGGATATAATTAAAGAAAACAATTTTTGTTTGCACAAGTTTTGAAATTTAATATAAATTTTTGCATTTGCCATTGACTCTATAAAATGAAATGTAATTAAGGAATGTGTATCCTTCTGGGAAAAAAAATAAATAAAATAAAAAAAACAAAGAGCAATAAAAGTTATCGGGCTGTCAGAGGCTCTGACACTGATTGAAAATATAAACTGTCAGAGGCAGGTCTAGACGACGTTATTGAGGGGGGTAGGCAGAGCGAGAGACACGCAAGATGATAACAGTTGAGTATGAGAATTATTTGAGTTGAGTTGAGCTGAGAGAGAGAGAGAGAGAGAGAGAGAGAGAGAGAGAGAGAGAGAGAGAGAGTAGAGAGTAGAGGTGAGACAAGTTGAGTGATGGCCTCGTATGTTATTAGCATTTTTGCACACATAAATTATGCAAAATTCTCTGCCATGGCAGACATCAAAATATATGTATGTATGTATATGTATCTCAAATATTTGGCTGGCGAAAGTGTTGAATATTTGTTGAGATCCTTCCAGGCATAAGCCAGGAATGTGTGCTAAGCATGGGGCTTCAAATATTTTGCCAACGACAAAGTTTTGGTGCTTCCTCATCTTTCATATATTAATGCTACCAGAATATGTAATATTTTAAACTGAAATATTTTTGTAATTTCATTCAGTCACACTTTATCTCTGTTCGAACTTCAAAATCTCATGTATATATTAGAAACAGTATCTTCTAGCCCACTTAATTTAAACATAAAGTAAATGTGGAAATTAAAATAATGTATTACGAGCTGATATGTTAAGATTAAACAAAAGTTTTTTTATATTGACTATAATACTAATTGTGAATAACTATTAAATCCGCTTTAAAGATAAAAATTAAAACTTCAAGTTGTTAAAATAATACAGTGTTAAGCAAGTGAGTTTCTTTATTATGCCCAATTATAAAACAAAAATGTTGAAAGCACATTAAAGTCCCTTTAAATACTAGTATCTCAAAAAGTTTAATTTTTTTTAATTTTTCAATACTTTAACTGGAAGTTAAACATGTTGTAAGCACAGAAGAAGAAAATGTGAAATTGAATATTTATTATGTATCAAATTATGAATTCTGCTTAATTACGAAGAATTATATATACCTATAGGAATTCTCAAAACGTCAACTGATATTTTCAAAGTAATTACGTCTCAGCAATGGATCTAATAAACATTCCGTATTCATCTCTCTTATATACAAATCGTATTATACGATACATGTGTATATAAGAGAGATAAATTCGCTTTTCGTTTGAAGTCGCAATTGAATATCTCGTATTGATTAGGCATATAAAAACTCGCACAAAAGAGACTGAAAAGTTGACAAATCAGAAAGGAGATATTCAGAGAGAAAGAGGGAGAGAGAGAGTGAATTCGTGCATATATAGAGAGAGTAAAGTACAAAACTAAATTTCAATTAGTGAGTTCAACAAAAAAAGTGTACTGCGGAAAGCTGTGCTTTTACTTCAATTCGAAGTCGCAGTCGCAGTCGAACTCGAAATCTGAGCCTCAACTTCGTTTCGACTCGAAAGTTGACAATTAAAAAGTTTGTTGCTGTGATTTTAAAGTTGTTTGTGTAGTTGTTGTTCTTGTTTGCTGACTGTCTAAATGAGTATCTTTTTTATTCAGTCAACAAATTCGAAACACAAAGTTCAGCTCCAACTGCAAAACTGTGCAAATTAGTTTTGTTTTTAATTTAGCATGATTTAAATTATTTCTCAGCCTTTGTGCGCTCCTCAAAAGCATGTTCAGCGCTTTCCTCCTTCATGTGTTTCAGACTAGTTGACAAATTAAAATTCTTTCAACAAGTTGTCTGTCGCTAAATGCTTAGCATAAGTAAAGCTCAAAAACAGAGGGCATATTGCGGACGAGCGAAAGAGAGAGCTGCTCAGCTTTTCGAGTCAGTTCTTCCAATCAAATTAAAGTTACATTTCATGTACTCTGCTAAAAGCTGGAGCTGAAGCCAGTTTCGTATACTCGCAAAGCAATCGAAAGGCGGAGGACGTAAGGGACGCAGATGATGAAGACGTGTGGGCGAAAAAGGCGGCGCAAGCGACAATGTTGTCGACGGCGAAGCCAACGCCAACAGCAACAGCGGGGCTGCCGGCCGACAGCAGACTGCGACCGTCAACCACACAGACGGACGGGCGGACGGAGTGACGGACAAAAGCCAACAAAACTCTCACGTATACAAAAGCAATACGACACATACTCGATATACTCGTACTCTAAGCTTACCACGGTAGCCGCTGCGACTGCGCTGCTTGCAGCGTTGACAAAACTGGTTTTATTGTTGTCGCTGTATTTGCTTTGACTCGTATGCTCACTGCTAAACTGCTGCTTCTGCTTCTCCTTCTCTCTCTCCTTTTCCTTCTCCTTCTGCTTCTTATGCGTTAGTATGTGTTGCTTGTGTGTATGTAGCTTGTGTGAGAAGCAAGCACTAATTTTTTTGTTCAATACTTTTTTCACTCGTTGCGAAATCCGCTCGTTAGAGTTACTGTTGTTGTTGTTGGTGGTGGTGGTATTGTGGCTGTTAAACCATATGCTACTTGCAATTAATTAAACCCAACAATTGGCCAGCAAACAAAAGAAATCAACGCGACACACGACAAACACGATACACAAATACAAATAAAGGCATGACAAACGCACACACTCACAGCGTGGACACTCCAGAAACGCACACACACACACAGAGACGCGTATAACCTGTGCGCTTCACTTGTCGCGCGCGCCTTATTCCAACGTAGGCGGCAGCTAAAACGTGCGTAGTTCACCGATGGCAGCGGGGCGAGCGATACTTAACTGTTAGGGTCAAGCAGTAAACGGCGCGGTAATGCTTAAGAACACGAAAAAATGTAGCAGAATATTGAGAGACAAAGATGCGCTGACATCCGCTCCGCACAAAGTTTATAAACAAACTGAGCTTCAACGTAGACGTATACGTTGGCATTGGCGTTGGCGTTGGCGTCAGCGCCTTCATTGCCGGCAGCCAACGCCAACCATGTTGCGTTTGAACTTTGTTCGAGAACTTGTTTGCTGCGGCTGCTCTCTCTATCTCACTCTCTTTCTCTCTGTCTCAGCGACTGCCGCTGTGGTTTTTGCGTATATTTGTATGTGTGTGGGTGGGCAGCAATACTAACTAAAAGTATTTATTTTAATTTTTTTTAATGGGATATACTTTTAATATATTGTATGATATATAAGTTGTTGCACAGCGCACGCTCTCAAACAACTTTATTGACAGCTCTCGCATGTTCGACTGCAACATGTTCGAGTTCGATGCGCTGCATTGCCAACTTTACATTTACAGCTGAAATCAACAAATAAATAGCTAAAAGCAGCAACAACAACATACAGCACTGCTGCGTTAGGGAGTGTTGAGCTTTTAAATAGATATGTAACAAATCAATGATATGGGGTATTTATATATACATAAGTGTTAAAGAGTAACTCTTAGGCGTGTTGAACTAGGTGTTGGTTTGGTGACAGCGCTGCTGACGTTTTTGCTCAAGCATTTTCGTTGCTGCTGCTGTTATTCTGCTTCTCCATATATATTTTGTTTATGTATGTATTTTGATTTTGTGTTAATTTCTTGTGCTGCCGGCTGTCACGAAGCGACTTTGTTGTCTCAGTCGCCGCTGGCGTCGCTGCTGTCGCTAAGTCAATTTTAAGGTTTATTTGAATTTCATTTTTTTTTTAGTTTTTCCTTTTGCCTTGCTGAGTTTATTTTTTATTTTTTGCTTGCTCTTCTGCCCAAGTTGGTTTATTTTTTATGCTTTTTCCATTTATTTTGTCGCCTTGTTGCCTCTGTCGCTGTCGATGTCGCTGTCTCTGTCTTTTTCTCTGCCGCTGTTGCTGCTGCTGCTGCTTGGCAATATTTATGTTATTTTTAGTGTTGTATGTAAATTTGTGCGGCATCCACACTGCGGCATACACTATGCTAATGAGGCTGCTTTTATGCCCCGACAGAACTGCCAACTGCCTGACGACTGTACTAAATTCATACAATTGCCAATGTCGGTTATGCCCCTTCCTCCTTCCTGCCCCCCTCCACCCTATTGACACTTCCTCCCCCCTTGACTGTCTGCCTGTTGCGCAAACTAATAACAATTTAATTTTCAATCGAATTATGCAGGCTTTGATAAGCACACACTGGACTGGATTCATATTTTAGGGCTATTGAATTGAATTAACATAAAGCGATTTTGCAACTGCCAATGAGCCAAACATGAGGGATTACTGCACATACGCAACATGCCACATGCCACATCATGCAAATACCAATACATATATACATCATGTGCAGCCTTTTTAGCCAAATCACAGCTAGAACAGAATTCCATTGTTACATGGCCATCAACGAATTTACAAACAAATTTACAAGCTGAAATTTATAAGCATAAATTCTATGTTGCATATTAGAAAATTGAAATAGATTGAAAAATTCCTGTCTACTTGGCAATACAATTAAAAATTCATTGAACTATCTATTGTTGCCAAGAAACCTGTCTGCGATTGGAATCCTTTGACGGGTGCCCAATTTCAGTCTCAGAATCGACAGAAGCAGCACAACAGGATAACACGACGACCAACAGTTTGCAGGTCAAAGGACAACGGCGTTAATGATGCTGCGATTGCGACCAGAGTTACGAGCAGATGCCAACGACAACTACGAGAAAGATAGGGGGAGAGAGATGGGAAGTACCTGCAACTGCAACTGCCACTGAGGCAGGCTACAAAATGCACTCATGCAGATTGATTGGCCACAGACATTTGCCAATGACAGGCACTGTGGCAGCAACGGCAACAGTGGCAACAACATTTAATCGCCTACAACATGCAGGATTTGCCAAAGACAAGTAAGGAGTAGAAGCAGCCGGAGTAGTATTACAAGATTCGGCACCGAAATCTGATGAGATGCCAGAGAAACAGTCTCTAAGGATTTAAGGACACTATTGAAGTTGTAATAAGGGAACACTCACTCTCTTTCTCTCTCTTTCTCTCTCTCTCTCTGTCTCTCTCTCTGTCTCTCTCTCATTCACTCATTCATTCATTCTCTCTTCGAATCTATGTAGTGATGATTGCAACTACTTTTTGAGATTGTTGATGTCCTGGAAATGGCAGTTGTTGCTGCCCAAGCCAAATTAGACTAGACTGAAAGTCTGCAACAGGATCTCAATTGGCCACTTGCAGTAGATGTGTCAATTGGGGAAATCAGTTATTGGATTCTTGCCTACATGTGCTAAACGATATTGATTGGCATTTCCAGAAAACCTGAAGTATTTTTTCATCAAATGTAAAATCTCAACTAATCTTGAAGTCTTCTTAGAGCGACAGTTTTATTCTTTTTGGAATGTTTTAGATATTTCCGAAATCATATAATAATCTGTCGATATACTAATTTTATATATTAGGATATAAAATTCTATTTTTTTCTTTCTCTATTTTTTATTTTAATTGTGATGTTAGGATACTTTAAGCTGTACGGATTCTTCACTTATTAAATTTATAAAAAAAAAACTATTTTTAATTTAATATTATTTTGTATACAAAAATATTTTTATATTTGTATTATAAGTCATGTGCAAAAAACTGAATCCGAACAAAATCTTCAGTTTTTCAATTGCAATCAATTCCTAAACGCGAAATACGTTCACATTCTGAATAATTTATATTTTTTTAATTTTTAAATTTATTTAGAATTTTTTTAATTTTTCACAACTTTTCTTAATACATATTTTAGCTTATTTGCTTTTTGTTAAAATATATTTATACATTTTTTTTTTTAATATTTTTAATAATTTTGTTTTTATAATTTTAAAGAATATTTTAAAATGAATATTTAATGAATATTAATAACTTTTTTTTAAAATAATCCATTTTTATTTATAACTTTTAGCAGCTTACTTTTTTATGTCTTTATATATTTTTATTATTTTACTAACAAATTATTATTTTTGAACTTCATTTTCCATAGGTTTTTTTTGTTAGCGTACTTAATGTTTTAAGGTATATATTATTATATATAAAATAATAGTTTATTTTTTGCCGGAATAGTTTAATGCCTTTTGAACATAGATATGCATATTATAAGATAATTAAATAAAAAAAATGTATGAAAATAAAACAAATTTTGTTATTATGAAGCCTTAAAAGCAGAAATATTCAGAAATATTCGCATAATATTCAAAATATTCTTTTACTCCTTTTATACAATTTTTCATTTAGATCGCCAAAATTAAATTTAAAGCTATTATTTATGCACTTATACGACAAAAATAACGCACAGTTTCCACAACAAAGTCAGGAATATGTTGTTGTTAATATTGTTTTTATTATTGTTGCTATTGTTGTTGTTGTTGCTGTTGTTGTTGCTGTTGCTGTTGCTGTTGCTGTTGTTGTTGCTGTTGTCTGACTGTTGCTCTGGGCTAATTAGCCTGTTTGTCTGCCCGTTGATAAAGTTCTCTATATGTACTACAGACAAAATAAAAAAAGAAAGAAAAAAATAAATACAGGATAGAATAACCGACAATGCGGCGCCGGTTGATGTTGCAACATGATGCGATGGGTTGCAGGCTGCAACATATTGGCCGTGATTTATGAAGCGATTGCGATAAACAGCAAACACAAAAGCCAAAAATTAAAAAAAAAAAAAAAACTATTGCACAATTTATGCTAATGAGGTCCATGTGTCCTGGAGCCTGTTGTTGTCCGGCAAACAAAATACTCGCAAATCCATTGGCAAAGTTCTGGCCTTAAACCCCTCACGCTCTCCCCTGATTATGTGAGGGTATGGGTGCTAATGACCAAAAGCGGATTTCGCCACGTTCCGCAGGCATTTAATATTTTTTCAATCATAAATTTAAATTTTAAGCCGCTGCTCAGTTGAAAAAGGCAACGGAATGCGAATGTGAAAATAAAAAATAAAAGAGATACAGAGACAAAAAGGAGTCCTTCGAAAAAGGTGTTGGGGCATCCCTTTTTTACGTTGTTGTTGTTGTTTTGTTTTCTACTAATGCGACGATATAAGATTTAATTTTGCATAATTAATGTCGCACTACAGAGTCCCGAAAACATGGCCAAAAAGAAAATTCATTAATATGATTTAGGCCCTTGAAGCAGAGCAGCAGCAACAGCAGCAGTCAGAATAACAATCAGGCTCATGCCTCAGGCCAAAAAGGGTAACATTCCCTCCACAACAGAGCAACAACAACAACAACAACAATAGCAATAACACCAATAAAAAAAGAGAGAGAAAAAAAATTGAAAAGGAAGCTATTTATGTGTATTTGTTTGGGACTCTCTTGACGCCACATGCATGACTGACTTTTCGCAACCCTTTTCCCTTTTTTAGCCCAGGCCAAAGGTCGAATCGCAGGCGAATGTGTTTGAAAAAAAAATATATATAATATATATACATATATAGAAAAAGTTAAACTGAAAATATTTTGAGTCTATGAGCAGTTTGTTTCTCAAACTAAAAATTATAAATTAAATGGAAGCGTGTATAACCTGTAATGTTGTCAATTCAGATTATAGAATTATGTTCATTAGAAAAAAAAATTTGTTAATAAAAATTATACTTATTATTATATTTTAAAAACATTTTATACATAAATACATATAATTTTTGAAAATATATGTGATATACTATAAAACATAAACATACACACATGCACATCAAAAGTTAAACTGAAAATAATTTCAATCAATGCGAAGTTTGTTCCTAAGAATCAAAATCAAAAAATTAATTTAAGCATCCATAATAATAAATTTATTTTTCAATAAAGATTAATATTTAAATGGTGCAAATATGAGAATATCTATGAGAAGTTTGTATCTCAAACAATAAATCGAAAAATAAACTTTGGGATATACTATGTATATATAAAACAATGCATGTTAATTAAAATATATATCACTTTAAAAAAAAAAAATAATAATAAAAAAATAAATAGAAACAAATGAGCGTAACTGGGGGGAATAAAATTATAAAACAATTTTTTTTTATTTCGATTATTATAGGAATTATAGGAAAATTATAGGAATAAATAGAAAAATAATAATAAGAATTAAAGAAAATGATTAAAAAAATTTTAAGATAAATTTTGTGTAAATATTTAATATTTATATCGAACTACACTTCCCTTAAAAACTGAATATCATTAGGTATTGTGCTATAAAAATCTTTCATAAAAAAAAAAATTATCTATATAGTTGTTCCTTAGTTGACGCTTTCAAAATCAATATACATATATATTTTAGCCTCTCTGCAGTATCATATATTTCCAATCGATTTTTGAACATAATCGTCTAATATTCCCTGGCAGCTGAACTAGCATTAAACTGGTGTATTTTTCAGTTAGTCATGGTCCATTTCAGCGTATACTTATCACGTAGCTGGAAAGGACATTAAAAAGAGTTTAATCAGCACGCGTCAGTCGCAAGGATAACGCTTTTAGCACACTGGCTTGGTGTGTGTGTGACTGTGCGTGAAAGGGATGTATGTGTGTGTGTGTGTGTGTTAGACTGTGGTTATCTGTCCAGTCAACTATCGACCCCCTCTTGGCCAATACCGTTCGCCATGTTTTGTATTTGTATTGGCCGTGGTGATGGATTTATGGCCTAAATCGTTCAACGAACGCTTTAAATGCCACAGCTAAATGTGAATTGTGTGTGTAAAGTATGTGTGTGTGTGTGTGTGTGAGAGGGTATACAAATATGCCAAGAGCACGCGCATAACCAGAGCCCCACAACAACAACATTAACAGCAAGTGGCGAGTTTTGACATTTGTGTTGTGTGTGTGGCACGTGGCGGATACGCAATTTTTGACTCATGTTGCATGGCAGCCGCCAAACGAACTAATCATGCTCCACTTTCTATATAGAACATTTTATATTAAAGTTGTTGCTTCACTTGTGGTGAAAGTTTGCCAATGCTCGGTCAGGCTGAAGGACAATCTTAACTATTGCTTGACCACGATGCGAGGTCCTGTTGTTGCTGTTGTTGTTGTTGTTGCTGCTGTTGTTTTTGCCGTTGTCATTTTTCATAACTTGACCTTTTTGGCCAACGCTCGTGTCGTAAAAATTGTTTGTTATTGTTACGCTTTTATGGCCAGAAATGGTTGCACGTACACGATAACAACACCAATAACAACAAAAACAACAACAACAACAACAACAACAGTAACAGTAACAGTCAAAAAGGACACAACGTACAGAACAACAATATCTTCTAATACATTCTATAGCCAATATAAATGTCATTTATGTACGCCCAGCTTTTCACGGGAAAAGCGCAATGGCAGTAGACAAGGAGGTGGATGGGGAGGGGGATGAGCGGTGGGGCAAGGGGGAAGGGAGTTAAGCGTTTTGGGTTTCTGCAGCTGAAAACTGTCACGGTCAGCGATACAACTACATATAAAAATTGCAGAGAAGGGGGAAAATATAGAAAACAAAAAAAATCAAAATAAAAATAAAAGTTGAAAATGCTGCCAGCAGGAAAAGTAAGATGGCAAAGAGAAAGCGAGACAGCGGGCGCAGAGAGAGAACTAGAGGGAGAAAAGGATATGATTCAGAGAAAGAGAGAGGGGAAGAGGAAGAGGAAGAGCAGTGTTTTGAGTGAGAGTGCGATAAGCACACCACAAATGAAAGCAATAGCACCACTTAGTGGCACTTGAGGATATGCAAAAGCGTCAACCACTTCCGGTTTATCCTAGTCCTGTCTATATACATATGTTTATGTTTATGTATATGTATATGTTAGTCTGACTATGTAAGTATATGTGTGTGTGTGTAGACTATCTGTGTGTGTGTGTCTGTCTGCGAGTAAGTGGAGCATTGTTGCAGATTGTGAGTGATGGGAAGTTACTTCAAGTAGACTAGATTAGCCCAAGAGATACATCAACAGTTTTAACTGTTTGCATACAATTGAATTTCTATATATGTGCACAAATTTATCAATATAATACATATTATGTAGAATTGTATTTCAATTTTGTAAATTTATCAAATATTTATACTTTTTCAAAATGGCAACATGTTGTTTATTAAAGAGGTATGATAACTTTACGATTTTAAAATCCTTACTTTACTTTAAAGAAAAATTATTTTTGATTTGAAGCGTTTTCAAGCGCTTTCAATATGATTCTCAAAAAAATGTGACCCGCTTAAGTCAATTTTAATTTTGTAATATTTTCGCTAGTTCTTTAAGTCTGTTCTCGATTCCGAATCCGAACGATACGCGTGGTTTAACAATGCCAAATACGCAAATTTAGTCAGGATTTAATTTAAATTATATTTAATTAAATTTAATGCTCTGTAATTTTAATTTACAATCAATAATTATTTGTAAATAACATTTAAAACTCATTTTATTTGTACAGCATTATTTCTTTCAGTGTATTTTGAATTTTAAGTTTTTTTTTAAATTAATATATTTATGTTATATTTATATAGTAACACATATAGTATAATAATATATATATATATATCTGTATCTATATATGTATGTATAATATATATTAATATATTTAACTACATCTGTTTCTATAAACCTATATCTCTATATCTATTTCTATCTGCATGAACAAATATCTCTTAAAAATTGTGATTTTGCATATTAAACAGGGTAACTGCCTAGCTCATCAATTCTAGGCATTAGGACTTAACTTTTTAGATCTATGCTTCTGTTTTTTTTTTTCTGTATATACTATATATGTATATACTATATAGCATAAACTCAAGCCGTCGAAGCTAAAACGAAGTTAAGATAGCATAAGGTTTCCATATATACAGCAGATGGTAAAGGGGGGGGGGACTTTTATAGGGAGAACAAATCTGCGTATAAAGCGGAGAGAGATTTCTGTGTATGTTTCATGGGTTGAGTTGATAGTGTACACATGTTGTTTTTACCAACTCCTCCGCCTGTCATTTTTTTATTTTATTTGCATTATTATTATTATTGTATATAGTAATATGAATTGATGTATCCACTCGTATTTTTTATTATGCATGTCATGCGCTGTCACAAAAAAAAAGGGAAGCCATATTTTAACCCTTTTTGTGTTGGGGCTGCCAAAGGACTAAAAGCATAGGTTTGCCCTCAATGCGTCGTAAATATTGAAAATATTTCCATCAAATATTTCTTTTTGCCAGAGATCTTCTTGTTACTTTATCATAGCTAAGAATTACAAACTATATAAATGTAATAATTGTTATTTTTTTAACTTAAGTTATTTTATTTAATACTCGTTTGGTTTTAAGATAAATAAATTAAAATTTTATTAATTTTTGTAATTATTTAATTAGAAATCATTAAACTATCAAAATATTTTTTCAGAGTAATTTTCCGTTTCCGTGTTTTGTGACCAACTTTTTCAATTATATTTATGACTCCATTGACAGATTCATAATGGGGTCAACACCATTGACGAAAATTAGAGAATTTTGAAATCGGTTGATTTTTGAAAATTTTATTTGCTATTTTAGAGTGTATTTTGGTCTCGTTCATGTGTTTTTCAATATGTCATGAATTCCATTTATTATCAGATTTATTTTGAAATATTTAAACCGTTAGCAATCTTCACAAAATTATATATTTGACAAAGTAACAGTGGCTCTCAAACTATAGGAGTGTTGTGTGTCTTCGCTAAGCCATTTGTCGTCAGGTTTTGAAACTGTATAATGTAGAGCTTTAAGGCTCTAGTTGACTAAACTTGTCCTCACCTACAGTTATTATACCATACTCGTAGTAAATATACTGTTTTTATATTATATTTAAATATTTTAAATTATTATTAATAAATTATTTCAATTTGCAATCTAGGTTTTACTGCTTTTGCAGCTTAAATATTGCCAAAAGCTAAAGTATTGCAGCTTTTCACTTTCTCAAAGAGTTGTATTCTTTTAACTTTGAACTTTAAAGTTAAACAAAAAAAAAAATTATTATCCATACTAAAACCATTTCCAAAAACATACAAAAAATAAAATTTAATTTACTTAAATGATGTTGCGCTCTTTATTTGAAATGTATTTGACTTTTCACATGCTCTACCGCATTTAAAATTTGTGCATTCATTTTAAATTAAATTTGATTAATTTAATCTATTATTACCAAATTGAAGTCATCATTAAATTTGCACAACTTTTAAGCAATTTAAGATATGATTTTAAACGGGAGACGCACTGATGCGGCAGCATCGACTTAATGCGATACACAAATATTTATAGCAGTCGCTGCCACCCCCAATTTACAATTTAAACCGTTGATATCTGCAACAGTTGTTTCTCCACATTTGGCGCCAAAAATAGCAGCAAACGTAAACAAAACCTTCGGCTAGAAACTCATTCCGTGCACATGGCAAAAGCTCTCGTTCTCTTCCACTCAACGTTGAGCTTAAATGCTGCTGTAAATGTGGGTCACACTCTGCGTATGAGTGATATTTTGTTGGCTTACAACGTTTGAGGCATTCAGTTATTGTGCGAGTCGCAGGAGAGAAACAACAGTTTTCCTGTCGTCGGGATAATACAACAACGAAAGAAAATAAAAAGAAACGTGCCGCGCGTTTTTCTTTTGTGGAAATTCCGGCAAAACTGAAAGAAAAACTGCTGTGCTGCAAATACAGTTTTTTTTGTTGTTGAACTGAAAATCCATTTGGCTTTTGTTTCCTTGATTTCTTCTTCTTGTTAATTTTTTTTTTTTTTTGTTTTTGGTTTGGATCGACTTAACCGCCTTTTATTACTCAAGTGGCAGCAGCAAGGACTCTCATCAACGGCAACTGCAAACCGCGTAAGCACAAAATTTGCAAGTCAACATTAAAAATGCAATAGATGAAAGTAGTTTCGTGGTAAAGGGAGGAGTGAGGAGGGAGGGAAGGGAGGAGCAGAGCAGTTAACATCATGAGTGGAGCATAATGTGTTCAGTGGAGACTTTGTTGGGATGTTATCGGGATTATGTATCATTCTGTTGACTATTGGCCACAACTCTGCAAATATTCGGCAAGCATTTGTGGAAAATTGTGTAAATTACGCATACGCAACGTTGACAGCTTTAAGCTGACGCATCGCTTTGAAGTGTCACAGCAGCAACACAGATGTCGCAGTGCATGAAAAACAAACACAAAGAGAGTGAGAGAGAGAGACAGATAAAGAGAGAGAGGGAAAGAGAGAGAGACAGTTAGCAGACAGACAACGAGATAGAAAAAGAAACGGCGTGGGTGTGTAACTGACACACAATTTCACGAGCCTGTTGAAGGATACGATACTTTTTGTTATGACTGTAAATGTTGCTGTGTCTGTGGCTGCCACTGTTGCTGTATGCCGTTATGCCACTTGACGCCAAGGATAATTAAAGTGAAACCACATTCAGTGGCAACAACAACAACAACAACATGTCCCTTAACAATTTGGGGGTTTCATTGGCCCGTATGTGTGTGTGTATGTATGTATACATACCTTTGTGGCAGTTATTGTTATTACCGTTGTGGTTGATCACGTAGTTTCCATTTTTATTTTCTGTTTTTGTTTTCCATTTTGTTTACTTTTTTTCTCTGTTATTTTTGCAGTCCACAACTGTAGACTTCTCTATTGTGAAAGTGGCATATCCTTGTGCGCTTTTCACAAATTCTCACTTGCATTCTTTGCATAGAATGTTAAAAATAGTTTATGAAATATTATTATTAAATTATACAAAAGGAAAGTTAAAAAAAGTTAAGTTGGGGGTTTATCAAAGGGTTTACCAAATTTTAATCCGACTACCCTTGTCTACAACTTTATAGAGCATCTGTGGGTCGTTATGTATACAGATCCTGCACATTAATTGTTTCCCTCAGACGCCGCCAATGATTTCCGTGCGTGTTTCCTTTTGTTTTTTTCTGTGTGTTTCTCCTTTTTTGTCGTGGTCCTTTCGGTTTTTCCTTACTTTGTGTCCTTTCTTTGTGGTAAGACTGTCCGACAGGAATAAGTTTGTGGGCATATTTATTGGACTGTCCAAGTACAACTTGTATGTATAATGCATAAGTAAACAATTCAATTGTAGCCTTAGTTTTGTTTCTCCATTAATTTTTTTTTTTTTTTTGGTATTTCATTGTTGTATTGGAGTCCTTCTGTCGTCTGATTGAGGCGATAATAATATCTATTAATAGCATCTACACCCTCACTATCCTTGCCCCCTTAACAGCAAACATGAAGTTTGGCATATTTGTTGGCTAATTCAATGGGCCAGAATGGAGCTGAACATAAGGTTGAGGTTGTGTTACAGTTTCAGGATTCATTTGGCAACCAGCTCCGACTTACTTTATATATGTATCCCTGCGGCCATTTTACGGAAACATCAGCAGAAAACGAGTGCTCGTACACATACTTCTATGTATTTTCATATGAGTTACACATTGAATAACTTTTACACTTTAATGCAGTTGGGCTTTAAGGATACAGGATGTGCTCGAGTCGTTCATTAAGAGCTTCGCCTAAATATTGTATACGAATTGAGGCTGAAACTGCTGCCCGGATTTTAGTTAAAAGACAGAGACAGAGAGCAAGAGAGAGAGAGAGAGAGATAGAATGAGAAAGAGACAGTTGCAAAGCTGCTTATAAAATCATGTGACAATTTGCAATAAGTTGAAATTGCATCATGAAATATTAAGGAGCGCTTATGATACGCCAGCAGCTACTAATTGGATTTTCCTGCAAAGGACTTGCCTTCTTATTAGATAAAGATACTACACACATATATATACATATGAATGAATGAACTACAATTGTTCAACTTGAGCAGCTAATTAACTCAATTAACTCCTATTTGTTCAATCAGCACATGGAGCACATACTCTGCTTTCGAATTTCGTTGACACAATTTGTGGCAATTACACTTTGATTTTGAATCTCTTGGTGTCGTCAACATGCATCAATCAAATCAATAATAATGTGACGTCATTCAAGGTCTAGGAAAGCACACAGATGGGGGGAAGAGAGAGAGGGGGGGTTTGGATGTAAAGTAAAATAACGAGATAAAGTAAACATCTAGCACAGTATGTCCTTAAGGACAATTTGAGCTTGCTTAGTTGAACAAACAGCCTTTGGCGCCATCAACCTTATGACCCCAATTTGTGGCGCTGCAACTTCGTCTACTGCTTCTTCTTCCACGTGCCTCCACAATTTACTTTTATTCAATCAATATGCAAACATCAAAGTTCAAACTAGACTTTATGACTTCCGTTTGCCCGACTTGAAAGTATTATAAATTATTATTATGGCAATCAAGGTTTACTGAAAACATGATTATGAATTTATAAGAAACTAAAAAGGAATTTATAAATTATATAAATTATTTTTAATTATTTACTAAACAATCAAATAATAAACAACGTTTTTACTGCCGGTAAATTCATCAAAAGAAAATTTTTGGCAATTAGTTTATATCATTCAGTTAGTTGAGCATACCACATTGCGTCTCCAACTCTATAGGGTATAACATGAATGTGATTACTATATATTCTGTTATATCTGATTTGGGATTTAGCCTAAAAAGTGTAGATGAAAGGTTTCTTAGTTGTCAGCTCAAAATTAAGTGAGACAACTTTGGTAAAATTTTTACTTCTTACACTTTTAAATTTTCGTAATTTTTTTTTTTTATTGAAAATTTTAAAAACGAAATTTCTGGTGCGATTTTCGGCATCATAATGTGTATAAAAAACTTAACTGCAACTGATTTGAAAAGGTTCTTTCAAAAATCTAAATTTAATAAATTTAACTTAAATTTAATTATAAAAAATTCTTAGCCCCACCTAATTTGGAGAGAAATTTAATGAATTTATATAAAAATTTAATTTTGAAAAATTACCACATGTGCACATTATGAATATTAGTTCATATTTGGGAAAACGCATGTTGAGGTTGGCAAATTCTCAGCATGTCCTGGCAAATGCTTGGCATATTTAAAATTCTGCAACAACGAAATTTACAGAAACATTTCTTTTTATTGTTGTTGTTGTTGCTGTTGTTGCTGTGTGAGAGGCATTTGCCAGGCATCGCCTGCAGCAACAAGAGCAACTGCATCAGCAACGAGCTGCGAGTAGCGAGTGTCCTTCAACAGCAAACACTTGCCTCTGCTCGGCCAATCCCACCTGCTGCCAGACAATGTGCAGTAGAGTGTGCCATCCTGTGTGTGTGTGTGTGTGTGTGTGTGTGTTGAAGGCCAACATTAAAGTTGACCGAGGTATAGTTTTGTTTGCTCTTTTACTGTAGCAAATTCAGCGTGTTTACCTTTTAATCTGGCGAGTTCGCATTAAAAATGCATACGCCACTCATATTACTCATACGCCATGTGTTACACATCCATTTGTTATTTATGAAAACACAAACGAATACAAACACACACACACACACACACACACATAATGCTTAATCCTGTTCGGGTTACTTGCGGTCCACTGCACGGCGTCCTTTAATGCGATTCCGTGAAATTAGCCGATTACGAAACATCAATTGGCAGCAGGTGGCGGATGTCCTTTGTCAAAAGGAGCTGACAACAACAAATAGGCGGCAATTAACCCTTGATCCAGGAACATGCTAAGCAATTACCACATATTTACACTGAGCTACATAATAATTATTATTATTATTCGGGAATGTCCCAAATACCAAAAATTTGCTTTTGTAGGAATTTCTTTTACTTGTTAACTTGATAAATAATATAAATGAGCTAGAATATAATTAAAAATATTACATAGATATATTTACAATTTTATAAATTATAAATTATATTATATAAATAAGATTATGTTTTTAAGTAAAATAATATTATATTATTTTATATATATATTCTTGTTAATTAAAATCTTGAAGAATCCCATAAATGAGATACATATCATATGATAAATAAATCAATTTTTTGTATATAATTTGAACATTTTTTTAAGTTAAATGATCAATAAGCTGCTTATATTATATTTTTGATAAAATAAAATTAATTTATTAATATTAACATCGAGATATGCTCTACAAATAAAATAGAAAATAATGGTATCTTACTTAACATATTAATTTTTAAAATACTTTAAAAATGTATTTGAAATTGAATAATTCACATAATCACAATTCATTTACTGCACAGTCTCACCCAGACTGTTATCCTTGATAAGACACCTCCATTGCGCCAAAGACTTCACAGCTTAATGCCATAGGCAACCGCAACAGAACCCCCCCTCCCCCCTTTGCCTGGTAGCTGGCTGCTGTGCGAAGAGCTTTTGCTCGATTCCGTGGCGGAGCTTTCACTCAAAGCCCCAACATAACATCTTCCATCGGCTGCCGCTCACAATAATTGCCGTTCAGTTTTGAAAAAGTCGCCGTTGCGACACAAAGTCGACAGAAGTGCCGCATAACAAAAAAAAAACAAAAATTAAAAAAAAAAATAACATAAGAATTGTGCATATATTAAGAAACAAGAGGAATACAATTTATAGACAGACTATACGTGTTTTTTGGGTGCGTAATATTACATTACATTATAATCAGTAAATTCGTAATCAGAATCCGGTTTTCACAACAAAAAAAAAAAATAACCCTCAAACAAAACACAATTTGCGATTTGTTTACTTTTCGAGCGAATCAGAATTAGAACTTGATAAAACAGAAATTGAAGATATATAGAAACTGTGGCAACTTTTGTGTGAGTATATATACTCTATAAGAATTTTAGATATTTAAAAACAACAACAACAACAAAATAAACTAATGTGTGCGCGATTGTGTATTTCAAATGAAATAGATTTTTTGTTGTTATTGTGCTGCCAGTTAAAAATAAATTTATAGATATGCACAATTTGTAGATATACGCACAATTGATCGACAATTGAACTTTGTGGAAAGTTGAACCACTTTAAGTATATTTTTTGAAAAACTCTATTCGAGTGAGAAAAAGTTCTACAGAGAGAGAATATTACTCATCTAATAGATGAGCAGCAACAGCTGTTTGCACTTATTTATGCCGGAATATCTGTCTATATAGAAGCAACCTTGACATAAAGAGTAGAAGTAAATGTTTATAATTTCGAATTAAATTTACTGTAGTTCAAATCGACTCAAAAAAAGCGACTCATAGACTAGGAATTTCTAAACATTATTTACAGTATAAAGCCCCTATGGAAAGCACCTTAGTTTAAAATAAAATATTTAAACTATTTTTCAAATCTTTTTATTGTTTGTTTTTATTTATTTATTTACTTATTTCATACATACAATATTTTCATTTCTAGCCCACAACTGAAACACAAACTAAACAACAATAACAACAACAACAACCATAGAAGATGAGGTGATAAAACAATTCAATTATTTTATTATTTTTTTTTTTAGTAGCACTTGCACTATTAAAAGCAAAGCAACAATAAGCCCGCATCTAATATAAAATAATAGAAAATTCATACAAATAATAAAATAATAAAAAAAAACATAATGAAAACAACAACATCAATCAACCGACGACGTCATGCTATAAAAACGCCGCAACTAATGCCTAAGCAAGAAAAACAGAGAGAGAGAGAGAGAGAAACACAAAGAAAAAAACAATAGAGAGAGACAGCCAACCAGAGAGAGAGAGAGAGAGAGAGAGATGACGATAAAGAGAGCGAGCTTGAAGAGTGTGAGAGCAACAAAAATAAATTTCGTATGCGAAATAGTTGTTAAGTGAGTTCAAGTTCTTGGCTTGGCCATGTGAGATTGCCAATTGAAGGTAGACCACGTTCTCAGCTTATGTCAGACTTGCCTCAACCCCCTCTTCCCACCCTTCTCCCAGACCCCATTCTCACTCTACTCCCATTTGCAACTCTGCCTCTCTCACTTACCCTCTCTGGCTGCGCAACATGCAACAAGTGCCGCAGAGACCCGATTAAATACTCTAACAATTCTCGACGGATTCACAGACGACAAATATTAAGATATATTCATCAAAAAAAAAGGAAAATTAGCATATTCCCCGACATTTACAAGACCGTAGAAGAAGAAGAAGAAGAAGCAGCTTTAAATTGTGAAGTGAACTCATTATTGCCAGATTAAAACAAAAGCTCGCTCAGTTTTGTTGGCATAATAAGCAAAAAGTTAAGACGATGTCTAAAAAGTTATTCCAGAAAACATTTAAATACTCGAATCTCATACACACTCTTTACACTCCACACCAACACACATACATAAAAAGAAATTGCTTAATGTGCGAGTGTGTGTGTGTGTGGAGGCGTGGCAGGTGTAAGACTAAACGGGAACAAATTAAAACATACAAAAAACGAAATGAAATAATATTTTTTTTTTTTGTTTGAAGTAGCGTGAACAGAGTCGTCGATAGCAACCATGACGACCATGGGGATGGGGATGGGGATGGCAATGTGGCAGGCTCTGTGTTTTGTAAATTTACCCGAGAGCTTTAAATAATAGATGAGCATAAAAGAGGCAAGTTGATGTATTTTTCAAGGGGCAGGGCAGCTCGAAACAAAAGCGAACTTGTTATACACTTTTCTTATTAAATTTGGAAATGCGGGTTAAAAGTCCGTTAACATACAGGTTAACATGGCTAATTTGGGTTAAGCGATAAGAAAGTAATTATTGCAAAATTAACAAAAATAATACACTATATACATTTTAACAAATGTTGATTTAACAAAAAAAATATATATTAACATAAAAAAAAATAAAGCCAATAAAAGTTCTCAAAAAAGGGTACATATCGTTGAAATATTCGAGTGCATTTATTTTGCAAATTATGTGAAAATTAAATATTAATAAATAATTATAACAAAATTTTAAAAAAAATTTAAAATAAAAAGGGCAGAAATGGAATAACAATAAAAAAATTAAAAAATAAATACAACAAAAACTACCAAAATTAGTTGCCCACACAATACTTATTAAAATATTTGAAATTTTAAGTGGTATAAACCAAGAAAGTAAATTAATAATAATATATAATATAATAATAAATATATAAAAAAATGAAGTGAATCAAAATGCGTTTAAAAAGCTTATATATATGTACATATATCTAGAAAAATTCACTACGCTCACATTGAGTGTATTATAATAATCAAATTAATAATTATTTGAAAATTAACAAAGTTAAAATATTGCTAATTTGGCTGGGGTAAACCAAAAAAATAAACAAACTTCAAAATAAATTTATAAAAAATGAGATAAATAAAAGTTGATAAAAAGTGTCACATACTTCATGAAATAGTCGCTATGCTCATTATGAGTGTATTCAATTTGCAAATATAATAATAATAAAAAAAATGAATGAATAGACGGTTGACTTTCTGCGAGGCACAACAGGTGTAGAGGTACCCGAAAGTATGTCAATTTCATTGGCCCACGCTGCGTATGAGTAACGTGGCTCTGAAAGTTATAAACGAGGAAAATGCGGCGCAAACACAATTTTACTGCAGTCTCTAAAATTGTTTTAGAGGCATCTTGATATTTCTGTAACGTAGCTGGCAGTGGCAATGACATCATCATCTGAGTCGAACCGGCAACGGGTTCTGCCGGCGGCACTCCGATGCTAATGAATCAGCTGCCTTCAAGCTTGCTCCGCACTAGAAAATATACATACTCACAATAGAAAATATATGTATGAAATAAGTGTATATATTTAGTTGTTTACAATATTGTTTGATTTTATTTTGTATTGCTGCAGTGATAACGATTCGGGGTCGAGAGTGCCGCTGGCAGAATTTACTGTGCCACCGGATACATCTCAGGAGGTGCCCCTGGTACCACTGGCACCCCTAGCCGAGCCACTCAAAATGTCTGAGGTGGCATCTGCAACGACGGCGGTGGCGCCACCGAAGGCAACACCTACACCGCCCACAGCGAATGGCAGTAAAGCAGTGGTTAAGCCAAGGACAAACGATGATGACAGCATCTTCTCCATGATATACTCGGTGGTAAAGAAGGTGGCCATTGTGGGCAGCATTTATCTGGTGGGATATATGGGTTGGTCGGTGGCCTGGTTGATTACGCCCGTCATATTGTCGGTGGCAAGGGATCAGCTGAACAAGACCAAAGAGAAGAAGCGTGACATTGCCAAGGCATCGGCTCTCGCCTCCGAGAAGGATGTCATCCTGGCACGCATCGATGAGCTGCCCGCCTGGGTATACTTTCCAGACGTGGAACGTGCTGAGTGGCTGAACAAGGTAACCACAATTGGCACAAATATATATCACACTTTTCTATATTCTCTTTTTTTTTAATTTCTGAAGATACTGAAGCAAGTGTGGCCCAATGCCAATTACTTTGCCCGCACCCTGGTGAAGGAGACCATTGAACCGAATGTGGCTTTGGCCCTCTCCCAGTATAAGCTGAATGGATTCCGATTCGATCGCATCATATTGGGCACGATTCCGCCTCGGATTGGAGGTGTGAAGATCTACGATAAGAATGTCGATCGCAATGAGATCATTATGGACGTGGATTTGTTCTATGCCAGCGATTGTGACATCAACTTCTATTTGGGTGCCGTGAAGGGTGGCATCAAGGACTTCCAGATCCATGGCTGGGTGCGAATCGTAATGAAGCCCTTGATACGCTCCATGCCGTTGGTGGGCGGCCTCCAGATCTTCTTTTTAAACAATCCCAACATTGATTTCAATCTTGTGGGCGTGATTGACTTCATGGATATGCCTGGTCTCTCCGACCTATTGCGTCGCATCATTGTCGAGCAGATCGGCAATGTGATGGTGTTGCCCAACAAGTTGCCCATCTCCTTGAGCGAGGAGGTGTCGGCGGTGGCTCTGAAAATGCCCGAACCAGAGGTGAGTCCAACCATATCAATATAATTTCGAATTGATTTATTCAAGTTCTGCTCTCTTTAGGGTCTTCTGCGGATTCATGTGGTGGAGGCCAAGAATCTGATGAAGAAGGATATCGGTGTACTTGGCAAGGGCAAATCGGATCCCTATGCCATTATCAATGTGGGTTCCCAGGAGTTTAGAACGCAGATTATTGATAATAATGTGAATCCCAAGTGGGATTATTGGTGTGAGGTACGTAACAAAAGCTCGCTGCTACGGAACTCCAAAGACACGCAAGCGCCGCTTTCTCTTAGTCAACTGTTGCCGTTGCCCAACGATTGCTGCATGCTACAAAACTTTTACACTCTCACACACATACTATAAACTTCTGAATTTATCTTCCGTTAATGCCGTAGAGTTTCGTTATTCGTTATATTTTCTATCCGTTATATATTTCTATGCATATACCTTGACATTATGTACTCGTATTTTGTTTGTGCGTCTTGCGCCTGCGTCCAGGTGCCAGTTTTTGTTGAGTTGGGTCAATGGGTCGACATTGTCTTGATGGACTCGGATGATCCCAAAGAAGATGAAGGTCTTGGCAGGTAAGTCAATTAATGCATTTTATCTCCCCTCCCTCTCTCGGACCGCCCAAATCCAACCTTCCCACAACCCCCATTTTGCATGTTTACCCCTCGCCACACGGTATGTGAGTAATACCACTGACATATAGATGGGACATTTCATACAACGAAAACGGCCACCAAATTTCTTAGCGAGGAACCCCAGTTCGATGTGACATACCCCGATCGGCTCACACGAACAGCTTTCGACAAGTTCGATCTCTCAATGTGCGAACCTATACTGAGTTAATGGCGTTTTGTACGTCGTCTAGGGCGGACGATTCGTATAGAGCCCGCATGTTACTCTTATGATAGAGAGTCCCTCACAACCAATGCTGTTCGCTGTTGAGAGCTTGATTCTTGCCTGCCTCTCTATTTCCGTTGCCAATTTTTTAGTAATGACAACAAAAAACAAAAACACTCTCATCATCTTGTACGTACAAATACTCGTCACTGTGTGGGTGGGTCCCCAGCCGATTTTCATATTTTTGCCCTTTCCTGCTGTCCGAGCTCAGCAAAGTTTCTTCGACTACCTGCGACGGATCGACCCATGCACTGCAAGACGGATCTTCACCCTGTGTTTCGACGCACAAAGTTTAGCATTTGTGTGCAGTATGCCACCTTTATTTTTCTTACAGGATATTTTTTATTTTATCATTGCTTTGCATATCGCTGATTCTGAATTGGGCCTGCCAGAATATACAAAGCCAAGCAAAGCTTGTTGTGTGTACACACATGCAAAAAAGTCAAAAGAGTGAAAATTTTAAAAAAGTAATTTGTGCTCAATCGATTTCTGGCATCAAAATGAGTATGAAAAACTATACCGCACTTGATGTGGACCAATATTTTAGAAAATATGGCCACAATACTGAAAAATGGTCAGAAAAGCTTCTCTTATTTAAGAAACCGCAAGTTTCCATACCTCAGCCGATTTTTCAAGTGTATTCATTTCTGGATATGGCGATGATCGTATTTTAAATCGGTATCAAATGTTTATTACATGTTTTAAAAAATATAGCAAATAATGTGAAAAATTGTAAAAAAAAACAGTTTTATAGTACAAAAAATTGAGACTATTGCGACTTTGAGAAGCCATAAATTATTTTGAATCCCCATCAAAAATTTTTTTATACTGTCAATTTTCAATTTTGACCCATTTTTGGTCATTTTTGCATACAAACCTAAATGTCAAAAAATTTAAAAAATTTTAAAAAATCGGTTAAGCTAGAAACTCGGATTTGACGAAGTTATGGCCCATCAAAGTTTTGAAAGACCCGAAACATCGATTTTCAGATACAGTTCTGGGCTTGTGGAGGGGTTCAAAAATGATGGTCTTAATTTGGACAATCTTTGAATGCAGGTTTGTTTGAACTGACAAAAATTGATAAAGTTGGCATCAAACTTGAAAATCGGTTGAGATTTGACGAAGTTATGGCTCATCGAAGTTTTGAAAGACCCGAAACACTGATTTTCTATATAGTTTTGGGCTTATAGAGGGGTCCAAAAATGATGGTCTTAATTTGAACAATCTTTGAATGCAGTTATGTTCTAAATGCCGAAACTTAGAAAAATTGGCATCAAACTTGAAAATCGAATGAGATTTGACGAAGTTATGGCTCATCGAAGTTTCGAAAGACCCGAAAGACTGATTTTCTATATAGTTCTGGGCTTATAGAGGGGTCCAAAAATGATGGTCTTAATTTGAACAATCTTTGAATGCAGTTATGTTCTAAATGCCGAAACTTAGAAAAATTGGCATCAAACTTGAAAATCGGTTGAGATTTGACGAAGTTATGGCTCATCGAAGTTTTGAAAGACACAAAACACTGATTTTCTATATAGTTCTGGGCTTGTGGAGAGGTCCAAAAATGATGGTCTTAATTTGAACAATCTTTGAATGCAGTTATGTTCTAAATGCCGAAACTTAGAAAAATTGGCATCAAACTTGAAAATCGGATGAGATTTGACGAAGTTATTGCTCATCGAAGTTTTGAAAGACCCGAAACACTGATTTTCTATATAGTTCTGGGCTTGTAGAGGGGTCCAAAAATTATGGTCTTAATTTGAAGAATCTTTTGGACCAACTTAGAAAATTATCCCAGCTTTCAAAATTGGTATTGGATTTTCGAAGCTGGGGTAATTTTGGACCAACTTCGAAAATGATCCCAACTTCCAAAATTGGTATTGAAGGTCAGGGTTTCAAATTGTCTTCCCAAGCATGTAAAGTCTAATTTGCACTCGAGAAGAAGTCCCAAACAAAGTCACGCATACATGAAATCATGCGTACACACAACAAGCTATGCTTGTGTTTGTATATTCTGGCAGGCATTGCTAAAAAATTGACAACAGAAATAGAGAGGCAGGCAAGAAGCAAGCTCTCAACAGCGAACAGCATTGGTTGTAAGACGACGTACAAAACGACGTACAAAACGCTATTAACTCAGTATAGGTTCGCACATTGAGAGATGGAACTTATCGGAAGCTATTCGTGTGATCGATCGGGGTATGTTACATCGAACTGGGGTATCTCGCTAAGAAATTTGGTGGCCGTTTTCGTTGTATGAAATGTCCCATCTATGTATATGTTATATGGTCAGTGGTAATAACCTATGTAGTAATATAGTATCTATATGTTGCTTGTTATGCATGCTAAGGAGTTCTAACAGCGTTTTATATCAATGAATTTCTGTTGATCTATATCCTTTCTCTATCTGTCTCTCTCACACTGTTTCTCTTTGCTGTACTTTGTAACTCTCTCACGCACACAATTGTTTTTCTAGGCGGGTATTTTTACCACCATCAACCACTTTGTGGGTTTTTCATTATGGGACTATGATCAAAGTATGCCTGGAGTACAGGCCGATGATGTATTGGGCAGGTTGTATCTTAGCATGCGTCTGCATTTCTATTCTAACAACTATATAATTTGTTCTTTGGCTTCAGTTGAGTTATATCCGCTCTATCAATACCCAAGTTGCGTTTTTATTTTCACTTAATAAATACTAAAATATTTTTAAAATTGAAATTCATTGGAACTTCTTAAAGCATATACAATATTGGGATTATTTGTTAGTAAATTATATAAATGCTTAATTATAATAGTATTCCTTTTAGTCAAGATTACAGATTATGTTGAATTTTAATAGAAGACTACTAGACTAGAAGACTATAGACTAATTTATAAATAAATCGTGACTTTTAATTTTTTAAATGATAAGTTATTAGTTCTTTTGACTAGAAAAATGTCTTTAGAAAATTTTTAAAAATTGAAAATCTACATATTATATTTGAAGTACCATGACTCACTTGAACTATTCATAGCAATCGCTTCAACTTAACCTCACTTTGAATATAGAAAACGCTTTAATACGCATACTTTTCACTACTAAGCAACAGACAACTTAACGCAACGACAACTGTCAAACAACTTGAATAACTAATTAAATTCTAAGACTTAAACTAAGTTATGTTGCATGCCTCAATACTTACACGTAAACAGTTGGAGCACCCTGTATACTTATAACCGAACACTGCATGCCCCATAGTAACGTTATCTAAATAATACTAAATGCAAATACCATAACATTTTACGTAACGTAACGTAACGTAGCGTAACTGTACCGTAGAGTTGTGACATTGACGCGTTCCGATAAACTAACTTGTATTCCTAACATCCATATTGCTTCCATATTGCCATATTGACATGGGTATTATACAATTGTTACCTGATCGGATTGATCGGATAAACATATAAGGCTGTGGTTGAGGTCTCCCAACGTGCCATACTGGTGCTTAGGCTCTTTGATTGGGATCGTACTAGTGATGACGAGTCGCTTGGCAGGTTAGGCATATAACCACCAAATAAAAAAATACAAAACAAATCCAATCGATAACACTTGACTATTCGATAACACACAGACAACTTAAACCCTGTACTTAACTTAAATTTTTATCCCCTAATTGATTTTCAGTCTTGGCCTCAAAACCCGCTTACAACACTTAACAATCTTGTATACTCATCTACATATTTTCTAAGATATTGAATTTAAACTAATTTTTAAAAATATTTTCAAAAAATATTTAGAACTTCCATCGACATAACCAGCGTGATCAAGAAGGGCGTACTTGATACTGTAAGTAAATCATTAAAAAACATTAATTTAATCTAATTTTAATATTATTTCTATCTTGACAGTGGCTTACTTTGGAGGAGGCCAAGCATGGTGATCTCCATGTGCGCCTGCAGTGGTATAAGTTGACCGCCAATCCTAATGATCTGCAGCAGGTCATGAAGGAGAATCAATTGCTACGTGTGACCACCATGAGTTCCGCGGTGCTCAGCGTTTTCATTGACTCCGCCAGGCATCTTAAGGTAGTAGCACCTTCCAATCCATAACATGGTAGAGCTTATCCTTGAATTTCTTACAGCAAGCACGTGCCAACTCCAAGCCTGATCCTTATCTGGTCTGCAGCGTGAATAAGCAGAAGAAACAAACCGCAATGATCTTGCGCGATGATTCACCTGTCTGGGAGCAGGGCTTTACTTTTCTGGTAACGAATCCGGACAACGAATGTCTGAATATTAAGATCTATGACCAGAAGACAGGCAATGACATTGGCGTTTATACCTATGCTATCAGCACTCTGTTGAAACAATTCAATATGGAGATCATACAGCAGCCATTCCAGTTGCAAAAATCTGGACCAGAATCCAAGCTATATATGTCATTGTCTCTGCGTATCTTGAGGGCCGGAGAAATCGTTACCGATGAGGACATAGCGGATCCAGCAGCACCAGCACTAACTCGCACCACTTCGGTGAAGACACCCGAGGCACTTGTGGTGGCGCCTCAAGTGGTGAAGGACGCTCAACCGAGTAGCAAGCGTCTGTCCACCGAGTCGCCCATAAGTGAGGAGGAACCCATCAATGTGACCACCATTATGCCACAATCAGCATCGGTGGAGAACAACATTACTGAGGAGACCAGTAATGTGTTGACTCATCGCGTGCCCGAGACGACCTCGACGGCTGGAGAGCATGGTCTGGGACGCATTCAACTATCAATTCTGTACTCTGCACAGCGTCAAAAACTGGATGTGACAATACATAAGATTATGAATATTCCTTTGCGCGATCCGAGCAACATACCCGATCCGTATGTGAAACTGTATTTGCTACCTGGTCGCAGCAAGGAGTCGAAACGCAAGACTAGCATCATCAAGGACAATTGCAATCCAGTTTATGATGCATCCTACGAATACCTCATCTCAATTGCCGAGCTCAGACACACTGAACTCGAGGTCACGGTCTGCACACAGAAGGGTTTCCTATCCAGCGGCAGTCCCATCATTGGCATGGTGAGCAACAACCATCCCTAATGAAGCCTACAGCTACCTAAGGGTTGTTTTCCGTTTTGGCTTATAATTCCCAAGTTGCGTTTCTGACTGCGCACAGTATAAATACAAGATTTGTTCCTTTACTATTCGTTCTTGCTTCGGCAGAACATATACTAAAATTGGAACGATACAGAGAAGATTAGCATGGCCCCTGCGCAAGGATGACACGCAAAATCGTGAAGCGTTCCACATTTTTTTGCCATATTGAGCAATTTTGAGATATTGCAAAAAAAAATCTATTTATATAATCATCTTTTTAATTATTACACATTTTCTTTCTATTTTCAGCTCAAGATTCCCTTGGATGACAGCGACATTACCACTCCTGCTGGTCTGAAGTCCTGGTTCGATCTTCAACCAGAGTCGAAGCATGAATAAGTTAAATTTTTGGAGAACAAGAATCTCGAAACAGCACAATCAACACTAACTTCGAAAAATACACTTAATTTTACAGTAATTGTTGTGTATAAATTGTATTTATAATTCCTAAACAAAACGCAGTTTGGTGTATCAATCCTTAAACCAAATCTCTATTAATTGTGCCTCTAAAATCTAAATTAACTGTCGATTGTACTAGTACTACATACTATATTTGAATTAAAGCGAAATTGTGTTTTCAACTATAATATTTACAAATTTTATTTGATATGTGATCTAGTAAATACAACAACCTTAGCTATGACACATTCCAGCTGCGTTGATTTGAGTTCGTTAAGTTTCTAGCCATGTCACACACCTAAATGTCTACCATTTAGTTCGTTCACAAACACAAAATGGCTGTCTACGTCATTCGCTTAAATTCTTATAATTCCCAAGTTGGTGTTCAGCTGTTGGTAAGTTTATATAGCATAAATTTTGGTCTACATTCGTTCTTGCTTCGGCAGAACATATACTAAAATTGGAACGATACAGAGAAGATTAGCATGGCCCCTGCGCAAGGATGACACGCAAAATCGTGAAGCGTTCCACATTTTTTTGCCATATCCATGTTTCAACAAATTTAGTTTTCATATAAGTTTTCATGTAAGTTCTATATAAGAGATGCCAACGTGATGGAGATTTAAACTCGCTTTCAGCACGTCTAAAACTCGAGAGACTATTGACACACTGAAGATTGTTCATTGTGAAAATTGCTTCGTTATTAAAATTGATATAATGGAAATGAAAACAAATGATGTTTTATTTGTATATGTATATGTATGTATATTTAAATATAATTGGAGTTTGAATTGTTGTCATTTAAATTAATTAGCTAACTTTAAACACTTAAGTAAACGCGCGTGCATTATTATTCATTTGAATATTTATACTCTCTTCACTTTTGCTGTGAGTGTATAATCATTTCTTTTATAATAATAATTATTATTATTTTGTTAATTAGTCGTAATTCGAATTAAAATCACTCAAAAAATGTGCTGCACTTTTGATTTTGACGATAGAATTTCTTTATATATGTATATATAGATGTAATATAATAATGTTATCGCTTAGTTGATTAAAGAAACGACGACGACGACGACACACACAGGACATTTATAGCTAAATAATTGTAATAATAAAAGTCTAGTAAGGAGCAGAAGTTTTACAAGTAGACGATCAACACATACTAGTACAACGCCGATAAAGAGATCAAAATGCTGTTGATAGTATTTGGATTTGGATTTGGAAAGCGGCCACCGCTGCCACCGTCACAACTCATACGTAATATTGTTCAGATGATCGCGTGTCTTTCGGGCCTTGAACGGTGCCGCAAAGTGCTCGTAGTCGTATGCGGTGTCCGCATTGTACGACGATGAGCATCGTCTCAATCGATGGTGCTGCACATAGGAGCTGCTGTACGGCGCCTGCTGACCGCCATGTCCTCCAGCGCCAAAGCAACGCATCGCCGCACACAGCAACGTGCACCAACGCCACGACGAGAACGCATAGAATCGTCGAGCACTGCTGCTCCCACCATTCCGGCTCTTATTGGAGAGCAAGTGCTGGCGACTGTGATGCAAGTAGGGATTGTAATTGGAACGAAAGCTGCTGTCGCTGCTGTGTCCGCTATCATCGCCACTGCTGCTATCGCTGCGTCGCAGTCCCAGGCGGAATAGATTGCCATTGTTGTGTGCCGCATTGGCAAAGTCCTCAAAATCCAAATGGGACTCGTATTCAAAGTCACGATCAATCGATACGGCGGGCGTTATGATCATAAATTGACTGTATTTACGATTCGGCTGATGTTTGTCTCGCTGGTTATGGCCACGTTGGCAATTGGCAATCGAATTGAGCAGCGTTTGATTTGTGTCCACCGATGAGTAGCTGTTGCTGTTCGATATTGGTGACATGTCGTTGTTGTTGTTGTTGTTGCCGCTGTTGTGGCTGTGGCTGTTGTTGCTGCTGCTGCTGCTGCTGGCATTGTTGTTGTTGTTGATGTTGTTGTGATTGATGTTGTTGTTGTGCGAAAAGACGCCAGCGGGCGTTGGCTGTGTTGTTGTTACAGTCGCCATCGATTGCTGCGGCTGATAATGTTGATATTGCAACTGCAACTGCAGTGGCAACTTATGATGTTGACTTCGAAGTTGCAGTGGCTGTTGCTGTTGCTGTTGACGCTTTTGCTGTCGTTGTCGCTGCTGCTGTGGTTGTTTGTGTGGTTGCGGCTGCGGTTGCTGCTGCTGTTGATTCGTTTTATTGGTATGCCGCCGCTTGGCAACTGGAGCTGTGGCTGGAACTGGAACTGGAGCTAGAGCTAGAGCTGGCGCTGGAGCTGAGGTCTGTTGTTGTTGCTGTTGTGGTTGCTGTTGTTGTGGTTGTTGCGACTGCGTCTGCTGCGGTGCTGGCGATGTTGTTGTAGGCGTTGAGCCAACAGAGGGCATCCATCATCTTGTTTCCTCCGCTCCGCTACTACTGTCATCGGGCTTCACGATTTGGTAAGTTATCAAGTACTCTGGATAAGACTGTAGCGGAAGTAAAAACAATAAAATTTATATATATTAAAAAATGTTTAGATAATAATACGTAAATTCAGTAAATGTACGCGTGAACTATAACTGTTTTTTTTCTAATATAGTATTTTTTTTAAATTAATTTTAAAAAAAAACAATTTCATTCATTCTATCAATTTCTTTTAAAAATATATATAAAAAAAACTTTTCTATCTTTTTAATAATCAAATATACGATAATTTATCTTTTATAAATAAAATGAAAAACATTTATGTTATTTTATGAAATTCTATTGTAAAATTTAAAAAAATGAGCACTCTCTAATCGAAATTTTTACAATTTATCTATAATAATTAGTGCTTTTTTTCTTTCACTCATAATTTTTATTTCCAAGTGCCGTGCAATAGTGTCAACTCAAGTAGCCTACCTGTTCACCCCGATAGACAACGTATTCGGCGAAATGCAGGCCGCCAGCCGAAGGACGGCCAATGACCGAATGATGTCCTGGCGGCGCATGCGCCATTTTCATTGCACTGTACTGCAAGAAGGATTTGCCGAGCGCAACGCGGCACAGCAGCAATTGCCTGCAAACACATATATATGCGAATAATTGTTAGACATGTGCAAAGGGAAGTTCATTAATTATGCAGTTCACCTGGGGCACACGTAGCAGGACTTGTCCTTGTGCGATGGGCAGCCAATGCCACCACCAATTCCATACACATACTGATTACTCTTGGAACTGTGCTCAGCAAAGTAAATACCAGCACCAAACATGCCACCGATATACGCGTGACGCTCATCGAAGCCGCGCTGGACAATCGCATTGATGAAGGGGCTGCCATGGAACAACATGCGCTCATTGGACTGCAGATAGTTCTCCTCGGCAATCTCCTGTCGCCGATGAGCATAACGTTCCCAGAGCTTTCGATTCTGTACCTTCTGCACTCGCACAATATTGTAGCGTGTGAAGTATCCACCCGCCTGTCCATTATCACGATGCTCTCGTATTGTGGCCTGCATCTCCTCCTCGACGGCTACGAATTCCTTGTCATCTGGCAGCAAGTCGACCAGCAACGTGCAGAGATTAACATTGTTGCCAATACCTGTCAATTAAATGGTATATTAATTTGTATTACGCATACCGAAGACTCTAGAGGTATATTCGATTTGTCGACGAAATATAGTTGAGGAACTTAACAATGTTCCCATTTCCGAATACGAGCTAAACGCGCGGTTTTGGTATTGTCATCTATTCCAAAACTGCACGTTTCGTTCGGATTTGGAATTGGGAACAGTTCTGTAAGTTATGTTATTGATTGCTAGAAATTACGACACTCACCTGTCGTTGCGCGTAACTGGGCTATGCCCTTGAGTATCTTGTGGCGGAATCCGTAGGCGGACACGCCCACCTGCTTGAGATCATCATGACCCATCTCGGCCAATATGTCCAATGTGATTTGTTCACGCTCGAACAGCTCAATCAAATGATGCAATTGCTGGCTGCTCAGGAAGCCAGACACATTTGTGATGGACTCGGGATCGGGCAACAGATCATCGCTGCTGGCATTCTCGGCGCCATGTGCTTCGGCGCCCTGGGCGGGACTGATGCGAGTGGCACAGCTGTTCAGTGGCAACGGCACTGGAACACTAAGCGTCATGGAAGCTCCCGATGGCAAGAGCACCGTTTCCGTGGTCGGTGACAGCAATGCTGCCGAAGCAGCTGTGGCTGCTGCTGTTGCTGCTGCTCCTCCTCCTCCTCCCGTTGATGCTGCAACTCCAGCTGCTGCTGCTCCACAAGTTGCATCTGGTGCCGGCGAGCTGCCGGCTAAGCTCTGAGTGGAAGCTCGCAGTGCCTGCTGGCTGAGTGATGTGGCCATTGCATCCTGCAGCAGGCACTTCACATCATCTGCGGTCGCCAGCTCAATTGGTGTCTGACCCTCCTGGTTCTTCATATAGGCATCTGCGCCATGGGCTAGCAGCAGCGAGCAGAGCTGGGTGCGTCCCTTCTGGGCAGCCTCGTGCAGAGGCGTGAATCCCCATTTATCGGTGGCATTGACCACAGTCTTGTGCTTGATTAAGAGCGCGGCAATATCCAAATGGCCATAGGAGCTGGCATTATGCAGTGGGATAAGTCCACCCTTATCCTGGGCATTAACATCAGCGCCGTGTTCCAGTAGATACTCGGCACACTCAAAGTTATTGTAGCCGGCGGCCAAATGCAATGGCGTCGAGTTGCGTCCATTCAGATCCCGGCAATTGATGGTTTCGGGTGTCACCAAGCGTTGGACTCGTGCCAGATTGCCCTTCTTGGCGGCATCGAGCAGTGCAGATGGACCCCGAAGCAATTCGGCAACATCGTGATCCGAATCCTTGACAAGATCAGCTGGTGTTGCGCCATCACGATTCTTTTTCATTGGATCCGCGCCATGCTTCAGCAGCAGTTTGCAAATGTCATATTTACCCTTGGCTGCAGCCTCATGCAGCGGCGTGAACTTCCACAGATCGGATACATTAACATTGGCACCGTGTTTGACGAGCAGTTCTGTGACCTCATAATGGCCATACGAGCAGGCATTGTGCAGCGGCACCAGGCCACCCTTGTCTGCAGCATAGACCTCGGCACCATGCTCAAGGAGAAATTGCACGACAGGCACACGATTGAATCCGGCGGCAAAGTGCAGCGGAGTCGAATGGCGACCATCCAGATCCCGACAATTGACCGTATGGGGATTATTTAGTACAATGCGACGCACTGCATCCAAATCACCAGCTTTGGCTGCCTCCAACAGTTGCGTCTCACTGTCTGGTGGATTCTTCAAAAGCTTCAGTACACTATCCGATGCCAACTGTGCGGCCGTTAATCCCTCCAGCGAGACAATGTTACTGTCCACCGCATAGGAGAGCAACAGACGCACGGCCTGCTCATCCCTCGCACAACGATGCAGCGCCGTCTGTCCCAGACTGTCCAAGGCATTAACCTTGGCGCCCTGCTTAAGCAGCGCCTCCATTGCATCATAGTGCAGCAGCTCGGCCGCCAAGTGGAGGGGTGTTAGGAAGGCCTTGTTCTTCTCATTAAGTAGAGCCCCCTTGCGGGCTAGCAGCTCCACTAGCTGCTTGCGTTTGGCATCCTGGCAGATTACGGCCAAGTGGAGAGGTGTGTCCCCAGTGTAGGGATGCACAAAGTTAACTATTTCGGCACAGACGAGTTTCTTGACACGCGACAGATCGCATTTTCTGCAGGCATCCAACAGACAATGTCCTTTGTACTCAACTGAGGATTGAGAATAAGGCGGAGGGCGGAGTTAATAAGATGTGAAATATTACAACATATTCATTTAAGTAATCAAATCGTTATTTAATCCAATCACATATTATTTGCCATTAAAAGATCTAGTAATAATTGGATTCAAATTTTATAAATAGCTAATAATATTATATAGTCAATATTAAGTTACGGAATAATACTATAGGTCAGATAAGCCGGAGGATTTAACCCTACTATATACTAGCTCTATCTGTTTTTAAGTAGTAGTCCACTTTAAAAAAAAAACTTTTCACGATATGTACCTATCTCATAGAATCTAAAAGTGTTACTTAAGGTTTACCGAGCTTTTTTCTATCACCCCTCTAGTAAATCCTTTCTAGGCTATCGCAAAAATTTGAAATTTATTGTAATGCGATTATTTTTACCACACAATTGTTTTACTGATTTAGATTAATCAAGAAAATTTATGTAGTTAATCAATTTTGAGTTACTTACATGCAATCCGCTCTCGGAGCTCCCGTGTGGGTGCCGCGTCAATGGCCGATTTGTTGTGGCAGTTAAGCAACGTGGGATCAGCGCCACGGCTAAGGAGCAGGCTGCAAACCTCAACACGACTCTTGGAGGCGGCCTCATGCAGTGGGGTGAACGCCCACAGATCATTGGCATTCACATTGGCGCCGGCTTGGATCAGCAGTTTGGTCACATCAAAATGACCATAGGAGCAGGCGTTGTGCAACGGCACCAGGCCGCCTTTGTCCTTGGCATGCACATCGGCTCCGTTGGCCAGCAGAATCTCGACTATGCCAATGCGATTGTAGCCAGCGGCCAAATGCAATGGAGTCGATCGGCGACCATCACTGGCATGACAATTGACATTGAGCGGTGTGAGGAGCGCCAGCAAGCGATCCTCCGCTCCGGAACGAGCAGCCTCCAGCAGCTCATCCTTGCGATACTCCCCAGTAAGCACTGGTCTTGTGGCATCATCGGCCAATTCGAGTGGCGTCTTCTGCTCTGAGTTGCGTATGGTATCGTTGGCGCCATGCTGCAACAGGGCAAGGCACACATCCACCTTCCCCTTGCTGGCTGCCTCATGCAGCGGTGTGTAGTTCCAGTTGTCGGTGGTATTCGGACTGGCTCCGGCCTTCAGCAGGAGACGCACTACCTCGGCATGTCCAAACGAACAGCAATTGTGCAGCGGATGCAGTCCACCCTCATCGCAAGCCTGTATGGAGGCGCCGCTGTTTAACAGAAACTCAACCACCTCCCGACGACCGTAACCTAGAGAAAGACAGAGAGGGGAACATTTAAAGAGAAATCAAGAGAGAGGGAATGTTTGTCTCAATGGTAAGAATGACATGTTGGCAAGCCCTAAAAGTGGCTCACATGGTTAGCGAAGCCCCCCCAGGGGGAAGAATCGAGAGACCTTCAGGTTAACACAAATTTCCGGCAATTCAACAGCTTTGCATCGTTTGAGGTTTATTGGGGTTTCGGATCTACCAAACAGTCGCCTGACCTTGACAGGCATCATAAATCTTAGACTAACTTATTGTTTAAACTTTAAACAACACAGGCAAATAACATTCACAGATAATAATAACAAAGAACAACAAACCATTTGAAGGAAAGATACAGTTTAGAAAAGCTGCCAGCCAACATATATCGTAACCCCCTGACATCTATCTTAACACCTCCCCATTTGATCTACTTCAACTCTTTCTTTGCCCAGCTGACAGATGCTTTAAAGAGAATTAATGAACTTGCCATAAAGACGAATGAAGAAACAACAATGCAGAAAGTAATTAATGTTGACTTGATATCTCTTGAGGTGGTCTGTTTTGACCAAACACAATTTCATGAAACCAATATATGGAAATTTATACAGAAAATTAAATTTAGATTTAGAAATCTATTTTTTTTTTATTTTACTCAATTAAATTTAAAAATAAAAAAATATTTTATTTTAAATTTGTTAATAAATAAATATATATATTATTTTTTAATAATAATAAATTGAGAAATAAATAAATAAATATATAAATATAGATTTCGATTAAAATTTGAATTGAGACTCTATGTCTTTGAAAGTGTCAAGAGGATAAGATTAAAAAAATATAACTAACAAGCTGAAAAAGAGGCATTCTCTATAAGATGAGGATAAACAATCATTTAATGGCCATAACTTTGCCAAAACTCAATCGAATTTAAAGTTTGACTTCGGCACCTTCAAGTTTTGATTAATACTAACAAATTGCATTCAAGATTCTTTAATTTTAGCGAAGCTTTTGTCTTTAGGTAAAAATGGAACTTTCAGGGTCGCTAAATTTAGTTCTAATTGGGTTTTTTCGAATCAAATAAAATAATCAAATATTGTTACTCTCAACGCGCCCTGATTTAGAAGTGAAAATTGATCTAAAACGATCTTAACTTTAATTTAAAAAACAATAAGTACTCAAAATAATAATGCAATTTTTTAACCATTTCATTACTTATACATGTTTTGATAGGCAAACCACAAGTTGTTGAATAGCAATGAGAAGAGCTTCGAATTTGGCTTATTGGTGTCTTCCCTGAAGTTATTTTGCAAAATCAATTCAAAAAAAATAAAGATATTTTTCTTGTATAATTTTTGCCGTTCACTTTTGCTTAAACAATTACGAAAGTTGCGTGAAAATTAATAGAATGGAAAACATTATTATTAACATTTGTGTTGGGCAATTGAATGTGCATTGCTTTTAATTGTTTGTCTGAAGATTGTTATAACAATAAAACTCTACACAGACACTGAAAAAAAAAATACTTGGTTAATGCACGTACGTACATAGTACACTATAACCACCATAATAACAATAATAATAACAACACACAATAATATTAACACTAACAATGTTGAAGGTTAATAATTTTAGCAGGTTTGTTAATTATACTGTCAGACTTCAGACTCTATCAGTAATTATTTATCAAGTCCTTATCGTTCCCGACTACACTATATATGTATGTACATACAAACATATAAGAAAAGCTGTGCAAATATCAGATAGATAATAGTGCTCAGAATGGAATCGGATAAACAATTTCTTCGTATATATGTACATATTGTACACGTTTGTATCTCAACATATGTGAGATACTTTAAGGGTGCATTGCAATTTGTTGAAACGTGTTGCAATTTGCAACAGGTGGGAAGGTGGGGGAGGTCAGAGAGTAGAGTGGGGTGGGGCGAGAGCTAGGCGGACTTTCTGTTTAGTGGCAACAAGGTGAAAATTAGAGTCAATAGCAACAAACAGCAGACCTCTTAGAGATCTCACTTTTTATATGTATTTTTTTTTTTATATATTTCTTTATTTCTTGCTTCAGAACGTGACAAAAGACATGACAAAATGGATGGCAAACCAGTTTAGAGAGACAGTAAACGCAGTGAAAAAAGAAGAGGAAAAAAAAACAGTAAAAAATTTATATACACTACTTCCACTTCAACAAAAAAAAAATAAATAAATAAATAAGAGAGTATGAATCACAGACAAATAACGACATGACAAATTGATATGCAAAGGGCGTGAAATCCCCTAAAAAATAACTTACGAAAAATACTACGTCGGAAGGTAACTTTTCTTAATTAGCTGGAGAGCTGAAGGCCTATGGGGGGGGGGCGTAAACACAAAATTGAAATTTCTAATTGAAGTTGATACTGTTTTGGCGCAAGTTGTTTTGTCTATCGAAGTTTGTGGGATGAACAAGGCCGAAACGCAGCGCAAAGATGCAATTGTTGTGGACGCCAAAGACGTCAGCAGCGTCGCATGAAACGCAGCAGCCACCAGCAGCCAAGTAGGCGCAACTCCTCACACCCCCTCTCAAAATATATATGCATATATGTATATTCGTGTACCCTTTGCACTTTGTTGATGATGATGATGACCAGCAGGGTGAGTTTTCAAAATAGAAAACATGTTGGGGAAATGCAACACATAGCTCTAGTCGAGGGTCGCGGGTTCCGGAAACAGACCAAGCACGAAACTAGGTCAACTCTCGACACCAACAGGCCAACGAATGTGTATGTATGTGTTTAAGTGTATATGTTCGTGTGCATATGTGTGTGTGTGGCCGACCGCCGAGGCGACTCTTTCGTTTGTCGTAGCGGACTGCTGACAGTCATAACCAACTATAGTTCGAAGCAACCCCAACCCCAAAGCATAGAAACACATACCAAGGCAACAATGACGCTCGCACACAGACATACACACACACACAGGCACACACACCCCTTGTAAAGTAGATCAAGGCCAGAACTGCTGGCAGATATAAATGCACAAGACACACACAGATATTGTTTGTGTGAAAGTATGTGTGGTGGGTGAGTAGGAGGTTGGGAGATTGGTTAAGTAGAGAGAGAGAAAGAGAGAGAGTCCTTCAACCTTCGAAAGACAAGCGAGAGATGATGCGAGAATGTTGCATTGTTAGTGTAGTGTTGATTGTTCGTTTGTTGCTGCTTACCTGCTGCAAAATGCAATGGCGTCGATTTGCGTCCCGCCGTGTCGCGCGCATTCACTGTCTGTGGCGTTATCAGCTTCTTCACTTTGGCTATTTCACCTGTTTTACAGGCCTCGAAAAGCTCACGCAACGGATCGTTGGCCATGACCGTATCGAGATTAACATTTAGTATTGCCCGACTGCGACTAGCCATTGTTGCTGCTTCTGACTACCAACTGCTGTCGTTTATGTGTTGTTTGTACGTTTTGCTCTGCCTACAGCAGCACTCCCCTCTTCTTGCCACTTTCCTTTGCTGCTCCACTTCTTGTACTTTGTTTTGTTTACAACGGACGAAAGCCACGCACTGAGAGCACTGAGGAGCAGCTGGCGCCGCGCCCCACACAGATATCGGCCACGAATTATATGCTGCGTTATATATTTTGTATAGCAACACACCTAAACAGATGCTAATCAACACAAAAAAAATTGGCCTAACTTGATTTCATGTTTATGCAGCTGTAAAACATTTGTTGGCCATATTCGCTGCTCCACACACTAACACTAGCACAAGAACTCAACACACACACACACACACAGTATGTCTCACGTTTGCTGCTGCACAGGCGATGTGGAAATAATTTGATACTTGGCTTAGGGAGCAACAAATTGCTGGAGTTGTCCCGCAGCCAACACTAGTTGACTTTACTTTTTTTAAAAGCACCACTAGAATGCACTAAAATCAATACAAATGTGAGCAATGGGTTTTTTCTTGAGAGCACTGCTGCTGCTACTGCTGCGACACTTGCAGTTGTTTTCGTTCAGCTCGCGAATATGATTGTTGATATTCTATCGATATGTCATCCATAACGACTATTTGCTTTCGATACATCGGCTGCGATATTTCAAAAATGTGTACACACTGCTGAATTTAAACGAGCTTCCTAGCTATCGATAATTTGTATAGATATTTTAAGTATATTTTATAATAACATTATTATTATTTTTTGAATGGTAGAATAATGATTTAATACATAACATTGCATTTTAAATGAGCATGAAGAAAGTAAATGTATTGTATGCATGCGATATGTCAATCATCGCATATGTTGCATGTGTGCGCCATCCCTGGAATTGATATGTTGTGTAGCAATTTTATGGGTATCGAGTACAAGTGCATGCCAACAACAATGCGCGCATTGGGCATTTGTTTTTCGCTTTAAAAATTCATAAATAATGAATTTGTGCTGTGGAAACAAGTGCAATATGTGCGAAAAACGTGCCCACGAGTGAAACTACGAAGTGAACGAAAAAATGTTATCTTGAATAAGCGAAATCAAATATGAAAAGTGAATCAGAACACTCACGCATACATGCACATACTAGCACACACGTACACATAACTTCGGAAACCGTCACACCCGCGCTCCCTTAAACCAGAAATAAGTGCAAGTGAAGCAGCACGAACAGCAGCAGCAGCCGCAGCAGTAGCAACAGCCACAAACAAACAGCAATTGGGAAAAGCTGCAACAAAGCAGAAAGAAAGAAAGAAAGGGAACAAAACGACAGCGCAACGAGAACGACATCGTCAAGCAAAAGTGGAAGTGCAGCTCCACCCCCAACAACAGCAGCAGAAACAACAACAACAACAACATCAACAGCAGTCTCGTCATGGTGCAGCACTAACAACACAATAACAAGAACGACAACAACAACTAGCGCACGCTTCGCTGCCCTCGCGACAGCAGCAGCTATTCAGGCTTCGACATCATTTGCTTTGCTACGTTTCAAATCATTAGCGCCCCTAATTTAGTAGCAATTTTCTGGCAGTCGGAGCCGCACAACGCCAACAAAATCTTTAAATCGATATAATTAATTCATTCATTTGTGCGGCTGTCAAATAAAAAAAGGAAATAAATTAAAATAATGGAACTTAAAGTTTGGGTCGAGGGCATACAGCGTATTGTGTGCGGAGTCACAGTAAACACAACATGTCAGGTGCGTAAATATTGATTTTCCTTTTACTTGTTAATTCTTTTCTCTTGCCACACACACATATGCTGAAAGTGCTTTTTTGTCATTCCAGGATGTGGTATTTGCCTTGGCCCATGCCACGGGCAAAGTGGGACGATTTACATTAATCGAACGATGGCGTAATAATGAGCGCCATTTAGCTCCCAATGAGAATCCGATGAAGCTGCTGCTCAAATGGGGCGAGTATGCAAATGATGTGCAATTTATATTGCAGCGATCCGAGAACAAACAACAGACGTCACAAACACAACAACAGCAACAACAACAACATCAGCAGCAGCAGCAGCAACAACATCAACAGCTGCAGCCACAGCCGCAACAGATTAACACCAACAATTATGCTGTCATGACAAAGAAGCCTCTAGGGCCCAGCAACAATAACAACAACAACAATAACAACAATAATAATAATAATAATAATAGCAATGAGAACAACAGCAACAAACCACATCAGCCACCGCCCACATTGCAGAAACAAAAGTCCAGCGTTGAGCTGAGCTATCGAAGTAAGGAGCTTAAAAAGAGTTTCGGGTACGTATAAAATAAATAAATAAATTTTATGGAGCTCATATTTAATGGATTGCTCTCGATTCACAGTGGATACGATGCCAAGCAATTCGACAATATTGGCATTGTTAAAGGCATACCACAGCAGCAGCAACACCAACAACATCAACAACAACAACTGCAGCAGCAGCAGCAGCAGCTTGCGGTAGGAAAGGCGGTTCCATTGGTGCCCAAGCATGAAAAATCACTATCGAATCCACTGGATATGACGAGCAGCGGCAGTGGCAGTGGCAACTGCAATGCGCCCGCTTTAACAGACTACAACGATTTCTACAATAATAATAACAACAACAACAACAATAGTGGCAGCGGCAACAGCAATAACAGCAATCAACATATTTACAGTCAGATAAGCAAATCAAGCAATGAGCTACGTCGCACCAGCCCAAATGAACTGTCTTACAACAACTCCAACACTATCCATAGCAATAATAATAATATGAACAACAATAATAATAACAGCAGTAGCAGCAGCGAGCACTTGTGCGATATTTATGCCAATAGCAACATTAATAATAATAACAATATCAACTCACCGGAATTGTATAAGCAAACACCAACGATTTCATCAAATGGAGCTTTGGTGCCGCCACCATATCGTGATCCGCCGCCGCCACGGAACAGTCCTATGTGCCAGACACAACGATTGCCAGCGGGCAGCAGCAATGCTGAAACCATATCAAATGCATCCTCCTCAACAAATCCATTTCTCAGCGATTATGAACAACACAACATTAACAATAATAATAACAACAACAACACCACCACGAACAGCAACAGCAGCAACGTGAATCAATGTTTGGATGAGGGTGAAAGCATGTTCCAGGCGACGCAATATAATGATCTGTTGCAGCTAATTAAGTTTCAACGCGAGAAAATTACAGCACAGCAATTGGAATTACAGAAGGTAAAGCAAACTAAAGCTAAACCTAACAATTAATATCGTTATTACTATGAAATTATTAGTATTCCATATAAGACAAATACTGTATTTGTCTGGTACACAGATTGCACGAAATCCTGTAGTTTAAAAACATCACAAAAATTTCCTTACTTTGCAGTTTGACACGGAAATCGTTTACCTCGAGAGCCGAGAGCGTGATCATGCCCATGAACTGGAGGCCATATCACGTGAAATATCCAAGGCGGATCAAATCTTCCGGCAAGGCAGCGAACAGTTGCAGACACTGCAGTACGTGGAGGAGGAGAACGAATTGGTTAAACAGCAGGAGAAGACTCTCAAATCGGAAATAGCGTTATTACGGTCCAAACTTGCCAACTGTGAGACGGAGCTGCTGCAGTGTAAGAATAAAATGCGTCTCTTGATGGATGATATTGAACTGGAACAGCAACAGCAAAGCAATAGGTTAGTTAACAACAATAAAAGTATAATAATGTTTTCTAATTCATATTTGATTTTAGTAGACAAACGGTTGAACGTGATTTCCTGATGGAAATGGAGCGCATACAAAGCGATATTGATCAGGCCCTACACAATACGGACACATCGAATAAAACCGCAGATAATCTCAAAAAGGAACTGCTTATGATTGAGCACGCCATCGCAGAGAAGAAGCGTCAAGTGGAGCAGTTGGTCAACGAGATGAAAGAAGTGAATTTGCAAAGTCTGACGGTGACAACAACAGAGGAGATTAAGCATTTGCTGGAAGGACCCAATAAACAGGGAAGTAGTCGACGCATTATTGGATCTCCACGTCAGCTAGAAACAGCAGTGCCCACCAGCAAGAATCCACATGGTGTTTGGGTTTAAACTGATCACAAGAATAACATTTCACAACAGGAGCAACGAAGTATTTTTGTATAACAACAAATTTATTGACAACAAAACAAAACATGGGGAACAAAGATGAGGAAATGATTTACATATCTTGTATGCATAGAGCAAAAAAATGTATTGTTGATTAATGCCTCTAGATATATATATATATATATATACTTATATAATAATATATCAATTCAATATTTTAATAAGCCATTCAATTCAGAGGTGATTCGATAGAAACCATGATTGGCTTTACAAGCAAAACTGCTACATTCACAAAACGGCAAACGTTCGTTTCAAAACTGCGAACCTTATAATTCGCAACAAGTTTTAGCTGAATTTGTCTGGCAAAAAAAAAACTTAATTTTAACTAAAGTGTATGGAAATTGAATATCAATTTACAACGAGACACAAATTCATATATTTTTCTTCCAAAATACCTACATGGATCTCTCAAGCAATTTTTATTGTTACAAATTTATACTACTACACATCTGCACGATACATGCCACATGCACAAATTTTATTAGATTTAAATAATTATACACAAACTGTAAACACTGTCACATTCCCAATCGAATTCTTTACATAATATTGTGTGCTATATATCTATTGATTTTAACTATAAATATGCATAATCGAAATAAGCATGAAACATATTTTTGTTGCTAGTCTATAGAAAACGTTTTTCAATCATCATTCACAATGCGCCATTAGTTGTTAATTGAAGGACACGAAGAAGAACGTAAATTGTTGCAATAATTAATTGTTTAGTAACGAAACTGTAAACGCCTTTTAATTATACATATACATACATTTAAGTTGTGCTATTAGTGATTCAAATTACATTCTTCATTAATAATTAGAACACTTTTTAAGTACAGTACTATTAACATTTAGTGCTATTATTGTAGTTGATTATTAAAAATAATATTGTACTTAGTCGCAGCTTTAGCAAAAGATAAAAAAGAAGACGAAAACAAAATTAGCAATGCTTTGTTGAAAATGTTTCAAATGTTTTGAGTGTTTTGAAAACACTTAACCATAGTATAATAATTAAAATGATAATAACAATTGCTAAACAAAATGTTAAAAAATTATGCATATTTTTTTAGCTTTTATTGCAATATGCAGCGAAATCGAGATCGAAAGTAAAGACAGTCGCTTTTTTAAATAATTAAACGAAGCATAGCAAACAAAAATCGAGCAACAACAATATACAAATATAAAAATATATATATATATATAATATACATTCGTAAACATATATCAAGTTATCGAAGCGTTTTAGAACAAATTCTAATTGCATTATATCTATTAGCAAATAAATAATACATTTTTTATGTTTTTTTTCTTTCTCTAAAATCTTTAAATTGTTTTCATGTTATAAAAAACTGGTTTGCCAAAAAAAAAGTTGCCACATCGAGTGGCGTACGAATGCGCCGCAATGGTCATCCAAGGCCGAAGCAGAACACGAAGCAAGGACTTCGTTGCAGTCGAGGAAAACAAAATCAGCAACAATTGCTGCTGTCAGTTTCAGTTGGCCGCCGTGCATGGACTTGTCTAGTCCTGTCTTGTCTTGCCTTGTCTTGTCACTTCTTGTTGGTGCAATTTGACGCGATTTCTATTAGTATTGTGTCGTACGCGCGCGTTTTGTGTGCGTTTTAAAACGCGTTTGTAGATTGCATTGCCTACTTTTTGGGCTGTGACAATATTTGCCGCACAATTGACTTGTCGCTTGGGGTCTTGTTTCCATTTGTTTCTGGCCTTGGACTTGGCCCCATATCGCGTTCACACAATCTGTAAATGTGCGCCTCTTCGCCTTGGTCAAAAGCATTAAAGTGCCTAAAAGCAACAGAAGAAAGAATAAGATCCCAACAACAAAACCAAAAAAAAGAAGCAAAATATTATTACATTTTTATGGCACGTTTTTCCACACCGAGTGCTGTGTTGTCTATTGTGATGATTGAGATAATGAGCCAACATGTTGGCATACATATCCAAGAAATATGTGCGAAAAGGCGACCTTTTACGGAAATTATAATATATGTATACGAAATGCGTGTCTGCCCCTAGGACCCTCAGTTCCTTAGACTGTGTCCTTATTGATAAAGATAAACACTCGTTGTCGCCGTTGCACGACTGTCAGCCACGTTGATTTAATCAAAATACCAAAAATGGCATCTGATAAACCTGATAGGCATACATACTTTAGATATGCCTGTAAATATTATAATTTAATAATACATGGATCTTTACGCTTCAGAAGTGTGCAACCTTTGGAGCTTTGGCTTTAAGTCTCCATTCAAGTGAAAAATATTTATAGTAACTTCCAAACAGCAACATTTCTTTTTTATAGCCCTTATTTGTCATTATCATCTTTTTAGCCATCAAAAATTAGCTCAATGAAGTGTCAATTTTAAGCTCAAAACTCAATGAGACCGTGTATAAAGAGTCTGTGGGCGTGGCCCAGTCTCCGCTGGGAGCAAAATGTCCAGATAATGTGCTCCGCCCATCAGCAGCCCCACCCAAAATGCCAGTCAATGTAATTAACACACCGAAAGGGAAACTCAGCCAAGTCCACCGATAAATTAGATAAATTTAACAAAACAGTGAAAGTAAAAACTAAATAAAAATGGTCTATGGAAGGAGCATAGCTGTGGGCATTGGTCTGATGACCATCGTCGTGCTTTACTCGGCGTTGATCTTCTACTTTAGCTTGGGTATGTACTAAAAAAAACGTAATTGATTTATTTTTTATTTTAATTTATGACGAATTTACATTTTACAGTTATTTAATTTTATTTTTTTTAATTTATTTTTTAACATGGGTCTAGGGAATTCTATTAATAGAAAACATTCTCACAAAATAATTATAATTATTAATTTAATTATTATTATTAAATAACTATTTTAATAATTAACAAAAATTAAATAAATTAAATAAAATAAATTAAAAATATACAATAGCAGAAATACAATTCAGAAATTCTCAGCATATTCCATAATAAAAAACTCTTATTGTCTTTCAATTTTAATTAAATTTTAAGCTGCTAAATGTTTGGCTACTTTAAAAAAAAAAATCGAAATTGAAATCAAATGGCAAAGACGACAAAAAGCCCATAAATAGATTGATGCTCAAAAGTATTTTGAAAGTAATTTCTTGGATAATACGATAAAAAGAGAAACGTGACTATAAAAAATGCTTGAAAACTTTTTGTCCAAAAGAAGCCCAAAAAAAAAAACAATTTGTAAATTTATTTTAGGCAGGCACTAGCTGTCTTGATATATTTTGTTTTTATGAGCAAAACAATTTCATCGTTGCTTTTATTTATTATTATTTTTTTTTTACATCTAAATTTTGGTTTATACGTCCATAGCCAATTTGCGTATTGATTTGCCATCCAAGAAAAAAAATCCCAAAGAAACGCTTGATGAATGTCCATATTGTCGTCCTTGTTGTTGTTGTTTTTGAATGATGCGGCTTAACGCAGAATATGATGATGAAAATGATGATGAAAATGATGATGAAAATGATGATGATGATAATGATGTATTGATATGCAATAAACACGTAGATGACAAGGCATGAATCTGCTGACATCGTTTATTAAAGAATTTTTTGGGAAATTGTTCTATGCCTTCAATCTGCAAAAATGGAAACAAATTGAAATTGCCTCAAGATGTCGATTCAATTCAATGCTTTGACTAGTTGCTATTGCCAATGACGCAATCTGTTGGAATCATCATCATCGTCATTATCAAGGTACTTCTGTTGCCCCATCAAAACTGTTGACGACTTCAGCTTCTTATTCACCAAACATAAATATGACAAAATGCCAAAGGAATTGCAGTCTCAAAGAGATTATTGAAGCTGGAACTATGGAGACTCTATATATCAGTTAACTTGTGATATATGTTAAGTTATGATTTATTTATTTATTACATTTTTTTTATTTAAAGTCAACCATTTAAGAGTCGAAAAAAATCGAAAGTATATATTTAAATTAAATATTATATTAAAAGCATTTAATTTAAAAATTATAAAGTTTAAAAGGAAAAATATTTCAATTATAAATCTGAGGTGATTCATAATTTTGAAATAGCTTCACATTTGGGAAATACCAGCAAATCACAATTAAATTAGTAACAAATTTATGTCAATATAAAATAAATTAAAAACAAATATATATAAAACACAAGTAATATAAATAATGTATAAAATATGGAGATTTTTTAAATTAATTTAAAATATTCTAAGTAATTTATAGAAAATTCCGCAACATAATACATTTTCCGTTTTTGTAATGCTAATTGTTGCTTGAACTTGAAATAGTACTTGAGTGGAATAATAAATACATAAATAAGTGACAACACATAGTACGACAATATTTTGGTGAACAAAAAGCGATTCCAACAGTCAAAAATATAAAAAGCAATCAAAAGTTTTTTGCGCACATTAATTTTAATTGATTTCCATTTCCATTGCTGCTGTGTCTGTTTTGTGGTACTTCCATTGAACTCTTTCTTTTCTTAGGAACAAAAACAAAATTAAGAAGTGAAGCAAACAAACTTTTAGTTCCGCTCAATGCAGATATTACTCATACGACGCGTGGCAACTCAAAATATTTGTACTCTGGCCAATGTGGCGTATAAGTAATAAAAAGTTGGACAGCATTAAACAAATAGAATGCAGAAGTTGATTGTTTCGGCTGATTGAGGTCATGTCCAACTTGTGATATTAATTATGCCACATTCCTTACCCTCAAGGACCATGCCCCACAGGCAGCTTTATGTGCAACAATGGCGTGCAGTGCGTGCCACAGCGTCAGATCTGCGACAACCATCGGGACTGCAGAGATGGCAGCGATGAGCATCCGCTGGAGTGTGGAAATCTCTATGGCAGCAAGGAGCTCACCGATAAAATAGTGCGTAATGCGATTGCGAAAAAGAAACAACAACGACAGCAGCGCCTAATGATTGTGGGAGGCTCGAATGCCAGCATCGGGGATTTGTCAGTGCCACCAGCGGGTGGCAAGAATCGCAACGCCTCAATGTCATGCGGCAAGTATTAATAAAGAAATAATGCCAGCCAAATGAACAATATCCTTACGGGCTATTCATCCTTCCGGCAGCTCTCACCCGCATTCCCAATGGCTGCAAGTGCGGTGGCTCCATGCTCTATTGTGGCAAGAATGCCACTCTGGTGGGCATGACCAATATCACCGCTGAGGTAACAAATCTGTTCATCATCAGACAAAATCTGACACTCTGCGACCGTCACTTTGCCAATGTGTCACGTCTGCAAACCCTGTAAGTTGAAGTCGAGGTCTGCCAATTGGAATATGTTGTGCGAATCGTTTCTTACCCTTCTTAGCACTCTGAAGTACAACAACATATCACACTTGCCACCGGGCAGCTTCGCTGGCTTGCCACATTTGGAGCGCCTCGATCTGAGCCACAACAATGTCAGCCAAGTGCCGCATGGTGTGCTGAAGGATCTGCGGGATCTGCAGTGGCTCTTCCTGGTTAAGAATCAACTGCGCCACTTTCCCTTCGACCACTTGGCCACCATGCATAAACTGGACTGGCTCATCCTTAGCCACAATCGTCTGACGCTGCGCAATGAGCAGCTGTCCAAGGGTCCCGAGTTGCGTGAAATGTAAGTGAAAGTTTCATTTGTATATTTTGGGTATGGCAATGACGCTGCTATTTGTGAGATTAAAAAAAGGACCTCTGCCAAGGATACACTACCATACCAAACTCTGCCTCTGCCTCTACTCTCTCCCCCTTCGCTTACAATCACTTGGGTTATGGGTTCTGTACTCGTTCAGTTGATGTATTCAAGCGTGAAATGCTTTACAGTGTCTGTGCTCAGTCTGTGCCGCTGTCCAACACAGTCTGTCTCCGGACTGGACTCCCTCCACTCCACTCCTCTTCTTTTCATTCTTTTTATTTTTAGGGGGTGACCGACTATCAAGTGCAGTTGGGCATGTGTTATGCTCAAGGTATGGGGATGCAAGCAGGAGACGAGGTGGGGATAGGGATGGGTAACTGTTTGGGATGGCATAATAACAATTTTCAGCTGGAGAGATGGATAAGCGTTTAAAACACTTCGAGTTGAGCATAATAAAGAAATTTAAGCGAAATACAAGACAAACAAAAAACAGAGTGTCAACTGAGATGATGTGCCAACTAAACTGTTGACATACCAATAAAAATGATAACTAAGCTGCTCGAAATGCAAATGTATCTCAAATTCACTCAACTTCACACTAAAAAGTGCAAATTTGGCAAAAATATAATAAACAGGCGTGTTCTCAATTCCGAATCCGAACGCAACTTGCGGTTTCTATTGCTAAACCGCACATTTCCTTCGGATACGGAATTGAGAACACGCCTAAAATTTGACTAATGGTCATAAATATTTCATAAACAATTACCTACATCTCTTTAGAAAGTCCTTAAGCTAAATGGGTATTTAATGTGTATGTTTTATGGCTTAGCAGCAGCTACTAACTTACTGACTAACTGGACAAATAAACTGCTAAATAACCCTCATATATCAGAACCACAGTCTGAGGTCTTAAAACAATTCCCATATATGTATGCTGAAAAAGAGACAAAGGAAATTACACACTAGCTGGCATAAGTTTGTTAACCACTGGCATGTGCAATTATTATTTAAATTTTGACAGCTTAAAAATCATGTTATTACTATGCAAATCTGTAATTCAATTCAACACAACACAAACTTTATGATGTTTGAAAATTGATGCTTTTTAAATATTTCCTAGAGTCAAACATAAGTTTCATATATAAATTGCTTTTATTGTTGTACTTTATTTAACAGCTATTTGGATCACAATCGCATCGAATATATTGGCGAGAAAACTTTTGCGCAATTGGATAATTTAGCATTGCTGTAAGTAAAGGACTCAACGCGAAACTCTTGCCATTTTTATACCACATATCCTCAGCCAGGAGCACGCCCTTTTTTACAGTTTGGGATTTGCTGTTTTGTTGTTTTATTTATTTTTTGTATTCTTTTGTTTTTGTTTTTAAATGATATTACAAGACTGTATGCCCTCTAGTTGGGCATGCCTTGAAAAGTGTGGAAAAGTCTATTGAAATATGTTGTACTTAGGTTTTATGGTGCGTATGCGTAATTTTTACTCTTGACTGCATTTTGCTTTTCATTTTCAGCAGCGCTATCATTTGTGCTCCTACTAAGATTTATATGGGTTACATTTGCCTTTATGGTAGTTCCCACAGTACCACTTTGTCAGCACAAATAACAAACAATATGATAACAACAACAACAAACAAAACGAAATAAGAGAAACTTCAAACAAATTGCAATTGATTTGATATCGAACTCATCCCATTTTGATTTTGATTCTCGCCAAAAAAAAAATAATAATAATAATATCATATTGAATACGACACCTAGACGCTGGAATTTATGCGCCAATAAGCATAAATTTGACTTTCAATTGTTTACACATAACATATGCTAAGCAAATATTTAAACGTAAATCGACTCATGCAAATCAGTGTGAGTGTGTGTGTGGGAGTGTGTGAAGATATATAGATATATGTGTAGGTTAGATTTATCAGGCGTCTTCGTCTGCCTGAGGCATATAATCATTAATTTATGCATCAATAGCTGACAATATAAGTCAATGGGTCGTCCCTGTTGTTGTTGTTCTTTTCTTATTTTTTTTCTTCTTACTGTTGTTGTTGTTGTTGTTTTTGTCGTCTGGGCACCCGGCGTGTTGTTAAGTGAAAATAAATCAGTATCCCAAATTGCCGCACGTAAATAAAAGAAAGAAGAATTGAAAGTCTTAACTGCTTAGCTGCCACGCTGCGTATACGCAATATTTCAGTTTCAATTTAGCACCAAATGGAAAAACTAAAACACTGATCATAAATTGTTGCATCGCTCGGCCTGTATTAATTGAAATCTATTTTCTATATATCTTAGGGATCTACAGCATAATCTCATCAGCCACATACACATTCGAGCCTTTGCCAATGTCACGGCCATACAGGATATGTAAGTATACATAATATTTGTATAGTATATGTACATCGTAGTCTGGGGCAATTAAATATGAAAATGTGTAAATGACACTAAGCATGAATTATGCCACCAACTTAATTAGCATAATCAGCTGAATAATGAGCTCAACTGGGGTAAATGAACTTGACAATGGCAGGATTCTTTGGATAAAGGACGAACAATATTAAAATCTTTGTCACTTCTTGGCTTTTGTTGAGCTTATCATAATGATATTAATTTTAATCGCATACTTGTATTAACATAAGTTGAAAAGTTTTTGTGTTTTATGGAAATTGAAATCGAATTATTTGACTCAACAAACTTAACGGCTTTTGCCTTCTTTTATTGTTTACTTAACATAAGATACTCTGTCTGATGTTGGCTAATATAACTCCATGAAATCAACTTTCAATTTTTGATTTTATGGCCATGTCCACGCCTTCAGATTTGCCTACATATTTATTGCACAAATGATTAGCCTAGAGTTTTATGACCCAAGTATATATATCTACATATAGTTAGTGTGTACAGATAAAGAAATAAAATCAAAGCCAGCCGTCGATCATAAAAAAGTAAAGAAATTGAAGTGAAAGTGTTGCAAACTTAGTTTTCATGAAAATTTATTTATATTCTCAGAATATGTTATATTTTTGTGAAAAGTAATTTAAATTTAAAATTAATATAATATATATATTTTTATTTAATTAATTAAATATCTTATTTTTCTAGAATTTCTTCATTAAATGAATATTTTATTTTTATAATCAATTTTTTTGTATATTACTTTTAAAGTTTTACTTTTAAAGCTTTACTTTCTTATCAAACTCAATATTAAATTTTGTAATTTTTTATATTTGTTTTGGTGGCTTAAGATACAAATGTATCTTATAGCTACAGCGCTTAATTTATAGATGCCACAGATACATAAATATATCAATATCATATTTAATAAAAGTCGACGCCGGCTTCTTCATACACTCAGTCTGGGCATCAGGCTGTGCCGTTAATAAATTCCACCCCCAACTCAAGAAAAATATTATATTTACATATACACACATGCATACATAGAACACCATCAGCTTGTCATACACACCCCCTGGCTGTGGTTGGTGTTGTTGTTGTTGTTGTTGTTGTCACTTGACCAAAGCCAAAAAAGAAGGAACAAAAATATTTAAGCAAATATATTTGGTGCATTTGTTGTATCTGTTGGGACGTCTGTCTGCCCCTTTGACTTTTGCCATTGGGAAATTGACGCCTTCAGGCGATGACAGCAAACAGCAACAGCAAAAGCCACAGCAACACAACAGCAACAACAATAACAACAACGACCAACAAGAACAACAACAACCACAAGAGCAGCAAATAAACAAACAGTATTATGGGCAAATAAAAATGCAAATAAATTTGTATTTTATGTGAAAACAATTTCGAGCCAAAACCCAGTGCCTGTCGCTGCCTGCCAATGCTGATGGACATGCATGAATCCGACTGCTACTCCACTGCTACTCGTCCTGCATCCCGCGTCCTATGTCCTGTGTCCTGTGTAATGAAGGAGTTTATTGAAATGGTTGCTGCCTTTGGTCTCATTTGCTCATTATTATCCCCAAAGTCATTGTTGGCTGTAAGTGAAATCCTTTGAAATCAGACATGCTCCTGTCGGGCACATCACATTCCACACTCTCAGTGAGTGAGTACTCACACACGCTGTCTCGCTCTCGCACTCTGCATGCAAATAATGCGCCTGCAAGCATGCTTTGAATTTTTGAACACACGATACGAGGACAGCGTCAAGTTCATAAAACAAATGTGACTTTTATGGCACGACATTTTGTATCTTTCAGTTACGCATCTTAATACCGCTCACATGGGCATCACACACAGATACTCCTGCACTTGCCTATGTGTGTGTGTGTGTGTATTCTTCCTTATGATGCTGCTCACATACAAGAATCTGCTGAGTTGTTGTTTATTGTGTTTGACCAGCCTATAGCGCATTTACGTTGACCATTTTGGGGTACATAACATACCACATATAAAATCGTTGCAGAAATTTGATTTCTTTTCTTCGACACCGTCAGCTTTATAACGTAGTAGATCTGCTTTACAGAGGAGAGGGTATGGGAATGCCAGAGTGCAATGACGTTAATTACGAGCAGCGTTTGTAATCCTGGTAAACATTCCGCACGCGAGCTTAAATCCCTCGCTGAAAACAATAGAGAAACGTGACAATTCTCATTTCCACTGATTGCCTAAGACCTGCACTTAATGCTGCACACTATAAAGTGCAATCAGAGGTAAATCAACTCTGTTTCAGCAAGAGAGGGAAGTTTTCGATTATACATGATTGAATATAGCTAATTTTGACTACATATAATAATAATATGGAACAAAAGGAAATTTGTTATAATTTTGCATTGCAAACACCTTTTTCCACTTTTGTTTAAAATACAAAATACAAATTTCTCCTCAATTGCCATTTCTGAACATTTGCAGCTTTTGATCAAAAATTGCAATTATTTAATTAATTATTTCAAATTAGTAATTTCAAAGAAAATTATTATATTTTCTGCAATTTAAAATTACCAAAATTTTATTTTTTTAAGCAATTTTAATAAAAAAAACTCACAATTTTGAATTTAGCTAATTTTTTTAAATTCCATTTTGTCACTTGAAATACACATCATTTATAACTTATAAATTTTCCAAAATTTTTCATAAAATTTTAACTGAAAACTATCATTTCTTTCAGTTACAGTGCATACAACAAGTTGTTTCTATTTTTCACAAAATGCAAAACTCAGTAAACAATTGGAATTCTGTGCTCACTAATGCAACTAAACGTTGCTACATGTATTTGATATGTGGTTAAGTGCACAATGACCGATACATGTCCAGCTCCTAACCTCTCTTTTCTTTCGCTGTATATTTACATCTGTATTTGTACAGTTCACTGAAGTCCTCTACTCTCTGTTGGTGTGAATTGAGCCTGGGCGTTTGCGTGGGTGATTTTAGCAGACGCATGAAAAGTGTTGCCTACATTCGTGCGCAGGCAACCGCATAGCCAACGGAGGACTGTGAATTGGCACGTGCGTGTGTCTCGCTTGGTACGTGTGTGTGCGTGTAATGGACATTACTGGCTACTTATTTAGATACTTATGTCGGTTGTAGTTGGGGCCGAGTACGACTGCTGGCAGCAACTTGTTGCCCGGGCCACAAAATATGTTAATTGCCGTCTGAAATTGTGAAAGGCCCAACAGCTGCCGCAATGGCAGCCGCAGTTATTAAGTAGAGTATTTATGCCTGTGGACAGTCGGCTGCTTTGTCAGGCATTAAATTCTTTGCAATTTACATAAAATTGCTTGATAAGCCCTACATCGAACGGGTGTAAGTGGGGAGTTAAGCAGTGGAGAGTGAAAGACGACGACATCATTTTTGGGGACATATCAAAAAGCAATTTATGCTTTAAGTAAAACATTTACTTTATGGCTAAGCTACTACTACTACTACTGCTACTGCTATTACTACAACTACTCCCTCAGCAGAGAGTTGCACAAATGCAACTTTATAGCTGGCAAGCAATTACCAGCTGGTGGATTGCGTTGCTGCAACACCAGCTTGCCACAGTTACTGGTAAATGGAGATGAGCATGGGTTGGAGGATGAGCTCCGCTATTGTCTTTGTGCGGCATGCCATAAAACCAAACTGTTTTCTGTTTGGTGCTGGCATTGATTGACTAGACAAGTGCACCGAATGGAGCTAAACAGTATCCACCATCAGCTGCTGCACTTCACATTGCCATCCTCCAGCAACGTGTGTGTGTGTGTGGGTGTGTGTGTGTAAGGCAAAGTCGTGACTGGAGCCAACTGTCGTCCCATGGAAAGCAAATCCAGTTGTCTGCACGCTGTCATGAATGATGCACTTTTTCCTGCCACTGACCAACTTACAACTCAGACCACTCCATTCTCCACGGATGCAAACTGGATGCGGGCCAGTGATTTATATTATGCACACAGCTATTAAAGAAGAATTTTCGTTATTATGTCTGACATTGCTTCGTATGTACTCTATATACATACATAGAACATATATGTGTGTGTGGGGGTGTGTCTGTATTGTATGTCTGTGGCTGTGTGTGTGGAGTGTTTGTTCTTTTATTGTGCGACTTTTAAGGCATGCGATTAGCACTCAGCATAGCAGCAACGCTTTTAAAGGCATCCCTCACACACACACACACACACATTCACTCACACACACACATTCGCACACTCCTTCACATACATATGTAATGTGTCGCCTTGGGTTTTTGCTTCTAGTAGGTTATTTGACTTTTATCAGCACAAAACAAAACGTAGCCCCATTATTCGGCTTAGGTGGCGTATGCGCAATCTGAGACTTTGTAATGTACTGTAGAGGTGCCGTATTCATGCCGTGTATCCTCTTTTACAGCCGCCTCATTGGCAATCCCATTAAGGAATTATCTGGCGAAATATTTCTGTATAACAAACGCCTCGATGCGCTGTAAGTAAAAAAAAAAAAAAAAAAAAAAAAAACAACAACTTTATATTTTTTATATTAAACTTAAACTCACTTGGGGTTATAAGTTAAACTGAATTTATGGTTGCGATATCCTTGGTAAAACAATTTTAAAGTTGTACATGTAGCCTTAAACCTTACATTCAGTTTAACAGTATTATATCTTAACTCACTTTAAAATTGAAACTTTCCCCATTTTGAAACCGTCTCAACCGCATAGATCCTTGGCACATATGCCGTTGCCCATTGACAGCAGACTAGTGAAATCCTTGAACGTATCCTTTCTCAATCTGACGGGCATACAGTTCCAAAGGATTGACTTCGATGCCGTCAAACAAATGAGTAATCTCAAGTATATCGTCTTCGATCGTTTCTTCTACTGCTCCATGACGCCCAACGTCCAACAGTGCAGTCCCAAGACGGATGGTGTGAGTTCCTTGGGAGACCTACTGAGCAAACCCTCGTTACGATACTCCACCTGGTTCATGGCCTCCTTATCCATCATTGGCAACCTGATGGTGCTCTGGGGTCGGTTCATCTATCGTGATGAGAACGTGGCCGTCACCATGGTGATCAGAAATCTGGCGCTGGCTGATCTCCTCATGGGCTTCTATCTAGCCATCATTGGAGTGCAGGACTATCGCTATCGCCACGAATATCACAAGTAAGAAGCATAAAATCCATAAATATATTTTGTAAATAACTGATTCCAATTTCAGGGTGGCCCATGATTGGACCAACTCCTGGCAATGCATTGCGACGGGCGCGCTGGCCGTCAGCTCCTCGGAGGTCTCCATGCTGATATTGGCCTTCATGTCACTGGAGCGTTTTTTGCTCATAGCAGATCCTTTTCGAGGACATCGGAGTATTAGCTTGCGGATTATTTACCTATCGCTACTTTGCATTTGGCTAACTGGCGTCGGTTTGGCGGTGACTCCAGTGCTGATCTGGAGATCGAGCACACATTTCTACGGCAAGAGCTCGGGCACCTGTTTTCCCTTGCACATCAAGGATGCGTTTTCCCTGGGCTGGCAGTACTCGGCCATTGTTTTCCTCGGCATCAATTTGCTGCTGCTCCTCATGATTGCTCTCCTGTATACCGCGCTGCTCATCTCCATTTGGAGGACACGCAGTGCCACGCCCCTCTCGCTGCTGGACTGCGAATTTGCGGTGCGTTTCTTCTTCATTGTGCTGACCGATGTGCTGTGCTGGGCACCCATCATTGCCATGAAGATTTGGGTATTCTTTCAATATAACATCTCCAATGATATCTACGCCTGGCTGGTGGTCTTCATATTACCCCTCAACTCAGCAGTTAATCCTCTCCTCTACACCTTTACCACACCCAAGTACCGTAATCAAATTCTATTACGTGGCTGGAAGAAGATCACGTCAAGAAAACGCACCGATACGGGACATGGTAATGTGGCCACCACAACAACTGGCACAGCGACGGGCTCCTCCCAACATCCGGATGATTCGACCACAACAACAGCTATCAAGGCGATGCCAATGGCGCTGACAATGAGTCATTAAACAACATGGGACAACCAATTTTGTAAATTTACCTCAATTGAAACTGTATGCCAAAGAAATAAGTATTATATTTATTTATTTTTCATTTGTAACTATCATTAATAATGGTCTTGTATATGTATGTCTATATGTGCATTCTTGTCATTGTTAACCAAACAAACAAAAGTGTGAATTACATTCAATGTGATATTTGTAAGAAACAATTTTATAGTTCCTTGCAGAGGTCGCAAGTCTTGGTTAATTTTTGCTTTCAGTCCGCAGAAGATTGATTAGATGCGGACACGATTAAAAGGGAATCGGAAAACAGTTGTTTTGGCATTTTCTCAGTGAGTGCATAAGCATAAGCATAAGATATTTTTATTCTACTTTTGTATGCGTACGTTTACTTGGCAAGTAAGCGGCCTATTTCTCTTTCGCTTCCTTCGCAAGCACAGGTTTCCATGCACGTGTTAACCTGAATTTACGACTTCTGATATTGTATGCAGCGGGTCGACCTCATAACTGAAAGACGGATCTTGGAACTGTAGTTCGATGCACGAAGTTTACAATTTGTGGGCAGTAATGAAGCTGACGCAAACAAAATATAGCCTTTTTGACTTTTTATTTCATTCAGTGTATTTTTGTACTTTGTTATTGTTTTGCATGACACTGATTCTGAATTGCGCTATCCCAATCGATCAATCTCTGATAGAATATATAAATAAAAGCACAGCTTCTTGTTTGTACATGCATTCCTCATCTTTCAGAAACAACAACTTTTCCCTATCTTTCCATATTAATGCATTTCTAGATACGGATTTCATCATACTTTAAATCGGTACCAAATTTTTATTATATGTTTTAAAAAGGAAAACAAAAACGGTTCTTTGGAACAAAAAATTAGACTTTTGCAACTTTGAGAAGCCATAATTTAGCTATAAATCAACCGATTATCAAAATTTTTAACATTTCTGTCAATGTTTTTGATCATATTTTGAATCTACATTAAAAAATATTTCATAATGTCAGTTTTCAATTTTGACCCAAATTTGGCCATTTTTGCATGCTAACCCCTGGCAAAAATGTCATGAAAGTGAAAATGTTAAAATAACATTTTTTTGTGCCCAATCGATTTCTGTCATCAAAATGAGTATAAAAATAAAAATAACCGCACTTGATTTGGACCAATATTTTAGAAAATCTGACCAAAATTCTGAAGCAGCAGTGTCACGAAAAGCAAAAATATGGAAAATCGGCTAAGATATAGAAAAGTTATGGTTTCTCAAACATTAGTAAAATTTAAGTTTTTGCTCTAAAAGCTGTTGTTTGACAATTTTTTTCAGTATTTTGGCCATATTTTCTAAAATATTGGTCCAAATCAAGTGTAGTAAGACTTTTTATACCCATTTTGATGCCAAAAATCGAATGGACACCAAAAATTCCGATTTTAAATTTTTCACTTCTTTGACATTATTGCAAGGGGTAATGCAACAATGGCCAAAATTGATCAAAATTGAAAACGGATAGCATGGAAAATTTTTTAATGTAGATTCGAAAACTATTGAAAATCTTTCCAGAAATATAGAAAATCGGATAAGATGTGGACGTTTCTCAAAGATAAGGAATGCATGTACTCTCAAGAAGCTGTGCTTATATTTGTATTCTGTCACGCATCGGACTGGGGTGGGGTATCTCGCTACGAAATTCCGTTATAAAACCCAAGAGATGAATAGATTACCCTAGTCGTGACTCACTATAGCATCTAGTGACTATCGGGAGGAGTCACACATAATTTAATGCTGGATAAATCACACTACGTTCTGAAAAACATTTCGAAGTTCTGAAAAACATGTTAACTAGCATTTAAGACATTTTTAATTTGTTAGGAAAAAAATACTATTTAGATAACATATCCCACTGACTAAGTATCGTTTATCAAGTCTTTTCGATAGCGATAACGATTACATTTGAAATGTGTGTACACACTGAAACCGGCTTATGTGTTGACATTCAATCGGCAGTTTAAATCCCCATTTCTGCCGACAAAAAATCATAATGGAAACAACAAAAAATGTGACTGAAATATTGGATTTAACCCATCCGGAAGATGCACAATATATTTGGCTGCCAATATTGGTGCTTGTTGGAGTTTTGATACTTGCTGGTTTGGTAAATTTTGTCTCGAATTCTTATCTATATTATTATTTGCACAACTGCATTTCCTTGTTCTTATTTACATAAATTACGAGAAAACAAAAACACCTACTTTGTTTTCAGGTATACGCGTTGTCACGTATGCGAATGCCCCAAAATTGTCTTCACTTCAAACGCAGAAGTGCCACGCGTAGCGGCTACTTAAATGTTGATAATGTCGAAGAGGATTCCGATGAATCGATGGCTGGCGCCAATGATTTAGAGGAACGAAATTCGATCTCGTATTTGCTGGATTCCCGATTGCAAATAACTCCCGTGAGTAGCAATAGGTATGTTACATTTGCTAAATTTTTTACAATATGTTGTTTAAGGAGCCCCAAACAACACGACCTTCCTTCACTCAAATGCGGGCAGATGAACATGATATCCCATTGGCTACCTGAGAAGATTCATTTATTTAAAACAATAATCAATTCTGTGGTATATAAAACATATACAAACATTTTGATTTTTATTGTCTACAATTGAACATCGGCAGCTATTTGAACTCTAATCTGTTTCCATTTGAAACGCGTCTCAGACTTCAGTATTAATCATACACTTATATGCCTTAACTAAGCTGTTAATTATTAGAATTAGTGGCGCCTAAGAGGCGCGTTGTCAGATCGTAGAAGCCAAAGAAGAAGGCTCCACCCAGCGTTATCCACATCACTCGTGGCACGAAGCCAGCAAACAAACTGAAAATGTCCAATTTAATTTAACATATAGAAATAAACTGTGTATTTTATTAATTACCCGCTGAGTCCTCGCTCCTTGTAAATGCCATGCAGGATGTTATGAATATTGCGACGACGTGCCAGACTCTCCCGATCAGCCAGCATGATGCGGGTCTTCACCACGTCCAGCGGGGTTGTCAGACCCGCCGATATGCCACCGGCCACAGCGCCGCACAGTGCCACTGACAGCGGTGTCGACTCGTAACCAGTTACTGGAGTCCACTGCAACTTGAAGTATTCCCAAAGGGGAAACTGTATAAGACTAAAGGGAATCTCGCGCATTATTGTTGAACCAAATCCGCGATATAAGCCGCGACGCAGTCCCTCTGTGCGATAAGCCCGCAAGAGTATCTGCAACGCCGTCTGATGCTGCTTGTGACCCAACAGAGTCTGAGATCGCTGCTTGGCTATTTCCACAGGTACACGGATGAGGCAAGCGAGCTAAAGAAAAATAAAATGCGCGGGTATACACTATATTTCCATGGTTATGCAAGTTTGTTTGGGTATCGACTACTCATACCACTTCAGCGGCAGATGCTGCTGCCATGTGAACATATGGCGAATCTTTCGTATTGCTTGCCGTGCTCAGCAGATGCTTGCCACACTCGTAAGCGCAGAAAAACAAGGCTGCGGTGGGCGCACTGCCAGCAGCTGCCGGCGCCAAGCCCTTGTAGACGCCGCGGAAGCCGCCAGCTCGCCAGAAGCCCAATTCACTTTGGAGGCGCGTCTTCACTGTATCGATGGGAAACAATGCAATATCCACAACAACACCAGCAACGCCGCCAGCCTTTAAATTCAAAAAAAAAAAAAATGTTAACATTCATTTAATAATAGGATGAGTTTGGATTCTTACGACAAGCGCATGTAGAAAATTTAACTTTGTCACTGGTGGCACATCAAGTGCTCCAATTGGTGATAATTCTGCTTCCATTTCTCACTAATTGGAATCTCAATCTAATGTTAAAATTACATTTCGCATCGCATTTGTTTGGAATAAAAAGCAAATTATACAACAGAAACGCGGTTGTTAACGTGACATGACAATACTCAACTAACGCCGATATCGTATACTCTGCACAGCTGTTTCTCATTTGTTATGCGTAATTAAAAAAAAAAAAAAGGAAATACATTGAATTAATATATTTTAATAAATTAAATATACCTAATTTACATAAATATTATGCAAGTTTAATTAATGTTCATAAAGAACATCATTGCGAACGGAAATGCATAGTTAATATACTCCACTGTTTGTATTGAATTTGTGATGTCACAGTGGCAGTGTAGCCCATTTATATTTCGATAGACCACATTCTTGTGTATATGTTATCGAACAAACGTATCGATTGGTGAACATATGATTTCGCATTTTGGCCAAAGTTTCTAGCAGCCGTAAGAAAAGGGTTTTACATTTAGCACGCCAGCAGTAATTAGCCAAATAAATTACAAAACACAATATGGCCATTCGTTTGACACAGAGATTACTGCAGACGCAGGTGCCCTTCCTGACTCGGGTAATAATTAAACTTAAGAGACATAAACAAATAAGTGGCCAACGGAGCGCTGGCCAGAGAAAAATTACATAATGAGTTTCCTGCGGAAGTTCCTTCATTATTATGTTTCAAGAAGAACGCTTATGTGTTTATTTGCAGGGTTATCCTCTGCTGGTGACCAAGGAGAAGACCGAAGACGTGGCACATACCAAGTCAGCGCTGCAAAAGAAGCTAACGGTAGGTTTTTGAGGTTATACTCTTTGTATATGTACGTTGCTTCCATAACAATCACTGTCACTGATCTGGTTCCAGGGCACCGATATACCCTCTGCTCAGTACGGTGGCCGTCATGGTGTCACCATGCTGCCCGGTGGCGGCATTGGACCCGAACTGATGGGCTATGTGCGTGAGATCTTCAGATATTGCGGTGCACCAATTGACTTCGAGGTGATCGACATTGATCCATCCACCGAGGGTAATGATGATTTGGAGTATGCCATCACATCCATCAAGCGTAATGGTGTCGCTCTCAAGGGCAACATCGAAACGAAGTCACAGAGCTTGACGGAAGTCTCGCGTAACGTGGCTATTCGCAACGAGCTGGATCTCTACGTGAACGTTGTGCACTGCAAATCGTATCCGGGCATCCCAGCCCGCCACAAGGACATTGATATTGTGCTCATCCGCCAGAACACCGATGGTGAGTATGCCATGTTGGAGCACGAGTCTGTCCGCGGAGTCGTCGAGAGCATGAAGGTTGTGACTGTGGAGAATGCGGAACGTGTTGCCCGCTATGCATTCGAATATGCCCGCCAAAATAACCGCAAGCGTGTGACCACCATCCACAAGGCGAACATCATGAAATTGTCGGATGGTCTCTTCCTGGAGGTGGCCAATCGCGTGCACAAGGATTACCCTGAACTGGAGCACAATAACATGATCATCGACAACACCTGCATGCAGGCTGTATCGAATCCCCATCAGTTCGATGTGATGAACATGACCAACTTGTATGGCACCATCGTGTCCAATGTGATTTGCGGTCTCATTGGCGGTGCTGGCCTCCTTTCCGGTCGCAACTACGGTGATCACGTGAGCAAAATTCTTTCGCATATTACTTACTGTATTTAATATAGAATTACTTACTTGCAGTATGCCATCTTCGAGCCTGGAACCCGTAACACTGGTACTGCCATTGCCGGCAAGAATATTGCCAATCCCGTGGCCATGATTAATGCCAGCATTGATATGTTGAATCACCTGGGACACACCGAGCATGCCAAGGTTATCTACGATGCTACCTACCAAACGATTGTCAATGATGCCATACGTACACCAGGTAAGTAGCGAATTCGAATCCTTGAATAAACAATTGATGGCTTCCAATGATCGACTAATCGATTTCGGTTTTATTTCCACTCCATCAGATTTGGGCGGCAGTAACTCTAGCACGGATGTTGTCGAGAATATACTCAAGATCTTGAGTGCCAAGCGTGTGAATTGGTAAAATAATTAACTTGTACCTAAGTCTCTTTGTTGTTAAAAACGAATCTATCCATCTGTTCGTTTTTTATCTAGTACCTAGTGCTGTTCTTAGTCCTTATCGAGAATATTTTTCTCATATCTATTCGCTTGTTCTACTTTTCTCACTGTTACAATGTTAAATGCTGTTACATATGCGCAACGCCTTATTTTTTGTGTATTATCCTGACTATTTTTGCTCTTTTGTATTATTTTCTTCGAGTTTCAAACTGTAAGTGTTATACGTCACTGTATTACTAGTTGCCGTTATAACCGTACTGTACCTAACCAGAATACCCTACCAACATACACATGAGTTACTAACAATCTCTATAATATGTATGATTTTGCTTTAAGTTTGATATTTTTGTATTATCCTGTACTATGTAATAAGTAGTAAAAACTCCCGTAGTGCACACAGAAACACCCACTCCACCAACACATCCATACACGTATGTAGCTGCGTCCCCTCTTCAATGTATAACACAAATGATATATGTTCAAATCTAACCGATATTTTTACATCTATTTTTCTACTCCCCGAAAACAAAAAACCAATTCCCTCCATGCTTAACCGAACTGTTCCACAGGCCACATGGGAACTATTTCAACCAATCTTAGGCACCTTCTTTGTAAACATCCGAAATGCAAACAAAGTCAAAGCCTTACTAATAAACCAAAAATGAATAAATAAAATCTAATAAATATATAAACCATAAAAAGAAAATTAAATTAATATTAACCCCCAACTAAGCCAATCAGAGTCAACTGTCATAATATTATACAGCCTATTGTTTACCCTCAAGCCAATGCATATCACGTTCTGTGTGATGTCAAAAAATATATATATGCAAATTATTCGAAAATAAAACGGTCAAAATTCTGCGCTGCTTTACCAAAATATAAATATATATATATATATATTCAATTCGCTCCCCTACGCCCCGGGCTAAGTGTTATATGTGTTCTGTGCATCTCCGAGCTCCAAATGTGTTATACACCACAGGTAACTTTTTTTTGTTATGTATTCATGTATAATATTTCTAAATTATTCTAGTTTTAATTTTAATGCACCTTTTTCTCGATGTATTCTATTTCACAGATATCCTTGCCCCCTCGCTGCACTGTGTTTAATCATTTGATCTAGATTGACTCTTTATTTCCTGCCCCGATTAGATATTTTTAAATCCTAAGCGAATATCATTTGAAACTGAATTTATCAAAATATTCAGAATTACCAATTTCCAATGTACAGTGAAACATATAAAAGTAAATGTAAATTGTTTTCAAAAGATTGTAATACTTGCAAAAACTAGATTCAAACAAAATGTATTATTCTGTTCGAATATTTATTATAAAAATTATTAAAACTGAAATTTAAAACTTGTGGATTCGTTGGAAATCTAATGAGATTGGGACAGATATCTTATATGTATATACTGAAGAGATATCTAATGGTTGTACAGTTATATGTGAACTGTAGTGTTGCTAAATCATGATGTCAATTTACTTGCTATGGACTACTAAGGCGATCCTGAATATTATCAAATTCCCGATATAAGATAAGAATCTTCAAAACATGTGTTGCAACATAAAGAGAGGATGGCCGCTTGGAATGAAACAGGACTCTCCGGGATACCAGCAGTTATTAGCATTTATGTCGTACACAAAATACGTTTATCACGAACACTCCCAGGAGTTTCGTCCTAGAGTTTTACATTTACACAAACATCTCTCTTAGTGGATAAAGAAAAACAAGATTTCCATGTAACTGTCAAATTTTTGATAAGTTTTGTTGTTTTATTGTTACTTAAAAAAAACGGCGACATACAAATCCAGCGAACTCCACAGAAAGCAGTTGCTTAGAAACGCAGCTTCTGGAAGAACCACTTGTTCTTGCCCTCCTTGTAGACCGACTCGAACTTGACGCGAGTCTGGAAACGATGGGTCTTGCGCTTGACGGGATCCTTCAGATCCTTAGGCGACATCTTCTCGAAGCTGATGTCGTGCGCGGTGTAGCGGGTCGGCATCAGATGATTGTAGTTGAAGCTCTTCAGGAAAGGCTTGATCTTGGACTTCTTCTTCAACTTGTTCTTGCCCATCTTCTTGGTCACCTTGCGTGGGTATCTGTCGATGCCAGCAACGAGAGCATGACCGAAGGGTTTCTCCGGGGTGCCATCGTCAGAGGTCTTGACGATAATGGCTTTACGACCAGCGTAACGTCCACTAAGGACGATTACGATCTTGCCCGATTTCATAATTTTCCTCATCTTGGCGGCTGTTCCCAATAATTACCAATTCGATTTATTTTCGTTGTTGTTATTGTGTTGAAAGTGACAGGCGGCGGCAACAGAAGACGTGCATGGAAAAATAAATATGGAAATATTGACAATATTAGCACCAAGTTATCTAAGTAACATTTTAAAAGTTATAACTTGTACACATTAACAAATTGACTGTCATTTTAATTGCACTTCAAACATTTCCAGCTCTTCTATTTTGATTTGTTTGGCTGTATGCACAATTTGTTTTAATGCATTATTGAAAGTTTGGGAATATAAATATATGCATAAACACATTATTCCCACAATTCGTAATCAAATAGCGTTTATATTAATTCTGGTTGCTTTGTAAATTCGCAAATATTTCTCGATTTTATTTACGGCACTTATAATACGCGAACTTACAGGTCTGTTCGCTGACCGGAAAAGAAAGAGAAGGTTGACAGCTATTGCTGTAGTTAGAGCTGTCAAGCAATCGATTGCGCTATCGATAGTATCGATTGTTTTATTCAGCCTGCACTATCGATGGTAATTTAACTATCGGGATACTATCGTTGAATTTTGTGAAACCCATAACCATCTCACTTTGCTTCAATATTTGGGGAAAAGAGATAAATATTAGTAGTAAATACTGTTTGTTTTAAAACTATAACCCGTTATTTGTACTTATTTTATTGTAAGAGTGTGTATTAAAAATAAACAGAGTTTCTTATATGAAGTTTATGATAAATTTTATTTAAAAAAAAAATAACAGTTTTTCTCGATAGTATCGATGGTTTAAACTATCACTATCGAGTGGCGGCACTATCGAAGTTTTGATACCTCTAGCTGTAGTTTGACAGAACGCACGGCGTTGCCACTATGTTCCAGTTTCATATAATCCAAATATCTGGTAGTCTTATTATGCATCAATACAGTTTAAACAGTTTAGCGCGTCAAGAGCCTAATTTGAATAAAACAGATTTTAAAAGCAAAATATATTCTTTTTAAAATTTTTAATATAAATAAATAATAAATATAATTATAAAAAGTACATTTTATTTATTTTTCAATTAAAATATTATTAATACTATTGTGTATATGATAAAGAAATCCTCGACGAAAACATGTATTATTCACTGAAATTAAATGAACTTTTACTTATTTATTCATATTATTCATTTAAGATTTCATCTTACTTGCGTGTTATAAACAACAGGCCAACCTCATTTAGGCAATTTGTAATATTATAACGACAATCTGAAATGTTACAACACGTAAATAATAATAAAAAAAAACAATGTGTAGAATGATTTACCTGCCATTAATTCCACCATGTCCCCAGGTCCCATAAAAAACTCCGCGGTGGGTTTTTCGTTTTCGTTTTTCTTATTTTTATGATATTCCTTTACTTCAATCTTAAATTGTCCATGAAGCGCCATATATTGCTGCAATTAGTTAATCGATAGATAATTTAATAAAATAATAAACAAAAATTTAAAAAATGATAATTCAGTCAGAAACATACCAATTTTCGCTTAGTGCGAGTAAATCCACGAACTTGCTGTGGCTGAAAACGCATATATCCAATGGAGTAAGGATCTGTGCTGTTGTAGAAAGCGTAGTCAATACCATGGAAATCGGAGAATTGCAAATTAACTCCTCGAGCTGCAAAAGAATAAAAATGTCATTATTTACAAAAGTAATCATTGGCTATTTAATTAGTATATAAATTAACATACAGATTCTTGAGGAGTCAGTTGATACATCCGCGGTGTCATCGGTTAAACCAGTCACATCGGATTTGGTGAGTAATTTTATTAGCGAAAATGTTTTATCCATGGCTTGAGCTGTTGACTGAGGCTCTGACCCATCTAATACACCATGTTGACGACCTATGGCAGCTGCTGAGCTAGAAATTGGTTCCATCTCACTATCTCCTATAGACGGTGAAGCAGGGGGAGGCATTAGATCTGCAGCCGATTCAAGCTGAATATCATTTGTGGTCTGTGATGGTGGCAGCATCTGATGTAGCATCATTTGAATTTCATCTTCCCCATCATTTCTATGCGGAGTAGACTCCATCGTTTCAACCTCCATTGGCACAATTCCTTCAATTTTATTAGCACCGTCTTCATTTTGTACTTTCTTCGACCTTCCACGAGTTTTTCGTTTTTGCGGGGATGGCACATAATCATTATCCTTATTCTTCTTGCGACCTCGCTTCTTGGATCCGGTTGCAATTAACTTCTTTGACGCATGCTCATCCGTTTGCTTTGATATCTCGTTCATTGGTGTTATGCCCGATACTGAATGCAAATCGTTGGTTATACAATCGCGGTCAGGTTGCTGAGACTCCTGTATCTGATTACCGGATACACCTTCGACGGCTGCCGTTGTATTTCTCGGGGTACTACTGAAAAGCGGCGGTGCTTTATTGAACGAAGCGATGCTGTTTGTGATGGATTGTCCTTTCTGCTTTCGCGAAGTTGAATTCAATGCACTTTTGTTCGAATCACGCATAAAGGCAAAAGGATCCTTGAGTGTGTGCGAAAAGGTGTTTACGAGAGGCATCCGTCCTCGTTTCGATTTGCGCACCTCAGCTGGGGATGATAAGGGTTATAAAGTTTCTATCATTATTTTGCATGAGAGTTTGACTTTATATTCTCGGAAAATGCGCAATAAAAATTCGTTCAGAATAATAATAGAATAAAAAATAAAAGCTCAAATTAAAATTCGATTGAGTTTTGCCAAAGTTATGGCTGGAAAATACATAATTATGTATACCACAAGAGTCTTGCGAAGGGAATTATAGAACTTACTTGTGTTGTGGTCTTCTGCGCACAGTTCCGGGGGGAGAGTATCATTAGGTACCGCAATACGAAGATTAGTCAATTCATTCTTGTTCTTCTTCTTTGCTCGAGGCGCGGGTGCCGTTGGTTTCTTGAAGATTTCTGGTGATGACAATCTCTGGATCTCATTCTCCACAGCGTGGTCGTTAATCGATGGTTGATTAATCGATGGCTCTAGTTCCTTTTCACTTTGTTTCGATGTATCCAACTGAATATTTGGCTGTACTGCCGGCAGTACATCCAAGTTCTCAATTTCCTTCAATACCCCCTGATTTGAAGCAGGCTTCTTCGAAGACGTAGCAGTTGCGTTGATATTTAACTGTCCATTTTCAAACTCATTCTCTTGATTATGTTGTTCATACACGATTTTTGACTTCACCTTTGAGGCTTTATTTTTAGAAGTCTTCTTTTTCGTAGATTTATCTTGAGTCTTTGGCATTTTGTCCTGTTTCTCCACGGATAACTTTCTACTTCGAGTTTGCTTACGTTCCAAACTTACAGTTTGGGAATCGCTTAAACTAGAGTTATTTTGAGCTTCGACAACAGTTATTATCGGTATTACAGGATGTGGTGGCATAAGCTTAGGCGATTCTGATGGTTGCAGTGCATCCTTGGGCAAACTGTTTTCTCGGTGGACGCTATTATGAAACTCCATGGGTGGCGGAATTTCAATATTTTCAGTATGCACTTCATCTACATTTTTCTTCTCCCTTGAAACACTTTTCTTCGAATGCTTTTCTTGATTTCGGGAAATATTCATCTGTTTTTCATTGGATAACCTAACAGTACAGTTCTGATGACCTCCAAGACTAATATTTTGTGCATCAGTTCCTCTGTAAGCATTATTATTAAATTCCATGGGTGGCGGAATTTCTATATTTTCAGTCTGCACTTCATCTAGATTTTTCTTCTCCCTTGGAACACTTTTCTTTGAATGCTTTTCTTGATTTCGGGAAATATTCAGCTGTTTTTCATTGGATAACCTAACAGTACAGTTCTGATGACCTCCAAGACTAATATTTTGTGCATCAGTTCCTCTGTAGGCACTATTATCGAATTCCATGGGTGGCGGAATTTCGATATTTTCAGGCAACATGTCATGGTCATCCACATTTCTCTTTTCCTTTGAAACACTTTTCTTTGAATGCTTCTCTTGAGTTTGGGAAATTATCAGCTGTTTTTCAACGGATAATCTAACAGTACAGTTCTGATGACTTCCAAGACTAATATTTTGCGCATCACGTCTTCTGTAAACACTATTATCGAAATCCATTGGTGGCGGTATTTGAGTAGCTTCAGGCTGCAGGTCATGTTCCTCCACATTTTTCTTACCTCTTGAGAAACATTTTTTTGAATGCTTTTCTTGAGCTTGGGAAACATTCTGCTGCTTCTTCTTGGATAATTTATCCGTAAAGCTTTCATGATCTCCATTATTAAAGTCTATTGGGGGCAGTATTTCAATCTCCTGTATATGCAGTTTGTCCACATTATTCTTTGTATTTATTTTCTTGAAATTATTCTTTTGAGTTTCTGGAAGATCCTTCCCCATCTCCTTGGATAATTTGGCGCTGCTTCTCTTAGAACGACCATCAGTTTTGCTGTAACAGCTGCTGTGGAAGTCCGATGGAGGTGGTATATCATTATCATCTGACAGGAAATCTTCCTCGATCGTTTCTATTACATCAATGAACTGCATGGGGGGATCTGTTAAGGCAGTGACACCAGGAGCCACTATATGTCCTTCTCTTCTGGAATGAGACCAGCGGTACTGGGAAGGAGGCGAGCAAACAGCGATTAGTTCATCATCTTCATAAATTAGGCTTCCACTCGAGTTACTTCTCATTGGTGCGAGATCATGAAGCCCAGAACGAGAACGTGACCTTTGGGATCGACGTAGGGGGCTATTCCTGACGTGATCCTGTGATAGCATTGGTAGTGGAGACGACTCTCTGCTGCCACTCGACGCAGGTTTTCGTTTTGAACGTCGTTGCTGTTGTTGCTTTGAACGGCGTCCTCGCATGGAATAGTCTCTGAAATTCTCAGGAGGCACTGTAAACGAGGGTAAATTGAAAGAGGTTTCATCCGTGTTAGAAATTTCAGTCTCATCAAGCTTCCGTCGCATTATTTCCCAGTCGATGCGTTCCTCAATTTCCTTTTCCTCTTTCAGCTGCTGGCGGTTGCAGTTCATAGGATTCATTCGTCCCTGTGATCGGCGCTTACGTAGGTCGAGTATCTCATAATTGCTCATCCGAGCCAACTCCTCGGCAAACTGTTCACCATTGATTGCCGGCCGGGATGGCTTGTTTAGTACAGTTTTACGTGACTCTCGCTTGAACGGAGGAGCCATCGAGTCCTTGGATCGTGATCGATGCAAGTCCAGCAATTGATTTACAGGACTCTTGGCGCGTTGATTGCGTCTGCGCAGACGACTCTGCCTGGTTGAGACTTTGCTGCGTGTTGCCAAATTTAAAGCCACTGAACTCGATTCTGGCTGCTCATCACTGTCATCATCCGTCATAATCTCGGCTAGATCGTGAACATAGCGCGGACTGCACGAAGTTTGCATGCTTCGGCTAGCCACCGTAACCGAGGGTTCAGGTTGAGTCGAAGCAGCCGGGATGTCAATAGAAGCCGCTGGAGCAGGAGCAGAGGGTCTAACTGGAGAAGCTGTAACAGGCGACGCTTTGGGGCCACACGAAGTTTGCATGCTTCGGTTAGTAACGATAATCGTGGGTTTGGTTTGAGTTGAAGCAGCTTGCAAATCTATAGATGCCGCTGGAGCAGGAGTAGGAGCAGATGGTCTTACTGGAGAAGCCGCAAGAGGCGAAGCTGTAGTTGCTGTTCGAACTGGCAAAGCAGGACTTAGGCACGCCACTGGCATTATAACCATGGGCGACAAAACTGGACTGGCCAATACTTGCTGCTGGCGGTGTTCCATCTCCATAGGTTGAGTTTCGGGCACAACAAATTCCGACTCAATGAACGAGCGATGCATCGTTCGTGGCGGGGTATCAGGAGCCAAAACTTCTCGCTTGAATTGAGGCGATCTGACACTTAAATTAGACGGAGAGTACTCAGTCTTGATATGCACAATGCTCCGCCTTTGAGACTTGCTCGAGGGTGAGAGTAACAATTGACCCGGTTCAGGTCCAGCTTCTACAGTATAGGTGCGTTGCATATGTCCCTCTGGCGTGGCTGGACGCACCGGGCTTGAAGGCTGTCTTTGCTGTGGACTCTGGCTGCATTGAGTCCTGATTGGCAACTCCTGCTGGGACATACTATGTCTGGCTGGAGGGCCAGCATTTTGTGATAATTGATTCTCAGCCTCAGTTATGGAGGCTGGAGTGCTGCTTAAAGCGGGCACCTATAGAAAATCAAATAATTAAATTATGTTTTTTAATTTTGTCATTTGGTCAACATCTTACAAAAACGGATCCATCAGAGGATGCGGATCGGCGCTCTTTAGCGCTGCTTGACTCATCTGGCGGCGGCGCTGCCCGATTGAATTCTTTAAGCAGATCGCGTCCACAGCTGCGCGAACGTCGCTGAATTGCTACGCGACGCAGTCGATCCGAGCCAGGAACGCCACCACTTCGACGAACAGACTTATGAGGCGAAGTGATTGATTTTCGCCTTCTGCTATTAGCTCCGTCTTCAATTGCTTCCACCTGGGGTACAGGCACTGCATTGCGCTCACCATCTGCTATTTCTGTCGGTGGCTCAATATTTTCCTGTGCTTCCTCATTATCCTTCGAGGCTGACTGAGAAGGCGGCGGATTTTTAGCTTGCTGCGATTTGATTACATCAACATCGAGGTCAAATGTTATATCCAGGCCACCAAGCATGAACTGAGGACTTTTTTGCGGTCTAGCTGTTTTCAGTTTAAGAAAGGCTGCCAAGCGATCTCCATATGTTTCGCTGTCATTCATTATGGCTTCCAGCTCCTTCATTGTTTCTTCACCCATTTTCGCCCTATATTTTGCAAAAGTTAGTGGTATATTTTCACAACAAATAATGTGGGCACTCACATTTTTAATACTCTTTTTCTCTTTTACTCTGTTTTCTTTTAATTATAATGAACTTATTAGCGTTGGATATTTGCTTATTTTCAATTTGTAACAAACATAATATGCTCAGGCATTTAATAAAATGACGCGGGCTGAACATAAATAACGTTGTACAGCACTGTCCCACAGATATTTAATTATCGTTTACAGTTATAGATATCGATATTGTCTTATGTAGCGATATACAAACTATGTATTTTCGAGTTTTTTTTTGCAATTATAACACTATATTGTACAAGTTAGTATTTTTGCTTTATTAGTTTTGATTACTAAAACAAAAGTGTATAAAAATCATTTAACAAATAGGTAAGACTGGCGTGCAACAGCTACCCTGCGCGTTCTCTTTTCGGAGCTGTTGCGCATCAGTTGAGTTTTCAAACAAGAAACGATTAATAACAAAAATATTTAATTTAGGCAAATGTTTACAAAAAGATTTTACATACTAATAATTGCATTTTTTTTATATTTTACTATTTAAGCAATAGCAAAAAATCTCAGTTCTATGTTTTCTTTTGAATTATCTTAAAAGTATCGCGTCTATTGATGATATAGCTGAGGGCAGCGGCAACAGTTGTAGCGCCCGTTAGGTACCAAAGTCCATGTAGGGCCGGATGGTCTATATAATGTATAATAAGCATCATTGCATTAGAATATATGTTTTCCACCTTACCAATATAGTTCCAAATGGGTGCTCCCAAACTAATGCCAATTGTAGCCAGCTGCACTCCCGTATTCACTTTGCTGATGAACGTTGGTTCCAATTGGGCAGTAACATGAGTAGCATCAAAGTAACGCGACAGAGTTTTCTGCGAGACAAAACATATTATAGAATCTTATTTGAACATGAAAGACCTGCATGACTAACAGGAGGTGGCAGACTTATGTAGCGAATTACAAATCCAGCAGCCAATAGGAAGACATCACGAAAGACAACAATACCGGTTAACCACATGGGCAAAAGATCGGTATAACAGAGTGAAATGACCAAGGAACCCATGAGTAGCTTATCAGCCATTGGGTCCATGAAGGAGCCAAACTTGCTGGCTTGCGATGGCCATCGGCGAGCTATTTGCCCATCCAACTGAAATGAGAGACTAAAGAAGATTATGACCCAGGTTCCAGATGGGCTTTGTCCACTTACCAGATCTGTGATGCCGGCGACTACCAGCAAACTCATGCCCTGTATGAAATCGCCCTGCACAATCACATAGCCGATGTAGGGTGACAGTATAGCTCTGCTAATGGTCAGCATGTTTGGTATGGTCATTATATTCTCGCGTTCCTCTCGGATCTCATCGAATTTCTCGCGTACCCGCTCCTGCACCTTATGCTTGGCCTCACGAATGTCATCGACGAGCACATTCTTACGCTCAATGAATTCGGCACGTTGCTTATCAATGACATTCTGTAGAAGATCTCGTCCCTGGATGGTGCGTAGATGCAGCGATTGCTTCTTGGCATCCGCGTACAAGCGAAGACGTGCCACATCCCAATTGCGGTGCTGATTAATGTCAAGAAATGAAATGCGTATGAATCCCGTGGCAGCTGCATAACGATTCAGGCAGTTAACGAAACTGTTGCCGCCCACGCCCAGCACGTGCTTCAAAGTTGTTGCCGCTCCATAATGCAGGCCACCGGCGGTCAAAGGCCGATGCATTTGCCGGAAAACAATGACTGGTAGCATTTTGATAAAATGTTTCAAGTAGTAGTACTCGAGTTCAGCAAACGAAAAGGGAATCGCAATATTTGTTTACACACTGCAAATAAACAACGCCAATTTATTTTTGTCATCTATTTGGCCTTGACCAGGAGGTGGCTATTGACACCCCCGGGCAGTTAGCAATTAATGAATACCATTTGTCGTCCTCTATTTGTTTCTATGGATGGAGGCTTGTGAACACAAATTGTGTGTACTCAGTTATACACTAAATTACATCAATTGGAATTTATACAAATTTTTTAATGTCGAACGTTGTTTTTATTACACAAGTCGGCTTTTTGACGTTGCCACATTTTGCACTAGTCAGCTGTCAGATAAGAAATGCGGCTTGTAGTAATATGGCAACGCTGTGTCTTTTTGGCGCGCATATTTAAAATAAACGTATTTGCCAATGTTGAATTAATTTCACTTTGTTGGTGACCTTGCTTCATTTGGTCTTATTTATACTACTTAAAAAGTCATTTGCTTTTAATAATAAAGCAGCAATTAAGAGCAGGCAAAGGCGAAGGCGACATATTTAAAGTGTGCTGCATTAATAAGCCATACCCATGCCCACCGCAATGGACAACGAAAACCGGCCACAAGTTCTCAGTACTTGTCAGTCACTAAATTGGATTAAATTTAATTATGCGCTCACTTGCCAAAAGAAGCCACTGTAAGCCGCCTCGGATATGCAAATGAATGCGCCGTAAACGTTTATTACTTTATATAAACTTTGCCAGCTGGTCCAGCATGACCATGACCGCATCCTTATCAACACAGACTCAGCTAATGAATTAAGTGAAAGTCTCAAAATCTCCATACATACATACAATTTTTTTTTGAATACATTCATATATATTCTGTTAACATAAACCATTTTCACATACATGTTGAATTACATTTGATAAGTGTAAAACACAAGCTTCGGGGGAAAAATTCCTCACATTGTGCTGCGCATTTGTTCAATTAAAAATCTGAGCGAGTCGCAGGATGACGTCCATAAAATATTAACGCAATATGGCACCGCCTTTGGCTACTGCATCGTCTGGGTGCGTCGTTGATGGCGCTACTTCCGTAGTCGGCATGCCGGGATGCCTGTTAAGTTCATAATTACGACAAGGACAAGGCGACAAAAGTAGCATGCTAAAGAAATTGCTTGCCTTAAGCGTGCCAGCAAGTTTCTCTTTTTCTCCCCCAACTTCCCGCCGGTCATGGCTTTTCACACGGTCTCCCTCTCTCTCTCTCTCTCTCTCTCTTTTTTTTGTATCTGCTTCGCCATCAGCATTAAAAATAAAGTGCATCAGCAAAAATAGTAAAAACAGAATAACAACAGCACCAACAACGGCAATAATAATAATAACGTCATGGCATGTCTTCCATGCTTTTTATATGGACAAAAGCAAGTTAATTTTTGACGTCCTGTGATTTTTGCCGATGCCACTGAGTGCCTTCATGCAATCATCATTTTTTATCCTTTTTTTTTGTGTGAAAACTGCAGAGGAGTGAGAGAGATAAGGAGATAGGAAAATATAGTGAGCATGGGCATAATAGTAATTTAAGTAAATTAAGTGTCTACAGTTTTATAACTAAAAATATTTTAAATTATTTAGAAAGATGTTTTATAATAATATATCAACATACATATATGTATTTGTATATTACCAAACAAAGTTAGGGTATTTAATATGTGACTAGCTAATTTAATATGGATGCACATAGTGATTGGTTCCCATTTTTTTTACAATTTGTGTTTTTTCTGCTTCTTTTTATTTGCACATGCCTCATTGCGCTTCATTAATCAAAAGCAATTTTCCGCCTTTTCGCGGGGCCAGCTCCAGTGCCTGGCGCCACCTGCCGGCCAAGATGGCAAAATTGCCCTGCACTTCCCGTTCATACCACCTTATGACTTTGTATATGTGTGTGTTTGTGTATGTGTGTGTGTGTGTGTGGGTCGCTAATTAACTGTTTTACATTAAGTGGCCATAAAGACAACGGCTGCTGCACATTTTAGTCTATTTTAATGTGGCCACACAAATGGCAGGCGTGATCAGTGTGGACAATGAAGTTGTGAAGAAGGAGGAAGAGGGGAGGGGAGAGCATTTGCCATTTGGGCACTTGGCCATTGGCCATTGAGGCAGAGAACTTTAATGATTTACGAACGTTTTAAAGACCGACCATAAAAGCCATAAGAGAGCGACAGAGAGTAAGCTGGCTGTGTTTTTGTATTTAATTTAATTAAATACTTTACATGGTCTTTGGCTCTCTGTTGAATGGTTAATGCGGTCTGCATAAATTTGAGGCAAACTCATTTGCTGTAAATTATTTGCGGGCATTTCCAGCTTCTGGGTCAAATGATTCTGTAGCACAAGTTAACAGGAAATTGGTCAAGTCAAATACCACACACATCCATACATACATACTGAAAAGGAGCAGCTATAGCAAGAGTGAAAGAGTGTGAGGGACAGTGAGTGGGAATGGGAAGATTGCTGGGAAACTATTGGCATTAGATTTATGAGGCTAACCATTGTCTTTGTGCCTTGAAGTAAATCAAAATTTCTATCAGAATCTCAACAAAATTACAGGCAGAGCTTTGCTGTGTGTGAGTGTGTGTGTGTGTGGTCATTGGTCAAAGTTAGTTGCAAGGCGGCAAGTTGCAGCAGGTGTGGCAAGTCCGAGTCCATGTCCACAAATCACAAACCAATGACGGCTAATTACAGTGAAAAATAAGAGGCAGCAGTGTAAGTGTAACAATGACTTTTGCACAAAGAATTTTCAACTATTTCAAACTCAGGTCCTTTTCGTCCTGTTGCTAGTCCTGCCGCACTTTTGAATTCACTTTTGTTCCAAGTCATCCAGCGCAAGTGGCGGCAAACTTTTACACCATGATGCTGCCGATGTTGCTGCTGCGCTTGGTGTTGAGCTGATTCCTGCGATCCTGGGCATTCGGGACAAAAGGGAAGAGAGGGAGAGGTAGGTCGACAATTTAAAAGAAGATTAAACCGCAGCTGGCTTGGTAGCCATGTGCAACTGAACAGAATTCAGTTTCTATGCTCGTACAGCTGCCGCCAATGGCTGTGGCAACATCAAAAGGCGCCCATCGCAAAACTTTGCAGCCGCTCCAGGGACACGGAAGGACACGACACACTAACGGTCGCTTTGGCGATTTTCAGACGACACTTGTCGAAACTTGCGCGTAATTACGACTATGTGCGGGCACAGCATGTGAGAGCCAAGTTTCCAACTGGAGGCGGTCGACCATGGCAAGGGGAGTGCTGATGGGGGAGGGGGAGGGGGAGATGTATCAAGTAAGACTACGCAGTTGGTAGTCAAAGCGACACCATGCTGCGGGCCAGGGTTTAGTTTATGTATTGCACAAATATACGCTGCACTACAATCCATAGAGCATACCTCTTAAATCTAAAATAAGTGAAAATTAGTCGATTTTGAAAATAGAGTCTAAATATTCAAACCATAAAGCATTTGGTGTTATGGAACGGTTCATTTTGCTGAAAGGTCGAATTCGATGAAAATTCGCAAATTGAAAGCTTAATTGACAGCCGAACGAGCTAAACAACAGTTGATATGTTCGTACAGTGGTCTCTCTTTAAGTTGAACGGACTAAAGTGAAGGGTGTATAAAGGGCAAATAAATTGAAGTTATTTTTTTTAAAGGAAGGTATAAATTGGAAGCTAATTAAATTCGACACATCAAAAACTTTAAATAAAGAGATATTTACTTATCAATATAAACTGTAATATTTTGACTTTTAGAAAAATTCTAAAGTATTATTTATTTCTCATTTTATTAATTAGTATGTGTTAAATTAAAAAAAGGAAAATTATGTGTCATAACAAATCATGTTATATTCGGTATACCTTCAATTATAGATTTCGATCAACACTCTTTACAGTGCTGTCCGTTTACAGTGCTGCTGCTTTAACATGATCTACTTAACAAGACAGCACTGTAAACGGAGTGATGTAGCCACGAGCTATCCGTAAGCTTAATGGAGCTACTGCATTTGTTTTTAACGCGGCTTTCATTTTTTGAGGATATTCCTGTACTTTTATTTAACGCAGTAATTTATCAAATACTTTCTGCTTAAATTGTCTTTCGTTTCTCGCTGAACTCTCGAAATAATTATTAGAAATATTTTACTATCTATACCAATTTCTAATTTTAACTTATCATTGCTCTTATTTTGAGTCTACTGTATTCACAACTAAAGTTGATTAAATTTATTTCGAGCATAGTAAATATTTTATTTTAGATTTAAGCCCCAACTGGAACCTGCTTTCAGTTCCATTGAAAATTTGATATTATTTTTAAATTTTTTGTATCTCGTCTCATTTTAGTTGTTTGTAGCTGATACAGATTTCTGTTAGGCAGTCGAGTTTCAGCCAAACGGAGACAATAACAAAAGTGTCTCTGTTAGAGAGAAAAATTTTGCTTGTGGGGTTTGCTCTGATTTTTGAGACTCTGCATTGATTGGCCGCCCGCTTGACGTTTCAGCTTATGTCTATTGTTCTCAGAATGGAGATATGTATATGTATATATAGAGAGAGTGATATTGTAGTATTTTCAATTTTAAAGTATCTGAAGATGTATTTATAAATGTGCTTTTAATGTAATGAAGGCAGGCATTTAAGTGGCGACTCACTTGAGTAGACAGACCATGAATGAAAGTGGAAATGATAGACAATGCTGTGGGCGTTCGAGCTGCCGTTGGACCATCAATCAAAAGCTGAAAGCTACGAGAATTGCGTATGAAAACTATAATAAAATCATTAGACTGGTAATCCCCAAACGTTTGCTTCCGAAATCAAAATAAAATCATCAGCCTAGAATGATGATGAATGGTTCGGTTAGGTCAACATAGGGGGCCGTTATGGGTGAGAGACCACATAGTACTCATCCACTGATTTCGGTCATGACAAAATCTTTTGGCGCTCAGCAATCTCTTTTTAATAAACAAAATACACACTCTCTGCAGACACAGACACAACAAAATGCATACATACACACTTATATATATCTTATACAGATTCGTATATGGGGCAAATGATTGTGTTGGCCATTGTCTACTAGCCAACACTCAACAGTCAGTTGGCCGCATCACAAACAACAGCTGAGATGACCCCATGGCATCATTATCAGACAAAACAACTTGCATTGCCAGCATCTACTACTGTGCTATTTTTTCTACTTTATTTTGGCTGGCTAGCTGGGAAGAAAAATGAAAATGTTTAACGGGAAAAATAAAATACTCACGTTTCACTCCCAGGCGAACGTGATTCAATTTGTTTTGTTGGTTAGAAAACTAAAATAGCAAAAAAGGAAAGATAGAAAAAATATACGGAAAATATAACTAAAGCCAAAGCAAAGTAATGCACAACAGGCCAAAAGCAGAGCAAAGCAAAGCGAATGTCTTGCAAAAAAGCAGAGAAGAAATGAAAGCAGGAAAAATATTATGGCTCTAGAATGGCTCTAAGAAGAACATTAAATGTGGGCCGACAGTCACTAAAGCGGTTGTTCAGACGGTCAGCCGACTGAGAATTAAAGCTAAGATCAAGACCGACTGGATGGGGTGGGGGCCTCGACTTTGGGGTAGCTATCCTGGAGGACTGACTAAACTATGAATGAAGGCAACTGCAGTGTATGAATGCCGCCCAGAAGTAGGCAACGAAAAATGAGCGCTGAAAAGCAGAGAGTTGCTTGAGTTGTTTGTGGAATACACTGCAATTAAAGTGTAACTGATATTATTCTAACAACTCTCGCTTTAACAAATGAAGTTAAGTGCGAGTATGTGTGGCACACAAACACACACGCACACCCACAACCACAATTGTAATGTGGCATGTCCATTGCGCAGACTGGAGGTCATTTTAAATTAGTTTCTGGTTTTCTCTTTATTTTTGCTATTATTATATTTTGTTTTCTTGGCAGAAATGTTTTCAGTTTTAGTTGCCGGCATCTTTCACATTTTGGCATTGTTTCGCTTTTGCCGACTCCAGTTTCTTGTGGGCTTTAGTTGGGCTCGTTTGCAATGTTCATCCAGGGAATTGTGGTACTCCCATATCCCTTCTCTGCATAGCGGAGTGTGCCCGTTATGACAATTACGTAACACATTTGCGTCACGTAAGTGAAGCTAGCTTAAAGCACAGTAGTAGTAATCTCAACTCATGCTGATCTTAACTCAAGACAAACTGCCCAGAACGCTTACTCATGCCACGCTTCGATTTGGTCTGCATGACATGCCAATAGCAGCAGCATCTATCTATAAGGATCTAGTAGGCGACGGAGGGAGTAGGTGCAGAGGTGCTACGCCTTCCACGTGTTAGAGTGTCTGACAGCATCAACAACTTTATTTTGCCTAAAAGTCAGGCCAAATGCGAAAATTAATGGTGGCGAGTGCTGGAGATTGAGATGGCGAGATTGAGTGGATGGGCGAGTCTCATCCAATTGTTGACAATTGTTGTTCATGTCACAAAAAGCAATAATAAAATAACATCAGCTGAGTGCGTAACACACTTTGGCCACCTGCCAGTTGTTGCTAAAGTACAGTGTGACCAGGCTCACTTTTTTGTAGTAATAAAAACTGTTGTAAGTTGTTTTTTTCATTTTGTAAGTAGAGAAATGATTTCAGCCTCAAAATATAATTATTACAAAAATATTGATAAATATTTAAACCATTTATAATTTTGTAGATAAGCTTCTTTATGGATAGTTCTTTGTTAGCTTTCGCAAAACTATTTTTTTTATTAAATGCCGCTTATAACTAACAGTATTAGTGTTGAGGCAGTATGACCCAATTTTATATATATTTATTTTTAATTATTTATTTATCAGAAATCTAAAGACACATTTTCCATTTTTTTTTTATATTAATACATGTAAAAATTAACAAGTATTCTGTAAACTTTTGTGGCAGCTAAACAGATTATATTTAGTATAAACCTATAAAAAGAAAGAGTCTTTGCAACATCTTCCAACTTAAGCTGCAACTTTAAAAGCATAACTTTCGTTTTCTTTAGCTTTGGCCACACTATGACCTACAACTTGCAGTAATAGAAGTCTCTCAATAATTTGCACAAAAGTCGTTTTGCCGTCATTTTTGGGACACATTCCTGCTCCAACTCGACTGCCACTGCTGCTGGTGCTGCTCGTCTCGCTACCATTCCTCATATCCTGCAGCAACACCGGCTGACTGCTGCTGAGTGTCAGTGGCAGGCGATGGGTATAACGTCTGGACGGCTTCTTTATTGGAATTGTCGTAAAAGTCGATAACAGAGCCAACAACGGAGCAGTAGCTGGAACAGATGGAGCAAAAACGCTACTGGGTGCAGGTCACAAGCAATTTAATGTCAATTTTGGTATTAAACGTGCTGTCCGGCAATTCACCTGCTGTTCTGCCTGTCACCCACATTCGCACTCTCATACACTACACAAGCACATTCAGTGCTTGGCCAGATGTCAGCCACACACACAATCACCCACACTCCCACTCATACACATACATAAGGAATCACTTTCGTCTATTGTGAAGTCGGCAATAGTTTCCGTTGTTCCGATTTGCTCGAATAACTTTTGCAAATTAATGTTGACATTGACCGCTGGCAGTTGATTAAATGAAATTAATTTCTCTCTTGCTTACTAGATTAACCCACACACATACACACATATATATATAAGCTGATTGTATACGTATAATGCATTTAAATTTACATGTTTAGCATTTAATTAGTTTTTAGTGCAATTGCGGCCCCTCAAAGTATGCAACATTATTTTATGAAGTGGCTGCAAATGGCAAAGCGCTACAAAAATGCCCTTATGACGCTGTCCTTGTCGTTGTTGCTGTTGTTTCTTTAGTTGTTGTCGGCCTCAGCTACTGTAAATCGTGTCACGCACACATGCACACAATCACACACCCACATACACACATACAGCTGCTGCCAAATGCAGCAACAACTTTTACTTTTAGTATTGCGAGAAAAAAAAGTGAAAAACATGTACATATGTATAGAAAAATAAAAAAATGAAAGCAAAAAGAAAAATTGCGCCCGCTGCGCTTGCTTCTCAGTCTGGTGTTGGCGTTTCAAGTTGAAAATCTTTCTTTTTGCCAACAACTTGAAAAACGCAAAGAAATTATACTATGTGAATCTTATACGCATATGGAGAAGTATGTGTGGGAGGTTAAGTCGGGTCCAGCTTCAAGTAAACGAGGAAATCTGTGAGATGAAAGCTGCACTCTATACGAATACCCTATTTTTTTTTTAAATTATTTAGAATTTGTTTTAGGGTTGATTTACAAACTCTAAATTCATAGAAATTAATTTTTTTAATCAGATGTTAGTAGCTATAATTTCCCTCAATCTCTGTTAGAGTATAGAAATTTCAAAATATATTCTTTTTTTTTAAATATAAAGAATTGCATTTAAGACATCTGCAGCAAAGAAAAATGAGTGGGAGAGAGGGAGTGGGCAGGGAGAGTGGGAAAAAGAAGGAAAAAGAAAAAGCGGTGGAGACGAGAGACGACAGTTTGCATGAAGGTCGTCACGTTGCGTGTGTCCAATACACACACACATACACTCACACATATACGGCATAAAGCGTGTGTTTGTTAAGTCAGCTGCCACCATTTTGTAACCATTTTTCCATGTCACACACACACACACACCCATCGATGTCTCGTTTTAACTCCCTTGCCAACGACATTTTCATTGCCCTCTTCTCATTTTTTTTCTTTCTTGATGAATTTTCCGCACGCTCTGCTGTTTGTCGGAAAAGTTATTTCAGCACACAGTGTGAAAATGAAAAAAAACTCGTCACTTGATTAGAAAATGTAAAGTGTCTGGTCCACAAACAACAATTAGGTAAATTGCCAGGTTATTTCGCTTCGCATTTTGGTTTTAAACATCATTCCCCTTATCGACTTCACAAAACTCGACTTGACTTGATTAACCTGGTTAATTGCCGATGGGCTGGCGATTGGACTGAGGTGGGTGGTTGTGGGTGTAGGGCTCTGTGCGTGGCTTTCAGGCGTAATTACATTAACAATTCCAAAAACATTTGGGCAATGCAAGTGGCGGTGGCCGTGGCGGCAGTTGCGGCTTCTTCCCTCGACACGACTCACCTCGACTCGTGTAATGTCACTCGCTGTTGGGCATTCAATGCCAGTGCCACGAAACGTATTCATTATTCAGAACGTGGTGCAAATATCTCCCACCAACAACAGCAACAACAACACTGTGCCATGTAAGACGCACATAGTAATCGGCACATCGGTGTGTGTGTGTGGAAAGTCGCTGGCCATCATGTGGCCTCAGCATATATTGGGTCTATGTGAACTTGCATAACCTTGCAACATTGCAACTAGCCTCGGGCTTGACAACCACAAAATCAACAATACTGCACTTTGTTGTCCTCTCTTTCACTCTCTACCTGTCCTTGTTTATCAGCAACTTGCAATGAAAGTTAGCTCCAACATTGCCTCTATGTTGAGGATGGCAACTCAACTCTCCGGACTATAGACCGCGACTTGTGAAGGAGTCCAAAAATGAAGGTTCGAATTTGAATAATCTTTGAATGCAGTTTAGGTGTATTGGTCATAACTAAGAAATCGAGACCTCAAACTTGAAAATCGGTTAAGATTTGGCGAAGTTATAGAACATCAAAGGTATGGCAGGCATATAATGGCAATATTAGTCTATAGGCCAAAGCATGTGATCGGTACCGAAAATGAAGGTTCGAATTTGAACAACATTTGAAAGCATCTTAGTTGTGTTGGTCAAAACTAGGAAAGCAAAACTTCAAACATGAAAATCGGTTAAGATTTGGAAAAGTTATGGAAGATCAAAAGAATGGCAGGCATATAATGGCAATATTAGTCTATAGGCCAGCTTGTGATGGGTACCGAAAATGAAGGTTCGAATTTGAACAATCTTTGAATGCAGTTTTGTTGTGTTGGTCAAAACTAGGAAATCGAGACCTCAAAGTTGAAAATCGGATAAGATTTGGGAAAGTTATGAAAGATCCATTGTATGGCAGGCATAAAATGGCAATATTAGCCTATAGGCCAGGGCTTGAGATGGGTACCGAAAATAAAGGTTCGAATTTGAACAATCTTTGAATGCAGTTTAGTTGTGTTGGTCAAAACTAGGAAATCGAGACTTCAAACTTGAAAATCGATTAAGATTTGGCGAAGTTATGGAAGATCAAAAGAATGGCAGGCATATAATGGCAATATTAGTCTATAGGCCAGCTTGTGATGGGTACCGAAAATTAAGGTTCGAATTTGAACAATCTTTGAATGCAGTTTTGTTGTGTTGGTCAAAACTAGGAAATCGAGACCTCAAAGTTGAAAATCGGATAAGATTTGGGAAAGTTATGAAAGATCCATTGTATGGTAGTCATAAAATGGCAAAATTGATCTATAGACCAGTGCTTGTGATGGGTACCGAAAATAAATGTTCGAATTTGAACAAATTTTGAATGCAGTTTTGTTGTGTTGGTCAAAACTAGAGAAATAAAACTTGAATTTCAAATTTTCGAAGGGTACAAATGTCTTAAACAGTCTTAAGTTTTGAAAAGTTTGCAATTCGATCATATCATTTAACGAATTCACCAAGTTGAGTTTAAAGCGTGCCAGTTGGGCTTTTAAGCTGTCAATTAGGTAGTTATCGTGGATTTCCCATCATGAAACCGAATAGCAACTCAGAGAGCAAAAAAGTGTGGGAGAGTTAGATATTCAAACCACATTTGCCAATGGCACATTCTTTTCAGCCACAGTCACAGCAAAGAGAGGCAAAAAGTTGGGCTGGCAGAAGTGGGACTGTGGGATATGTGTGTTTGGCCTGCAAAGGAGAGGCAAGCAACCAAAATGTATGATGTTCCGCTTGAATTGCAGATGCTGCCAGTCGAAACAAGCCACGATGGAGGGCAGAGTGCATGTGTGTGTGTGTGATTTGTATATGAAGGCTACAAATCAGCATTGGCCGCACTGGCAGCATTGGTAACATGGGCAACATTGGTTGCATGCTCTATGGTTGCAAATTCCCATACTTAAGTTAAACCGAAATTATCGCAGTGTTGAATGTGTAGAGAAATCGATTTAATGGATTTTTGGAATTTAAAGCGGAGCTGCAGTTTATGCTTAGCTTATCGCTGACAGTTGGTTGTCCGCTCATAGCGCTCAGCTTGCGACTGTCGTCTGTTGCTGGCAAATACAATAAACAAAAATTATGTTGCCTGCTTTCAGGCGCGACACATAAATTATAACAATAAAGCGCTCGGGAGTCGCGATCGAACTCTCGCTGAGTGCAGACGTGCCTAACTAATCATCGTTATCAGCTCAAAGTCTCCCCAATTACAACAAAAACATTTCTTATCAGCGGTGCGCTGCTGCTATTGGTTAATAAAATCGCGCGACTCTGCGCAAGCAACTAAATAACTGTTCCGGTACGTGTGCGCAAAACAAAACAAACAACAAAACAAGTGGCTACTCACAAAGCACTTTTCGGTGTCTCACCTACGGGTGAGAATAACAATAACAACTCGTACCAATAATATGGATATGGATATGGTAAATTCCTCTGACACCTCGCTTAGCAATAAGCAGGCTGTGCACGAGGAAATGTACCGTATAACTGGCAAAAAGTCTGCTGAATTACTCTCTGAGATCCGGCTAGAGACGCAGAGATCACTGGTAGCCTGCCAACGCTATACTGCTGCAACAAAATCAGCCAACACCTCTACCGAAGTTGCATCCACCAGCGCTGCTGCTAGCCAATGCATACTATCGCCTACTGCAAACAGTAGCCCATATGCTACTCACACTAATGCTCCTCAGTGCTCCTCCAACATTACAATCTCTAGAGCCACAGCCGCTTCCAGACTGCTTGCTGCACAAGCCACAAAAACGATAAAAAGAAAGAGAGGTAAGCCCCTCCATAATGCTATCAGTGCCAAGCGCGTGGACGTCAAGCCAGCTCGACGCCCGAGCTCCAGCATGAGCCAGGTATTAAACTCTAGCAATAGATTTGCTACTCTTGATATGGATATAGATGGTAATGAAGAAGTCATCCCTGAAGATATTGCCGAACCATGCTCTGATGTTACTGGGCCTGCGGCAGATAACAGCGATCCTATTGCGACTGCTGATAGCAACCAGCTCAAAGGCTCCCCGAAGCCACCTCAAATAGTCACCGATGTTGATAACCTAAATGATCTCTTAGAAGTTATACAAGAGGTAGCTGATCTAGATAATGCTCTGATTAAGGTCAATCAAGGAAGCACTGTTCGTATTCTTCCTAAGGATAGTGACACATATAGAGCAATCGTGAGCCGATTAGAGGACATTGGCTTGCAATTCCACACATATCAAATGAAAACAGAAAAACCGCATAGAATAGTAGTAAGGGACCTACATCATAGCACCCTAAATCCTGACATCATTGCAGGCTTCAAATCAATTGGTTTCGAAGTATTACACATCCATAACCCGTACTCTAGAATCAACAGGGATGAAAAGCTTAACATATTTTTCATTAATATTAAGCCGTGCACAAATATAAATGAAATATACCAGGTCCGGACTCTCTGCAGACAGAGAGTGCGAATCGAAAGAATGCGTAAAGCTACAGAAATTGCGCAGTGTCTGAGATGTCAAGAATATGGCCACACAGCCAGATACTGCCGTCGCAAACCTAACTGTGCAAGATGTGGAGAAGACCATAATACAAAAGACTGTATGCGGGCACCAGATGATCCGCCCACTTGCTTCCACTGTGGAGAAAGCCATATGTCCAGCTATAAGGGATGCGAACGGTACCAGCAGCTTCTTAAACGCTCAAGGGGGCCTGGGCAGAGAGCTAATAATCCATTTAGGGAGAACAGAGGGTCTGCAAATCAGCAAGCTACCTTTCGTCCTGCAGCTTCAGCCGCAGCCGTAGTCTCGACCCCAGCTTTTACGGACTCACAACAATTTCCTCTACTGCAACATGGGCGTACCAGACGGGATAAGAATCAACATCTACCGCAGCAATCACTGCAGGAAACGCAGAAAAGTCTCAGAAGCTCCTACGCTGCTATAGCCAAAGGTAGCGCAAGCAGAACTGTAGCCACAGAGAAACTGGATATTCAGACACTATTACAACAGCAACAACAACAATTCCAGGAGTGGCAAAATCAGCTTCAGCAGCAGCAGCAACAGCAATTCCTTCTATGGTTACAGCAGCAACAGCAAGAACAGAAACTACAGAAGCAAATTGATAGCCAAAGGTTAGAGAAGCTTGAAAGAATTGTGTCAGAGATGGCCACAAAAATTAGTCAGCTGACTGGGGCCCAGCTCCAGGACAAAGCTTCTGCCTCGCAATGAACCAGTTAAAGGTCCTTATCTGGAATGTCAATGGCATTTCAGGGAAAGCCAAGGATGTCGAACTTTTCGCTCACAACAATAACATTGATATCCTTCTTCTGACAGAAACCAGGCTAAACCGGGGTACTATTGCAAAAGTTTACGGTTATGCGGTCTACCCAGCCTACAGACCATCGGCCAACAATCGCAGCGGCGGTGGAGCAGCAGTTCTGGTGAGAAACTCCCTTCGCCACTTCCCTCAGAGAGTTATTGAGACGAGAGATATTCAGTTGGCTACAGTGAAGGTTACCACAGAACTGGGTGACATGGTATTCAGCGCTATTTACTGCTCTCCAAGGAACAGAATTGAGGAAAGGCAATTCGCTAGCTTACTCCGGGCCTGTGGTCAAAGGTATTTGATTGGTGGAGATTGGAATGCACGGCACTGGCTGTGGGGTGATATATATAACTCACGTAGGGGAAGAGAACTCGCTGCAGCAATAGCCACCACGGAGGCCAAGATCCTGGCTACGGGGTCACCCACCAGATACCCTTATGTGCCCAGCCATACACCAACTTGCATCGACTTCGCTATATATCATGGCATACCCGATACCATAACTCGAATTCATGACAGTTGGGACCTAGACTCAGACCATCTAGCGTTAATTGTTACATTAGGTGCAGCTGGAACGAATGTCGACCCAAAGCCTCGCCTCATTTCTCACCGCACTGATATCGAGCTGTTTAGGCACCACCTTGATAGAGCCTTTCAGAATAATATGGCACTGGAATCCGCGGACGATATTGACCAGGCAGTCGAGGACTTGAATAACGAAATATCCAGGGCTGCTGCAGCTGCAACTCCCAATACGCAGCCGACAGCGCCAGCCCCTTATGGCATCTTACTAACAAGAGAGGTCAAAGAAATGCTTGCAGCTAAGAGGCGACTCCGAAGGCGAGCGATCCGTACGCAAGATCCCTGGGATCGACTCCAGTGGAACCGGGCGGCGAAACAGTTACGAGGCATGCTACAAGAACTAAGAAGCGACTTCTTCGAGCAAAAACTAGCATCAATGGACTACACAGCTGATGCCAACTACTCCCTGTGGAAGTGTACCAAGTCCCTAAAGAGGCAGCCATTTCGGCAAGTCCCTGTCCGCTGCTCAGGAGGACGCCCAGCCAAAAACGAGGAGGAGCAAGCGAATGTTTTTGCCCAACACCTGGAGGCTCGCTTCACCGAGTATGACTTTGCCACAGTGGCACAGATCAGGGAGACCCTAACCAGCCTTGAGATGCCGTTACAGATGTCTCCACCAATCCAACCAATCTCCGTGGACGAAATAGGTGAGGTAATTGCTAACTTGCCGCGTAACAAGGCGCCCGGACTCGACAGAATTTGCCACAACACCTTGAAGGCTCTTCCGCATAGTGCGCTGCTACGAACTGAGGCCATCTTCAACGCTATGCTAACATTGCAGCATTTTCCGAAGCAGTGGAAGATGGCGGCGATTATTATGATTCACAAACCGGGAAAAAGGAGGACGATCCGGAATCCTATCGCCCTATCAGCCTGCTGCCTTCTCTTTCAAAGGTCTGGGAGAGGATACTTGCACAGAGACTACAAAAAACAATAGAGCAGCATAACATTATACCGGATCACCAATTTGGATTTCGTACAGGCCATGGCACCATTGAGCAGGTACACAGGCTGGTTAGGCACATTCTGCAGGCTTATGACCAACGGGACTACTGCAATGCGGTCTTTATCGACATGCAACAGGCATTCGACAGGGTATGGCACGATGGCCTTCTCTATAAAATAAAAAACTACCTGCCTGCACCTTACTTTGGACTCCTGAGGTCATATTTAACAGGACGGGAATTCAAAGTAATGGTAAGAAATGCCTACTCTACCCCACGCCAAATGAGAGCAGGAGTCCCGCAAGGTAGTGTCTTGGGGCCGCTGCTCTACTCGCTGTACACCGCCGACATCCCGACCCCTAGCGCAGCCCACATGGACGAGCCTTGGAAGGCCTTAATAGCCACATATGCTGATGACATCGCTGTCATGTACAACTGCGAATGCCGACGTGAGGCTGCGCATGGTCTTCAGCAGTATCTCAACTCGTTAGCAGCTTGGTGCAGGAGGTGGAATCTGAAGATTAACCCAGCCAAAACAACTAACCCCTGCTTCACACTGAAGCAATTATGGTCTACTACCCCCGAGCTGAGGCTTGAGGGCGTATTACTAGAGCAGCCCCCACAAGCCAAATATCTTGGCATCACGCTCGACAAACGCCTCACATTTGGAGCACACATCTCAGCAACTATAAAAAAGTGTGGGCAGAGGATGCAGCAACTGCGATGGCTGATACATAAAAAAAGCTCGCTCAATCTGCGAGCCAAGAGGGCAGTCTATGCGCACTGCATCTTGCCGATCTGGCTCTACGGGGTGCAGATTTGGGGCATCGCTGCAAAGTCGAGATACAAGCGTATCCAGACAATGCAGAATCGCGCCTTGCGACATATAACTGGTTGTCCCTGGTACGTTCGTGGCTCCACCTTGCATAGAGACCTAAATCTGCACACCGTAGAGGAGCAGATAAACAGGCATACCAGTAGATACGGCGACAGGCTGGAGAGGCACCGCAGTTTGTTGGCACGGCAACTACTCCCTGCCAGGCCTCTCAGGAGGCTGAAAAGACCCGGCTTTGCCAAGACGCTGGGGAGGCGACAATAATTTAGTTTAATTCCTTTGTACATACATACATATATAAATCAATCCTCTTGTCTTCAGCAAGGGGTTAGGTGTTAAGTAGTTGTAATTGTATAGTTATGGTACGTTTTGTTGTACCGGTTCTATATTTAATAAAAAAAAAAAAAAAAAAAAAAAAAAAAAAAAATAAAGCGCTCGACACCGAATCGTAAATAAAAAAAAAAATAATATTTTATACGGCTTTTGGGCATAACGAAAATCGCTGTGTTTGACTTTTGGAACCCGGAAGCAAAAGACTGATAATTTGCGCCCATAAATTAACCAAAAACTTTTCCCATAGACCCACACACACACACACACAGACACACAGGCATTGCTGTAGGCAGTCGTCAGCATGCGTAGAGGTCAAAATATGGCCAGTATTCAATGGCCAACGAATTGGTATCCGATTGGGTTGCGCTGCCATCAGGTCACACGGGTAAAATTAAAAATGTGCTCTCTTTGCCCTGTCTGCCTCTCATTCACTCTACATACACATGTGCATATGTGTGTGTGCTTCCAAAATTGCTTTGTGTGTTATGGCCATTAGTGTGTGCGGGGTGAGTTTCAGTTGGCAGTAGGAGCTGCCGCGTTTTTCCTTCTATGCCATCTGTTAATTTTCGACCTCCAATGTGCCAAGTTTACCATGGATATCGATAGGCCCCTCTATTCCACCAGCAGCTTTTCCCTCTCACTCTTTCTCTCTCTTCCTCTCTCTTCCTCTCTCTTCCTCTTTCTTCCTCTCTGGTTCACTTTTGCGAATTGATGCGCCCTCATGTGAAATAATTGGCGCAGTTGTCCAGTGGCGTTTAATAATTCATGTTGTTCCATGCATGTGAGTGGCTGAGTGTGCCTTGGTGTGTGTGTGTGGGTGTGTGTGTGGGTGGCAAGCGTACTGTTGAGGCTATTAAGTTGTGGACTCAATTGCGTAGCAAGATTAACTTGGTGACTGTGGCTGTTGGTGTCGGGAATCACAGGCAAATCCCCGAGCATGACTCAGCTCTAGAATTGTTCATGTAGGGACCACATGAATGAATAATGATATATCAGCTATAGCTATAGATATAGAAGATGATGCATCGTTGTGGATCTATGGTATTACAAACTGAAAGAAGGCAGTGAAAATATATACAAATAATTGAATTTTATTAGATTTAATTTTAATTTTTGAATAAACTTTATTTTACAATATTTTCATTAATTTTATTTTTTTAAATTTAATTAGTTTGTTTATTTTGTTTGATGATTATTAATCATTTCTTTGTTAGCTATTTATAGTTTGTTGAATAAACCATTACACAAATGCTTAAGACTTTTCAAATTATTTTCCCCCAATTATTTCTGCATTGAACTATTTTCAATTTTATGATTGTTTTAATAAATAACACGTTGCTTCATATTTGTTTTTTATGTTTTGGAAATATGCTACGGCAATAAAAACTAAATAAATGAGAAACCTTTTAAAGCAGCTAAAATAATTAAAAGTAATTGCAAAAAATAAACGTACATACAGTATGATATAATCTTTTTAAACTGATCACAGCAAATTGTTTTGAATACCCAAAAGAATTAAAAAAAGAGAACGAGCAAATATATTATTGTATAATAAAAAAGCATAATTTAATATATTATATGTATATGTTCCATTCTATCTTTTAATATATTCGACCATTGTTGTATTTTATGCGTTTGTCTTTTTTTTTTATAATTTTCCAAATTTCATATTCCAAAAATGTATTTACAGTTAAAATGTATTTTAAATAATTATAAAATTTCATCTAAATATTTCTGCTAATTCCATTGATTCCATTTCTTTTTCCGTTATTAACCAAAAAAATATGTATCTATATTTACTACAATTTTGTAATAATTTGTATACATAATTATTATGTAAGTTTTGTGCATTGTTCATTATTCAATTATCTCTTCCTTTTTTTTGCAGTTTTTCTCAACAAAATATTTTTTTTTGTATATTTTGCAATATTAATGGTATGTACTTAAATTAAATATATGTAATTTGAATTTCGACTTCTTGACAGTGTCTTGTGGCTCGCTCCCTGCGTGTAAATATGTATGTGTGCATGTGTGTGAGTATGTGTGTATATAGGATATGTGAGTGTGTTGGTGAGGTACATACAAATGTGTGTGAGTGGCATGGTGCTGTTAGTGGATCTCAAAAGGTTTCCGCCCACTTTCGCAAAAGTTGTGTATTAGTTTCAGGGCGTGTTTCAAGTGTGGGCGTGTCATGGGTGGTTATGTGTGTATTTGGGTGTGTATTTCATGATAAATTTAAATTAAATTTTAAACTAGGCAACAAATTGAATTTGTTGAGTATTTTCATTTCCCCATGATAATATTTAATTGCTGTGGTTCCTTCTGTAGTTCCCCATCTGGGCTGTGATTGAAATATAATTTTTTCTTTTTCTGTTTATTTGCTTTTGCTTTTTCTTTTTCGTTTCTTGTTCCCCACATTTGTGGTTATATGTTGATGGTGTAGTTGTAGTTGTTGTTGTCTTTTTGGCATGCTTCTTTCCTAGTTGCTAAACAAAAGTTTTACTCTTTGTTGTCTCTGAGTGAGGTGCCTTAAACTTAAAGGACTTCATAATAGGAGTTTTCTTCTTGTTGCCTGCTGATAAACCGCAGTCTGTTTGGATATGTCTCTTTATATGGCTTGCCTTTGGTCTCACTTTAGACACACTCGGTGCCCTTGATGCGTAGCGGTTGCTGTGAATGAATACAAAGGACTCAAGTTTATAAACGAAATTTAACTTTATCGAACAAATAAGTAAAAGAATAAAACCGAAAAATAAATTTGATTATATCTTAAAATTATATATATAGAAATTTGCCAAAATTATACAAACAAAACTTGACTTAGAAACCCAAAGATAAATTGGAGTACTTTCAAAGTAATACATATAAATAAATAAATTTACAATAAATATTTTAATCTTAAAATGTACAACTTTTAATAAATAATCTCTTTTTAACTTTCAATATATCGAATTATAAAAATAAACACTAAATAAGAACACAATAGAATTCGTTCTCCCACTTTCTATTAGTTCTGCATAGTTTTAGTTTAAAACTTTTGTGCGTCAAATCAGGCTTAATGATATTCTACTTAAATTGGCATAATTATTATTATTATTATTTGTTGCGAGCTAATTAAAAATAGCAACGAGCAACGTTGCCGTGAAATGCAAAATGAAATTTAATTTAAATATTTTAGTAAATTATGTGAAATTTCAGCAGGTATTTAGCTTTTGGCAGACTGCGGATGTTCCTCGCATTTTATTTGTGAAACAGTTTGATGCACCATTGACGCTTTTTAATTGGCCTTTTTGTTTAATTGGCCAATTGATATGCACATTTTGATTGCATTGCATTACATCTACATTGCAATTAGCAAATTATGTCCCAAAGGACACACAAATCCGTGTCAGCGAACGAGAGTTTTGGCTCCCAATTTAAAGTAATCAGTTGGGTAATCAATTAAATTAGAAAACAATAAAATCACAATTATAATTTATACTCCATAAAATTATAATAATATCATTCATTTATTATGCATAACCACAACTTACCTTTGATCACATAATGTTAATCTAAAGCTTTTTGGGGTTTTTAGAGAATATTTGTTTGTTTTTCGCTCGCCGCGTGAAATTTGTTTGAAATAAATTCAAGGGTAGTATGGATAAATAATTGGTCATATCCATATAAATTTCGTAGAATCTTAACTAAACATTAACTATGATAATCGGTGACTTGTTTGCAATGATATTTTTTAAATTTCACTTTTGGCTCAAAAAGACTTGAGCAATATTTAAATAAGATTTAACTATTGAGCACCAACAACTTCTTGGGTATAAAACTCAATAATTCAAGGATTTCATCTCAAAAGAAGATTCACAACTTTGGAGTATTTTGGGAAAATAAAACCATTCCATTCCATTCGTTGGCTCGGTAAATTCATACATAAGCACACAAATACATATACATACATTCAATATACTCGTATAACTATTATTGGTAAAACATTTATAATTATGTTAATTATATATATATATATGTATGTATGAATAATTTGGTAAATTTGTCTATCGTACAATATGTTTCGTTTCTGTTTTTAGGGTTCTTTCGGCATGGGAATATTTTATTTAATTTTATACGTATCGTGAACAAATTCCCATCACAATTAACTTGTAACTTTCAACTTAATTTCAACTTTAGTTGCCTATCATATTAGCTAATGTTAAGTAAATCGTAAGTATCATATATCCATATATTTACAACATTTACTTGTATTTCGTATGCTACCTTAGCTGAAGACTTAAATTATCCCATTTAAAATCTCACATAATTAAAATCGCTTGGATTTGGCCCTGACATTGCTATCGGCCCGCTTACCTCCTCATCCAGCGCCGATATATATCTACTGCTGCCATTGATGGGGGCGTTCTTCTCCAAACTGAACGTATCCTCTGTTGTTTTATTGTACGTGGGATTCACAAAGTTCATCGAATTGCCCCGCTTCGGTAAACGTCTTATTAATAAATACACCAGCTGTATAGAATTATGCCAAAACAAATATATTAAAATAAATAAGAAGAAATTTCGGGTTAACTCAAAGATGGAATTTCCATTATATAGTATACTTACACCCAGAGCAGTTAGGACACATCCGATGGATCCTACGACAATGGCCGCTGTTGCCCAACCGGAGCTCTCGCCATGTAGCTGAGATGAGTCCGTGCTGTTGTCCTTCGTATGCGTCGCATTTGAGCCTGTTTCCTTGTCATCTGCTTAACAAATAAATAATCAAGTATACGCTTAGTATCATGTATACGTTGGCTAATTAAAATATATTTTGAGAATCCACAACCAAACACCATGAAGCGAAAAACCCAAAGCAATCAGCAAAAAATTAAATGAAATGAGATTTATTTATGATACCCAAATGATGATGGACAGTTTTTTGTTAGATACCGACACCATTATTAGCCCCATTTGGAAGGTACTTGAGAATATGACAGTTGACAGCACTTATTATCTAAATTATTTGAAAGTACGTTCATAGTTTCGTGGTTATTGTTGTTGTTGTTGTTGTAATTTTAAACATAAATTCCCGAGAATTTATTATGGACATGCTTAACTCTGGGTTTATTATGATCAGCATGACTGAAATATAATTAAAATATTTCTTTATTATGTTGTAAAACTGCTTGGAGAAGTCGTTGACATCCCGTTGTGAGTATTTCCGCTAACGTCACAAACTTCCCTCTCTCTATTCTAGGGTCCTGTTTTTTTTTTTGTCCGTTACGCTGTCAACTTTTTGAGTCACGCTTTTTCGTTTCTTGTTTTTGTTTCTGTTTCTGTTGTTGCTGTTTTCTTTTTTCCTGTGTGACGTTGTCTGCGCGACAGGAAGTTGTAGGATTTTTCCGCTGTCAACATAATTCGTTTTCATATTTTCCGTTTAGAATTTGTTCAAAAGTTAAGCACAGGACGCGTTCGTCTGGCAAAGGATGTGCCGCATTTAACAGCATTGCACGAACTGTCGCCTCTTGTTCTACTTGTGTTCTATGCTTCCCAAATCCCCCTCATCTTCTTCTTCTTCAACTGCCTGTTTTTTTCTTGTTTTATTTTTTTTTTATTAATAATTTTTGGCATACGCCTTGTCGTAATTTCCATGAACTGGACGGATCAGCCGGAGAATGGAGAATGCTGCTTGCCGCATGTGGCAGCTGCAGAAGCAGCAGCAACTCGAATTATCATTAAAAGTTGGCAGTGGCAACAGCTGCACAGCATCGATTGTTGGCTACAGAAGAGGGCGGGCAGAGGGGGTGACACCACTTGAGTGGGTAGAGTTATGGCGGCTGCTTTCGTTGCGGGGTGGGAAGGGGGGGGGATGAGGGCTACATTTTTAGCAATTTATTTGCGGCATTAACAGACAGTCAAGTGGCAAAAGAAAAGCAATTGAAAAGCTCCTCGCATATTGCCACATTAATCGCAAAATGTGGGTGCCCCAGGAATCTGGATATATGTATGTATCTAATGTGTTCTTTATAATAAGCTTCTTTAAAATAATGCTGCTAAATATGGGGGGTCAGACAATCCTCCTATCATTGAAAAGCTCTTCCAGAGACAGTTCACAAAGGGGGTTTCCGGGAATTGTTTATCGCTACTCCTAATTTCAATTTGTTTTATAATTATAAATTTCATGTGTAGCTATTTAAAAAAAATAATTAATCTGAGTACTGCTTGTGGGATTCAAGAGCAGAGCTTTAATAAATTCTTTCTAAGCTATTGTAAAATATTTTGAATATATGAAATTTAAATTTGATCTACATTAAAGCATTTAAATGTGTTAAAAATTAGGTTTTAATTTTATTAATTTGGTAAAAAATTAGTTTTGAAAAGCAGATCAATAAAATGATATATATCAAACCAAATTGTAAACCACTTGCATTTTGTTGAATTTTACAGGGTATTATTTTCCGGCTGATCAAGTGAAAAATGTGGATACCCTTCTTTAACTTCAGAATATCATTGAAGAAGATTTAACTTAAGCCTTATAATATTATGTTAATTATAGAAATTAAAAATAAACCAAAAATAGCAAAAATAGAATTAAGCATAAATTTATATTTCAATTATTGTAATTTAAATTTAAGTTTCAATTAATATCCCTATAAATTAAAATAAAAGCTGAGTAACAAATTCGTACATAAAAAATGAGATGAATAAAGTAAAACTTTTGGTATTTTATAATATTTTTTTTTATAAATATAATAAGTGAATAAATATATAAAAAAAAATACTAGCTCTTTAAAAATTTCTGTCTTTCTCTATCATTATTTCTATTTCTTTTATCTTCAAGTCTCTGTTCTAAAAGGTATATAGTGTTTATTTTGTTATTTGTCTTACAATAATTATAAACATTTCTTTACTGTACTTTTCTTCTCACTCATTACATTTTTCATTATTATTATTTCCAATGCTTTCTCAAACTTCGTTTTTTGCTTTAAACTCTCATTTTAGATTTTCCCTATTTACAAATTTGGTCTCGGTCTCTTTTGAGAATGAATACTGTCCCATTTTCACCTTTGGTGTGCCTCTGTTCTTCGTCCTTGATATGACTTTATATATATGACACATTTAAAGCATTGTGTAAATACTAAACTGTTGTCATTATTTTGGCACATACTGTAACTGTGCGCCCCTGTCGCCAGGCAACATTTTATGGACTGCCATAAATGTCATATATTATTGCGTATCCCTAATCTATAGCAAATGCAATTTGCCTGCTCCGAGTGGGGCAGGCATAACAATGTAATGCTTTTTGCACACCCACCCCCCCAAACCCCAACCTACCCCTGCCAACATTCTTCCCGATACCATTTGTAGGGTCCTCCACAGTTTTCCTGTTTATAATCCTACACATGTGTTTTATATGAGCTGTTGCTTTAAACCATGAGATAGATATAGTCTGTGTGAGTAAGTAAGGGAGAGAGAGAGAGACAGAGAAAAAGTAAGTGAGAGAGAGAGAATGTGAGAGAGAGAGAGAGAGATAGAAGGGGACAACAGCAGGTGTTGGTGAAATAAAATGCTATAAAAATTCGCGATATGCTGCCTGTGCGCTGCCTTCACTCCCCACTTCACATGCCTTTATCATCTCTTCGGCTTCCCCTCAATCTAATGACAACATCAATCGTGCCCCTCAGCTCCACCCCTCTGTCATCACTTTGGATTTGGCAAATGAAATAAAAACGCATAAAATGCGTTACGTTGCCGACGGCGATGTCACCTTCATTCACAGTGTGACCAGATTAGATAAACAAAGTTGAAAACTTTCAGTGAGGCAGCTATACATGCACATACATATATAGGTTAAGTGTGGCATGTGGCACGCTGTTATTTAATGCCACACAATATGCAGTAAAGTGGTAGACAATGCGTTGTCCAAATGCAGCCATCGCAGCCACTCAAAGTCATAAAATTGTTGCAAACAACTCTGAGGCAGCTGCCCTGACCTGCCCCGCCCCGCCCCTCTTCGCCCTGCCCTGTCCTGCCCTGATCCAAAACAAAGCCGCCATCCATCTATCTCGCTCTATAGCTAGTTAGCTGTCTCGCTCTCTCCGCACACATTTTATGTGTTGGCTATTAAAAATGCAGCAGTCGTTACTTTTGCAGGCTCAAACTTTATGAAGGTCTTCCAAGCTCTCGCTCTGTCTCTCTCTACTCGCTATCTGACTGTCTCTTTCTGTCTAGCTGTCTGTCTATCTGTTTCGACTGTAAGTCAGTCAGTCAGACTGTCTATCTGTCCATTTGTCTGTGGCGTATTTGCGAAACTTTGCCTGCGCTTAATTAAGCAATTTCAAGTGTGAGGTGGGAAGAGTACAAATGGGGGGCAGTGTATATGCTTCTCTGCGCGTGGCCATCGAGAGCGAGAGAGAGAGAGTCCGCCACGGAATAAAAAAAAAGTAGCACAAACCGCTAATTGAAATTGCAGTTATGGCGTATGCCCGCTGCGCGGCATGGTCATCTAATTGAAATAGTCCTTAACTAGTTTATAGTTATTTACTTGACCCCTGTCAGCCCCTACTCCCGTCAATCCACCCATCCACCCACATCCAGCCAGCAGCAGTTGCGAAACTGTGCAAACTTTGCCTAAGCACTCTCAGCACTTGGATTCGTCATTATCATCATCATCATCAGCATCGTTCTTATCGCAGTCCTTGTCGATTTCGTCATTTTCTTGGAAATTTCTTTTTTTATATATATATAAATTTTTTTTTTTTTTTTGCTGGGGGGACAGGTCCGTTAGGTTGTGGTAGCCAATGTAACGGTATTTGCTTGATCCGCTTAACGTTTTTCTTTTATTTTTATATTTATTCCCTTTATTCTCATTAACTTTTTTTATTTTCCATTCATTTTTTGTTGCTCTACTTTTTAAATTGACGTAATTAGGAGCATTTGTGTGGCCTCCCACAATTTTAAGCCTCCTTCACAAGTTGTTATTGTTCTTGTTGTTGTTGGGTAGGTCTAGGCAACATTAAAAGTTTCAATATGTTGGCCATGACTCTACAATATAAATGTGGAGCACTTTTAACAAGGAATTTTCAATAAAACAGAAACTTTTAATGGCGAGCCTAATAAACTGATATTTTCTGGCATTCAAACAAATAAAATAAAAATTTGAAAAAAAAATAAAATAAATAAAAAATAAGGAAAATAAATGTTAAAGAGTATTGAGTTAATTTTAGGCAACAAAGATTAATTGTTGATATTATGTACTAAGATATCCCTTCCCTCAAAGACAATATATAATTTATATAATTAGAAAAAATTATGTACTCTTTTCCTCATTGCTCAGAGTACATAATTAATTATATACTCTTTTCCCCATTCCAACAAAAAAAAATATATATTTAAAAAAAAAAAATAAAAAAATAAATTTAAAAAAGTATTGAGTTAATTGTAGGCAACATAGCGTAATTGATGATATTATGTACTAAGATATTTAATAGTACACTACTAAATTAATATATAATCTTTTCCTCAGATCAAATTGTGTTAAATTATTCCACCAAAAATTAAGGAATTTTATATAAAAATATATATCTTACATTTTATGAATATTTTCTTTGCAAGCCTCATATACCAATATAATATTGTGACTTATAATACAGTCTAATAATTTAATTGCCTTAAATTGTTATGCTATGTTCTGTTATTTTTTTCAATTTCATATTTTTGCTTCATCTATAAATAAATTCTAATAAACCCACACGTGTGTTGCAAATATCTAACATACAATTGTTTCCATGGGGTTTTTCTTAGGAAAAGCGTACAGAATTCTGGCTGCTTTTTCAAGAGAATTTTCGGTGAACCTAAGAAGCTACTACCTTTTGTTAGGTTATAACCAAATTTTTTGCTACATTTGTTTTTGCTTTTTATTATGACTTATCATCATCTAGGGATTGGTGATTTCCCAGAATTATGAATATCAAATTTATGAATCTTCTTCTACTTTAGTGAGATCAAAGGGGAAATGTTAATGACATTGCCTAATTAACATAAAACTAGACAAGATTTAAAACTAGTGGAAAATTCAGCATATTTATGTTTGCATTGAGCATACTTTTCGCTGGCACTGTGCGCATTCATAATATCATAGTATGTCATCGGTGGCAAATAGCCGTAATGTGCAACATGAGGTGTTGTCAGCGCCAATTTTCGTGCTGATTGATGTGAGTGAATTGTGTGGATGATGAATTTCTGGTTAAACTATTTGCCACGCCCCCACCAAGAACACACACACTACAGCCGCCTCTGACGCCTACTCAATATGCTCTTGGCCATGTCGTTTCGTATACAATTTAATTTCATGGCGATTTGTTGGTCACATTCACCCACCCCTCCCACCATTCGTCCCTTCTCCTGATACTACATACATATATCAGCGTTAATATCAACGTCAGTGTGGACGTCGACAACAGCTTTGCCCCTTTCTCAAATTCTCTTTCTCTTTCTCTTTGGCTGTCTCTGTCTCTGTCTGTGTCTGTGTCTGTGTCACTCGTTCATCATCCACATCTACATCCACATTCGCATCCGCATCGGCATCCGCAGCCGTATCCGCATTGTCATCGCTTCTGACAGAGTTGCGAACAAATTGCATGCAGCGAATTTCGTTGGCTGTGAGTGTCATAGGGTTGTCGCTTCAACGCTAGCACTTGCTACTTGCCACTTGCCACTTTGGCTTTTGGCCAGGGTGGCCACCATTACCATTGTTGCCATTAAACATGCCAGTTGAGTTTCCGTTTTGGCGGTTTTTCCTGCATCCCAAAATGGCTGACTCCGATTCTTATATTCTACGTGGCAACCCACAGACTAGATGTATGAGTGAGTATAAGTGCATGTATGTGTGTGTGTGTATCTTGAGTGATTATGTCGATATCATTGATGTTGATTTATGATGATGACGATGTGTGTATGCATGTGTGTGTGTGATAGAAGTGTACGTGACAAATGGCATACAAAATTAAAAGAAACGAAACATGGCTCAGGTGATGTGTATATATGATATCAGAGAATGTGTGTATGTGTAAGCTATAATTTGAGGATATTACGATATATCAGTCAGATAAGTCTACGGCAAGATAATGTTTAGTTTAACATATACTTTTTGACGCATAAAAATAAACATGAATAATGTTAGCACAATTTGAGTACGGACACAGAATAAATATGGCAATATCAATGACGAAATGTTCGCAAATATAATAATAAATAAATTCTATAAATAAATATCGAATTCCAAAGAATTCTTAAAATACTTAATTTTAATAAATGTGTACAAATATTTATGCATAAATTCCAAGCACCACTTATTTAATCTATGTTAATTTTGAGAAGTACACACCACAAATAGTGTTAAAAAGTTACTTTCAATTATTTTCCACAACCTTAAAAGATTGTTACAAATTAAAATAATTCGAGCACATCTAAATATTTGATGGCACTACATATTTTTGAAATCAAAAGCTCTACCAAAAGCACAAATTTGAATATCCCAAGCACCTCTTGACGAATCACATTTAAATATAATATGAAATGTATCTCATACCAGGCACAGCCCTATGCGTATCTTGAGGTATTCTTGCGCGATTTGCGGTGGGAACTATTGTTGTTGTTGTTGTTGTTGTTGTTGTTGTTGTAGTTGTTGGTGGAATGCGTCTCGTGGTTGCTCTAGAGCTATTCTGTATGACCTTTATGGGTATGGGGTCTACCATAAGCAAATTAATGCACATTTTCAATAAAAAACGCAAACGAAAAAATGTTAAAATTAACAAAAGAAATAAATGCAATCAAAGAGAATATATATAAAAAAAAAACACAATTAAGTTAATGCCAAAGAGCCATTTAAAACATATGGTTAAAGTCTGTTGCCAGACTCAGCGGCATTGCATCAATTACCGCAACCACAACAAGCGCAGACGGCATTCCATGTAATCGACAGCCCACGAGCCTGCGATGTCCTTTGCCTTTGCACTCATAGTATTTATCAGCATATATTTAAATCCCTCTTCCCTTACACGGACAAACAATGTCCAAATAGTACGCCCATAGTACATGACAAAGCTACTTACGATCTTCGACACACATGAGGCCATCGGCCATCAGCTTGAGACCCGTGGGACAGGCACAGGATATGCGGGGACTGTGTTCATTGATGCGCGGCGCGGGGAGGCAGAGATGCGAGCAGTGACCATTGACCGACTGGCAATGATTGACGCCATCGGGCTGTCTATATGGATGATATACATGGACAACCATGGGATGTTGAAGCTAAAAGATTATAAAATTTATTATTTATTTATTATGTTTTGCCTTAATATTTTCTCTTACCATATGCATCGCTGTAATGGGTTCCACATCCTCGCCGGTGAATTTGTTGGCCTTGAATACGGTCTGCTTGTCCCAGTCCGTCCAGTAGATGTAGTCCTCAAATGTGGTTATGGAGAAGGGATGGCGCAGATACTCCGTAGAGTGCAGAACCTGTCGGCGCTGAGAACCATCGTAGTTGGCAGAGGAGATTACATTGAGCTTGCCATCCACCCAGTAGATGCGCTTTCTGACCAGGTCCAGGGTGATGCCATTGGGCCACTTCACATCATAGTTGATGATTGTGGTGCGATGGGAGCCATCCATGCCAGCGCGTTCGATGCGAGGAGAGGCACCCCAGTCAGACCAGTACATCCAGCCATCGATGGGATCGAGGGCAATGGATCTGGGTATGTCCAACGCATCCTCGATCAGAACTTTGCCCATGTTGCCATCGAAGTTGGTCAACTCGATGGTGCACTTGTGGGTGTCCGTGTAGTAGACATGGTTGTAGATCCAATCCACAGCCAACCCATCTGAGGTAACCGAGGATTGCTTCAGCACCACGGTCTTATCATTGCCCTCATCAATCGGCGCCTTGTAGATGCTCTGCGTGGTCACATCGCTCCAGGAGATCATGCCGGTGCGGAAGACAAAGTCCAAAGCCGTTGCTGATTTGGTGTTGTTTACAATCGATGTAATTTCCATGTGATCCAGGGCAATCTTGCGTATATCATGGCGGCGAGCTAAGAGCAGAGATGCATGTCCTTCGGTCGCCTTGCAGCGTGTATGATTCCTGGGATCTCTCATGTAACCCGCCTCGCATTCGCACTTGAATCCTCCAATCTCATTGACGCATATCTGAGAACAGACTCCCGGTTGCAGACATTCATTGACATCCACACAGCTGTGACCATCGGCAGACAGAGAGTAGCCCTCACGGCATTCACAGGCATAACCCACTGGGTGATCCACGCAACGATGCATGCAATTGCCATTCTTAGTGGCACACTCATTGATGCCACACTTGCCTGCAGGCTCGTCCTCGCCATCGGGGCAGTCCTTGTGTCTGTCACAGACCTTCGACAAGGGAATACATTGGTTGCCACCACAATCGAACTCAGTGGTGGAGTTGCAACTCTTTGTTTTTGCGGCCAGGGCACAATCCTTCTCATCACTGCCATCGGCACAATCGCTTCTGCCGTTGCAAATGAGATTGCCGGCGATACAGCTGTGATCTCCACACTGGAACTGATCTGGCCTGCATGTGATGTTTTGACAGAGCGCAGGCAGCTCATCATCGCCATCGGGACAATCGTAGTCTCCATCACAGAGCCAATTGCGACGCAGGCAGGTGATGCGATCCTTGCACTGAAACTCCGATGGCAGACAGATCGTTGCCGTGGAAGTAGAGTTTTGGCAATCCTGAAACGAGAGAGAGAGAGAGCAAGAAAAGCATGAGATTGGGAGGTCAAGTGGGAGAGCATAAATGCAATTGCCTGTCTGCTGTGCGTACTTTATTTGAAATGCATTTCTTTGCTGGCAACGTGGTTGCCTGTCAAAGGGGAAGGAAGTTTACTTCAAATATGCCATAAAGTTGCACCAACAACAACACCCTGATGGCGTGTTGCTAAGTGGCAGCTACTCTACTGGCAGCTCAGCTATGCACACACACACACACACACACACACACACACACACACACACACACACACATATATATACGCAGAGTCACTCACATAGATAGCTCGCTGCCCGGCATTTGTTGGCTTCCCATTTTTTTACATAGCATACTTTTTTGGGCAGCGAGTTGAATTTCTCATTCATATCTTTGTATACACTTGCCGAGGCTTTGGGCATGATAGTTATTTGATGAAAAATGAGAAACCAAAAAAATAAAAACGAAGGCGCTCTCCTTACATTTTGCGTATACTTTTGGCTTCTACAAAAATGCTTTTTAAATTCAAGCATATATGATAGTAAAGCAGACATCGATGAAGATTTAAAGAGCATCTAGTTGGCCTGTTTATATTCAGAGAGAGTGTCTTGTGTGTTTTTTCTTGTGTTAGCTGGAAGCAGTTTTTCTCGTTGTTGTTTTTGGCAGTGCCACTAGATGCTCCTTCATGCTACTTACGGCTCCCATGTCTGACAACAAAAGCTACGCGTCATACACATAAATGTTTATGGCAGCAGTTGCCAACGTCATCGTCATCGTCATCGTCATCGTCGTCGTCGTCGTCGTCGTTGTCTCAGTTGCCAGTTTTGAATAATATGCGCGTGTTGCATAATTTATGCTCTGGTAGCATGCACATAAACATAAACCGAGGTTGGTCATGAAAGTTTCGTCAAATGACTTCCTAGTTAATTTTTGCCACGAAAATATGAAAAACTTTTAGCTAAAGTTTTTTCCAGAAAATCCACGCTTACTCAAAACTCTTTAGTTTTTGTTTCGAAAGTTTGGCAAAGAAGCAGGCAAACAAAATTTGATCAAAAGATTTTTCATCTTTAATATCAATATTTATTTTATGGCGTGGAAATTTGATTATTATTGTGTTCATATTTTGATGGATTTACCTGCTCATCGTTGCCACCAGGGCAATCAGGATCTCCATCACAGCGCCAGGACTTGGGAATGCATTGGCCATTGGTGCAGGTGAAGGTGTCATTGGAACACTCGGCTTTATGACAGTTCAGCTCATCACTGCCATCACCACAATCATCGTCTAGATCACAGACCCAACGCTTCTGTATGCAGCGTTGATTGGCACAGGTGAACTCATCCGAGCGGCAGGTGTTATCTAAATGAGGTGGCATCGAAAAGTGGATTTTATTAGCACTGATTGACTGAGGTGACATTTTTAGTGTTAGTGTGTGTGTGTGTGTGTTTTTATGAGGAGGATTTTGCTGTCATATGAGTGTTTAGCTAACTGTAAAAGCTGTGAGCTGTGTGTGGTTAACTATTGTAGAGAGTTAGATAAACAGGCAGCATGTAAGCAGCCAAAGCCAAAACCAGAGTACCAAAAACACCATATAGAATAGAGGGGCAAGGACAGCATAAGAAACTGAAATATGCGAGACATAACTCAACAAAACCAACACCATTATAAAAATTTTAGCCGAAAGCAAAAACAAACAGCGACAACAGCAGCAGCAGCAGCAGTGGCAGCAACAGCTACACCGTCAGGGGATGAAAGCCAAAAAGAGAGATTTGTTGCCATATATGATAGTAGTACAATAGCAACAACCCAAACATGAGCGACAACAACTACACATATAACTACACATATAAGAACTACAACTATAGCTACAACAAATATGTATGTTTTGTAATAAGAGCATTGCAAACTAAAGTGTTGTGCTCTGTCCATGTGTCTGTGTGCGTAAATATTTGTGCTTCATTGTATGTGTAATGTTTAGGTAAGCATTACACAATACTTGCTGCAATGTGTAGCATACTTATGAGATACAAAACTCACACACACACACACACAGACGCAAGATAAGATATGGGAAAGCGAAAGTAAAGCTTAAGTAACTAAGAACACACTACAAACTACAGTTGCTGTTGCCATTGCTGTTGCAGTTAAAGCAAATTTATAAAATAATTTAGATTGTTGTTGAGAATCTTACTGCAGGACGCCTCATCGCTACCATCGGAGCAATCCTTGCTCTGATCACACATCCATGTTAGTGGTATACATTCGCCATCGCCATTCTTGCAGGCGAACTGATCTGGCGAACACGCTTTGATCTCTGTAATAAAATTAATTGCATTATATTATATCATATAGAAATTTTCAACTGGTATGTAAATCACTTTTCTTCACTGAAAAAGCAGAGCAAGAAATTATTCTAGTCACAGCACTCGACAATAACAGAAATTCAAGCAGCTGTCAAAAATTGCCTCAAGTATTGTAATTTTTTTTATAGATATATGTATGTATATGAACAAGTTTTGGCAGCTTAGACAAAGTCTCGATAAACTGCTTATGTTTCAGCACTTTTATATTGTATAGTAGCTACTAACTGTCTGGCTAATGTAATGCTAGTGCTTTGTTAAATCTTTGATTATGGCTGCACGAGGCACAATTCGAAGGCGTTTCCTGTTGATGCCTTGAAGTATGCAACAGACTTTTGGCTTTCTTCACTCGTCTCGGCATGTATGTAATTAAGTTTATAAGCAGCAGTGGCTGCCACAGCCCAATTCCAATTGTGCCTTGCCAAGTAATAAACATAGTTGTCGTGCCAACACACCCACACACACACGTAGATAACACACACACACATACCGAGAGGCATCTATAAATACTAAGATGGGGCAAGTCTTGCAGCTTGAAGCAGGCAGGGCATTTTATCTAGGCAGTAATTAAGACATTATCAGCCAACACTCCATAAAGTTAAAACGCACACATGCGTACGCATTAAAGCAATTATCACACACACATAGTCACACCCATACACATACACATTGAGAGTTGTGTACTAATGGCATGCCAAGTTGTAGCCTGAAACTTTCATTGAAGTTTTGCCTGGCGCCTATTTAGAGTGCGGGCGACGGACGTTAAACAGAGCTGACAACGCCAACACACACACACACACACACTGTGGCACACTCGTTAGGTGTATGTGTGTGCGTCATAAAAACGCTTGTGTTTAACCCTTAATGCGTGTTATTTTTTCACTCCCTGCTGTTCTCCCACCCAAATGAATGCCCTTTGTTTGTGCCTGTTTCTGTCGTGCTGGCCACGCTTGATTTTTCTTGATAAGATTATGTAATTCCTGCTTTGTGTGCATGTGTGTGTGTGAGTTGTGTGAGTGTGTGTGTGTGTGGGAGTCAAGCAGCTTGCCAGCAGGCAATATAAGCACTTGGGCTCACACACATATTTAAATATGATATTATTCGTTTTTTTTTTTTTTTGGTGCCTGTTTTGAAATCTTCCTGTGCTTCTGCTGCCATTTGTTTATCCTTATTATTCGCGTGCACCTATGCGCAGCTCTTCTTCTTGCTCTTGCCTTGGCAAATAAATTAATTTATTATTATTTTACGCTTTGTAGCTACGTATGTAGATATTTTTGCATGTAGAGCGTGTCGTATGCGTGATATGAATTAAATTGGAATTTATTTGCAGCCAAATTGCTTGCATAGAAATGAGCCTTGAAAGAGACTCCATGTCCGTCCGTCTGTTCATGTGAGTGGGCGTATTTCGATGGCATGCGACAACAGGAAGTTGACGACACCAGCAGCATACCAATATTAAATAATCATAATTTCCCTATATGCCACTTTAAGAAAAATGTAGCAGAAATTGATAAAAATGTACATAGAGAATTGCATTTGAAAAGAATATTTGAAATTAACAACAACAAAAAAAAAAAAATCAACTTAAATAACATATTAATATAAATAACCAATTATAGTCAAATAAAATCGACCATAAATTGCTTGAAATCAAGTTAATGACATGATTAAATATTAAATATTAATTATGCACATTTTTAGCAAATATTGCGTATACGCATCGTATTTATGACATTGGCAAAATTTATGATGCTACCAGCTGGTTGCCAACCCACCATTCCTGGACTATATACATATATATGTATATATATAGATATTTAATATATATTTTCTATCTCTCTATTCTCTCTTTTAATGCCAATACCAATACCAATACCAATGTCACACTATTATTATTGCCAGGCTCATAAAAGTGGACAAGCGACGACATGTTCTGTTGGCAGCCTTTATCAGGCTTCGTAGTGCTGTAAGCCATAGAAAATCAATTTGCTGTCTACAAAGAACCGTTGAAAGCACACCCACACACACAGATACACTCACATATACAGTCGCACATTAGTTTTATATACTACAGTATTGAATAGCCTGTTATCTGTTGGCTGTTGTTGGTGGCGATTGAGGCTGCAATTTGATTTTAATTTTATTTAAAATGCTTTTAGTATGCGTGATAGATGGCGCAAGGGAGGGGAGCGGAGGGAGGGTGTAGTTATCAGAGAGTGAGTGCTATATACTCTCGTTCCTCTCCTGTTCCAGCTGTAATATACTATACTTCAATGGCATCAAAGGCAATGTGTGAGGTTTGATGCTTTTGTATGGCATTTTGCTTTTGTCTACTGTTTCCTCAATATACTGATTGCAAAGTTGAAAATTTTAGTCGTAAACAACTCTCGTTTCCTTTATACATATTCTTAGAATGATTTGATAAAATTTTTTAAAAACAGCTCATTATTATAAAAATACACTTTGAAAAATTGCTACAGTGTTATATAAATTTTATGTAAATTATAAAAAAAAAATAATGAAATACATGTTTGAAAATAGCTAGAAATTATATTCTCCTTTATGTTATTCTTTAATATATAATATTTCCATTTAATTGCAAATTTTTGCTGAATTCATGGAATTTATTAAGAATTCTACTCGTATATCAAGAGAGAAGCTATCAAGAGAGAAGCTATCTCTCTCTCTCTATATATAGATATCTATCTCTTTCCGTTTTCTCTCTTGAATGTCATTCAATTTTTGTCGCGCGTTAAACTTCAATTAACATTCAGTATGAAGCGCAAAGAAGCGTTGAAAATTCTTCTTGTTATTTGTTTTTATATTTTTCAAGCGCCATAAAATGTCACACGTGTTTAATATTGAGGGGATGGAGGGCAGGGAGCAGAGCATTGGGGGAAATACCCGTGAATGTTGTAAATGTAAAATTCGCTGAGCCGTGTCCTGCCAGTCGTTTGGCAAGAAAATAAACCACAGTCACAATTTGCGCGCGATTTTCAACTTTTTTCATCTTTACATTTCATTTTTTCATCTCTTTGGCTTTAAATTTTTTTCTTTTCTTTTCTTTTCTTTTCTTTTCTTTTGTTTTTTTTTATTGTTGATTACCAGTTTTGATTTCGTCCAGGCCTACTCTGCTGATGAGTTACGAGTGGATAACATCATAAAAATCTCATCATTTTATTTTTGTTTTTTTCAATTACAGCGCAAAAAAATAAAAAAAGAGATTTTATGCCGCATATAGTTAGCCGAATGTGAAACAGACTATAAACTGCCAAATAAGTTGCCCGAAAATTTGTGCCACAGCAGCCATAGAAATTCTACAGAATGGATGAGAGTGTCTGTGGGGCAAGTAATGCGACTCAAAGATGCCCTCTTTGAACAGTTCGCAATCCCTTTTTCTGCTCGCAGATAACGATAGATAAACCCTACTTAGTGGGTCATTCGAGGGTATCCCGAGTAACAGCTGTGTGGATGTTTGGGTCTTCTAATGCATAAATACAAATTAGTTCCGCTTTTGGTAGCATTTTTGATGCTCACGTCGCGATATTCCAAGCAACTGTCTTGGTCTTGTGACGTTAATTTATGGACAGAAATGTTGGCATCTTTTAGGCGCTGGGCCCAAGCCATAAAGCGGCAAATAGATAGATTTGATGGCTGTTTGCCTCCCAACATTGATATAAATATGATGCTTTAAATGCGAGTTTATGAAACCCATTATGCATTGGCCCCCCTCTTTGAAATGAATACCCCGCCCCACCTGCGGACTGGCACAGCTAAAAGTCCTCCGGGTTAGTATTGTGCTTAAATGAACAAGTTGAATCAAAATCATTTGCTTACAACAACCAACTTCATCGGAACCATCCCGACAATCGGGTTCACGATCACAGGTCCAACTGTGCGGTATGCACTGTTCACCATTTTTGCACATGAACGAGTTCGAGGAGCACACAGTCCCTATGCAATTCAAGCTAGAATGTGAAGAACTCAACGTATCTCTCCCATATATATGCAATACTTACGGCACATTGTCGATGACTCATCGGAGCCATCGGGACAGTCATTCTCGCGATCACAGCGCCATTTATTGGGAATGCAGTGACCGCTGCTGCAACGGAACTGTTCCTCACCGCAACTCAGTTCTATAAAAACAAAAACAAAATATAAAAAATGTTTAACATTTTTTTTAGATATTATAAAGAATCTTTTTGATTAAATATGAACTCAATAGAGTATCAAAAATTTAAAGCGACTTATAAATACTCTTTAATAATAGTTTCAAGTTTAATTTAAAGAATTTCCTAAAAAATAAATTAAATTAAATTATACTTAAAATATTCGTAAATTTTGAAAGAAAAAAAATGTTTTTCAAGTTTATCTTCATCTTTCTTCTCACAAAACGACTTCCATGCTTGCAGAGTATGCTGAAAAGCTGATAATGGTTGATACTCAAATATTATATGGCTGAATATGGCAACTGAAAATCTACTTTTTATGTTATGCTTCAATAGCTTTCTGTGTCAAAAATAAATGTGATTTTTATGTTGTGGGCTTGTGGTTGAAGTTTTTAGCTTTCGAAAAAAGAACTTGCCACTTGCTGCTTGTGTGGGTGGAGGACACACACATACACTCTCCGACACACAGATAGTATCCGTTTATAATTCGTATCTCCATCTCACACTGAGAGTAAAAATAGTTTCGTTTTACTATTTTATGGTCATTTTATTTTATGACTTTGCTCATTTCCCAAAAACTATACGAATTTATTTTCTTTTTTTTTTCTTTTTTGTTGCCAATTTAAGAGGTTTCAATCCTTCAACTGAATCATAACATATATATATATATATATATATATATCGAGAGAGAGAGAGAGAGAGAGAGACAGCTATCAATTAGTTAGTTAGAAGCTCGAGGAAATGCCAATGATGAAAATGCAATTAAAATTGGTCTGTAAATCGCATTTGCAACTGAAAATCAAATTGTAAAATAAACTTAACTTGTTTCTACCTCAGCTGAATTTGTTTGACTAACATGCGAAATTTTGAATATATGTTTTTTTTATATTTTTCTTTGGAAATATTTCTAAACATGCTTGTCAAATCTGCTTCCATTAGGAATTGTTCTATTTTCGTTTCTTATGATAATGACAATAGCTCCATTTGCAAATGGAGACAATGTTGTGAGAATTTTGTTTGTTTTCTAGAAGAAAGTTGCATATTTGTTAAAAGCTTTTCGCATCATAATTTATGCTGGCGTTGAGACATTTCAGAAGTCGTTTCAAAGTCTGTGTCTGTTGAGTCGTTTGGCACTCAATTTGCCCCTTGGCGCCACGTGTTGCAATTTCGACACTTGTGTTGCAAGTAAAATGTTGCACCTTTCAACTTAAGTTGCACTCAATTTAACGCGCAACTCAAATGAATGCATCCCCGACTGACATTTCGTAATATTTATTTTTCTATTTTCATTATCCTTTTTTTGGTTGCATGTTGCTTTAAGAGATGGCAAGAGTATTTTTGCAGCTGCCACAAATGGTTGCCACTGCTCTGCGGCAAGTTGCCGCGTATTAGAATGCCCTTACTCTAGTCCTCACCTCAGTTGAGACCATAAACTTTGTAGCAACTTTTTCCATGTACCCCTGTCTCCCCTCACACCTACCGCCACCGCCCTCCCATTTGCCACGCCTGCTGTGCAGACACCGCACTGCGAAAAATGCGCATCACGTTTTACGTTTGGGGACTCGAAACGTTTCAAGCGTATTTCGTATTTACCTAGGAGCGGCATTTAGCGACGGCATTAAACAAGGATGATGATGATGATGATGATGATGATGATGAGGAGGACACACGGAGACAGGCGAAGATGGACGAGAAAGGGGGTAAGGAAGCTACCGCAGGAAGTCCAAGGAAGCCGTAGCTTTGAGAAGGAGTTTGCTGTTATCTCTGCACCCGAAGCTTGTCTACGTTTAATGAAGAACCATTGCCCATGGTATGTCTATCGTAGTCATTAAAAAAAGAAATTAAATTAATGAAAAATTTCATAATTAAGTTTTTAGATAACAAACTTTTACTGCAGGCAGCAGCAGCTCACGTGATTCGACTTTAAAAATTCCAGGAATTAACATATATATAAATATATATTTTTAATGTGAAATTTCAGATTTAAGATTAGAAAGACGAATGTCAAAGTGCACACAGATAGACTTTATAATCGGTCCCGCCTCATACTCATCTGGTATTTGTTATATATATTTCTACACACTTGTGCATAGTACTATGTGTATGTGTAAATATGTATGTGAGTCCTTTGCTCCTGATTCACTGCGTCGTTGGTCTGTCAGCCATAAATTATGTTTACATATGCCAAAGTCGCCACTGCTCAATTTCAGAGATTCATATACCCTGCAATAGCATGGAATTTATGGGCTATGCTCCACTTTACATGTATTTTATATGGTTCCATAAGTCGTGTATACCCCTTTATGGCTGTATCTAAAAATTCTTTTGATGCGTTTGTTTTTTTTTTTATTTTGCCTTTGGCTTTTGCATAATTATTTATTTATGACTTAATAGGCTGACAGCTGAGGCCTCAAAATGTCACATAGCCAACTGACATTCTGCGTGTTCTTCTCTCACTCTCTCACTCTGTTTCTCCCTCCCTCTCTCTCTCTCTCTCTCTCTCTCTCTCTTTATATCTCTGCCTCATGTTGTTTACATTTTGTGGCGCGTTTTGCTTTTTTCTACTTAAACAAAGCTTATAAATTTGTTCTTGTTTGTGCAACATTTTTGTTACGCATATTTATTATGTGGGTGTCTCTTTCTATTTGTGGTCCTCGCTAAAAGCAAGCTTTACATGCCCCGTGGTGTGTCTCCTGTGTGTCTTCCCCCAACCCCCAAACTCCCTCTACCCCCTGCCATCGCATCACATCAGTTCCAAGCGCACAAATCAGTGCCACAGTGACTCCCAGGTGCAAACTTCATTATTTACAGTCTGACGCGTCGCGACGACACCAACAACAACAACAACAACAACTATCTGGATTATGCGGCACTTGGCAAGTGGCAAGAGAAGTGGGCTGGCAGTCTGGGGGCAGCAACCTTTTAATTTGCATACAAGTAAGTGGCATGCAGCTAGTTGCATTTTATGCAATTCATTTATTGTTGTCATTTCTATGCCACCTTCTATTCTCCATTTTGTTGTTCTTCTCTTTTACTTTTTGCTCTGATAATGAATTGCACTTTGCCCCACGATAATACGAGATGATGTCAGCAGGTCTCTTGCAGGTTTTTCCCGCCAGATGTCGCTTATCATTCAGAGAGAGAGAGAGAGAGAGAGAGAGAGAGAGAGGGAGAGAGTGCAAGTGCCGAGCACAAGGGGTTATCAGCAAACCTCAAGGTTGCAAAAAGTTGTCGTAGACATTAAGAAAAGACGAGCAACAAAAAAAGTGCCAAAAGGGAGAGAAAGAGAGAGAGAGAGAGATAGAGAATGAAAGAAAGAGAGAGATAGATAGATAGACAGAGGGTAAAACATGAAAAGTTGCACACATGGTAAAAGCCTTGGCTAAACTTTGTCACAATGCAGCTAAACCGCTTCCCTCTCGCTCACCCACTAGTCCCTTCTCTGTCTATATTGTGTAAAGTAGATATAGCTATCCCTTTTGTGCGTTCTTCCCTGAGCTCATTTACAGTTGAGCTTAAAGCGAAAAAGTTGGAATCCGGTTGACTCAAGTGTCCGCAAGTCAGCCGAAAAAAAAAAAGAAACTTTTTGCGGTCATCCATCGATTTAGCGCATTAAAACTTTTACTTGATATTTTTGCCCACTTTCATCCGATTTTCCTTCATTTTCACCATTCATTTTGTTGGCATTTTTCAGCATTTCCCATTTGCTGTTTGCCATCTGATGTCCTTTCTGACAACAATTGCATTTACAGAAGAAAAAAAAGAGAGAAGAATAGAAAAAAAAAATTGGAAACATTTATAAATAAATTTAGTGAAATTGACAATGACAGCCCCAAAACTTAATAAAATATGCTTCTCTTTCTACATTAAATGCGAATCTTAATTACACTACAATTTCTCTTGTTTGTAAACAAATTAGTTCTGATTAAGTTGAGCCAGAAATTGGCTTTGACAATTAGTTCAGCTTAATTGTTTCAAGAATTTTTCCAAAATTATTTACCAAGTGTTTTGCAAAATTTACGAACTTATTTGAAATATTTCCTAGACAACACGGCATACAATGGAATTTCTTTGTTGCTTCTTCTTATGAAGGGTATTAAAATGAGAAATGTTGTTATTCTCCTTCTTCTCCTTCATCTTCTTCTTCTTTTTCGGTCATCTAATGAAGTTTGTCTGCCATTTGTTGTTATTGTTGCTGTTATTTTTGTTGTTATTTTTGTTGTTGTTGGGGCAAACATAAATTGAATTGTCCGTTTCATTTAAAAAGCGGAAAAAGGAAACAAACGTGCACAAATTTTATGTTTTTTTTTCGTTTATCCGCCCCTCTTCCCATCTTGCTTTATCCAGTTTTTGCTTTCGCCGCCGCCTTCTCGGATCTTCTCAATAAATAAATGAAAAATTTGTGCCGCAGTTACGAAGATTTTCCTTTTCATTGTTTACAATTGTTTTGCTACCGCTCTGCTTCTTCTTCTACTAGTACTACAACTGCTTCTTCTTCTTCTTCTACTTTCTTTTGCTTTCCCTGCTGCTGTTGTTGTACTTTTATGTTGTTCACAGACAGATAGAGAGAGAGAGAGAAAGAGAGAGAGAGAGAAAGAGAGAGAGAGAAAGAGAGAGAGAAAGAGAGAGAGAGAGAGAGAGAGAGCAACATTCAAACCCAGCGGGCTGTCCCTCTTGGCAAATACATAAAACAAAAAAAAAATATATTATAAAATAAAAGTGAAAAAAAGGCCTTAACAAACATTGCCGCCGCGCCTCCCCCTACCGCTTTGTTGTTTATGGCACCTTTTTCACTTTATTGGAGTTGCGGACTCCCTCCCTCTCCCCTTCCCGCTCTCTTTGAGTTTTGTCTTTTGCTTCAAGTATTTCAATAAAAAAAATCTTCGCCCCCCCCCACCCTGCAGTCTGACGACGGGTTAAAGGGGCTTTAACAAAAGGCGCATCATAAATCATTTGAAGAGGCATTTTAGCGAAAGAGAGAGGGAGACTGAGAGTGAGAGAGAGAGAGAGAGAGAGAGAGAGAAAGTGGTAGTTACTCTAATAAGACAAAGTCTTTTTTCACATAACATACATTTGCTGGTTTGGTTCTTGATTTTGTGGATGGGCGAAAACTGACGTGGTCAACTGTTGAATGGACAAATGGGCAGCAATTGGCAAAAACGAAAAGTCTGTTAAAATTGCATTTTAAATGCCTGGCAATTTATATGTTAAATAAAGCAGCTTGGGAAATGGCAAGTGGGGTCAATTGAATGAAGATAAGCTCACACAGAAAATTCAACAATAAAACAAAAAGGAAAAAAACTTAAACATTTACGCAAAGTCTTTCTGAACAGAGCTACCATACATAATTCATAGCTCTAGTCTCTGTCTATACGATATCAGAGGCGCCTTTTTTAGGTGAATTTTTACACTCTGAAACTGAAACTGAGACTAAAATAAGTTTCTGTATTGGTTCCTCCACTGCTATGATATATGCTAAAATACAGTTGGCAGTTGAGTAGACAATTTAAAGGGAATATCCGACTGACGTTGACTGGAAGATGGCGGCTGTTTTTTTGGCTCCAAAAAGTGAGCCATGCATAATTTATGGCTTATAAGACAGAACGTTGGCAGGAGTCAAGGATATGTGACTAAATTTATCTAAGGTTTTGCAGGCAACGCATGAATTTTTCTTAGATTTCACTCTACTCTACTCAACTCTCGACTCCTTACGTACACAGGCTGCAAGCAGCAAACGGAGTCTTATCAGCAGTCTTCTTTTTTTTGGTCTCTTCTATTTTTTCTTTTTTTTTTTTGACTTCAGCAAATGTGCCGCATGAATATTTATGCGCCAGATATTGAACGCGCCGAGCACATACTACACATATAAATATATGTATATAGTGGTATATGTATATATGGGGCACTTATAGTACATACATATATAATATATATACTGACTGTTTAAAAGTCGAGCAACGACGCCTTTTGTAGTCCTTTGTCGTTCTCTTACGGGTTGTTTACGCCGAGTATGCCACTTAACGCTGCTGGAAACTTACAACTGCTGCCATGACTTGAGCTGGAGTTTCATTTTCAGCACGAGATGTGGATATAGTTGCCATCTCGTCCCGCCGTGCCGTTGTCTATAAGTTATTTATTCCTTTAACAGATTCTTGCGATGGCAGTTGACATTATTTCTTATTTATTTCGTTGTTTTCTATTTATTTTTTTTTCGCTACGATAAAAGGCATCGTTGAGCAGTCAATAACACTAAATGGAACTACACTTAAAGCGGCAGCTGGCACAGGATCTAATCTAAATAGCTTTCCAGGACGAGCTCACCGTTATGACAAAACTTTTTGTTAACACACACACACACACACAAACACACTCGCACACAGAAAGTTAATTAACCCTTAAATTAACTTCATGACCATAACAAAACATCAACGACAACAACAAAAACTTTAAAACTAACATTAAACATTTCCAACATGACAAAGCTTTTGCCACACACATATTTGACCAAAGTATAATATATACTACTATATGTATACATATATACATATTTAGGAACTTGTCATACCACGGATGGAATGAGGTCTAATTCCAAACAACTCCTCCAATGGATCGTGCAGCTGTGCGTTCAGTAATAATCCGCTGTGGAGCAGCAGTTGACAGACAAGGAGGCTGCGTATTAGTCCCATGTTGCAAACTTGTCCTGCAAGAATGTATGTATGTACGCAGGCCAACATTAAATTCTATTAGATTATAATGTGGCGCCTAAGTGCGTGTTTTGAATTATTATTAATTGTTGTTGGTACTTGGCTGCCACTTTTGTCGTTCTTGCTTTTATATTTTTTATTTTATGTAATTATTTTAAATGATATTTGCAGCTGTTTTTCATACTCTCAAGGTCTGGCCTTGTAAACTGCAGCAGAAAAGTAGGCAACACTTCTGTATATTCAATAAAATTAACGTTAATACACTTTAGTGAAATTCGTTATTTGTGCGTCATGTTAACAGAATTATATCGTTTTTTATTAGTTAATTATGTTTTGTTGAATTTGTATAATATAAATTGTAATTGTTTGGCATTCCTTTGTTAAGTCTATAAATAGTTTTACATTCAATTTAGGGCATTTGCATAAATTATGCGTATTTGTTATTTGCTTTATACTTTATTTGCAAACACTTTTTTATGATTGTATTCGTTTGTTTAAAATGAAAATTGCTAATATTTTTTAAATATGTCAATTGTAAATTTATACTTGGCCAACTGATTTATTTCGCGTTATATGTCAATAATGAAAGATTATGCCATTTTTGAATAATCATTTCAGGATTTCCGCTTTGAGATTTAAGGTAATTTGAAGATTACAAGTGTCAATGCTAATCGGGGCATTTGGTGTCAAGTTCATGTAATCCAATCTCATGTAATGAAAATGAAAATGGCAGAAAGCAAACTCAAAACGCAATATTATAAGAGCAAATCAAATCAAATGAAAATTTTACTTTACATTACGATGCGATGGGTCGCAACTTGACGAATTTTTTATTTTTTATTTTCAAGTTAAGAGTAGATTTGTAAGAGACTTGGAGAGAGATGCGCAGAAGCGTGAAAGCCAATCGGAAAAGCCAAAGGGAAAAGGAAAAACAGACGCTGTAAAAGCTTCCGTTTCATTAGATGGCACTGCTGAATGTTTCTTTCATAGTTTTATTTTATATTTCTGTTTTGTTCGTGGCAAAAGTTGGCGCCAAGAGAGCTTAAATAACACAAAACACGCACTATATTTTTTATACTAAATTTTAATTTTATATTTTTTTTATTAATAGTTTAATTGAGTTTATTTGTTGAAGCACTTTGAAATTTGCTTACTTTCGATTTAAATTTATTTTATATATTTACTCGACTAAATTTTGTATTTGTTGCCGCCTCGGGCTTTTATGGTATTTGAATGTTTATTTTCGGATATCGTCCTGTTGCACACACACGTCCGTTTAAATTAAAAGTTCGATGCTAACTGAGTTTGAGTGCGACGCGGCGAATCTTAAAAATACAAAATACTGAGGCAACATACAAAAAGCATCTGCAAACAGCATTTGAAGCATCCATTTCCGAGCTTGCGCTCAACACTGATAAGAGTTTCCACTCTCGTGTCCTCCATTTTCACTCACTTTCTCACTCAACGCTCAAATGTGGAGCGAATGATTCTGAGTGAGTTTTGGATGCTATCAAATATTACTCATACGCCACGATGTTCATATCAGTTGAACATTACAGTGCTCATAATCGTCAGCTATTTGTCAATAACAAATTACCTAAGTGACCTTTAAACTGTATCAAAATACTTTATTGCCTTTGAAAATAATCATTAAACTAATTAATTAATTGAAAGAATATTTGTTTTGATTTCAGACAGCGTTTAATGCGACTTAAAAAGAGATTATTTTTGTTAATGACGCAGCCAGAGAAATAATTCCCCATGTTAAACGTCGGAATTTCCAACTTTATCATATAACATTCTTACTATTTTATTATCATACATATTTCTCATTCTTTAATCATACATGATTCTTTTTAAATCCAATTATGTCAAGTTTGAACTGGCTTTTGTTTCCGTCATAAATAAGAATGAAACATAATTAACTAGAATTTTACTTAGAAGATTTTAAGTCGCAGTTTTAAGACGGCGATAATTTTCGAGACCAAATACTATTTGTCATTTTTAAATAATATATATTTTAGTTAAGTATTATCAGCTATTTCAGATGACCCCGCGACTTCCTTTTAATAACTAGACTGTCTTGATTAATATAATTGGTATTGATTAGATGCGCAGTTATTAGGAGGATTTTAAATATAATTAATATTTTTTATAATAAAATAATTTTGTATATTACGGTCATTTGCAGTCTGTTTTTTTTTTAATTTGAAAATAATAATATAATAAATAAATAAAATATTTACATATAATATTAAAAGATATTTTTTCTTAAAAAAAAAGTTTTTGTTTTTTGTTGCCTTGTATTTACCGTTTACTCATGTGATTAACTTAAAGTACTTATTAAGTTGTACAAATTCTTCCTTTATTAAATCCGAAATATATAAAATAATAAGTGTAAGTTACTTAAATTTAATACTTTGTCACTAGAATTCCAAATTTAATTTAAATTACTTAAAGACTTTTTTTTTTAGCAGTTTAAATGAAATTGGGAATTATAGTGGCAAAGTATTAAATTTAGTTAACTTGCACTTAATTACAAAGCACATCAGCACTGTCTGTGTCAGCTTGAGTTTAAGCGACAATCAAACAAGTTGAGCTTTCCCTTGCTCTTTTAATCTCAGTAGTTTGTATTTTTTTGCCTTGATCTGCGTTTTGTGTAGTTTGCAGTTTGAGCTGCTTTAAGCATGATGCAATGGCTTAGTTAGATTGCGCTTGACTGGCTTTAAACACTCGCTAAATAAGACTCAACTCAACTCAACCCAAACTCAACTCAAGTTTAGATAAAACAAGTGGCAACGGGCAGGTCGGGCTTGGTCACTAAAGCGGCTCAAGGTTTTGTAATTGCAATTTAAGAGCTTAGTTGGCTGAGCTTACAACAAGAGGATTTTTTCTTATAATAAAACAAAATATATTTTACTTTTTAAATAAGGCAAAAGAGAAAACTGCGGCAACGTTTTTACATTGAAACAGTCTCATTTTTTCTTCAACTATGACTAATTTTTGCGTCAGGTACTGTAAGCTGGCTATTTTAACTGAGCCCCTAAAAGTAGGCAACACCATTTTCAAACAGCCACCAAAAACCAACTTAAATAAAATGGATGAGCTAATATAAAACACACAACACACAGAGAGAGAGAGAGAGAGAGAGAGAGAGAGAGAGAGAGAGAGTGTGTTGTGCAGACTCACAAATACACTAAAAATTAAATGAAAATAAAATGCGGCAGGACAAGCTGGGGCTCAACATGACACTAAATAAACAGCCAGTTGTTACTTAACCAACAACGAAGCCAAACAAATAGCCAAACACCCAAAAACCAATACAAAAGCAAACACAAAGAGGCACCGAGAAACAGAGTGGGGGCGAGAGAGAGAGAGAGAGGGATATACACTAGCGAGAGATGCAGAGAGAGAGATATATATATATATATATTTAGAGTGAGGTAAAGCAACTAAGTAAATGGTTAGTTCTGTGACATTTTCCAAATTGAAAAACTACAAATGACTGACAACAGATTACGTGTGTCTGAGTGAGAGCCGCACGTAGAACAGTACGGAAATATCCCCTTACACACAACGACAAACATTCCCCCAACACCAACAAAACGCAACTATGGCAACAGCTGCGTTCATTCATTCCTTCGACTTGTAACCCAAATGGTTGAATACTCGCAAAAAAAATTGGAAAAATGTCAGTTTCCTCCTTGACTTTGGTCAGACGAATGTCCGCATTGACACAAAGTTTCATACAAGAGATGTTGCTGAGGATGCTAAGAATCAATGGAGACAGGACGAGGCGCGGCTATGCAGAGCACAGAAAGTTCTTTTACATGAAGTGTTTGTGGTTTTGGGATTTGGAATAAAACTCATTTGCAAGAAAAAATAAAAAAAAAACGAAAATCGACAACAATTCAAGTGGCAATTGTTCTCCCCCAAGAAAAGTTTCCACTTTCATTTTGATAAGGCATTGTTAGTTTCCTTGTTGTTGTCTATCTGAGCTCTCACCTGTGAATTTACACTGCTCCTGCAGCTCATCGCTGTGATCCCTGCAATCCGAATCTCCATCGCAGACAAAACGCATGGGGATGCAATCGCCGTTCGTGCACCGAAATTGCTTCTCTTGGCAGCGGTGGGGCAGTGAGTTGGCTGCAACAAAATGCAAAAGAGAAACCGAATATAAATAAATTAAAAACTTAAGAAATTTTTTGAAATATATATATTCAAATGTAAATTAATTAATTATGTTTGCGGTTACACCCAAGACTATAATTAAGCAACAAGAAAGCCGACAGAAACAGGACCAATAAAATTCATAACTAACATTTAAGTTGAAAACTTTCGTTGGTCGTTAACAAAGTGAGATACACACACACAAACATACACACACACATACACACACAATGGAGCATTAAAGTCGGAAAATGAGCTCAACAATATGGCTGAGTTTTCCTTTCTTGTCAATGCCTCCAAGTTGGCGACGCGCGACGCGCTTCTGTTGACAAGCTTTAAGTCCTTTTTAAGGCCATGGCAAAACTGACAATAAACAAAAAGTTGTAAATAATAAAGTGTGTGCGTATGTGTGTCTCTGTGTGTGTGTGTGTGTGTAAAAGGGTAAACCACAAACGAAATGTGCGACAAGGTCGCTCGCTATAAACAAAAGGGTGAAATTTTCGAAATTAATAAGCAAAATTGCGTGGGTTTATAAGCTGCTTCCTTTTCTCTTCCTATCCGTCTCTCTCTATCTCCCTCTGTCACTGTCTATCTCTCTTACTCTTTCTGTGTATGTTTTGTTTTTGGCAAGTTTTTGGCAAAAAGGGAACTCATCAATCGTTTATGGCATTTGCCAAAGGCTTACTGACAAACTCACTTGTAAACAAAAATGGCATCAGCCGCATTTCCGCTTAGCTACAAAATGGCTAACGATTTAAGGCTTAAGGTGTCTGCTTCTTATACGCATATGTGCGTGTGTGAGTGTGTGTATGTGTGTGGGTGTGTTAGTTTGTGATATGACTTCTCAATTAGTCTCTGCATATGTTTGTCGTGAGTTCAAAGTTTTGCTAATATGCCACGATTAAATGTTGTTAGAGACGATAAGACAGCCTAGTATCTGCTAGCTAGAGTGTGCAAAAGAGAGAGAGAGAGAGAGAGATAGAAAGAGAGAGCGACAGAGTTGTGAGAATCAAGTCAATCCGTGTCCCATTTGTCGTTTAATTGTGCGCATTTAACACAAATTGACAATTGCTTAGACAGTAATGCACAGACAGCCACGCACGAGTTCATCACATACAGATAGAGATAGAGATAGAGAGATAAAGATAGAGAGAAAATGAAAGAGATGGAGATTGAACTCACACACACACACACACATACACATAAAGAGATTTAATTACAATTGCAGACATGACAAGCATTGCCATGGCCACAAATAGTACTACGCAGACACATGCTCATCCACCTCCAATAATCGCTTCATTAACGTGGCAATCTCGTAAACTGCCAAAAAATAAAAATCAAAAAAAATCTGCACACAGATTTAGACATATTTTTATTGGTGCTAATAAATTTGACATCTTTTAAGTTAAAAATAATTAAACAATTAACAGCATATCAAGTAACTAAAAAATTCACGTGAAATAAAGCAGAAATTTTCCTACAAATCAATCAATATTTAATTAAATCCATAAATATATGTCACATGTTGCACATAACATTCTTTATTTGTGTTTTGAACACAAAATATATTTTTCATTTAATGATGAGCAATTGATTTCAAATAATTGTCTGATTTATGCCATGATTTGTTTACATTTATTTTTAAAATTTTGTTAAAGCTGTTTTTAATTCTTTGAAATAATATTTTATGGCAAAGTGAATTTTTTTTCTAAAAATATATTCAAAAAGCAGCATCATTTATGAACAAACAAAAGCCAGAAGCTGCTCAATTATTTAAGACACTGACAGACGAATTTTGGAAAAGTTATTTTATACCCTGTAAGCATTACACAAAGGGTAGATATACGTAGCAATTACATTTTTAGCCCAAGGCTTTTCAGGTGCAAAGTAATCGAGAAAAATTAAACTTGTTAATAGATAAATTTATAATTAAAAATGAAAAATTGAGACTCTAATTTTCAATTCTTCACATTAGTGTTTCAATTGCCAGAGTTGAAATATTTTTACCGACTTTATCGGGATTATGTCTTGCATAAAAAAGATGCTTTAATTAGACATGAAAAGAGTTTTTGTTTGGTTTTCATTGTGTAGATTGCAATTTATGTGAAAATGTTTTCATGTTGCACAAACGAAACGTATTGCAATTCTACTTCGTTATTGTTGTGTGTGTGGGTGTGTGGGTGTGTGTGTGCGCCGTGTTGCATGTGTTTGTATTTTAAGTGAGTCGTTTAGAGGCTTAATTGAAATTACACTACAACATCGAGATGAATATTAATAATTCCAATTTGTGTCACGTCTCTAACGAAATTGCCAATAAAAAGAGATGTGGTATTAATTTTAATGCAAATAAGTTTGAATTGAGGTTAGTCTAGAAGCTGGCAGAACATATTGCTATCAAAATAATGAAAATTATTTCAAAATCGGTGCTAATCAAGTTTCGGGTAATTGTGATTCTAATCATATTTTATTGGCCATAATTACTATATAATCCAAAATACTTTTTGCCTTGGTTTGAGTTCTTATCAATTTTTTTCCTTTTGCAGAAGAAGAATAACTTGTAGCTTCTTATCATACTCTATATGTATGTGATGCGATATATAACAAATTAATTTAACAACAATTGAAACAACTTTGCCTACTGTACTATCATCTATAATAGATTTCAATTAAAATGTGCTGCTAATTTCGCATTTATTCCATTTTTAGCCAAACATTTTATTACAGTAGGGGGAGTATTTAAATCATTTATATCTATTTAAAACGGCCTTAAATTATGTTATGCTATATTATTTAAATTGAATTGTAAGTGCTATTTTTATGAAAATATGAAAATTAAATTGACAAATTAAATCAAAAGTGAAAATAGCTTAGACAATTATTTCCAAAAATAAAACACATCATGTAGAATGATTATTAACTAAATTAGCGAATTGTAACAAGAAAGGGCAAAGTGAATGGAAAGTTAATATGGAAATGGATAAATTCCAAAGTATAAACTACATAAAATTTAAATTTCCGTGGAATTTTCTAAACAAACTTAGTTGCAGAAAACTATCGCAGACGCATATAATTTTAATAATTTTTAAAAAAGTGGTGACTTTGTGAACTGTAAATTATATGAAAACAATAGGAGGCTGGTCAAGTAATTTTAATTATCCAACTCAGATTGATAGTTACCGTCAGCAATCAGCTTTAATTGGCAGTTTCATTGGCCTTGAAATAACTAAAGCTTTCATTCGACAGCTCTTATCTGCCATGTCCAAGACTTGTTCATTGAATAAATTAAATTACTAGAAGAACAATCATTTTACGCAACTTACAACCGCAACAACAACAATCATCAAATGTGGAGCGTGTGAGATATGTTATATATAGAGAGAGGGTAGATGGGAGACAATTTGATTGACGGAATATCTGATCTGAGGCTGAGCGAATCATTGGTATTGCCCAATTAAATGCGTGTTGTTGGGTTCATTGAACAGTTTTGCTGCCTCAGAAATCAATCACTGGGAGGTGACCCCAAGCAGTCTCATGGATCTCAGCCTCGACAGCAATTCTCATGAAAATTCGCACCATTAATTCAATGACAGCAATAAGCAGGGGGAAGCAGGACGAGGAGAAGGAGGAGGAGGCGTATCGGCCATCATCCAGCGTGGAGCCTGTGGGCGTGGTTAAGAGTGAAAGGGCGACAATAATAAACAGAAATCAGCGCAAAAGTCAATCAATGGTCAAATCAATATAAATGCAATATTAATAGTTGTCGATGTTATTTCATCGATTACAAAAATATTTCACATTTAAATAAATTTCAATGTAAGCCTGGTCTCTTCTCAATTTCGAATTCGAACGAATAGCCCAAAACCGAGTCTTTATTTCGGATTCGAAATTGAGAACAGCCCTGAACGTATTTCTATTTGTGATTCTCATAACATCGCTGGCTATAAATTTTGGCAAATATTTTAATTATTGCTAATAAAGTTACCCAAATACAAACAAAAAATATCGATAATAATTTAGAACTTTGCACTCAACAGCAGTTCAGCAATCGGAAATTTATCACTAATATTACGTGTGACTTTTATCATTTAATTATTTTTAGTTTGATTTCAAATCGAATCAGACATATTACTCGAAATAACTATCATAATTTCGCAAGTAAGATAGCGGTAGTAATTATCTAACTAAATATCTATTGAAAGCGATTAGTTCCCCCAAGGTCATAAACTACTGATATTGTCTTTATCATTCCGCATTAAATCAGTTGGCAAGTTCTTTGCTGAATCAGTTGGTAGCTTATCTGTTACAAAGTGGTTGAAAACAAAACATTTCTTGTTTACGCATTATGATTAATTTTAAGGGGAATGTATTTTGAAATGAATATTCCGCTTCTGATTCAGAAATTTCTGCTAGGAATTTGAAAACTTGGAAAATAATACCTGTCTGCGCCAAGTTCAACTATGTAATAATAGCAATTAACTGAGTGTGTTTATTTACCTAATGATGATGACGAGGCAAAATTAAAAATATATTTCCATACCCATAGTTTCATATTTCATGATTTCGTATTTTGCACTATACTATGTATAATTTTCCATTTTTGGGAATCGCTGGGGGAATATCAGATAATTACTTAAATTTTTCAGATAGTGCGATAATTTTGCTGATAATATTTCTGGCACTGACTGCAATTTAGATAAACAATTCTATGATAAACTCATAATAAGCAGAAACATTATCAGTACAGTTGCGATTCAGGTACATACTACATACAAAATATCTACCCTATAATTATACACAATTTACGCTTAATTACAACTAAGAGTCGAGTGTGCAACTAAGAGTAATTTTCTCTTAACTTTTGGACCCAACAGAGAGAGAGAGAGAGATAGAGAGAGAGACTGAGAGAGATCGATTGCTTACGTGTGAGAGTTGGCGCCTAATAGGTAGATATATAGTATACAGGTATATGTGGAGACGTGAAGTTTTTGACTTTCAGATACGCTTCAAATTGCAAAATATTATTATAATTTTTTGTAATTATTGTATTTTTGTACCCAGAGACCACAGATAGGTTGACTATATCCCCCGATCCGCATCGAATTCAAAGTCTATTTAATATTTATCGAAAGTTGATCTAATAGACACTTGAGTAACCCACAAAATACGACTTTATGAGCGCATTATACTCTCTTCTAAGCCATTTCAAATGGTATAGGGTATAAAAAGTGGCCTGATCGCTGTCGTCATATGTACATATATAACAACAACAACAACAACAACAACAATAACAATAATAAAAAACAGTAATAACAAACTCAAAAATAAACAGTTGGCTCACATGTTTCTCTGTTTATGAATCGATTTGACAATTGAATGGAATCGTGAATCATCCTCAGATATTTGTATGGGGAATATTCATCAGTTGCCATAATCAGATTGATGATCACAGTGTACAAAATCGTAACTCATATGTTTTCGAAAACAATATCCATGCAACGTCACAATTTAGATGAATTCTAATTAAACGCCGACATGCTCAGTTTGCATATAATTATATGTAGTATTGTTGAGAGAAACAGAATGTATCCGATTTATAAGGTACACGTAAGTTTCAAAAATGCTGCCAAGTCATGCACTTGCCAAAAACAACAAAACATTCAACAACGAAAAAAATCACGCCACATTTTCTTTCGTTCACTTTTCACTGTTTGTTGTTACCCCAATGAGAGCGACATACGTTTCGTATGCGTAATATCTATGTCAGTGCAAAAACACAAATAGAAAACTAATTAAAAGAAAAGTCCTCATTCAGAGCACTCGAAATGTGTGCATAATATTTTTGAGGTTAGTATTAACATAATAGAATGATTGCAATTTCATTTTTACAAACTTCCCTTTCCCTTACAAAAGTGAAAGTAATTTACAGAATATCTGCTAGTCGATCAGTTTCTCAGCAGTTACTGAAATTTGAATTATTTCGAGAATTTCAGCGTCATATAAGTAATATATTTCGTCACAATGAATGACACTCTCAGTAGTAGTAATTGTGGATGCTTCCACGTAGTTTTTGATAAGATAGTGCTACCATGTGTACTTTCGAATACCTTACAATAAATAACATACATATATAGATGGGTATGATATTTTTAGCCTTGACTGTTTGTTGTTTGCTGTTTAATATTGAAACCTTCTTGTTTTTTGGCTTGTAACAAATAGTATACAAACAAATGTAATGGGCTTGCAAAATATGACATAGTGTTGTGAAGAGTTTCGTCTCTGAGACGAGTTTGAATACAAGTGTGAGTCTGAGTTTGAGACTGATTTCGAGTATGAATGATTATGTCTCTGTAGTTAAACAGTTGCAAGTGGTTGTTGTTACACTTTTTAGGCTTCTCAGTGCTGAAAGTTGTTGTTTTTGGGGCCGTAACCAGTTTATTTGCTCATTATTATATTATAAGGAAAAATGCTTTTGTAATTAAGGCAACTCAAAACGGAAACAATGCAACCAATAATGTATAGACTCCACTTCGACTTTGAGTATAACTTTTGGCCATCAGCACTCCGCGCACGTGCAAATTTCTGGCGTAATTAGCCAAGTTAATTACAAAAGTCTGGTCGACGACGATAAGTTCCATCATCCATCAGCATCCTTTGCTCTACTTGGGTTCCCTCTCCTTCGGTTCCCATCCTTCCTGCCATGACAGTTTTTTTTATGATACACAGTTTCAGCTAAAAACTTGTTTAATTTCGATTATAAAATAAATCAACGTTTTCTTCAGCTGTTACTACTGCAGTCTGCACATTCTGCCCCTAGCTATGTTACCCTGTCCTCATGCAACCTTGAGTGGCAAGGTTCTGCCTCCTGGCAGCTTCAATTTTGCCTCATTTTCTCATTTTATTTTTAAATTCATGAACGTGCCGAGAACTTCGATTACGATACGGAGAAACTACCAAAAATAGCAGTTGACAATTTTCATTTGACAATTAACTGAACCAAGCATCAGTTCTGCATTCAATTTGTTCCATTTTGGTGTCAATATAACGAAAATTGGTTGAGACTGTTGCCAAAAGTAAATAGCAACAAAATTGGGAAAAAAATTTCAGCTTTTGCGCAACTTACATTTAGTACAATTCAATCTTAACTCTTTTTTTTTTGGTAAGCCATGTAGAGAAAATATTAAAGCCATGCTTCGGTTTTCATTAATCGGTTGCAACTTGGGGTTAACAAATTCAACATTTCTCTTAACCTCTGGCATTCCATTGCAACATTTACCATTTTTTTGGATTTGCTTCACGCTTGACATTCGCTTGTAACCTTTTTTAGCTTAAGTTTGAATTTAGTTTTTGACAAGTTGAAGGTTTCGTTTTTTTGTTGTTTTGAATAATAAAGTGAAATCTTAGTTGATGTTTGGCGAGTGTTTTGAGGTTAGGCGCTTCATTAGCTTAAACGTTGGTAAAAACCAATTGACTTGACAGAAAACGTTTATTTCTCTTCATTATTAACCTTGTTATGAGACAGACACTATACAGTTACTTATTTTTAAATTATTTAAAGTTATCTTATATTCATGCTTATCACTTAAATTGGAAAGTTCTAGAGGCATACCATAAAAAAGAGTTGAGAACTGCTGAAGAACGTTTCTGAAAGTACTTCTAGCATGCCTTGTCATCTCTATCAAATCTACGGTCTCTCTCACAGTAAATTAATTTTCTCTTTTACTGCTTTGACTCTTTTTCTGTCTCCACGTGTATTCAATTTGGTTACCTACACTAAGGTGCTTAACCCACTGTGCACTCTGAATGAAGCACGAAGCGAATCGAAAGAGCAACAACTCGAATGAAACTCCAAAAACAACAACAACAACTATACATGCATACGGTAGAAGGGGAACTTGGAGCACAAAAAGAAACCGAAACACTTGTTGCTCTCTGAAATTGTTGCTGTCGCAGCAGCCGAGGTCTTCGCTCTTGAAGCATAAGCCGGCCGGCTGATGAAGAAGAAGTGCAAAATGGAAACAGAACATGAGCAAACACAAAGAGCGACGATGAGAGAGAGAGAGAGAGACTGCAGTGCATTTTACTGTTGATGGAAAGTAAAAGGCAGCCACAAGCAAAGCAAGGGAAATGTCTTTGTGGAATGTGGAATATGTTTACAAATGTTTGGCCGCCGTCGCCGCCGATAGACGCATCGCCGGTTGCTACGAAAACCAAAGACTCTCATAAATAAAAAATAGTAAGTATCGTATATCGGTGGTGCCGTCAGTGCCGCAAAGTTACGAATAGAGAGCTGGTTTAGATGGCATGATCAGCAGAAATGTGGATATGAGGCACGCAAATGCTAGCTTTGCAAATACTCTTCGTACCAAATACGAGTTTACCCAAGATTTCACACACAAACACATGCTCAGATCTAAGCAAACAGTTAAGAGCATTTGCAATTAATACCATCGCATAATACGTCAGAGGTTGCTATAAATAGCCAACACTGTAGTTGTTCGATATATCGTAGTAGTAATGGTTATGTATATATAGTAAGTAATTCGATGGGGGTACTCACATATATCCCAGGGCGTATTAATTTTGCCAGAGACATTCTGGAATACGAAATCCATGCTGAAGTTGATCGCTTTCCCGTTAAAAAATGCCGAACCAAATGAATTGGAATTACTGTTGGCAGTCCCACTTATGCTATTCGCCGCGGCGGGTGCAAAACTCTTCAGCTTATCCAACTGCGGACCCAGCGTCGATGTCCGAATCTTTTCCACCAGCGCCGAGCTGCTCAGATTGGCGATTATTAAACTGGGACTGGGCGCCGCAGCGGTCACTTGGGCGGCATTCACAGCGGCCGCATTGCAGAACTTATTGATGCTCAGTATGAAGATGAAGATTATGTGGATGGGGGATGTGAAATTAATGTTGATCAGCTGCTGAATACGGCTCTCTTTTGGCGTAACGGGATTCGCGCTGATAATATTGTTATTGTTGGTTTCTGTTGAGGCTGATGTTGATGTTGTTGGAGTTGAAGCTGGAGTAGTGCTTGCTTTTGAGGCTACATCATAGACATGGGGCAGTTCATCCATTTTATTGAGATAGCGGACTTTATTTACTTATTTATTTTATTGATCCCAAGAACTAGAATTGGAAATATTATTCAGACTTTGCACTTTTCATACACTTGAACACACTGTTATTATAATTTGAGACACATTAAAGATATCTACATATATGAATTTTCTATATAATTATTTATTAAATAATAGCACGTTATAGAGATGCGTGTGTTGCCCCGGGGCAAAGATGTCAACGTCAGCTGTTTAGCTCATAAAAGAACGGGAAATAAAAAAAGGTAAAAATAATTAACATAAGATATACGAAAACCGAAAAGAAGCGAACATGAGAACAAGAGACAGAGAGAACCGTTCGCATATTTTGGCAGTGCGAGTAGAAAGAGTGAAGCAAAAAGCAGACGGAAAAGAGTATGGCCGAAACATGCGAAACAGCAGTGAAAAGAAAATAAAAAGTATCATACGATGTTGCAGAAATTTAACAAGAAAAGAAAACATAAATATGCTGCAACGGAAGCTGACTGACTCCGAAATACCCTGTAGTCTGAAGGGGGTTTCTTTTTAATTACAAGGGTGATTGCAAAGTCAAAAGGGCATTGACTTTACTTGTCGTATGAAAAACTTAAAATTTGTACATCTAATTTACAAGGTAGGCCCTGGGCCCATAAATATCTGCATTTTCATTTTGTTGCCATTGAGTTGTGTACAAAGTGTACGAATTAAATATACTTTTGCAAAATACTAAGTTTTTTTTTTGTTATCTTCACAGGGGATTGCCGGCGCTACCTGGTACTCGATACCAGAGGGTCATATGTTACTTTTTTCAGAACTTTTCAATGGATTCGCATTGTTAGAAACTACGCGCAGCACATTTCTAATTTTAGAGACCACCATATAAACATTAAGAAAGTAAAAAGTGAAAAAAATAAGTCGAAATAACAGCAACGTTGACAAAACAAATTTCGGCAAAGTTAGCATAAAGTGCAAGCGACCTCGAACTGACAACCGACGGCACTACACGTGTATCTCTTGATATTCTCATATATCGTATTATATATTAATGCTCATCACAAGCCAAAACATAAATATAACTTATGTAAATATTGATGTTCATACAATTTCAATTAACACTTGTTAATAACTTTGCTTATGTGCCTGTAGTTGCGGGTAACTTCAATTTTATATTGCGATATATTCGTTCACTGGACGAAAAGACCCGAGCCACAACATAAAACGTATGCCTCGCGTAACGCACGACGAGTATCAACTGACCAACCAATGCCAGAAATTTGTTGTATTTGTTGCTCGCGAACTCATGTCATCGTCGAACGAACGATCGCCACGAGTGCATAATATTAACGGTTGACTTCGTGTTTCCAGCCCGAAGTTGTATCGTTTCACGTGAGCATGGGAGTGGTGATAAAAGAGAGAGAGAGAGAGCCCAAGCCCACACAGCGTGTAAATTCATTCGCTCTGAGTTTATCCAACAGCGGACGTATTGAGTGCCTCAGACCAACGTACAGTGCTGCCAATATTCGATTAGAAAAAAAGCTGCTTTTGACTGAAGAGAAAAACCAGCTTAAACCATTTCAATTTTCACGCAGCCGACCTTCAAATGAAACCTGCTTTGGCGGGAAAAATGCTAAAATGGCAGCAGTGCCAAACACAGTGTGATCGCTAAGAGCAACAGGTGGTCGTTGGCTTCTCTTAGACTTTCGCTCTTAAAGTGTTATTCAATGTTTGCAAGAGTCTCTATCTGAATAAACTTTGCTTCTGTGCTATTCGGCTGTTTTGGGGGTGTGTACTTCGATGGTATGCCATAACAATCGCTGTATTGAGAATCGGTTATAATTGTTTTTCGAAAATTGATGCTTGGCCTAGGTCAGAGACCGTGACACGCTCATATTAATTGGTATGGGCCAAAATGAATAAATTGAATCAATTGAACTTGAAGCATAAACAATGAATTTGCTTAAGTTGTTGAATAGTTTCTGCAAAGATTTTTTACTTACCACTACTATTTCGAAAAGTATTAAAGACAAATTATAAATGTATACTACACATATATCTGCATTTATTCAATCGTCTTTATATGACAAAAATATGTACACTTAATACTAGCAAGTTAGATCTTTATCAATAATAATAATAATATAATAAACAATTTGCATATGCAACAAAAATAAATTTATCAACTTGTTCTCTAATTATTAAGAGCATAATAAGTTATAATAATTCTCTTGTGATGTCTATATTAAAATTAATTAATGCGCACTTACAGGCTATATACAGTTTGGAACTATTAGAGTTTAGTTGCATCAGTATTTTATATCAATTAGTTTTTACTTAAAAATTTAAATTTAAAATTTTTAGTTTAGTTTCGTTTAGTTGTTTAGTGTTTATTTTAGAACTCTGCGACATACATTTGTACAGGCAAATCCTTTAAGGATTCTCTCCTCGCTTCCAATTCCAAAATATCCCATGGCTAAAATATAATTGTATTTTAAAATAATTTACACATTACGATTTGCTCAGTCTTTAGGCGTGTCTGCTGTGGGTTTCCTAACTCAGTGGTTCTCTGCCCAGGACCCCTCGAAACCCATCAACCATTTAGTACGACGATATGCCTATGACAGGTGAGTACTAGAAATAAAATTAGATGAATATAGTTTTTCAAAAATTTTCAAATTTATTTAATCGTACCTCCTCATCCATGACGCTGGTGTGATCATAGATACGGGCAGGTAGATTCTTCCGCAGGCTGAAGTGATCTTCCGTCGTTGTCTTGCGATAGATGGGATTCTCAAAGTTCATCGAATTGATGCGTCGCTTGCTGCAATACCGATATCCCAGCAGCAGAACCTACATTAAAAATTATAAATTTCAATTTATTTTTGATTTTTTTAGGTATTGACTTTGGTTTTTTTTCTTTCTCTATATATGCGATAGTAACTCACTTTTACAGATTTGTCACTTACTCAATTTATTTTTAAAATACTTTTTTTTAGTGAATCTGAACTTACCACCGATAGAAGCAGAGCACAACCACTCAGACTGGCAATCACCACCAGCGCAATGAGTCCGGAATCTGGAGGCGGACTTGGTGCTGTGTTCTGATCGATGTGTGTTTGGTTCTTCACGGGATGGTGTTCGGTAACCGCTGCAATTGTCGAAGACGTATGCCAAAAAATTAGTCAAATAAGCAACTCATTGGAAGCAAACGAAAGGAACACAATAAGCACAGAGAGAGAGAGTGAGGATATAGAAAAAAGACAGACATAAAATCACAGCAATAAAAAAAGCGCAAATGAAAAAGAAGACAAAAACAGGAAAGAAATTGTTTGTAATATACGAGCTAAATCTCACGAATTCTTTGTATTTTTTTAGAGAGTCCTTTTGGGAAGCAATCCCCGCTTCCTATTGTATCATACCCCTGCCACCCCCACCCTTGATAAAAAGAATTTTCAATCAAATCGTTCAAAGTGCGCATTTAGGCGCAAATAAACACTTAAACGCGCTCGCGCCTTTGATGGGCTAAACTTTTATGCCACCAAGGATGTAGATCTCAAGAGATGCCAACTCCACGGAGTCCTCACTGACTGAGGGATGCCAAAGTTGGCCAAAAGTGGGAGAGGCAACGAAGGGTAGTTGGCACAGCGGGTAACTCAAAATGGCGTAGGATGCGTAATGACATCGTTAACGGAAATCAACGTAACGCGTTTAATGGATTCTGTTTCGGTCTCTGTTCTGGATTCAGATTCTAATTCAGATGCAGATACAGATACAGATACAGATTCTGATACCGATTCAGTTGGGGGATTCAGTTTCAAACACAGCGCTTAAATCACAAATCGTAAACAGCAAAAGCCATCCAAATTATCTTGTATTTCAGTTGAAGGAACCCAGAAAGGCAAAAGGCACCCATGATATTCTGCTATCAGGAGCAATATTAACTTCATACTTAGTGGTTTGGGATGGATTTCAGTTTTGTGGTACATTGGATGGGGTTGACAGCGTATCAGTTGCAATGCACGCCCACTGTGCTGCCGCCGCCTACTTGTGGCTGCCACATTGCACTGCAGCAAGTGGCTCTCCATGGCGTTTATGAAACTGTCAAGAATGGATGAGGCTGAGGTTCATTGTGATGATGATTAATGCGAGCCATGACAAAGCAAATGTTATGCTGCCATGCCACAGTGTGCAAAATGAAGTGCTCCACTTTGAAAATGCTTTCAACACCCACTCCTCAACCTCCTCCCCCCAGTCCAGTCCAGCTGCCCCATATATGGAAGCCAAGGAACTTGGCTAAACAAAGCTGTCGAGTTGTGGCAACAGTTGAGTGCATTTCCCAAGAGGAACCGTTTCTTTTTACTCTCATTTTTTGTGATTAATTTGATTGCTTACTAGGAACTTTAATTTTAAGACCCACAAACTAAATCGGGAAAATAGAGTTGTCATCATTCCATGCCCATTTTCTGAAAGTTTTACCGAATTTATATTGATACGAATACATAATATAAAAATCTTTTTCCCTTTGAAGGCTCTAATTTATAATCAAAAATCAGCATGGAGTTGCCAAGCTCATCCCAAAATTTGGAAAACTATTAAAACTCTAAAATAGAGTTGCCAACCCACAAAATATACATAAATATCTTATTTTAGTGACTTTCAAATGATGTTAGGACAGACAAGGAACAATCACAGCTTAAATGTTTTGAGAGAATAGAGTCGCCAGGCATACCAAAGGTTTCTTGCACTCGCACTTTAATAGCCTGATTGGTTTCAATGAGTAAAACCCTCTCCTCAGTATGCAGGATTCGCTGATGGGGTTTCGGTCTGGTCCTAACTCTGTGTAGGCGCGGAGGTTTCGTAATAACTCTATAAAGTGCTGTTAGATAATCATGCAAGGTTAATTAACAAATAAAATACAAAATTATAGAATTGTTAGTATCAAAGGCATGCAAGAGAAGTAGGGAGTGAGAATGAAGAATACTTACGATCTTCGACACACATGAGGCCATCGGCCATCAGCTTGAGACCCGTGGGACAGGCACAGGATATGCGGGGACTGTGTTCATTGATGCGCGGCGCGGGGAGGCAGAGATGAGAGCAGTGACCATTGACCGACTGGCAATGATTGACGCCATCGGGCTGTCTATATGGATGATATACATGGACAACCATGGGATGTTGAAGCTAAAAGATTATAAAATTTATTAATAATTGTTATTTATGTTTTGCCTTAATGTTTTCTCTTACCATATGCATCGCTGTAATGGGTTCGACATCCTCGCCGGTGAATTTGTTGGCCTTGAAGACGGTCTGTTTGTCCCAGTCCGTCCAGTAGATGTAGTCCTCAAATGTGGTTATGGAGAATGGATGGCGCAGATACTCCGTAGAATACAGAACCTGTCGGCGCTGAGAACCATCGTAGTTGGCAGAGGAGATTACATTGAGCTTGCCATCCACCCAGTAGATGCGCTTTCTGACCAGGTCCAGGGTGATGCCATTGGGCCACTTCACATCATAGTTGATGATGGTGGTGCGATGAGAGCCATCCATGCCAGCGCGTTCGATGCGAGGAGAGGCACCCCAGTCAGACCAGTACATCCAGCCATCGATGGGATCGAGGGCAATGGATCTGGGTATGTCCAACGCATCCTCGATCAGCACTTTGCCCATGTTGCCATCGAAATTGGTCAACTCGATGGTGCATTTGTGTGTGTCCGTGTAGTAGACATGGTTGTAGATCCAATCCACAGCCAATCCATCTGACGTAACCGAGGATTGCTTCAGCACCACGGTCTTATCATTGCCCTCATCAATCGGCGCCTTGTAGATGCTCTGCGTGGTCACATCGCTCCAGAAGATCATACCGGTGCGGAAGACAAAGTCTAAGGCGGTGGCCGACTTGGTGCTATTCACAATCGATGTTATCTCCATGTGGTCCAAGGCAATCTTGCGTATATCATGACGACGAGCTAAGAGCAGAGATGCATGTCCTTCGGTCGCCTTGCAACGTGTGTGATTCCTGGGATCTCTCATGTAACCCGCCTCGCATTCGCACTTGAATCCTCCGATCTCATTAACGCAAATCTGAGAACAGACACCCGGCTCCAGGCATTCATTGATATCCACACAGCTGTGTCCATCGGCAGACAGGGAGTATCCTTCGTGGCATTCACAGCTGAATCCCACAGCGTGATCTACACAGCGATGCATGCAGTTGCCATTCTTGGAGGCGCATTCATTGAGGCCACACTTGGCAGCGGGCTCATCCTCGCCATCGGGGCAGTCCTTGTGTCTGTCACAGACCTTCGTCAAGGGGATACATTGGTTGCCTCCACAGTCAAACTCTCTGGTGGCGTTGCAATTTTTGGTCTGAGCTGCGATTGAACATTCCTTTTCATCGCTGCCATCGGCGCAATCCTTGTCGCCATTGCAGATGAGATTGCCGGCAATGCAGCTGCGATCTCCGCATTGGAACTGATCTGGTCGGCAGGTGATATTCTTGCAGTTGGCAGAGTACTCATCGTCGCCATCGGGACAGTCCCGATCGCCATCACAGAGCCAGCTGTGATGCAGGCAGGTGATGCGATCCTTGCACTGATACTCATGTGGCAGGCAGGGTGTCACCAGCTTAGTGGCATTGGCGCAGCCCTGTCGTGGAGAGAGAGGGAAAGGGGTGGTTGGCATGAGAGGGATTCAGAAAAGTTTTGGGCGAGGCTGCTGCTTGTTTGGAAGTTTGGTGGAAAAGTTTTCGTTGCATACTTTTAGTTGCTAACACACGAAATTATGTACTAGTTGTAGGCATGGTGGCTGTGTGGCAAGGAGGATCTGCCACGCCCACTGCCCATTGCACACGCCTCTGGCGAGAGCAAAATGCAATTTTATGTGTAGTATGCGTTGACAACAAAAGCTGCCAAAGCTTTGGAAGCGTTGAGTTATGCGCAACTTGCCTGAAATTTATATGCTTGCCACAGACAAGAAACTTGCCCCACCCCTCACTTTTGGCGGGGGCCAGCTTAGGGCAGTGGGTGTGGCTGGTGCGGCAACTACAAACATTTTGGCACTTTACAACCACACCAACATCTAACCACCCACTTCCCACACGCATAAAGCGAAACTAGAATTTATGTGGCAAGCAGCCTGTGGAAGGTTACCCTGCCCCACTTACCCGCTCATCGGAGGCATCCGGACAGTCCGGATCGCCGTCGCACACCCATCGCTTGGCAATGCAGGCACCGTTGGCGCAGGTGTGCTCCGCGACATTGTCACATGGCACCACGGGGCATTCGCGCTCATCGCTGCCATCGCCACAGTCGTTGTCGTGATCGCAGACCCATCGCTTCTGTATGCAACGTCCATTGCCGCAGGTGAACTCATCGGAGCGGCACGTCTGGTCTGTGTGGGTTGAATCCGGTACAGAGGATTAGCAAAAAGAGAAACAACCGAAATGCACTCCACACTGGCAAACTGTCTACAATGGATGCGGTGCAGGGTGTGGATGGGGGGTAGAGGAAATGGAAATGGAAAAGCCACATAAACCAAAAGAAAATTAAGAGCAAAGCAGAGCACAGAGAATGAGAGTTGATGAATGGTCTTGACTGTGTCCAGTTCGTTGGCCAAACCAAAGGACTCTTAACTACGAATACGAATAATGTGAATATAATCTGCTGGGGCCATTGGCTGATTAAAATGCAGATGAAGTGGATGAGGAGCTAATAAAAATGATGATGTTGATTAATTGACACTACTCTACAAATACAAATTTAACAAAAAATACAGTTCTACAGATTCTTGACTTACTAAAAATAGATATATATATATATTTCGGAACTAATCAAAGTTAATATTTAAATTTATAAAAAATCCTATGTAAAATGAAAATTTCATTATTAATTTTCAAATTTATGACAATTTCATAAATATTCTCATATTGAGGTACTTATTCTTATTATATGTATAGAGATTCTTCTTGCAATAAAATTAAAAAAAAAAGTCATAATTTAATGTATTTAATTCATTAAAAAAAATAAAATCCAAACTAAATCTTCATCTGCTGTACAAAATAAGTTGTTAGATATTAAATTTGTCAAAAGTGCCTAAAAAATTAACAAAATAAAAGTAAATTATAACATCCTGTATTTCTATTTCTAAAATCACATATAAGAAAGAAATTGATTGTTGAATGGTTTTCTAAAATGCATATTTAAGTCTCAATTCATAAAGGTAAACATTAAATCTTTAAAATTTATTTGTTAAATTTGTGTCTTGATATATAAATTTAATTCAATAAATTAAATTTTATTGACTAAATTTAATTTAATTGACTAAATATAATTTAATTCATTAAATTTATTTTTGGTTTAATTTATTTTTTTTTTTCGATTGGAAATTTTATCAATAATATACATAAATTTACTTTAATTTTGTTTAGTAAATTTTTTTTTTAATTTTGGGTTTTATATTTTATTTGGTATTTTTATTTTCATTTCTTAAAAGTAAAGTCTGATTTTTCTTCAATAAAACAAATTTATCAATATGTAAATAAATAAATTCATATTAATAAATAAATATATATATTCTTCTGTTATATCATGTCATGTTCATGTTCATGTTCATCATGTTAAACATGTTCTAAGTTAAAGTAATAAGTACTGAACCAACTCAAAAAATAAAATTATATCAAATACACGTAATTCCTTTGTTGAATTGTATTTCAAAGGGTTGTCATTAAATATTTAATAAACAAATAAATGCGTTATTTGAACGTTTTTTCTAACCATAAAAGCAACAACAACTGGCAATGTAAAATATCATTATTGTTTTGTTTGTTTGTGGGTCACAAAGCTAAACTCTTGGTAAACAAAAATAAATGACTTTGGTAAATATTTGTGGAAGCTATGGGGATTCCAACAAACTGTAAACCAAACAAAAAACAAAATTATAGGGTATATGAAAGAATTAATTGAAAATTGAAATTAATGTTCACTACAAATCAAAAGTAGGTGGAGAGTTATTTGATTGTCTTACTGCAGGCATGCTCATCGGAGCCATCGCTGCAATCCTTGCTCTGATCGCACATCCAGGCCAAAGGAACGCATTCCCCTTCGCCACTTTTGCAGCTAAATTCTTCCGGCGAACAGGTGCGTGCCTCTATATATAGCATATATGTAGTGTATTTTATATATTTAAAGACGTTGAGGAAGATATTAGATGGAAGAAGTTCACATTGAGTTGAGTTGAATTGAGTTGAGTTGAGTTGAGTTCAGTGGAGTAAAGGGAGGGATAACTGCAGCTAATAAATTTCATGGGGGATATTAAATACATTTATTTTGCCGTCAAAGGAAACCAGATGCCCCTTCATACACATATATCCTTTTTTTGGTTACTTGTCCTGCCTCCTTCTATTTTTTTTTTTTTTGTGGCTAGAATGCCATTATATAATGCTATCGAACTGCCAACCAAGGCCAAGGGTTGTTTGTTAGAGTAAGTGTGATGTTGAGGGGGAAGGATTCTCTCATAATGTGTGTGTGTGTTAGTATACTTGTGTAAGTAAGTGTGTGAGTGTGTGTGTGTGTGAGCATTATGGGGCTAAGCACTTTATGCGCTGTTGCCAAGCAGCCAACGCTGCGTATGCGTGATATCCATGCGTATGTGTCCCCATTGTGTCTAGATGAGTGGAGCTATGTGTTTACGGTTAACTTTTCTATATGTACAGTAGTAGTAGTAGTAGTAGTTGCAACGATGCTGCTGCTCAACGACTTGATTAAACTGTATGGCGAATACATATTGTAGTGTTTTTCAAATTATGCGCAACACTTTATTAAATGCAATGCAAAGCACTGAGTTATGAGCATAGACAGTGAGTATCGAAGTGGGATATACATATTTGTGAGTAATATAGATATATTAATATATATTGTTGCTTACTACAATGCGCCTCATCGGATTTATCGCGACAGTCATTGCTGCCATCGCATAGCCAATTACGGGGTATACACTGTTCAACGGTCTTGCATTTGAATTCGTTGTTGGGACAGGCATTCACTATATGTTCGATACATAATACAACATATATCATCATTCAGATTCATATTCATTTGCATGGTATTTCGAGGCATTCATTTGTGTGTACTTTACAATTTTAGATTTATGTTATATTTCAACAACTGGTATTGTACTTACTGCATAGTTCGGGCACCTCATCGGACCCATCTGCACAATCATTCTCCTGATCGCAACGCCATTTGTTCGGTATGCAATTGCCATTCGAGCAGCGGAAATGGTCTGATGAACAAGTGGCCTCTGTAAATATATAAAAAAAAATATTATGAAAATAATGTGAAATAGCATGAAGTCCAACATGTTAAATCGAGTGCTCTTTTGTCTATGTGTGCTCACACACTCACTCCCATAAGTATGTGCATATTTTTGCTGTCTGTTTGTCGGTTTGTGGCTGGCTTTGGCTGCCTTTGAACTTTGCCCTGGACCCGTATCAAAAACAAAAGCCAAACAAACGCTGCCAACCAACCAGTTTTCTACTCTTACATATACATATGTATGTATATGTATATGTATATATGTATGTATTTATATGTGTGTACATGTAAGTGTGTTTATTTACAGGCACTTGAGCACGTGCTGTGCAAAGAAAAATTACACAAAAATACAAAGAGAGAATTCGGTGGAAAAAACCAACCCGAAAAATAAATAAATCGTTGCATACGCGCGGGCGCTGAATTTGAAATTTACTTTTCATTGCCACGCGAAGGACAACAACTGTTTTAAACCACAAAAAAAAAAAATACTGCTTGTAAAAATGTTTTATTTGTTTGTGTTCCATTCTTTATAGCTTAATTATTTTTTTTTAACTGAAGAATTGATTGTATTGTAGTAAACCTTGAAAAAAATTCATCCAGGGTATAAATATTATTGATAGTTGAAGTTGTTGAGATTTTCGGTTAAACTTGTTGGCTTCATTTCATGCAAATTCAAATTCAAGCATTAATTTTAATCAATTTTAATGCGACATAGAAGATGCGCTGACTTCTCTTTCTCTCACAGGGAATGTCCTTTTCTCTTTCTATTGTGCTCTGCGACAAACGCGAAGGCACAAGTTGCCATATCAATAACATTTTATATGATTACTTTTCTAAACTTTTTATGGGGGGGGGCACACAACCAACTCAACGGTCGAATGCCTCAGTCTGCGTATTTTGTCGCTTCAGTCAAATGAAATGTAGCATGAAAACATTCGATGGGCAAGAGAAAGCAGAAAATATATATATACCATTAAAAAAAAGAGAGAAAAACAGCATAGAATTGCAAAAACTTGTGCTCTACAACCATCCAATTTGAAAATAAAATGAAAACAAAGAAAGAAAGCAGCAAAAAAAGAGCACGAAGAGAGCAATGTGCGGCAATATTTGTTAAAAAGTATAAAAACAAATACAAATACGAGGAGCATTCAAACATTGAACAATAAAAAATGGTCACATGTGCAGGCCAGCAAACATTTTGTTACAAATCCCATTTCATTTTTGTTTTCCCCAAGTATTTCCCCCAATACTCTACACTCTAAGCAATTGTTAATTTTTTATTGATTTATAGAGCAAAAAAAAGAATAAAAAATCGGTTTCGATTACAAATTCGTTGCCTACTTTTTGGCATACACATTATTATTGAGATTAAACTCTCAGAGAGATAAAAAACTTAAAATGTGTGAATTTAAAATAAATAAGTTCAAAAACAAAGTCTTTGAGAGTTAGAGTATTTAAATGTTGGCATTAAATATATTTTATATGTTTTTATGCTCATTTCTTTTTGTTGTCCAATATTTGCCAATGCCCGCAGTTTCATTCGAAACAATTCGATGAGATTCGATTCGATTTGCTTTTATGTAGTTTGAAAGTATGTATACATTTTGTTTTTGCTAATATACATATATATATATATGTATATAGTATTTGTGTAGCACATAAATGTAGCCTTGGCTGCCCCTTGTGGCAAATTGGTAACTTTTTCTTCACTCTTATCATAAATAAAGCACATAATTTAACTTTTGCATATTCTATTTGGGAACATTCTTGCATTTGATGTGACTTTGGGCAGCGTTCAAAACTAAAATTAAATTTTTTATTTATGCCACAAAAATCCCAAAAATAAGTCAAATAATAAAAGCGAACTTATTGCAATTACGGGTGTTGTCGTTGAATTTACAATTGATAAAATTCGTCGCACTGTGAATTGCCAGCATTTTATTTTCATTTTATTTAATATTTTTTATTTTTATGTTTTTGTTGCTTTCATTATTTGAACTAAGTTTAAACGGCTTTTCAGTTGATTAAAAAACTTTGGCCCTGGCTTGTAGCGTCTGGCAATTTGTATGCAAATTTCAAGTGTCGTTGTGTGTGTAAAATATATATTCAGTTGCACGCCGTTACACGCCATGCAGCATGCGGCGTGCTGCATGCGCCATGTTGCATGCAACGCCAATGTGTGGCAGCACAATATGGGCTGCCTGGTTATTACGATTGGAATTTTTGTCTTGTTTTATTCCACTTTAAAGGTGTTTTATGTTACTACAAGCAAATTTGACTTTTGCATTAAGAATGTAACTTGTTGAAGGTATCGAGGCAAATTGGGTTTGTGGCATGGGTGCCATTCCCAAAAGAATAGACACGGCAACTGCATATTTATCGTCTGCAACTTTTTGGCCATAAAATAGTTTTTCAAGCTCAAATAATATGTTTACCTTCTAAAGTATTGCTACTGTTCCAAAATATTACAAATGTTGCAACGGGATTAGTTAACTAAAATTCTTGCCACATTTTCAGAGCGGACTTTATGCAGTTCAAAAATTAAAACAAAAATAAATATGAAAGCATATTAGGTTAAGGTTTTAATAATTTTTTTTCTGCAAGCAGCAAGTGCTTTTAAATCAAGTTAAGTAAATATGGTTGAACTTTTTTGTAATTTGTTATACGAGAAATAAATATAAATTATAAAAATTTATTTTTTAATTTTTTAAAGCAAGTGATATAAATATAATTATTAACAATGCTAACAATGTTTTTTTAACTAGAAAGTAATGTAAGCAAAGTAAATAAAAATGGAAAAATTTTTTGTAATTCCTAAAATAAGTGAAAAATTATATAAAAATTTAAAAATTCTAGTATTTTTTTGTTACTTTTAAAGTAAGCGAAACAAATATAAATATTAAAAATGCTAGTATTTGTTTAACTTTTTATATGAAGTGGATTGTTTTTTGTAACAATTACTGAAGACCTATATTAAATAATTTAATATAAGGGAAAATAAATATACCAAAATTTAAAATGGTGCAATTTTAAATAGTTTCTGCTGTAAAGCTTTTCTTTTTAAATTCAAAGTAAAAATATAATAAACTCATATATTTATAGGGTTTTCCCATTAAAGTTTTAAGCACAGTTTTCTCAGAAGCGGAATTCAATAAAATCAATTTGAGTAATGCGTAATGAATAATAGATAATATTTGAAAGCATTTCACCCACAAATATCATACTTAAGTTAAATTAATTAATTTATAGTGCATTTCATACCACTGTCAGCAACAATTGCTCCCAGGCTGTGGCTCTGTGTCTGCAACAAACTCGTCACAAATAACAGACACCAAATATGTGCCATCTTGAAGTTGATGTTGAAGTTGAAGTTGAAGCTCTGATTTCGATTTCACTTTCACAAACACTGATAAAACTATCTTATATTTGAGTTATTTGAGTTAGTTGAATCTATTGAAAGATATTTGCTGTAAATACAGTATGGTGATTTATTTGTGTTGGACACACTCGATACGATAAGGAGTACTCTATGTCCTCGAAATGGAACTAATCAAAACAGTTCAAGTCAATTTGGTTTCGATTGTGACGCCTTTGTGGCATATTGCGGTGGCACGCACTCAACTTGCACAAATTGATGGCATAATTTCCGATTTTCAGGCATCATTTTCGAGTTCATTATGATCACGACAATGACAATGACAATCACAACTGTCAAAAGCCAGGCAAATGAATATCTTGAGTATATATATCTAGGCCAGGAGTTATTCTATATAAGGGACTGTCCGAGAGCATTTGGCAATTTTGTGGGAAATTGAGGAAACACATTTAATGTGGTCCACAAAACTAAACTAAATGATAAATGATAAGTGTTACGGCAAATATCAGACAAGAGTCTGAATTGTAAATAGGCTCTGGGCCAGGACCTCTGGAACAGTCGCCTGTCACAGATGGACATTGCCGATTAGCTCTGACAACGGCGACTTTTCCGCAACCAAACCAAACGAGAAAAAAAAGCCATAAAATACAAAAAAAAAATTTAAAAAAAAAATCAGTAAAACGGAAAAGCGCACACAAATTTCCATAGTCATATCTTGAAGGCACACGGCAAGCTTTTCAGTTCATTTTTTTCGTCCTTTTTATTTGTGGAGGGATGTCTGGCGCCTGGCATTTTGTCAAAGCACTTTGCATAACATCAAAGGACTTCTAGTAGCAAAACTCTTGCAGTCAGCATTTCGAGGACATATTAATATCATTTTCACACACAAGCACCCATACACACACACACAAACACAAACACATACACATGCTATTTATTTAAAGCTTTCGCCATTTACATTGGCTGCCTCAAGAATCCTTTTACAAACACAGACACAGAGCGTCTCGCTTTACTGCTGCTTACATTTCACACTATTTTCTGTTTCTCTTCAACTGATTTTGTTCAACTTATGTTGTATATGTGAAGTTGGCACAACAACAAATTGTTTGGCATTTATTTATTCACCGAAACGCGTCCAACGATTTGTCTGCAATTCTCACTGTCCGTTTGCTTGAAAAGTTCGCCGACAACTGACTTCACAGCTGCGGAGCGACAATCCTTAAAAACATGTGCCAAAACCAGCTTTCTGCAGCATCTCAGCGAAATCTCAGCAGCTAGAGCTTTCACTCAGCCTCGCAGCAGAGACAACGCGTGACGAGTGCAAAAAGTTGAGTGCATGTGCACTGAGTTTGAGTCTTATCAGCTGAGCTTTGTTGTGAGTGCGAATCGTTGTTGGGCATGAGTGGGAATGCAGAATAGGTGTGTTCTTTTTTTGGCTCAGCACAAATTGAGTAATTTTATTTGAGTTGCAGTGTTAATTTGAGGTATTTGAGTGGAAGGCTAGAAGCACTCGGTAAATATTTTGAAAGTATTTTTGTTTAATTTATAAATAAAATATTGTAATTTATAAATTTTATATGACGTTTGCTTCTATTTCATATACATGACAGTGTTAAAATTAAAATGGAATTTAAAAAAAAATCAAAAATTAAAAATATATTAATTAACATTGCAACTGTTTCCATGAGTGACAATTTCACAGTTTATATATGAAATAATTATAGAATGTATTTTTAGCAAACAGTTTTGTGTACATTTAAAACTATTAAAAAAAACTATTTAATAATAATATTGTGCACATTTAGAGTAAAACTATTAAAAATACTATTTAAAAAAAATTTGTAAATCCAATAAATTTAATAAATATGGTAGTTATATTAAGGTAAAATTTTAAGTAAAAATTTAAATTGAAATTTAAATGGAAATTTTAAGTGATCTAAAAAAGATTTTAAAAAATACACAAAGGTTGACCCAGAAAATTAAATTAAATTTTTAAAAACAATTTAAATGATATAAAAATAATAATAGTGAATTATAAATACATAAAAACAAACAATTAATGCAACACATTTAAAAAAGCTAATAATGAAATATGTTGTTTTAACTAAAAAAGCATGCAAAATATTTAAAAAAAAATCCCAAAACTTTTTTTGTACTCTATACGTAAGTAGTAAAATTCTTTAAAATTTAAGTTTATTATTTTCACTTTCAATTAAAATAACCCTCATTATTTATTTATTTTGACCTTTTGGCACTTTCAAGTTTAATGATGGTTTTTCTTCACCTTCATTTGCTCGAATTTCGCTTTCGCTTTACGCTTTGTTCATTATTTAGCTGCAGTTTCAGTTGCAACTCTTTGGCCAAGTTAAAAGCCAATGTGGCCCCCGCCCTATCAATCCTACCTCCATCACTCCCTTGGGCAGTGCCATGAAAGGGAACCCATTATCAATTTCGCTTGTAATTTGCCCTTCAGCGTGGATTATATAACAAATTTTCACTACGCAGCAGAAGCGGCAGCAGCAGTTGCATTTCTGCGCATTTTCTTTTCCTTTCGCATTATGATCTCTTTATGTATCTGTTTTTTGCTTCATTTTCATCATTTTTTTGTTGGTGTCTGGCACAAATGTTGTGATAAAGTGTGCGTATGTATATATACATATATCTAGCAGGCGACCTCACAGAGTTTCCTTTTATGTCGAACAGCGACGCAAAAGTCTCGTGCGACTTTGATGATAAATTGCTGATGCAACAACGTTGCATGCCACAGTCAGCGAAAAATTGCGTTGCATTTACTCTGACGCTGTTTAGCGACTTAATGAGCGCACAAAACGTCATGGCACAGTTTATACTTTTTTCTTTTTTTTGGTCAGCAGCCACTAAACAGACACAGACACCGACACAGACATGCAGACACCCACCCCTCCCCCAACCCGTCACACTTGCCTCATGTGGCAAACAAGTTTGATTGATTTCTGCAAAACTGCAGCGCAATTGCAAGCAACATCATTCAATCACATGGACGCTACTGTACGACAGCATGAATTTGTTAGCTGTCGCCTAAAAGTATGCAGCATGCAATGAATATTCGGTTGGAACTTACCGCGAAATTTGCACTCAGTAACCTGCTCATCGCTGTGGTCCTTGCAATCGGCATCCCCATCGCAAACGAATCTAATGGGTATACAATCGCCGTTCTGACACTGGAATTGCTTCTCATCGCATTTCGGATAAATAGATTGAGCTGTTGAAAAATGAGAAAGAGAGACTGTGAGTTGGAAGATATCAGACAGATGACACTAAACAAATGATTAAAGCTAATTATGTGTATACGTAAATTTATTATTCTTGTTGTTGTTGCTCATCTTAAGCTGCTAAAAGTTTTCTCATTAAAAAACGAAAATCGAGCAAAATGAAACCGAGAACTGAAAACCGAAAAAAAACAGGCAGACAAAGTGCCATTTGTAGGTGGCACAAAAGCCCAAATTGATTAGGGCTTAAAACTTCAAAACAATCAAGACCAGATGCCACACACACACACATATATACACACACACACACACACACACACTGAGTACACATATGTGTGTGCTCAAATCATTTGCATACAATACAAACATAATTCAAGGCAAAACTCTCACACCCTCCCAGTCTCCCATTCAGCCCCCCGTCATGGGGTTTTAATCAACAAAAATGCCTTGAAAATGCCTTGAAAATGCCGTTGAAAAACTTTGACGTTGCGCCGAAGAGCTTGACAATTTTCGTTCTGCCAACTTCCGTTTCAAGTTGCGGTTCGTTTTTGCCGCAACAGCTAGGCGCCTCTCACACATATGCATGTCCCATTATAATAGAAATAAAATAGGGACCGAAAAATACAAAATAAATGTATAAAAAAAAAAAACAAAATAGAAAGAAAACAAATATTGTCAACAGAGAGAGCTCTTGATACATATAATAGAAAATGTGACAAGTGAAAAAGTTATGGATTGCCAATGTCCTGGGTAAATAGGCCCCATACACCAACACACTCACTCACACACACACACAAACACACACATACTCAGACTCTTAACGAACTTTGTATTTTGACTAGGGTTTTTGTGACCTGCATTTGACAGTTGTTTTTAGTCCCCACACTCCGGGGTCTGATTGAGGAAACGCAAATTATGATTTTGTTTAATCAGAAATTTCGCATAAATAATTGATCAACCGAATGTGGCAAGTTGTTGTTGTTGTTGCTGTTGTAATTGAAAATGAAATTGAAACAAATGTATCAAAAGGAAACAGATTCCGTTCATCAATCAATGAGGTCAAATCAATTTTGATATGTCGCCCTGCAGTCTGCCTATTAAACAAATTGTTTTCAATTATGAATGAGAAGACAAAATTGTTAAATATGCGCTCTTATAATATGTTTAATAAATGCATAAATTGCACATAAGTATTCACAATTAGCACAAATCAATTGATAAATGAATACTTAATGGAAGATAAGCATTTTAAAGAACAAAGTAATTACTTGAAAATTCAGAAATATGTTAAAATTGTAGATTAAATTTTAAATAATTTCCTAATTTTTTGGAAACTAAGATTAAGTTATCATTATTCAATTAGTGATAGAAATTGCTATAATTAATATAAACATGACATGAGAAATTTCTAGATATCTTTATATACTGTCCGAAATTCGATTTGGAAATTTGTTTAATTATTTTATTATTATTCACATTTTTTTAACAGTATTGCAACTTTTCCTAAATTTCCGCAGAAATGATTATAAATTGCAAATTTAATAATAAATTTGTTTTCTTTTTATTTTTTGTTTTGTCTGCCGGCATAAAATAAACAAAAAACAGCTTCTCAACACATCGAATTTTTACGAAAAGTTCGAGACTCAAAACATGTTTTTTCAAATTCAAAACTGGTTGGCCTAAAAATTATATTAATTCCGAAGACGACATTTAATCCAAATTACAAAATTATTTTAAATGCAAATTTGTAATATTTTATTAATACACTTAAGTATATATACATTTTTTTGGCCTCAAATAAAACTAAAAAAAATTCCAGTCATAATAATGTCTGATAAGGGTATTCAATTGTGCCAGACTGTTCAGATAAGCACCAATCAGACTTGACTAACTTTCGAAAAACTATAGTCTATATAAATCGGAACATGGCACTTGATAGTGCTATAAGTGTTCCCATTCCCATACAGATTATGCTGAAAGCGATTAACATATGAACCGAGATTAGGCAATCACAAATCACCTGTTTGAGGTGCTAATTAATAATGATAACTGTGAAAAAAATTGAGCATGAATTTCTATATGAGACTGCTTATCATCATCTCACGTCGTATACAGTCAAGTTCAATGTCGAGATCAATTAAATAATTGTCATTTCATTAACCAACAAAACAATGTAAAAGTCGAGTGGGAAGCGAGGTGCTTCAAATGAGTAATGGGTTGTTCTCCATTGCGAATCCGAAAGAAACGTGCGGTTTTCTTAAATCTGACAATGCCAACACCGAAAGTATCGTTCGGATTTAGAATTGAGAACAGCTCTGATCATCTTGAGTTGGTTGATTTCTACAAATGATTAAAGATATATTTCCAGCCTGTTCACAATTTCGAATCCGAAAGAAACGTGCGGTTTTCTGAAATCTGGCAATGCCAACACCGAAAGTTTCATTCGGATTCCGAATTGAGAACAGGTCCGATCATCTTGAATTCGTTGATTGCATGTGCACGACCACGCCCCCTTTTGCGTTTTAAGAAAATGCAATCATATTCATTGGCTAAATTGTTATTAATTTTATTGTTGTTATTGTTTTTGTTGTTGCCGTTAGTTGATGAACGTCAACAATCAACAACAAACAATAACAAATCAATTAATGGCGGGAACGTCATTCCTGCCCATCTTATATAAAAGATACCTGAAGAGGGGGCGGCACGGCACGCCCACTACGAAAAAGTGAGAAGAGAAAAAAATGCTGTTGGCAAAAAACTAGTTGAATATGCTAGAACAATCTGTTGGCAGCGAGAATAAATTAAAACCAAAATCCAATGGCATCAAAACTAAATGAGCCAACAAATTAAACGTAAAAATAAGCAAGAGATTGTTGTTGTTGTCGTCGGAGATCAAGTCGCTTGAACTGCGAGATACCCTGTAGTCTGTAGTGGGCACGTGTCGGCGATTCCATGCCTGACCTTCAATTACGATAAATATGTTGTCGCAGTTCCGTGTCTGCAATCTTATCATTACGATATTAGCTAGATAATACGATATACTATTAGTTGTTACCTAAGAAAATATAGATACGTAAGTATAATGAAATAATTGACTTTCGAGATACATTATAGGTTAAAAGAGGTTATAGATTCGAGAGATAATAAAAGATAAAAGAGATTACAGATGAAAATTTATCTAAGAAACTATAGATACTTCAATATTATGAAACAATTGACGTTCACGAGATATTTAGGGTTAGAAAACGTTACAGATCAAAAATTAGAGCAAATTATCTAAGAATCTATTAGTACCTAAATATTAACAATGAATTGCCTTTCGAGAGATATTTAAGGTTAAAAGAGGTCAAAGATATCTAAGTATTAAGAATGATTTGATTTAAAGGTAATAGACATAAATGTAGAATAATTAATCAAAGAAACTATAAAGCTAACAAAGTTTTCAGATGAATATCTATATAACTATAAATATCTAATTATTAGGAAAGAATCGACTTTCGAGGGATATTCAAACTTTAAAAGAGGTTACAGATCAAAATTTAAAATAATTTATCTAAAAAAATATTAAACTTAAATATTATGACTTTCGCAAGATATTCAAGGTAAAAAGAGGTTAGAGTTCAAAAGTTAGATAAATTTTCCTTAAATTACATAAAACGAAGTGTGGCATACCCTATATTTATCAGTTGGTTGAACTGGGCATGATAAAATCACACACATAAAATGAAATAGAGGAGATTTTTGCGACCTTGTATCGTGCCAGAGACAAAGCATATGTTAATTAATGTGACGGGGTCTGTCCATCCGTGTGTTAACAATTTGTTTATAAGTAAATTTATATACTATATAAATCGGCATACTTATGTGCATATATGTATCTATGTGTGAATGAATGAAAATATCTAATATCTAATATATCAGCATGTAAAGCGTAGATGAAATATGGCATGAAAAACGAGTCGAGTAAAATGAAAATGAATTTTTGATTAGTTGTGTGTAAGTTTCAGAAATCGAAAAGGGGCTCGTCTGCTCTTAGTATTTATTTATATTTTATATTTTGTATATATCTACATATATTATTTATGTATTTCACGAATTGCAGTCTAGTAGGTGATGAGGCAAAGGCAGTTCATCTTATTCCCCAATTTGAATTTGGAACTCAAACATGCTATAGTCTATGGTTCTACGTCAATCCTTGTTTTGCTCAAATATGCGACTTTTTGGATATACATCAAGAATTTTATTTACGATTTTTTAAATGACAAAGTCTCAAAGTCCAAGATGCAGGGAACAAAGTACAAAATTGATCTCTTGTTTATTATATTTTCTGTGTAGGATGTTTCAGTGAAAAGATAAAGAAATTTCTAAAAATAACCTTCGTTTTGGGATAAAGTATAAATTTTTGAAAATTAGGGATAAACTACATTTTTTGAAAAATAAACTTTTAATTATTATTAAAATAGATGATAATAATACAGAAGCACATTTTAATCTGTTAGCTTTAACAACAAATGTTGTGGAGTAAAAATATATGTATTTAGCATGAATTATTTTTCAAGTGTAAACATTTAGAAAAATTCCCCTATGATTTAAACTTATTAGGATGTCCCTCAACTTTGCAACAATTTGAAATGTATTTTATGCCAAATATCATACGACTGTCTATCAATGCTGAACTGATTCAATAATAATATTATTCAATAGCTAAATCCCGGCAGAATATAATAAAAAAATTCGAAATAAAATTGTAAAACGTAATAAAAACAAATCATAAAATTGACGGGCGATAAGATAATCTCAATACAGTGTAGTAAATCCTAAGCAAGTAGGCAGGTGGTCGTCTGATTTAAAGAAATTTATGACTCGGAAATACCCCTCGGGCAATAGACACAACACCCATAAAAGATGCGACATTCTGCGAAATACATTTCTTATCAATCAGGAACAGTAACAGATACAGATACAGATACAGATACAGATACAGATACAGATACAGATACAGATACAAGGCTAGCAGACAGATACAGTTAGAGTCGCAGACAAATCAATCCACTTCAATAAAAGTTTGCAGATCAATTTGCCGAATAAAAATTCACTTTGGCTAGAGAAGCCAAAGAAGTCAATTTAAAATGCATATTAAAAATTTTAATATTTTTGAAGAATTATTTATAGAAGTTCGCTATATATGTATGTTAGTTTGTAAACGAAAATTTTTGAAGAAAGTTTTTCATATATCTTACCAAAAGAATAACAATGCTCAGCAAACTAAAAAGCTAAAATCTATGTTCTTTGAGAGAAGAAATCATATCCAATCTTTTTCAATCTTTAAGAAATATTATTTGAAGGATGTTACCTTGTACAATTGTAAATATGGGAATTAGACATTTAATTTTATTAAAAAATAAGAATTTGCTAAAAAGCTAAATTAATTTTTAATTCTTTTTTTTAAGATTTTAGAAAAATAAGTGAAAGAACTTTCCTAGATAAGCAAATTTGAATCAACTTTTTTAATTCAAATATTTTGAAAAAAATGTAAATGTGCAAAAATAATAAAAAAAAGAAATTCCTTTTTCCAGTGCATATTTAAGCTCTTCAATATTTTTAAAGAAAAATATTTACTATATATGCAAATGTGTAGAAAATGCTGTAGTTTTTCTAAAAAAAATCAATTTCCATTGCATATTAAAACTTGTTAATATTTTAGAATAATTATGAAATGAAGTTCCCCTATATAGGTTTGTTAATATGGAAATTGTATAGTTCCCCAGTGGAATTAAGTGTGGAGTCTGGAGGCAAGTGCGGCAACTTTTCAGCTGGTTTTTGCAGATTTGGCTTGTGGTCTAAAATTAGCACAGTCTGGCTAAAAATTGCATGCACTCTTTCCCAATTCCCCGCCAAATACTGAACCTCTCCTCAGTTGGCCTGTTTTTCTCACCTACGTCCAGGGGAGTGCCGATTTTGCCGGAAACATTGAGAAACTTGAAGTCCATGTTGAGTATTGTCTTGCCATGGAGTTGTTTGGTTATGGTTGTTGCGGTGGCGCCACCTGCCGCCAGCAGCAGCAGCTCTTGTTGATTAGCTGTTGTTATTGTTGTGGGCGTGGCTGTGCAACATCTGCCCACAGTCAACATAAACGTGAGCAGCAACAGATACGCATTGTGGCAAATGCAACTAAACAGCTGTCGATAGTTGTTGTTGTTGTAGTTTTTGTTGTTGCTGATGATGTTGCCGGCGTGGCAGCCACTTGTTGCAGCTTTGTTTGTAATTTTTGTTGCTGTTGTTGTTGTTGTTGCTGTTGCTGTGGTATCACTTACAGTGCTCTGAGAGCGTGACTCTATGGCCATGGTATGAACTTTGTCGTAAATATATTTAGTTTCTTTTTTTTTTGTCTTTTCTTTTGTTTTTCAGTTCACTTTGTAGTCTTCTTGTCTTCAACACGTTCTCAATATTTATTTTTATATTTTGTTAGTGTTTTTTTTTTTAAGTTTTTGTTTAGTTGACACTTTGAATATGCATTTGCATACAATGTTTTGAATTGGCACTGAGTTGAAAACTGTGAAATAAAACATCGATCAATATTCAAACAGGAAACATTCGCGCTTTTTGTTGCATTATCTAATCACTCGGACAGACTAACTAAAAATAGTTGAGAGCGCTGTGAAAATCGCGACGACAACATTGAAAATTGTTGCCAAAAAAAACACACACACACACACACACAAACACGCGCACAACAGTGGGAAGCAGAGCGCCTAAAGACGCGCACGAATGCCGCCCGAAAAACGCGTCGAAGAGTCAAAAATTAAATAAAATTGCAACAATAACAAAAAAAAAACCGAAAATAAAAGAAACGAAATGAAACGAAACGCAAAAACAGGTTAAAAAAGAAAAATATCATACGATCCAAAAGTGCGACAAGAAAGATCGGAAACGGCAACCACCTGATAAACGAGGTGAAAAAAAAAAAAAAAACGCCAAATAAAAACAAGAGCTAAGCAAATTTATCTGTTGACGTAGCACGATATTCCAATTGAAGCAAATCAAATGCGTCAAAAATTTGATATTTTATTTTATAGATATTAAATTGAATACAATTAATTAATTTTTTTTTATTATTTACGGCACGCGAATGATAAATAAAAGGGGAAGAGAAGTAAGATACGCGTCAAGTTTTTCTTATCAAAAGTTTTGCGCGATTTTCAAGGCGGCGTGCGCGCGTTTACGAGAATCGCATTTGGCACGTGCTTTGCACGCTGTTTATTGTTGCGGTTGCTGTGTTATTTGCGGTTGATGCTATATTTACAATTTCAGTTATTAGAGATTCTAATTTTATATGCTTTGCAATGTAGCATTCTATATATTTTGGTTTTATGAAAACAACAACAACAAACACTGCCGCCTCGTACAACGCGCGTTTTTCAACTGAATTAGTCTTGAGAATTCGCCAGCAAATTTAAACGAATTTTGCCATCCAACAATAGCAGCAGATCTTCTTCTTACACTTCCAACGCCCCTACCTACCTAACAAACACACGCACACACACTCTCTCTCTCTTCTCACTTACTCTCTCTTGTCGTCGCTCTGTCTTGTCTAGTACTTGACTGTCACTCTGAGCGGGCTGCGCATGCCATTCGTGTAGCACAACTGTTGTTTCTTAATCTATTATTATTTTTTTTTGCACTACCTTGAATATGGCTTATCAGAGACCCCCAAGAATCGAACTACAGCGAACTGATCGGAATCGAAACGAACGAATTGGAACGAAAAGAGCAAACGATGACTGTGCTGCTGTCGGCATGCTGCGCAGTTTCTCTTAATTGCTGCTCACCGATTGCTCTTCACAGATCACATTTATCTGCAGCTCTTAAAGGTGTGGTGAGTTTTTGCTTGAGTCTGTGGTGAAGATAAGCAGATACGAAATCTACAAAACCAATTTCATTCTCAGATAATAAAAGTGCGTTAACTTCAAAAGCGATTTAACGTTCTAGATTATCCAATAACTATCTTCTTTTCTTTTTTTGCAGTATATTTATGGTGCGAGTAGATAAAAAATATACTTTAAAAGCTGATGACGCACTTAATTTCCCGCTTATCAATTTATGAATGAAAAGCAGATAATGAATGACGGACTGTTGCCAATTGACTGAAAGTGTAAATATGAAGGGATTAATGAAAAGCCACAAAAGATGTGAGATTAAAAAATATATGAAGTGGATAGCACTATTGCATAAAAAATAAATTTAAAAAAGGAGTTTAAATATGGAATTAAAATTTAAGTCTAACAGTTAAAACATAATATTGAAAAAAGCTGTTAAAATTTAGCCGGAATTCGTATGTTTTTTTAAATCACAGAAAATGTTTCACTTAAAAAATGAAAGTATGAAAATAAACTAACAACTTGGTAAAATAACCAAAATTATTAACTTAATTTGAAGTAAATTAAATTTTAAAATTAAAGATGTTGTATTTGGAATTTGATACGTAATAGGTTAAAATTTCTATAAAAGTTAAAAGTCGAATATATAAAAATTTTACAAGATTATATGTAAGTGAAATAGAGTATTAATAATAAAGACATTACTAAAAATTAAAAATAAATTAATTTACATTAATTGAAACTTACAAAAATTAAATATGTCGTGCTTGATATTTAAAAATTTTAAATCAATAAAAAATTAATATCTTTAAATAAAATTTATGATGATATCAATAAAATCAGAGTTTTAAAAAAGGAACCTTTAAATATTTAGTTTATTACGCCATTGAAAATAGGTTCAATATAAAATCCCTTAGATACTCGAGTACTTCAAGTCAAAAATGAAAGGATTAATCGCGGTATATCTTTTAATACCAACCTGGAGAGCACCAAAGTAAACAACAAAACACTACAAAAATTAACTTCAGCAGAGAGAAAAAACACGAGTGCATTTTACGACGATAAGTAGAAATCACAAATTTTTTTGCAAATTTTCACTCTATATATGTTATATACACACTGTAAAAAGTACTATATACAGAGAAGGTTTATCAGTTTGCAAAATAAGGCGTTTAATTTAATTAGCTGAAAGCGGATAAGATATATACATATATATGTGTATATATATAGATATCCGATAGGTGAATTCCCGTTAGCTCGGAGACAATTGCGAATCAGATTTGGAGGTGTGATCCCTAGCAAAGACCGACGCAAACTGAATTCTGTCCAAAATTTGAGCATTGAATGTCGCCTTCAATTGGCGACAATCGAAACTGAAACTGCGAATTTTGAATTGTGAATTGTTAATTGTGACGTCCGCTAATATCAGAGATAAGTGTGGCTAAAATAAGCTGGCCTAAATAGGCATGCCTTATGGCCAATTGCAGACCAACCAATTAATATTATTATTACTGTGAATATCTGCCACTCATCATCATCGTCGTCATTATTATCGGCGTCAATCTGTTGAAATTGTCATCTGCATTTGGCGGTCCACTTGAAACGCATAATTTATGATTTACGTGTGTAAATCATTTATAAAGTTCAAGCAGTGTGTCTATATGTATTTCATGCTCTTGACAGACAACAGCCCCGCCCACATATACATATCTATCCCTCTGTAATCGCCACCGTTTAGTTTTCAATTTTGCGGGCGTTTCCAATTGCAGGCGTTAAAAATCGCCCGCAAATCGCGCACAATTATATTAATGACTTGGAACTGGGAACTCCAGCCCCCCTTACTCCCCTCTCTCTCTCTCTCTCTCTCTCTTTCGCTCTGCAGACACTTCAACTAACTGCAGTTTATCGCAACGGACGTGTGTTCAAGTTGAAAAATCCCACCCCATTAATATGTCGAGTGGTATTTTTTTTGTGTCTTCGGCAGACATCGAGGGTTATCGGACATCAAATCAAATGAAATCAAGAATCCCATCTATCTATATTTATATTGATAATTCAGATTGATAATCATGATAATCAAACAGAGATAGTCAGCAATCGAAAATACTTTCAAAACTTGTTCAAATTTCAACAACAAATTAACGTATATAAACACGATTCGAAAACATGGAAGGATGACTCAGCGTATTGATAGTGCAGGGACATTCACCTGTCCAGGAAAGTGATAACAGTACGTTATCGGGATAATTCATATATCATCTGCTTAGATTAGAATTGATTGAAATATGATTATTAAGCTATAGCTTCCGAAAAGTATAAAGATTCCTTAGCAAACCATGTAATTTAATGGACATTTTTCAATATCTAAAAAGAGCGACAATTTTTCAATTTTATTACGTATTTGAAGGATGATCATGTCCTGCATGAGAAGATTCTAAAATTTACGCTTTGAAGAAAATTAGAATCGATAATTTATAATAATAATTTATTCACAAATATATATATGTACATATATCCATAAATATATATATATATAATTTATGGAATTTATAGGATTTACATACATATATAACCATTTTCAGACATTTTTGTTAGATCAAAAATTTGTTATTTAATTTTATTAAGTGTTCATAGTTTTTTAACGACTAATAAAGATAATAAAGATAACTATGGCAAATTGTGAATCTGTAGTAATAACAATATCTTTTATGGCATATAAAATATATGAATATCATTAAAACATTTGGTTTTAAAATTTGATATTAAAACAAATTTATCAATATTTTTTAATATCTTCGTCGTTTTTTTAACTACTTTGTGATTAATTAGTTTTATTATATCATTATCAGTTTTCTGGATTTTTAAATATCTATATATTTATAGATTATTTTGACACTAGATTATTAATAACTCTTCGATTTTGATAAGAACATTAAGTTGATAAGATATTTTTATTAAAATTATGACACTACAGATATATTTGTAAATATATAGAAATTTAACATTCTTTTCTTATACACTTTAAATAATTTTAACATTTATTTTATTTTTATTTTCGTAATTATCGCTGATCACTTCGAATTTTTAAATACTTCATATTAGAGGTGTGAAAGTAAACAATTTTAAAATATTATCAATATTGTATATTGTTGTATTATTTTATTAATTCTATTATTATATTATATTATAATTTCATCACATTTTTTGCTGGCGAAATTCTGTTAAATAATCAACAGCAGCAACAACAACAACAACAGGCACAACAATAACAGCGCTCAGCGATGCGATCCCCATGACGAGTGATAAAAAGGACAGAAAAAAGAGCGTGCAACGAACGCAAGCGAAATGTAAACAGCGAATGAGAATGAATGAAGCGACAGCCAAGAAGTAACGGTAAATTTTCACATGTGCCAAAATGACAATAGAGTGAAAGGCAGACACTGTCGCAGTCTCAGTTGGCATCGCAGTCGGCATCAGCGTCGACGTAGACGTCGCTGCTGTTCGTTCGCGTGGAGGCTGCGCTTAACAGCGCGCTGTTATTGCATAAAAGCTGCTTAACAGGCGCTGTTAATATGAGCATAAGCAATGCGAAGCGTCGTCAACATCAATGCCAGCGTTGGCGGCAGCAGCGACGTCAGCGTCGCCGTCGACGATATCGCTCATAAACGTCATTCAATGACGCTATCTAACTACAGCAATAAGGCAGTTGTAGTAGTAGTGTGTGTGTATATGTGTGTGTGTTTAGTGAAGCGTTGCTAAATATGAAAACATAAAAATTAATGTTATATTTATAGTGTGGCAGCCAAATACTACTGTGCTGTGTGGCAGGAGGCGTTGCGCTTGCCCCAGGGCATCGGCATAGGGCGTCGGGGTTGCAACCAAACTCCGACGAAGACTGTGGCACCAAGTGGCCTGCTGCTATTTGCTTTGGACGTGTTTGCTATTGTTGTTGTTGTGGTTATAGTATGTGGCAAGTGGCAAGTGTGTGCTGTTGCAAGTACATGTATGGGCTGGGGTACAGCCGAAGGGGTTCTCGCTTGCCTCGCTTGCATTTCAATAAGCAGCAAGAAAATATTTTCAGCTATAAATCGGCCTGTGCCTTGCCCCCGACCTCCTTCAGCCCTGCTAGGCTCTGCTGGCCAAGAATGGGTTTGGGCCACGTTGGGTTTTGGCTGTGGCAACAACAGCAACGGCAACAGCAACTGTCGACTGTTGTGGCATGCTCTGTATGGGCGAGAGTTTGCCCCTAAGTGGCGCACATGCCACAGCCGCATACCTCACATGCCGTCCCACATCCTTCATCCCCCCTTCGTGCTTTCCGCAGGGACATGGCCGCCGACTGCGGCCAATGCGGCGTATGATGAAGCATTTGCAACCTTCTTTTTTTCACTCTGTAAAGCTTTACTAACAGTTTAACTCATTCTGCACTGAGATTTCCGCCATGTGCCACTTGCCACATGCAACGTGCTGCATAAGTGTCTGTGTCCACATATGAGAAAGAGATGACAACATACAGAGAGAGCCAGAGAGAGAGAGAGAAAAATTCGCAATTGCAAATATCATGATTTCTCATTGAAACTGTTAGCCGGCATTGCCCGCGCTCATATAGCGACAATGTTTGTGCCTCATTATCATACAGGGTATCTGCAAGTTGGGCAGTTTAGCAACCGCATTATAAATCAAGATTTTGCCATCGGAATGCCAATAAACATTATAATAAATGGTAAATTGGCTTCTGTCATCGCACAATAAACAAAATACGCCGACGGCTTAAGGACAGTCCATTAATCAACATATTTGTGGTTAGACGCCTGTGGGTATGCTATGAAATATTCAAAGACAAGCAGTTCACGCCCCCCCCCCCACACCATCATAGCCACCTACAGTTTAGTTACTTAGAACTAGCCAACGTTTTTCTCTCTCTCTCTCTCTCACCCCCACGACTTCTCTATCTCAGTCGCATTAATAAGGAACTTCTTGGATATCGCCATGTCAACACTTTCTCAGTCAATCAGCTGTTTTCTGGGTGGAGATAGATATAGTTACCTCAACCAGCTCCAAACTCACACTTGGAGTTAGCTTTTATAATATCAAGTCTATGTTTAACTTTCATTACCGGCTTATGCTTCTTAGCCATGTATTACTCCCCCTACACCTACTTCCAAAGGACTCTCAAAATGCCAATCTCTGATTGCAGTGCCGTCAATTGAACGACTTCCCCTCGCTGCTTCCGCTTCAACTTCAGTCAGCGGTTCTCTCTTTCTCTTCTCTCTTCTCTCTATCTTTCTTTTAGTTGAAATTCCTTCTCTCAGCACAAACTTTAAAATAAAATCACAAACAAAGAGTTCACAAATTCTGGCCAAGAGAACTCAGAATTCCGGACTCACAACTGCCCCCAGTCAAATAATCATACGCCGCATTGTTCCAGGCCTCCCCCCTCACCAACCAGCAACTCCCCCTCAGGTGATGGGATCAGGAACTCATCCGTTCAGTATGTTGTGTTGTGGATTTTTGAATATGTCCTCAACATCCTCATACGTCCTAAAAGGGAACTTTAAACTGCGGGTCCTTCCCTTTGCCTGCCAGAGAGATTGCCATGCCAGGGATGAGATTGGTTGACTGGAGGATAGAGGATGGTTGCCTGATTCTATGGTTGGTTGACTGCTTCAGTTGGTGCCTCCTTGCTCCTATCTCCGTTCTCCACTCTACTTCATTTTGGGTTTGCAGTGCAAAATTTACCGCTAAGCATTTGCCAACAGCGGCGACTCCACAAAGGACATGACAAACAAACGGAGAAGGACATTTCGACTACGACTCTGACTGTGATTCCAACAGCGACTGATGCTGGCCGGGATCATGGGGGTCATTGTAATCATAACGGTTATGTTGACGTTGGCATGTTCTCAATGTGTTTCCATAGAGAGAGAGAGAGAGAGAGATGGAAATAGAGTGAGAGAAGGAGAACGCATTTAAAAGGAATAAAATTTAAATATAGAAAAAGAACTCATTGTGAAGTGCGCCAAATTAGTCGAATCATGTTAAGGGATATACAGGGTGTCGCTGCTTCTATTATAACAGCGATTCTCAGGCAGTTGTTAACTATATCCTTTATTCCCTGTCTCTTTCTCTTCCCTTTCCAATCCAAATCGAAATCCAACAATTTTGGCAGACAAACAAAAGCAAAATGGCAATTGACTGAAGTTGCTGCCTCGCTTCTTCTTCTGCTTCTTCTTCTTTGGCTTACTCTTCTCTTCTCTGCTGCTGCTGCTTCTGCTGCTGTTTGTCCAACTAAGCAGCGTCTGCGTTGACTGCGCTGCTGCGTCGCTGCCATGTCGCTGCCTGTCTCTGCTCTCTTCGCTCTGTGCTGTGACGGACAAATGGCAAAAGCAACAACAAAATGAACAACTAAACAGCTCGCGACAGTTTTTATGATTTTTCGTTACATTTTGTGTGTGGTTTTCTTTTTGTTTTGTTTGCTTTGCAATTATTTCCCCTGCGGACAACAGGGGCAGATAACAGCACTTGGTTTTGAGGGTTGCTGTTAACTGTAACAGCATTGTCTGTCTGGGGTCTCCAGCCCGCCCCGCTGACAACCACATTGCACGCTTCGTTGAACCGCATTAGTCATGAGAACATTATCATCCACATACGGAGGAACGTCTTCCACAGCGCATGGAGTGTGCGCAGCGTCATTGAATGTTGACCTTCGCCCCCATCCCTGCGAACCACCCCTCACTCCAGTCCCCTGGGTTAAGCTCTTGTTGAAAGTTAGGCAAACAATTGACAGTCTGTCGCAGGCGAGAAACGACAGAAGATAGTGAACTTATCACTTTCCACCTAATTGATATCAGTTTCAGTTTCACTTTCAGTTGAGAAAACTTTGCGTTTCTCGACACCCTTAGCCGGATTTTCCTGCACATGCTTCTGCTCAACTGAAGTGCAGGCCAATGTAAATCCGCTTAAAGCAAAGTGAACTCATAAATTATTGATTTGATTATGTCACCCGGCCTTTTTTTTATCGTAGAGAAGGAAGGACCAGTAACAGCTGTTGGCCGACAAAGGAATTTGGCTGCTCGCCTTTCACTCTGAAGTATTTATAAAGGATCAACATGCGATTATGTCCTGCTGGCACTCAATACCAATCAAGGCAGCCATGGAGGCTGCCCAAACTGCTGACGGATTAGCTGTCATATCAACAGTCATCACATGCAACCGTTTTGTATCCATATCTGTAGCTGTATCTGTATGTGTATCTCAATGTCTGTAGCTGTATCTGTAAATCGTGTAGATTTTTTTTCTACCTGCGGCTTTTGAATGCATTATATATGATGACCGGGCAGGTATTGGCCAACATTTGCTTTATTGGCCATTTGCATGTTGAGTGTATTGGACACACTAAGGCTATTTATAGCCAACCAATTGAGCAAACTGCTGAACCCGTTCACAGACAGCTCCCTCGCTTTCGCTGGCCATCTTTCCCCGTCTCCAGCTCTCTATTTTCCGTACTTTTCCGCTTTCTCCCAATTACTCTCAATTTTGCTGTTTCCTTGTGCAACCTTCTTTGTTTCCCTGCGGAATGTCACATGCATTTTCAGACCTACTGAGGTTTACAATTTTTTGCTAAAGGATAATCTATAGTCTATCATTTCCTCCTTTACCGGCATATTTGCTCTTTTTAAGCAAATATTCGTTGATATCCTCGTTGATTTTCATTCTATTTGTCTGCCATTTGTGTGCCTGCCACGTCATCGCCATGAAAATGGTGCTGTGTGGCACGTGTTTCACTTGCAGATTTCTATCTGATTTGTTGACGCCTTCCCCATCAACCCGCTTGCCCAAAACTATAATAATTAAAGGGCTGCCTTGTGGTCGCCTCCACACAGTTTCCACTTTCTACTCTTATCTTGCCGAGAGCAGCTGAGACGCACAGTTTTCAAGGTTTACCCTGGACTCCTACTCTGACTTCGGCTCCTCTTGTAGGTCCTTTTCGCTCTATCCCTATTACTTGAGCTGGACGTGTTAATCATTTGGCCTTGGTGCACGTTTCGTTCTGGTTTTTGCCAAGGGTCATTTGATGGGCTTCCCCTCCTTCCATATCCTCCTCTTCATCTCATACATATACAACTTGTGACATTTGTATACACATTTGTTGTGAGCATACACCCATTCTCCCATCCTCCTTATCCTTGGCTTTTATTTATTTGTTTGCCTTTTGTTGACAGCAATTTAAACGCTTCAATGGAGTCTGACTCTAACCCTGACTCTGAAAGGGTTCAGCTCCCTGTGCAAATAAGTTTCACCTCGTAAATTAATTTCGCTCCCCGAAAAACACTGCGAAGATACAAATTACGAGGAAACCTGCCCACAGACAGGTCCGATTGTCTGTCTGTTCGTCCTTCTGCCGGGACTCGTTCGCCCGTGTCCGTCCCTTAGCCTGTCAGCATGCTGAAGGCACTAACAGGATAAGGACAAAGGTCAGCGATAACTTAAAGGTACCTTGGTTACAAATTTCCCACACAAATTATAAAACACAATTACATTCTAATTTAAATTGATTGTTTAATTTCGTTTGCTTTAAATTGTCAATTTCACATGGCATTTTTATAAATTTATTGTGGCATTCGTAAACTAATTTGCATTTATACAATTGAAAAAAAGTGCAATAATTTAATGGATTTACATTTCATGAAGCTTAACAAGCCGTTGATTTTGCGTGTCCGTAATCCCTTTGATTTATTATCGCACTTATTTCAGTCTGTAACCAAATATCCCTGACTATTTACAGCTCAATTTCGAATTAAAGCCTATTTAAAGCATCAATATTTTTGTTGTCTTAATTATTATTTAAATCTTTTCCATAAAAGGCACAACAAACACACAGTTGTCAAATGAATAGCTGATGGCATTCATATATTTATGTCGGATCACTGACCATATAACATATAGATGGGACATTTCATACAACGAACACGGCCACGAAATTTCTTAACGAGATGCCCCAGTTCGATGCGATATACCCCAGATCGATGTGACATACCCCGATCGGCTCACACGAACAGCTTCCGACAAGTTCGATCTCTCAATGTGCGAACCTATACTGAGTTAATAGCGTTTTGTACGTCGTCTAGGGCGGACGCTTCGTATAGAGCCCGCATGTTACTCCTTTGATCGCAGGTAGCTTCTGTTCTACTCGCTTCTCTCTGCCTTTAGGCTTCTCTCTGGCTTTTCATACGGAAGCATCAACGACAATTCAGCGAGAGAGAGTGAGAAAGAAGACATTGTGGCATCCCTCACACTAATGCTGTTCGCTGTTGAGAGCTTGCATCTTGCCTGTCTCTCTATTTCTAAGTTGCCCAAAGCTTGTTGTGTGTGCACACACGCAAAAACGTCAAATGAGTGAAATTTTTAAAATCGTAATTTTTTTGTGCTCAATCGATTTCTGGCATCAAAAGTATAAAAAACTATACCGCACTTGATTTGCACCAATATTTTTGAAAATATGGCCACAATACTGAAAAATGGTCAGAAAAGCTTCTCTTATTTAAGAAACCGCAACTTCCATACCTCAGCCGATTTTTAAAATTTATTCATTTCTGAACATGGCGATGATCGTATTTTAAATCGGTATCAAATGTTTATTACATGTTTTAAAAAATATAGCAAATAAAGTGAAAATTTGTAAAAAAAAACCTGTTTTTTAGTACAATAAATTGAGACTTTTGCGACTTTGAGAAGCCATAAATTTGCTAAAAATCAACCGATTTTCAAAATTTTTGCATTTTTGTCAATGGTTTTAATCATATTTTGAATCTACATCAAAAACTTTTTTAATACTGTCAATTTTCAATTTTGTCCCATTTTTGGTCATTTTTGCATACTAACCCATTGCAATAATGTCAAAAATTTAAAAAAAATTGGTTAAGCAAAAAACTTGAATGCAGAATTATTTTTGGATCAAAACCATTGACGGAAGTGCAAAAATTTTGAAAATCGGGTGACTTTTCGCAAAGCTATTGTATTGACAGGTCTAACTCATAGGAAAGGCCGTTTGAAAGCCTTTTTACGACATTTTTGCTCATATTTTCCAATCTATTGCTCCAAATGATCTCGGGTAAAGATTTTTAAACACATACAGATGGCCTAAATCAAGATCAACTTAAATTTAATCTTTATCTGTCCTGGTTTTGCATTCATAAGGATGAAAAGTTCAACAAAAGAATAATTTTATATAAATTTTCACTATTTTGGCTATATTTTCTAAAATACTGCGCCAAATTAAGTCTGGTAAAAATTTTTTTATGACATACCTATGTTGATACCAGAAATCAATTGGGCTCAAAAAATGTCGATTTAAATATTTTCGACTTTTGGCAAGGGGTAGGTGTGGAAAAATGGGCGAAAAATTTTGAAAATTTTAAAAGTTGCTTTAGCTAAAATCTTGAATGCAGAATTATTTTTGGATGAAAACCATTGACGAAAGTGCAAAAATTTTAAAAATCGGATGGAAAAATTGGCATCACACTTGAAAATCGGCTGAGATTTGACAAAGTTATGGCCCATCAAAGTTTTGAAAGACCCGGAAGACCGATTTTCTTTATAATTCTGGACTTGAACAGGGGTCCCAAAATGATGATCTTCATGTGGACAATTTTTGAATGCAGTTTTGTTCAATATGCCGAGACTTAGAAAATTGGCATCAAACTTGAAAATCGGTTGAAATATGACGAAGTTATGGCAAATGGAAGTTTTGAAAGACCCGAAACACCGAGTTTCTTTATAATTCTGGGCTTGCACAGGGGTCCAAAAATGATGGTCTTAATTTGGACAATCTTTGAATGCAGTTTTGTTCAATATGCCGAAATTTGGAAAAATTGGCATCAAACTTGAAAATCGGTTGACATATGACGAAGTTATGGCCCATCAAAGTTTTGAAAGACCCGAAACATCGATTTTCTTTATAATTCTGGGCTTGCACAGGGGTCCAAAACTGATGGTCTTAATTTGGACATTCTTTGAACGCAGTTTTGTTCAATATGCCGAAACTTGGAAAAATTCTCATCAAACTTGAAAATCGGTTGAGATTTGACGAAGTTATGGCCTATCAAAGTTTTGAAAGACCCGAAACCCAGATTTTCAGGTACAGATCTGGGCTTGTGGAGGGGTTCAAAAATTATGGTCTTAATTTGGACATTCTTTGAATGCAGTTTTGTTCAATATGCCGAAACTTGGAAAAATTGGCATCAAACTTGAAAATCGGTTGAGACTTGACAAAATTATTGCCCATCAAAGTTTTGAAAGACCCGAAACATCGATTTTCTTTATAATTCTGGGCTTGCACAGGGGTCCAAAAGTGGTGGTCTTAATTTGGACAATCTTTGAACGCAATTTTGTTCAATATGCCGAAACTTGGAAAAATTGGCATCAAACTTGAAAATCGGTTGAGATTTGACTAAGTTGTGGCCAATGACAGTTTTGAAACACCCGAAACACCGATTTTCTTTATAATTCTGGGCTTGCACAGGGGTCCAAAAATGATGGTCTTAATTTGGACAATCTTTGAATGCAGTTTTGTTCAATATGCCGAAACTTGGAAAAATTGGCATCAAACTCGAAAATCGGTTGAGATTTGACAAAGTAATGGCCCATCAAAGTTTTGAAAGACCCGAAAAACCGATTTTCTTTATAAATCTGGGCTTGCACAGTGGTCCAAAAATGATGGTCTTAATTTGGACAATCTTTGAATGCAGTTTTGTTCAATATGCCGAAACTTGGAAAAATTGGCATCAAACTTGAAAATCGGTTGAGACTTGACAAAATTATTGCCCATCAAAGTTTTGAAAGACCCGAAACATCGATTTTCTTTATAATTCTGGGCTTGCACAGTGGTCCAAAAATGATGGTCTCAATTTGGACAATCTTTGAATGCAGTTTTGTTCAATATGCCGAAACTTGGAAAAATTGGCATCAAACTTTAAAATCGGTTGACATATGACGAAGTTGTGGCCAATGGCAGTTTTCAAACACCCGAAACACCGATTTTCTTTATATTTCTTGGTTTGCACAGTGATCCAAAAATAATGGTCTTCATTTGGACAATCTTTGGAAGCAGTTTTGTTCAATATGCCGAAACTTGGAAAAATTGGCATCAAACTTGAAAAACGGTTGACATATGACGAAGTTGTGGCCAATGGCAGTTTTGAAACACCCGAAACACCGATTTTCTTTATAATTCTGGGCTTGCACAGGGGTCCAAAAATGATGGTCTTAATGTGGACAATCTTTGTCCACAAATCGGTTGAAATATGACGAAGTTATGGCAAATGGAAGTTTTGAAAGACCCGAAACATCGATTTTCTTTATAATACTGGGCTTGCACAGTGGTCCAAAAATGAAACTTGGAAAAATTGGCATCAAACTTGAAAATCGGTTGAGATTTGACAAAATTATGGCCCATCAAAGTTTTGAAAGACCCGAAACATCGATTTTCTTTATAATACTGGGCTTGCACAGTGGTCCAAAAATGATGGTCTTAATGTGGACAATCTTTGAATGCAGTTTTGTTCAATATGCCGAAACTTGGAAAAATTGGCATCAAACTTGAAAATCGGTTGAGATTTGACAAAGTTATGGACCATCAAAGTTTTGAAAGACCCGAAACACCGATTTTCTTTATAATTCTGGGCTTGCACAGTGGTCCAAAAATGATGGTCTTAATTTGGACAATCTTTGAATGCAGTTTTGTTCAATATGCCGAAACTTGGAAAAATTGGCATCAAACTAGAAAATCGGTTGACATATGACGAAGTTGTGGCCAATGGCTGTTTTGAAACACCCGAAACACCGATTTTCTTTATAATTCTGGGCTTGCACAGTGGTCCAAAAATGATGGTCTTAATGTGGACAATCTTTGAATGCAGTTTTGTTCAATATGCCGAAACTTGGAAAAATTGGCATCAAACTTGAAAATCGGTTGACATATGACGAAGTTGTGGCCAATGGCAGTTTTGAAACACCCGAAACACCGATTTTCTTTATTTTTCTTGGTTTGCACAGTGGTCCAAAAATAATGGTCTTCATTTGGACAATCTTTGGAAGCAGTTTTGTTCAATATGCCGAAACTTGGAAAAATTGGCATCAAACTTGAAAATCGGTTGAAATATGACGAAGTTATGGCAAATGGAAGTTTTGAAAGACCCGAAACATCGATTTTCTTTATAATTCTGGGCTTGCACAGGGGTCCAAAAGTGATGGTCTTCATTTTGACAATCTTTGGAAGCAGTTTTGTTCAATATGCCGAAACTTGGAAAAATTGGCATCAAACTTGAAAATCGGTTGACATATGACGAAGTTGTGGCCAATGGCAGTTTTCAAACACCCGAAACACCGATTTTCTTTATTTTTCTTGGTTTGCACAGTGGTCCAAAAATAATGGTCTTCATTTGGACAATCTTTGGAAGCAGTTTTGTTCAATATGCCGAAACTTGGAAAAATTGGCATCAAACTTGAAAATCGGTTGAAATATGACGAAGTTATGGCAAATGGAAGTTTTGAAAGACCCGAAACACCTATTTTCTTTATAAATCTGGGCTTGCACAGTGGTCCAAAAATGATGGTCTTAATTTGGACAATCTTTGAATGCAGTTTTGTTCAATATGCCGAAACTTGGAAAAATTGGCATCAAACTTGAAAATCGGTTGAGATTTGACAAAGTTACGGACCATCAAAGTTTTGAAAGACCCGAAACACCGATTTTCTTTATAATTCTGGGCTTGCACAGTGGTCCAAAAATGATGGTCTTAATTTGGACAATCTTTGAATGCAGTCAACATGCCGAAACTTGCAAAAATATGATTTTTCGCAAAGTTATGGCTTTTAAAAGTTCTAACTCTCATTGTAAGTTCGTATTTTTTAAAACTTTCGAATAAGTTCAAGTTCATCACCCTCTTTTATAGTTCTTTTTCGAAGAGAACAGAGTAATCTGATAAAGTATGCGCTCTAGCTTATTTCAAAATATTGTGCTGCTGATAAAAAAAAAATTGCGTACATAAGTGTGTACATATGTTTTGTGTGTGTGATTTTATATACTTTTTGAATTTTGTATTCAAAGCTTTGCTATTGCTGCTTCCGCTTAGGTTCGTCCCCTCTTCTTCAATGTACATATGTATATACATATATGTATGTATATGTACATATGTATGTAGTTGTTGCTATTTAGAAATACGAATGATTTCACAACTTTTTCTGACATCACAACGAACGGATGGATGGAAACCCGGTGACAAGTTGCCGAAGCGTCCGCCCTAGACGACGTACAAAACGCTATTAACTCAGTATAGGATCGAACTTGTCGGAAGCTGTTCGTGTGAGCCGATCGGGGTATGTCGCATCGATCTGGGGTATATCGCATCGAACTGGGGCATCTCGCTAAGAAATTTCGTGGCCGTTTTCGTTGTATGAAATGTCTCATTTATATGTTATATGGTCAGTGGTCGGATATACTCTATCGTAGGTTTACAAATTATAGTTACTGTAAAAAGGTTAATCAAGGGTTCTATTTTTTTTTATGCATCTCAATATTTGTTGTTATATCTTGTTTTGGTTTCTAAATTAGTTTAGGAGGCTATATTAATCTTTGATGAGCACATGAAGTACGGAGAAACCGTCGTTGCCGGACCCATTATGACCTCAACAGGTTTATAGGCTGAACCCAGTAAATTTTTTGTAAGCTTTCCAAGTTTCCTTTTTGCAAAAATGACTTTTCTGAGAGTATAGTAGGTAGGGTTTAGATTTGACACATAAATTTCATATTACTAAGTGCAGAACCGTTTTTTTTTTATATTTTTGAATCTTACTTATCTATGTTAAAAATCAATCGATTTTTAAAAATTCTGCCGACCATCGTGTTGATCCTATGTCGAACCTGCCTATATAGTTAGTCATTAGTCATTACTACAAAAGTTGTTCAGAAAACACTGAAATTCGGAAAATCGCCATAATGTTCAGAAAATACTATAATTTCTGACGGTTTTCGGAGTCTACTTCAACTTGAACAAGTCACAATTTTGCGAAAAATCAATCGATTTTATACTATTCAAAAATTGTATACTATTTAAAAACTGCATAGACATTTTTTCGGGTAGTCGGTTTTTATTGCCAGAATCTAAATGAAACATGTAATTTTTGCATTGAATTAATTTAAATATTTTCTTGACAGTTGATAAAATATATGTAAGTCGTTATTTACAATTGGGAATACGAGTGATTGTGAATCTCCAGTCAATGATAACTTTATGTGAGGGCACTGAAATCGTTTATCCTTCACGATTCTCCTTTCTCGGTTGTTGTCGTTGTCCCTCATGGAGTTTTTAGGCTTCAGTGGGGCTTGAAAGTTCTTGGCGGGTGGATGTGGTTGGAGCCACATGGAGGCGCCTCTTTAGGCCCTCTCAGTCACTTAGCCAGAAAGCTGATTTATGCCTCGCTGCTCGCCTGATTTTCCATATGCCAACTCGGCACGCACCAAGAACGGAACCTTTTCCGCATGGTCTCCTGCCAGCCCCCCCTAACATTTCCCCACTCCAGTGGCGGCAATCATTGTTTGTTGGCGTTGTGACTACCCGTGGCGCCTTATCGTGTCAAAAGGACATGTGATTCAATTTGCTTCGATTAGAAATTCCAATTTCAACTGGGGACGAAATGGAGGCGTGCGTCTATCGGGGGCATGCGGCATGTGGCATGTCATTGACTCTGTTGCGCTTGACAGATTTATGGAAGTCAACTGAAGAGCGCTGCCTGAAAATTAAAATGGTTGCCTCGGAGAGTGAGATAAAGAGAGTGAGAGAGAAATTGTGAAAGAGGGGGAGGGGGGAGACATGGACAGCCAACATATCGTATGTGGCAGCAACAATTTTTGTATTTTGTACATTAAGGCAACCAAAAGTCGAATCCAGTTGCTCCTCTCGGCTGCTAACAAACTGCCAACTGTTTGATATCCGGTTGAGACGCCGGTGCCAAGTTTTGCCGGCCAGACGACAAGGACAACACGTGCAAGCCGCTTAGAATCGTTGCCAGGAGGACCCAGACTCAGACTCAGACCCAAATTTTAATGCTGCTATGCCAGTTGCAGCCGCAGCTTCTGCCTCGAGTTGTGGCAGCAGACACGCAACTGTCACGTTTGCCTTTTGTGGAATGTTGTCAACTTTATTGGCCCCGCCTCAGACTTCTGTTATACTTCGACTGTCAGGCTGTTGTCCTGTTGCCTGCCTGCCTGTTTGGCTGTCAATCTTCGCCACGTCGCACAAAAACATTGTTGTTGTGCTTTTTTAGGGGGTTCAACATATTTTTTACAGTTGCCACAGCATATGGTTGAACGTGCAGCAGCCTCCTGCCACCATCCCCAAATTCTGTCAATCAATTTGGCATTGCTTGCCTCCCACTCCCTGCCACTCCCTCCCTATCTGCCAGCTCTTTGCATTGCCATTAAAGGGGATTTCGTGGGGCATGCAACAAGGCAAGGCAAATGCACAGTGGACAATTGAAAAATTAACAGTATTTATTTATGATGAACAAAGGGTTCCTCCACTGCTCCTCTACTGCCCGCTCGTGGATTGCTCCTGGCCACCTTGCTGCTTGCCACATGCCTCCGTGGTGCGTGTGCGTGCCGCGCATGCAAAAATGTGGCAAGGAATTTTTTTCTTAATTGCCGCGGAAATTGGCGACTGAAATTGACGTTATGAAAAGCATTTTGGGCGCTCAGGGAAATACAATGCATACGAATTGAGAGAAAAAATATATATAGTATATAGTATCTAGCTATATCGGAAAATCGAAATGAAAATCAATGTAAAAATTATGGCACATTTAAGCATATAAATAAAAATGGTTTAAGAGGAGCAGAGGGAGAGGAAAATGGGAACCCAAATAGGAAAACTCTCCTGCTGGTCATTTATTTAATTTTTCGCACGATTTCAGAATTCGCCTGGAGGCAGAACAGGCACAAGGACAGCAAGGACACAGCAGCCAGATAGAAACATCACTTAAATGACCGCAAAGAGCAAGAGCAAAAGAGAAAGCGAAAATGGGAAAGAAAGAGAGAGAGATAGAGAGAGAGGGAGAGAAAAGCGGAAGCAGACGAAAGGTTGCGAATATGGAATAAACGCATAGTTGGGAGGGAGGTTGGCTAAGTGCATAGGGGTGTAAAGTGGCAGGCAAATAAAACTGATGGCACTTAAGGGGTGTGGCATACACACACGGACACCCACACACATAGTCACACACACACATATATCCACATAGATGGTGAAGTGCACACACTATGAATGCAAATAAAAACATGAGCCAAATTTACTTTGATGCGAATTCCCTTAGAGGTGCAACAAATGAAGCCAAACCAAATTAGACTCCGACCCCAAAACCGAAATGTACTCTACCTTTACATATCACATATCCATATATTCTGCGAATATGTAAATTTTTACAAACATAACATATTGAATTTCAAAAGAATTTCAAAGACAAAAACTTCCAACCAAAACTGACAACTTTACCCTGTAAGAGCTCAATGGTTGACAGACAGAATCAAAAGCGGAAGCAGCTGCTATTAACGACGCTGTTAACGCCACTGTTAAAGTCGCTGTAAACTTAAAGCTCTGTTAATGCTAGTACTGCTCTGCCTATGCGCAGGGGAAGTATTTGCAAGGCAAAAAGTAAAAGAAAACCACACACAAAATGTAACGAAAAATCATAAAAACTGTCGCGAGCTGTTTAGTTGTTCATTTTGTTGTTGCTTTTTCTCATTTGTTCGTCACAGCACAGAGCGAAGAGAGCAGAGACAGGCAGCGACAAGGCAGCGACGCAGCAGCGCAGTCAACGCAGACGCTGCTTAGTTGGACAAACAGCAGCAGAAGCAGCAACAGCAGCAGAGAAGAATAAGCCAAAGAAGAAGAAGCAGAGGCAGCAACTTCAGTCAATTGCCATTTTGGTTTTGTTTGTCTGCCAAAATTGTTGGATTTCGATTTGGATTGGAAAGGGAAGATAAAGAGACAGGGAATAAAGGATATAGTTAACAACTGCCTGAGAATTGCTGTTATAATAGAAGCAGCGACACCCTGTATATCCCTTAACATGATTTGACTAATTTGGCGCACTTCACAGTGCATTCTTTTCTATATTTAAATTTTATTCCTTTTAAATGCGTTCTCCTTCTCTCACTCTATTTCCATCTCTCTCTCTCTCTCTCTATGGAAACACATTGAGAACATGCCAACGTCAACATAACCGTTATGATTACAATGACCCCCATGATCCCGGCCAGCATCAGTCGCTGTTGGAATCACAGTCAGAGTCGTAGTCGAAATGTCCTTCTCCGTTTGTTTGTCATGTCCTTTGTGGAGTCGCCGCTGTTGGCAAATGCTTAGCGGTAAATTTTGCACTGCAAACCCAAAATGAAGTAGAGTGGAGAACGGAGATAGGAGCAAGGAGGCACCAACTGAAGCAGTCAACCAACCATAGAATCAGGCAACCATCCTCTATCCTCCAGTCAACCAATCTCATCCCTGGCATGACAATCTCTCTGGCAGGCAAAGGGAAGGACCCGCAGTTAAAAGTTCCCTTTTAGGACGTATGAGGATGTTGAGGACATATTCAAAAATCCACAATACAACATACTGAACGGATGAGTTCCTGATCCCATCACCTGAGTGGGTGTTTCTGGCCTGGAACAATGCGGCGTATGATTATTTGACTGGGGGCAGTTGTGAGTCCGGAATTCTGAGTTCTCTTGGCCAGCCTTTAGCTCTTGTGTGAACTTTTTGTTTGTATTTTCACTTTAAAGGTAATGCTGAGAGAAGGAATTTTAACTAAATGAAAGATAGAGAGAAGAGAAAGAGAGAAACGCTGACTGAAATGGAAGCGGAAGTAGCGAGCGGAAGTCGTTCAATTGACGGCGCTGCAATCAGCGATTGGCGATTGAGAGTCCTGTGGAAGTAGAAGTAGGAGGAGTAATAGATGGCTAAGAAGCGTAAGCCGGTAATGAAAGTTAAATGTTGTTCTAACATAAACTGTAGCCACTCCCCGAGTGGGAGTAGCGTAGGAAGATTAGGAGTCACACCCTCTCCCTTGCTGAGATTGGCCAAAAAAAAAAAGTGTTGACAACGCATTTTTCAGTTGCCAGTTTTGTTTTTCAATTCGTATTTTTTTTACTGCTTTGAGTTGATAGTCGAACTTGGCTTTTGGGAGCCTGTGGGAGCTCGTTTTGTTTTAAGCATTTTTTAAGCCACATTTCTGGCCGCAATTTTGATTAATGGTAGACGGTTTAAGCCAGAGCAAGGAAGGACTGCGCAGCCGGCGGCGACTTTTTTATTTGGCAATTATGTTGTTTAGAACTCGCACAGATTTCACACCTCAAACATTTTTCATGGCTCCACTTCATGGCGGCGGGGGAAGAGGATTTGGGAAATGGACGGCTTTAGCCGAGCGCCCACTCGGCATGGACTTTGATTTCATGTTTCGAGGCTTGTCGGTGACATCGAGCGTCATTAATTCTCATCCGACTCTGGACAGAGGTTCGCCATCTCTATCTCTATCTATCTCTATCTCGTTGTTGTCGCTGTCTCGCATCCACTTTTAACTGCCGCTGTCATTTTTCAACCAATTTCAGGGGATTTTTTGACATTTGACAAGTGTTTTTGACTGCGGCTAAAAAAAAGGTGGCTAAAGGTGGTGCCAGCCCATTGCCATCCATGGCTATCCTCATATCAACCAGAGAGGTCCTTTATCAAACTGTCTTTCACATTTCCGTTGCTGTCTTCATGCTCCATCACCGATTTTAATGCAGATGGAATTTGTCACAGCCAAATAGATTACAATTATTGTGATTTTATTTACATTTATTTTATTTTTATTATTTATTATTATATTTTAATTTTATTTCATTTCATTTAATTTTATTTAATTTATTTTATTTTATTTTATTTTATTTTATTTTATTTTATTTTATTTTATTTTATTTTATTTTATTTTATTTTATTTTATTTTATTTTATTTTATTTTATTTTATTTTATTTTATTTTATTTTATTTTATTTTATTTTATTTTATTTTATTTTATTTTATTTTATTTTATTTTATTTTATTTTATTTTATTTTATTTTATTTTATTTTATTTTATTTTATTTTATTTCATTTTATTTTATTTTATTTTATTTTATTTTATTTCATTTTATTTTATTTTATTTTATTTTATTTTATTTTATTTTATTTTATTTTATTTTATTTTATTTTATTTTAATTTAATTTATTTTATTTTATTTTATTTTATTTTATTTTATTTTTTTTGTTTTATTTTATTTTCTTTTATTTTATTTTATTTTATTTTATTTTATTTTATTTTAATTTTTATTTTTATTTTGTTTTTATTTCATGTTGTATTCACTTTTATTATATGGATATTTGCATTTTTTTTATTATTATTATTATTATTATTATTATTATTATTATTATTATTATTTTTTTATTATTATTATTATTATTATTATTATTATTATTATTATTATTATTATTATTATTATTATTATTATTATTATTATTATTATTATTATTATTATATTATTTAAATTTAAGATATTTATTATTTTTTTTATTATGTTATTTTTTGTTTAGTTATATAACGAATAAGACACATGCTGATATAGTATATAGACAGTTATCTTGATAAACGTCTAACTGCTGCAACACGTGACTGTGGCACGCAGTTTATCTGACACACTTCCTATCTGTCTCTCTCTCACTCCACTCTCTCGCTCTATATCGCTGGGATTGCTAATTAACTGCGGCAATAAGCACAGGAATTGCCTGATTAAATGAGGCGTTAAACTTGATTTTGTATCGAACGAAATATCCTTCGAGTAAAATATCAAGGAAATCACGTAATTTCAGGCGGACTTCACTGTGTGCAGGTCAACGGCTTGAGGCCACACAGTCCCATCGTGGGGCAGGGGACTTGCCACAAAGGGGGACAGACACGTCCACAACATACGTTGGCCCAACACTTCCCGCCAATTGTTCCTCCAACCCAGATCATAGGTGCGGTCAAACAAGGAGTACATGCTACTGCCTCGACTCACCATATAGAATTGAATCATTAGTTGAAATACTGCGAATATCAAGGTCAACACGGTCAGCTTCAGTATAAGGATATCCGCTATCAACCAAACAGCGTCCGCTTCCAGTGATTCCATATACTCCCCGGGGTCCACTCCGTTCAGATTGAATGGGAAATTTCGTGAATCAAACTTGGGCAAACGAACAGAAAACAAATGGATCGTGTTGTAAAAAACGCAACATACATTGCCCAAGGTTATGTAACATAGGAAGACTATAAAGTATCTCTGATTGGCATATCCAATGCAGTTCGCCATAATGCTGCAATGATGATCCCTCTTCAGCATGCACGTGTTGCACAGCCGGCAGTGCCACGCTCGTGGTGGCACCAACATCTGGCAGTAGGTGCATAGGTGCCACTGATGTCCCTCCTCGCCTGTCGGATGATACTTGATGCTCGACAGAGACAGGAAACTGGTATCCGTGCGCCAGCAGAAGATCAGATTCCCCACCACATTGTGGAGGAAGAACACGGCCAACAGACAATTCAACTTATAGAAACTTCCACTGTCATCGCACAGTTCTGGGAGTACTACATTCAACTCATACCACGTGAGGAAACCCACCAGGAACAATATTACACCCATGGATAGGGGATGGAGTAAGTAGACAATCTTGAGCCGATGATTTTGTATGCATTGCAACAAGAAGGACTCCAACACGATGAAGAGTTTAATATGGAATAAACGCATAGTTGGGAGGGAGGTTGGCTAAGTGCATAGGGGTGTAAAGTGGCAGGCAAATAAAACTGATGGCACTTAAGGGGTGTGGCATACACACACGGACACCCACACACATAGTCACACACACACATATATCCACATAGATGGTGAAGTGCACACACTATGAATGCAAATAAAAACATGAGCCAAATTTACTTTGATGCGAATTCCCTTAGAGGTGCAACAAATGAAGCCAAACCAAATTAGACTCCGACCCCAAAACCGAAATGTACTCTACCTTTACATATCACATATCCATATATTCTGCGAATATGTAAATTTTTACAAACATAACATATTGAATTTCAAAAGAATTTCAAAGACAAAAACTTCCAACCAAAACTGACAACTTTACCCTGTAAGAGCTCAATGGTTGACAGACAGAATCAAAAGCGGAAGCAGCTGCTATTAACGACGCTGTTAACGCCACTGTTAAAGTCGCTGTAAACTTAAAGCTCTGTTAATGCTAGTACTGCTCTGCCTATGCGCAGGGGAAGTATTTGCAAGGCAAAAAGTAAAAGAAAACCACACACAAAATGTAACGAAAAATCATAAAAACTGTCGCGAGCTGTTTAGTTGTTCATTTTGTTGTTGCTTTTTCTCATTTGTTCGTCACAGCACAGAGCGAAGAGAGCAGAGACAGGCAGCGACAAGGCAGCGACGCAGCAGCGCAGTCAACGCAGACGCTGCTTAGTTGGACAAACAGCAGCAGAAGCAGCAACAGCAGCAGAGAAGAATAAGCCAAAGAAGAAGAAGCAGAGGCAGCAACTTCAGTCAATTGCCATTTTGGTTTTGTTTGTCTGCCAAAATTGTTGGATTTCGATTTGGATTGGAAAGGGAAGATAAAGAGACAGGGAATAAAGGATATAGTTAACAACTGCCTGAGAATTGCTGTTATAATAGAAGCAGCGACACCCTGTATATCCCTTAACATGATTTGACTAATTTGGCGCACTTCACAGTGCATTCTTTTTCTATATTTAAATTTTATTCCTTTTAAATGCGTTCTCCTTCTCTCACTCTATTTCCATCTCTCTCTCTCTCTCTCTATGGAAACACATTGAGAACATGCCAACGTCAACATAACCGTTATGATTACAATGACCCCCATGATCCCGGCCAGCATCAGTCGCTGTTGGAATCACAGTCAGAGTCGTAGTCGAAATGTCCTTCTCCGTTTGTTTGTCATGTCCTTTGTGGAGTCGCCGCTGTTGGCAAATGCTTAGCGGTAAATTTTGCACTGCAAACCCAAAATGAAGTAGAGTGGAGAACGGAGATAGGAGCAAGGAGGCACCAACTGAAGCAGTCAACCAACCATAGAATCAGGCAACCATCCTCTATCCTCCAGTCAACCAATCTCATCCCTGGCATGACAATCTCTCTGGCAGGCAAAGGGAAGGACCCGCAGTTAAAAGTTCCCTTTTAGGACGTATGAGGATGTTGAGGACATATTCAAAAATCCACAATACAACATACTGAACGGATGAGTTCCTGATCCCATCACCTGAGTGGGTGTTTCTGGCCTGGAACAATGCGGCGTATGATTATTTGACTGGGGGCAGTTGTGAGTCCGGAATTCTGAGTTCTCTTGGCCAGCCTTTAGCTCTTGTGTGAACTTTTTGTTTGTATTTTCACTTTAAAGGTAATGCTGAGAGAAGGAATTTTAACTAAATGAAAGATAGAGAGAAGAGAAAGAGAGAAACGCTGACTGAAATGGAAGCGGAAGTAGCGAGCGGAAGTCGTTCAATTGACGGCGCTGCAATCAGCGATTGGCGATTGAGAGTCCTGTGGAAGTAGAAGTAGGAGGAGTAATAGATGGCTAAGAAGCGTAAGCCGGTAATGAAAGTTAAATGTTGTTCTAACATAAACTGTAGCCACTCCCCGAGTGGGAGTAGCGTAGGAAGATTAGGAGTCACACCCTCTCCCTTGCTGAGATTGGCCAAAAAAAAAAGTGTTGACAACGCATTTTTCAGTTGCCAGTTTTGTTTTTCAATTCGTATTTTTTTTACTGCTTTGAGTTGATAGTCGAACTTGGCTTTTGGGAGCCTGTGGGAGCTCGTTTTGTTTTAAGCATTTTTTAAGCCACATTTCTGGCCGCAATTTTGATTAATGGTAGACGGTTTAAGCCAGAGCAAGGAAGGACTGCGCAGCCGGCGGCGACTTTTTTATTTGGCAATTATGTTGTTTAGAACTCGCACAGATTTCACACCTCAAACATTTTTCATGGCTCCACTTCATGGCGGCGGGGGAAGAGGATTTGGGAAATGGACGGCTTTAGCCGAGCGCCCACTCGGCATGGACTTTGATTTCATGTTTCGAGGCTTGTCGGTGACATCGAGCGTCATTAATTCTCATCCGACTCTGGACAGAGGTTCGCCATCTCTATCTCTATCTATCTCTATCTCGTTGTTGTCGCTGTCTCGCATCCACTTTTAACTGCCGCTGTCATTTTTCAACCAATTTCAGGGGATTTTTTGACATTTGACAAGTGTTTTTGACTGCGGCTAAAAAAAAGGTGGCTAAAGGTGGTGCCAGCCCATTGCCATCCATGGCTATCCTCATATCAACCAGAGAGGTCCTTTATCAAACTGTCTTTCACATTTCCGTTGCTGTCTTCATGCTCCATCACCGATTTTAATGCAGATGGAATTTGTCACAGCCAAATAGATTACAATTATTGTGATTTTATTTACATTTATTTTATTTTTATTATTTATTATTATATTTTAATTTTATTTCATTTCATTTAATTTTATTTAATTTATTTTATTTTATTTTATTTTATTTTATTTTATTTTATTTTATTTTATTTTATTTTATTTTATTTTATTTTATTTTATTTTATTTTATTTTATTTTATTTTATTTTATTTTATTTTATTTTATTTTATTTTATTTTATTTTATTTTATTTTATTTTATTTTATTTTATTTTATTTTATTTTATTTTATTTTATTTTATTTTATTTTATTTCATTTTATTTTATTTTATTTTATTTTATTTTATTTCATTTTATTTTATTTTATTTTATTTTATTTTATTTTATTTTATTTTAATTTAATTTATTTTATTTTATTTTATTTTATTTTATTTTATTTTATTTTTTTTGTTTTATTTTATTTTCTTTTATTTTATTTTATTTTATTTTATTTTATTTTATTTTATTTTAATTTTTATTTTTATTTTGTTTTTATTTCATGTTGTATTCACTTTTATTATATGGATATTTGCATTTTTTTTATTATTATTATTATTATTATTATTATTATTATTATTATTATTATTATTTTTATTATTATTATTATTATTATTATTATTATTATTATTATTATTATTATTATTATTATTATTATTATTATTATTATTATTATTATTATTATTATTATTATTATTATTATTATTATTATTATTATTATATTATTTAAATTTAAGATATTTATTATTTTTTTTATTATGTTATTTTTTGTTTAGTTATATAACGAATAAGACACATGCTGATATAGTATATAGACAGTTATCTTGATAAACGTCTAACTGCTGCAACACGTGACTGTGGCACGCAGTTTATCTGACACACTTCCTATCTGTCTCTCTCTCACTCCACTCTCTCGCTCTATATCGCTGGGATTGCTAATTAACTGCGGCAATAAGCACAGGAATTGCCTGATTAAATGAGGCGTTAAACTTGATTTTGTATCGAACGAAATATCCTTCGAGTAAAATATCAAGGAAATCACGTAATTTCAGGCGGACTTCACTGTGTGCAGGTCAACGGCTTGAGGCCACACAGTCCCATCGTGGGGCAGGGGACTTGCCACAAAGGGGGACAGACACGTCCACAACATACGTTGGCCCAACACTTCCCGCCAATTGTTCCTCCAACCCAGATCATAGGTGCGGTCAAACAAGGAGTACATGCTACTGCCTCGACTCACCATATAGAATTGAATCATTAGTTGAAATACTGCGAATATCAAGGTCAACACGGTCAGCTTCAGTATAAGGATATCCGCTATCAACCAAACAGCGTCCGCTTCCAGTGATTCCATATACTCCCCGGGGTCCACTCCGTTCAGATTGAATGGGAAATTTCGTGAATCAAACTTGGGCAAACGAACAGAAAACAAATGGATCGTGTTGTAAAAAACGCAACATACATTGCCCAAGGTTATGTAACATAGGAAGACTATAAAGTATCTCTGATTGGCATATCCAATGCAGTTCGCCATAATGCTGCAATGATGATCCCTCTTCAGCATGCACGTGTTGCACAGCCGGCAGTGCCACGCTCGTGGTGGCACCAACATCTGGCAGTAGGTGCATAGGTGCCACTGATGTCCCTCCTCGCCTGTCGGATGATACTTGATGCTCGACAGAGACAGGAAACTGGTATCCGTGCGCCAGCAGAAGATCAGATTCCCCACCACATTGTGGAGGAAGAACACGGCCAACAGACAATTCAACTTATAGAAACTTCCACTGTCATCGCACAGTTCTGGGAGTACTACATTCAACTCATACCACGTGAGGAAACCCACCAGGAACAATATTACACCCATGGATAGGGGATGGAGTAAGTAGACAATCTTGAGCCGATGATTTTGTATGCATTGCAACAAGAAGGACTCCAACACGATGAAGAGTTTAATCGGTATTCGGAAGGATTTCATCAACAATTTTAATTTTTTACCCATTTGATTGGATTTTTGTTTTTGTATCTAATTGAATTGAAATTGTATTAATTTTTGAGTGATTTGCAGGGGTTGATTTGATGAAATTGAAATGAAATTCGATTGATAATCGCATCAGGCCATAAAATTAAATTCAATTAAATTTATGTTCTCTGTATTGGAAGAAAGCGGATTTTCTTGAAGAATATTTCCCATTACAGGGGTTCGTGAAATGATGGACTTTAGGTTGGATATTTTACATTAAATATTATTCTTCACTATATATACTATTCTGCTACGTTATAATATTTTCCTTTTGCTAATCACAGCTAACTTGTATGTTGGCATATAAAACATTATTTTATTCATTAAATAGTTTCATGTATAAATATTTACATATGCAGCTCTTCTTTTCAGCTTGTCAAAAATAAAAAACATATACAGTAAAACAATTTACATGTACATATATAATACACATGAGTAACAGACAATGTAGAACAGAAGGCAAAATGCAAATGGTTTAATAACAAATATGGCAGCTTTCCACTGGACTATATTATATGCATATTTTACAGGACATGACCCTCAGTATTTGTTCTTAAAATAAATGCAAAATAAAATCAATAAGATAAGTAGAAGCATTGATTATACCCTGTAGAAGAAAAATTATCTGAATATATATAATAGAATTTAAAAAAAATAACAATAAAATTGAGCAATATAAAATAGAATTTAATAAATAATAAAATAAATAATTATATAAAAGTAAATAAAGTAAAGAAATACAAATTAAAATGAAACATATTATAATTCAAAAAATTTATTGGATAAATATTGAAAAAAAATTGACTAATAATAAACTATAAATATAATTAATCAAATAAAATTAAAGGGATTATTATTTAAAGCAAATCAAAAAAAAAAAATAAATTACATAAAACATAATTCAGCCGAAAGAAATGAAATAATTGAAATTAAATATATATGTTTAGAAAATTTCACAACTTTTAAATAATTGTTTACTTATATACCCACTTAATAATATATTTTCAACTGAAGAGCACGTTGAGAGGTCCTTTGAAAATAGAGACAGTTGCAGGCATCAGACAATTCGAGGTCATCTATATATATATATATACATATATAATATATACGTATATAGAAATGCATGACATATGGAAAAGGACAGCTACAGCACGACTATTTCGTGCTCTTCCTTTCAGGATAACAGTTATCACGTCGCAAGTGACACCAACTGAAAGTGAATTTTGCATAAATTTTTGTGAAATATTAATTTGAGCTAAGGATACGAAATGTGGAATAACCATTTGACATTTCATCTTACCTTTTAGCTGCCTCTTGCCACATGGCTTTTAGCATTTACCCTGAGCAGAGTTTGATGGCTGCAACTTGGTAACTTGGGGGAAACTCTGCTGGTTGCTGTTCACTTGACGTGTCCTGTACTTTCACACTCACACAGGGAACAGACACTCAATGCCACAAGGCGGAAATAAACAAACAGCCATTTTGGCTTGGCTTTTTTTCGCGCATTTTCCTCGCTATTTCCGGTGTTGAGTGGCAAAGAAGAAGTGCTAAAAGCGGAGGCAAAGGAACAGCGACTGACACTCAAAATTGAGTTGCAGATAAAAAAATAGAAGTGGCAAATGTTTGTCAACCTGTGGCATTTGCATAGCATACTTTGAGTTGACTTTTCTCACAGTCATTAACATACTCTTAAAAAGCGCAACTTGCCAACTGACAACTGGCAACAGGCAACTTGAGTTCTTTTGGCCAACTTCAGTTGACTTGTCTTAGGCATAATCACAGCGTTGCTAATTTAAGGCAACTTTCGACATGAACTTTGGATTTTCAACTTGGACTATGGCTTTGCTTTTGATTTCATTAGCGAAAAGAAATGTGAGACTGAAACAGAAAGTTTTTCAAAAAGTAGCAGAAAAGGGGATGAAAGGGAGAGTGTTCATGAGTACTGAGAATCTCAATGTATCTCATTTCCAAGCAATTATCTGTAGCTACCCCCAAGCACTCATACAGTTTCTGTTGCTCATTTAAATGAGTTGGAAATTTGCCTCTTTTTTGATAAAAATTAACTTATAAATTTATAAATCTGGTTCAAATTAGTTGTGATATTATAAATGACTAAATAAATAATATAAAACATTACATATATGATATAATTAAAATAATGTATACATATTTCCTTGCTGTGGGTAATATTTTTTTTTGTAGTTTGAATCTTCAAAAACAAATAATTGATTGTTTCATAAACCATTACTATTTCTTTTAACAACTAAATAATTATACTAAAAAAATATAGAAATTAATAGAAGAAATTATTTAGACAATTTTCAAACTTTTATGAAATATTTATTTATTATTTTATAAATAAAAATTAATATTTCCTTCGATGCTTACGTAGTTCTTAAAGTCAAAGAAAAATACAGAATATAAATAATATATATTATACCACAAAGAAAATATTTACTACAATTAATTTTAACATTTAACATTAATAATATGAACATCTGCTTGCAACATATGTTCTTTCGATGCAATCAACATTTTAATGAACCACCAAATTTTATAATTCGTTCAACGTTGCGTATGCGTAATTTTTCTCCTGGGGAAACACAGGTGTTGTTGCGTTTCATTCCTTACTTCTGATGTGGGGGGTGGGGAGAGTTTGGTACTTGCAACCAAATATGTTTGGCATGTCAAATATTTGCCACTTGCCAGCAAAACAAAATGCGTCGTCGTTTCGCTTTTCTTTTATTTTGCTTTCCCTTTCATGCTCCTTTTTCTAAGCCGACGAGTGCGACATATTTTTCATACTTCGCGGCATATTTTAGAGTCCCGTTTCTTTCGCCTCGCAATTGTCGTTTTTCCATAAATTTTTCATTTTGCTTAACTTGGCCCGTGTTTCGAACGCCTTCGACAGGTGTTTGACATTTGCATGAGGTGTGTGGCACGACAGTTATCGTTGGGGCATGGTTGGACTTCATGGGGGTTGAATTTGGGATGGCAATGTTTGGGGCAAGGATCGATTGTGCTGCAGTTGATTGATACCCCTAAATGTGAAGTGTATTTTATGTTTACAAGTGGGCTTACTTCATTTTCAAACACGATTATCCTGACAGCTCTGAGGGGCTTTCAAATTTCATCCTCTAATCGCAAGCAAGATGAGAAGTGAATAATTTGGCAAGGAAATTGAATGTAGATATACCTTTAATATGTTATTCAAAATATATCTGCTTAAACATTATTATTTTCATATCTAATTTAAAATCTATAACAGTTTTTTTTTATAAACCAAGGGAATAAATAAATTAAATTGTGACTATATTATAATGTAATATTTTTTGCAACATAATAGATTTTTCTTATCTTTCATCTATAGTAATAATTTTGATTTTTTTTTAGATTGGCAGAGCATTCAATTATCAGCATTTTGTGCATACACCATTTTTCTTTTATTTTTTTTTTTCAATTTTGAATTCAATTGGTAAATTCATTCGATTTTCCTCCCTCTCACATTTTCTATTTTTCGTTTTCGAATGCAAACCATTTAACTGTCACACTATTTCAAATAGCTGCTGACTGTCTGTGTGTGTGTGTGTGTTTGAGTGTGTGTTAGTGTGTTCCAAATTGAAATTGTAGTAGTCGTTGAATAGGTGGAGGGAGCATGTTATTCCCTCTTTTTTTCTTTATTTTTTGGGTGTATTTTCATTATATTCATAGATTTATTGCAAAAGTTTTGTGATTACTTTCTTTTTTTGGGGTGACATATTTAACATGCCAGCGACGTGACGTTGGCCCGTCTCGATTGCCGACGGCCGCCACATGCCACAGCTGTGGCAAGTACCTAACAAAAAAAAGTGGTTCAAATGAAATGTGTGTGAAAAGTGAAAGAGCGCGAAAAATCGCAGCACAAAGGCCTCAAAACTATTTACAGGACGCGCAGAGCATAGTTGGCAACTGAAAAGCAATTAAAAACTAATTACAGTAGCCTCCCACACACATAGGCATGGTGAACTGTGGGGTGCAAAAATGCGCATAGCATTTAATAAAAATTTAAAACTTAATTCAGTAAATACCTTAGAGGGAGCGGCTGCAACAACAACAATAGGAACTTGCCTCTGTTGGGTGACAAGGTGGATAATTAGTACGAAACTTGGCAGCAAGAAAGAGAGCAATAAGCAGTGGCAACCAAGTCAGAGTGCAGGTATCAGAAAGAGAGAGAGAGAGAGAGAGTGGGAGAGAGAGAGAGAGAGAGAGAGAGAGGGAGAGAGTGAGAAAATGGCGTGCTATGACTTTGTTCAGCGACAACGTCGCGTATGAGCAATTAGTAGTTAATTGTAAAGTTACCCGAGGCAGTGGCAGGAAATGGAAGTTGCCACACTGCAGACACTTGTGACATTGACGATGCTGCGGATGAGTATGCGGATAGCTACTGAAAGCTAATGTTGGGTGGGTGATTGGGTGGTTTGGGTGGTTGGTATGGCGGATGCCAATGCCATGTAATTAACTAGCAATTTTTGCTACTGCAGCACAATTTTCACTAATTGTGTATGTGTATGTGTGTGTGTGAGTGGATGGAGGTGTGCATGCGAGGTGTTTGTGTGTGAGTTTAATAAATTATCGCAACTAATTAGCGTATCAATAGCAACACAAAGAAGCACGGCAACAGCTGCTGTAAAAGAGTCCATGGGGAAATGCAGCAATGAGAGATAAGTGGAAGGGAAGGAAAGGGAAGGAGAGTAGCATATTTTGACAGAGTATGATATATGAAATAGCAGAGAAAATGGAAAATTAAGAAAACCATAAGATTCTTGGGCATATCTTTATAAATACTCATCGGAATTATTAAAAACTTTAAAAATTATGGAAGTCAAATAAGATTTGACAAAGTTGTGGGAGAAGGTTAAAGGTTAAAATGTGCCGAAATTCTAATATATCCAAAAGAGACTAAATATAATATATTGTGGAGGGGTGCCAAAATGAAAGTCGGAATTTGAACAATCTTTGAATGCAGTTTTGTAGTGATAGTCGAAACTAGGGAATATAGGTATGAATCGCAAAAATCGGTTGAGATTTGCCAAAGTTATGGCAAATTGAAGAATAAAAAGATTTAAAATACCAGTTTTCCCTTAAATAATACGGCTGGTAGAGAATTCTGCAAGGAAGGTCTGAAACAATCTTTGAATGCAGTTCTATAGCTTTGCTCAAAACTAGGAAATAGAGGTATTAAACTTTAAAATCGGTTAAGATTTGGCTGTTATGGGACATGAAATATTAGGATTATCCTAAAATGCTGATATCCCTCATATTGTATAAAGATCCTATCTTGTGGAGGGGTCCGAAAAACAAGATGTGAGGCAACTTTGAATGCCGTTTTATAGTGTTTTTCAAAACTAGGAAATAGAGTTATGAAAATATGAAACTCGGTTGAGATTCGGGAAAGATATGCAACATGAAATGTTTGATAAGTTGGGTTTGAAAATTGATCATAGCTCGAATTGTACATATATTTTATGACCCCGAAAACTTATCCTTCTACGTACTGCGCACATTGGCATTAAAATGTTGCTATTAAATATTTTTGTTTTCTAATAAATTTAATAAATGAAGAATCTGATCGGCGAATGAAAAATATTGTTTAATTTATGAGAAAGCTTTTATTTTAATGTATGAAAACCGAACAAAATTTTGCTGATAGATCAGATGTTTGTAATCAATAGGTCACTTTATATGTCTGTGGATTACAAAGTCAATATACGATAAGCCCCTATATAAATATTAAGAGAAGAGTCGGTGACAAACTTGCCTCGGGAGGGCTGACAAGTGGCAATTGAGAATCCCCCTCGGGATTTCAACTACTTTTCTCCCGGCGAATGTCAATTAAATGTCAATCGGATAGATCAATGACTGGCAACTGCTGGGGATGAGAAGAGGGACGGTGGGACGTCCAGAGGCAACTTTGCAGCCACTTAAACAACTGCTCAACTAATTGAAACCGAGAGTCGGGCTAAAGCTGAAAAGCTGAAAGTCGAACAAGAACAACAAGTAGCACAACAAAGTGTGTATATTGGGAGAGGGGAGAGGAAATCAGCAAGAAATCATGAGGAAAACATAGCGAAAGAATGAGAGAGAAAAGCTGATAGAAAAGTAAGTAAAGGCGATTAAAAGACCAACTAACCGAAAAATGAACAGTGCCAAATAAAAATAAAAATCAAACACGCAAAATGTTGAAACAAATGGCAAAGCCATCGGCTCCATGATCCCTCCAAGGGATGCCCCTACCATCCCCTACCAAAGTCACCCCTACAACCCCCCGTGTCTATCACAGGCGCGCTTAGACCTTCAGCTGCCTCTACCAGTTGCCACTTATGTAAGTAAGTAAGATGAAGCGCTCCAGCTAAACAAAAGCACAAAATAGAAGAGGGAAGGAAGAAATACAAAGAGATAGAGAGAGAACGCTCTAGAGAAATGAAGGAGCCAGTAAACGAGATGAGACGAGACGAGAAGAAACGTAAAGCAAAGAAAAGTATAGAAATAAAGAAGCGTTGAAAAAAATCAAACAATGAAAATGCTGTTCAATAAAAAGGAAAACGAACAAAAAAGAATGGAAGAGATAAGCCAAGAGCGAGGCAAACAAAGTAATGCCAAATGATAAAAACAAAAGCAAAAAAAAAAAAAATGTGGAATCTAGAAAAATGGCAGTGTATGGGTGCATGTCTGTGTGGGGGCCGAAATGAAGTGGCGACAAAAACAAAGGGAAAGAAAAGAAAATGTGTGAGCTAATATTATGGGCAGAGAGACAAACACACACACACACATATGCAGCAAAACAAGGAGAACAACAACGATAACAACAACAATAGAGTTGTTAAGTGAAGAGAGCCAAAGGACCAAAGGACCAAAGGCAAAGGCAATGGCAAATCAAGTGCGAACACTTGACTCAATGGCCACTCAATGCGACAAAACTTTCTGCTCTCAATATGCTGAGCGGCAACAAGCGACTGAGATGGCGACAGTTGAGTGAGTGAAAGAGAGGGGGAGAGAGAGAGTTTAGTTAGATACTCAGTTAAGGCTCAGCATCCTGCCCCATTGAGTGCTGAGAGTAAAAGCTCTGTTTGCACAAAGCTCTCATGCAGCGTGCGCTGAGCAGCAAAGAGGCTGCTGCAGAGCGCACGCAAACAAAAGAGAGACACAAAAAAGAGAGAGAGAGAGCAAAGTGTGCTCTTTGGCTAAATATGTGCTCTTAGTTGCTGCTGTTGCACTCGCCTTTTGTCCTTTGTTGAAGGCAAATAAGTAATTGCTTATGAGCAGTTTACAGCAAATGTACTTAAAGATAAACAAACTATTAGCAGAGCTAAGTTATCTGGATACAGTCTTCTATTAAGGATAATGGAAGCTTTAAATATTTACTCGTTTGCCCTTGCACTTGCACCAATATTTAAATAACTTGCACTGAATGCAAGTTTTAAATTTACTGAAGAAAGTTACATCCTTAACAATAAAACACTGTTGGTGCTTTTTTAAATAGTATAAATAAAGCTTCAAATATTTACAAGATTATCCATGTCATTGCAAAAATGTTATAATAAGTATTACTTTCTATAATATAAATTTACTAAAGAAAATAAAATCTTTAATTATCCAAAAAAAATGTTTGTAATTATAACATATTGCTAGCTCTTTTTAAAATATGTTATAAATACATACACACAAATCCGGTTTAATAAATTTTAGATTAGGAATAGTAAAATCGTGTAATTTTCAAAATATAGAAATTTATTCGCATTTAAAAAAAAAAAAATATATATATATATATATAATATTTAGAGATGTATCCATGTCATGCTATCAATATGTTCTTTTTTTAAAAATCTAATTCCAGTTTTCGTGGGTTGTCCTTTAATTTAATGCATACTATTATAAGCTGAGGCAGTCCCTCAAAAGTATGCAATATAAAACATAATATTAGCATATTTATATTTTATCTATCGTTTTTCACTTCAAATCACATCGTCGAAATGGGGTCTGTAATAATTGTTCACTTTAGATTACATTGAAATGCAATTGATTAAAATAACTTACTTAAGTTACTTTTCAATTTATTCTCAAGTGGTTTCAAGTGACACTTGATTGGCAAACACACACACACACACTCACACATTTACGCCTGAGTAGTAATAAAAGTGATCAATAAGGGCTCAAGGCAAGACACCATTAAATGGATTTTATCCAATGCGCATTTAATTGCCACACGCTGCCACAACATGTGGCACCCACTCCCTCTTTTAATGCAACTCGAGCCTACCCTTTCGCGTCACAAGGACATGCCTGAACGTGTCTAGTGAAGTCTTTGGCCTCCTTTGCAGATGACGCCCCTTGGCTGCCCCAGACTAATCCGTTTTAATTTTGTGTTGCGTTCGTTCTTTGAACTTTCGCAGCTGTTGGACATGAGTTCACACATACTTGCCTGTCACACACACACAAACACACACGCAACTTGAAGTTGGAGATGTAGAAATGAAGAAGCAGCAGCCTAAAAGAATGCTTTGTTTGTTTTTCATTAAATGTCAGCAAAGGAGCTCATTGCTCCGCCCGCCTGCAGCTTCATCTCGCTTTGCTTTTGCTTTTCTTTATTCCCTTTCCCTCTATCCACACTCATCATGTCATCTCATGCTCTTTCTCGCTCTGATTCGCTGTCTCTGTGTGGCTTGTTGCTTATTTCTATATCTGTTTCTATTTCCATTTCAAGTTTCATTATCATTGTGAGTATGAAATTGTCTTGTCGCTGGTCATGTCATTGACGCCTCACAATGAAAGTTGAATGTTGAACGGGAATGGGATGCGATGGGGGCAAAAGGTCCTTGTCATTGTTTGACTTTTGGACTCTTGACAAGTTGAAAGTTGTAAGACTTGCCACGGCTTGGAGCATTAATTAAAATGCAAATATCTGTTTTCAATTAGAAAATAATGCGCACATTATGAGTGTAAATATATATGTATATGTTTGTATATGTAAGTCAAGGGCTAATTATGCCATATTGTTGTCATGGTGGGCGTGACAAGTGGGCGGGCTTAAAAAGTTGCCGCCACTCGATAAGTTTATCGATTGTTGAGCTTCAGCTAGCACTTAATGAAATCATTTGGCTAATGCTGAGGCATGCACGCAACGCTCTTAGCCAATAACAAGTATACGCCATGTGCCACAACTCATTGACTTGTGCTCTCACACACACACACACTGACACACACACACATACAAGCTCATGTCTAGCAACTTCCACACTTAAACGAAATGAAAATGTTTAGTCAACTGTAGCTGACCTCACCAGCAGGCTATCGCCGGCAGCTCTGTGGTAGTTCGCCCTGTGCCTCGACAGCAGCAGCAACAACAACATTTACAACAAAAATGTAAACTCCTGTGACTGCTATTTTTAGTGAATGTGGCCAGCTTCTGATGTTCCACTCATCCTCTCTCTGCCTAACTGGTTGGTTTTTGTGTGCTCATGGAAATTTCATAGATGAACTTTGAGGGAGGCACAGAGCGGCTTCTGGGCAAAATCTCTATGCAGAGTACTCAGGTTTCCAGTTGTCGAACTGCCGCAATTACTCACACTTGACCGAGGCATAGGCTTGATAACCTAGAGCTGGTGACTTTTGGCCACGCTCCTGCCCAGATAAATTGCAATTTTAACAGCTTGACTGGCAATCAACCGCATAGCCCAGACGATCATACCAAATTCAGCCGTCAGAATTTAAAGAAAACTGTTGCCTACTTTCAGGCATGGCCTTTGAAGAATTTTCATTGAATGGCTACGTAAATTGATTTTGCTTGCCTCAAACTCTTTGAAAAATATATGAGAAATTGAGTAAATGTCTCTGAAGCACATGGAAGTTCCAAATGCAACAAATGATACACTTTAATGAGTGTCTCCATTTCTTAATTTATGTGTTTGAAGTCAACAGTCTAAAAGTGCATGTGTAGCAAATGTTCGTTACGCCAAAGTTGACATTTTCATATAAAAGTTTTTAAATATTATAAATACTCAGTAAACATATACGTATCTATATCAGTGTGAAATTTATTGCTGAGCCTAGTTGCAAAAGAATTTTAGATTGATTTATAGTTGCAACTATGCAAAAATGGGAGCTAAAGTGCTGCATCTACTAATGCAATTGAAATGTTAAATAAATCATGAGCTGCAATTTCTTGGTATAGAACACATATATCAATGAGATAAAGATTTTCAAGATGAATATAAATTCCAAGTGTGATAACTATACTTACAGTATTTTTAGAGATTATACGAGTTTTGTTTAGGCTATTGACGTGGAGATTTTCACATTTCTTAGCAGAGACCTTAAGTCGTAATTAGTTTTTGGCCAATTCAACGAACATTGGCTTAGTCTGGTCGGAACATCAAGCCCGATAAATAATTTGGGGGACAGTTTTATTGTTGTTTGGCCATTGATTAAGTGTTGGGCCGTTATACCGTTATACTCGAGGTACTTCGAGTATCCATATAATGACATTGGGTGTGGTCGCTTCACTCTCACTGCTTGACCTATAAAAGTACAACTTTGACACAGGTTATTAAGTAAATGTAACTGGCACACACACACATACACAGACACATATTGCCAATACATTCACACAGACACACATAAACAATACTTTATTTACAGTATAATGGCATATAAAATGGCTGCCGATGCCATTTGCTTCGGTATTTTCTCTACATTTTTTTCCCTTGGCTTTTGCTTTATTTGCCAGTGTCCAGTTGTTTAATTTCTTCGCTTTCATTTTGCCACATTTCTCTGTTGCAATTTCCAGTATGTGGTGTATGTAGTTTGGGAGGTGGGCGGTCCGAGGCACGCCCCTTATTCAGCATTTGCTGTTGTTGCCTTATTTATTTTCGTAATAACAATAAATAACATTTTTCTTCGGTTTTTGCTCTTAGACTACATACATACATACAACATGTTTGCCTCTTTCTATCTGTGTGACTTACTCTGTATGGGTGTGATTGTATTGGAGTGTGTGTAAGTTAGTGTGTGTGTGTGTGTGTGTGTGCTCATTTAGAGAGTTGTTTTATGCGCCTGTCGCTTGTTTGTGGCTTTTTGACATTATTTGGATTAAGCATATAAATCTTGCTCACGACTCAACGAACTTTACTGAACTTTTTTAATAATTTTACTTCACATTGCCCCACAAATTGTTGGTTTTGAAATATTATTTTTTTTTGATTTTTTTTCTTTTCGTTTTGTTTTTCTTTAATTTAGATTAACTGTTGCAGTGCTTAGTTATTTAACTAAACAAAAAACTCAATCTTGCCAGAGGAAATTCAATTAAATATGAAAATAGCAATCCACAAGAAAATCACATTTGGCTTATCAAAAAGTAAATATGCTGCATAGAAATAAAGCTACAAAATAGAAAATAAAACCAAATTTATTTTAGGAAGAGAACTTTTTAAATTATTGCGTACATTGTCATTTTCAGAAAATATGTTTTTTTTTTTTTTGAACACATTTCTATTTCCAATTTATTTCAACAATCAAAACCACATGATGAAATATGTAAGAAATGAAAATTTGTTGGACAATATTCTATCCAGAATGTGAAAATGTCAATTAAAATTCAAAAATATATTTTTGTCTCTCAAAATCCAAGCAGAGCATGCCGAAATGTAAAACTACTGCAGGTTGAGTACACATACTGACTGCACTGACTGTGGCTGTTGTCGATTGTGTTCGCAGCCAGTGTCTGCCAGGTAGTATAAACAAAGTTGACAGACAATAAAAGCGTTGACCTCGCTTTTAACGGTTTTGCTGTTGCTGTTGCAGTTGCAGTTGCAAGTTTAACTTAATGGCTGGAAACACAGCTGCCAATATTGTTGCCTAGATACACAGTCGACAGTCTAATGCATATGAAAATATTATGTATGTATGTATGTTTAGACTGACATATGTACACGGAGTTGCCATTAGGATTTGTTGAGCTTTGGCAAATGTTTTGTCTACCACATGTGTATCTATCTCTTTCCACTCTATCTCTCTCTCTCTATCTCTCTCTATTTGCAAAAATTGCATTTAGTCTAATGGCGTTACGACTTAAGCTGTAATTTCAATGCAGTTGGCCAACTCCACTCGACACCTTCACAGTTGCAGCCGTTGTTTGTAGTTGTTGGAGTTGTTGTCTTGGCCAAGTTCCCTGCCAACAATTTTGTTAATTTTCCGACTGCTTTGCTAACATTTCGCGCACGCCAAAAGTTTTAATTAAGCTAAAGTCAAAAGGCCATTAGAGCGTGTGCCCAACACTCACACACACACACACACATATATATATATACACACATATAGAAATACACACATAGAGCAACACGTCAGCCATTTTTCTATTCATAGCGTGTTCTCTTCGTTTGCCTTTTCATTCATTCAAAATGCCAAACAATTCAAAAAATGTGTTACTATTTTCGTCTGCCTCTATCTCTCTCTCTCTCTCTCTCTCTTTCTCTCTCTTTCTATCTGTCTATCTCTCTCTCTCTTTCTCTGTCGGCCTGTCGCGCTCCGTTAGCTGGATGAAAAGGCATGTTAGCTAAATATGTTGCGCTTTTGTTTGGAGCCCGCTGAATGTGTTGCGGAATTATTTTGCACCATGTTTTCCTCTGTTAATAATTCAAAAGGCCAACTCCTCCTCTGGGTACTCTACACCCCCTCCAGCGCCACTCTCCCCGCCATCCTCCACACATCCAATGTGCCCTCTGAATGTTTGTGGCTGGCAACTCATCTGCCTCCCCCTTGGCCCCAGGCACTTGTTTTATGTTTTATTAGCTTGTCTAATTGAAATATGGTAGTTATGTGAGTCTGTGGAAAAAATATAAAAAACCAAAATAAATAAAAAAAAAAAAATAAAAATGGAAACCCACTTCATTAGAAGGTCATTTGCAAGCATGCCCGCATGTCTCTGCATAATTAACTGAAAAGTGCATTAGAAAATTTCACAACTATAAACCGCCATTTTACTCATTTGAATGAATAGGTCTGCTCTCTAGAGATTCTGGGGGTTCTGTTATAATTGTGCTGCAATTCTATCCAAGAACATATCATAGTAATGCCTGAGGTACAAATCGATTTGATTGTGCCTGTTACAGTCAAACTCATTCAATTAGTATGAAATTACATACTGAACTCCAAGGCAAATGACTTGAAAACAACACTTGGCACAAAATTGAACTCTATTCTCTGGGGATGAAGACCACACAAGAAAGAGATTTTAAAACTTGAAGTGGAAATACTCTTCAGAAATAGTAGTATTGGAGTTCGTAAAGTTATTTAAAATAATTTATTAGAAATATTATTATTATTATTTATTAAAAATAACAAAAAAATAATGCTAATGTATATATAATCGAATAAATATTTTTGTTAATTAAAAAAACTCGACTTTCAAATTACCCTCTTTAATTATTTTAACTTTATAAGCCAAGACCTTATACAAAATTAAATAACTTTCTTTATCCACAAAATTTTCCAATTTTATTGAAATCGATGAGGAGTATGAATAATATACAAAAAATTATAATATGAAAACTGAGTATATATATAAAAAATTTGTTAATAAGAAATTGTATTGAAACTTACACTTATTATTGATTAATTAAAATTAGAGATAATATAACTTTTATAACCTTTATCATGGAATTAAACCTATTTTAATTCAGATAAATAATCTAATCAAACGCAATTTCAGTAATTATTAATAACTATAAAATTTAAATCAGTGCAAATTAGATATGTTTTTTAATTAAAATATTAGTGCATAAATTTCCTTTATTCGACATTTTCAATTACAAAATATAAATCAATGAATTATAAAAAAATAATCTAAAGTCATTGTGAATATCTAGAACCACTGGAAGATATATTGCGTGGCAGCTTCAACTGTTGCACATGGCCCAGTTGTGTCACATGCCACTTCTATTTCCTTTTCAACTTGGCCAAATCGATGTTGCTGCTGGAGGAGCCGCAACTGCCGTTGATGCCACTGGTACTTGGATAAGATGGAGTAGACTCACGGTTGGCGGCACACTGATAGACATAATTGGCCAGTGTCACGGCGGGAGATGCAACAGCTCCAGCAGCAGCAGCAGCAGCTGTCGTTGCCATTTGGATTGTTGTCCCATTGCCATTGGGATGCTGGGACAATGCCACATTGATGTCAGTTGCTGGCCGCAAAGTTGTCGGTCGATTGCAGCTGCCAGTGTCAGCCAGCAAATCAGTGGGCAACCGCGACTGCCACATGTGGCGAGTAGCCCCCACTTCCACTTCCACTCCCATCGCCATCATCGTCTCCTTCTCCGACAACTCCCTGAGGCAACGTGCCCCTATCCCCAGCACTGCACAGAGTGACAGACATTCTTATTCAAAAGGACAGTTGTATTTGGTGTAGCATGCAACACTTACCACAAAAGTTGCATAGGCAGCAGAGGTAGAGTATGCGTGACAGTTTCCATTCCATTTTCAACTATTTTCAGTTACTTAGCAAATTGTTTTGGGCTACTTGTAAATATTTTGTGATTATGGTCGCATTTACAAACGGCTACTAGAAAGTTTTTTGTTTCTAATAAATGTTGCTGTAAGTTTTTTATGTCGAAAACATCTTGCGATGCAAGTGAATTTCATTTTACTTCCAATTCAGATGTTGTTCCCTTTATTATTGTTGTTTTCGTTTTTAGGTAGTTCAACTAAATCCATTTAAATTGACGTATTGACAATTGTTTTACCAATTTCATTGCACTTGTTACTCGACAGTTGTCCACTGTAAGAGAAAACTGTCACCAGTTTTTCAACGCCGAATTCGTCCTTTGATGGTATCCTGAGAAGGGGTATATAAATTATAGCATGCATTTTGACTACTTTTCCAGTTTTTGCTTAAACATTCATATTTGTAAATTAATTTTCGCCAATATTTTCTGTATAATCACAACTTAAAACTATAAAAAAGTAATTTTTCATTATTAATTGAACTATTTAAATTAAAATTTCCATAAGTAGAATTATTCATTTAATATATTAGAATTTTGCTTAATATATTATTTTAATAAATTTCAGATGGTTTTAAATTAAAAATATATAAAGCCAACCTCGAAACTCATTTCCAAAAGTCTAACCGATGAATTACGCTGCTAAAATATTTAAAATTATTTGAATATTATATCTTATATGTTTTTGTATATCAATTTCCTTTCAATCATCATTAAAATCTAATTAAATATGAATCTAACCTTATGACAGTGTATATCGACAAATAGGCTTTTTTAAAATATTGAGAAATTTTTAATAAAAATATTTTGAGAACAAAAATGTAATAATAAAAAATTTTAAATTTTTAAATAAATAACATACTTTCCTTGAGATATGTTGACACGATTTCCCCCATTCACCTTATTCTAAGTAAGTGTATTTAACATGCAGTATTTGCAGCCACGTTCAACAGTTTTTCATAGTTTGTTTATTTTTATTTTCTATTTTCTATTTTTTTTTTTATGTACTGGATTTGCCATTTTGACAAGTGCTCGTTGCAAATGTTGTTATTGTTGCAGCTGACTGGCATTTGGCTTAAAGTTCGTCTTGAGTTTGTTTTACTTCAACATTTTTTAGCTTTTTATTTTTTTTTAGGTTTTTATTTTATTTTTTTTACCATTTTTTTTTCTTGAGCATTTGCTGCTTTGCATAGCCAGCTAGTTTATCAAAACAATTTCAAGTTGAAGTGCGGCTGCAAAAACAATGCGTTCATGGCATCGATTTTCTAAAGTGAAAGTAACTGAGAGATAGAAATAAAGGACGAGGGAGAGCAGTAGAAATGGGGAAGGACAACTGGCAATAGCTTCTTAGAAGCGTGAAGAAAATGTGGAGGGGAAATAACAGCAGGAGGCGTTGTCGGTGCAACGAAAACAACTCAATGCATGGCACTTAAGCAGCTCAAGCAACAACAACAACAACAAGGACAACGACAACAAGGACAACATCAGCAGTTGCTAGAGTTGGTAGAAAAACAACGACTACTGTGAGCACAATGATGATGATGATGATGATGATGATGATGATGATGATGATGTGGCAGTTGGTTGGCATTTGGTTAGAAAGGTGCAGAAACTTCCATGACAGCAGAATGCAATTTGTGTACGAGTATGTGCGCCAAAGTTTATGCAGCATTTACTTGCCACCGTCTGTTGCCATCGATTGCCATGCGAACGCACTCCTATTTGTGCAATCAGTCAATGCCCCAACAGCAGAGAGCGGATCTGACAGAGTGGGTGGGTGGGGGGAAGGGGGCACATAGATAATCGCAATGACAAAGCAGCTTTGCAAATATTTATACTACTTATGCAGAGCCTAAAGTATCCTTGCAGCTGGATATTGTCATAACACACAATTCGATAAATGCATGTGGCATCTAATTATGCAACTGCAGCTGCAACAGATCATAGTAAAGAAAGGGAAGAAAATATGCGAGAAATGCTTTAAAATTAATGTGAAAATGTATATTAAAAATTGAGTTAAGATTTGTAAACAGAAAAGTGCATATATAATTTGTTCTTTTCTTTTTTGATTTAAATTATTTTATTTTATGTCAACTATTAACAAATATGTTTATGATGATTAAAAAAAAAAGAATTATGAAAATTAAAAAAAGGTTTAAGAAATACTTAAAAAAAAGATGATAAATAAATAAATAAGAGTTCAATAGTAATTACACACTTTTTTAAGAACAAAAAAAATAATTACAAAAATATTGATTCATAATTAATTTATGCAATTGAAAATATTTATATATCTTTGTATATATTGAGTGACAATTGCTGTGCGGATTGCACTTAGAGAAAAAAGTCTAAAGTAAATAAAATTTTTTTGAACCACAATTGCTTTTGAAGTATAAATATATTAGATTTTCAATATAGGAAATTAAAACATAAATCGATTAACTAAAAGTAGCATAATGTTGATTTTCCATGATCTGCTTCTAGATCTTGACGTAGTGAACTCCCAGAGCATCGATCGAATAGAAATTCTCTTAGACCACAAGATTTTCCTAATCCAGATTGTCTTAATTGTACATATTGTAAATTTCCAACCATAGTTTATCTAGACATAGTTTTACTTTTAATTATTATTTTCTCAATAGCTTAAGTTGCCACAAAGGTAATAGAATACTATTCAGTTGTAATAAATATTTCTAATAAATACGATTAATAAGAAAGCTATTTTTATGTTGACAGTTTGTATATCTATTTCTTGCTCTTAAACTAAATACATATTAATATGTCTATGGAAAATTGAAATTAATTACTAAAATAGCTATATGAGTTGAAATCAAAGTTAGTTGACAAAGTTGTTAAAAATTAGAATCATAGGAAATATTGAGTCGTATGGCATATAAAGTTAGCTGCCTCTGGTTGTATGTGGGGCGTGTCAGGGCAGCTACTTACGAGTATCTATCCCACATTGCATTAATATTGCAGCGACACTCCATTTTGAACACGTGCTGGGATATATCTCAACTGAGGCTGACTTATCAAGGATCCAGCTCATGCCGCAACGGAAGCAAACCAGGCAAACGCTTGGCACGTGCATTTCATATGATAAATGTTGCCGGTGTCGTCATACTCCTCCACCTTCAACTAACTACATCTATCTGTCTCTTTTTCTTTTTCACTATCTATCTCTCTCTCTCTCTCTTTCTCTCTGTGTATGTGTTGCTGCTGTTGGTGTTGGTATCGTTGTCATTGTCGCCTCGTGGCGCTCACTGATTATGCAGCGCCTCCTTCGTTGCATTTGCCAGTTAGTTGAAGCTGAAGCTGCAGCTCGAGCTGCTTGCTGCCACAGTTAGTTATGCCACAGCGCAATGTGGATGCCAAAAACTTGCCACCACTTCCGCATTCCCGTTTTTTTTTTTTTTTTTTGCCTGGTTATACCTATATCTTTTTATTGCAGTCGCTGGTGAACAAAAATAAACCACAAAGTGGGAAGAGACAGGTGGCATCTAGTATACCTACCCCTCTCTCTCTTTCCATCTCTGTCTTATTCAGTATTGCTGTCTCGCTCTGTTGGTATCTGCTGTTTCGCCTGCTTAGTTTGTATGCGGCATCAGGTTTCGTTGTGTGTTAAATTTACGCTGACATGCGCTAACTAGCTGTATATGTGTTGGTAGATGTGTTCTTAGTTGTGTGCATGGATGTGTGTGTTTTTGTGTGTGGTTGTGGCACGTTGCCTTTGTAACTTGCAACTTAAATGCGCACGTGACGCTGCTTGCGCTGCTTTATTGCGTGCACTGGCGAAAATTAACAAAAACTCGCTTCCACTTCTTTTTTTCATCTCCACCACATTCCATGTTTGCTCCCCTAACTTCTCTCTCCCTTCTCTCCATCTCATTTCTTTTTTCATGTCGTTGTCTCCCTCTTGGCGTACCTGACACAATTCCCGAGTTGTCAGCTCGGCATTAAGTTATTTAAGGCTACATGTTGTAGTAGGCAAATATTACGCATACGCAATGTTGTACTGATTGCTGTATTTCTGCAACTGCAATCAATCGGCTTTCAAGGACAGTTGAAAATTGCATGAGATGCCTCAATCTCAGCATCTACACAAATCGAAGAATTTTGCCAACATACTCAGAGAGAGAGAGAGAGAGAGGAAAAGAGAGAGAGACGAGAGAAAGATGTGAAAAAAGTTGGGAAATAAAATTGATAAAAACGCAACGGGAAAATATTCGATGCTGGCGCCAACATCGTCGCGTCAACATTGGAATTATAATCAGAAAACTGCTAGCAAACAGAAATTGAAAGTCAACATCGACGGCACAGACAGAGACAGAGAGACTTTGAGGCGTGGTTCACAGCAAGGGGAACGGTAGGGAGTGGAGTGGCAGACTGAGTATTTCAAGGATATTGAAATCAAATCAGAGCATCATCAAATGCATTTAAATCTGTTTGCACTGAATTTCTTTAGTAAAGGTTGTTGCAACCTCCTCCCCGACTGATGCTGCTCCTGCGGCTGCGGCTGCTGATGCTGTTGCTGTTGCTGTTCTTGGCACTCCTTTGACTGCTGTCGCCTTCTGTCATGTCTGTGTCGTACTTCTCGCCTCACTGCACTTTTCCTGCGATTTGGCATATGTCTCTTAATTTTGCAGCTCCACCTACACTATTGGTCGCCCTCCCTCCGCCCCTCCCTATTGCCGATAGTCAGCGGAGGTGGCGCTGTCAAGTTGTCGCCGTTGTCATTGCAGTTGTTTGCATGTCTGGATGGGGAAATTGATTTTTATCGCCCTGGGAGATGCATTTGACTGAAACACGTTGTCTTTCTCTCATTCTCTCCTTTCCACTACTTTGTGCTTTGCATCTCAACATCATCATCATTTTATTGATTTGTTGCAGAAATATCAAAACTTTGTCAAGATCAACTAAAATGTTGCCTTTGACAGGATTGCGGCTAAAGTTGCAATAGAAATAATTAAAAAGCATGAACAGCAAAATTTAACTAGAAATCCATTTAGCTCGTAAATTGAAGGCAGTTGTTATAAATTAATATTAATTAGGTCTTACGTTATATAAATTATTCATATTAATGCTTAGTGTTTATTTTATGAACTAATATGCGTGCATTTATAATGTGTTTAAAATCGCATTTCAGCTGTCTCATTTGAGATAATTATTATAAAAAGAGCATTACGTGAATAAATAGTTAAATATTAATGGCCATATTGGATCTTAATTAAATAATAATATTGGCAATAAGTGCTTGCATTTGCATTCATATACAATTATTAAACAATAATGCCCTGTAAGTAACTTAAAAGTCAAGTGGGTAGTAATTGTATAAATTATACCATTGATAAATATGAAATAATTATTTTTAATAAATTCAATATAAATTTATTAAATTGCAGCATGATAAAATGAATCAAAAATAGTGCAGATAAATTTCTAAATAAAATCAATTAGATTCATTTTCATTTGAAGTAATTTGAGCTGTATTTTTTTAAATTTATAAAATAATTGCCGGATATTCCCCAACGCAGTATTAAAAGTGAAAAAGAGATAATTATTGCATTTTATTTAATTTTTTACAAACGTATTTGTAATGCTTTTGTCTCTCGTCAATTACAGCAACCAATCTGCTTGCAATTCTTTTAGCATTTTATGTTGACTCGTCGGCATTTTATTACATTGAAAATTAATAAAGCGCATATCCCGTGTGAGTTCTGTGTTCAGTTCGCACTCATGTTAATAAATAAATAACATCAATATTTATACTTCACACATTTTGCCATTTAATAAACAGAAATGCAACCATCACAGCAACAACAAAAACAACAACAACAACAATATCAATTTAAATAAATAAACCTACAAAGAAAAACACAACTGAAAAAAAGGGCAATAAATTGCCGCAATTGGTCTGCGTTTACAAATTAATAATGAACGTGCAGCATGAATACATCAATTGTTGCATTCTGTCAATTGTTTTGTTGGCAGGCACTTAAAAAAAAAACAATGTAAATAATAAAAAAAAGCATAAGCAATAAGCACAATGCTAAAAAATTTGATTTTCCATTTATTTTTTTTTACTTCATTATTTACTTACATGACATTTATATTTTACTATAATTATTTATTAACATTCAAATGCATTAATAATTTCAAGCAGTTGAAAATCCAAAGTAAATCTTCCGGTTGACTTCGATTTATTTAATTACTTGTATATTTATAAACATTCAGCAAATGCATCAATAATTCCAAGCAGTTGAAAATCCAAAGTAGATCTTCCTCTTGTAATCGATTTATTTAATTAAATTTAATTAATTATTTATTTATTAACATTCAGCAAATGTTTAAATAATTTCAAGAGGTTGAAAATCCAAAGTAAATCTTCCTGTTGTCTTCGATTTATTTAATTAAATTTAATAAATTATTGATTTATTAACATTCAGCAAATGCATAAATAATTCCAAGTAGTTGAAAATCCAAACTTAGTTTCCCCCAACTTCGATTTGTTTAGTTAAACTTTTTTCTAATGAAAAAAACAAGCAAAGTTATTGAGCTATAAAAAAGGAGGTGAATTTTAGTTGCAGCTGAGACCCTGCCACAAATTTTAGCAGCGTCCTTTCCCAACCTCAGAGCTTTGGCCTCCATAACCCTTTTAATTGAACATTTTTAATTTATGCATAATAAAATCTGATTTAACGTTAGAAAAATGCACACAAAAAGTTAAAAATCAACTACACTAAATTTACCATGACAAAACTTGGATACTCTTTCAGAGGGTACCGTTATGTCAGATTGACATGTGACTTGCGGAGCTCCAGATACCCTCAATAAAGTAAGGGTAGCAGTGAAAAAAGTTCAACTTTAACTTTTATGATTTTTATGACTGACCCAAAAAATGATGAACCATAAAAGTGCACAAGGTGTCTGTCTGTGTACGTTTAAGTGTATATGTATATGTATGTGTATGTGTTTGTGGCATAGTGTGGCAAAAACGTAAGGTAAAGTTAGAGAGCATGGTGCAACTTTTGGATTTTAGTGCCGGGCGTTTGGTCTATTTTATAGTATTTAAGTGGCCATGAATTTCCCATCCAGTGAACAGACCCACACACAGCGAGAACCTCAATTGAACCTCTGGCCAGGGGGCACACGTTGCCAGCTGCAAGTGACCCCATTGCCCCCGCTACAAGCAAACTACCATTCAAGCTGGTTGTTGCCACGTGCGCCACATTTGTAGTTGGAGATGTTGTTGTTGTGTTGATGTGGGTGGGGAGACAACGCACTTCGTTGGCCTGTTGCGGTCAGTTACGGTTAGGTTTAGTTTGGTTTTCAATTGGCTGGTTTTGCCTAGCACCTGAAAAGGATGGAGCCTGATATGCGAGGCGCCACACATCACATACTCTCAACAGCTGCAATTTCAGAGTATTGTTTTGAGTTTTTGTTGCAATTTTCAAAGTTTAAGTTGAGCTTTAAAATTCAAGTTGGCAAAAAGTCGAACTAATTGCCAGGAGATTCGATTTCATGTTCATTAAAAACTCAGTTTAAGTGGGGAATATGCAAACTGTGGCAAAATTTCAAATAAAGTTTTGTAGCTAAAAATAAATCTAACTAATTGCAGCACACAATTTATTGCAATTTTTTATTGAGTAACCAAAGCAATCTCAGGCAAAATGCGTATAGGTTATATAAATAAAATATTTCCGATTTAAATTCGAAAGATTTTCAGCTTTAATAGCAACAACTTTGGCTTTTAGTGAATACAAAGCTGTTACAATTCACAGAGCGCATTGTGTAATTTGTTGCATGCCACACATTGCTTGGGGCATTGGCAATGACAACAATGTTGATGGCAGGCAATTCTCACACACAATGCACAATAGCTGAGAATTGAATAGATATTGAACATATAATTATGTTGACATCTCCTCAAGTGTAAGTTTGCTTCGTTCAAGTGCCTAATTTTTCATTCGATTACAAATGATGCAAGAAATGGCGCAGAGCTGAGAGCTGAAAGATGTTGCATACTTTGGGGAGCAAGCTAAGGACGAACATTGCGAAGGATGGCAATGGCATGCGAAATAGCTGTGGAGTATGCTTATCAGGATATCAGGGATTGGTAACTGTAAGCTGCGTTCGCCTGGGTAGACATTTTGCATTGCCCTGCGAGCCTGACAAGTGTTCCAAACAAAATGACGAAGATGCATTGCTGGCAAAAGCAACAGCAACACCAACAGCAACAGCAACAGGAGCAGGGGCAGAGAAAAAGAGATGAGAGATGAGAGCTGGAGGATGGCATGTTGCAGTGACAACAACTGAGGGGAAATTGCAAGTGAAAGACAGTCACCAGCACACATTGCTCATGCTGCAACTGATGTGTGTCCTGGCGGAGTATCCTTTCCCTTTCTCCATCTTCCTGTTGCCTTCTATCTATGTATTTCTCAGACTGTGTGTGTGTGTGTGTGTGTGTATGTGCCTGTCGTCCTGGGCAGCTGCATCTGTTTGCTTGGGATTTTCACATTTGCTTGTTACACTGCGCCTGACGTTGATGTGACATGCAACACATTAGTCTAATGAAATTTTTTTGTAGCTCCCTTTTCTCATCTTGTACATTTCCTGCTACAGCTACCTCAAACTGTTTGCAATGTGCCAATCATTGTGGTTGCCACTGTCAGCTGTTGTCCTGTGTTGCATGCACCTCGTCTTGGCTAATAACGTATTAGCAGTTTAATAAGCTCTACCTCAACATTTTGTGGCGCTCAACCTGACCGGTTTTAATTATATTTATCTTGTCTACCGCATGGCTCATTAAAATGTGTTGCCTACTTTTAGGTGACCCCAACAAACATTCAACTTTAATTGCGTCCATAAATATTTTAAAATACTCTAATTTCAAGGGTGGGCATGTCAGCATGCTTATATCTAAGACTTGAGAGTATAATTTGTCTACAATAATTTCTGTGTTAGAGTATTCCTTTGTCGTTGCTCGAATTTGTGCGTATACTCTTTGCTTTAGTTGAGCTTCAATTGACAGCCACGTGCCAACATCTGCTTTCTGTGCTAAGCTGAAGCCGGCCACGTTGAGAATTAATTTCGCTTTTGAATGGCTTTGTAATTAAAACGCGGACAACATGAGGTGCTAAAGGTATGAGATGCGCACCTCACTGGGGCAAGATGAAGCCTGTACCTGGTAACTGGGTGGCAACATAGCCAACGACATGGATACTTTGTAGATTTCAGTCACAATTCAACTTGAAGTGTTTAGAACGAGATTGATGCCGATTGTCAGATAAAAAGATAAAAAGAGAATAGAGGGAGACAGAGAGAGAGCGAGAGAACGAGAGAGAGAGAGAGAGATTGAGAGAGAGATGATTTGGTTGACTGACTGATGAACTGCAGCTGTCGCAAAAGTGTTCTGTGTTTTTTAGACTTTAGCCTCAAATTTGGAAAACAACTTGAGTCTCCCTCTCCCTGTGTGCTGTCTACTGTCAATTGCTTTTGCCATTGCCCCAAATGCCGAGTCCCGAGTGCCTATCTGGGGGACTTCACCAAAGCTCACAGCTCAAGCAATTTGGTTTTGTATTATGCAAAGGAGATACTGTCACTGGAATAGCCTCACCTGACGTTGCCGTCTACTTCAGATTGTTGTTGTTGTTGTTGTTGTTGTTGCTACTGTTGCCATTCCCTTGGCCCATAAATCAACTCAAGTGCCTACGCCCCAGCTGATTTATTTTTACCCCGGTAAGTCCTACAGCAGATGAGTCGTAGGGAGCACAATCAGTGAAAGGTAGATGGAGGGAACTGAGAGAGGGGATCTGGCATTTGCCTAAAATATTTAACCGGCACTTGTGCTCAACAATTCCAGTTTGCCATTCGTTGTCGTTTTCATTCTGTGTGTTGTTGCCTCTCTTTTTGCTTTCTTTTCGGTTTTCCTGGGCTTTTATTAAATTCTCAAGTGGCATTCGAAGGCGAATTTACACTGCTTTTGCAGTTGGCGTTTTCCTTTTCCTATTTTCCAGCCAGAAAAGTTTCTTTGTCAATTTCCCTTATAATGCACAATAAAAATACGAGGCTCCGTCTCTCCCCCGCCAATGCTCTCTACAGTTGAACTTGAATCTGGAGCGGTTACCAGGGGTTAGGGTCCATGCAACAAGGAAAGAAACAGCATCAGCAGTAGCAGTAGCAACGGTAACAATAACAACAACAATTTGTGGCAAGTGATTACCTTAGGCATTTTGCGGCTCGCAAATTGCGCAGTGCTCAAGGGGATGCCACATTTCTTCACTCCACTCCCCTGTACACCTCTGCACTTCACTTCATTCGTTGTTTCTATTGTTGCTGCTCTTATTTGCTGTAGTTAAGGCCAGGCTAGAAGATCAGCAACAGCATCAGTGGCAGTGGCAGTGGCAGCATTTCCCTCAGGCGAACATCAAATTTAATTTTTAATTTCGTTTCGCATAATAAAAATGCTGTTGCCGTCAGATACTGCGAACGAGGCGCAGTTGCACGTGCCACGTGCACAGATAGCCACAGCATCTTCTACTATGTACATTATAGTCTTAAATATAATCCTCTTCAATTTTTAAAACTCGCCATTCAATATAGCTTGACTTCAAATCCAGCTAATGAAAATCAAAATGCTGTAGTTAAATAAAACAATTTTGGCTAAGTGACCAAAGGGCATAATATTACAAAAACTTATATCAAATGATTGCAAGGAATTATTTTTAGTGAATAAAAAATTTTGGGTGTCATTTTTCATCTAGTAAATAAAGAATCTGTATAAATTAATAAGTACCATAATATCACATGTATAAAAAATTATTCTATTGATGAAAAGTTATATTTTGAGTCGAAATTAAAACTAAATGCGGTAATTTCTATTAAATTTATTTTACCAAAAAAAATTTAACATTTTCTTTCAACTTTTATAATTAAAAAATAACAAATAAAATTCAACAGTATTGAAAATATCTAATCATATGTTGTTAAGGTACTTTACAGGTTTTACAGGTTTTTAACTTATTAAATTTAAGAAAAAAATTAATAATTTAAATAAAAATATTTAAGTGGAATTTATTATTACTATTAAAACAGCATAATAGTGATTTTATGTGTATAATTTATTTAAAAATTTTTTTTTAAGCATATTAATTCTACACTTTATAATATATTGAAAAATTATTTATTATGAATATCAATAAACACATAATAATTAAAGTAATGACTGAATTAAAAAAAAAAAACCATAATAATATTTACACAACATTAAGCTAGAAGAAATGACATATCAAACTGACATGGAAATGGCAACAGGACACAAATTGGGTAAAAGTAATGGCCATGTTTTTAGTAGGTAGTGACTGCAATTCAAGGGGAATTAGAGGTTTGTAAAACATACAGGATGTGTCAGTTAAACCAATTACAAAAGTAGGTTGGCGATAAACGTGAAAGGATTGCCACAACACATCCACACATGGGGCAGGGAGGAAGACCGTATGCTAATGAGGTTTTGATAGGAAATTTCGGTGTTGAATTTCAACAAAGCTGATATGATGATGACAGCTACAATAAAATGTTGAGAGTGGCGCGATTATAAAAGACATTTCAGCTGCCAGAAGGTGATGAAACATATAAACTTTAAGGTGTAATGGGGCGTGGCATTTAAGAGCATAATTTATAATGCAAATGGGCTTAAGTAAGAGCGACATCTGACAGCTATGCTCTTGGCATGCCACAGACAGACTCCGCCTGCAACCGCAACTGCAACTGCAACAATGTTAACTTCATTTCTGGCTAAATAAATATCTTCTGCCTTTGACTTGAAAAGTTTTGCCATCTTCGCTTATTTTTTTGGACAGATTACGTTGCGTAAAGTGTTGTAGCCACTTTGGGCAAAAATAGCATAAATTCAGTTTCTCTCCCAGAAACACAAACCATTTTATTCTTAATGTGTTTCCCTCTTATTTTATAAAAAAAAAACTACAGCTGCCGCTGACTGACAGAGATTCGTTTCTTTTATTTTGGCTTTCCTTTTGTAAAGTTGCTGCTTCAAATAAATCTGAGCGGAGTTCACTTTACTGTAAACTTTGGCTTAAGATTGCTAACGGTATGCGGCAAGCAGCCCATGCAGCGTGCAGCGTGCAGCGTGCAGCGTGCAGCGTGCAACGTGCAACGTGCAACGCTACCAAAGTGTTATTTACCTTTTCCCTTTGTTGTCCAGGTAAAGTAAAGTAAGAGTGGAGCATGCCACACTGCCACGGCATAGACTTCATGCCAAAGTTCAACTTCAAGTTGCATGTTCTTTGCCTGCATGCGATTCCCTTTTGTGCGTGAAGCATTCTTCTCATTCTCATTCCCAGTCTCTCTCCCTCTTTCTCCCCCCCCCACTCTCTCTCTTCCAGCCACAGTCTGTCTCAGTTGTTGGTTCTCTCCTGAGCTGACAGAGTCTTGTGAGTCTTTTATATTCTGAATAATTAAACAATTGTCAAGCAAATTGTTGCAACTTTGACAGCAGCAACTTTGCTACCAAGTGGCAGCAGCGTTGAAAGTCTACTGATTTTCTAAGAAAAGTTGACAACTTTTGAAAGTAACTGTGGAAATCAGACTAAGAATTATGAGAGTTTTAAGAATAAAGTCCAAATATTTTATAAAATAATTGTTAAATTTAAATTTCACTTTAAAGTAAATTAAAATCGTTTTAAATGGAATGAAAGTTGTCAAGTGATATTTAATTAAATTTCAATATTTTTATATCTAAAAAAAATTAGATATTTTTGATAAAATCTGTAGAAATTTAATAAAAAATGTGTATTCAATCATATTTTTAGTTTTACTATCAAATTAAATTGACAGCTTTGAATGAAATATTGTTTAATAGGTAAATAATTATAGGAATATATGATAGCTAAGGCATTTTAAAGTTGTCTTTATTATTATTTAAAAAATATTTTTTATTTATTACTATCATTAATTAATTTTTTTAATTTACAACCCAAGTAATGTTATCGCTAACATAACTTTGAATTTCCATAATTTACGTATAAATATTGGCGTTCTATCATAACCTTTAATCAGGCTAATGGCTAAGGATAACAATACCCAACAGTAACAACAAACTCTCCTATCATTAACAATCAACCAACAACAACATCAGCTATAATTAATCTAGCGGTAATGTAATAACCGTCATTAAACTAAACAAACAGAATATAAACGCGATGTGGCGATGCTGCCGTTATGCATAAATTTCAATATGCCCTGGCAACTGTTAACGCCACGCCCCATCCGCCATCCGCCATCAACCTCCCTCCTCTCTCCACTTTACTACTCTCTCTCTCTCGGTCTGTGCCTCTTAACCCAACCGGTGTGGCCATGTTTCCAATTGGCTTGGTTTCAATATGCCAAATACGGCGGAGAGCGATCCCTGCCAGGACACGGCAATTGTGTTCTGTATTCAGTAAATAATATAGTCGGGCAAATGTTAAATGATACGAAATTAATGCGTAAATATCCATCTATATGTGAGAGACAGAGAGACGGTAGAATGGTGAGAAAGAGAGAGAGACTGTGATTCCATTTGGCAATTCAATACAGTTTGCTATGCAGCAGGTGAGATGTTAATGACATAAGCCCGCTGTGCGTCCATTTATGAGGAGCCACAGTGCGTATACTTAATTTCAATATATCGCAGATTAACTGCTCGCCCAACCCACGCCATGGCGGGCCTCAAGAGTTTTTGCTTAATATGCTATGAAATCAGCATATATACAAATATATTTATGCTCAATCACATACACTCACACAAACAAATATAATCTCACACACACACACACACACACACGCATAAAGATTAGAAGAGGCGACTTGACTTTTGATGCTTTTGCTTTGCCTTGAATTTTACGAGTTTGCCTAGAACGCCCACAGCCCAGAAAGAGAGAGAGGAAGAGTAAGAGAAAGAGAGAGAGAGAGAGTGTGAGTGAGTTAGAGAGAGGCAAACAATTGGCGCCAGTTTGCTTAAATTTCATCTCGTAACTCGCATATAAGTATGCTATATATATTTGCTACATACATTTTGTTGCCACAATTTGAGGCAAATGCCTCTACCAACAATAACAACAGCAACAGCAACAACAGTTTTGGGTTTCATTTCTCTTCGGAAATTTTTATTGTCCAGCAAAAAGCGAGGAAATACGCATGAAATTAGATTTGCTTCATCGAATTGATTTCATTTGTTTTGATTTGTTTCCCAAAATACGCAAATTGGATACGAAACCGAAAACCCCAACAGCTAACCCACACAAACACCCACACACACACACATACACTAACACCCATACAGTTGTAGAGTGTGTTAGAAAGAGAAAGAGTGACATAATGTTAAGCGTTGGAAATGCCGAAATGAATACATTTTGGTCAAACTGTTGAGATTTCGAGCATTGTCCTTGTACGGGGGCGTTGACAAAGGGCGTTGCGGTTTATGTTGATACCGTTGACTAACTGACTGACTAGAAATCAGTCCAGATACACCCCCAAACCACCCTCCACCTCTTCCCCGGCATGATGGCAGTTGTAGTTGGTTTTGAGTCCAGCTATAGATTTGCTTCTTTTTTGGCTGCTGGCAATTGAGCGATCAACACTTGGCAGCTGTGTTGGCATTAAAGTGTCAGCAAATATATATAGAGAAAATGTATGTATTATAAATGTGCTTTGCCTCATTCCATAAGTATTTGTGGACATTGCATAGAGATTTGATCCACCGCATGCGGCTTAATATGCCACGCGATAAGTCCTCTGCTGCCTTTCTCGAGGCCCAAAAAACAAAAGTTGCCTCTCAATCAAATGGCAAATCCGGCAACCCTTTTTGCCGTTCCATGTCTTGTGTGTGGGGATTAACAGATCAGAGGAGCAAATGACCCAAAGGGCTATTCTCGAGGGCGCTTTCCTTCAAATCCCCGACAATAAGTGCTTGCCGAGGAACTTTCATTTTGGGATTTTGGAGCTTGCCACATTCTTGTTGATGTCCCAATTAATGGCTTTCAAAATATATATTTATTGTCATTTTCCGCCAACAAAACTTTAAAAACCAAATATTTATTTGACTTTCCTCCAACCTCTTTCCTAAAATTTTCACAAAAGCAACCCAAAACTAATCATTATTGAAAGCGTGCTCACCAAAGTTGATGTCGTCCTTTGGAAAGTATTTTGAAACATGCCTTTAAGCTGACAAGAAGTCAGTTGAAAACTTATAAAGAAATTGCTTCGGTATAAATTGTTTTATTGTCCTTTTGCGTCTCATATCCTCACTTCACTTGAATCCCTCTCAAAGGATTTGCCAATCGATACGTTTGTTGTCACAACAACATAATATTTCTATTAATGAGGGTTACAAAGAGAGGGAGAAGGGTTTGAAAAGAGTATTTTGTGTGTCAAAGAGAGAGTATGCATCTTTAATAGAATGTACAAAATAAACAAAATTGAAATAAAATCATTTTAAAAGGTGGATGCACCTATAAACTCATCAATCATACGGCATGTTTACATATTTTGCTATTCAAACTATGCATAAATATGTCAATGGCAAAATATTTCGATTGATTGATGTAGTGGGTATTGATAAATGAAAATTAAATTTTAGAGTATTACTTGCATACATTTGTATGTTTTATTTAATATAATTAAAATCTCCTTACATTTGTTAAAATATTCCAGTTTCAATAGAAATACTGGAAATTAAAATAATTATATTAGAGACACAGCACAAGAATTGCCACAAGTATTTAGAGAAATTTTTTTTTTATATTTCTTATAATTTGAATGGATTAAAAAAAAAATACTTTAAATACTTCACTCAAGTATACTCTTATTTTGTTCTTACTAGTAAGTAAATAAATTATTTGAATATTTAGAAAACGCATAATTTAATGCAATCGTCATATATAGAATTGACGTTTGGTTTGGTTTCATTTGAACCCAGTAATCATGTGATGTTAAGGTACTTTAAGTTGAATAGATTCTTTACTTATTAAATGTAATAAATAAATGGATATAAATACATATTATTTCATTAAAATCGTTGGAGCGTTTAACCAAAGATACGCTGAGATTAAAATTTTAATTCAAAATAAATAAATTAATGAATAAATAATGAAATTATTTTACAATAAATGAGAAAAAATTAATTAAAAATAAATAAAGGATGAACTATTTAAATTAGAGCTTCAACTCTCTTCATATGGAATAAATTCACTTCTAATAATTAAATTTAAATTTTGATAATGCCGTATCATTTTAAACATAATTTTGTTAACGATTAATGCTAAAAATTACATTTTATTAGACTTTTAAGTTTAAATAAACAAAACAAATTTTTGTTGACAGCTATTAACAAAGGTGTGAATATTAAATAAATGTTTACTAAAGTGCCTCAAATATAAATGAATATGTATTAAATGTAAACTGAAAATAAATTTTTGCTGTAATTTGCCAAATAACTTAACTTATAACTAAATAAATAATTTAATTTAAATTAAATAAATTAATTAAATAATTAAAAAAAAAAAATCAATTTGAAGCGCTTCGTTTCTGCTTGTGCAACTTGTGCTTGTTGTGGCTGTGGCGCCTCTCTCTGTTTGCCTTCTGGCGTGCCTCAGACGCCGCGCAGATCGCCTTGTAGGCGGACTTCTTGATGCACTGCAGCTCGCTGTTTGCCACACGTAGCAGCTTCTTAATGGCCTCGATGCGCTTCTTGGCCGCCTCAGCAAGTTGCGTCTTCTCGGCGATTTGTTGCTGGGCGCCAACAGCAACTGCCTTGGCACTGGACAGATTGTCAGCGGCGACGCCGATGAGACTCTTCAAGGCGATGGACAATTTCTGGGCATGCTTGGCGGCTTCAAAGGCCATGTTAAAATTGTTTTGGGCATTCTCAATGGAGGTGCTCTCCCGCTGGTAGGCTGCCTCGGATTCGCACAACTCCGACTCCAACTGTTCCACCATCTGTTGTTTGCCAGAAAGTGCCGCCTCGGCAGCTTTGGCTGCGGCATATGCTCTGTCCGCCAACTGCTTTTTCACCTGCCGTGCCACCTCCGCGGCGGCACATTGTTGTGTGGAGAAGGCGTGCTCGGCCTCCTGGGCCGCCTTCTGGGCAATGTTGGTGGCGGTTTGTTTGACACCATTGCGATTCATGGAGGCTCGGCATTGTTCCACATTCTTTGGCCCATCCGGAGGTTGTTCCTCCTCAGGCATATCAGCAGCGGCTTGTTTCACACGATAGAGTTGATGATTCCTGCTGGACGGATGAGTTCTTGCCATTGCCAGGTTGGTCATTTGCTGCAGCAGAATCAGGACACAGAGTAAGGAGTTGAGAGTCTGGGTTGGCTGCGCAACACGCATAATTACGTGAGTCTTCAAAGTTGGAGCAAGTTTTCCTTGGCAGTTGTTGCTTCAACATTTTTACATTTGAAGTAGTTTGCCAAGTCAACTTACAGCGTGGAAACTGAATATCAAAAAATTACAAAAATGAGCTGAAAAGAAAATGCTAGACGAAACGCAAAGAGAGAGAGAGAGAGAGAAAGAGAGAAAGAGAGAGAGAGAGAGGCCCTGAGCATAACTTTTTCACGCAATTTAACGAGCAGCATTCTACAAAGTGGAAAACTCAAAGTGGAGTCTTAACTGCCACATGATACCCTAAGAAACGATAACAAACTCATATTGTTAGAACAGTTCCAAAAGTATTTCCAAAGCAAAGTACGTTACTTCAATTTCACTAAGAGTTATTTTTAAGAGGTTTTTCTACTTGACTTAAAAATGAAACTAGATTCAATTGTGGACTTTGATGTCCTAAAAAGCACATAAGTTAAAAAATTATTAGCTTGGAAATATTAAAAATAAAATTAAATTTTTAAAAATGTGTTTCTTTACTCTTATTCTAATTTCATTCTTCAAATTGGACTTCATTTTAATAAAAATTTTTTTTTTAATTAAATTTTGTAATACTACATTATAATTGTTTATATTTGAATATTACTATTCTTTTCATGTTTTTTTTTATTTAATCACTTTTAATGTATTCCTACTTCGATTTTTTAAATATATATAGCTAATTTGATATTTTTGGTAAAACTAATTGGGTCATCAAAGCATGTGGAATTGCCTTCAAACTGTTGACCGTGCTGATGTCCTTTAGTCCTGCTAAGCTGCCGGTATTATCGAAATTGTTGGAGCTTTGGCCAAAAGGACCATAGACAATTGGCAAAAGGGGTCGTTCTGTGCGGTGATCTAAGCTAATCCCCAAAAGGGTACCCCACTTTTTCACATGCTTCCAGGAACTTGGATTTCGGCAGATGAGTGAATATCTCTAAAATGCTCTGGCTTTTTTACGGGCCATAAAAAAGATGAGCTCAAGGCGCATAGACTTGAGAGACTTGAAAGTTAACAAGCTTTGTTCCGCTTTGGAGAAAGTTTTGCTTGAGGTGCGGAACGAGGGAGATGAAGAGCAAGTGGAAATGAAGTTTATTTATATATTTAAGTTAAGTTGAATTACTGCTCTTGAAATGGACACTCATCAACCGCAACTGGCAACCGGTTGGCACATTTTCCATGCCATCAGCCTGAATGTCCTTGCCAACATATCCTTCCCGTTTCAGTCCCATCCTCCTTCTCACCCATTTTTCAGCTGCTCTTTTTCAGCCCTTGTATGCGCCTTTTTGCGTGGCCAAGTACATGTGCAGAAGTATCCCAAATGACACTACCGTGTGAGGGAAGCACAGATGGCACTGGAAGTGGGCCATGGAAACACTATGCAGCCCAAAACAAAAAAAAAAACACACACACATCAAAAAAAGGACATGAAATCAATGCGAATGAGGTTTTTCGGCAAATGCAATTGGGGGAACTGCGAGCTCACCAAACGCACTGTAAATACTCTTCCAATTGATTTGAAGAAATATAAATCAAATCTTACATAAATGTTTAAAAATATTTGCAATTTTTACAGCAGAAATTGCTGACAAAACAAAACAAAATGTAAATAAGCTCGACAGCATTGTATGGAATCCCTATACAATTATTTGTATTGTTATTATTAAGTTGAAAGGCTATGATCCTTGCACTATAGAAGTCCTTTGCAGTCCTTTGATGAACAACAATGCACAGGCCACATATACAAATTCAATTTCCTTTGCATTCAGCGACCTCATCGCATGGCATCTGTTGTCGTCCTTAGCCAGCAGCCAGAAATCAGCAGGACAGGATGTGACAGGATACAGAGGCACTAGCTGCTGTTATGTCTATGTATAGCACGGCATATTTGAATATGTATGTGTGTGTGTGTGTGGGAGGGTTTATATATTATATGTATGCCATTTCAAGTGCTTATTGATGTTGCATCTGAAATTGAAATCTGCCGACAAAACAACTTCTTTTTTTTGGAGTCTGCATGTTGCTGTCATTGGGATCTTTTACACATGAAATTCATCGATTGGTACTCCGAACTTTCAATTAAGCAAAACTGCACCATACTTCGGTATAATATGCAAAAAGGATCAAGGAATTTCAACTCAAAAAGGGGAGTTGGTCTCTGTGGAGTTGTAGTTGCTGAAATTTAATTTTAATGCATAAGCAAATTGAATTTAAGCAACAGGAAAATTGCTTGCCAAACCACAAAGGTGTATGCCACACACACACACATACACTCAGATGCTATCACATACACATATTGACACGCCCCACTGCATAACCGCCCACCAAAAGGAGGAGTTTGGTTAGAACCAGTAGCTGAGGTGAATTTCTCAAAAGCATACGACCACAAAAACCGAAACATGAAATCTACCCAGAAAGGGAAGAGAAAAGAGTGAGGAGAGTGTAAAAAGAGTGAGAAGAGAGTGAAAAGAGTGAGAAGTGAAAAAGAGTGAAAAGAGAGGTAGTTATAAAGCAAAAGCATATTCAAAAAGCGGAGCTTTCAGTATCTCGATTAGCTACTATTTTTAGGATGAACTGAAAGCAATAAATATGAGTGTTTTTTACTTGAACTTTAATTTCAACATTTTAACATTTAAAATTCAAATTATGCCGAGTGTATTAGATATGTATATATCTCTATCTGTACAAGTATCTGCAACTAAATATGTATCTCTGCTATTTGTTTTGTGTAATCATTTGCACAAACTCCTCATAGTTGATGCGTCCGTCGCCATCAGTGTCCGCCTCCTGTATCATATCGGCGATCTCGTCATCGGTGAGTTTCTCACCCAGATTATTCATGACGGCCTTGAGCTCGGCTGGCGATATGAAGCCATCTTCATCCTTGTCGAAGATCTTGAATGCATCAATTAGTTCCTCCTCGTCTGTGTCATTGGAACGCTTCGACATTAGATTGCAGAATTCATTGAAGTCAATTTCCCCATTACCGTTGAGATCGATTTCATTGACCAAATTCCTGATCTCCGGCTCGGTCGGATTCTCTCCCAAGGAACGCATCAGATTGCCCAAGTCGACGGTTCTAATGGCGCCACTGCCAGACTTATCGAACATTTTGAAGGCCTCCTTGAACTCGGCAATCTGCTCCTCGGAGAGCTCCTGAGACATGATGAACTATTTTTAAAAATTCAGATATTTCAAATATATTTTGGAGGTATTCTTGTTTTTTTTTTATAATATATATTTTTTGTTTCAGAGTTATATTCAAACGAATGCGCGGGCATTGATTGAAGGAATAACCTTTGTTGGAAACAATACTAAGTATATGTGTTTCGAAGGCCTACTAGGTTTGGCTCATCATAGCCACAAATTCTCTATAGTCGATTTTTCCCTCGGCATTTGAGTTGGCATCCAAAATTAATTGGACAATGTCGTCCTCATCCATGCGATCCCCCATGGTGGTGACAATGTGACGAAGCTCATTTTCGTCTATGAATCCGGTATCATCCTTATCGAAGACCCTGAATGCGAGTATAACCTCATCCTCCGGCGTCATATCCTTGCATCGCTCCGACATGAGGTGTAGAAAGTCACTGAAATACAATTCATCCGTTCCATTCGGATCGTATTCATTGTAGTATTCCTCCAACTCGTACTCTTCTGGCTTATGGGCCACAGTATTCATTAAGCTCCTCAACAGTTTCATGGAAATGAAATCCTCAATCGAGGTAGCGAACAATAAAAAGGCTTCCTTGAAGTCCGCCACCTGCTCTGGGGTCAGCGAATGACTTCTGATAATACGTTCCTCAGGTGGTGGTGTGGCGAAATCAAAATCATCATCCATGTTGTTAATTTAAAAGTTCTAAATTAAATCAAATTGAATTTTTAATTAATCCAGATATTCCAAGAGATATTGTTAATTAAGTTACAAAGATATGTAGCACATGAATTTTGTTATTTAAACTAGTTAACAGGAAATAGAAAGAAAATTCCTAGTAATAAGTTATGCAAATTAAATATGGCCTACTGTAAATTAAAATATATAATTTTAGAGATATATATATTGTGTTGAATATTGTTGGCCAAGGAAACCATAATGCCAATTAGTTGAAATCCGATTAAAGCAGTGCTGTCCGTTGTATTGCTTTGCGGTCTGTCAGTCACCAGATAATGTCCTGACAGGACTCTTGAGGTAAGGCCAACACCAAAACAATTTGTGTTGAGCATCTGCAATTCCAATGGGATACATATAGTAGAGACTATGTCACCAAACTCCAGGTCCCATAAGCCATGCACAGAAAGCATTCTGCAAACTTTTGTGGTCCCAGAGGGGAGGAATGAGGAATCAAGGCGGGTTGGAGTTGTCCAGGTGAGTTGGTCATCTGAATTTGGTTCTCATTAGCAGCACTTCCAATTATGGATTGTTTGGATCTGCACTTCTAATTGTTCATGTTCTTGTTGGTGGTGGTGGTGATGGTGTCCTGTGTGGGAATTTGAGCAGCTGCAACCGATGCCAAAGCCATTTGAGAGTTTAACAGCCAGAAATTATGTAAATTGTGCAATTTGCCTTATGCATGTTGAGCACAAAGGCGGCAACAACAACCACAACACCAACAATGGGAAGGGCAGGCTGGAAGTCTCATTGCATGCCACAAAAGGCAGCACGTAAATGGCAAACAACCGAATATCTACAAGAAAAACAAATGTCCAAAAAGCAAACGAATTTAATTAAAATTGTAATTACCAAAAGCATTCTGAGCTTGGCCCAACAACGCGTACCTCGAATAAAATACAACAACAGCAACAACAACAGCAGTCAAGGAAAAAATAAACAGCATTAAAATATAAAAAATAACAGCATCCAAGAAAAATTCATTTCCTTAGGATATTGAAGGAACAACTTTACTGTAGCTCCAAGCAACAAATATAAAATTTAATGAGTAGCAAAACTTGCTAAATTAATCTTCCCAAATTTTTTTCTCTTAAATACCCTGTTATTAGAGTTCCTTATTCAGCTTAAAAATTATTTATTAAAAATTAGTTAAAATTTTGTAACTAAAAAAGTATTCAAGGAATGTTTTAAGAGTTCCTCAGATTTAAAAAAATACAATTTAAACTAAAATTTATTTTAAATGTTATCAAATTCAGCAATTAGTTAAATAATAATAATTTGGGTAATAGTAATAATTCGTAAACATTTTTTTAATTTTTAACTGTAAATAAAAATTCTATACCTAAACTTTAAAGTAATAACTTGAGCATCTCCGAAGTATCTAATTTCATTGGAATTAATATTTCCTATCTTTAGTTTAGTAATAATTATTTTTGAAGAAATATTTAGAAAATTTCCAAAAAAGCTTTTAAATTTATTTTAAATTGTCCCTTAATATTCTATTCTTAAATTTTTAAGCACCAATTTGACTCTCTTACTCTGAAGTATCTAGTGTCTTCATTGTGTGCCGATTTCAATTAAGCATATGAAAGCAGCTTCTGCCACACAATGTGGCACTCAATTTCAATTGAATGGGCATTGCCACAGTCTGACTGTTCAGCTGTCCAACGGCTATTGAACCGTTATCAGCTTGATGCAGTTATGTCCACCCGTCGGTCCCCTCCACCCCCTGATGCTCACGAATTTCTTTGATTTTTTGTGAGTAGTTGGAGGTTCGAAATGAGTGACGTCAACAGTGGCAAAGAATGAATCAGTTGAAGTTGAGATGAACATGAATTCTTCGAAATTGTAGAATTAATTTATTTTATGTTATTATCTGTAGAATATGAGTTATTGATGAATTCCTGTAAGTTTTCCCATATCTGTCCATTTTCATTAATCTTGACTTGTTTCGTAGTTCTCCGTAGGTTAGCCTTGTTCTGTTTCTGTTTGCTGTTGTTATTAAGTAAGTTACACACATAGCCAAGTTAGCCAAGTTACAGACACTTTCTACAGGCCAACACTTAACTTGGCTTACTTCAGCTAAAAACAACAAGAGAGAGAGAGAGAGAGAGATTTGAAAATTGTGGGCAGGGCAGAAGGCAGGTGATGAGTCTATAGAAATAGCTTTCAAAGCAAAAAAAAAAAATAAAAATAAAGTGAAAGTGAAAGTGAAAGTGAAGAAGGCGAAAGAAACTTGCAAGGATATCCAGCATACTGTGCCTGTGCTGCCTGACGTGCAAAGGTAAATATGTAAACGGGTAAGTCAATACCAAGGGCTATGTTACCAAACAGCTGAAGCTGAAGAGTTGGCTAAGAATAAAACTGAATTTAAGGTATTTAGACTTTAAGAAGTACGTGAAGCAAAATAAATATATTTGGCTATAAGGATATTCCAGTTGATTTTACTTTGATCATCCATGAGGAAACCAGAAGAGAAAACAAGCAATTGTAACAAATATGTATTTATTGAAAAAAATATTTCAGCAGTTTATCACTAGAAAATTTGCAATAAATTTAAGCGTTTTCATTTTGACCTCGATTATCTCTGATTAATTAATTAACAATAAAACATTGATATATAATTGGCACATGAAGTGATCATTGTAAATATTGTAGCATTATGCTGAGAATAATTGTTTTCATTATTGACACTTCATTTCGATTGGACAAATTAATGAATAATATCAATTAAATATTCAATGTACATTATCAACTTTCGATGGCAATTCTCTCCTTCTCTGTGTAAATACACAAGATGTCTTAATTCTGAAGTAAATTTTAAATTATGCTAAAATAAACTATTTAACAATTAGTATAAACATTACAAGAAACTGATTTAGTTATATTAATCAAATTTGGGCAGGTAAGGAGCGAGATTTCTCAATTACCCAGACTTCATTTTCTCTGCAACAAGTTTATAGCTGTATCTTATTTAAACAGTACAAACAGACATATGTACATATGTGTACGAAAGGAGTCTCATAAGTTGTGTTGACTTTCGGTCGGAGGAAAGTCCTTTCGGTCATGTCGGTTTCTTGTTTGCCTGTGACACAAATTGCATTTGTGGATGACAACAAAAGCTTTGGACATGCCAGCAAAATGATTAAATTACTCATACGCCCCGTTGTGTTTGGCTGGAAATTGGGAGGCGGCCAGTTGGGCGATAAAACAACAATGAAACAAAACGGGGACAACTTCTCCAGAGTTATTATTATTGTTTTAGTTTTTTCGTTTTTTTTTTTTTTTTTGCTGTGCTGCCTTTGGTTTTATTATTGTTTGTTTTTGTTGTCGTTGTCTGGCATTTAGTTAATTAAGTTTTACAGCTAACTCAACAAGCGAAGTTGAGAAAAATGGATTCGCTATGCCACGTAAACAAGCCCCTAGCCCCTAGTTCCGCCCCCTAACGACATAACGCCCATTTAATTAGTTTTTAATTATTTTGCAGTTTTTTTACTGAACACACTCTACAAAACTGTGGACTCTACTCTGTCGACTGAGTTCGTTGGGTATTTGTTTTGAGTTTAGTTAATTTTATTTGTATTTGCTTGAACCGCCCACAAGCGAAAATTGCGACTGTCCCCCTACCCGATCACTTCCCCGCTGCTGACCGTATCCCTACCAAATGGCCTATAAGCTCAAGCTGAAGCTTTGTTCATTTAGCACATTATTTCTACACGCTTTGTTTTTACTGCAAGTCGCCCCACTCTCCCTCTCCATGCCCCTGGTAAAAGTGGAAAAAGTTTTATGTAAGCTCATTTTATTTAATAGGTCAACTTGTGCATACTGTAATTAAGTTTAAGTATTGTTGCAAATTAATAATGAAATTTGAGCAGACCACAAAAATAGCAAATATTTGCCTTTGAAGCGCAAAATTCAAGCAGTTTTAATTGAAAATTCTGCTGCTGTCATTGCTGCTGATTGAAATATCCAAGCAAATATTGCACTTTTCTGCATATTTAACTCTTTCTCTCTCTCTCTCTTTCTGTCTCTTTCTGACTCTCTGTCTATCTTTCTCAGTGGAAACGATGAAAGAGAGGCAAATAACAAGTAGAAAGAAAGAGTGTGCAAATATTTACACAGTACGTTGGCAGTGCCATAAACCACCGCAAAACAATAAAATTCGCAATAAACCAAATGGAAAGCGGCAAACAGAAATGGAAGTGAGGAATTGCTGCCGGCGCATATGAAATGCAAGCAACAATAACAACAATAATAAAAGAGAAAGCGAAGCAAATCACAAGTACAAGGATATGCACAGAGGGAGAGAGAGAGCAATAACCAAGAATACCCTATCATTTGATACTCTTTGGAAAAACAAGAAATTTGCATTTGCCAATTTGCATTCTGACAATGTGCGAGAAATTCAAGAGAAATTGCATAATTGCGGCAACAATTGTGGTCTTCAACAAAGTGCATAATAAGTCAGTCATGCCCAGTTGCAAAAATGGGATTAACAAAGCGAAACCAAATAGGAATGCTTTTTCATAACTTAAATTGCACAATGCACAAAGTGCGACTAACTGGAAAATCAACAGCAATGCCACAACAATCATTGTTAAATTCAGCCAAGTTGTGAGTGCAGCTCAACTCTGGCCAAGACTATAATACAATGGGACATGGGTCAAGTTAGGGCAATTAGTATGCCAACAAAATTTCAATCAAAGAAATTTCTTTGTTTACTTTAAGTCTTTAAATTTATTCACCAAACGCTCCATAAACATCTGCCACCAATTTTGTCGAACTGTTTCTGTTGAGTTGCTATTGACACTATTAATAATTGAGATAGTAGCTGTCGTCATGGATATAGAACTAGAATTTATAAACTTGAACCCGGGTAGATCCCCTGGTATAGGTTCAGTTGAGTCTTGAGTTACAGAATCTTGCTTATTCTGCAATTTACATCTTGTGCTATTAATTTGGTAATTTTCGGCCATATAATCCACATACAGCATAGACTTCTCATTAACACAGTCTGAATATTAAAATTAAAAATAATAATTTGACAAACACAAATTTTTATTGAATATTATTTATTTATTTTATCATTTACCTGTATATACATTTCGACAACCAAGAAGAGTCAACAGCAAAAGCATTGTCAGCAAAATGCAATGTTTTCCTTTCAAACTGCAACTCAGCTCTTTTTTCTTCAATATAAAAATAAGACGGAAAGCAATAGATTCGATTTGGTTACGCATCAAATATAACATGGTATGCATTTTAAAATCTAAAGTTTATTTAAATTTATAAATAATTCTACTACAGCTTAAAATTATGGCACAGAACATTTAAATAGCAAACGTTTTGAAATTTATATCAAAGCTGTCACAAAACATAGCATACTTTTGCGCGCTGACTAAAATCAAAACAATTATATACTCTCCAATTACAATTACTATACTCTCCGTTCACGGATTTTAAATCATTCAACTCTAACTCTAATCACTTAATCAATGATTACAAATATACAAAAGCTCAAATCGTTGAATTCTGCTTTGATGCCACACATGACACAGTTTTCCTCCTTCTTAACTCAGTCCTACCCTTGTTGCTGAATCACGTTAATATCCTGTCAAGGGAAAGTTATTTGTGTTGCTTTTGATCACAAGTGTCTTGATTGAGAGTCCGAGTTTATAAAGCGGCTTTTCCCGTTAACTTCAATTGGCCATTTAGGAACAACTCTCGCTAAGCCATGGCAACGACCATGAGGGATATTCAGAGCGTACCCAGACTTACCTTTGAAGCAGGCTTTGCCGGCAATTCTATTCTTGTTTTGTCTGTAGGTCTGTTTGGACTGTAGGTCTGCAGACCTCCTCGCTGTGTGGCCTTTAATTTATTGCCTGTCCGAAAGCCAATTGGAATTGTTAATAGGGGGCGTGGCCCATGTGGTCAGCTTTGGTCTATTGATAGATGGCTTAGCTGCAGGCGGGTTAAAGCGAGCTGCTCCTTGACTTAAATTCTCTCTAGCTCTGACAATTTGGCAAATTGTTTTTCCACCGACACTGCATGAATTAAAGCCATAAAGTGTAATTCTGGCCAACAAGTGCAGGAAGTTGTTAGTTGGCAGAAATTTCTCAACTGCTGTTGCAACAGCTACATTCAGTTAACAATTGAAGTGCTTGTTGCTGCTGTTGTTGTTGGTGCTGCTGTTGTGTACTCCATGCCGTGTGCAATTATCACCTGGAGCTATATGTACACACATCGTTGACAAAAACAACACTACACAACAAGAACAACATTATGTGCTCAAAATGTAAATGTCATTTATGTGCCGAGCAGCGGCAGCAGGCAACAGCAACTTCCACTGCCACTGCCACTAGTGGCAAGTGTTGCACATTTGAAAAATGTGCTACGACTGAAAAGAGAGGGAGAAACAAAAAGAGAGAGTGAGGAACGCAGAACAACAGGCCTGGCAGCTGGTCCTCTGCCTGCGTATGAATAAATGTTGGCAACACAATCGAGAGCCGTAAATTCCAAGCAGTCGCCAGGTGAAATAGGTGTGAACTGAAAAAATACCTAAAAGTGAACAAACGTACAAAACTAGATAGGAAAAAGAGACAGAGAAAAAAAAGAGAGATAGAGACAAGGAGTGAGAGCCAGAAGTAGAGCAAACTTGAAAGTGCGAATGAACATGAGAATGAGAACAATGCCAAAGGCCTAGAGGCAGACTATGGCAGTCTAATTGGTATAATAAAATGTCATAAAAGAAAAGAGCATTTCCAGAGCTCTGACTGACTATGAACCTCCAATGAACCTCCTGTGAACCTCCTGTGAACCGAGCTATGCCAGCAATGTGCCAAAGGCCAGCTGAAGTCGAGGACATAACAGACTGATTTAGCAGAGAGAAAATAAATACTAAGAGAGGGAAAGACTCTCTTGATTGGTTTTCGCAGCATGGCAGGTGCAATTACTTCCTGAATTTTGTCAGGATTTCAAATGAAGAAAAGTCTAAAAGCTTTTATGCATTATTGTAGAAATGGAAAATAAAAATTCCATTGAATTTTAATAATTATGCTGAAATTTAGCATTTAACAGACTTTAAATAAACCTTAAGTAGAATATCTGCTGCTCCCACATATAAATTTTCTGTTTTTTTTCTCTTCGTATTCTGCAGCCGAGTTGAATTGCCAAGTGACACATAAAGCTAGTGAACATCAGTTCCAATACCCACACATAGATATATCAACTGTCGATGGCTCATTGCAACGTTTTGCCGCCACAATCAACAAAATTAGTTTCATTTCGAGCAAATGGCATGACAGTGAAATCTCCCGGAAGCTTCCAAATGATGCCCAACCCCCCAATAAGGAGACCCATATAACAAACTGCGCTTTAAGCTCAGTTATATGGATGCTTTGTACACCTCGTCTTTGTACTCTGCTCCTCTCCTCAAAGTATCTCTGTTCTTACTCTGCAGCTGCTTCACTTCACTTCACGCCACTTCACTTCACTCTGCTTCCATTAAATTTCCCCACTTTTGCTTTTGATGCCATTGCTTTTGATCTTTGCCGAGCTCTGATAAATGATAACGTGCTATAGCAAAAACCAAAAGAGACAAAAAATAAAAGAGAGGCAACCAAAAAAAAAGAAGAAGAGGAAAGTAGGCCAAAGTGTAGAAAATTGCGCCGCAGGTGTGTGTCCATCAGCCCGCATCAACTGCCAGAGTAGAGAAATTGCTCATGGCAAAGATTCACCTGCATGATGGAGAGATTGTGCCGAAAGTTGCACAAATTGCAAGCAGCCTTAAAGTATGCAACAAATCATGGCGAAACTGGAAGATTTCCCACGAAATGTAATTAAAACTTTTATTATGGCCGCAGCCAATAATCGTTGGCAATTTGGCAACAACATTTCACCACCAACAACCAATGTAGACTGATTGTCAGTCTTTGGCTGGTCATTGGCCTGCAACTTGTTAAACTGTCAGCAACATTCACTTCTCTCCCTGCCCCACTTCGTTTTCATTTGCAACTTCATGTTTTCCCCCTTTGACCATTCATTTGCAGTTATGAACAATATTTATATATGGACATATATGCAAAAAGTGCAGAGATGCCAGTTTTTTCTTCGATTCATTTATTTCGATCATACGCCCCGTCGACCGTCAATCCAACATGTTTACACAATACTCTCATCCAGCTCGCACTCTGCTTGTCAGTCAATATTTTCGCAGTCTTTCACACATTTTATTGCTTTTATTGCACACATACTCTCATATAGACAGATTCCGAAATGAGCAATTTAATTTATGCCAAGCCCCCATTTGTATATATAGTTATTAATCGGGAGTATTCATTCATTTCAGTCTCGCTTTTAATGTAACTCCCATTGAATCCATATTGTTTAAAAACTTAAATGAAAATATTTTATGAGATATGGTTACAAGATATATTTACATATTTTTTGTAAATTTATGCAGCTGATATTAGAAAAAATAATGTTTCTACTTTAGCAAAAGTGTTGATAAAGTTGTGATGGCAACTGAAAGGATATGCAAACTTTATAACAAAAACTTGTACAGGGGAATATCTAGTTAAGGATTGAAGCCCCACTAAAAAGCAGCTCTGGTTTTATGAGTGACCAACAACTATAAAAAGTGAGTGAGGTAGAAAGTGGAGCTTCTCTTTTTTTTCAGCTGGGTCCATTTCATTGTCTGCCTTTAGTGCAACATCCGAAGAGCATCAGCCTGAGATGAGTTTGAAAGCAGAGCACAGCTTCTGTTTTACATTGGCATACATATTTGCATTGTGATATTTTTGCTTCTTCTTTTTTTGTGGACTTCAGCACCCTCGGCGGGGTGCTTCTGTTCATAGTTGCGGCTGCTTTTAATTTGGTTTTGTTGGAATTTTACTTGGTCTTTTTTTCTGTTGATTGTGTGTTGGCTTTTTGTTGATAGTTTGAGTTCAGGTTGAATAAAGCAAGAGTGTGGGATTGAAACTGGGCTTGGGATTGAGTTTGGAGGGCTTTTAACTTCGATGACAACGCTGCAAAATTGCAGCTGAGCATTTTTTTTTCATACCCATCTGTTATTTTTTTATTTTTTGATTCTTTCGTTTTTTGGCGGTACCTCAGTTGGCTTTCAATTGAATTGTCAGTCGTTTGGCAGAGGGTAGAAATTGTTCTCACATTGCATTGTGCTGGCTTTAAAACTGTGCTGAAAAATGCAGCACAAAAAAATCCCACGAAAAGGATATTTATTGCAACTGCAACTCTAAAATGGCAATCCCAATTCAGCAAAGCTTCAGCTGTGTGGATGTGAATCAGTTTTGATAACGTCATTATTGGATATAATCAAGTAAACTATCATACATACTCCACATAACAGGATTCGTATTCGAATTCGTGTAAACTAATTAAGTTGTAATATGTGAACAATTTGGTTTGCTGCAAATGGCAAAAGCGCCATAATTGAGCTTAATTAATTCCGAAATTAATTGCACATTATTTTGACATAATTATGAACCTGACACAACCGAGTGTCATTACCATTCATTGTCATCCGTCTGCCTGCCTGCCTGCCATATATATACCCTATACTGTAGTATTGTCAGTTCAATTGGCCATTGAATAAATCTCTTTTCCTCTTTTTTCTTTTTGCAATTAAAGCGTGCTCTTGCATTAAGCTGCATTCCATTTCCATTCAATTCGAATCGATTCGATTGCATTGGAATTTTCTGTCAGTTGCCAGCTACCAGAATCCTTCAACTTTTCCGCAAACATGCAACCCATTTAAGAGAGAGTTTTAAAAATAAGCGGGAAAAAGGAGTCTTAATGTAGAAGAGAAAATACCCTAAGATAACCTAAACTGAAGTCAGAATTATGAATTTTTATGTATATAACCTTTAAAGTATGTTTATTTATAAATCTTTAAGTTATTTTGATAAATATTTATATATACATATATATGAATAAAATAATGATTTTGATAATAGTTTTAGAAAAATTCATAAATTTCATAATTTTTATTTTCTTGACCAAAAACTTCTCTCTGTATGAACTTCACATTCCCTTTGACGTTCACATTGAAAACTTTTGGAAAACTATAAAATCTATTGAACAGACATGCTCGAAATTAACAACTATCATGTACTGTTAGCTATCATGTACTGTTAGCTGTCAAAGAGTATTAACAGCACATCGAGAAGGAATATGGCTGCTGGATTTTCTATAAAAGTGAAAAATACAGAAAACACAAAACTTGACAAATCTGACAAACCAAAAACCTTTGCTTTGGGTTAAGCATAAGTACAAGATGTTGGACAACATAAGCCAAAAGTGGAACAGTTCTGACCACTGTGAAATACACTGCTTACGACATCATTTTCCATTACATATCCCCAAGTGTGGGAGCAGCATAGACAGATAGAGAGAAGACAAGGATATACAAATATATATAGAGAGAGAGAGAGTTAGAGTAAGATTGAGACATTGTCTGTTTTCTGCTGGACATTGGCTGTAAATAACTTAGTAAGAAGTGAGTAAACAGAGTTGGACTCACTTGCTCCACTGGCTCCAACTGCAACTGGGAAAGTTGGCCAAAATGGTAGAGTAGTTGGCAATGTACTGCAGTGGCAGCTGGAGGCGCCTTAACTAATCGCAATTGCAATTGCAATTTCGCTGGCAAATTGCAATTTGTGTTGACAGCTGAAATCACCTTTTGCAGTTGCGTTCGCCTTAGTCTGGTTTAATGTGTATAAATGAAAATTGCGCTGTACAACGCTGCGTATACTTAATATCTCTCAAAACATCGAAGATGTGCCAGATAAATGGGCGAATATGGCAAGAGATGGAGATAAAAATGAAACCCGCCAAAAACATTCTAAGAGCAGCTGAAAGTAGCTAACCAAATGAACTTAATTAGATTGCGTCAAGCAATTTGCAAGCATCAAGACATTGACAGGCTGCCTTGCCAAGCAAAACACAGAGATGTTAGAGAACGGGGAGAGAATGGGGGGAGTTGAGGGGGTAAGGAGTCAAAGTAGAGTACACATCAATGGCAGTTGGTAAGTTGTAGTTGCAAATTTGATTAGCTGCTAATTAATCTCATTAATTGAGACGAGTCAAAGTTAGTTCGCAAAACTGTCGACAGCCCATCGCCATCGTTCATCCCTTCCTACCTTTCCCACTCCCTCACCCTGAATACGCCTATATGTCTGTTTGTGTGTGTGTGTGTGTGTGTGTTTTTGGGCGGAAATTGTCAGAAATTGGCTGCTTAAAGCTGCAGGCAACATCCTGGCTGTATCCTGGAAATAATTGTTATTGTTTATATATGTATACATATATATGTATCTGATTATTTGATTTATTTACTATATTTAAAAAAAATATATATTTTTTTTAGTTATTAGATTTATTTACCATATTTAAAAAAAATATATATATTTTTTTTAGAGTTTTTTTGCGCAACCACAAAAATAACTGATGCATGCAGTTTTCAAGCTGACGCTGCTCTAATGTCTGCGGTTTGGTTTTGTGGCACCCAATCGAGAACGTATCTAAAGCACAAAAATATACCAAAATACAGCTCGGAGAATGTAGTAGAGTGCAGTAAAAAGTGAGATACAAATTTAAGCTACAAATTGCACAAGCCCAAAAATTGTTAGCCACCGAGTGAAAATACAAATTGCAGGCAAAGGTTGAGTTGGGGAAAAATAGAGGAAATGTACAGAGAAGGCAAATGAAAAGCAAACGAAAAAAAAAACTTGTGCTTAAAATTCAACAGCAAAAAAAAAAGAGAAATAAAACCACAGAACTGCATATGTGTGTGTGAGTGACTGAGTGTGTGTGTGTGTGTGTGTGTGTGTGTGTGTTTAAGATGAAAGTGGAAAACTGTAACCGAGTATGCAAAAACTGTGAATTTGTATTCAATTTTGCAAAGAGCCACATAACGAAGCCAAGTAGATGAGCGGGCGACAGGTCGATTACTACAGCACCAGCTACATCACCCACTCCTCTCCCAACTCGAACCCCGACTCCATGTCCTGGTCCGTCTCCGTCTCCATTTACAATTGCTGCTGCTGTTGTTGGCGCCCTTTTCCTGCTGCCGGAGAAGCATTGAAACAACCAGCGAACAACGAATTCAAAACTAGACACGACACACATACACACTCATATGTATATATGTGTTTATATTGATATATGTTTTGTATGTGTGTCCGAGTAGAAGTAGCGGTGAACTGACACAGCGCATTTGAAAATTGATCACCGGAACATCCGTGCGCTGACCGGAAATGCGCAAATGCAATTTCAACTGCAACTCACTACACCCCCATTCTCTCTGTCTGTGTCTCTTTCACAATATATCTACTACAACTGATTTATTTGAATGTGTGCCAATGTGTATGACTGACATATGAATAACTCTGTTTTTGGTATTCAGCAATTGTTTCGAAAATTTCAAAGCACGTGCCATCGAGTTTTTAATAGAGCGAGTTCTTCAATGCAATCTGACAGTCAATCAACTGGAATCCAATATAAAGCAAATGTATATTAATTAAGACTCCACTTGAATTTTTTTAATTTTACAGTATGTTTCTACGTAATGTTTTATAAAATTTATATGCTGCCAACAAGTTTAATTATAATTAATTTTGTTTTTTTTTCGCAAACCCTATACAATATTTGCCTGTAATACTTCTTAAGGTGCGCTAAAAGTGCTGCCACTATTTCTTAAGCTGAGCTCAGAAATTCTGAGCTGGAATTCCGCCAGCATCGGGTTGTAAATTTTAATAAAATCTGGCAACATAAAATGCCAAAAGTTTTACGTCCCAGCGGCGAGTTTATAAACTTGAAACGCAAGAATCTAAAGAAAAAAGTAAAAGTGAAACTTGAAGTTGGAAACTCAACTACAGAATTCCAAGCACCAACTTTGCTAAGCATAAGAGCACTATTGGTTTTATTACTTAAATAAATTCAACTGAAATAAGAGAATTTTATTCACAAAATATGTAACATAAGGAGATCAATTTCTATATTAATCCTTAGGCAGAATAATAATATTTTCAAATCTCGATCATTTTTGCTGCACAAAAACACAGTATTCCCGTATCACTTTCGGCACGAGGAATAAAAACAGCAGAGAAGAGCGAATTAATTTACACGCAGCGTGAAAGGATTGCGGACATGCAGCAAGTGGATAAAGGATAAGGGGAGGATTTGCCAAATGGCGTCAAACTATGAAAACTAATTTAACTACTTAAAGGAGGTGCGAGCTGTGAGCAGCATGAGGCTATAACAAAAAAGGAAAACACATTGCAGAATGCAAAACTTGTGTTGACACGATATCTAGGCGCCAGTTTGTTACCCTCCAACCTCAACCTCTAGCTCCAACGCCCCTTGAACTATGCTACGTTTAACCACTTGGGACACCTGCCTGGTTGGCCTGGTTGGTTGGATAGTGGATTACATAGCGAATGCATTACATAGACATGCACCTACCAGAGTTTCACTTAAAGGTCTCCTTGTTTTTTTGCTTATTTCGACGGAGTGACAAACTTGGCACGCTGCACAAAAGAGTTGGCCTCCTTAAAAAAAAAAAAATTGAATGGAGACAGCTCCAAATGCAGCTGCATTTTTATGTGTATATGTGTAAGTAACACAAGAGACGTACTTAGGGAAAAGTGAAAAACCCGTGTTACAATGTTGAGCTTTTAACGATAAATTGTTGCGCCAGAGACAAAAGTTGTTTGCAAATGAACAACAACAATCGACTTGTCTAAGAGTTGCCCGAATAAAATAGGGAAAATAGAGATGGAGCACTAAGTAATGGAAACTGAGAATTACAGAAAGAGAATTGAGAACTAAGAACTGACAACTGTCAACTGAGAAGCGGCATCGTCAGCCAAACAAAATGTGTCAAGTAAGTGCAATACTTCAGCTTCAAATTTATGCAAAGTGTGCCAGTTGAGCATCGACTCAGACTGAGAACCCTAAGTATTATTCCCGAGTATTGTAATTTGAATGAAGCTCCCCAACTGAAATTTCACAAACAACAAAAAGAAGAATTGGAAAATTGAGGACACAACGGGGTGAGATTGCAGTGTTATTTACAAAAAAAAGAAAACCAAATTCAATTCAATTTACTTTGCCAATGTACCCGCTGCGGTGAGGGTATCTGATGAGCTGAAATTGCAGTTGGGCAAAGTTAATCAGAGTCCTTAACTCGTCGCGACAAAACTTTTAATAGGAGTGAAAAAGTATCGTTATTCCACCAATAGCTGCAATTTTTAGTTTATATGGAAGATGAAACTTTTTAACACAAAATTTAGATGGCAATTTGGGGCAGCTCATTTAAGGTAACAGCAACATTTCAGTTCGATAACTTTTGGCAATAAGTACCTGGCATAAAAAATGTTATAAAAATATTTTACTGAACTGCAGCCAAGAAACCAAGAAATGTTAAATATCAACTCAAAACTAATGATTTCATTGGAATTTTTAGCGCGTTTTCTCGAGGAAAAAATAATATTAGCTACGTTTTAATTGCATTTAAATATTTTACTATTTACTATATTTATGCATATTTAAAATAATAAATAAAAATAAAATTAAAGCAGTTATAGTTGGTTTCGAATTTTAGTTTTTATGTATAATTTCTAACTTGGTTTCTTAAAATTATTTTTTTATTTTCAGAAATGTTTGAATGGGTCCAGCACTTAATTAATAAAAAAATAAAAAAAAAAATTTCTTATCGTACTTTTCACAAGTTTTTTAAAGAATTTTAATTTTCTAAAAATAGTAAATTATACATAAAATTAGATATCGTATAATTTTTCAATTTTTTTTTATTAAAAAAGATATTACGTTGTGAATAAAGGTGTAATTTCTCACAAATAGTGAAATTATATTATATTAATTAATTATTAATTTCTTACTAATGATCATTTTAAAAATACACTAATATTTTCCAACCTTCACTAGTTTCTAAGGTATCTCGGTCACCAAAACACTCTCTAGCAGCTTTCACACTTTTTGCCTAAGGACAAAAAGGGCACCTCCAACGCCACACAAATGCCACGTTGACTGACGCCCTAAGCGTTGAGGCTGATGGAACTGGGGTCTGACGTGTGTCCTGTTGCAGGATCTATGGGCTGCCTGCTATCCTGGAATTGCACAAAGAGAGTAGCAAATAACGTTGGGCGATGGGCGATGGCAACTGTAGCTGGAGTCGCCTTGAATGACACATGGCTTCGTTGCTTGCGTGATCCGTTTGTTTGATGTAATCGCAGCTGAGTGCTACAAAAGGAATAGGGAACCCCAGAGCAACTACCCCACTTGCCACTGACAATGAGGGGCAAAGGGGATCACAGGAACAGCTGTAGGAACAACATCAATTGGTTGGCTGAGACGCTGCTTGTCAAGTGGCAATGCTGATGGACTTGAATTGGGTTGAGTTGTGGGAGGGACTGTCTGTGGATTGGCTTGGTTTTTGGTATTCTTGTTGCCGTTGTCACTTGAAGCAGGGAGCAATTGGCTGTAAGTAGCTGGAAGCAGGGACTGCAGTCTGTTGGGCATTAGGATTAGAAGTGTTTATGCAAATGCGGACAACTTTGAGTGATTGCTCGGCGGCAACTTGACGTGAGTTCTCTTCAAGCGTGCCAAAATCGTTTAAATCGGAATAAAAAATTCGAACTGTTTTCTGGGAGTACCTCTCGTGCTAGTGACAGTTCATAAAATATATATATATATATATATATATGTATATACCTTTAAATGTTTCATCTGGAGCTTTACAATTTTCAATATCGAACGACTGCTTCTCATTCTGCATTCGCCATTCCACGTTTATGCTTGTCACGTAATTGGCGCGTTTAAAAACGCGCGTAAAACGCGCGCGCGTTACGAGTTTGTTGGGAAAGAAACTGTCGGCGCATTACGTGAATTTTTATTTGCGGTTATCCAATTTGGTCGCAATTGCAATTAATTTCTCACACATTTTTAAGTGACTTTATTCGTTGCATGCCACCTGCTACCGTCACAGCTCCTTTTGTTGCATGCCACTGTCGCCATTTCACACTTAATCACGTTAATTTGCGAGCCGCAAATGGCGCATTTTAATATAGCAAATGGTTAATTAATTGCAATTATCTAATAAAATATAATTAACAGAAAACAGAGTGCTTAATGTGTTTTCTCATTATCTGAAAAATTGATGAAAATTTCAATCAAAAATGCAAAAGGAAAAGCAAAATGAAGAACGGAAAATGGAAAATGGAGGAAAATGCTTGACACAATTCCCTCAGTCTTTTCAGCTTTTCAACGGCCTTTCAATCTTTTGCGCAAGCATTCAACTCGTCGGCTGAATGTCGAAACGTTGGCAACTAACAGCAAAAAACAATCTGAACGGAACCGCAACAATGAAGGTCCTTCAGAAATGTATTTCACTTTCACGCCGCAAAACTGCAGCCGCAAAGAGTCAAGGAGGCAAGACAAGTCAAGGCAAGGCAAGGCAAGGCAAGACCAGAGTCGAGTTCTTTCCTTTGCTAAGTCTTTTGCGCCACAGCCCAACAGATTTCGTGTAAGTAATTGCTGCAGTTCTTCTACCAATTCTCATTGCCAGTCCTTGCAACACTTGCCACTGCCACAGCGATGGCTTTGCAGCGTTTGCTTAATTGTCTGCCGTTTCCTTTTCCACCCAGTTTGCATTTCTCTCCTTTCTCAATCTATATTTTGTTTTTCTTGCTAGCGTTTCAAAACGCATCTAGTTTGAGCCTTAAAGCAAATCAATTAAACTGAAGCCACAAGTGCATGAAGGAAAGCTACCAAAGGGCAAGAGTTTTGTTTACTCTGGGACTGAGTAGGCAAAGATATCATTAAGATTGACATTGGCAAGAATTGTTGAAACTTTTTGCTTGCATCATTAATCTCAAGACTAATGCCATAATCGGCATGCCAACTTGCCTCCAAGGTATGTATAATCTGGTGCACAAATAATTAATTTCGGTAGAATGCAAATAAATCAAGCAAGAACATTCCGTTTGCAATTTGTGAAACTGGCCAACATTTCTTATATGGTACATTCATTGGCCAGAGGCAGACTGGGTAGTCAGTCAATTGAATAGTTGGCCAATCACGAGGGGAGGCAATCAGGGCCAACTGATGCCACAGGTTCAGCTCAGTTCCGTTCAGTGTTTGCTGCTGATTAATTTATGCCAATATGCAATTTTCACACCAACGGGCAACTGCAATGACAGCTCAAGCGCATAATTGCATGGGCTTTGCTTATTTATGGAGCACAGCTGCAGGGCATTTTAAGACCGAATGAGATGCAGATAAAGTCTACAAAAGTGAAAGACAGAGAGAGAGAGAGAGAGAGAAACAGTGACAGAGAAAGAGATGGAGTGCAAATGGAAGGTCCTTTGAGGGCCGCTGCTGAGGTCATAAATTGAGTCTGTCAGCTGGCAAATAAGTTGCATAATTTCATTAAGAGTCAGAAGAATTATGAAAGGCCATAAGAGCATTTCATTAAAAGCAATCAATGCGTAAATCTCAAAAGTGAAATTATACAGTTTCATTACCAAAAAAAAAAAATTGGAAAAATGTAAGTTAAATATAAATGATGTTGCTTTTTGTAGTTTTTGGCAAAATTCGAAAAAAGCAGAAATATAAAATCTACAAATTTATGCAAATTGTTAAAAAATGTTAAACATTGAAGTTTCTTTTCGTTGGAATATGCTGACTTCATGCCAAACTCCAACTCCCTCCAGAACACTCACACTCTCACTGTCCTTCTAACATCCTCTATCCCACACACACTCTCTCTCTCTCGCTCAGTGTGTTTCTACTGCCATCTCACTCACGTTTCAGTCTATGCACGTGTGCGCTTTATGGGCCAAGAACTAAAACGAAATCTATGCCACGTGTAGCATCTGGCATTTTGATTAAGTCAACACCAGAGAAAGAAAGAGAAAGAGAGACAGACACTCAGCTGGCATAGCAAAAAGCAAAGCATACATTTGGGGGCTGGCAGATTACGCATACGACTCTTGAGCTGCGCGTCGACTGTCAAATAAAAATCAAAACAAGTCGGACAATGAAAGCAGCAAAATAGCAGAATCCATGGAAAATAAAGCCACAGCCCCAACAACAGGTAGAAACTGAGTTGACTAAAGTTGAGTTCAGCGACTGTTGAATATACTTACAAGACACTTGATAAAAATGAAAATGTGGCTGAAATTTGAGCAAAGACTGTGGGAAAATCGATACACTCTACATTGGCCTAGGCATGGAATAATTTGCCAGGCACAATATGCGTTGGATTTATGCTCGTTGCCCATAAGGGGCCAATCAACGTCAAGCAGGCAGGCAGCAGTAGTCTCCGTCGTCGTCAGTCGCCGTCAGTCATCACATTGATTGACGCCTGATGTATACCCACCGCTGGCACACATGCGCTAATCAGGACGAAACCACAGATGTTGCTCCACTTTCTTTATGGCCATTGAGCTAAATTTTGCTATTAAATTTGAAACCATTTTGGACCACTGATAAATGATCTTTAAAGGCCAAGTTAAGCGGTATGCTTTTCGACTTGATATTTATGCTGCTTTTTTTTCTCCTTAACTTTTTCGGTTAGCTGTCTGACTTCAAGCGAAATGTATAAATTTATTTGAATTATTACCCAAGGGCTGCTTGTTTACGTTTTAAACCTTTTTCTTGGCCCCCACACAACCGCAACAGCCTCTCAGGCTCCCACAGCCTCAGCTGCTGACATCCTTTCAGCACGCAACTCGTTCATTTGGCCGTGACATAATAAATAATTGTGGATATTTTGTGGCGTAATTTATGCAGGTTGCAGAGGCGGTAAACTTGCGGGTCGACTTTCCCTTTCTTTTCACAGTTTTATTCCATGTACCCCGGCTACGATGAAATGATGGTTATGTGGAGTATCAAAGGAAAAGTTATGACGGTTGCAAGTTGAGAAGGTCTCAGGCATATGTCAATAACCTTATTGAGGGTGCTTTTTGGGATATATGCATAAAAATATATATTTTCAAGCAGTCTAGTCCAATTTTACGATAAGTTTCAGAGGCCAATTTTGATGCTTAGTTATAACGTAATATTTTAAAAAAAATTTAGATTTTTTTTTTTAAATCTTTAATGTTTACTTAGGTACAAAATTTGAAAAAAGTAAAAATAAAAATTAATGAATGAATTGTAATTTAATATTTTTTTAATACATATCTAAAAGCACTATTGTGCAAACCTTAATAATCGGTCAGTTATTGTCCAAGTATTGCCGATAGATGCTCCCATAAAGTATATTATAAATGCTGGTACATTGAATCATATAGTTGGCTGGATACTACTTAAATTTTTCTTGGATATTTTTTTTTTTTTTTTTTTTTTTGCGGAGGTTCAGAATACTGAGGTAGACAAAGAAGAAAAAACGGGAATTCCAACTGTGAACTGAGAATGTCCTTGAACGCTTTGCACTTGACCATGCCTGAACTGGACTGGGCTGACTTCTTTATACCACATCTGGCTGCCCACTCCTGACTTCACATTTCGGCCATAAATACCATTCAACATCTATATAATGTTGCTCCTACTTCTCAGACATACTCATTGCCATGCATATTAGCGCAGTTTAACTCGTATTTATAACACCTACGGGCTAATGATCAAAACGTGCCACACCCTCAACACACATACACACACACACACACACACGCATATGCACATGCACACTCACACGTAGGTAGCAGTGATTTTCTTGTTGGCCATGACCAACATAACGATTTTTTGGGAGTAACATGAATATGCGAAAACACGAAGCAAACACATTAATTAAATTTTTGCGTTTCAGCCAAAGCAAATTCAAAAGGCAAGAATCCCACCAAAATATACCACGTAACTCTTATTTACGGCACCTAAGAACAAACAGACATTCTAAACACAGACATACATATGTACATTATTACATATATAGATAGATAGGCAGCAGGAAGGTGGGGGGGTGCAAAGTCATTGGTAGGGGAGGGGCCAAGTGGGAGCCCATAAAGAAAATCATGTTTTCTGGCTCACATTACAAGCGCCGTTTCAGTTTCTGTTTCGTTTTCAGTTTGAGCTTCGGGACATGTGTGGGGCTCAACACTTTGATTAAGAATTATGCTGAGAATCGAGGAAGTTACAGCGAAGGAGTAGAATAAGAAGGGAAATTGGGGGAGGGGGGGAGAACGAGAGACCTGTGGCCATTAAAGAAGAGCCCGTAGGCCATGTCGATGGCTTTGCATTATTTAAGAACCGCAAAAACCAAATAATAAAGCCTCATAAAAATGCCAAAGCCAAAGTCAGAGCCATGTGAGAGTGGAAGAGGGGAATGTGGCTAAAAGTGAAAGTGAAAGAAAGTGCGGCAAAGTGAAGGCGAAAGTGATGCCCTGCCAAGGCCATGCCAAAATGCCGTCAGCTTAACAATAATGCGGATATTACAAACAAAACATAATAATATAATGAGCATAAGGAAAGAGAGTACGACGGGAATCCTGCAAGCTGAATTCAATTATGTACGATAAGCAGCCGTCATTAAATATTAAAGTGCTAATGGAAATGGAATACAAAGGACTCAACAGATCAGCTCGAATTTTCTATCACTCTTTTACGCCCTTTTCCCTGCCTTACACTTTTCTCGATTTTCAAGTCAAAACTGAAGCCAGTATTATTAATGTATGGAAAGCAGGGAAATGAAAATAGCAATAGGAAGGACTATTTGCCAACAATAATAATGTAAAAACTACTTGCCATTTGCCACTTTGTTTACCTTTAGACGCTTAACCACATGGCGCCTTTTAGCCCGTTTTAGCCATATGTATATGACTGCCTGTCTGTCTGTCTGCATATCTTATGGCAAAAGGTGTCTTTCAGGCTGAGTTGGGATGGTCTGGGAGTGTGAGTGTGCTGATGCCACGCCCTGACAGCCACACATATGTATATACCCCCAGTATATTCCTCCCTCTCTCTCTTGGCTTAAAGTTCTCATACGACTCGAGGCAAATTTTTGCCGCATTTTCATATTTGTTTTTACGTTTATTATTCCTCTCTTTTGTTTTTGGGCATTTTAATTTACATTTTGTATTTTTTTTATTGTTGTTATTTTATTTTTTCTTGTTGTCACAAAGGTTGGCATTGGCCTCTGGTGCATTAAATTATGACAGCGGCTGTTTCCCTACCTTTCCCTTCCCGACCCGTCCCCATACTCCTCAGAGACTGCGGCTTGTGGCATGTGGCAACTCCTCGCATGCTGACTAAATATTTGTGGGGCTAATTTTACGCATTTCTAATTCAATATTGTGCGGTATGTCCTGGCTGGGTGTCGTGCATCCTTGCGGTTAGATTGGCTTATGTTTTGCGGTCATATCAAGCGTATGCTTTGAGGTTATGTTATTCATACTTTGCGGATTAACATTCGACCCAAAATACCCCAATGGAGAATACTATTTGCTGGCACTTTAAGAAATTCCCAAGATGCTGCGATAAAACTTTCATGTTCTTCTCAGGCACAATTATTTGAGTAATTTGTGGTTTTATGTTGGCTTCGGTTTTAGGAATAACTCGATTAACGAAATTCGTTAATTAAAATGGAAAGTTCTGCACGAAATTGATGTCTAAATAGTTAAGTAACTGAAAGTTAATTTTCGATCAAAGGGTTGAAACTATTTCTATCTTATATGTGTATCAACCATAGAATTTCTATGATGTTTGTGCAATTTCGGCATAAATCATGGCATTAGCCACAAAAACTGCAAACACTTCTCTCAGTTCGATTTTAGTTTGCATTTCAAACTGAAAGCGAGAAAACCAGCTGACAACATTTTCGGGCTGATTATTTAGGCCATGTAAAACCTCCCCCCTTCCTACACCCCCCCGCCCCTCGTCAATCGTGTAACTGACAGCTGTTAAATACAACATGTAATTGTAATTGCTTTGCACTCGTTTCGGGATAAACAAACACAATTTGCGCGAGTTTTGTGGCTGCCAATGGCAGGTGTTGAGCATGTCGAATAATTTACAAATCATGTGAAATGCATCGAGTGGGAATTACACGCTAAACCAGTGGAGGATACAGCCGCAAGGACGAGGAGAGTGGATGTGGTTGGGGGTAGCCCGGATGTCCTGGATTTAGATTATATTTTTATACCTCGTTGATGTGGTTTGCTGTCCCTCTTTTTTTTTCGGCCTCTATGCTTTATTTATGCCATGAATAAATGCAAATTTGGCAACACCGTTGGCAGATTTAGCAACAGGATAACGGCTTTACCATAGAGTTCTGCCAACGCATGTCCTTTGCATAATAATAACTTGTAAAATGTCATGTAGTATGTGTGTATGTGTGTGGATTTTCAGCCTGAAAATCTCTACTAAGAAAAAATCCAAGTCGACCCACTGCCATTTTCTCCATTTTCTCCATTTCCCTCTATTTTATGGCGGCGCAGCCTGCGAAATTAGCATTTAATGCTAGCGAACATATGACATAGGGCCGAGTGCATTAAAATTGCTAATATGGCAGAGTTTCGTTATATTTATGAAATCAAGAAAATCTCTAAAAATACCGAGATATACATACGTATATGAAAAGGAAAATGTGTATTAATGTCAACTCTCTGAGAACTACAAGGATTTCACTTGTCATGCAGCATTACAACACAATTTAAATTACGAACATGTTTGGTCGAGGACACTGCAAACAGGATGCGCCGAAGAAATGAGATGAAATTTGAGTGCTATATACTCGCATTTGAGCATGATGTATGAGCATGAGTGCCACATTAAGGTAATGAAAAATATGTCATTATTAATAATTACGAGTACATGTTCGCTGAATATCAAATATCAAATATTTCCCACCAACGGATACGAAACTAAAAGCAGAGAAATGGGAAATTTGATTGAAGCTATGAATTTAATTACTTTGCTGCCGAGAACTGAAGTATGGATATGAACTCCATACCATCTGCTAATGAACTGTATTCAATTTACTGTCTTTAATACCCCTCTCGAAAAGCCGAAGCAGAGATGCTAGCAATGCCGCCTAAAAGTAGACTACACTTCAGTTACTTATACTATAATTCAACCACAGCGTGTACAATTAACATACACACACCCACACACTTGAAATCAAACTATATTTAATGGATTTTGCAGAGAGATTTGTTTACTTTCATGCCGACCGCACTCCATTAGGCTCCATGGCATCGCTGCCTCGGCAAATGTTGCATGCAACTTGATTAGTTGCATGTATTTTTTATTGGCGGTAATTGAGCGGAAATGCAAAATACGAGTTGATGGGAAAACTGAAGAGAAAAGCAAATTGTTTATTCAACTCAAGGCACTTTAATGTCAATATCACGCGGCCAAGGGTCATAAATCTGCTTTGGCTTCGCTTCCTTTTTGCCCTGGATAAAACAAAAATGTACAGAGTTTTAGCCACATATTGAACGGAGGATCAAAATCCTCTTAGAGGCAAAATACAAACACATTAATCCAAATTAAATACGCTTAATTTAAGCAGAGGCGATGAAGAAGAGAAACAGAGAGAAAGGCAATTGCAGTTAAATATAAAACTGAAGCGGAGACTCATCATTTGTGATTACGTATACGTCACGTTGGCTCGCTTAATTTAGTTGAGTTTTAGGTTACACGACAACGTCAAAGCAATTAAATGGTCACCACATTACGTATACGCAATGCGAGGAATTTACCATGAAACACAGAGAATGAGTTGAGGAGACAGACTGACAGAGAGCGAGAGAGAGGGGGAGAGAGAGTGAATAAGGGAATTTCTCTAAAAGCACTTTCTTGGAGAACAACGCAAATTGTTTCCATTCCTCGCAGCAGTCCCACAATTAAGTTGCAAGTATTTTATAACATTTTACAAATTACAGTACAAATGAATGCAGCTAAAACTAAGCTGAAAAGTGCGTTACAAACACTGCGCTACACATAATTTGAGGCAGAAGATAATATTTGAAATACTACTGAAATTTTTCTCTCAACTTTTTGTCACTTTGCAACAAGTTGCATCTGATTGTAAGCATTTGAAAAGTAGTGTTTGTTGTGTAGTGTAATTGACACCTGGTCCGATTGCAGTTCGCTGCTTTTTAGCAGGCACTGTTGCTATGTGAAAAGGAATGTGATGAATGCGTTCGTTCCTCTGGAGCATGCCAAAACTCTCAATGCGAAATGCGCTTGTTTTCTGTTTTGTTCCACAAATTGCATATAATGGCAATTTGTTGCTCCCCGACTAACACAGACACATACCACACACACACACACACACACATATACACACTCATATACACATATACATACAGTACAGTCCTGTTCAATCTCTTTCAGAGATTCGTCGAGGCATTTGTGCTATGGCAAGCGATTTTTGCCAGTTGAAACTGAAGAGGCAGCAACCGGAGCTGGGAATTTTGCCAGCTTGGAAACAAACGCAAAAACATAGAAGGAGTGGGACGGGGGGAGAGAGAGTTGAGGCTAGAATAAAAGCCATTTGAAAACTATTACGCCCCTGAGATTCATTCAAGTAGTGCGGCATTTATAACTCAAATGTAGCCAAGGTCCTGCCTGGAAACGCCTAAGCGAAAGGAGAGACCACCTAGAGAGGGGCAGATACCGCCAAAAAGTTGAACTATGTATGGATTTGCCGGGGAGTCAGTGTTGATCAAAAATCAATAAACAGTGTGAAACACACGAAAGGAAACAAGGACAAAAGAAAGAAGGAAAAAGGATTACTAATACACAATTTCATATGTGTTCGACTGTGAGATACTTCAGCCAAGTTTCGCGATTTTGCAACACTTAAACGAGTGCTTCGCATCACTGGCAACCAAGAGCCATCCCTTCTCCAAAGGACGATGCCAGAAACGTACACACAAAATGGCGTTCTCAATGCTTGCCTTTTTATTAGAATGTGTCCATGGAGACGTGGGCGCCTGCCATTGTCTGCCATTGTACGGGTTTTTACTCCATATCCGCCGTATCTATACGGCTCTCTCACTCTCTCTGTGTATCTCAGTCTATCCGAAGACCATCTCTGTTTGTATGTAGTTTGTTACACATTTCTTAGCACGTAGTTATCTGTGGACCAGGCATCACTTGAAGCAACAATAAAAAGCTTGAGTAACTACAGCAACAACAGCAAAAAAATTTGTGAGCAGCTCCCAGTTTTGCCATTAAACTTGAAACCCTGTTGGGAAAGTCAGGAGTGACAGTGGAGCAACCAAAACTACGATCATATACATATACTCTAGTTATAAAAATCAACTTGGCTATGGGGTGCTATTCATTGTAATAGTTGCTATTTGACATTAACTCAGGCCATGAAAATGCACAAATAATTATAAAGATTGCCAGGCAATATATCTTTGTTTTTAATTTAAAGAGTTTACTCTGCTTCACACTTCCACTTTCTTTCACCGGTTACGGAGAGCACACAGCGAAAGCGAAATTAGCCGCTAATTAATTTTCTTATTAAAATAAGCCAAATAACCGAAGGGCATTTTCTGGCTCTCTGCCGCTTTAAAGCCATATTCATTTTGACCAATAACAACGGTTAGCTTCAATTTCAATTTCAAACACAACGCTTTATTTGCACGTTTCACAAAAATTTATTTATTCATTTATTTTGGTTTCCGTTTAAGGGGTTTGAAATTCGAAATGTTTTTAGTGTTGGAGAATCCTCTTACTCCTACTCCTACTCCTACTCCAACTACTCCCACTTCCACTCCACAGGCAACCAGGAGACGAGCTGCGTTGCCAACTAATGCAAAAATTTATTGTGACTTTTGGCACTGCCGGCAACAGCTGCTGCACATTATGTGTGACTCCATGCTAGCAACTTTCAAACTACCCCCTAAAAAAAAAAACAAACCAAATAAACCAAAAACAAAAATTAAAGAGGGTAAAAGAAACTCGCTCCCCAGATAGCGAAATGAAACCCCTAGCTGGAGTCCTACTGCTATGCTGCGAGAAAACAGAAAGCAAGTAGCAAAAAACAAAAGGGAGAAGCAGAGTGGTCAGGAAAGAGGTAGAGGGGGGAAGGACACCTCTCACATGTGGCCCATGCTCTGTTTTATCTGGTACGTTGCACGCGGCACATTTGCATAGTTCGTGCAACAGCAGCGTCAGCTTCAGTTCACTTCTTATACTATTTTATATACATACCATATATGTTTTTTATTCCATTTTTATTTTATTTTTTTTTAATTTTTTTGAAGTATATAGTATAACTGTGGGAAAATGTAATTTAAAAACACTTGTTAGTGCTGCTCCTCGCCTGTCCCCTGAGAGCAGACCCAAAAAATTGGCATGTGGAAAATTGCGGCAAAGCCTCACGAAAAATAATTTGTGGCCAGGAATAAGTGTGCAAAACTAAACTCTGTTTATAAACCAAAATATGTCAAGTTGGGGCATATTTTAAATCCGATTTTAATTATCACAAAATGTTTCGAAAACAACTGAAGAGATATACTATCTCTCACATTATGATAAATCTGGTAATGAAGCAACACTTGAACAGAGGAGCAAATGTCATACCCTCTAGGATGTGGCACGTTTTGTTCATGTTTGGAGAGTGTCATGAAATTATATAGATATAAAATGTATATTATATTTAGAAATAGTTTGTTAACAGACTAACAATTACAATTGCTTGAAATTGAAATTTAAATAACGAGTTTAAACCGGAGATGGCAATGGGAATTTCAACTTATATTTGTCACAGTTTTAAGCACTTAAATCTGAAATATCCTTTACAAATTGATGTTTATTACTTGTCAAGAAAATGCAATAAATATTATACATACAAGTGTGTGTATATGTGTGTGTGTGTGTGTTTGTGAAGGAGGCAAAAATATTTTGACAAACTATAACACATATGGAGTTGTCTGTCTGTCTGTCTTGGTTTCATTTGCATTTGTCAAGCTCGTTAGAGTTTCTTAATTCCCATTAGTAGACCGTAATTCGATATGTTATGGCAGCCACGTGACTTAAAAGTTCTCGCACTTATACCATTTACAAGAGCAGCAGCCGGAGCTGCAGTTGCAGTTGCAGGCACTCCTAGAGACAGCATCAGACTTGAAGTGGAAATGGATGCTTACGAGCTTACAACGAGCAAAACTTTGCCACTTGGAAAATTCTATTCTATATTCTTTAAACTAATGCGCATTGCTGTTGATATTTCCGCAACAAGAAAGAGAGATGGCACGAGTTTGAGTGCAAGAGATGGCGAATAGCATGGCTGCTGGAAACACTCATAAATGGGATGGAATGTACATATAAAAACTCGAACGAGTTGTAGTTTCACTTGGGAGACACTGCGTAAATACAAATGCATTGGCATAAATTATTCGAGCTGTGAAATCCTTTAGGTCATCCACACTCAAGTATTCTTCTAATAGTTTAACATACTTACGACATGCTCAAGTATCTGAACCACTTCTTGGACTACATGTAAAACCAATTTAATGTCAGCATGCTTACAATGCATTGCAGCTAAAGTTAAGGAAGTATTTAACTGTGGAGTCATAACAACTGACCAAGCGAATAAACTCTTATGATAACGTCTGCTAAGATACCCACCGATGCAAATAGTGTAAGCTTTGTTTTCACTAGCAATGGCTATAATTCGCAACTACTTTGAGCAACATTTCATTCGTGCTGAGCTTTAAGCTTAGAAGAGTAAAAATCAAGATGGAGTTCTCCACAGGTAAAGCTCGCTAACCAAGCCAAGTGGCTTCCATAAAAGTGATGTAACTCGAAAATTATCTAAAAAATAATAAGAAATAATAGATTATATAATTTTTTCTTGCTGTAACCGTTTCTAATAATTCTAAATTGAAATCAAATTTATATGACAATCAAGATTAATTGTTGATCTATCCACATAAAACTCAACTTCCACTGGTTAAATTTTTCTATTCTAATATTTTGGTACTTTGGTACTCAGAAAATTAAAAACAATGATTTTAGCACATACATTTTTAAAATCGAATCACTTTTGACGACGTTGTAGCATTTTAAATTCCACAAAATACAACTCGTATGTTAAAATTTAACTTCCTTTGGTCCGAATGTTTGATATTAAGATTTTCCCACCGATCGATCAAAAATTTCAAGAAGATATTCATTAACGAAAAATATAAGTTGAGAAATATGTCTACGCCCTGCATGTGAATAAATTCTCTTCTTAGAATTTAGCCATATTTTCTTACCCATTTCCCGCCATAGCCAACACTTTCCTTCAGCCAACAAGATTTAGAAGTTGTGTAAAATAAGTATTTGGCATGCGGGTTTTTGCCTTATTATGCTTATGATTATTATTATTGTGTGGCGCAACTACTTTGCTGCTTCCATAAGGAAGTGGCAGTTGGTCTTGCCATGGATGTGGCTGTGGCAGTGGCACTTTTCATAATCTTTTGCATTTTATGGTCGTGCGGCGGCAAACAACACAAAGTCAGCAGCTAAAATTCAAATGAATAGTAAATTGCCGTAGAGCCCGAAAGGGGAAGGAGTGTGAAAATGGAGGGAGCAGTACGGCGGAAACAGCTGTTTCCGTTACAGCAACTTTTGACCTCAGTCTGCCCCACTCCAGCGGCCCTTTCACAGCATCAGGACGAGCAGCAGAAACAGCAGCCAAGCCAATCCTTTGCCTAAAAAACGCGTTCAGCGAAATTATTATTACATTTTATGCGAATTCAACGAGTTTTCTCTGTGTGTTTGGATGAGGAACGAAGCTGGAAAAACTCCTGCACATTTCCATGCCCCGCATGTGAGAGTGTAAGAGGAAAGAGAGGTGTCTCCTACCTGTTTGGTTAGGTGTAATTTCCGCAACTCCGTTTTGCTTAATTAAAGCCAGCAAAATAAACAAAAAAAAAATACAAAAAAAAATAAATAAATAATAGCATAAATTTGCAATGAAAATATGCATAAGATATTCTTATGCCCTGCAGCAGCAGCAGTTGAAAATATGATTCAAATTTGGGTATTATTATTATTATTCTTGCTGGAAAAACTGTGCTGAGTTCTGTTATTTTAAATGCATAACATTTGCATGCCCTAGAAAATCCAACCCATGAGGTAAAATAAACAAAAAAAAAAAGGACACATTTATTAAAAGCCATGTTTTCAATTCCGAAATCGATTGAGTATTTCGGGTTTGCCATATCTACCAAAACCGTACGTTTCATTCGGATTCGAAATTTAGAACAGGCCTCGAAATTATTATTTAGATTTTAAGAGGTATTTGTTAGTCTACCCCGTAGTGAATTTCTTGCTGTTGTCTTGTTTTATGACCGGCGACGGAAGTTTATATTTTTGAAATTTACGCTCGGCTTTAATTAAAACCAAAACTCAATAATGATGCTGGCCGCCATCGTCTTGTTGTCCAAAATTAATGAAAAATTTTCGACAATTTCTGGTAACGCCGGACGCCAATTCTTGGCTAATTTCGTATGCGGCGCACACAAATCTTGTCATTATTAACCCAAAAAAAGAAGAGAGAGAGAGATGGAGAGAAGAGAGCGCAGTATAATTGGGAATGGGGAAACTTGGGCAACTGGAATTGTAGAAAGTAGAGAGTAGAATACTTCTGCTTTTTGCTCGTTTGATTTGCTCCATTAATTTTGAGTATTGCGGTTCGTCCTTTTGGTCCTGTGCTCGGCCACAGGCTTGGGAGTTGCAGTCTCGCCAACCATTTGGACGCTCGTTAAACTTCTGTGCGACAAGCGCGCTTTGGCAGCGTTGTTTGCGTGTTGATTTGTGTGGCGCTTTTCTGGGTGATTAAGTCATCCATCAGAGAGACAGAGCGGACCAAAGATGAAGCTGAAGGGAGTTAAGAGACTAAAATGCCTTCCCATTCGTTTTTTAGTTTCGTTTTTTTTTTCCTTTCTTTTTTAATGAGGCGCAGCGTTGCGGGCGGCCGCATTTACAAAATAATTAGAGGCCTGTGCTGCTAATGCCCCTAGGGGTAACCAAACTAAGTCTCTTTCTCTCTATCTCTCTTTCTCTCTGTCTCTCTCTCTCTCTCTCTCTCTCTCTCTTCTCTTTCGATTTAGTGTTGGCATTTTGCAATTAGAAAAAGTTTCTTTTTTGCGTCAGTAGCTCTTAGAAATTCGACACAGTCATCATTAGGCAATTTTGTGAGCAATGCGACACACGTCGTATGCGTAATTTCCAAGAATGATTGGACATTTTTACCTTGGCCAATATGGATACATGCATGCTCCTCCAGGCAAAAGGATCCAACCAGCCAACTTGTAAACAAGTGAGCCTCGGCTTCAGCTTCAAAATATTAAGTTTCGGTTTTGCTTAGAAAATAATAAGTTTATTTAATGAGAGCGGTGAATCAGTTTAATGAAGAAACGGAAGGAAAGGCTGCCGGGCAGCTTAAGGATAATGGACAACCAATCCTGTTGAAGGTCAAATTTAAGTAACTGAGTCCTTGCAGAGTGAGAACAATAACTTAACAAAAATTGCAATATTTAAATATATGTAGCTTGTTATTTATTTTATAAAATACGGCAATTGTGTAAATTTGCATGAAAATTGATGAAAAATCGTGCGGTGAAAAGTTGAACAAAGGGCGAGAAATGGTTGTTGTTGCACGGCAAAAGGATTATGGCACGTACACCATTCATACCACAAGTTATACGGTGTTGCACGTAGCTAGCGGGCGCCATTTGTTTTTTTTTTTTTGTTTTTTGGGACATGCATGGTATGTGTTAGTGTGTGTGTGTGTGTGTTGGCTTGGTATTAATTTCTAGCTGTTGATTCCCTGTTGTTGTCATTGTCGTTGCCTTGGACGTGTCTCGTGTTTGCCGCAGTTTGTTGCGTTGTTTGTTCATTTGTATCCTGTTAGTTGCCATCTTGTTTGACTTGCTCCAACTATGTTCAAGTATGTGTGTGTGTGTGAGTGTGCGCGTCTTTGTCCTGTTTTCATTATTAATATGCTGCCTGCTTTTGTTTACGACACTTTTGCACATTTTGTTTGTCATCTTTCGCAATGTTCTCATCGCACCCCCTCCTCCAACTCCACGCGTTTTGTTTCTTTTCATTTTCATTTTCGTGTTGCTGACACAAATTATTCTTGTTGACACATAAAAATTGTTAACCCTTTTCTTCAGTTTCTTCATCGTCTTCTTTTTGTGTTCTTTGGTTTTTTTTTTGCGTCGCATGAAAAATGAGAATAGATGATAGAATGAGCTTAGTTTTTGTCATTTTTTTTCTTTTGTGTTTTTCTTATTGTCTGATCTGAAATAGACACACGCACTTCACCTCCCTCAGACGCCTATTATACGTGTTGTTTATTTGTTAGAAATATTTTTTATATATTTTTCTATATAGATGTTTTGTTCGACATTGATGTATTTGGGTCAAATTGTGCTGCAATTTGCCACCAACAGCTGCCACACGAAAAGTTTGTCAATATTTTTCCCTGATTTCCTCTATTTTTTTTTTTTTGTTTTTTTTTTTTTTTGGTTTGTTTGTTGTTTGGTGGGAGGATGACAACTTTTTGAAAAACTGTTGTTGAACCACGCCCACACAATTTTCGTGCAATTTAATTGCATTTTAATTGTTGGTTTATATTGCCAAATAAATTTTTGACATTATTTTAGTCGATGCACGTTTTTCCGACACTTTCCGCTAAAAGTTTCCCGCCGACTTTCTGCATTAGTGCACACGGCCAGCCTCATTTGGCTAATAGAGTTTTCGGCGTCGCTAATGAAGCATAGTTGGATAGGAGATTGGCAGCGGCTTCAATTAGCCAAACTGTTAGCCCCTGGGCTCCATTTCCCCCACATCCCCACCCATCACATCCCCTTTGTGGTCATTACAACTAATGGCACTTGAATGCGCCCAACGCCCTTAAGCCAGAGCCCAATCGACCCAGTCCGACCAGTCGGATATATCATTTGACCAACAAGCCAAAAAGCGAAATAGCCCAAAAAAAACCAACAAACAATTTGTTAAAAAAATACGTATGTACATATAAAAAAATATAATAAAAAATAAATAAAAATAGAGCAACGGAAAGGGAAAAGTTTTTTTGGCTCGCTGTTGGCAAAACCTGCGGTCACAAAAGAGCTGTAAATTAAAATTTACTGGACATGAAATTGAAGCGCCACTGTGTGGCACCGTTTTCACATATGGTGGTGCCCCCACTGGAGTTGCATGTGGCGCTCTCGTCCTCAACATGAAACCATTTCAATTCATTTCATTCCATTTGACTCTTACACTCTATGCATGTTCTGTGAATCTTTAAAAGCAGAAGTTGTTAAATTTTAACAAAGTTTTGATTAATCAAGTTACTTTAACACGAAATTAAACAGTTTATTTAAATATTTACATTGAAATCAGCTTAGTGGTAAGACTTTGTTAATCAAAGCAAAGTCTCAACTTAAAAACATGTAAAATAAATTTTAAAATTAATATCTTAAAAATTTGAAAAGTGCTAATTATCAGAAAATGAGCGCAACTTATTTTACATAAATAAGTTATACAATTGTGTTGCATTATCTTTTAAATTTCTTTTTGTTCTAATTTAATTATTGAACCTTTGCAAAGTTGTCAAAAAAGTGAAAATTTTAAATCGGAATTTTTTGTGACCAATCGATTTCTGGCATTAAAATGAGTATGAAATACTTGACCCCACTTCATTTGAACCAATATTGGAGTAAATATGGCCAAAATATTAAAAAATGGTCAAATATCAGCTTTTCTAGCTAAATATGAAATCTTCCTCATCTATGAGAACCATAACTTTTCCACACCTTATCCGATTTTCCATATTTTTGCATTTCTAGTTATTGCTTTGATCATTCTTTAAATCGGTAACAAAAATGTATTACATAATTTAAAAATATGGCAAGGATAATGAAAAATTTTAATAAACATCTTTTTGTGGTAAAAAAAATTGAGAATTTTTCAACTTTGACATGCCATAATTTAGCTTAAAATCAATTAATTTTCAAATTTTTTGATTTTCTGTCAGTGGTTTTTTATCATATTTTGATTCTACATTAAAAAATGTTCCATAATGTCAGTTTTAAATTTTGACCCATTTTTGGCCATTTTTGCACCATTGAGAAACAACAACTTTTGAGCACTTTCGCCGATTTTGCATATTTTTGGATTTCTGGATAAGGCTTTAATCATTTGACAATTTGTTCACTATTTGGCCATATTTTCTCAAATATTGGTTCAAATCCAGTGCGGTGAGGTTTTTTATACTCATTGTGATACCAGAAATGGATTGGGCACCAAAAATAGCGATTTTACGAATTTCACTTTTTTGACATTTTTACAAGGAATTAGTAAGCAAAAGTGGCCAATAATGGGACTAAATTGAGAACTGACATAGTGGAAAAATTTTTGATGGAGATTCAAAATATGATTCAAACCATTGACAAAAATGCAAAAATTTTGAAAATCGGTTGATTTTTAGCTAATTTATGGCTTCTCAAAGTAATGATTTCTCAGAGATGACGAATGCATGTACACATAAGAAGATATGTTTGTGTTTGTCTATTGTGCCAGGCACTGTTAAGAGAGCAAAATTGAGAAATAAGAAATGTCGTGGTCGTTTTCGTTGTATAAAGTATCCCATCTATAAGTTATGTGGTCAGTGAATATACATATTTAAAATAAAACTTTTCAAACCATTAATTCATGCGCTTGACAAGTAGTTATCACAAATATTCGAAAATATTAGTATTTCGTTTGGAAACTCACTGAGCTAACCCCACCAAAAATAAGGTCACATACAACATATCTCATCTGGAATTCGCCGTAGTCTGACAACTTTGCTTGTTGGGATTTCTCTCTTCCGGGCCGCGATTGGTTTGAATTGGAGCCATTGCCTTTACATGCATTTCGACTGCTACTCGTTTTCCATGTAATTCTTCTTTTTCCTGTTTCATTTTTTCTTTTGGGTGGGGGTATGTGGGGAATGGGGAAAAGCGGTGGGTTTGTGCAACGGAACGGATTGTGCTGCGGCTGGTGCTGCCCAGCGGGCTCGTATTTTACGTGGTTAAAGTTTTACGCTCGGCAGACTGACATGCAAAGGCAAAGCAGATTTCCCTGGCTCCCGGACACGCCCGTCCCAAGCCCCGGACGCGTGACACGCGCACAGATTAAGCGCCCAAAATGCTGCAACGACTGCAACGTGGTTTCAGGCTAAGCCCAACAAAATAAAAACAAGATGAACAGAAAAAAACAGAAATATACACTAAAACATAAAAGTGTAAAAAGAACGTGGAGAAATTTAGTGAACCAATGCGACAGTATTTTGTTTCAATCAATTATCGTGTTGACTTTCTATTTTGTCGGGCAATTTATCGTTAAACCGCAATTTCCGCAGCGATTATTTAAAATAAAACTAGCCAGGATGCTGTACTGTGGTTTCCCACATCAAAATATCTCGTACGTTTCTTAAAAGTTGTTCTCCTGTTTTTACGTCCCTCTCAGCAGTACGAAAGGACATTCACATCGTCCTTGAAATGATCGAGGTACAGGACCTTTGCGACTTATTGTATCCAACCTTAGATGATTTTACAAAGCGATCCTCGTTTGAGAAGGGCCTATATCGAGTCCTACATAGGACATCATTCGCAAGGATAATCATCCAATTCCAGAATTTCATATGCATTAGGAACCTTCAAACTTTGCTAATTTTAAGACCAATACTGAAAATTGCCTGGGTCACAAACAAGGTCATGGAAACCCGTTTTTTTTTTGTTGCCCACCAAATGCCACGCCCACTTAGTTGTTGATTTAAATATGTAGTTTTTATGGCAAATATTTTGTGAACATTGTCTGTCAACTTGACAACAGTTTGTTTGTCAAAGGGACTGACAGCTGTCGGCCAATGCCACGCCCCTGCGACGAGGACAACAACAACGGGATTAGAAGGATTTATGTATATCTTTCATGCAGTCAAATAAATTGTTTATTTCACGCCCCACTTTCCATACACATAAATTGTTGTAAGCTGTGTGCATATGGACTGCACTTTTTTAAGCTACCAAATTTTTAGCATTCGAAAAAATATAAAAAAAAAATAATATAATAATATTAAAAAAGGATTACAAGGAAGGTGTCAAACCATATTTATCAACGATTACACCTATGCAACTAAAATAATAAATATGAATAATAAAGCTGTAAAATATATACAAAAAATACATATATTGAATAGATTTTAACTTAAGGAATATTGTATAAGTTCTTTACGAATAGTTTTAAGTTTTGGTCAATTGAATTTATTGCGATTGCTTTAAAGTTTCTTAACTTAATTTAAGCTTGCAGGCTAATAATGCTCGACGAGGTTAACAGTAACTGTATTCCGAACATGGCCAAAAGCCCCAAAACCAGGTGACATTTTTGAAGCTGTTGATGGAAAGGCTGTAAATGAAATTTGCAATTTGCCCAACTCCCAAAACACAACTGACGAATGTATGTATACAATATATACCTATATATATGATGTATATATATTAAACATACCCACATATGTAGGACATGTATCGAGTTAATTGAATTGTTGTTCTGTTCCGTTATCTTTCGTCCTTATTGCCCAGTTAAGGATACAACAGCCAACATGTATCGGTTATCGATTTGCCCCTTTGGGGGAATATTACAATACATTTACATGTATTCATTACATGGTTTTCACATACAAATACAAATACATATTTCAAAAGAAAAAACATTTACAGACATATTTACATTTTGGCTAAATTTGTTCAAAGTCAGAAATATCTATTTTCTATATGTTACTCATTTTTACTTAATTTTCAATTTTAATCAGATTTTAGTTCTTTTTTTGGCGTTTTCTATGAATTAGTGTTTTCGAGGTTTCGAAATTACTTACGATCCAAATTTCACTATATCACCTACCTCCTAACTGCTATGGGATTGACATTTTCGGTAAAACCACCTTTTTAATAATTTAATGGCCAAAAACTGTTGAAAATTCAAAAGTGCCAAGAATTAAACATTTTTAATGCACTTTCAAACTAGGATTATAACTATTGACAGCAATGCACAAGTTTTTAGAATCTGTTGACTTTTAGCAGAGTTATGGCAAATGCCTCTTTTTTTACCAATAACGAGTTTTCATCAATTTTTCACTTTCTTGGCTATGTTTTCGAAAAAGTATAAAGAACATTTGATACTTATTTAAAATATGATCAGAAACATATCCAAAAAATGAATATCGGCTATGGTTTGGAAAAGTTGTGGTTTTTCAAAGATGAGGAAGATTTTATATTTGACATGAAATGCTGTATTTTTGATAATGTTTTCAGTATTTTGGCCATATTTTTTTTTAATTATCGCTCCAAATTAAGTGCGGTAAAGTTTTGTATGTTATACCTATTTTGAGGCCAGAAATCGATTAGACAGAAAAAAAATATATTTTAGTATGCAAATATGGCGGAAAGCAGTCGAAAATTCAAAAGTGCCAAGAAGCAAACATTTTTAAAGCACATTCAAAATATTATGAAAACCATCAAAAGAAATCCAAAAATTTTCCATATCGGTTGAATTTTAACAAAGTTATTGCGTCGCAAAGTTCGAAAAAAAAACGAGTTTCTTATATTTTTTCACTTTTCTATATGATGCTGTTCAAACCGTGCTGCGCCTGTGTTCTTGGACTTCGTCAACTGAAAGAAAATGAAACAGAAATGTGAAGAGAAGCGAAAATAAATATATCGACGGCAGCGAGAGTGCGTCCGCTGCGTCGTTTCGATTGGTCTTTGATTGGTTTGGCTATGAAAATGATCGATTAATGGTCAATCTATGAAATAAAAATGTCTTTCATTTAGTTAATCAATATAATATATACGTATATATGTACATACATACATACGTAGGCATTTATTTAATATTTTTGATAATTCATAGTTCGCAATACCTCGCTGAGGTTAAGAGCATGCAATGTTCTTAGACATTTTCAATAGAAGACACTTGTGTATTATATACGAAATACGCATACTAAGATAATTTGGGAACTGGGGATGATGGAGCTGTCTACGGATAGAACTTCGATTATTGCCTTTCATTTGAATGTGGTTGAAGCGATAAAGTCAAATGATGCAATTTGTCCAACTTGTCCCACGTAGCAGCTTTCGGTGGGATCGTAGACATAGAGATGAGACTCGCCACCAATATCGATAAGAATGCGCTGTAGGCGCCGCAATTCGTGATGTGCACGAGACACCTGGCGTTCCAGAGACTTCATCTGGGCCTGCGGTATAAGGGGCGCTCCGATGGCGTGCAGTACTTCCATGAGGGGATCGTAGGGCAGTGGCTTACGTCGGAGCACTTGTGCGATTACTGCATGCAGACGTGGCAATACTCCAGAGTACATCAAATATCGAGATTCCAGTTGATCTTTCGTAGACATTTTGGAAATTACGACCGCAACTTATGAAATTTTGTGCAAAACTGAATTATGAAATTCAAAGCTCTCAAATTAACTGTAAATGAATCGAGAAGTACAGCGCTTTTGGCGGCAATTTGTTGTACTACCTACTCATGGCAAAGCGCGCATTTATCGAATATGGTAAATATATATTGTAAAATTTTATAGATATATCACAAAATAAATTCAGGATTAAAATTTATTTATGTTTGGCTATTAGATTTTGTTAAATAATTTAATTTATTATTTTTCATCTTAATGCATAACTTCTATCGATAGCATATGCAGCATGAACTTGGAACTTGTAGTTTTAACTGATTCGATTAGTTATCGATAAGTTACTCGGCGTGTTTGGTTGATTGTGAAATTATTTTTGTTATATTCACAATATATTTTAATTAACGCGGGCTGTAGAAATATTCAAAAATCATTAGTAAATAAAATAAAAGTAACGTAATGTCTTTCTCTTTCGGCACTCCAACAACAAATGCTGGCCTTGGCGGCGCAGCCGCGGCACCGGCAACAGGCAGCTTCAGTTTTGGCGCGCGACCGGCGACGACGGCTCCTCCACCAGCCTTTGGTGCTGCGACAGCAGCCGTTCCAAGTCTGGCCGGTACAGCAGGCGCAGTGGTTGGAGCTGCTGCGCCAACGTTCAACTTCGCAGCGACAACAGTGGCAGCAGCGCCCACACTCAGCTTTGGTTCACCAGCCACTGCTGCAGTGGCTCCCACAGGCACAGGATTGTCTCTGCCCGCCTTCGGAAGCACGGCAGCGGCGCCGACATTTGGTGCTCCTGCTGCAGCAGCTCCAGCCTTCGGTGCAGCAGCTGCAACTCCAGCATTTGGTGCGCCGGCAGCAACTCCAGCTTTCGGGGCTCCAGCAACAGCTCCAGCTTTTGGTGCACCGGCAGCAGCTCCAGCTTTTGGTGCGCCGGCAGCAGCTCCAGCATTTGGAGCACCAGCAGCAGCACCAGCCTTTGGAGCCACGACAGCCGTGCCCGCTTTTGGAGCAGCGACTTCAGCTGCCCCTGCTTTTGGTACAACGGCAACGGCAGCTGCTCCCGCATTCGGAGCGACAGCTGCTCCGGCTTTCGGTGCGACAACAGCTACTCCCGCATTCGGAGCGGCAACAGCAACGGTGGCACCCACGTTCAGCTTTGCGACACCGGCCACCAGTGCACCCACCACAGCTCCACCAGCCTTTGGTTCGACGCTGGGCGGTGGAGGTGCCTTTTCCTTCAGCAAACCGGCGGTGACCACAGCTGCCAGCCTGAACTTTAATACGACTACCACGACGGCGACGGCACAACCATTCAATTCTGGACTGCGTCTGGGCGGGAATAACACATTGGCACCGGCCACAACTGGAATTGGTGGCGTTTTGGGCAAACCGCTGGGAACGGGCACAGCAGCTCCGACTGCCTTCATCGGTCTGGGGGGCATTGATGTGAGCTCAACTCAGCCCAAGCTGGGGGACAAAAAGCAGGACGGGATTAAGGTGAGTTCTAACAGCAGCATGAAGAGGAATCCCTCTAATCTCAAGTCAAATATCGTATGTAGATCAAGGAGACCCAAGTACCGGAGGAGATTGTGAAGACGGTGGATGCTTTAAAGAGTTACATTAAGCAACAGAAGACCATCTCATCCGAGATTGGACGCACCTCCACCTCCAAGCTAAGCAATGTCAGCCACGAGATAACGAACCTACGCTGGACCCTGCAGAATGTGGCCAATTCCGTGGACGCCAACAATGGCCAAATAAAGCAGCTGCGCAGTGAGACGGCCAAGGCCATCTCATCCCTGGAGATGGCACAGCGCACCCAGGATACGCCGGCTGGACTCCAGTTTGAGAATAGCGCACCGTTTCAGTACTTCCAGTGCCTGGTGGCCAAGTACGAGAAGGATCTGATCTCGTTCCGACAACAGATTATGCTCACCGAGAGCCATATGCATGCCCTGGCCCATCCCCAGACCATATCCCCGGAGGACATGAAACGATGCTTCCGCCAGATGAACGAATCCTTCGTCTCGCTAGCCGGACGCCTGCACGAGCTGCACAAGCGTGTCGAGGAGCAGAAGGAACTATATCTGCGCCTGCGTCGCTATCGGTTGCGGGATGCCACCAATGTGTTTGCCCACATTGAGAATCCGCAGACAGCGCTGCTGGAGCCACAACGCATCAGCACCGGACCCACGCCCTTCTCCAACATCTCGGCGGCGCTCAACAAGAGCTACATGTCGGCGGCCACTTCTGGCAATACGTCGGATTTTAAGGCTTAGGAATACCTCTAGTTGTTATCGAATGAAATGTCCAATAAAGTTATCAAAGAATCTGGCGAATCCTCGAGAGAGTTGTCTCCAAGTTACAGGTGGTTTTAGGTAGAATATAATATATTTTCAACTCAAGTGAGGGCGTGAGTTGTGGGATCAACAAATGCAGGCTCATTATTTCTTGACCACTTGGATGACATCCTCGTCAGCCATGACATGGGCAATGCCCACACGTTGTGGTGAGTACTTGGTGGATGTGCCCCAGACCAGCGCGTACTTGAACTGCGCCGCCAGCGTTCGATGTATGGCATGGCAGACATGCTCCACGCTGACACCCTGCAAGGATCAGCAAAATTAGTCCAATATGCCATGAGAGGAAGAGGAAATTCATCCACATACCTTGCGCAGAATGAGGCCGTCATCGAAATCTGGTGGCGCACCTGGCTTCTTGGTGTAGACTCGGATGAGCTGTAGCGCCTCCCAGAGAGCCTCCAGCATGTAGTCCAGATTGAGCTTCATGTTGCAGCTGACCACAATGGAGTGGGGCTGGCGGGCCAGCCGATCCACCTCCTCAATGGAGATCTGATCAATCTTATTATACACATACAGACAAGGCAGATAGACACGATTGGCGGTGACCACATCGATGAACTCATCCTCGGTGCAATCCTCACGGAACAGCACCTCGGCATTGAAGATCTTGAACGAATGTAGAATCATTTGGACCATCTTCTCGCTGCACCGGGTGAGGGCACAGGTCGAGTTGAAGCTGAGACCGCCGCCCTTTTTCTGTTTGAAGTAGATGTTGGGTTTGCGTTTGTTTAGACGAATCCCGACGGATTCCAGCTCCCGCTCGAGCAGCTCCCGATGCACGTTCGGCTTGGTGGCGTCCAGCATCATCAGCACCAGATCGGCGGTGCGTGCCACCGCAATAACCTGACGACCGCGACCCTTGCCTTGGGCAGCACCTTCAATGATACCCGGCAAATCCAACAGCTGTATATTGGCTCCTTGGTACTCAATGACGCCCGGGATGCAGGTCAGCGTGGTGAACTCATAGTTGGCTGCATCAAAATGGAATCAATATGTTATTAAAGATAATGCGAAGTCCAATTGGAATTTACCGGCTTCCGATTCCGTTTTCGTCAGTGTGGACAACATCGTGGACTTGCCCACACTGGGGAATCCAATAAGAGCGACACGCGCATCTCCGCTTTTGAGCACATCGAATCCCTCGCCCTTTTCGCCCTTTTTCGACGGTTCCAACAACTGCGATCGGTATTTGGCCAACTTTGCCTTCAGCAATCCCAAATGATACTCGGTTGCTGCAAAAAAATTCAGTCAACAATGAATTCTAACCCTAAATTCCGATGCCAGCAATGCGATTTTGGGACGCGGCGGTGTCTGTGCCGGCGTTTATTTGTAGCTCACCTTTGTTCTTCTGTGTGCGCGCAATTTCACGCTCGATCTCTGCAATCTTCTCTAGAATGCCCATGCTGCTGTTGTGTGGTGCTGTGTGTGCAGCATTAAATAAATAACAAAATATTTGGGCAACTTTTTACTTATTACTTGTTGTTGTTTCAAAGTTGCACTCTTTAAGTGCCTAACCAGGGCAGATCTTTTATATCGATAGCCGGACAACATATGTGAGCGGGTATCGAGTAATCGGATATCTTCTTATTGCGATACATTGAATTGATTGTAATTGCAAATGCAAATTTAATTGAAATAATTCAATAACTTATATTTTTAAATAATTAATTGATATGTGCAATATTTATATTTGTATTTTAAGTAGTTGCCGACCAGGGATGCAAATGAGCTGACACATCGTTTGGAAACCATCACCTATCGATATTTATCGCGTGTTTAGCGCACAACGCATTTCCATCACTAACTATTCAAACTGAATTTCAAAAGAAGATTAAATTTAATTGTATTTTAATTAAAAATTCATAAAATATACACAAATACACATGTAAATACTGTTACAATTACGTAGAGAAACAGTCACACACATACACAAATGACGATCGATTAATTACAATAGGTGAATAGGAATAGAGATAGAGAGAGCGAGAGGGAGAGAGTGGATAGTCTTAACGTTTATTTTAATTGGCATAGAAGCCATTACCATCGTTGCCCATAAACTCAGTCCAACGTTGTGCATCAATGTGATCCAGTTCCGAGCAGACCTCGCCCGGCTGCAGCGACCGACAGCTGCACGTAATCCCGATTCGGGTCACAATCAATTGGGATTCATATTTGGGCAGCTCGGGCTCCGTGTCCACGAGCCGCTCGCTCAGGCACTGCTTGAGGAATTGCTTGCGCAGCACACGCAAGTTGTCGGCGGTGTAGGCTACATGACAATTTGAAGAGACATAAATAATTATTAATTGGGAAATATTAATGAATTTTTGTTTTTACTTTTGTAGGCGCTAATTTTCTCCTCGACGCAGCTGAGATCCTGCGGCGAGAATAACGGTGGATACGCCTCCGATTCCCGTATGTTGAGCACAAAGACAAAGTCCAGCGATGAGCTGGCATTATTGAGCGCCTTCAGCAGCACTCCCGTTGACGATATGGAGGCCAGATACCAATCTGTGGACGTGCTGGCATCTCCTGATATCGTGGTCGCCGACGCATCCTCGCGAGCATTTCTATCTGTGGTGGTGGCAGCAGCAGGAGCGGCAGCGCCAGCGGATGCTGTCGACTGACGTTTCCGCCGTCGATATTGCGACTGACTTCGACTGGAAGCGGTAACAGTGGCAGCTGCCGCGGCTGCAGCATCTGCAGCCTGCTCCTGGGCCTCATTGTCCAGCTCGAGATCCCATAGGCTGAGCGGCGATTGTGCGTAAACAGGCTGGCTAGTAGTGGTGGTGGTGGTGGTCGTGGTTGTGCTGGACTCCAATGTGTCGCTGCGCACATCACGATTGTTGCCGCTGGGATACTTGCTCCTCAGGTGGATGGGGCGCTCGTTCTGGTCGGACACCTGCGGCACTTCATCATTGTAGACCAGCTCGTACTCCTCCGGCAGGCGCATGGGATTGGAATTCTCTGCCGGCAGCGGCAATCCTTCATAGTCCTTCTGCATTTGAAATAGTATTGGAAATAGAGAAAGAATTCTTCGAGATTCAGAGATCAACTCACGAATTCCTTGTAGGGTTCCTTGATGTAACCACCGGCAAAGCTGGGCAGCTCGTTGTCCAGCTCCGCCTCTGGCAACAGTTCCGGCAGCGTGTGTTTGTGATGCTTAAGGTGCTTGGTGGTCACCGCTTGCTGCATGTCGGGATCACCTCCTGCCACCACTTGGCGCAGCAGCTGCTCCCGATTGGCCAGCAGCTTCTTGAGTAGCTTGGGATGCTTCAGTGGCGACTGCTTGCCCGTTGGCGCTGGTCGCTGTGTCCGATTCAGCTGCACCTCCAGATCATCTGTGCTGAAGAGCACGGCTCCTGGTGGCTCAATGTGCCGGGCAATCGCGTACAGCTTCAACACGGTGGATTCATTGTAGCGAAGGCGACAGGTGTCCGCCCGCGCCTGGAGAATGATGTCACTGTCCGGCTCAAACTCGTAGGCATCTCGAGCATTGGGTCGGTTGCGGCACTGCAGCTGCCAGTGGAGGAAGAAGTCACCGCCAAAGCTTTGAGAGATGGACACGCCACCGAGTAGACTATTCGCTCCACCGGCATCCGTCATCATGGCACTCAGGAGCGGCTGACCAGTGCGTCCATCCAAGATGGTGGTCTGCGAATAGTAGTAGACTGGGAATCCCGGACCGGTGTTGTACTTGACCATGAAGTCCGTGATGTTGTCGTGGTTGAAGTGTCCTGGCACAATAGCGCTGACACATTCGCTGGCCGGGAACGTGTAGTTCCACATCATGGTGTAGTTGCGTCCATCGAAGGCAAACACGGTGCTATTGAAGGCAGCGACGACCACATCAGCGACCCCATCGCCATTGATGTCGCTGATCACCGCTGGCACCATCAGACCCGATCCCTGCTGCTTGTGGAGTGGGGTGAAGTGCTTCTCGCTGGTGTGCGCCATCAGCGAGAGCAGCCGGAGACTGTAGATGCCACCGGGTGTGTTCTGCCCACCAGTGATCATCAGCAGCAGCTCAGTGCCGTCGGCACGGGTCATCAATTGAATGGGGACGAACATCTCCTCGCGATGGGGCGTGGGTATGCTGCGGAGCACCTTGCCCGTCTTGCCCGAGATGAGCTTGATGTGACCCGCCTTGGACTCCTCGCGTTCCTCCAGATGGGCCGCAATCAGTTCCGGCACGCCGTCGCCATTCAGATCCCGCAGCACATTAATCGTATAGAGATCCATGACAATGGGCGAGTTCGTCTCCACTTCCAGCTCGTGGAAGGTCCAGATAACCTGACCAGTGCGTCCACTAATGGCAAAGATCAGCTAAGGAACAGAAAGCCATTAAAAATTGCAATTCTTGAAAGGATCAATTTGGACTTACGCCAAGGCGTCCTGCGGCCAGGCAATCCACGCCGCCATCCTGATCAATATCTGCATTGCAGTGCAGGGAGAAGACATTCGCCATGCTCCAAGTCTGCCAGAGTATGCTGCCATCCCTGCCATTGAGAGCCACGACGCCACCTTCGCAGGGCACTTCATCCGCCTGCTGTGCGGACTTGCAACGTGGCAGAGGAATGCCCTCGTAGTGTATATTATCATCCACTCCATAGCCAAAGATCACATCCTTAATGCCATCCCCATTTAGATCTGTGGCCCGCAACGGACTCTCACTGTTCATCCTCGCCAGACTCCGCGTCCACACACGCTGCACGCTGATCTGTGTGCATGGCACAAACTCACTGCCCATGCTGCTGCCGTAGCTGATGCTCGTTGGAGGCAGCGTCCCCATCTGCCCACTCTGACTCCACCAGTAGTGTATGTTCCTGATGGGCGATGGGAACAGCGTCAGCATCAAGGCGGCCAGGCTGAGCAGCGCACAGAGCACGGTGAGGGCGGCCAACACATAGCAGAAGGATTCCCAGCAGCGACAGCAACGCCTCCGCTTGTGCTGCTTCATGATGGGCGTGGAGCTGCTGCCCGATCTGGAGCTGTTCTTGCGACGCGGTGCCATCAATGGTCGCTTCAGTCCCTGCTCTTCGCTCCGCTGTAAGTATTATATTTTATATACATATATTATTAATAATTTAGTATTATTCATATTAAATTCATTATGCTAATTATGTTGATTAAATATTTTATTTAATTTAATAATATTATTTTATAGGTATTTTTGTTTTCAAATTATGAATTTTTTTTAATGCTACTTATTTTGATTCAATATTTTATTTATATTATTTTAATAATATTGATCTATGGGTTTTCTGGTTTTCAAATTTTTTAATTTTTTTATGTTACTTATTTTGATTCAATATATTATTTATATTATTTTTATAATATTGTTTTAAGGGTTTTCTGGTTTTCAAATTTCTGAAGTTTTTTGAGCGGACTTAATGAATTCTCTTTAAAAATTTGTTGGAGATCAAAAATATTGAAATTTCCGCGAATTTCAAATACGTATCTCGTATCTCCACATTTATAACTTTATATGTTTTCAATAAAAAAAAAGATATCAATAAGTATTGGAATTTAGATTTTTTCTTAAGGCTTAGTACGTTTTAAAAAGAGTTTTCATCTTTTAATGCATTACTTTTATCTGTCAATTCAAATTATGCTGAAACTTTGATTTTAGGTGATAAAATAAATTTTTTATATTTATAAAAGTATGAAAAACTAAAAAAAAATATTAATCAGAGAATGCATTATTTTCTATAAAAATTGCACCGAGTATTTGATATAATAATTCAGTATTATATTAACATTACTATTTCTTATGAAAATACTGTATTTCTCAAACATTTATATTTTTTGTATCAAATTTAAATTAAATATAACCTGTAAAGTTCCTAATTAAGGTAATAGAATTCATATTGATTCATAAATTTAAAACTTTTTTTTCATAAAAAAGATTGTCATTTATATTAAAATTAATTTTAAGGGAGCACCTAATAATAGATTTAATAAATTTAAAACTTATTTTTTCTTAAAACAAAAAAATTGCCAATTATATTAAAATTATTTTTAAAGCATCTAATATTAGATTTCACTTATAGTTGAAACAATTTTAGAACAATGAGAGTTTCCCAACCCTCAAAAAACGTATGTATGCATATAATGAATGTAAATATGTAAACAATAAAATGGAACCATATGTGAGGCATCAAAGAAATGTTGCTGCCATTGTTTATAAATAAATGATGCGCACTCTCAGTAATAGTTCAAATTCATTGCAACCTATTAAAATAATGGTGATGCTCTCAGCTAATTTTACTGTCATTTTATGCACCCACAATTGATATAAAAAATCTGTCAGTTTAAATATCAAGATGCAAAGGATGCATCTTAGTTGGGATGCTGACTCACCTTGGCAGATCGGGCATCCTTGATGAACACCTCATCGTCGACATCATCGCTAATGTCCTCGTCGATGGAAGAGTCCCGTATGGCGATGCGCTTCGATGGCACATATGGTCGCAGTTTGATCATCTTGGACCACGGTTCCGAGTTGCCTGCGTCCACCACCGATGCAGATGATGTTGCCTGCTGTTGTAGGCCTCGATTAACACTTGGAAATTTATGTAACAATTTTATGCATTTTTTGTGTAGGTATTTATAATTTGTTTTTGTTGTTAGGTATTATATTTTTGGAAAACTGCAGTTGAATGATGATGCGCGTTTGTGGACTGTGTAAAAATCAATAAGCGACGTCACAATATGCTGCCTCTCAGCTGGCCGATGAACGTGGGGCATGCGCATTGCCATGAACCCTGTGTGCCCCACCACTGGCTTGCAGCACCCGGCAACCGCCCTGATATGATACCGACAACCACCGCAAAGCTCTTTATCACACACGTGCTGCCCCGTCCTGTGCTGTACTGTGTTGGGACATCGTTGGCTACAGGTTTGTTTATCAACAATGGCGACAATGACGCAGCCACCTGAGAGTACTCTCTTTCGCTCTCTCTCTCTCTCTTTTTCTCTCTCTCTCTCTCTCTCTCTCTACATATATATATATATTTGTGTGTGTGTGTGTGTGTGTGTGTGTGTGTGTGTGTGGCAACTGTTGCTTTAAGTTTGTTGTGGCTGGCCAGCTTCCCTTCTGCCAATCTTCCTTCCCTTAGTAGGGCCATCCATTCCCGCCGCACACAGCAAACTCCCTTATTAACCATTTTGGAGGCAATGGCAGTTCAATGGCCTCAGTTGGCGCTTTCATGAATGAAAGCGACTCCTGCTCCTGCTCCTGCTCCTGCTGCTGTTGGGTAGCCTGAAGTTGTTGTGGTTTAGGGGTGGCTCCGACATCACTTCGCCATTCAACAAACTTCCGCAAATGTTGCCACAGCCAATCTGGGTCACATTCTCTGTTTGTCGACGCATTTTCCATGCGAGTTTCTAATTTTTTTTTCTATTATTAATTTCTGAATAGATTCGAGAGATTACCTAGAGATTGGCTAGAGACTCTAATTATACTGAATTCTGTACCTTAAATATCACTTTGTAAGACATCTCCAAAGTTGTCGACCTTCAGTAACTCGCTTGACGTCTCAGTTCTTATTTATTCTAAATGTGAATAATATAATTTAAAAAAATAAAAAAATTCAATGACGTAACACGCTTGTCAAAAGATCCACAAAATAAGTAGAATTACAATAACCAAATGAAAATTACAACTATTCAAGTTAAAAACGCGCCAAAAGCAACAACATGAAAACCTTTGGCAGAATCCCTCGAACCAACTGTGGCCTGCTGCCATCAGCAGAAACTAAAGAGCACCACTTAGGGATCGCAAAGTGTGGCAGGGGCACAGAGAGGCGGCAGCTGCCTTAGCTTGAAAGGCATGCTGCCAGCCCGATGCGGAGAAGGACGAGGCAAGTACTTAGGTCAGGTCCAAAAGCAGCACCAACAAGCTCCACTGCATTCGAATAAACTATAGAAAAATCAGCGGCTTTTTATAGAGCTGGAAAAATGCTCTGATAGCGTGCGTAGGGAAGGGGCCAAAGGATATACATAATAGTGAAAAGAGGGGGGGGGGAAGGGGAAAGAGACTTGTGGAATCTACGGCAAGTCACTTAAGTGTGTTATTATCGCATCAGAGATAATTTAATAACGACATGGTTGGCGAGATGTTGTTGTTGGTGTGCTGGTGTGCTGGTGTGGCAAGAGGGAAGAGGTTAAAGTATGAGTTGCTGAAGTGTTGCCGCATAGGCGTTGAGTGCTCTGCCTGGCAGTGGGCGTGGCATGCCCAAAAGGCCCCACAATACATCGAATGTTGCATCTTCTAGTATATCATATATGTATGATATACATACTTGTATTTTTGTGATGCCTGCCGAGTCGCATCAAGGTTACATACGTTATGAATACATGAATATATACTATATTCACTCACATGGCCAGAGATTCGTTCAGGTGACGATGGCGTCGCCGCTTTTAATTAAACCTTGTCTAAGGATGTTTTCTACTTGAACTGGCATCTTTCGGGTATTACATTAGAGGCCAAAGTGATTTTCAAGACTAAATAGAATATCTCTTTTAAAAATAAGTATATATAGTAACATTACATATCTGCTGACTCCTGATTAATTGATAAATTTATTGAGGCCAGGCCTACCTATCTGTCCATCGGTCCGTTTGAACGTCCATTTGTCTAAGAATGTAAGACATGAGAACAATTGTGATTACAAGTGACCAAAATTGCAACTTTTAAATATATGACATTTTTCGCAACTTTGAAGTACGCTAACTTTGCCAAAAATCAAACGATTTTCATAAAATTTTGATTTCTGTTAATGGAATCAATATTAAAATAAGTCTGCATTTAAATTTGTTTCTCTTTCGAAAATTTAAAATTTTCATCTTTTCTGGCCAGTTCTGCTTGATAAAAAATAATAAATATGCTCAAATATTAAAATGTTTGATGATAATCGATTTTTAACTAATTATCGCATTTAACTTAAATTTTTTCGATTCAAGGATTCAAATCTATCATTTTTTCTTTCTTCTTGAGGTGATCCTGATGAGTATTTCCAGTGATTTGAACAAAAATGTGATGAAAAGTTACAAAATGTGTCATTTTTGGAACTGTTGCATTTCACATAACCTTGAAGTGGCATAACTTGTGCAAAAATTAATCGATTTTCTTGAAATTTAGATTTTTGGAAATGATATCAATCCCAACCAAAATCTGCATTTAAATTTTCTCCATTTTTAGCAATTTTAATTTTTAGACTTTTTTGACCCTTGACAATATCATCAAAATTTGAAAAAAATTTGACTTCAGTTTTTTCATTCAGAAACTTTTCTAGGACTCAAAACTACCATTTTGCTTTTATTTGAGGTGTTTCTGATGTGTATTTCACGAAATATGGGGAAAGTGTGTTTAAAAATCACCAAAAATGTCATTTTCATAAATACATATACTTTATCCCAAAACTATCTTCTGATGTAACTTGTCCAAAGATCAAACGATTTTACTTAAATTTTGGTTTTTATCGACATTGATACCAAAATAAATCTGCACTTCAACATTTTCCATTTTCGACAATCTAAATTGTTTTCATTTTCTAATCCTTTTGGGACTCAAAACTATCTGTTTTTGATATACCAACATTTACTTAGAGATTGAATATTTTCTTGCGTTTGCTGCCGATTAATTTGCTTCAATGTTTATTTATGATTTTTAACACTAAAATGGAAATCAAATAAATATTTATCTGTTGTTTTCTGATTCCCTTAAATATCCTATTTCTTGACATTTTCATTGTCGATTTGATTCTCTGCGGGATTATCATCAAATTGCCTAACATTAGTAGACACCAAATGGCAACGCTCTTGGCCAACACTCTGAGCCCATTGCCAATGCAGTCGAATGCAGGCAACACTTGGAAGGACGCTTGAGATGTTGTTAGCTTGTTAGTTGCTCCGAAACAAGTCAATTGATTGGAAAGAAAACTAAAGAAACGTTTTCCGCCAGCCATCTTGTCTTTTCACACTTGGATTTTCCACAACAAATTTCAACTGTCAATGGCAATCAATAAAAGCGAATGCTGCAAGAAAATAGTGGGGTCCTCTGTGCTGGGGGACTCATTATTATAGTAACAATTACAATTGCAATGACAGCGATGACGATGACGACAGAGCAGATTATGTAGAAAGGCAATGCCAAAGTACTTGAAGAAATTATGTTAAGTATGGCAAGAACAAACAGTCAGAGACAGTGACTATATATACTATATATACCATACCATATATACATATATATAGATAAAAAACACTTACTGTCTTTCAGCAGCTGACGGCATTAAAGACATTCTCAGATCTGGCTAAGGCCTTTCACTTTTTCACGAATTCAACTACATTGTCTCAATAGCGCACACAGATACAACTATTACACACACATACCCACACTTAGACACATACAAATACAAGCACATGGTGAGACTGCCATCAGTGTGGCTCTGCATCCTGCATCCTTCGCTGGTGAATTTTCATCATCGGTTTGCCTCACAACGCCTGGCAACGTTTTAAATTCAAATTCCTTTGGTTCTAACCGTCAGTTGTCAGCAACTCGTCGAACTGCAAAGACATTCAAATCGGCTAAAAAATATTTCAACTCACAAAATATAATTTAACATATCTAAAGTGATTAAGTGTTTTAAAAATAATAATTCTTTCAATATAAAAAGAGATCTTTACTGCGCAAACAAATAAAAATAGCTTTCGGGTTTTTTCGAAAATTTTTCAAAAGAAAAAAAATCGAAACAGTTTTTCCAACATGTTTAATTGGTTATCTAGCTGATGATGTTACATAATCACTGCAAACATTTGTGTAACTAGTGAAATCTACAATCAATATCAGTCTACAAAGAGTGAACGTTTTAAATTAAATTTGAAAAGTAATTTTATAAGATTTCAATATTTTTTAAAGCTTACACAAGTGAATTCTATTATTTGGCCCCATATTATAATAAAATCCAATATTAAATTAATTTTATTTAATTTCCGAAACTAAAAGCAAAAATAAATAAATTAATTAAAATTAATATTAAAATCAAACGAATATGGGAAGGTGTTTTTTAAATAATATTTGATATAAAAAATTTCGAATAGCACTTATCTTCGCCCAGTTCAAAAATTTCTATTTTTGAAAAAATCAATCAAATTGTTCGATTAAAAAACAAAATGAAAAATCGTTTTGGCTCTTGTAATTGCCCTTGCCTTTAACACATATTTAAATAAAATAGTATATTTTACATAAGAGAAAACGTAACATTCTCAAAACAAAATCGATTACTACGGAAATATAATTTTAATCCAGGCTAAATATCTGAGTTCTTATTCGCGTTGAAGATTCTAATAGTTTCGATATTTTATTTAGTTTCGACAGTTAGAAATCCAAAATACCATCTACCATCAAAATCGGATTGAAAATTTAACCAATATAAAACTCAGAAATGATAATATATTTATGTAAAAGTTATCTTCTGACTGCCAGAACTTTGCCAAAACTCAACAGATTTTAATTGGAAAAATGATTTTCATAACAGATTAACAGCTAAAGTAGTTCAAACAAATATTAGAAGATTAAAAAAAAAAATACATTATTAAAAAAACTCAATTGAAATTTTTTTAAATTGTAGTTAATTGAATTCATAATGAAAATTCATAATTGTGGCCCCAATTCGCTTCACATACACAGCCAATGACGTCTTTTGGCTAAGTACCTCAGCCACAATTTATTGTCCTTGTCAATCACATGCAATGTGATTCCATGGGTTGTGCCTTCAATATCGTCGTGTTGCCCTCAATGGGGCACACTCTCGATTCTCGGAGACGGCATTGCCAACCCCAACGGCAGGCTGGCTACATCAGGCGACAGCATCTACATCAGCGGCATCGAGAATGCGCACAAAAGACGCATGGGCCACTTAAAGCGTTAGCGCAAGTCTCCTCCCCCACTCTCTCCCCTCTCCCCCACCAGCCACGCCCATAATAGTTGGGGTGCGCCCACTTTGAGTGGCTTTAATTGTGAATTAAGACGGTATTGTGGCCTCCACGTGTAGTCAGTGCATACATAGGTACTGCTGAGTAGGACATCTGAAGGGGATAGGAGGAGGTCTGCCAATGCCGAGGCTATTGTGCAGGAAGTGCGTCTAACTGTCCCCGCCATTGTCCTTTCGTTCATATTTTATTTACATCGTTAAGCGACATAATTGTTGCTATTTTCGTCAAGTGTCTTTCTCTCCCTCTATCTCTCTCTCTGTATCGTTCTCTCTCTGTTTCTCGATGGATTGTCAATGGCAGTGACACTGTTCGAGCGCTATTCCATTTGCTTTGATCCCCAACAACCTAACAACAAGGTTATGTCACGGCCAAATCATATTTCCTTCAATTAGATCCTCATCCACTTGTATCCTTTTCACCTGCAGGCAAATAGTTAGCGAGAAAGTCCAGGTCACAGCCATGGTCGCACAAATAATCCTGCTCGTCATCTGCTGCATTTGCCTTAAACACTATGCCAAGGGTGAATTTCAGTAAGTACTTCTCAACCCACGTGAGTCTACTAGCCACAATCATCAATCAATCATTTATCAATAATCTCAGGCAAAGTCTGGCTATAACCGATATCCTTCCCGAGGATATTAAGCGTTATGATAAAATGCGACCGCCCAAGAAGGAGGGACAACCAACAATTGTCTATTTCCACGTCACAGTGATGGGTCTGGACTCCATTGACGAGAACTCCATGACCTACGTGGCGGATGTATTCTTTGCCCAGACCTGGAAGGATCATCGGCTACGTTTGCCAGAGAATATGACGCAGGAGTATCGTCTGCTTGAGGTCGATTGGCTGAAGAACATGTGGCGACCAGATTCCTTCTTCAAGAATGCCAAGTCGGTTACATTCCAGACCATGACCATACCCAACCACTATATGTGGCTCTACAAGGATAAGACCATACTCTACATGGTTAAGCTGACACTTAAACTGTCCTGCATCATGAACTTTGCCATCTATCCCCACGACACACAGGAATGCAAGTTGCAAATGGAGAGCTGTAAGTGGAAACGGTTGCCCATAGATATAACCCTAACCTATAATCCTACCTAGTATCTCACACTACGGATGATCTGATATTTCAATGGGATCCCACGACGCCGCTCGTGGTCGACGAGAACATTGAGTTGCCCCAAGTGGCGCTGATACGCAACGAGACGGCGGATTGCACCCAGGTATATTCCACGGGCAACTTCACCTGCTTGGAGGTGGTCTTCACTCTGAAGCGTCGCCTGGTGTATTACGTCTTTAATACGTATATTCCGACCTGCATGATTGTGATCATGTCGTGGGTATCATTCTGGATTAAGCCTGAAGCGGCACCAGCTCGAGTTACGCTCGGCGTGACCTCCCTGCTCACTTTATCCACGCAGCATGCGAAATCGCAGTCATCCTTACCGCCGGTGTCCTATCTGAAGGCCGTGGATGCCTTCATGTCCGTCTGCACGGTGTTTGTGTTCATGGCACTGATGGAGTACTGTCTCATCAATATTGTGCTCAGCGATACTCCCATACCCAAGCCCATGGCGTATCCGCCCAAACCAGTGGCCGGGGAGGCGGGCAAAAAGGAGGCGGAGGCGGGAACGGCAGCTCCTGCCGGCAGCAGTAATGCCACCGGTAACAAGCAGCCAACGATGTTGCCCTTGGCCGACGAAAAGATTGAGAAAATTGAAAAGATCTTCGACGAGATGACCAAGAATAAACGGGTGAGTTCTTAGTTTCAATTCCTTCCCAGATTTTCCTACTATGTCAGATAATTTTCTTTCATCAGATTGTCACCACTCGTCGCGTGGTGCGTCCTCCATTGGATGCAGACGGTCCGTGGATACCACGGCAGGAATCACGCATTATATTGACCCCGACAATTGCACCACCACCACCACCGCCACCACCAGAGCCAGAGTTGCCCAAGCCAAAGCTAACACCTGCCCAGGAGCGGCTCAAGCGTGCCATCTACATTGATCGTTCATCCCGCGTGCTCTTCCCCGCACTCTTCGCCAGCCTCAACTGCATCTATTGGATTGTGTTCTACGAGTATCTTTAAGCAACGCCAGTAACCCCAATACCACAGCTGGCGCTCATGTAAATATGGGTCCTTCTCTCTCTCTCTCTTCAATCCCTTCCTAGTTGTAGCTTGGCATCTCTCTCTACTCGTCACTTTCTGAAATGTTAATTGTTCACACAAAATATATACAGGCCTGTTCTGAATTCCGAATTCGTCAGAGACGTGTGTATTTGGCACTTTACGTTTGGATATGGAATTGAGAACAGGGCTGATAATAATAGGGATAAAACTGATGTATGTTATGTACTCGTAAACTTAAGTCAATGAATTTTAAACTGCAATTAATCGAACTAATCGAGATATCAAATTCATCGTATATGAATTCAATTCCTAAATGCTTAACGTTAAACAAATTCCAATGGCAAAATGTAGTTGTAGTTACTAATTCTAATTCTTAATGCTAATTCTATGTCTCTGAGAATGCTTTTAATTGTAAATAAAGTAATGTTAAATATATATTAAAATTAAGCAACTTTTATTAACTTAAAAATAAACTTGAATTAGTTGACATTTTGTATAGTTTGAGAGCAATTGTTGCTATTTTATCTTCTGAGATGCAAGGTTCGAATGTAGGCTGAAGCTTTTTAAGCTTCATCAAAGCGCCTGCAGCACATCAAAAAGCTTTTTACGTTGGCGCCAAATTCAAACTGTGAATTCGACGAACTGCATCAAAATTTTAATCAAGATAAATGCATATGTATAAGTCATTGTTTATTTATATGCAACTTTTTTTTTGGTATAATTTTCTATAGTATCGCATTTTCTCAGCCACATTAGGCATACAAACATTCTCACATATCTATCATATTAACACTTTTCCTCTCATTTGACTGGCAAATGTTGTTTTTTTTTTTTGCTTTACATGTTATAATTATAGTTTTATGGCTGTTGTTGCTTTTTCTTTTAAAGGGTGTCAACAGTTGGACAAACAATGGCGGGCAAAAGCTGAAAAAAGAAGAAGTTAAAATAAAGATTTCTAACTTTTGCGGGTTGTCAGACAACTTGAGGGCCCGTACCTCTCGGCCTTATATACTATAAGAGTGAATGAATACCCAATTAATTATGTTGGTCACACGCTCCACACTTTTGCTTTTCACGGTCGTTAGTGACGCTCAACTCCGAAAGAGTCCACATAGGAGATGATGATAGAGACGGTGAGGATTGTCCATCCACAGCAAACTCTAAAAGAAAGATGAATCAAATATTAATGAGTCTATTGAGTCTCCGTTTCCATATACATACATACATCCTACACTTGACGTCAAATACCCCAAGGATTTCAGCTGAAGTCTTTCATAATTTATTTGTGGCTTTTCCACCAAAAAACTCCATCGAACAATTATGTCTTATAACTCTATATGTTGGCATAAAGACTTTGTTTTACCCAAAAACAATTTGCATTTTAAGTAGGCCAAAAAGCATTATGGGGAAACCACGGCGAGCACCCATGATTCATCCAATACATGGCCCTTTTTCGTTACTCGATAGGCTATACTGCAATACAACAAAAATATTAACAACAAATATAAATAAACAGAGTGTACGGCTGAAAAAAAAAAACAACAACAACCCAACGAAGGTTGCGCAAAAATTTGTGACTTGAACATGTTGGGAATTTCCTGAACGTCGAGCTTAGAGTGCGCTTAATGTGTGTGTACGTAAAATATATGTGGGCGTGGATGTCATTTATGCTACACTATACAACAAAATATGGGTTCAGGGATGAATCTTGGCAAGGCTGCACAATTTTAACAAAAATAGGAAGGAACATAAGTAGATATGGTTGTACATTTGTTATCAGAAATTGTAGAATATATTTTTAAATGGAAGTAGTATGTTATTTTTCAATAGTATTGTGAAAACATGGAAGGCGTATATTTGCATGTATAACCCGTAAAGTTACCAATTATCCTAATAAAATGCATGTTAATTTATAAAGTTATTTTTCCTCAAAAATAAAAAGAATATTGTGCATTATTAGTATATGGCATAAATCAATAAAACTTTGATAAATAAGTTAGCATTAAAAAGGTGAGCATTGTGAAGGTGTGTGAACTTGTATTATTTCCTTTAAATTTTAAAAATTTCCTATCATGAATATTAGTAAATATATATAGATAATTTTAATTTATTTTGGTAATTTGAAGTAGTATAAATCCAAAGTTTTGGTCGCTGACTTACTTACATCTGTAAGGGTTCAGAAATGTGCAAAATTAAGATAGTAGTATTATTTATAGTACCAATGAAAACAGTAGTAGCTTTAGTAGTAGTAATTTTAATACTGTAATTGCTACATTAAAAAAACTATTTTAAATAAGTTTTAGTAGCACTTGCCGACATAACGGCTTGAAAAGAACTTAATTAATGTAGCAGAAAAATCAGTTAAACCATCTCGTTTAATTACAGAACCTGCACATTAAAGACCGGCGTAGCGAACCTTTAATATGAATTATAAAAAAAGAGCTTGAAGAAAGTAAAGACCCAGTAAGTCTCATGGGTAGCTATTGTTGTTGTTGTTGTTGTTGTTGTTATTGTTGCTGTGTCTTATTATTGTTTGCGAGCTACCTTCGTGGTCTTAAGTCCCCACTCTTTACATACACACACACACACACACACACACACACACACACACACACACACACAAAGCAAAACGAAAGCCCCCGAAACGAAGAGTCAAAGCTGCCTGACGTCGACGTCTCCGCCAACGTCGCTGATCGCGACTGACACTGTAGTGTTTGTTGTTCGTTTTGATGTTGTTGCTGTTGTTGTTACTGTTATTGTTGTCTGTTGTGTCGTTTTGTCTTTTGCAGTTTCAGTTTCAATTTCAGTCGAACACGGGCAGCAACGGCATACGGAAGCAGACGCGGCGCAGGCGCATAACCGCAAACCCAAAAAGTTAATAAGACTTTAAAAAACTCATCGAATGCAACAGAAATTTTAAAGTGCAAAATCAACAACAATTAACGAAACAACTTGTGAATCGTATTATTTGTATTATTGTTAGTGTTGCTGGCACTGCCAGTGAAATCTGAAGTTGTTATTGCAATTATTTGGCGCGGACGTAATTCGTGGTCGATTTCGCAACCCAAAAATATACGTATAAATAAATACAGATGAATAAATAAATATTACAGCAACCAGCGAGCAGTGCAACAATTAACAGCTCATACAAAATTATTAAATAAACATAAATAACAATCATAAAAATAAAAGTAAAATAAAAAACACTTTTTTCTCATTTTCTGCTTCCACTTTTTGATTAAAACAATTTTTATACCGCGGCGCTTAACACTTTCATTTTCATTTGAGTTTGCGCTTCGTCGTGTCTTTTCGTTAAGCTTCAATATCGTCGACGTCGTCGTCGTCGTCGTCGTAGTCGTGACTGTCATTTGTCGGTTTCGTTGAGTCGTGTTAAATAACAATAAACAAAAACAAAACGAGAGCAGCAACAAAAAAAAAAAAAACGAAAAACGAAAAACAAAAATTTAAATATATAAATAGATTTTCTATTGCAAATGTTTTGATTTTCAAGCATTGCATAAAATTCATTTTTTCGGATATTTATGTTTTGCATTTCCCCTAAGATGCATATCAGTGCATACTTACTATGCTTAGGTTAGTATATAATCGTTTACAAAAATATTTGTTAAATTTTGTTAAATATTTTGTAAGCATTTTGTAATAAAATGTTGTGTCGCTATTATTGTTAATTTGTGATAATGTGCGGATGTGCCACATTTTTGTGGTTCAGCGAAACAAAAGACTTAGGCAACGAACTTGAATGGAGTGGAGTGCCTTTAATGTCGATGTTAAATGTTAAAATTAGAGTTAAATTTCAAGTTGAAGCCATGTGATGAGTAAACTGATTGCAACAGTTGTCAAAGCCATAAATAATCCCAACGATGATTAAAACTCATTTCAACACTGGACAGTTGCAGCTGTTGTTGCAGATACAACATGATCTCTTATCGTGAATTTAATGGCTGTTATTTTTGTTTTTATTTAGTCTGTTGTAAAAGTGAAACCCTATGCTCAAGTTCAAGCTTATCTGCCTCTCACTCTCATCCAATTAATGAGCCAAATAAAATCAGCATCCAAAACAAAAGGCACACACACCACAGAGAGCGGTGGAAAAAAACGTGACTAAGTCTGCAACTTTCTTTGTGCAACACAGCACAGCTGCTGCTAAAAATCTTCCGCCAACTGACGTCACAGTCAACCAAAATAATACAAAATAAAAAATAAAAGAAAAAAACCAGTTGACCAAATGCAAATTGGCCACATGTCCAAGGCCAATCAAATCGCTGGAACGCAGCTCCTCAGCTACTGTAAAACTCGTAGATACCGATACACGTACTCACTCTTACCATACGTGTTCGCAAGTGCCTCTCGGTATTACCGCAACGTGTCGGCGGCCTATCCAAACATATTATGCAACTATTTTTACAAAAAAAAAAAGTAAAAAAAAAATAAAAATAAAATGAATGAAAAGCAAAGAAAAGAGACAAAGACTGCCGCTGTCATCGCTCGCCGTACAATTTAAATTTTTTGCAAATAGTTTTGGTTTGCTTTGGGATGTAATATAGTATTATAGTATTTATATGTAGCTTCGGAAGTAATTTTTGCCGATTTTCCTTTTGCCGTCTTTTTTCTCCTATTGTCGCAAATGCGCAGTCAGCTGCCCCAGCCGGTTAGCTGGGGGATTTTCACTTTCCTTGGCTCGGAAACAGCTGGCCAAATGCCTAACATTTTAGCTTTATATTTGAAAAAACAGAAAATAAATTATTTGCAGTTTGATCACTTGATAAAAAAGATAATTTATACTCGAGTTAAAAATATTTTATATTCGATTTTAATGTGCGGTTTTTGGTGAAGATACTGTTGAATTATTGCTGCTGCTATATTTTTAATGTTTTTCCCCTTTAGAAATTTTGTTGTTTGCTGTTAACCTAAATTTTCAAAAATACATTTTTCCCCATTTACTGATTGTTGATCTTTATGAAAGTGACACCAAAGTCTGGCTGCCAAACAATTGGCCAATTGTGTGCCTATGCGAAGTGTGTTGACTGCTTCGAGGGCTGTTGCCAATCAGGGGCATTCACTTTTCATAAGAAATCATTTCTAGTATACATTTGTAGGTGCGGGGCCAACTGGCTTTTTTTTTTCTTTCTGTATAATTGGCCAATATTTCATTGTGTAGCCCGGCAAGAAAATACAAAACAACAACAGCACTACATAGTTACAACAAAATGAGACTTCAAAATGTATTGCCATTGGTATGGGCAATTTTATTCCCAAGTGAAAGTGACAAAGTTGCAGTGCACACCTCGAAAAATGTTAATGAGCCACTGAGCGCCGCATAAAAAAAACAAAAAACAAAAATTAACAAACAGAAGAAAAATTAAAAAAGAAAAAGTAAAAGAAATATTAAAAAACAAAACTCAAACTGTAGCAGCTTAACCCAAATCATCTACAGAGATAATCAATTTGTATTGTGAGGAGAAATCTTAAATCGACCTTGAGCGCATCTCTCTGCCCCTCCCTGCTCCCTGCCTCTTCGTGTCTTGTGTCTCGGGTCTCGGGTCTCGTGTCTGTATGCATGCAGAATAACTTGGAAGCTTCCGAGGTGCTCTTGGGTGGACGGAGAAGAGTAAGACGAATAATTGCAAGTCATTCGCATTGGTTACGAGCTGAGATTATGTCACGACAATAACTAAATAAACATTAAACGCTTCAGTTGCGGATATGCACGTACAGCAGAGGGGAGGCAACGGCAGAGATGGAGCTACCGCATGTAGAGAGATAGACGATTTACTTTCTCATTTTTTTTTGTGGGTTTTTTTTTTTTGTAAAACCTTTTTCCAACTCATACTGTCTATGTAATGCCAATTTGTAGCGTTATCCAACCCGAAAGATTTGAACTTTAATTGCGAAATTCAAGCTGCATTTACTTAGTATTTTGAAGAAATTTATCCATTTTATCTTTTTTAATTTAAGTGCAATTTTATAATTTCATGGCATTCTGATTTTTTTATGAATACAATATTCAATTTAAAAAGTTTGCCAACTAGTTTATTTTAAATTCGCAATATTTCGATATTTTTAGGAATTAACAGAGAATAACCTTCGTATCAATGATTTTTTTAAATGACGTATTAATTCTAATTTATTTTTTGAGCTTTCCTTTATTTTAGAATTTTATAATACGTAGTTTTCTAAATTCTCATGTCATTTTGTAGCACTTGGAGCTGGCATCTTGGTGCAGGCGCAACTCAACAGGGAGGACGATGAACAGCCTAAGCACTTGACCAACGATCGTAAGTGTCTTGAAGAGAAATTGGGATTATTCGTACATTCATAACTTTAACTATTAAGGCAGCATCTTTTTTCCAGCCTCAACTGCACGATGCTCGCCTTGGGCGACAACTGATCGATGATCGATCCGAGTACAGCTCGTATTCGATGAGCAGTCATAGTAATGACAGCGAGGATGATAATGATGATGATGCGGAGGACTCCAGCGAGTACTATGATAGCGATGATGATGAGCAAAGTGAGACGAGTAGCAGCAGTGGCAGTGGCAGCAATGAATCATTGCCACGTTTGCTCTCGCCCTCCACCTTCCATCGCATCTCTGAGACACTGGGGGCACTTAATACAGTGGGCCACTTGCTGGTAGACATGACAAGGGGAGGACAAGATTCCAAGGCTGAGAATGCCAGCAATGCTGAAGGAATCCCTCTGGATAGTTCTAATGTCGATGCTGTCAGCAGTACACCGACTTCCTCACCTTTAGGTAGGGATGAGCCGCTGCCCGGAATTTCTGGCAAAATACTGGACACCACATCAACACTGTCCGCCAATAGTCTACTGCCAGCTGGCAAGCCGGCTAATCTGAGTGCCATTCCGGTTGCCACTAAGCGCGTTGGCCAAGTGGACTCGCCAGCCAAGCCCATGTTCGTGGAGAACAAGGAAGTGAAGCAGCAGAAAAAGAAGCGCAAGAAGAACAAGAACAAGCAGAAAGTGAAGAAACCCAATGAGGAACCGAATCAGGCAACGCCACAGTCTCTGCAAAAGATAAAGATACCCACTACACCCCGCACCACCACCACAGTCAGCAGCTTAAGCACCACAATCACTGCCACCACACTACGACCACTGGATCAGGTGGCATTGGCCAGTGAGGATGCCGGAACGGCCAAAGATGTGGAGAACTACTGCAAGACGCCAAGTGGACGACCTGGACGCTGTGAGGATCTCAGCAGTTGCCCCGCCCTATTGCTAAATCTGAGCAGTCTGCGGGAATCCCTCTGCTTCAAGAGTCTCTTTGTGCCTGGAGTTTGCTGCCCACTCTCATCTTCAGCCAGCACTGATAGCTCCACTGTGCTAACCACTCAACGACCCCTGCGATTGACAACCAAGCCACCGGCGACCTCTACAGCCGTGGCCAGTACCACCAAACGCACCACCTTGCGACCCACACCACGTCCCAGCACGAGACCTACTTCTGGCTTGGTGCTGATTCCACAGAAGAAACCACCCACGACCACTACGACGACAACAACCGAAGTGCCCTTGGAGCCAGATGATTTGGATGAGATTGCCAACAACATTGTAGATCCGGATGAGTGTGGACAGCAGGAGTATTCGACGGGTCGTATTGTGGGCGGCGTGGAGGCACCCAATGGTCAATGGCCATGGATGGCGGCCATCTTTTTGCATGGGCCCAAGCGCACAGAGTTCTGGTGCGGCGGTTCCTTAATTGGGTCCAAATATATCCTAACAGCGGCACATTGTACCCGGGATTCCAGACAGAAGCCGTAAGTAAACCTTCACCTTGATAATGAGTTTATATAACTTTATAAATTTCTTGCGAAGATTTGCTGCGAGACAGTTTACGGTGCGTCTGGGAGACATTGATCTTTCCACAGATGCTGAACCCTCGGATCCGGTTACCTTTGCCGTCAAAGAGGTTCGCACTCACGAAAGGTACAGGGTTTAACTTTAACTATGTCCTGTCTCCCTCTCTAATAGTTTCTTTGCTATAGATTCTCCCGCATTGGTTTCTACAATGATATTGCCATTCTGGTCCTGGACAAGCCCGTGCGCAAGTCCAAGTATGTGATTCCGGTTTGTCTGCCACGAGGCGGTCGCATGCCACCCAAGGAGCGTCTGCCTGGCCGCCGTGCCACAGTCGTGGGCTGGGGCACCACCTACTACGGCGGCAAGGAGTCCACCAGCCAGCGGCAGGCGGAGCTCCCCATCTGGCGCAACGAGGATTGCGATCGCAGCTACTTCCAGCCAATCAATGAGAACTTCATCTGTGCGGGGTACTCCGATGGCGGTGTGGATGCGTGCCAGGTAAGCAATTCGATGGAGATAATTATGATAATTAATTATTATTATGATAATTAACTCCATTGTTGTTGTGGTTATAGGGCGACTCTGGTGGTCCATTGATGATGCGCTACGACTCCCACTGGGTGCAGCTGGGCGTCGTCTCCTTTGGCAACAAGTGCGGTGAGCCGGGATATCCGGGGGTCTATACACGGGTCACGGAGTATCTCGACTGGATACGGGATCATACACGGGATTGAGGAACAAGTAACCCGACAAGGATCCCTTAGTTGTAATTGTAGCTAGGTTATGTACGCGCTAGTCTATGTACGTTTAATGCTTCTCTTTCTCACATTTGCTCTCCCGCACACTCTCTGTCGCTCTCTTAAGCTGTATTTATTAATCGCTTCCAGATATCAGATTGCAATACGATTCTTTACCATATTAGTTGTGTATAGCATTTTGTTATTAGTAAATTATTATCTTTAATCTTAACTGAAATAAACTGTGACAAAATTACTGGTAAATGAAGCTTGACTTTCGAAATAAAAATAGTTGAATACTTGTGTTCGTAATACTCTATTCAAAATGATAAGAATTCTGGAAATCGACTGACGCTTGGCATGGTATTGTGTTTCTTACGATATTTACATACGTATGTTTCAATACTTATTCGTTTTGATAAGAATTATAGAAATCGACTGGGGCTAGGGTTAGTATTATATTTCTTGAGATATGTTAAAACATATGTTTCAATTGCAGTAATAATATTTCCGCTGAATTGCCGTTAGTCTTATGGATGTAATAATTTTTGAAATCAACTAGTATAGTTTTCGAAGTTCCAATAGCAGTCAGTTGGATTTGGAAAGCTGTCGAACATGGTTTGCTCTGTGACTTGGAAAACAATTTTATTAATTTTCATACTTAACTTCACTTTTAACAAAAGTAAATATTTTAAGAGTCTTGAGAAAGACCAGTGATATTGTTAGTAATATATCCTTTAGTGTCTGTCGAAACGCTGACTCCCTGCTCCCCGGATTGTGCCAAGTGGAGATGCGGTAAAGTGGTGCGTCGTCCTGGAAAGTGTCACAACATGGGATCACATTGTTGCAATGGACTGAGATGGGGACCATACAAGCTAGATAAACCGAGATTTTGAAAAAAAGTCGCAACTAATGTAGCAGTCTAGAGTTAACAGAAGTCGTGTTATGAAAAAATTATACATTTATACAATTTACCTGAAATTAGATGCCAATCAACCTATCAAGCAACTTATTTCCCATTTATTTACAATATGGAAATTTATGAACGCGTGTTGTAAGTAAATCTCTAATTCGATACGCTTCAATGGACTCAACGGCTTCTTAAGTTTTTTTGCTTAAGCGATTTCGCTTTCAGTTTCGAAAAGTTCTCACAGCTGACGGACGCGGTGTTTCACAATTTGCCGGCAACGCGCGAATTTTGTTGTTTTGCTCTTGAAATTTCCGTTTGCTTGAGTTGCAGTTTATAAATTTAAAGTGAATTAAGTTAATAAATAATCCCAATTGTATTGACAGCTGCTGTATTTCAATAAAGTTAGTTTTGTTTATTGCTTTGATAATAAACATCGGCACTTCTGACTCTGTGCTGTGCGTAAGACGAAAGCTTTTCGCGTTTTGTTTGCAAGCGTAAAGCTCTTTGCTGTTCCTATAGCGCGTGGTAAGTGAGAGAGTGAGTGAGAGCACAGTTGGTTGAATGAAAGCTTTCTTTGCATGTACATATATTTTGTGCAAAGAGAGAGAGAGTGCGAGGCATTGTTTAATTGCCAGCCAGAGTATTAGAGGTCAAAGGGGATCGAATTGAAAATGAGGATGTCTATTGTTGTATATTTTAATAACATTTAAAAAATAATTGTAGTATTTGCAGCTGGTATTTATATTTTAAAATTAACACATGTAAATGCCGTCAGCTGTTTATTAGTTGCGCTTAGAGCTTTTACTACTTATGCTAAGGCATATTATGTTAAGTAAAAAGCTCGGAAAGCGCTTACTGTCAATGTTAAGTCTGGATTTGTTTTAACATCTGTTAAATAACATTAGTTAATGCGGATGTAGCTGTTAATAATAAAGTTACATACATACATACATATTTATTTAAGAGAAAGTGAAGAATATTTGTGATTTGCTATTTTGTTGAAAATTATTTTTGCAAAATAGCGAAATTAAAGTTCATAATGCTTATCTTTTATACTGATTTAATTTTTGGAAGGAATTTCTTCATGAAATGAAATTCATGATTACATGTATTAAAATACAGATAAAAAGTAATTGTTCCCGCCCGGGTTCGAACCGGGGACCTTGTGCGTGTGAAGCACACGTGATAACCGCTACACTACGGAAACGCTTGAAACACGATCGCTAAAATACCGTTCAAGATCATAGGCACCCTTAAAATTTGCAATACCCTGCTTTTACAATTTGATTGTTGTACTATTCAATTACCCCATGATATATGGGGTTTGGTCTTTTACACACATGAATTGTTAAGGTATATTCGCTGCTGTACGGATTCTATACTTTTAAAACATAAAAAAAATATAAAAAAGAAAATCGAAATGTGAAACATTTTGGTTGCAGTAAAAATGAAATATTATTCCCATTATTTCTTCAAAAAGAAAGAAAATAAAATAATAAATTGCAATTTGTTCCCGCCCGGGTTCGAACCGGGGACCTTGTGCGTGTGAAGCACACGTGATAACCGCTACACTACGGAAACAACTTGAAAATCGTTTGAATAATGCGGTTCATGGAACCGCGACTATCGAATTAAATTGAGTTTTTTTTTACTGCCATCGCCGAATTAAAACTATAAACTTCCGTCAGTCGTGTGAGCTGCAGATGGGTTGTGGGTACTGTCATTCATTGTTCGTAAGCCCACTGCTAATTGACGTTTGGCCCGGACACAAGCAATTCAGTAAGTCAGTCAGTCAGTCAGTGAGTCAGTGAATCGGTTGGAGCAGAGACCGCGCTCGCCCACATTCAATTGGTTCACAATTGGCAGCAGAGCATTGAGAACAAAGGCATTCGAGGCATTCAGCTGAGAAAGCTGAGAAATGTCGGAAAACATGCACAGAGATTACCAGGGCGAGCCACCTTTAAATAAATTCGCCCACGCTGATCCTTAATTAAAATTCCTATTGTCTATGTGAGGATGATGGGTGGTTGTCTGCATAGATTTTGCCCTACTCCAGTTGCTCTCTTTCTCTCTAGCTGATGTCAGGCTGTCGCTGCTCCTGGCATACAATTAATATGCAGCACAAGAAGCGATTCGTAGCTGCTCGCACTCGTTATAATTACGCATTTAAATTGGCACAAAAGGTTGAGAGAGAGAGAGAGAAAGGGAAAGAGAGAGAGAGTGAGAGAGAGAGAGTGAGAGAGAGAGAGTGGAGAGAGAGAGAGAGAGAGAGAGAGGTCCACAAGTCACTTCATCTAGACATCTTCTCCTCGATGTGCCAAGGACTTTGCATGTTGAGTTAGCTGCTGTATCAGCTCAACTCTCATTCGGTCTGCCTGCCTGTCAATTTGGCTCTGACTGTGGATGTGGATGTGGCTTTGGCTTTGGCTTTGCTTCTGCTGGTAGGTTGGCCCCATAAATTTGGGTCAATGGGAAAAACGTCAGAATTGAGTAATTACAACATAATTTTCAATTTTGCAGTTTACGTTGTAAATTAATTTGCGGTCGACATTTGCCAAACCGGACCGCGCATTGTGCACGGCCTGCCTGATGCCTTACCTCTATAGCCGTGCCTCCCCTGTCCCTTTCTTCATACCCCATGCCCTGGCCACTGCTGATGAAGCGGCACACAGAACACAATCCGTGACTGGGTGCGCCACTTGGCTTGGCATTCACTTTTGGATTGGATGGCTTTGGGGTGGGGATTTTGGGGTGAGGTTCACTACTGCCACTGGGTAGGTTAGCTTCGGCAATTATAGCAACAATTAAGGGGCAGCTGGGCGTTCATTTGAATTTGCCTGGTGTTTGGGTACCAGGGAGGAGATGTAGGAGAAGGTGGCGCAGAAGGTAGGGGGCAATGTTTGGCTACCGTTTTGTTGTGCATAATTAATTTGCAGTTATTTTGCACGTTCGCGTGTTTTTTTTCCCCCGCTACGGGGGACAACAGGGGCTATAAGCGCTGGGGTTGTGGGGTCTCTGGCAAAAACTGTTTACGATTTTCCAGTTGAGCGAATTTTAATTGAAAAAAACAAAACGCAGCCAACAACAAAGAAATACTAAATAAAAAAGAACATGAGAACTTAAGAGACAAGCCAGTGTCAACGCCACAAACCAAAGAGCTGTGAGGGGTATGCTGTTTGGTTAGGGGTGCAAGCCGGGGGCAGGGGCCGTGGCAAAGGGGAAGGCAGTTTCCAACAGCTGCGACAAGAATCATGTGGGTGGCTTTATGCTGCTTGCAATAAAAAATTGACCCGAAAATGTGTAACAAATGCTGTGACATATTTTCGCAACGTTAGCCTCAGGTCTCCTCCACTCCACTCCACTTCACTCTACTACAGTTCCACTCTCCTCTCTCTCGGCTCGATTCCCCATTACTCGGTTCTCATCCTCTGTCAGCTTTGCCGGCTGCCAGTGCTTCGATACCCGCTGCCAATGATCCTGAAAAGAACAAGCGAAAAAGAGTCGCAAAGGGTGTAACCAATGGGTTTGCTTTTGTAGTTGCTGAGTGTGAAGCAGCCAAGGGGGGTTGTTGTTGCCAAGGGTGCACGGAAGGAGCTGTGTGCTTGTGTGTGTTTGTGTGTGTGGCATATATGAGCATAGTGAAAATCGGTTGTGGGCAACATTTGTTTTGGGCTACAGCACAGAAATGAATATGCCAAAATAAAAGGAAACCAAAACTAAACGATAAAGAGTGAGAGGGAGTGTAGGAGTCTGTGTGCGAATGAGACGAAAAATAAACTAAAATAGAAATAAGAAAGGCAAATGGCAAAAATCTGTAACTGTAACTGCAACATGGCATGAACTTAATCTGCTGACGATTTTTGTTTTTGTTTTTGTTTCTGCTTTCTTTTTTTTTTTTATTTATTTATATTTTTTTGGGTTCTGATTCGGATTCTGATTCTGATTCGGTTTTTGGTTTGGGTTTTTGTTGCTCAATTTGTAGTCGACATATTGAGCGGGCAGGCCAGAGGAGAAGGGGTCGTGTTGGGTAGAGTTACTTTCTGGAACGCGTGGAGCTTGGAGCACTTGGAGCGACAATCCTCACCAAAAACCAAACCAAATACGCCGCATTTTCAATATTGCGGCAACAATTTTCATCGCTGTTTGTATTTGCCAGCGCTGTAATAATGAAAGCAACGATTGGGGCGTGTTGCCAATAGCCTCATGAATACACCCCTCGCCATCGCCCATCGCCTCTCGCCACTCCAATGCCACATTATATAACCCCACTACCCCGTTCTATTGTGGAGTCGCACTTATTGTATACAGGGTTTCGGATTGCGAAACTGCGAAATTGCCGTCTGCGGATTGCGGATTGCGGACTGCGGGCTGCGGACTGTTGTTGGTTCGTTGGCCGGGGGAGCGGGGGGCAATTCACAGCTATGGTGTTCATTTAATTGAAAACAAGGCGGTGGCACTTAAAGTGAAACCGAAAACAGATGGAAACGAAAAACTTACAATAATTGCTTCGACGCGACTGCCCTTAAATCGACTTGAGAATCGAGTTGAGTTCAGTTTCAGTTCAAATTCGAGTTTGACTTCGAGTTGGACTTTGGGTTTGGGTTCGGGTTAGAGTTGGTTGGGGGCGTGGGTGCGGGTTCGTGTCTGAGCTATGCGTCTGCCAATAATCAGCAGATAAAGTTTCGACACTCCCACAGGGGAGTTACCCCTCTCCATCACACTCTCTATACATAAGTGTGCAGCTAATGAATTTCTTATTGAGTTATATATTAACTTATTGAGCAATTTTCTTAATTAACGCAGCTTTTAAAATGTAGAAGGCAAGTCGAGGATTTTCGCATAATTTTATTACAATTTTTGGCTATCGAAAATTTACGAATATTACGTGTTCATGATAACTACTTGAAAATGGTTACTTTTCTTGGAATATTCTAATAGAAAAACTTCAATTAAATTTTCATAATTGAATTTTACTATTTAAAATTGTCTACTTTGTGATTTTCTTTTACTATCAATATTTCAACTTTATTTCTATCATTTTATTTAATTGAGAAAAATCGAACTCAATTTGAGATTTTCTTTTTGTGCATTTCTTTATTGTTGGAAGATTATAATATTTACTGAATAAGAAAAATGAAATTTTTTATGTTCATAGAGATTTCCTATATTTGAGCATACTTAATAGAAAGATTTCAATTTCCACATAAAGTCAACAGATCTGTTTGCTGAGCTATCAGTGGAAACTGAAAGCATTTTCCTCTTCCCAACATCTAAAATGCTTCGATATTTATATCAATTTAAATGTGATACAAGTGCCATTACTTGGAACTGAAGATGATTTCGATTACTCTGATGGCGATGATGTTGATGTGGCTCTTCATGATGATGATGATGATGATGATGATGATGTGTAACGCGATATTTTTACAGTGGCATAAACGGTATCGCCGTTTCTTTGTGCAACAGCCGCCTACGCATATGTACTCTAGTAGCAAGTGCTGTTCTCTCCTCCTCCCTGCGTTGCACAAACTGTATGTTATCTGAACGTATATGTATATGATGGTGTATGTGTGTCGCGGTATATGTATAGCCCGTTTGTAAACAAACAGCACAGAAGGATACACAAGGCCAGCCGAGGCCAGGCCAGGCTAGGACAGGACACTGGACATGCCAAACAGACGACGCCAACCCAACGATCTACCAACCCAACCACCCATCAAGCCATGTCGGCAATGTGGGTGGCTTGAACTGGACAACAAGGAGGACAACCAGGAGGACAACCGACGGCAATTGCAACTGAGCTCGTTTAAACGCAAGCCATCCGCTTTTGCGTTATGGGAAACGGAGCCAGAGCCAAAGAGAGGGCGGAAAGCCAAAAGGGTTGAGGGTTGCCACTCCCACTCCCACTTACACTTCCACTCTTCTGGCCTGGCTCAACAATCCCTTTTGCCATGGCTATGGCAACACAGCAACAGCATCAGCAGCAAAACCAATAAGTCAAAAGACCAAAAAGGCTTAACGGACTATAAAAAAAGCAAAAGGCAACAAGAAGAAACTCAGCACAAAATTACAACGGTTGCAAAAATAGAAAAAAAGACTGAATATAGGAGAAATGAACAAAAAAAAAAAAAAAAAAAAAAAAAACAAGAATGGAAAATGAAAAGCCAAGGAAATAAGCAGATTGAAAAACTTTTGCCAACAATTTGTCGACGTCTTAATGCTCTTAACTAATGGCAAAACTATTGATGAAATAAATAAAAAAAAAAAAAACAGTTAAGTGACGTTGATGAATGTTGATAAATAGAACTAATATTTTTGTGAATTAAACTATTTTGAGAGAGAAAATAGAGTTTCTCAATTTTCCATTTACAAATTACAAAAAAAATATTAAAATTTTAGATAATACACTCTAATTATTTAAGGTGAGAAATATAACATGTATCTTTAATTACCTTTTAAAATTACAAATATAATAAAATCGAAGAAAACTGTGTTTATTTAAATTAAATGAATAATTCTTTGAAAATGTAGTTATATTTATTTTTGTTCTCAATTTTAGAGCATTTTTAAAGTCACTTTGAAAATATTAGTTTTATGTTAATAACTGAGTTAAGTGACACTTTGTGTTGTTCGTTTGCGCAACTTATACAAATTGCAGTTCAATTAGTAACTATTATAAGGTCAAGTTAATCAATTTTCAACTTTTGCTCAATTTCCTTTTTGCACTGTTTACCCCCCTATCCCTCGCTGCTGTTATAAATAATAAATGTGACCTTTTTTTGTAGCTGCTTTGTTAATTAAAGCTGTCAAATGGTATTGATTTTAAGTCAAGATAATCGCAGCTCAACAATTTTTACTTAACTGTCTTATAAAAGTGTCGTAATTTTCTGGATACTCAGCGATTTTCTCACTTTTTCTCTCTATATATATGTATATGCGCTGTGAAGTAGCTGAAAATCTGTAACTGAGTTTATTTAATTGCCATTAAACTCGCTGAAAGGGTATCGATATCGGACAAGACAACAAGGACATGGCACAAGGAACAAGGTACAAGGAACATGGCACTGGGCAGTCAGCTTAGCACAACACGTGCTGTTGTGTGGACTGTTGTTGTGCTGTGATTGCCGTATAGGAGTCAAGATCTATGAGCTGTCCGGCCAGAGACCCGTACAGTAACCGACCCATTTGTGCCAAGTGTGTGACAATAAAATGTTTACTGATAGCAACAACAACAACAGCTGTGCAAGCAAACGGTCTCTGGCAATTGAATGTGGCACAAACTGCTTGCCAGTTGAAAACTGTGCAAGTGTGAGTGTGTAGGGGATGGTTGTGGGAATGGGGTGGGTTGGAATGGGGGTTGGTAGTGGGAGTGTGACTGTCATCTATTAAAAAAGGTTGCCAAAGCAAACTAAATGGCAGGCAAAAAGCAAAGCACAGCGACTATTATAAATAATAAATGCTGACTGGTCAGCCCATGACCATGCCCTTCCATCCCCTTCCCTCCCCTTCCAACCTCTTCCTCTTCTCCCCATCTCTGGGCCAGTTGAGACGAGTGAGAGAGTACTGTGGCTTAAACCAGCTAGCTAACCCAATCTCTGTAGCTGTAGCCCAAGGCGCAACTTTTGGCGCCGGCAGAGCAAAAACAATTTGCTCGGCACATTTCTTCTTCTTCGCAGATTGTTGTTGTTGATTTTTTGTGTTGATTTTGTTGTTATTTATTTTTTTTTTGTTGCTGCTGTGTGCTCTTTATTTTTTTCCAGCTCACGCGCCCTTGGCTCATAAATCTCAACCAAGAGTGAAATAAAGCTAAACGTACCGGGCAGATAGACAGTGGAGTCAGCTCTGGGCTCTGGGATTGGTCTGTGGGTTAGGATTTGAGGTATGGGCCTGGGCATGGTCATGGGTTTGGGCTAAGGCACCTGGCAAATTGATTTGTTGGTTTATTTGGTGTGCCAGAGCACTCTCTGGGCGACGCCTGTTTGTGTCATAAAATACGACGAAGCCAATGGATGTGGAGATGGTGCGATGGAGTTGGGAGCGGCAGTTCGATGTCGATGACGGGATGTTATATGAAGTGTCCTGGCCGGAATGACATTACGATGAAGTGTGTTGAGCCGGCAGCTTGAGGCTCACTTGGCCTTGGATGGGTGGTCTGGTCCATCAAGCAATTTACAATTGCCAACGTCTTGTACTTGATCGATTCAATTAGACGGCCAGCCGCTTAATGCCTTTAATTTAAATCAATCATTCAATCAATCAATCAATCTATCTATCAATCGAGCAATTTCTACCAACATTTACCTACCCGGCTTGCCCTTATTGTTATTTTAGTTGCGGCTTCTGTTTTGGCTAAGAATGAAAAGGGAGAGGAACAGAGGGGGTCCTATCTAGTGGCCTTCATTTTTATTTGGCTTTGTCCTGGCTTAGTTTGAATTGATTGGGAGTCTTAGGATAGGTCCTGCTTATGGCAATGGCCATGGCAATGACCCACATCTCCCACTCCAGCTGCCACTTTTTTTCGACTATTTTATTTTGGTTTCGATTTTAGGCAGCTTATGGCACAGTCAGGCTTTTGTCTTTAGCTAAGCTACTTAATTTATTTGACCCTATTCATGTGTCTATATATTCTCTGGCCCGGGCAATTTTAAAGCGGATCTGAATTGAAATCAAATTGGATACTGCTTCAATCTACTCGCTTTCCAGCCAAACATCCCATCCCAAAAACTCATCCTAAACCCAAACCCCATTTCGAATCCCAATTCGAAGTCAGCAAACAGCACAAGGTGAAATAGTACATGACCTGCATTTACTTTTGACCAATTCTCTATGTGTGTGTGTATAGGTGTGTGGGTGTGTTGTTGTGTGTGTGAGGACACATTGAGTATTTAACTGTCTTTAAAGCCATGTACCCTTATTGAAGCTTTTGGGTCTTGTACATATTTGTATTTAAACGAAATTCTCTATTTACCCATTGAACATTATTGACAGCATCTCAAAATTGATGTTTGCTTTATGGACATTCTCGAAAGAAACTTCATTTGATAGTTTATTAGAAATACAAAATCTGAAATTTATATAAAATTTAATTTAATTTCATTGTAAACTACTATTTATTGTTATTATATTTGGGTATGAAATAATGCATGTATTACTATATTTTTTATTTATGTTTTATGATGCTTTCCTTGATACTTTCTGCTTTCTTGTGTATATTATTTAAATATCGCAAATTTTTATATAAATATAATAAAATATGTAAATAAAAATTTGTTGAAAAATATTATTGAATTTTCGGAATATGTACTATATTTTCAAATATTTTTATATGAATTAAACATCTTTTAATAATAATAAAAATAATGAAATATATTTTTCGACATTCTCGTGTTTAAAACTAATTTTAGATTTTCTAATTTTAATATTATTTTGTATTTTATATAAAAATAAATATTTACTCATATATTTATAGAAATTATGAAAATGTAGAACTATACATTATTTTTGTCTTTTTCGCAGACTTTTTGAATACAAAGCAAAACAAATTTAAAAACTTTTCCGATTATAAGTTGCAAGTTGTCGAAATGCCGTTGGGTTGTGTTTGTTGGAATGGCAAGTGGCAATTGCATGACCTGCATCTATGCAACGTGGCTCGATTTGCTGCCATTTGCCAGCAATCTTTCAATAATTCATGACGCAATCAATAACGTAAACTAACAACACGTGCCCCAAACGGCAAAGCACATTGAATGCTGTTGCATGGTGGCAAATATTGAAAATGGCACTGTAAGTGGGAGATGGATGGTGGGGGAAGTGAATGAGGGTGTGTAGGGGAGAGTGTACTGTATGAGGATAGTTACCGTTCTTAACCGTTCGTATATGCTGACTGGCATTTCGTTTACATTTTACATTTTAGCTACGATTCGTTTCACCTGCATATTTTGCCAATAAATTTGCCTCAGCCCCTGACGAGCTGCCTTATCCTAACTGCAATCGATGAAGGCATAGAGTGTGGCAGCAGCATGTGGCAGTGCCGCAACGCTATCAAAATGTCAAAGTTCAATGTGCAATTTAAATGCAACACTGTGCAATTGGCCTGACTTGCCTTTAGCCCACGATTCCCCAACCACACTAGAGCTCACAAAAAAAAAAAAAAAAAAAAAAAAATTAAAATAAAAAAATGTTAAAAAAAATGGAATGCAAAACAATTTACATTTAAATGCACTGCAATTTGCTGCAGATGCACCTGGATGAAGGCATTACATTTGCCCAGGGGATGATTTTAATTGGCATATAAAAATGTGCTGTCAGCAATAACTGAAAAAAGTCATAATAATAATAAGAAAAATTCAAACTATATGCATGAAGGATGAGGGCGAGACTCACAATTGAAAATTTATTTGTGGAAATTTCAGCGCTGCGCCAAAATGTATGCTATGCAAATATGTAAATGGAGTCTATGCACACGCACACACTAATACCAGTCCGCACACAAGTGGCGGGCACACAAAAGTGCAGGAAACATCGATTATTCAAAACATCCGCAATTTGAAGCGTTTATCAACAATAGCGCCATCTAGCGTCCAACCATGCGCAGTTTGTCAAAATCATATCGAGTTTGGATTACATTTTTTCCCCTTTTTCCCTTATATATGTATATATGTATAAATACCTCTCCTTTTTTATACTCATATACTGTTATTTTTTTGATGCCGCACAGTGTGTTGAGACTTAGTGTCTATTGTCGCACAACCATTTACCCTATACACCCATACACACACCCACACACACACACACACACACACACACACACACACATGGATTTGTTGGCTTCATTCATATGCATGACGATGTGTCCATTTTTGTGGCTTGTCATTAATGCATAAAAAATGCTAATGGGGCCAACGTTTATAGCGTTGCTTGTTGCCAAAAAAAGGTGCAAACTGTTGTTGCTGCTGCCACTTGTTGTATTTGTTGTTGTTGTTGGCGTTACTGTTGCAGTTGTTGTTGGGCAAATGCTTGTCGTAATGCCTTTTAAATGAAGTTGTGCGCCATTTGCCATTTGAAGTTTTTGGACTTGGTTTTGCACTGAGGCTGCCAAACACAACACACAACACAACCAACACCCTTAAACACACGCAAACAGACACACTCTTATACATATCTACATCTGTGTAGAGGCAAAGTGAGTTGGCCGAAAGAATTGACTGGTTTTATGCTTCCCAAAACTGGGCTATAATCTGCAATGGCAGATTAGTATAAACATCTTGGTCCTGCAGCTGTAATGCTAAAGGATTTTATGGGTAATTCCTTGTGAATGGCACTCGACAACCTCACTCTCTCTCTATCTCTCTCTCTCTCTATCTCTTACTCTATCTCTGTCTATCTCTCCCACTCTGTTCCTTTGCAGTAACTGCTGGAATAATGCCAGACGTGTGACTGTTAAGCAAATGTCTTTAATAGTCCACTTTTGTTCTTCCTTTCACTTCCTTTTTTTTACATCGATAGAACTGTGTTCAAAGCATGCAAGCAAAAAAAAAAAAAAATAATAATGGAAAAAGTAGAAAATGAGAGAGAGAGAGAGAGACAGTGGAAGACAAAGAGATTTCAACTGATTCTATTTAAATTTAAATATTTAAAACAAAAGCAAAATAAAACACAGTCTATGATAGAGCCATCAACACCTCTGGGAGCTCTTAAAATCTCAAAGTTTGAATCAATTCTTAACAGATTGTGATTGAAAAAGGTTTCTTCGTCTATTGGCCTTGATTTCGATGCTTTATGCTTTTAGCATATAATTAAGTTTAATTAAATGATTAGATGCACACACATCATTTAATTTTTATGGGCTTCTAAACCTCACACATTCGCTTAAATGTTATCAACAATTTCATTCGAATTTCTGTTGTTCGTTTTAATGTCCTGCTGACGTGACCCTCTCTTCTTCCTTCCCTCTTGGAAAAAAGTGTCCCAGCGGGATTAAAAATATATACATACAAATGTATGTACATATGTATACATGTTATATAAAAAAAGGTTGCTATTAAATGGGACAATATTCAATTTACCTTTTGTGATCTGCTGACCCTCAGTGTCAGTATCTGTAAACAGGATCTGAACCACGGTAACTGAGGCGCAACCAGCATTGGGATGGGTTAAGGTGTTGGCGAATCTCCATTAGGTGCAAGGGTGGGTCTGTGTGTGGGAGTGTGTGTGTGAGGGTGGGTGTATGTTTGCATAGCCCGATGGTTTAGTGTTATCTGTATGTCAGCATCAGCGACGCGTAGCGCCAACATTTTTCAAAGCAACATCAGCAATAACCGACAATAAGAACAACATTCAAGGGGCAGCAGGAGGAGCCGGTGCACAGGACATGCTCATGCCAAGGGTTTTTGGATATGTTTGGGGCTGATGGGGTGGTGCATGCATGCCCGATCTTCGAAAGCGTTGAGTTCATTTCATGAAGTTTACTTTTTGTTCTGTGCTGCGTTGGGCACGAGGTCATGGCAGCCAAGGTGAACAGAGTAGAGGAGGATATGGATAGGAGAGATAGAGCTTAGAGTGGCTGTCAAGTGGAGGTAGAAGAGAGCTGAATGGGGTTACCATCAAAATGGCAATTTATCATTTTGTGTTTAAGGTAAAGCAAGCAAACTGAAATGAAATGAATCCAAATGAAACCAAATGAAATGAAATGAAAGGAAAGGAAGGTAAAGTAAAGGCGGCATGTGCGCCACGTATTTTTAGATACTAACAAGTGATAAAAGGCCAGCACGCAGCTGCCACATACCACTTGGTTGGCTGACTGACTGATGGTCTGACTGACAAACTGAGGTACTGACTGACACCTTGCTGCAAGGCGGTGGCACTGCTAGAGGTAGGTTGAGGTTGAGGTTGAGGCAGAGACGGAGACGGAGGCAGTGTTAATGGCAGACCACAAGGCAAGTTTGAACTCGTTGCCAAAGCCAAAAGGCATTTTCTGCTGACGTGGCATTACTCGCAGTCCTCCTCTCTCTCTCTCTCTCTCTGTTTTCAACTATACTCTACACATCTCTCCCTCTCTCTCTCTCTGTCTCTTGTTAGGTTGCTCCCACTTTGGGCGTATCCATCAATGTCTGGCCCATGTCGCTCTATGTCTGTCGCTGCTGCTGACGTGCCTGCATTAAGCAAGCCTCAAAGAACACACAAACAAACACATGCACACACACACACACACACACACACACATATGCTCACCCACAATTGCAAAGTGAGTGTGTGTGTGAGACAGAAAAAATTGAAAGCCTTTTATACGCGACTGGTTTGAGTTCTCTTCACAATTTACTTTTCTTTTTTTTTTTTTTTTTTTTTTTGTGGTTTTCAGTTTTTTTTCCTTTTTGTTGGTGGTGCTCTCTGGCCTAACAGAAGCTGCTAAATTTTTTGGCAATTCAATTGATGGCTGGCTTCGTTACCAGTCAAAGGCACCTTCCTGCCAGCCGTTATCACTCTCAGAGTCACCTTACCCGACTCATCGAGCCATATCGCAGAATTGAGCTGCGACCTCCAGGCGTTTGCTTTTAAATGCGCCGCGCCACTTAGCGCCTGTTTCCTGCCTTAAATTATGCCCCAAACACCCCCACTACCCTTGCCCATAGCATTTGTGCAGCGTGTTGCGACCTTGGTTGGCCCTAGAGGGGCATGTTCCGGAGGGGGAGAGTGGGAGGTATGGTATTGAGTGCGGGGTTGCGTGGTTTATTAGCTGATCCCACCGGCTTGACAAGCCACTTTTGACTGCCCCACAACCCTCTACTCTGGCTCCTGCTTCAACCATCCCCCGTTAAACAGGAAGTCTTTGGCGGTAATTTACTTTTCAGGGCGCTACTGGCAAATTATGCAAGACTTTTGCCTTGCAAACATCATCTCAACTCAGTGCCACCTCCACTCCTGCCATCTTCAGCTCCTTCTCTCTCTGTTTCTCTCTCTCTCTCTTCCTCCCCGCTCCTATCTGTCTGCCTGTGATGCCTTTGTTGAATTATGTTTGTCGCTTAAAGTTCTGTGCGATGCGACAGTCACTAAAATGCTTCAAGAGATTCACTGCACTGATTGCCAGGTTATGGAGCTACGCTGACAGCAAACAAATGACCTTTGACTTCATTTCACTTGCAGTCACTTGGAACAGCATCAACTGCCATTTCCACAAAGGCGACATATTGTTCAAATGGCATTTTCATTTCAAGTTTCAGCTTAAATTCTCTCAGTGTATTTTATTCAGTTGTAATAAGTTTTGTCACTAAATGAAATAATTTCGCTGACGTTTCTTGCCGAAGATGATAGAATTCCAACTATAATAAGTATGATTCTTTCTTGGGAGGTCCTTTGTCGCAGCTGTGCATGCTGGGGAAAGTCGAGATTAAGAGATTCGATGCCAGGCTATATGTGGGTTTTGTTTTTTTTTTTGTTTTCGTTTTTAGGGGTCTCACCTCTGACTCGTCTCACCTGCAACAAACAATTTCGACACGTGCGGGCTTCATTATTTGCCAAATTGTCAAAGTTTTTCCATGCTGTTTGATGCGGGGTAACTGCTTTCACTTTTATGATGCTTTTTATTTAGTCAATGACTTTGACGTCGACAACTTTAATCGAAAACAATTGGAGACCTACTCAGCTCACAGTCAGCCCGCTCCTCTCTTCTCTCTCTCTCTATCTCTCTCTCTCTCTCTCTCTTTCGGAGTTCCTTTACTACAAAAATAAAAAAGAAGGTAGGAAAAATATAATAACAGTGGCAGTTGATGTTTGGTAAGGTGTGCGCTTGCGTTTTGCTTAATGCCGCGTAAATTGTTTCGCAGCAAAAGTTTTGCGCATTTCGCGTTATCCTCCATTTACATATTAACCCAAAGGACCCTTGGGAGTTGCCCGCTGCCAGTTGCCGCTTGGCTGGTTATACGTTATGTGGGCTGACTGTCGGCTTCCAAAAATAGTTTTCAATTAGTGTTTGGCATATAAAGCGTTGAGGCGCCTGCGAGTCATGCCCTGCCCCGAAAATCTCTCAATCTCCTTTCCACCTTGGGGATTTGTACTTAAGTTTATTTGGCCAAAAAACTTTCTTCTCTTCGCTAAACGAAATTATGCGCATTTTTATTGTATGGCCACAGCATAACATAAAAACAAAAAAAAAAAAAAAAAAAAACAAGAAAATACGAATCAACAAACCAACAAACAAACACTCATTCGCCCCGTAGACCCTTTGGAAAATTGTTGTTTGCCTTTTTGCTATTTGTTTATTTGCGGCGAGAAATTTTAGTAAATTAAAGTACAAGTGTTGAGAGAGATGAAACTAATTTAAAAGCTAACAGCACTGGTAATAAGCCTGGCAATGATCATTTATGGTTTTATGTTGCCCCTTTGAGGATACAGAATACAGAAGTGGAGGCATGAGTTGCTGTTGCTGCTGATGGTGGTGGAGCCATAGATGGAGTCATTGTTAGAGTCGTTGGCCAACACATATAAATCATGGCCAACTGCTGCTACTCCTTCCACTTGCCATTGCTTTTGCCACATTTTTTTTTTATATTTTATTAGACTTTTCTACCTAGAGCCCATAGGGGACTGTATGGGAGACTAGGCTGGGTTGCAGTTGCTCTCCACATGCTCTGATCTGCTGCCTGCCGCAACATATTGTGCATAAATCTTTAATATTAAGTAAACATACATATAAATTTAAATTTATCGCCCAATGCGCATTAGTTCGCCATACATACAACAAAAGGCGAAACAGAAAAAAAGAACCTCAACAAAAAGAAAATAACGACGACAAAAATAATGTTCGGCTTTCAGCATTCAGCCTTTAGCCTTTAGAAGAAGAGACTTTAAGGTAAATGGAAATCTATGGCTTTTATAGCTTATGCTGGCCACAGTTGGTTAAGGTTACCAAAGGACCAAAGGGACAAAGGGTCGGCCCGAAAGGTAGCAAAAATGAATGATTAGGCTACTGGCAGATTAGCATACTTCCCAATCTCTGCTCATAAAATAAGTTTATTTATTGCTCGCAAATGCGAAATAATTGCACAAAATGATGCCAAATTTATGAGTTTCTTCAATAATAATAATAAGATTAATCCATTTTATAATATTTCTTAGTGGATTTTCTAGCAGTATCGATCAGTTTTAAATTGGGAAAGTTTCTCTCCAGAGACTCGGTCGACAGTTAAATTTCGCATTGTCACTTTTGGAGTTTTACTGAAGACGAAATGTTATGAAGAAAGAAATACATACATACATATCATTCATACATACATACATAGTAGTTGAAAGCCCGTCAACATGCCAACAATTGGCCTTGTTAGTCAGCGTGAGCTTAGAAACTTGATTTCACCTCGACTGGCAGCTAAACAGAGGGGCGGGGAGGGGAAGGTGCCAAAAATGGATTGGAAGTTAACTTCAAATGAAAATCTTCTTCGAGTCGAAGCCAAAGCCAAAACCAAAGAGAAAACCAAAAACCAGGGCAACTTTTGAGTACACATCCTTACACTCACATATATACTGTTTGGTGTGTGTGTGTGTGTGTGCACAACTGTACTTTTGACGCATTTAAAACGTGCCATATACAGACTCAACACATACAACATATATATATATCTGGCAGTTGGAGGAAGGACTCTTCTCCTTTCTCGTTCACAATAACCCACAATCAGCTCGCATCAAAAATTGCAGTGGATTGGCCCGCATTTTTTTCTTCTTTTTTTTTTTTGCCTGGTGAGGGGGGGGGGTTTGGTGAAAGTTTTGCTGCAGCTTTTAACATTTCGCACATTTTCACGAAAGGCATTTGGCATTTTCACGAGCGGGCCCAAACAACACTAACAACAACAATAGCAATAGTAATAGTAATAGTAGCAACAAAAGGCATACACAATGCGCACTTTTGATTAGGAGAAATGCCACCAGGTAATACCTACAGGCGCAGCCACAAAAACCCGCATCCACTCTGCCCACTCCCACTTCCCCACCGGCTGCTTCACTGTAATGTTAAGCTTGGCTGGGCTGGTGGGTGGGTTGAGTGAGTGAGTGAGTGAGTGAGTGAGTGAGTGAATGAGTGGGTGGGTGGGGCGTGAAATGAAATAAATAAAATAAACCACAAGATGACGTCGTCGCCATGACAATGGGCCAGCAAGGTGAGGGCAGGTGGTGCGGGGGCAGCAGCATTGTTTATTCGATAAATCTATTGCAAGGCGGCCATCGAAACGGGCTACCGAATGTTTCTCAGTAACTGGCGGTCGTTCAAGCTGAGCGGGTAAGCCGGGTGAGCTGACGGTAGGCATATCCTGCCAGGGGGGAGTCGTTCTGTGTTGGAGCAGTAAGGCAGTTATTATTGATGGCTTCACTTTAACTTGCAGTTGGCTCTGACTCGACGGCGGGCTTCATTAAGTGGCAAACTCAGAAACGACCCACACACGGAAGGAGCTTGTTTGGTTGGACGTTGGCAACGTTGTCGCAGTTATGGATTCACCAACACCGCCAATTGTCATCGACGATTCGAACGGTTCAGCAATGGACGCCTGTTTTACGGCATTCGACAAGGATGGGTGCGTATAACACAAACAAATCATAAATTTTACAAAAAAAAAAAAACATAAATAAATAAAATAAATAAATTTAATAAAATAAATTATATATTATAAGAATGCAAGTCAAATGACAATAACATAATAATTATTTGAAAATAATTTCCATGTCACAAGTTGTCAAAGACAAAGGCAAACGAGAAATTCAATTAAAATAATTTCTGGATTTAATAAATTTTTAATTGCAATTTTATGTAACTTTGTCAATTATAAATAATACTAAAACAGTCTAAAATTCTTCAAAATAAATTAATAAATGCCAGCAATAATTACAATGTAATTCAAACACAATGGTCGAAAGCCAAACTAATTGTCAATTTTGATACATTTGTTAAGAATTATATAATTTTGTTTGGAAATGAGTTTTGATGTGATATTGCCACCGCGAAGCAAATCATGTACACATGTATATTTTAATATGTATTTATTTATAGTACAAATTGAAAAAGTGTTTAAACTGAAACCAAACAAACGAACGGCATCACAAAATCCAAAAATTAAGTGAATTAATCAGTGTAAACAGACAAATGGACTGTTGGCAAATTTACAACAAATACTCGTATGAATTAATAATGGAAAATCCCCGCAACAATAACGAATCGTGACATAAAAAGTTGCATTAATTTACAGTTTACCAACCATGAATAATAAAAGAAAAAAAAATTAAAAATCTTAGTTAATTTATTAATGCAATATGCAAAAGTTGAAATTTTTAACAAAAATAGAACTAATGCAAATGAGAAAAGAGGAGAGAACATCAAAAAATTAAACAAAAAAAAAAACGAATCCCCCGATTGCATAAATTAATTCTAATTGACATTTTCAACAGTTTTATGGGCCCATCCATTTAAATGCAAATCAATAAACGTAATCGCATTAATTTTACCTTAATTAAACGAATTGAAAGCAGCTGCTGGAAGGGCATGGCCAGAGTGCCAGCCCCAAAAAGTATGCTATAAATAAATAAATTTTCATTCATTTCGGCCAAAGCAACGCAGAAACACGAAGATAGAAAAAGAGAGCGTAGCATAAAGAGAGTGGGAGCGTTAGAGGGAAAAATTAAAGTTCTCTCCCAGTCTCTTGTTGCTCGCTCTCTTGGCTCACTTTTGAAAATGGCAACAGCTACAAGTACAATGACAAACAACCCTCAAGCTAAACTGCCACCCACTTACCAACGTCTCTCATCTTTACCTGTAATCCTCCGCTCCCTTTGCCTCCCGTTTCACGCTTCTTCTAATCTTCTTCAAGTCTTCCTGCTAGCACAAAACTAACTTTATTTGCCATGCCCTGACGTGGTCTGGCTTTGCTTCTGCCTCTGCCTTTGGCTTTAGTTGGCTTTACACTGCCCGTCGTTTATTTTCATGCCTGATTCACCTTTCTCGCCTCTCTCTCTTTCCCTCTCTCTGTCTCTCCATCTCATTTCATAGCGATGACCGCCTGAATCTGGATGAGTTTACGCTAATCTGCCGTGCTCTTTTCCGCAACGACAAGGGCCACATCTACGATGTACCACACGAACGCCTCCAGCAAATATTCGCCGTGTTCGATACAAACGGCGATGGCTTCATCGATAGGGAGGAGTTTAAATTTTGCTGGAATCAATGGATAAAAACGGTGAGCATATCTTAAACTCCATATTCTACTTTAACTGACTGTCAATATATGTGTATATACAGTATATGGTAGAGTATATCTCTCGGGTCTTGTCTGGGTTAAGCTTTATACCATCATCCACTATTATGAAGCGGTGTATTTGTTGACATACACAGTTGTATGTATGTGTGGGTGAGTTACACTTGTGTGTGAGTGTGTGGGGGAGTGGTAGTGTGTTTGGCAAGGTTCTCTCGTCACTCAGTGATTCATATCCGGGGACTCATAAAATCATAAAATGTGATAATAAAATATTTGTCAACGTTTTGCCAACGCGGAAGCTGCGTCATAAACCCACACATACAGAAAAAGACAGCCAGGGAGAGAGAGAGAGAGAGAGAGAGAGACATAAAGCTGTGACTACCACACAGACACACACACACTCCCAAAATATACACACATTCACAAATTCAGAGTCATTCGCAGCGTTTGCAATCAAAGTGGCCGAGTCCCGGATTTTGTGTGTAATTCAATCCTGATCAGTCCTTGTTGGACGGTAAAATGTCGCTTACAGCAAATGTCACACGTCACACAACCGGGTACTGTCATGCTGCATATGGGGATTGCTTTCATCATCGTATCCCTACCCTCTCTTACTCCCTCTCTCTCTCCCTGTTTCACTCTCTCTCTCTCTCTCTCTCTCTGTGTTTGAACAACAAAAACCCATGCGCTTACCCACAACTCTCGTCATCATCGTCATCATCGCAGTGGCCTGTCACGCAATGGCGGCCGAGGCAGCCGTATGCAAATGTGATAATCTGATTCTGTGAATGTCACACACACACATACACAGCCATACGTATATACATATAGAAGTGAGATACAATCCCACCAATACATACGCAGAGCAGTCACAGGGCCTCTCCGCACGTAAAGTGATAAAAACGCGTGACAAATAAAATGCCACAGAAAGCGAACGGAGCTGCATTCATTTGGTTAGCTCTTCTTGCCTCATCCCCCTCGGCCACCACCATTCCAAATACTCTGACGAATTCACAGCTCCTTAGTCCCCCTAACCACCACCCGTCCCCTCTCTGATTCTCTCCCTTGCTTACACTACAGTATTCTTCATCGCATTTCCAGCATATTAAAATACAAAAATTTTTCAAATAATTTTATTGTTGTCTACGACGCTTGCCGACTTCATCTACTGCCTTTACTTCTTTTCTTTTCTTTTCTTTTCTGTTTGCTGTTGATTTTGCTTTTGCTGTTGGACCTTCGTTTCTGGCATCGGAATGAGCTGAGCAACATTGTTGCCACAGTCAGTGCCATAAAATTGCGTACGTGCTGTGAGAATGTGGCTGCGTTCTTTTTAAAGCCACTTGAAAGTTCGTAATTAACGTAACTTTACAGTAAATCAAAATGGTAACAAAAATATGTGAAAATTATTTCTCATTTTTTGCAGCATAAAAAGTGAATTCAAAATCAGGAAATTTCATAAATGTTGTAAAAGTTCTTAAATATTTGGCAAGCACTGTATGGACTTTAAGGTCGCAAAAATCAACAAACTTTTCTCGGCTCTGGTAATTTTGTGGGTTAATGTATTTTTAATATAAATCTCAACATAATTTGAATTTAAACTCAATTGCTGCCTAGATTAGAATACAATTTGAGAAACTTTTTCTTTCATGGCCTTAAGGCATTTGTTGAAATGCTGAAATGTTTTTTGTATTCGTTCCTTTCTTGGAACTATACAAATAAATGTACAAATTACCGAATTCGGTTATGGCAAATGAATTTTCACATTAAAGTATAAACAATTTTATTGCCTTTTGACAGCATAAATTGAGGCTATGCGAGAATTGAATTAATGACAAAATCAAGGCAACTTCAAGGGAAAATCTTGTTTCAATATAAAATTATAATATTTTCAAGGTATTTTTTTTTATCAAATCAAATATAACCTTGGAGAAATTCTTGCATTATTATTATTAGAAATCTTAAAAATATGCATAGTAGTTACTTAGCATTAGAATAAGATATATGAAGAAGTTTAATATTAATTGATGTCTTATAAATATTCATGCATCAAATTAAATAAGACTTAAAGTTTGTATTTGTTTTAAAACTTAAGTAGAGAGTAAATTTGCGACAAATTCTTGACAAACAATTTCAAGACATAAATGAGACATATCGATAGAGACGGAGACGGGGCTGGGTATGTTGCCATTTAGCTTTATATGACATTTCTGTAATATATTACATGCATACTACGTATACGCACTGTAGGGTCGCATTCATTTCTGGCTGCCTGTTGAACAATGAAGGAGAAAGACAGAGAGCCCTCGTTTGTCACGCGACAAATTATTTCACAAAAATAATTTCATTTTTGATATGCCATTTAAACGATGATGATGATTCTCCTTCCTCTGTACAGCAATTTCGCCTCCACCTCAGACTACCCCCTTTTTTTGGCTGGCTGTCGAGCACTGCCAAATTGTGTAATATTGCATAAAAATTTATTAACGTATAAAAAAATATTCCCGGCAGCTGATATCATAATAAAGGGGACACTTAAAAAATGGCAGACCTCGGTGACAACCCCACCTACAGCCATATATACAGTTTGTTTTCTGCGCTTGGCAAAAATAACAAGAGCGTAAATAAAATAAAATGAAATAAAAATAAAGAGAAGTAAAAAAACAACACCAAGAATTGCGCCCCATAAAATTGACTTTTGTTTGTATTTCCGCATGAATTGCATAAATGGTAATTTTGCAGTTTAATGTTTGCGTGAAGAGCGGCGCACAGACAAAATACCCAAAAAAAAAAATAAAAACCAACAAACAAAAAATATATAATAATAACAAAAAAGGCAAAATGAAATTTGCATAATAAACAAATCAAATGATGGACGAGCTGGGAAACGCAACTTAGAAGACAGAAACTTGCGTTTCGAAATTAAATAAACGCATAAATAGAACATTTAGCGCCGTAAATCATTTGCATTGCTCTCTAAATATTTTTGCGGCTTTTGTGGTTTTCCATGCGTGTGTAGGTGTATATATATATATATATATATATATATATATATATGTTATATCTGTGTCTGTATGTGCTTGAATTAGTCAATGTAATGTCCATCTGGTTGTGAAGCGATGTTGTTTTTTGGAACCAAACCGATTGAAGTGTCGGAAACGGAAATGAACGCAAATTTATGGAAATAATGTAACGCGGCCGCATTCTGAAAACAATCAATTCAGAGGTAGAAAGAGACAATGGAAATGAGTGTGTGTGAAAGAGAGAGAGAGAGAGATATATCAAGGGGGAGCGAGAGGAAAGGTGGTAAATTGAAGCGTGCCCATTGCCTAATTTTATAGGCATAATTCAATGGGTCGCGTTTACATTTTGATGCCTTTATTATTATTATTATTATTATTATTGTGTGTTTGCATTTTGTGGCATTTGTGAAATGCGTAATTTATGTGCTTAAATGTGCAGAAAATGCTTTTTAACCAAGTGCACAGAAAGGTACTATATACACTTTACACTCGTATACCTTTCGCTCCAAATATATATACTATACATGTATTTGTATTTGTATTTGTATATAACTACGTTAAGTGTAGATGTTCATCCAAAAGTCGTTGGTTTCGTGTGCGGTGTCTTGGAGCGTAAAATGCTGCGGTTTTGACAAGCGTAGCCACAGCACAAGCCACGTTTTTGATGAGGGACCAAGTGCACAGAATTGACCTTTTACATATACATACATATAGTATACATATAAATATATATACATATATACATTTTTTTTAGTAAAAGTTTAAGTGCTGGAAGTGAAGGTTTTGGCAGCTCGACTGACTCCGGGTTTTAATCCATTGGGGAGGACTTTGCTTAAACAGGTGGATGGATGGGATATACATATTAAATTAATTGACAAGTAAAAGTTTTGAGAAAACTGGAAAAGCACTTGAGTATTCTTAAGGGAAAATATAAAAAGTTGGCACTAAAATAATTATTATAATTGGAAACGAGATAGCGTTTCTATCTGCAACTTTCTGCTTCCAACTTCAACTTGAGCTGTTTTGAATAACTTAAAAGTTAGTTCCCTTCGTTAAGAAAGTATTAAAAATAATAAAAAATTTACGTTTCACTCCTGAGACGATTCTCGAGTCAAACCTGTTGCACAATATACATACATACATATCTATATATCATATATCCGTGCTATTTCTGCTGAATATTGGGAATTACAGAGAAATGCAGAGCAGCAGCTGGCGTAGCATACTTTTCGGGGCTGCGCCATTTCACCATTTCCTTAAACAGTTTTATCTTCATATAATACATTTATTGCTATTGCCACCTGCTCTTTGCCTGCCTGACAGCCGTAAATTGCCATCGTATACTAGGTTTTACTGTGCGTGCCGGCACATTTAGCGAGACCGTAATATATCATATCATACCGTACATATAGTAGTACTCTCATAAGGCAACGTCGCGGCGCCATCATATAGTTCATTGAACCTCCGTCCCCCAAACCATCGCAAGCGACTCTAAAATCTTCTGCCACAGCAGCTTTAAGTGTCTTACAATGTCTACCGTTAATCTTGGCCGCACTTACTTATACCTATATAAATGGAGGAGAGTGTCAGGGAGACTGAATCGAGCAAGGTACCATAGTATGTTTGATAGAGTGGGTGGGTGATTGAGGTGCTGTCGCAGCGTTGCAGCATCGTTTATAATGTCTTCATTTATGGCACAATGTGCCACAGTTTTTTTGTGCTCAGTTACGCACCGACACCGAATAACACAGTGGGGGCTTGGCAGGGTGTGGAAACACTCAGCCGCAACAGTGAGTGCCAAAAGTCGCCCTACGACTTGTCTGCTCATCGAGCGGAAAATAATATCTTGCTATAAATTTCGGCAACGTTTTTGTGTGACGCTGTCGCGTGTCCAGGGCGCTTAATTTTTTCTCTCATTCCTTGCTCCTCTCTCAGTCTCTAGCTAACTCTCGTTTTTCCACTACAAAGTATTTTTTTTCTCTCGTCTCTCTGGGATTCGGAATCCTGAAATGCCGCTCACCGTTTTGCTTCCTCTCCACTGATGAAAGTTTAACGACCAAAGTTGACACGCTGCGGCGATTATTTAGAAAGTTAATGACTTATAACATACAACTGTGTGTGTGTAAGAGAGATAGAGAGAGAGGGAGTGTTAGAGAGAGTGTGTTAGAGAGAGATGGACATAACAGTTGATATAATGCTCAAAAACTGTTGGCAGTTTTTTGTTTAATTGGTTCGAGCAGTTGTTTGACATGAAAAATGTTTTTCCAATAGAAAAAGCTACAGCTGCATTAGACTTCATTGAATCAAAGAGAGAGAGAGAGAGAGAGAGAGAGAGAGAAAGAGACTTAATAGGCATAAGATTTAAGGATATGTCATTCGATAGATAAGAAAACAAGCTTAAGCTCATTTATAGCTATATTGACACTGAAAAACATTTTTTTTTTCAAATTGCAATAACACTTTTAAAACAAAAAATACCAAAACCTAGATAAAAGTTTTCCACAAATTAAGTTAAAGTTGAAGTTTTGTAACTTGAAACCATAAAATGTGTCAAGAAATTCCTTTGAATTTAAATATAATTTCGTTTTCTGTTTAGGGCAAATATGTGTCCCTCTTGAAACTTAAGCTCAAATCTATAACAAATTTTGGCAAGATTTGCTGGCACTCGTTTTAAATGTCATTATCTTGATTTGTTGTAATCTTAAACCCGATAGTATAACTCTTTTATTTTGTGAGATTTTTGTTGGTTGAAAAGTTGTTCGTGCTCTATTTGTATTCATGTTGTGATTCCAATAAAGTTGACTAAATAAAATCATTTGAAGCTAAAACAGATTAACAACTGGCATCAAGAAGTTCTCATGTTTATCGGCATGAACATCAATTCTAACGGTATCTGCATAAATTTCTACCTTAAGCAGCTTACTGGCAGACAGCATGAGTAGAGCTCTAAGGGATGGAGGCAGGAATCGGAACTGGTGCTGGGGGTGAAGTTGTTGCTTCGATAAGTTGTTGGTGTAAAGTCGCGACGAATTTGAAAACTTATTTATGGTTAGTTTCATGCATTACTATGCCGATAGTCATGGGTTGGGTTTGGCCAACAAATTCTGGTCCCAGTCAGCCGCATAAATTGTATAATGTAATTTTCCAGCGACTGGCACGCCTACCCGCCTACCCGCCTTACCATTCCCTGCGCTCCCTCCGCCCCATCAGAAAAACCCGCAACTGTCAACGGCAATGTATGTTTTGGGTTTCTGTCTGCCTATGTGAGGCGTATGCCAAAAAATACAGATACATATAGATGGTCGAGTGGGATATTTATGAGGATGGTGTGGGAGGGGTTTCAGGAGGAGATGGTGGGGTATCTGCCAAAATGGCAGACAGACAGGCTAAGGCTCAGACAGCAACGCAGACACACACAGAGGATCTGAGGCAGAGGTGTAGGTAGAGTCCCAGAACTGCCAGAACCGCCAACTTATGCAACAATTTCAAAACGGAAATTGCTTTAGCACCTGCCCCACATACACACACAACCATCCAATACCTACCTATACATGTGTGAGTGGGAGTGAGTGTGTGTGTGTGTTGTGGGTGTGCCTGGGCACGTTTCCCTTTTGGCACATACTTCAATATCACGTTGAAATTTCATTCGATTCGTGTGACGTCTCTCGCTTCGAATCCTCGAATCGTTGAGTCCTCAGGTCCTCAGGTCCTCAGGTCCTTGCTGCTTGCTGCTTGGTCCTTGTCGACGTCACCATTTGCCGTACTCATTCGTTTAGCTTGGCAACTTTTTTGGCACACACGGTGGCACACACTTTGACAGTTTGTCTGCGGCTCGAAAAGGCAACTGCCACGGGATGAGCTCCAACTATGGCTGGGTGTGGCAAGAGGAGCTTCATCAGCGCACTGTTGATGGCAACCCGAAACCCAAAAACCGTCGGCGCGTTTGGGTTTTACGGATTTCCAAATTTATTCTGCACTGAAATTGACTCGAAAGACGAAACTTTCTCTAACATACAAACACATGTAGAGAGATGCACAAACACTAACAGAGAAAGAGAGAGAGAGGGAGAGAGAAAGAGAGATGGAGATAGAGAGAGAGAGAGAGAGAGAGATAGTGGGTGTGAGTGAGATAAAGTTATTTCTATAACTTGTTCCTTTTGTTGGCCTGACAGAATCGGGCTGAAGTGTAATTTGAATTTAAGATTTGCTGTGGTAACCACAAGGTGCCTCGCCATGCCACACCTCTTGGCAGCCACCAGCCACATCCATGTGCAACAACCTGTCTGTCTGTCTGTGTGTGGCAACTTCAGCCAGCTCCAAGCTCCAACGCTCAATAATTAATTTAGCCGTAACATATTTGCCAGCCAAATGAATGTGCCAGGATTTCACTTTGCTCCAGAGTTACTTAGTTCTCCCCTCTCTTTCTCTGTCTCTTTAAGGCCAGTCAACACTTCTTGGCACTTTAATCAAGCATTCATAGTTTCAACTTTAAATTAAACTGTGCCACAAAACTCTATCATCGAACGGAGGGTAGTGACTGGGAGAGGGATGGGATACTCTCTTTCGGGTCGTAGTTAAAACAATAAGTGCTTGGGTCAAGGGTCAGTTGTTTGTATTAGCCAAGAAGAGGAGATGGGGAGAAAGATGGGGAAGAGGAGCCGTTGCGATGAGGTGCGTGTTAATTTGCCAACTTTACTAAGTGGGAAGTGGAAAATAAGGACACGACCGTAGATTGAGGTGAGGTCTAAGCAGAACAGAGATATGGAGGCAGCAGCTGCGTCAAATGGTTCATAATTGGATGCTGGCTGTGATTTCTTGTGGTTGCAGCCTGTTCCGTTGAGTTGAAAGAGAGAGAGATGAAAAGAGAGAGAGAGAGAGAGAGAGAGACAAGGACAGGGACTGCCAGAGAAACAAAGTTAAAGTAAAGTTTTTTAAAGTTGGCAAACCAAACATTTGTCAAGCTAATTGTTGAATTTTGTGTGAGATTGATTGGAGCTGAAGTTGATATATTTTGGCATACCAAAGAACAAGAAGAAGAAGAAGAGTTTAATTGAATGAAATTAAATTTTGGGAAGGCGGGACTACATAGGGTGTGGGTGTGTGTGTGTGTGTGTGTGTGTGTGTGTGTGTGTGTGTGTGTGTGTGTGTGTAAAGCTGCATCTAATCCACGTGTGATAAATGTTTTAAGGCCGAGACAACTCACCGCACAAATTGATACATTAACTACCTTTATCCGGCCATTATCTCTAAGTATGCCCCAAACCGAAAACTATGTGCTCAAAATGCGTTGTCGTTGCTCAACATGCAAATGTAAATCACTTCCGCAAGGCAACTATGTGGTGCATGCCACACGCCGCTCGCCAGTCCCCATTATCTTCATCGCCATCGTCATCAGCGTCTATATAGCCAGCCACTGCTTGCAACGCCGTGGCAAGCACTAATGCTAACCACTGCCACACAGCCAGTGGCATAGCCAACGGGCGATAAATCATCAACTGCTTAAGCGTTGTCTGCCCCACAGCATCAGCAGCAACATCAGCAGCAGCAGCAGCAACAACAATGATAATAGTTGTGGCAGCAAGTAACCTTTCAGCCTGCTCTCAAACCAACTCCCAGCACAGCTTCATTTGCTTGCCACCTGCTGCTGCAGTGGCAGAGGCAGCTACTCCTTCTGTTGTTGCAACTCACGTTGGCCGCTTTAAAGCATTTAGCTTGGATGACATATTTTAAACGCTCTGCCAACAGTTGCAACAGCAACACAAATCAAAGCAACGCACAACAACAACGACAACAACGAGGAGAATACAGAAAGGGAGACTGTCGTGCAGGATGGGGGGATCCTGGTGGAGAACAACAGGCTGCCTGTCGTTAGAGATGACAGTTGAGTCTGCTGCAAATTGAATGCAACATTTAATAACAGCAATGATAGAGCATAGATGGAGATAGAGTTGAGACACTTTACAAATGGCATGCAACACGAAATATATCTTCGAATCGTGAAAGGATTAAGTGACAGCAACTAGCTGCAAGATTAATGGAGTAGCTGTAGAGTTTACGTAAATATGTCACTTGTGTTTAAATTATAATGTAAGATTTACATAAAAAAAAATATTTTCATTTTATTTAAATATAAGTAACTTTTTTATAATTTTTTATTAATTTTATCTAGTTTATACGATATTTATATTTTTTAAATTTCCTACGAGGGTCGATGGATTTTATTATTATATTATTATATAAGTATCCTATAATTATGAGTAGGAGAGCATGATTTCTAAATTTTTTTTATTATTTATTTTTTTATAAACAATTTGCCAATTATTTATAATAAATTTGAAGTGCTAATATAAAATATTTTGTTGTTAAAATTATTGATTGTTTTATATAATAATTTTTTTTTTAATTTATAAATTTTGGTAATAGTGTCTTTTTGATCATTTTTTTATGATTGATCTATTGAAAGCCATTGCACATGATTTATTATTATTATTATTTTCTGTCGTTCCGGATATAGATTTATTTTGTCTAAATTAGTGAAATGTTTTCTATTTTTTATTTATTTATAAATTTATGAAGCAAAATTTTAACTTTCCGATAGTTTGAAAGAAAATATACTTTTTTATTTTATTAATAAAAATACGTAAACATAAATATAGTAAAAATTAGTTATAGAAACCAAATTTTTAGCAAATTAAAAATAATAGCTAAAGGATACATAAAATATTACTTCATATACAATTTGAGAAGTATATATATTTTTTTATAATAAATTTCCAGTATTTCCGTATTGAAATGTGTATCAAACAATAGTTGACAATTAAATATTTAACAAATAGCAGCTGATGAATATAAATATTTATAATGCCACTCGCATGTCTCGCTTCGTGCCACATTTAATTGCCTTTGTGCGTGTCACGCAACCATCTCTGTTAGACAGTTATGCCTGCAACGTGATGATAATGCCACTGCTGCTGCTGCCTCTGCTCTTGATGTGGCAGTTGTGATGCTTCGCTGCTGCTGCTGCTGCTGCTGTTGCTGCCACTGGTGATGATGGTCCTGCTTTAGTGGTGTCTACGTCTCCTGGCCGTGTTTGCGCATAGATCATAATCATTCATAATCAGCGTGCACATAAATAACAAATTAAAAGCGCTTCACTAATTTTAAATATGCTCGAACATAATCAGCTTAGACGACAGAGGCTGTTGATGACGGCGACGTCAGTCTATCATGATAATGATGATGATGATGATGTTGTTGCTTGTTAATGATGAAGTTCACTAGGTACTCGGCGCACTCCTGACTGACAGTCAAGATAGCAATGGCATCCTAACGAGCTCTTTGCTCTCATGTGTGCGGTGGAGGGTTCTTCAAGAGGTTTTCGTTTCATTTTTTTCATTCATTTTTTTTTTTTTGCTTCTTATTTTGACTGGCTTTTACTTCATTTAAAACGCATTTATAATGGGCGGCAGCAAAAGGAAAAAAATAAGCAAAAATAAAATGAAGAAGAAAACTCATCAGCACACACAAATACACACACATACAGCGTGAGAGAGAGAGAGAGAGAGAGAGAGAGTATTGCACATGTATACAAATTTCTTTGTAGCTTTTCATGTTTGTGCTTATGTACTTTGGCCTCTTCTGACGTCTTTTGTGGCGTCTGCTTCACTTACTTTTTGGCCATACAATTTTCTTACAATTTTCGTGGCTGCTCATGTTACAATTTCTTTTTGGCTTTCTCTCTATCTCTCTCTCTCTCACACACACACTCTCTTTTTGCTAATACACACAAAAAAAAACTGAACATGTTTCTTCTCTTTTTTTTCTTTTTTGGCAGATTGTGCGACCGGTGAACGCGTTTCTCATTGTTGATGTACAAAATGATTTTATAAGTGGTTCCTTGGATATAAGTAATTGCAGTGCACAGCAGCAAGGACACGAGGTGAGCCCCCGGACGTTGGACCACGACCAAGACCAGGACCAGGACGAACCAAGAAAGTCTACTTCGGCATGTCTTTCTCTCTTTCTCTTGCTGTGGCCACAGACAGACAGGGCAGCAGCAGATAGAGAAGGAAAGAGATAGAGAGAGACAGTGAGAGAGAGAAAGAGTGTGGGGCAGCTCTGACAGGTATGCGGCGACGGAAAGACATAAAACGTAACAAGAAATGAAAATGGAGGCAGCGAAGCGAAGCTCAGGATGAGCCAAAGTCATTGCCGCCGACGAAGATGCTAAAGAAGACGAGGAAGATGATGACGATGGCGACGATGACTACGATGAGCCATGCTCCAAAAGATACTGTATCTGCGGCCCATCCTCTCTTTGGGTATGTGCGTGTCTCTCTCTCTCTCTCTGTGTATGTGTGTGTGCAGAGACGGAAGCGGATATGCTTTACTTAAGTCGCATCCGCGCTGCGACACACGCCGGATGCCATCGTCAGCGGCAGCAGCAGCAGCAGCGCCAGTTTCGCTCTACCCCCACCGCTGTGGGAGCATATCAAAGCATCTGTGCTTCGACAGCGGCATCGACATCCAGCATCGCTTACCATCTGCCGCAATTTTAGGGGGGAGGGGGCGTGCCACGCCCTCACTTGTAGTGCAGTTGTTTGGCCGGCATTTGCTACATTTTTGGAACATGAAAATTTGTCAAAATTAATAACACACACTTCCGTTGCCGCTTTATGGACTCAACGGGCAGACGTGACACACTCCCATTCTCTCTCTCTATCTCCATCTCTCTTCTATATGTACATCCACCTCTCACTTTCTCTAAGTGCTGTGCTTGTTTAACATTTTGAACAGATACTGGAGCCCATTAACAAGCTACTCGATACGGTTGACTTCGATGCTGTGTTCTATTCACTGGACTGGCATCCCAGCGATCATGTATCATTCATTGATAATGTCAAAATGAGAGCCATGGATGAGTCATCAGCGGTAAGTGACAGGATTCTCTTCAAAAATCCATGTGCACTAATTAATTTATGAACTGCAGTTGGATGCGGATTCGGCAAAGGTCTTCGATACCGTCATCTTTGCCGGGCCACCCCCGATGAAACAACGGCTGTGGCCACGACATTGCGTTCAGGATTCTTGGGGTGCGGAGCTCCATAAGGATCTGAAGGTTGTTGACCATGGCATCAAGGTGTACAAGGGCACAAATCCCGAGGTGGACTCATATTCCGTTTTCTGGGACAACAAAAAGCTGTCGGATACCACGCTGAATGCTCAGCTGAAGATGAAGGGCGCCACGGATATATATGTCTGTGGCCTGGCCTATGATGTGTGTGTGGGTGCAACAGCTGTGGATGCACTATCTGCTGGATACAGGACCATCTTGATAGATGACTGCTGCCGCGGAACTGACGTCCATGATATAGAGCACACCAAGGAGAAGGTCGTCACCAGCGATGGAGTTGTAGTTCATACAAATGAGGTGAGTTCGAAAGTAGAAAATTAAATGAAATATAAATAAAAGTGTGTTATGAAAAATTACTAAACTAAGAAACAAATTATATAATTCAAATAAATTAATAAATAATATAAAACATTGGATTTTAATTTTGCATAATTTAAATTAATTAAATAAACATAATATAAATATGATTAATATAAAGTTATATAATTAAATAAGATAATGAATTATAAGAATGCATAAATTTAATTTATTGAAATAAATACAATGGAAAGTAATATATAAATCAATAAATAATATAAAAACACTGAAATAAAATTTAATTTATGAATTTCAAATTTATATTTGTAACTAACACATAAATAGATTACAAATTTACCAAAATAATAAAAATAAACAATTAATTTAATATTAAAATATTTCATTATATTTTTTTAGTCTTTTAATTTACTTTATGAATTTTCAAACAAAATTTTGTATTTTTTTCTTAGGTGAAGGCCATGGCCGAGGGTCGTGATCGGCGCCCTGAACTAGGCTATAAGTTGGCCATGGAGTTAAAAAGTCCTGACTCGGTATTATCGCAGCGCAATGGCTTCAAGCCAACTTATTAACCAAGTTTGAGAATGGGGAGACATCACAAAATATACACACAGCTAAGCAAAGACACTGAGAAATATATAATGCATAAATGACAATTAACAACAACTAGTGGATGTAGTTAACATTTAGTGCGTTTTATTTAATCACACAAACTCTAACATATAGTGCTAAGTGCCTCGCAAATTTACTGGTAGTTGAGCTAGCTTTTGCTAAAAACAATCTTTTTGAAATTGAATTTAAATAAAGTAAATTAAATGCGAATAAATATATGGAAAATTGGAACTATGAATTGTAAGCGAGATTTGGTAATATTTTTAGCCTGGGCAATAACATTTTTATATAGAGTAATCAACAATTATATATATATATATATATATATATATATATATCAAATATAACTTTACATTCATGTCTATTGACGGAATTATGACAAATGAAACCAGCTTAAGTATTACAGATTCCATACTCTATTCGCACCAGAATAATAATTACAATTTTCAATCAAGCCATAAGCATATGTTGTATACTGCACCTGTTAAAAGTATAAATAAAAATATATAAAAAAAATCACAATTAATAACATGATATTGTCGGAAACTCTGAATTGCAAATAAACTCACATGGCTAAGGAAACCTAGGAACTAAAACTTGCTTTAATCGAAATGAATTTGAATTATAACATGGATTTAAAGAAATAAAATAATTGTATATGAATATCATTTTTGAGTTTTAAAAATAAACATAAATTGTGGAAATTGTATAGAAACTAGAGAGAATTATAAAAATACCTTACAAGCTCCTAAGACTGAGGTGTATGTTTCACACCGAGCAAAACCGGCTTCAACTATGTAGTTGTCTTGATAAATGTCAACTGCAGTTTTTCTGCAACGATTTTGAATTCATCTTTCTTTCAGCATATTCAATGAAGTCTACATGATATATGTGAGGAAATATATATTATATACATACATATATAGTCAATTTCAAATAGGAAAAACTTCAAAACAAACCATATAAATGTCCGGCTACACATACAGAGCACAGAGAAACAATGGTGAAAAAAGAATATCGTGTGAGGGACTCAAACTTGGTTAGAGACTCTCCCGGAGAGTTTTTGTTGGACAAAGTGTGCACAGACTGTTAAACGCTTTTTTACCGACTTGCCCCTTGAATGTGTCCCCCCAACACCAGTCACATGACGAAGAAGAAGAAGCCAGGCAGTGGCAGTGGCTGAGGCAGAGCTGCAACAACAAGTGAAACAATCCATGCAACGTTTAAAGAAACTTTCAACTTTCTGTTTTCCAACACACATACATATGCATGTACACACCAATAATGTATGTGTGTGTGTGTGTGAGACTCCTCCTGATAGAGTTCCATATATATCCAACTATTTTTTTCCTGTTTATTTTTTACGGCAGTTGCTCTTTTAGTTCCAGCAACTAAAACAAACTTTAAATTTATTAACAAAACTGGGGAGAAAGTGAACCTGGCAACTGACCGCTGACTGCCTCCAAAACAAAGTGGGCGTGTCAATGAATCTGCATTCTAGTAAGTGTAAGCTCTAAACTGGTCATTTTTCACAATTTCTCCTTTTGCATTTGTTCTTCGTTGAATACCCTGTAAAGTATTCTTTTAAATTGTAGATATAGTCAACTTTATGGTAGAGAGTATCTACAAGTTGTGTATGAATGCTTTACATTCTGTGAAAATTTTTCTATATTTTCCATTTAGCCGAGCGTATCCTGGTGACCAAGTGAGAAAGGAAACTCCCAACTTTCGCCAGACCTCGGCTGCTGCTGCTACTGCTCCAGCTACTGCTGAGGTTTATGGTAAGCACTCCCAACGTGCTCTGGAAAAAGGACTCGTCGTGGATGCTACTGCTGTGCAGTGGTTTCTGGCTGAGCTCTATGGCTTTGGGACTCCGTTACTCCATCTGCTCTAAGCCCAAAGCAGCTCTCAAATCGTTTACCTTTCCCGAGCAATGCGAACTGTACTATACTGACAATGCCTAAGCTCGCTTTCGTCTCGGACTGCAGATGTTAAATGCGTTTTTGGTCTAGAGAGTTTGTGTGTGTGTGTGTGCTGTAGACAGTGCTGTCATGCTGACGATGAGAGAATGTTTGGAAGGAGGTATTTAGGGGAGTGGCACTTGCGGTCAGGCATCGCGCTTGGCCTGTCAGCAGCAGCTGGTGGGGCACAAAATGCCCGAAAAAAAATCGCTGATGAAAATTGCTTGCAAGTGGTTTCTGTTTCTGCACGATGCCTGCCATGTAATGGCCGCTCGTTTTGCTTGTAAAACTTTTGGATTATTGTCAGCCACATTCACACACACACACACACCAACACTCTCACACGCACATACAAAGACTAAGAGGCAGAGCAAGAGGGAGACTCACATGCATTGGCTGGCTATGTGCCAAAGCGAAAAGTTTGCCCCGGACACAGACACGGACAAGGGACAAGTAGACAGAGCTGGAGAAGGCGACGGAGATAGAGAGATGGAGCTGCTGCTCTTAACAGCAAATTTTCGCATATTTTTCTCGACTTTCGCTCTCGGTCTCTCCGACTATCTGTCTCTTTTTCACTTAGTCGCTGTTTAACGTCCTGCGTAGGCGTCGCCACATTGTCCATGGCCTGAAACTGAATTCGACGGACTGCAGCTAGGAGTTATGTATCTACACACACTCTGCCACACTCACACATACCTACCTTTAAGTAGTGTGTGTGAGTGTGTGTGTGTGGAACAGATGCTACTGCTGCTGATGTTGGAAATGCATTTGGCCGTCGGCTGCTTGACTTCCAGCTTGTAACTGGGCGCTAAGCTCATTGTTTGCGGCTTTGCAACACACAGCAGTTTGGGGCAGGGGGCAACTGTACTTAGTTGAAGGGGGATGCCAGGCCCAGCTTAGATTGTAGGTGTGGCACTTGGCTAAATTATGGTGAAGTGCCTACGGCGAACCATTACACTCAACTGATAACCCCGTCACGGAATTTGCAGAGTAAATAGCCACGGCAAAAGCAACTGCAAAGTAATTAGGTGTTAATACAGTTCCATTGCCAACTCTAACGAACTAACTATCTCTCTCTTTCTCTTTCTCTCTATTTCTTTCTCTCTATTTCTTTCTCTGTCTCTTTCTCTCTCTCTTCATGCCTCTCTTTTCAAGTGTGTCGCCTTGCTAAAAAAATTTCTTTATTGCTATTCTATAGCTGGCGTATGGGGTATGAAGAAATAAAAGGTTGTTGAAAAATAGGGTTTGATAATTAAATATAAAAATAATTATAAAGAAACTGTAATTATGTGTGTATATTTTTTATACTAAATTTTTAATATTAATTTTAATATTATAATATAAACATAGAGTTGTTAATTTTTTTGAATATATTCACATGAGTCTGCCTTCGATTTAATTTTAATATATAAAAAGGAAGTTGACTAAAATAAATAAATACCTAGTACGAAAATTTTGTAAAAGATTCCCTATTTAATAAATTGCAAAAAATTTTAGAAGAAAGGTATGACAAAGTAACTATCCATGTTTTTTGTCACTCTCGCCTAGGGGATTTTTTTAAATTTATAATTTTCTTTTTACACTCTCTGGTAATTTTCGTAATATTTTCACGTTTATTTGGGTAATTATTTTCGCTATACAGCTTAAGTTGTTCTTTTTTTGTGAACTAACAAGCTTCTCTTTGTGTATCGTTTCATTTTAATTAAAACAGCAAGGGAAACAACTTAATACACATTTATTCGTTTAGCGTAAACACGAGAAATGCTTAAAGTTGTGTTTCGAAATGAATTTTCGTTTCGCATTTCCAATATCGCAGCGAAAATTTCGCAGTTTATTTACCAAAGAAAATTGTTGTTGATTTTGCAACAAGTCAACAGTGTGCAACTTTGAAACTGTAATTGCAGCTGCCACGCCGGCAACAACGACAACAAGGACAAAAACAAAAAAAAAAAAAAAACAATAATAACAATAACAACATTGACGTAAACTAGAAGGCAGGAAATTAAAGAAGGAGGAGTTGAAGGTGGTTTCAGCTTATTGCAAATTTTAATCTATTTACATATGCATACATACATACATACAGACATACACAAAATATAGCAGACAGTGGGCGTGGCTGGTAGTGGCAATTACCAGGTGGCAAGTGGCAACTGGCAGCTTATCCAAAATGTCAGAGGCTTCAAATTTGCAACTGATTAGATGGCCATCGTGCTCATCAGCGTGCCATGACTGGGAAAAGTTTTTAAATTATGAATTTGCGAAAAACCGAATTATAATTAAAATTTTGCCGTCAGGTGGCAGGTAGCAGAAGCAGAAGCAGCAAGAAAACAATTTTCCAAACAAGCTGTTGTTGATTGCAGCTCAGCTTAGATTCTGCTTGTTTTGCCTCTTGATGTTTTACTAACGAATTTAGCCATCGAGCTAAATTGCAGCAGATGGGAAAAAGGTTAAATTTTTCTTGCAAGATTTTCTTATCCAGATTTTCATGTTTATCTTGGTTGATTAACAATGGATTTGGAATGGAATTTGTGAGGCTGGGGTAAGCATTAGTTATTTTATTTATTTATTTATTTATTTTAATATGTAAAAATGTTTAATATTGTAAAATAATATGTAAATATTTATAAATGTTTCGTGAGGCAATTGTTTATAATTAAAATAAAATTTATTATTTATTAATTTATTATAACGTTTACTTTAAATTTATTGATTGATTGTTGAATATTAATAACAAATCGTCGCAATTGCTTCCTTGTTTTATTTGACTCATTTTTTAACCAGAACAAGAAAATACCAGTAAGTTCAACAAAAAGGCATTTGTAGTCGGAAAAGTGATTGATATTATAAAAGATTATAATTACAAATATATATTACAGAGTATGTCTTAGTTGAGCTTACACATACCTCTTGCCACAAACTTGCTCATTTTCCGCTTGTGCCTGGCATGTTGATTTTGTTATGCGGCTACTGCGGAAATGCAGCAGGAAGTTGTCATGGTTTCTCTTCGCACCTGTTCGCGACTAGTACTGCTATCTTGCTCTGTAACTTCAGTTTGCACTATTTCTATACCTTTCCCGTTTCATTTGACCCTCTTTATTTTTGCCTGTCCCTCTCCTGTGTTAATTGTAATGCAGTCAAATGAGTTTGCTATGGCAGCACGCACAAGATATAAAGTTTTTGGTCTAAGCTTCAACACTAAACCCCCAGACACACATGCTCTCACTCTCTTTCTCTCTCTGTATGTCTATATACATATATCGCGCTCTCTCGTTTTCTAGCTGTCTCTACTCTGCCCTTAGTTATTCATCTGTGTATATATATGTATATGTATGTATGTGTTTACTCTTGTGCTTGTTATACGAACATTTGTGCAGCAAGTGATTATGAGGTTTTCATATTTCATATGTGTCATCTAGCTGCCCTTTGATGTATGTGCGTGTGTAAGTGTGTGTGATTTTCTCGCTGCCTTTCTATATGTATATGTGTGCATATGTGTTTGTGGTAATAAAATGCTTTACTGATTTGCAAAGTTTTGTCATTAAGCACACTTGCGCCTTATCCAAGCGTTGACATGACAACCATCTCACTCTTTCTATATAACTCCCTCTCTGTCTCTCTCTCTCTCTCTCTCTCTCTCTCTCTCTCTCTGGCTCTGTCTCTGTCTCTGTCTCGTCTAGTACCTCATCCACTGCCAATTGTTGTTAGATTATAGTTTAGAGAAATTCCTAAATATTTGCCAAACACATTCGTCTAGATTATATAGTTGTTGTTTTAACACTTAAACTTTTAACATGCTTAAATTGGCCGACATCTTTTATGACAAATACAATAAAATTTTAGAAAAAAAAACAACATATACAAATTTATAACATAGCCAATAATGTCTTTGAAAAATAAATTACAAGAAGTTATAGACTATATATTTAGTGGAAAACTATTTATAAATCAAAGACCTCACGCGGCAGCTGCTTCTAGATTATTTAATGTGAATTTTTATTAGTCATAAAAACATAATTTGTTTTAAAGCATACAAAAATTATTGTTTTAATGAAATTTGATATAGTTATTTGTTTATTTTATCTATAAAAACAAATTAATAAATAAATATTAGTTAGAAATTTTCTTAGTGTAAATTAAATGAATATGATAAATTTATATTTTATTTATTGTTTAATTATTAAAATATATTTATATTTTTTGGCTTTAAATAAATCACAGTGTTCTATTTGTATATTTGTAATTGCAAAATTTTGTGACTTTGTAATTACAAAATTTTGTGTAATATGAAAGAGATAACAAAAATCTTATACTCTTACTGTCCTTGCCTTCTACTCGTATTTATTGGATTTTTATTGTTCTGGTATAAAAAAACTTGACTATTGTTGGCTTAATGAAGCAAGAAAATAAGCCAAGGACTCAGCTGCGATGCCTCCAGGACATCATTATTCAATGTAAGAGGAGGGAGAAGCGCTGCTTTTCTTCGAGATGGCGAACCATGTTTCATCCATTTTGAGTTTGGTTTTATCTGGGCTGCCATCATAAGCCATAAAATGGAGCATAAATAGCGTGAAGTGTGCGTGCTTGTGTTTCAATCGTCTAAAATAAGTTTTTTGCGCGGAGCTCACACTCAAAAATTGCCCCACGATGGCGCCCATAAATAGGCAACAAATCGCACCCTGGGGCCACATGCGTCGTATACGTGATATTTTTTAATTACATTACAAAAAACCAAAGCAACCCCTATGCGTACAAATCTATATATGTGCCTGTGTGTGGATGTGTGTGTGTGTGTGTGAAAAATGTTATATTAATTGCCAGCAAGTTACGAGCCCTAACCGCAACGGAGACAAAACTAAAACAGAAGAAAACGCTTTAGCGAAATATGAGAATTAAAATGAGAATTTAATTAATGCGCGCTGTGAGTACAACCCTGAGCACCAACACAACAAGGCAAACTTGAACCCAAAAGTCAAAGCTCTAAACAAACCTGAACTCCAAGCTTGGAGTCAAGTGAACCATATGGCAGGGCGGGTCGTCTTCGAATTGCAAAACTAGAATATATGAGAAAATTCCAAACGAATTTGCCAAATATTCTGTAGTTGCAGCAAAAGTTTCTCCACATACATAGTCTTGAGTGGGGTTTGGGGGCTGAAAACTGTTGACTGCAAGGCAGCCAAGTATATGTATATGTGTGTGTGTGTGGGAGGAGTTGAACATGCCGCTTAAGTGTCGCAGTGGAATCATTAGCCAGTCAAAAGCGCCAAAAGATGTTGCCAAGACTTTCCGAAGGGTAAAAGTTTTCTGGTTTTTACGCTAATCAAAAACAAATATGCAAAATGGTAAATGAAAAATGGAGACTAGTAAACGACAAATGCTGGCAAATTGGCAATCGGGGGATTGGCAGTTCAAAGGTCAACCCGCACTATGCGCTTACCACTGCCAGCAGTTTGTGGCAAGTAAAATGAAATTAGCGAGGGGCAGTGGCAGTGGCAGCGGACAGCAGCTGCTTCGACAGCAGACACAGAGAAAGACAAATGAAAAGGCATTTAAAATGTCAACACGACCACAAAACATGGTTGAAAAAGGTGTACAAGTGTGTGAGAGTGTAAGTGAGTATGTATGTGTGTGTGTGTGAGTGTGTGAGTGTTGGCTGTACAAAACGACTTTTTGCGGTTGCACAAAGTAGACCAAAAGCGAGTGGCACCAAGGTTGAGGTTATGCCACAGGGTTGAAGCTTAAACGCTTGACAACGAAAACGACATTAGGAAATGTCCAAGCTCCGTCTATGTATATACATGTGTATGTGTGCAGTTTGTCAGAGTATGAGTGTGAGTGTCTCTGCTGCTTTCATATTGTGTCACAAGGGCTGTTGTTGCTGTTGCTGCTGCAAATTAAGCAAAACAAATCCAAAAAAAAAACCAAAAAAAAAAAAATGAATTGCAAAGGACACTCAGAAATTATTTTTGCGTCAACCTTTTAGGCAAAATGTAGCCACAAAACGTTTACCAACACTTGTTAACTTTTTGAAGTTGCAAATGTGAGTATATCTGTGTGAATGAAAATAGGTGTCAATGTGTGTCAATTTTTCAAAATAAACCAAAAGTTGAGGACGAAAATCATATTTCATCCGAAATAACTAAAACCAAAAGGCTTAATTGGAAATTTAAGCTGTCAAAATTTTTCTAATTTTGCTTCTAGTATCTAATCATATATTTGCCCATATCTCTGGAAATACTTATCAGAAACATATCCTAAAATCATTTTGAGTCCAAAAAATTGCAGTCGAAAATTTTTCGATTTTTGATGACTTTGTTAAGGGGTTAGTATGCAAAACTGCTCAGAAAAATTGAAAAATTAAGAAATTAATCAATTATGAAAATCATCTGATTTTTTTCCAAGTTATGGCAGTTCAAAATTATAAAAAAATTTTTTAAATGGTGTTTTTGGTAACTTGTTATCACATTTTTGCCCATATCTTTGGAAACTTTCATTAGAACCAAGTAAGATTTTGTTGGGGATCAATGTAAATTAATAGAAATCAAAATTTCAGGAGAATCGTTTAGTTTTTGGCTAATCTATCACAGAGCAAAGTTATAAATATTGATATTTTTAAATAGGCATTTTTAATAGATGTGCTAGTATAATTAATACTTGAAAATAATTGAAATAGTGGAATATATATCAATTTTAAAGTTCCGTCATTACTTTCGCAATTCCTGACATATGTTATCCAAGTCAAATCTGATAAACGTTTCTCTACCCACTGGTTCCATTTTTATTTTGAATTTTTCCAATTGATATTATTCCGAAAATGATAATGTTAATTCAATATTATTGAATATTTTAAATGAAGAGTGTTTAATAATGCCAATCGGGAATACGAAGTGTCAGGACCTGCATCAGGACACAGCAAACGTAGGCAAACAGACACGAGCAAATACTCCATCCTTCCCTCTCTTTCTGTTTCACACGCATACAAAAATGTACGATATAAAAATGGTGTAAACAGTTTAAGTGTGTATATGTGTGTATGTAAGTCTGCGATGGTATTCGTGTAATCTTTGTCGCATTGCCGTGAAATGTGCAATAAAGCCTCATGACTTTGGCTTTGGACTTTTACGTATGGTGTTAAGAGTTGGCCACATATAGCAGCATATTCGCATTCATTCGCTCTGTGTGTATCTCACTCTCTGTCTCTCTCGCACTCGTTGCCTTGCTCTCTCTCTTTCGCTCTTACATATTCATCCATATAAACAAAAGCACATAGACTCACAGAGGTTACACCTTAAACCAACAATGGCCCTGACCAGCCGCAGTGCAAACAAAACACTGACTCCAGCTGCCATCCGCTTGATAATGACCTTCATAATGATGGTGGCATTGATGACGATGATGATGATGATGATGATGATTATGGGGCAGTAAAGTAAGCAACAGTGGCAGCTACCGTGTGGCAGTGGCAACAGCAATAATGCAGAAGCAATTAAATGTCAAACAGGCGCATTTGATGGACGCTTAAAATCAGTGCAACTGTCAGCTGACGGGTGGCCCATGTTGTTGCACCTTCAGCTAAACCAAAACCAATAGACGTGCAATTTTAGTCGTTAGTCAGCACACACATACATAGATATAGATAGACACATAGACATACGCAGAGGGTCATATATACTTATATAGCGTTTAAAATGTACAGCCATAAACAAAAGTGCAAACAAAGCCATAAACAAGCTGAAAGAAATGACAGAGATAGCCAAAGAGAGAAAGGGCCCAAACGAAAGAGAACGAGCGAGAAAGAGAGAAATAGAGAGAGAGAGAGAGAGAGAGAGAGAGGGCAAGAGTTAGAGATAGAGTGGACTGTGCCTCGACCGTTTGTTTGGCTTGGCTTGCCACCTGGCTGCAGGACACGCTGTAGCTGGTTGTTAGTTTTGTCTGTTGCATTCTAACAACAATAACAACAAATATGCAACAACAACAGCAACAAGAACAAAAGCAAAAACATTTTGCAGTATTCAATGCGCCGAGTTGAGGCTCCATGCCGTTCATTTCGTTAGCATTCGCTTTGTGTTGTTATTGTGGATATGCTACGTCCTATGTGCTGTGTGCTGTGTGGCATGTCCTTTGGCTTTTTATGGAATTCGCAGCAGTTGTGGCAGGACTGGCAGCCTTTACCGTTAGCGTTTTTTTTCCTTCGCTTTTGTTTTTAATACGCGTACGTGGCATACCATTTATTATTTTTGCCACATCACATCAGCAGCGACGACCGAAGCAAAACAACATTGCGTATACGCAATGTGACGCATACGCATACGCATACACATGGTCAGAGCATTGGCAATGTGTGGAGCATGTCACGCGCACATAAGATAGGTAAGCACGCGCTGTGCCACACGTTGCATAAACATTTGGACATCTCGCACTGCCGCAAAACGACCATCAAACTGACAAAACCTGGGCGTGTCCAGTCTCAGCACCAGCATCAGACTCTGTATCAGTTCGTCCATGACCATGCGTATGCGTGTGTGTCTCGGATTAGGAACTAAATTAAATTTTTACATCAACATTTGCGCTTCATTAGAGGTAAGGGCCCAAGCAACAATGCTCGCAAGTCTGTTGCTCCAATGTTGAGTGCCCACTCGAGTGGTTGCCTAAGGGACACCCACACACCACACATCCAAACACACATACACACACACGCACACATATAGTACTGTGGGATAAGCAGCAGCCTTTGTACAAATGAGTTGAGTGTTATGGTGGGAAATGGCAGGCGAATGGAAGGCCTAGTAAATTAGCCCAGTCCAGAGGTGTTTGTGTCGGCATCGCACAGTGGCATGAGTTAAACCAGGGCCGTAGCCCAGAAGATAAGCAGAAGCCACAGCTCACACCTACACACATTCACACACGCACTGTCTGATTGTGAAAATATGTAGTTGGAGAGACTCTTAATTAGATATTGCTGAAAGAGATAAAAAAAAGAAGAATGGTTTTTTCACTGAATTAAAGTGAAACTTAAATACAAAATTGAAAGAAAACCTTGAAATTAAATTGGAAAATAGTGAAACTTAAATAAGATGGAATAGTAAATCAAGCAAACAATTAGTAAACTTAAAGAGATTCGTACTTTACTTTAACAAAGCATCCTAATAACTCTGAATAAAATTGAAATTATTACATGAAACTTCTTCTGGCAACGAATTCAACACAAATTTTAGCAACGCTTTCGAATTGAAGTTGTTCGTCGTCGTTCGAGCAACACATTCAACTTTAGCTTGATAAACACATTCCACCTATGACGAAGTTGTAACGGGATTGCTTTGATGTTGTTCGATTTTGTTTCTATTTCGATCAACACATTCAACTTAAGTTTTAGCAACGTATTCGACTTATGACGAAGTCGTAACGGGATTGCTTTGACGTTGTTTGATGTTCTTCTATTTCGAGCAACGCATTCAGCTTAACTTTGATCAACATATTCGACTTGTGCCAAAGTCGTAACGGTATTATTTTGAAGTTTTGTATGTTATTCTTCTTCGAGCAACTTATTCGACTTAAGACGAATAAGTAACGGGATTGCTTTTATGTTGATCGTTGAAGCTGCATATGGAGCAATGCAGTCAGCTTAAGTGCGAGCAACGTTTTCAACTTAATGTTATCGATTATTTGTTGCATGCGTTTTACTTTAATTCAACAACGAAATTAATTTAAATCTTGAACATACTCATAGCTGTTCTCCCCTTAACCTAACTGTACTTAATTTATGAAGATCGAGTTGAATTTTGTTAGCTGTCTATGCAATGTTTTAAAAGTTGCCCTCGAAACGGGAATGAAGTGCAGAGCAAATGCAACAACCACCGCCAACTGTGGTAAATATCAAGTTCTTGGCTTTTATTAGACATGTTCTACCAATAACTGATAGCTATGCTTACAGCTGCAGCTGCAAACTATCCGAAATAAGAAAAACGAAAAACAAAGACAAACTCGAAACAGCTACAGCAAAAGAACAACGAACAAGCGAAATGAAATAAAAGGACGAAAAGTAGACAAAACCGCTGCAACTTTCAAGCAGCTCGCAGAACAACTGACAGCTGGCACCAACTTATAACTCTGAGCCAGGAGTTGGAGGCCGTGGAGGAGCTGGCAATGCATGTGACTACAGCAGGGAATGGGGCGCTGTCTGTGCCCTGAGGGCAGCTGCTTCACCGAGCCAAATACAGACAACAAAAAAGTAGCAAAAAAAAACATATACACACACACATAGCGCATAGAGCCCAAAAGATACAAAACTTGCAGTTGGGGAAAAAAAGTGGTATGAGAATAAACCAAGAAAATAATAATGATAAAAAAAAGGAGGAAGAAGAAAAGTTTCAGTTACGTGCTGTTGCTTTTAATTGAATTTTTTTGCAGTTCTCCTGCTGCTGCTGCTAACTGGTCGCTGTGGTGAACCATTGCTGGGCCAGCACATCCGCATCCGTCTAGCGTTTCCGCCGCATCTCATTCACTCTGGTTCAGCCAGACACCCAACCAGTCCACAAGCAACAAAAACAACAACAACAGCAACAACATTAAGTTGTGTCCAGCATGCTACTCCAGTGACTGGAGGCAGTTTTCTTGTTATTTTGAAGTCGCAAGTCCTTAAGCGGTTTATTTTCTTTCACACTGATTTGCAGCCAGCAAGGTATGCACTCTACCCTCTTCCAGGACCCCTCTATTTCACCGACCCTTTAATTTTTTTTCATATTTTGCTTTATGTTTCACTCTTCCTTTATATTTTTTCTTTGCGATTTTATGCAGTAAGTTTTTAATTAAGAAGTTTCAATTTAATACTCTAGTCTTCCACTGCATTTTCCATCTGCATTATCATAATTTACTTACTCACTTAGCGACTGAACTTTCCAGATACTCGGAAACTCCTCCTTTTTTGCCCCTCTCATAAATTGACCGGCTTTTATAGTATTTATCAGTAAGTTGATGGAAACATATTTTTAAGGAAAGATAACTCACATTTCATTTATATCAATTTATGTTTTAATGTATAACTGAAAATTAAATTAAAATATGTATATTAATTAAATGCACTTATTGTCAACATGCCATAAATTAAACGATTTTCTGAGAAATAATGGTAAATTTAAATATATTAATGTAGCCTCATGAAAGGCAGAGATGCGCAATCGAGCTGCATAAAATATGGCCTTTTGGCCATGTTGAGCTGAGCAACAGCCTGAATAAGCCAGAGTTCTTCTTTGAAGCACTTAGCATCGACCCCATTCGCTGCTGCCGCATTGCACTTTTCATTGCAAACGAACTGAGCCCGCAAACCGAACTGTAAAGCGGCTTCTGGGCCAAATGACGTCACTGAAAATCAGGTCAACACCGAACACCGAACACCGAAAGTACCAAAGTTCGCAGTTCATGCGTTTTCATTCGGGTGTGGGGGTAGCTGTGAGAAAAACGAAAACCCGAAAACAGCAACTCACTGCGTATTATTTATACATAGAAAAAGGAAGAGTATATAAGTAATTTTTTTTTATTTTTTAGGAATCAAGAGAGACCTTTTGGGCCAGTAGGCAGTCTCACCTCGACTAGGGTCTTGGTCATTAATAGCTAAAGAGAGCGTGTTTTTCCTTTTTTTTTTTTTGGTTTACTGGACCGCCTGCTGTCTTGGTTGATTTTTGTTTTGCTTGCGTTTTTGACATTTTTCAATTTTTTGCTGCGTTGGGTAAATTACTTGTAAATTCGCATTATAATGCAGAATGAGATGGGCATGCTCTTAACTAGATTGTAATGGCAACTGGCAACAACATGGCAAAAGTGACTGGCATTTGTTTTCCATATATTGATTGCTTTTTAATGGATTTTTCGTGGACTGTGTCCATAAGGTGCAGAGTCGCAAATCTGCCATTCATCTACCATCTAACTGCCACGCCTCCAGCCCCGTTGGTCGTATTAATGTTATTTACATAGTTAAATGGTTCAATTGTTTGACTGTTGATTTAGTGCTGGAATTTCAGACAGCAAAATTAATTGTTTGATTTGTGGCGTCCATTTCTGGCCTCCAACTCGACTCGGCTCAGTCCATCTCTTGGCTCAACTGACAGATGCTCTACAGGGCTACAGAGCTAGAGTATATCGTAGAGTACAAAGTACAGCAGTCACTCGCTATGTAGGTCAGTAGTCATGGCGTGGGCCTTGATGATTTACAGTTTTATTTGCACAGTTTATAAATAAAACTGACATGAGATGCGAATGTGAATGTGTGGGAGCTCATTCCCATTCCCATTCCCATTGCCATTCCCATTTTGATTGTGATTCCGATTCTGATTGTGATTGTGATTGTTGGTGGCAGCTGCCACTCTGCAATGCCAAGCATATCTCTCCATTTTCTCTCTCTGTTCCTCCCTCTTTTATATCTTATCTCTCTATTTGTGCTCTTTAAACTTCTCAAGTGCTGTGCATTTGTTTTCGTTAGCGAGTCCCTCAGCCAGTCCGTCAGCCAGTCAGCCAGTCAGTCAATCAGTCAATCAGTTGTGCCTGTCAATCAGCAGGTAACTAACTCTAGTCTGTGGCATGTCGAATACACTAACATACACATGTATGTACATACATAGAGTCGCAGCTTGCCACAGCAGAGATACTCACCACGCTTTTTGCTCTTTGGCAGCAGCAACTCTTTTTCCACAACAGTTGCTCCTCTCTCAGTCTCTGTCAGTCTCTTGCGCTGTTTTGACTTTGGCTAGAGAGTCCTGGCACCGACTCTCACGCAATGCATAGACATGGCAACAGCCAGCTTTCATCTTTTTTTTAGCACACGCGCCTGACTTGCCACCGCTTCTGATGCTGTTGCTGTTGCCTCATCGCCCCCCTCTTGCCAGTTACCCACCCGTCGTGTTGGTCGCCTGTCGACTGTCAAATCAATTTGTCAGAAATCACTGACAGCTGCTTACAGCCAAAGCACACAAACATGGCCAAGACCCACAACAGCAGCAGCAACGGCTGCATCAGCATCCTCTGAAGAGTTGTCATGGCTTTCCCCAAAATGATACAAAACGAAACGAAATACACAAAAATAAGGCAAAAATATATAAAACCCAAATTGAGACAGAAAGAGAGAAACAGAAAGAGAGAGAGAGAGAGAGAGAGGGGCCGATGAGAAGCGGTTGCTGAAGTAAAAATTGCCCTGGAGTGTAAATTATTGCGCATATTTCCATTTCTTTTTCAAATTGCTTTGCAGATTGCCGCCATTTGAAAATTGTCTACGGCATATCAAGCACTTTCGACATTTACAACTCATTTCAGTGAAATCTCTACGCAAAACTTTTTCAAGTTCGAACTGACAACACAGACAAGACATCTTTTGTTTGCATGCCACTCACACAACCATACACACACACACACACTCATACTTAAGTCATATAGACAGATCAACAAAACGGGACACGATGCTGTGCGCTGCCAGGCGTATACGTAATTTCGCAGACAATGGCAGACCAAAAAAAAAAAGAAAAAGAATGAAATGGAAGCGAGCAAAAAGTAAAGCACGAATATCTACAAATATGTATGTATGTATGAATGTTTGTGTGTTTGTAAGAAAAGGTCTTTGACTGAGCACTTTTGATGCCCTAGCCAAAAATAAAAAAAAAGAATAAAGAAAAAGAAAAATGAAGGAAAACAAAAATGAAGCCAACAACAAAAACAAATGTAGGGAAACTTGATATTTGAGGCAATCTGCTGAGCAGCGGCTATAAGGGCAATTATGTATGTACAACCAGCATATGAAATGAAATGCGGTGCGTTGATACAGAAATGCCGTTGCCATTTGTTTTTATAATTAAATAAATTGTTGTTTTAATTTGTGTTTTTATTTATTATCCTCCGCAAAGAGCAACTGAAATTCTTTTGTATTTATTTTTTTTTTTTGTTGTATGCATCATTTCAATGGCAAATTTGTATTTTGCAGTTCCATTCGTTGGAAATATATTTGTACATTTGTATATTTGTATATTTATTGAATGAAACCAAAATTAGTTGAAAGTGTTTTTCCATTTTTGATTTGCACATAAATCTATAAAATATTTTATGTGCTATTTGAATTTATTTATAAATACTTCGATATTGGCACTTTATTTAAATTGCCAAAATTAATCAGCTGTGGCTATTGCAAATTATGACCATCAACCAATATTTTTTGGATATTGAAAAATTATTTTGTAATATGTATTCTATTAAGGCAAAGGAATTAATAATTTATAACCGTTTTCCTTCAGCCCCCATAACTATGCTATAAAATTCAACTCTCAAAGTTTGCATAGAGTATGATGCATTCGAGCTGAAATTGCATGATTTGTCCGATATGCTTCTACGGTGCTTCAATCTTTTTCTATGCCAAAGCAGCAGTCGCAGCAGAAAAATAACAATAACAACAAGAATGAACATAACAATAAGCAAAAAAGAAGACACATCAAGAAGCAGCAACAGCAGCGTTATGTTTGATGATGGTTTTTATTTATTTTTCGTTTTGTAATCTGCACCCCTTTTCCTTGTATTCCTGCTGGTGTTACTGTCTCTTCAGTTTGTTGCTGTTGTGGTGTTTTTCTTGTGTTTTCTTTTTCTTTTTCTTTTTTTTTTGCTGTTTGACCAACTACAACATACAAGCTCATAAATAAGTAGGCAAAGGCTGCCTTTTCGAATCGTACTCTGTGCTATATGTAGCATGCTGCGGCGTCCAGTAAGTCCGCCCCATATTGCCACGCCCAGAGGCTGGCCATCTTTGCTTTTGGCTGAAAATGAAAAATGGATTTCTGTGTCAGTTGGTTTCCATAATTTCAGCTCGTTTCAGGCTCAGTCCCAAGTCCAAAGACCAAAGTCCGCAGTCCGCAGTCCGTCGTCCTCGCTTTTGATGCGCATTCATCATTTGGCATTCAGTTTTTTTCCTCTCTCTCTCTGACTCACTCTTATTCTCTCTCTTTTCTTTCTATTTGTTGTTGTGGGCTGGTGATTCTTTGCTATTTGTTTGGCATGTCGCCCCGTTTATTTAATTAATTATTTTAAAGATTTTTGTGCCCCCTTTTGCGCTCTTAATTAATTTATCAAAAGTGCAAATAAAAAATGTTTTTTTTTGCCAAGGGCCCTTAATGTCGCGCAAACTCTCTCACTCTTTCTCTGTGTTGCTTGTCTCTCTCTCTCTCTCTTTCGTTCAGTCCCTTTGGCTAATATCTTTCTCTGTTTTTCTGTTTTTCGGTAAATATTTTATTTAAAATAAAACAAACTTTAAATTAGCTCTGGGTCGCTCATCGACACCCCCGCTGGAGCCGCCTATGCGAACCTAAGTGGGGTTAAGCTGCGCAACGGGTTAAGCCGATGCCAAAGTTCTGACAGCAAAACTTTTGTTTTTTTTTTTCTATTTTCATTTATTTACATCTATATGTATGTATGTATGTATGTTGTAGATTGTATATATAAAGAAACATATTTGTGTGTTTGTATGTAGGAATATTATTTTTGGTGTTGTTGTAGCTGAACGTTGATAGGTCTAATAACTCCCTCGGATGGTGTAATCCTTTGGGCCCCGTTGCCAGCTGCCACTTGCCAGTTGCCAGTTGCCAGTTGCCAGTTGCCAGTTGCCATACCGCCAGACAGTCAGCCGGTTTTTGTGGCCTAATGGACATGGCAAGTCACGTAAATGACGCTGATGATAATGTTGATGCCGCTGATGATGATGTTTATGCCAGCTACGTGTTCATTCCTGTCACAGCGGGCTCAAACTTTACTCCTTTTTTCTGCTTTTCGTTGGTTGGCACAATTCGTGATGTGCCGCTTGTCTCGGTCTCGGCGTGCGTCCAACTTTGCGTATGCGTAATATTCAATGAGTAGTTGGCAGCAACAGTCGAAACTCTCTGTCTGGTTGCATTAAATATTAATTTGTGCAACACACACTCACACTTTGCTTTGCTCTGTGTGTGTGAGTGAGTGACACTCCCATGTGGCATGAGTCGCCATCACATTGGCGGTGGCCCTCTCCTCGACATGTTTCAGCTGCCCTTTGCATACACACATATGCGCACACATCCGTTTGCCAAATTGCCAAAAACGGAAATTAGTTACAGAAGTTATAATTAAATTCCTTTGAGTAACGGACAGAGCACACGGCCTGCATATACCAAACTGTCTATGTGTGTGAGTTACTCTCTCTCTCTCCCTCTTTCTCCCTCCCACTCTCTCTTTCTTTATGCCCCCCCTTCACATCTTCGTGTTTGTGTGCAACAAACTGTGCATGTAAACAGGCAATGTAGCTGCGTCCGGACAGTTTCCTTGACTCTATAGACAACACTTGCTAGAGGTATGAGAGAGAGAGAGAGAGAGAGAGAAAGAGAGAGAGAGAGAGACATGGAAAGAGAGAGAGAGAGAGAGAGATATTCTCCATTTTGTAGAGGCCATTGCCAAATAGCCAGATCCAGAGTTTGAGTCTTAATTAGAAACAATTTGAGGCTGACTGATTGCCGGTAGCAACCTGCCCTCTCTCTCTCTCTCTCTCTCTCTCTCTCTCTCTCTCTCTCTCTCTCTCTCTCTCTCTCTCTCTTTCTCTTACTTTCTCGAACTCCCTCTCTTCTCTCGTTGTGAATATTGGTGGGGTTAACACACACACACTTGTGAATATCGAGTTATGTCTGTCTCTGAACCGTTGCCATGCACTGTTGATTCACAGTCATTAGGCATATCATTTTATGCTTGAAGGAAATCTTAAAGTCAAAGCTAGGGCCCTTCACCATTTTCCTCAGTCCCTCAATGGAAAAACAGTGTGGGCTCTGAGCATACAAAAATATTTACATACATGTGTTTACAGCTTGCAGAAATTTAAATTAGGCTGAAAAGGCAGCTAATGTATTGGTTTGAATCAAACATAACCAAGTATGTGTTTTATAGAATTATTTAATTATTGAAAAAATATGCTAAGAAGAAAAATACTTAAAAAAAAGATTAGGGACTGAGAGCAATGGTTTAAGTTGACATTAAAATATATTAAATAAAATTAAAGAAAGCTTATAAAATTAACATAAATTTAGATAATAATTATTATTATTAAAATAAAATAAATTTAAGACCACCATAACAAATAAAATAATTACAATAAATATAATTAGAAATACAAACTAAATGTTTCAAATTTACAGAAGAAGAAATTGAAGAAAATTTGTGTAAATAATAAGTCAACAAGTGAAACAAATAATGAATAGAACTCCATTAAAGAAAAGGTGTTCTAACTAATATTTAATAAATTGAAAAATTATGCAAAAATATGCGATTAACAGATGCATGTATTTATATATATGTCTGTATATTTTGAGAGCATAAAAAATCATTTAAATAGAAATAATCAAATATGGATTGCTCATAAATATGTAATTCAAAGTTGAAGCTGGCACTCTAGCTGGTCCTTCCTTGGGGCTCAACTGCAACTCCCACTTTTCGCACTTGGCCTGCCACCTAAAAACACACATACATATATACTGAGCACTTACACACTCACATGTAAATATATATCTGGCTGACAGACACATTTTGATCTATACGGTTCGACGCCCCTCTTCAAGTTGCGTGCGTCGATTATTGTAATTGATTTGCACAATTGAATGGCAGGCGAGGACGCGCATAAATCACACACGCACAACACACACACACGCACATACTCACATCACATGTGCATCAATTATTGAATCCTGTCGCCAATACTGTGCATTCATAGAGAAGAAAAATACAAAAAAAATTGAAATAATGGAATCCCAACAAAAAAAAAAGAAAGATACCTAAACAGACAGCAGACAACGATTGACGACAGACAAAACTGACACGACATACAAAAAGAGATAGCAACAGCGGGAGAGATAGAGATAGAAAGAGAGGTAAACTGCGTGAGAGAAAAATGCGCTGTCAGTGAGTTTTTCGATTCGTTTTTCCCTGTTTGTTGGGGTCCGTGTCACGCACTGAAGTTTTATTGTTTAGCAAATGCTGAAATCGAATGCCTCGCAGCCGATTACAATTCTCGTTTGCGATTCGCGCATCGTTGCCGATCAATTATGCAAATGGGTACGGCGACATATTCAATAATAAAGTGCCACCAACAACAACAACAACAATAACAGCAACTACAGAAAATCGACTAAAACATCGCACGCATGTCACAGCATTTATTAAAAGCACTCGCATCTCTGCGCATTACGCATACGCAACGTACGCCGCATCCACAAAATTAAAGGCGAAAACCAGAAGATAAACAATACATAAATTTGTATAAAAAAAAGAAAGAATTATATATGTAATGTATGTATGAGCAGCTGTTCAAATGGCATATGAAGTTTTAACCCGCGTGGAGAATTGTGCAATGAAATTTTCCTACAACTATTCATATCGGAGCTAAAAAACTTTTCTATTTTTTTTTTATAAATTTATATATTTACATATGTTTTTCATATTGACTGCAAGTTTTAATGCAAAATTTTATTAAATTTAATTAACCATAAAATCAATTATTTTTATTAATATTTATTGTAAGATTTAAAGCAATACTTTAAACAAAATAAATGTTCAATACCAAAAAAAGTATAAAATTGTACATAAAGAATGTATTTTATTAAATGCTGGTCAATTATTGTTATTATTAATTATTGCAACATATTAAACTGAATTAAATTATAATATTAAAAAAAGTATACAATTGCATATAAAATATGAATTTTATTAAATTTAATTAACTATTATATCAATTATTGTTATTTTTTTTATTATTGCAAGTTTTAATACAACATATTAAACTGAAAAAATATATATCTAAAATAAAATAAATATAAAATTGTACATAAATTACGCATTTTATTCAATTTAATTAACGATAAAAACAATTATTGTTATTATTATTTATTGCAAGTTCTACTACAGCATATTAAACTGAATAAAACTATAATACTAAAATAAATATAAAATTTTACATAAGTTATACATTTAACTATATTTAATTAACAATAAAATCATTTATTGTTATAATTATTTATTGTAAGTTTTAATGGAACATATTTAACTGAATATATTTATAATACTAAAAAAAGTATAAAATTGTACATAAATTTCGCCTTTTTTATAAATTTAATTAACTATAATATCAATTGTTATTATTATTTATTGTAAGTTTTAAAGCAACATATTAAACTGAATAAGTTTATAATACTAAAATAAAATAAATACAAAATTGTACATAAATTATGCATTTCATTAAATTTAATTAACATTAAAATCAATTTTGTTTATTTTTTCCGCCACTTCATTTATCGCCTGCCATAATCGTTAGGTAAAATCATAGTATTTTTTTCTGTGTTGCTCCATTTGTTGTAGAGTATCTTTATCTATAGAGTCCATTACTCACACCGATGCGCTGGCAACGCACTTTAGATATTTATTTACCTATCTGGCAGTCATTTAGCCACAATTACCAACGCATCCAATTGTAATCAGCGAAATCTGGCTCTACTGGGATTGACGAGAGTGGGAGTGGGGGAGGAGATTGGGGCGTGGTATTCCCCAAGAGTAAAGAGCGTCAATTACTGGAAGTTTTTGTGTTTATTACCCATGGATAGATATAGATGCCTGCAGCTGCTACAAGTCAAATAAAACATATTACAAATGCTACAGCTCTCTGCCCCCTGCTCCCTGCTCCCTGCGATTGTTGCTCAGCCACAGACTGTTGGTCGGCACTGTCTGCTCGTCTGTAGGTCTGTCTGCCTGTTGGAAAAGTGTGGCGGGTGCTATTATTCAGACTTAAGCGCCTCGAGATGTGCCAGCAATCTGACAAATTTCGCACAAATTATGCGCCGACCACAAATGATGACGATGGCGACAGCTAAGAACGTTGCCTGCCTCCATTTTGATCCCCTTGCCATGGTATCCTGCGCCAACAAAAGGCGACGAAATTATTATTGCATTAAGTGGAATTATTAAATTTCATCGACAGGCCGAGAGGATGCCAGGAGACAGGACACAGGACAGCGGGCCGAGCTGAAAACGGAAACGAATCGAAACGACGGGGCTCAGCACAAATAAAAATAAATAAATCTAATCAAAAATAAGCACACAAATAAAAATCCTCAAATGATAAAGAACAACAACAGCAACAACCGCATGAACACAATGATAACAAAGAGCAGCAAAAAATAAATCAATAAAAAGAGACAATGACACAGACTCAATACTATAACCAAAACGCAATCTCAATCGCAATCCTAATACCCGAAACCAAATGCTGAGTCCAACAGTTCCCGCTTCGGTTTCAATTTCAGTTAGCACTGGAGCTGAAGGCTGTAACTGTAGCTGGAGCTGAATCTGGAGTCCTCCAGATTCGGGGCAAAAGTTTTCGGCGCGCCACTCAAATCAACATAAAGTTTGATATATTGTGCCGCATTGGCAGCGCCAGCCAGCTCCTGTCCATGTCCTGCGTTGATTTAATGGCCGCCACCCCTCACGTGGCGTATGCTGGCGAGGAGAGAAGTGAAGAGACAGAGAGAGAGAGCAGTACCACTACTTATTACGGACGCTGCTTGTCGCCATTGTTGTCAATTTGGTCGTGTCTTTGACAGCGGGCCCTGCCCCAAAGGAGGAGGTGGCCGAGCAGGAGGAGGCGATGGCACTCACAGAGGGGGATTCTCGCTGGGGCCATGAAAAGAGTATAAGAGGGGGTGAGAGAGAGAGAGAGCGTGTGAGAGGTTGATGTTCTTGTATTGAGGTTATAGGGCATTCAAATTGTAGTCGCATCATCATCTTTATGGCTATTGTGATTTCGGAATTAATTGCTGCTGCTGCGACATACAATCGGCTGTCCCGCTAGGTGGCGCCACAGTGCTTAAAAGGATTTGTACATATACATATTTCTCGCCCCGCAACAGTTTTGACCGACACTATTACCAAGTGGAATTGGAACTTGGAATGTCGCTTAGGGCTGTGGCTGTGGCTGACGCTGTAACTGGAACTGAAACTGGAAGTGGCAATGGAGATGAAGTTGAAGGTGGTGGTTGATGGTGGCAGAGGTTTTTGCTTCTTTGGTTACTTGATTGCCCTCAAAAGTATGCAATGCTAATAAATTCAGTTTTATGTATGCGGGGGCGTCCCAAATAGCGCTCAATTTTCATCCGAAACTGCCACTGCCACTGCCATTGGTCCTTGCCTTGGGGCCACTTTTATGACAGATCATTAAAATTTCTTCGTTTTCTCCCTCAAAAAAAAATTTTTTGTTTTGCTCACACTCCTTCAAGCTCTATCGCTTCCGTTTATTCCTTCCCTATGGTTCGTCTCCATTTTTTTTTTGATGCTGTTTCTTTTGGAGGGGTTTAAGTTTAAGTAGCCTGTTTGTCTTATATTTATGGCGCCTGATTTGGGGCAGAGAGTCTGTTGCTCGGCTCGTGTCAAAGGGTGCATTAATATTGAACTTTATTGTCTCCCTGGGTCAGTTCCAGTTACAGTGGCTCAATTCGGTTGACTGCCGCCAAAGCACAAGCAAGCATCCAATGTGTTAATAGCCCAAGTGGCCCCATAGTGCTTACCGAGGTCAACAGAATCTGCTTTTGGGTTAACAGTATTAATCCGATTACCCCAAAAGAGGGTAAAATATTCCACTGATTATAGGTAAGAGTTCGCCTATTATATTAATGAATATCTTTAGCTCAAAGTCCCTCTCTATCTTTTCTTCTCTCCACTGTCTTTCTATTATGAGATTTATGCTTAGCTTGTATATAATTTTAAGGTTAATTAGAATTGTGGGAGATTAGAGTACTTTGAGAAACTTCTCAGTTCAATATAATTTATATTAATAAATTAATTAAGTTTGAATGTTTGTTATAAATCAATGTTGCATATTTTCCAAAGCAATTTATTAACAAAGCCAAAACTATTGTTTCATCTTATTTTACTCCATTGAACGACATTGAGCTTTTGTTTAGAAATTCAAAACAAATTATAGCCTTCATTATAATTAATTTTATGGTTTCTCGTTGTAAATAACTATAAGTTAAGTTACTTCACACAGCAAATTTCAGCTGTTTCTAATGTCTGATAACTTTAATTTGAAAGTTCGCTTGAAATTTATGGATTTGTAGCAAATGGAATTTACAATAAAATGATTATTCAGATGAAGTAGTTGGGAGTGTTAAAAATTCCTAAATAAGTGGAACAATCAATGTAATCTGTTGGTTACACTTGTCGCTGTCAGCAGAGCTTAGACAAGTGTCTCAATCTCCATCTCTCTCTCTATCTCAATCTCTAGAGAGATTATTTTAGCATTCCAATGACAGTTTGGCCTATTTGTGGTGCTGGGGACTGGCGACTGGCGAGCGGCTCTGAACTTTTTAGGCATTCCTCTTAACGCACCTGACAAACTCAGTTTAATGTATGTCAAACCTCAGCACTTTGTAACGAGAGCAGAGAACAACAATAAACCACGGCCTCTTTTTGACATTTGAGTGACATTATTTGTGTCAACAATAAAACACTCAAAAAAAACATGTCAGCCAAACGCACTGAAAAGGACAGAGTGAGAGGAGGAGACGCAATGAAAGGAAGCGAAAGAAAGCGCGATAGAGAAACTTTTGGCAATAGAAATCGAAACTAAAGCGCAGACCGGAGCCCATAAGCCATGATCTGCGAAGGGTGCGATGTCGGAGGGCGGGCAGGACAATTTAAAATTCAATAAAACTTCAATCAGCGTTCTTTAAATGTGCTTGTATTTGTGTGAGAGTGTATGTGCGGTGTGTGTGTGTGTGTGTGTGTGTGTGTGTGTGTGTGCGAGTGTACACATTGGCACACCCAGCAACGACAGCGCCCAGCAATTTAAACAAATTGAAAGCAAGCGCAAATAAAAAACAGTTTGTTGCCACTTTTCACATCAATTACGCACTTCAGCCAAAATAGACGACGATGACGACGATGAGGATGAGGATGAGGATGAGAACGAGAATGGTAACGATGGCGACCAGGACGAAAACGAAGACGAAGACGTAGAAAAACGAAGCAGCATCAGGCACTGGCCTCAGAACAACACCAGCGACGAGGACCAAGACGAGGACGAGGACGACGACAACGACGACGACGACGACGACGAGAGATGTCCTCGTTGGCGGCTGCTTCTAGCACAAAAATAACACTTGAAACTAAACGCGCATTCAGGCGACGACAGCATCGGCAATGGCAACAGCAACGGCAGAGGCAACGGCTGCCAGCATTTGCTGCTGTTGCTGGGCGTGCCACACTCTCTCAATCCCTCCTCCACCTCCACCTTCTCCTCTTCACTCACTCCACCAACGACAACAACAATTTTCGCTTGCGTACACGGCGTTTTTTATGCGCCAACTAGCAGCCCCTGGGTTCTACCTACAACCTATCTGCCACCCACTCACCATCCCTCTTTCCCGTCTTGGAGACACCACCTAACGGAAAACCCAAACCTTAGCAATTTGAATACGTGTGCTTACTATCTATGTGTGCGTATTTGTGTGTATGTGTATGTGTGTGTGTGTGCGCGTGTTTGTGTATGTACGCGTGTGTTTGCCTATGTTTTCGTTTGCGAAAAGCGAAAGTAAATGTTTGAAAATCGTAAGGAAGGAAAAATCAAGTAAGCATCAAAAAGAACGAAAAAATAATGCCAAAGAAAAACCAAGCAGAAAAAAAGTATATTTATCTTTGACGAAGATTATATGCTCTCGTTGCCGGGCGGGGAGTCTATTAAAATGATTGAGCATTTACCGAATGCATGATGAAAATTAATGGCCAGACATTAACTAAAATGATAAGATAGCGATAACAACAAAAAATGTACTAATATTTTATTTCTGTTTACGATTTTAAAAAATATTTGCCCATAATTAATTATAGCTTGCAACCCAAGAAATGTATAGGAGAGTGTAGATAGAATTTTATTTTTGATTTCAAGTACAATTTGTTATATTTTATTTATAAGATATACGAATTACTGAGTGCTTCAAAATATTAGATATAAATATTTAAATATTTTAATTCATTAAGCAGGTTTTTATATTTGCATAACAAAAAAAATAAACTTTCATAAAATAATGAAAAATAATTAATAAATTTATAATTTTTTTCTCCCATAAAAAAAGTTCATAAAATTTTAATAATAGATATATTAAAAAGAGGTTGTGTATAAAATTGTATTTTTTTATTCAATCTCATTTAAATTTTTTTTTAAATTGTTTTTTTTTTTTAGTTTTAATAATTAAAAAAATAATATTATTTTATTTATTTTTTTAAAAAATAATAGGTTTTTTTTAATTCCTTACATTCTAAATTTGTTTTTCCTACAACCAATACTTATACTGTTTTAAAACTAACAAAGTACTTCAAGCTAAAAAAAACAAACTTGTATTCAGTGTTTATTTTTATAACCGTTGTTTTAATGCCACTTGTATTGACATATTGCCAACTTGAAATCAAATTCACGATACCCTTTAAAAGAGTATAGACACAAAAAATGAAAGAAGAAGAGAAAAAAGCGAAAATTCCGAGTTGGTTTTTATTGCGCGTGATAACAAGCTAGGAGTTGTGGGAGACCGGGAGTGTAAGTTGGGAATGGCGAGAATTGAAATGGGCTTGTGGGGAGGGAGTAGGGGCAGGGGTGTGGTATCGGGAGTGAGAGATTGGAAGCTAGGAACTGGCACTGGAGTCGTGTGGATAGACGTGGGCAACTGTTTGCCATGGGCTGGTCTGGACAGCGCTGTTTGATGTTATTATAGATGACGATGACGATGATGGCGATGTCGATGGCGATGGCAATGACGACAGCGTGTGGCATGCTCCACATAGAGTAGTCAATGATGATTTTAGCCTGCTTCTTGTCGTTTCGAGACTGTTGCCACCATGTTGAACTGCCATGGCTGCTGTTGCTGCTGCTGCTGCCAATCAGAGTCGAAGGCGGCAAATGTCTTGTTCTTTGGCATGTTTCAGGTTGTCAAGGCAGCCTCGAGTACAAGCACGAGTATGTATACCTATGTATGTGTTTAATGTATACGTGTGTGTGTATGCTGTCCATTACTTTGTTGCCAAGGCATTGCTATTGACAGTAATTCTAGGTAAGTTAACTTGAGGCTGTCTATTTCAGCTCTTAAATCTTAACAAGTCTGCACAAACACGCTGATTATATCATTTCACTTTAACAAATCAAATATGATACTAATGCAATCAAAATATATTTTAAATAAGCCAATTAAAATAAATACATACTCACTGCAATATCCATTTAATTTTATTCGAATTTATTGTGTACTTCATTAAATGAGATAAGAGACAATAACATGAATTTCCGTCAAATAAACATTCATTTTAATGGAAGCGGCCAAATCTCTCCAGGCTTCCAGGTTTGGTTTTCGTTAATTAAGACTCCACTTATTTAGTTATATTTTAGTGATTGCTTTGCCAAGTTATTTTATTTCATTTGTCCTGCTGTTGCCGCCGTTTTGTTTAGGCCAAGTACGAAAAGAGTGCGTTGACTTTAACTGCAAATGGCCGAGTGGACGGAGTCTGAATCTGAATCTGAGACTCTGAGCCTATGGACCGTGTTGATGCTGCTGCTGCTGCTGTTGCTGTTGGCACTGAACAATATGCAATAATAACAATTTACATATTCATGAGCCGCTTACGCACACAAACACGGTGAAAAACAGACAAACAGGCAAAACAACAGAGGCGGCAGTTTGCATAAAGAGCAACCTCCGCTGAAAAGAAACCAAAATACAACGAAAATAAAAAAATATATATATGGAAGAGAAACATACCAAACGCAACTCCCTGTTGGAGCTGAACCTGAACTTAATCAGAGAATCTGAGTTAAGAGCACAACCCCCATCAGAGGGCATACAATGGCGGCACATCAATACCTATACCTATATAGAATATAGCCCCAATATACCTATGTTAAAGTGGGATTTTTGGTTTTGTTTCTGTTTTTTTTTGCCTATTTTCAGCCCTTTTGTTAAGCCAAAGATGTAACAGTAGCTGACCAAATATTTATATACATACAGGATATATGAATGTATGTTGATAGATACCATGTTAGGTAAAGCAAACTCATTTATTTATTTTCGCATATTTCGCATTTATGATATTTATTTTGGGCTTGTCTTTTGTTAACTGAAAACGCGCATCGTAAAATACAATTTGATATTGATTGGACAAAAGAAGCTACAAGTATTACAAAATTGTACGCAATGTGGTTGCTGTTGCTGTTGTTGTTGACTGTGCCGTATTTTATTTATAGTTGTCAACATGAGTTACCAGACCCAAAGTTCCTTTGGGAGTTTCTGGGTCAGCGCCGATGGCTATGAATTGCAAATGAAAGGCAATTCTCAAAATAGCCATAGTTATGAGAAATTTAGCTCAGGCTCAGAGTTTGTCAGTATCTCTCTTGCTTCTCTCTATCACTTACTCTCTTAGCTGTTAGCTTTTGCTCTTTGACAATCTCAGCACAGAACCTACCACAAAAATAAATCAAAACAAAGGCAGCGTCAACGATGATAATAATGACGATGGCGATGGCAACGACAACGACAACGACCACTACATCGGCAACTGTGACGCCGACTGTGACTGCGACTGAGGCGTGTACTAGTTCTAAACGAAGAGCATACGAAGATGTTGTCTCTGCTTATGCTTTTTGTTTGTTATTCTTGCTGCTGCTACTGCTGCTGTTATTGTTGCTGCTGCTTTACAGCATCCACAAAGCGTTATGGCGTCGGCGCTAGCATCGATTTTATACTTACTCTCTCTTTTCCTCTCTCAAATATGGACGCAGAGAGAGCACGCAAGCGAGTCTCTGATTATGCTGCTGCTGCTGCTGCTGCTTGGCTCATCGCAGCGCTCGCAGGCTGCTTCAGTCAGTCAGGTGCAGACAGTTGACGTGTACGGTTTGTGAAGCGGAAATGCGCTAATCGTTTTCGCTAAAAGAAACCTAAAAGCAAAAATTGAGTGGACTGCAAAATAGCAAGAACCAACAACAGTTACGCTGCCAACTACAGCGGCAATAGCCAACAAATTAGAGTGCAAAACATGTGAAGTTTAATCTATATATAAAAATGTGTATTTATGTATAATAAAACAACAACCAGCAGCAACGATAATTACACTTAACAAACCAACTTTGGGCAGGCGAACGGCAACAACAATTGCGATAACAACTGAAAAGTTAACCACGCTGGAAAAGTATCGCGCGCGTGGCTCAGTCTGAGTGAGTGAGTGTGTGTGTGTCTGTGTGTGTTCGTTCGTGTGTGTGCGTGCCTCTGTGTATGTGTTGGTGTATGGCTAACCGAGTGTAGTTGTGTGTGTGAGCCGCGTCTAAGTGAGTGTAGTGTGTGTGTGTTTGCGAGTGCTGCGTGTCACATATCAGCAGAAAAATTTACACAAAATAAGTAAATAAAAAATAGAAATACAAAGAAAAAAGTCAGTGGAAAAGTAGCAGCGCAGCAGCAGCAGCAGGGAAACTTTTTTTGTGAAATCAGCAGAGCAAGGCAACAGCAATAGCAACAGCAACGGCAACAGCAACGGCCACGGCGGCAGCAGCGACAGCGACGCCAGCATAAGGTAGGGCCCAACAAAAACATTATATTTACAGCTAACGAAGCAAACGACGACGTCGATAGCATACTCACCACACCCTGATCCTGGAGGAAACGTAGCACTAGCAGCAGCATAGCAGCAGCATAGCAGCAGCAGCAGCAACGAAGCGTAAGCAGCAGCAGCGTCAGCATAACGTCAACAACAACACAGTAGCAGCAGCTGCTGCGCAAAGAGCATAAACTACGCCTGTTTCTGCTGCTGCTGCTGCTGTTAGTAACTTCTCTCAGGCAACAAAGTAAGTGCCGCTCTCTCACGAGAGCTGCGTTGACCCGCTCTCGCTCTCTCTCGATGGCGCGCTCTTTATGTCTCTCACGTGGAGTCTGTGCAAAGCAATTGGCATCCATCGGTATCAAAGTTACAAAAGTTTTGGTCCAGTTTGTCTTTTCGTAAATTTTCTTCTTTTTTGTAGCATACTTTTATGCTGCCAGCGCAGCGCTTTTTTCCTCCATGTTTTTATTGCCTCAGCAATTTCTTAGCTAACGCAGCACAGCTATCTTTATAAATATGTATGTATATATGTGTTACGTGCCTATGTGCGTGTGTGTGTGAGTGTGTTTCTGTGTATGTGCTAATTGTGTTGAGCAATTTTTGAACATGGCCAGCACGAAAATTGATACAATGTGTAAACAAAACTAAACAATTACGTGAAATGAAATTGAATTTCGGGTTTTTTGTACTCGCTTCTGACCTTGGGCTGTTATAGCCACACAACTACAGCTACAGCCACAACAACAATTACAGCTATAGGGAAAGTGAAGTTAACTCAACGAAGATAACAGCTGAAATCCAAGCACAATTAGAGCAATGGTTCATCTTGGCTGTGGCCCCACATTATGCCAGCAAGGCGAAGCCAATAAAAATGTAGGATACTGTGTCAGTTACACACATAGACAATCGCACATATGTATATACTTATATATATGTATGTGTGTAGCTTGAGTGAGATACCAAGACATCAAGAGATTGGCATGCCATGTGCGGCATGTGTACGTGTAAATGACCGGAAACTGTGCTCAAGTGCCCCCGCATCCCTTCGCTCTCTCCATTTCTCTGTCTATCTCCATCTGTATCTCAAGTAAACGTCTCATAGACCCTATATAGAGAACATAGACTGCTCTATGGCCAAATAAGAGATGAGGCTACTTTGGCTATAGTCTCTCGTGTCTGTCTTTTCTCACTTTTTGCTTCTCTCTTGCACATTCGCCTATATGGTATTTTTGTGTTGAGTTGCTTTTTTTTGATTCCAAGTCAGCGGGACAGGGGAAGGCACTTCAATTGTCAAATTGTTCTTGTTTATTGTTGCAATAGTTTTGTTGATGGACAGGTTTGCCATTCACTCACAGTCTCTCAGTAACAGTTTCAGTCTGTGACTCTGTCTCAGTCCCAGTCTCAGTTGTCGCTGCTTGTTGGTCCTGGGGTCTCCTTTCACTTGTTTTTAAAGTGATTTTCGCAGACGTAGCCGCTTTTTATGGCGTTGGCCGTATCCATTGCCGTTGTCGTTGTCATTGTAGTTGTAGTTGTCGTTGTCGTTGACGTCTCCTCGCACAAAAAAAACAAAACAATCAACACGGAAGTCTTTTTTCGTTGTTTGCTTGTTGTTATTCTTTTGCCTTTATTGTTGTTGTTGTTTTTGCTCCTCTTGCCATGTATGTGTATGCATGTATATAAACATATACCAACTGAAGATGTGTGTATGTGTGTCGACTTGTGTGTAAATCAACGTGGCCTAGTGTGCCGCTTGAGGTTGACGTGCGCGGGCTTTTGTGTTTCCAGCAGCGTACCGAGTTTTATGCACAAGTTGATTGTGAAGTGTTTTAGCTTTAGCGAGTTGACATTTAAGTTTTCTGCTTCTACTTCTACTTCTTTCTCAGTTTTTACTTGTTTTTTGTTCTTCATCTTTTTGTCCTGTATTCCACTTGGAGACACGCGACCAACAATAAACTTTGCGGCGACATTTCGCCGTTGACGCCACCGAAGAGAATTTGTGTCTCTCAAATGGCTTCTAAATTATTTAAAATATTCCACTCTCAATCCAGGCAAATAGTTTGTTAACAGTTTTTATTGCCAATTGCTAGATTGCATGGGTTTCGTGTCAGTTCAGATTCAAATCAAACACTCTAAACATCTTCGAAATACGACTTCGTAAATTGCATTGAATTATTTAAAATATTCAAGAAATTCCTCTTATAATGATGCCGCACAAAACTCTATTTTGCCTAATTAACAATACATATATATAAAATTATTCTCTTTTGTTCGATCGATTGACATTAGTACTACCACAGCTTAATTAAGTTATCAAATTCATATTTGAATAATTTGAGAGCTGCCTGGAAATTGGACATGTAATATGAGTATTCGAATTCTCTCCTTTTCCTTTGTTTAATTATTTTCGAAGCAATTCGAGCCCAATTATCAATTCAAAAGACATCATCAATTACTAGAGGCATTGATTTAATACATATTATATGAGCAAATAATTGCATTGCACATACGTAATTTTGCTGTGGCTCAAGTTATCAAAATTGATTTAATTCAAATTCACTTAGGAATTTTAAATGCAAGTGGCAATAAATTGCATTTGTGCTCGTGCTCGTACTCTGAAAGGAAACTGAATGCAGAGGACTTTGTTCATTGTCTGCCTAAAGGAAAAATGACAGCAAGAGAGTGCTGCCATTGGGGGAACAACAATCAACAAGAGTTTTAAGATACTCTGCTGCTAGTAGAGCGAACTACAGCTGCAGATACTTACTGTTAGATACTCAGATACACATACTTGGAGCTGGGGCTAGACAAAGGCAATTATAGAAATACAGATGGAGGCAGCACTCCAGCTACGAGTACGAGGCAGCAACAAATAATAAAAGCAACTCGCCATAGACAATCACAACAACAACAACAACAACAATAAAAACTACAACAGCAACACTGACGACGACAAGTAGATGGAAAAGTTCTGCAACGTTTTTCGCATATTAAACAAAGTTGAAGTTGTCGACGTCAAGTCCCTAAGCAAAACGACAGCGACGCCTGCTGCGCTGCCAACTGTGACTGCGACCGAGACTGAAACTGAGGCAGCAGCATTGCGCGGCAGCCTCATTATTTATTTGATTGCCCGCACAGCCAATGCTCAAATTACCTCTAGGGAGAAGGGAGCAGAGGCACTCAGAGAAAGCGCGCTCCAAATAACGACTCAATGTTAACCACCACCCACTGCCCACCACCCACTGTCCAGAACGACACCGCCACCGCCACCGCCCAACAGAAAGCACACACAAAAAAAAAATAAAATAATCAGAATAGTCGGCGAAGAGCGAAAGAGAGTTGGGGGCAACATAGAGGCGAACAGAGAGAGAGAGAGAGAAAGGGAGGGAATAAATGTAATTAATAAGGCAAATTAATGCAAACAATAATACAAATTCATTTTCATGCACAAATGAAACTAAATTACAACAACGTGAGCCAACAACAATTTCAAAGAATATCAATGCGAGAATATAGTAGTTAAGTCAACAAGATGAGAACCCAACGAATCTTGAATAAATAGTCATTTAGCTAATTCGCATATATGTTCTCTCATATTATAGTTGATTCAATAATATGGGCCCAACTAAGATAGAGTATAGAAAGTCTCAACTATTAGCTGGGTTAAAACTCAGTGATCAAGTTACAGAGCAATAATAATTCTTAATTTTTATCTGAAATAAAATATTTTTATTATCACAAATTTGCGAGCTTTAGACTAAGTTAACTTTTCATATGTTAAACTATTATTATAAATTAGTATATATTTTATTGTAATATATTTTAGATTTAATGACATTCAATATAACAGCTTCTCTCTTTTAGAATTATTTTCTAGAGAATTTATTTGAATGTTACAAATCCTTTTTACGCATTCAATTTATTTATTCGCTTAAATTTTTTTTATAGTGTAATTGATGTTTTCATATGTTAAATTGTACATTTAACTCTTTCTATATCACTTGCTTGAGATTGCTTAAATAAAGAAATGCTTTCTGCATAAATTGAAATCTAGATCACGTTGCAGAATTCCTATGAAATTCTCAATTTGCATTTTACTGTAGATCACAACTTATATTATTAGAGAGCTAAAAATTCTTTGTTATGTTAAACTGAAAAATTTCTGTCTTTCTTTAACTCAATCTATTTTAATTAAGAAATGTTTTTCATAGCAATTGCTTGCCATAATTTTAGTAGTGAAATTTCCTGGCATATTTTACGAGCTACAAACTTGTTGAATAATAGTTGTTGCCCACAACAAGTAAGAGGATAATAAATGTACACTAATAAGCACAGGGCACACAACCACATATAAATATATAGAAAAAAAAGAGACAGAAAAGCCCAAAACACATCGACAACTAAACAGTTCGTTGAGCAGAAAAACGAGGAAATCTACTTAATCACGTTTAATTAAGGTGAGTTTATAAGTAGCTCTATGTGTATTAGTGCCGCCCATCTACTTATGTGTGTGTGTGTGTGTGGTTGTGTGTGTGTGTATAGCATTTCTTTTTTCCCTTTTTTTTGTGAATTGCTTTTATTGCCTTCGTGCCGAGGCAAAAGACACAAAGAGCTCACCAGGTAATCACGGCATGGCCTCCCCCATAAACCAAACAGCTTCCATGTGCACATAAATGCAAATTAGGGTTAAATGTTGATGTACATTGTAGGTGCATATACATACATACATACATACATACACACATTTGACTGGGATAGTGTGTGTGTTCGCTACGTTGCGGATTATAATAATAAGCAAGTGCTTAGCATAAATGTATTTATTGGCTGCACATTCATCAAGAGTCAAATGTTGGCACTTAGTTTGCATTATACGGTTAGTTGAGCATACCACACGATGCCTCCAACTCTATAGGGTACAACATAAATGTGATTACTATATATTCTGATTGTTCTCTCTTAGTTGGAATTTCATTTAAGTATTGTAGATGAGAGGTTTCTAGTTGTGAGCTCAGAGTTAAATGCTGACCACTTGAGCAAACACAATTTATAACATTACCTTTTTACAGTTTCATCAATAATCATGTTTATCGCATTTTAATTTATTTAAGTATTTATATGATTGAATTACAAAAATTCATCGACTTATAATGATCATATAAGAATATAAATGATCATTTATTTAAAGAACAGCTTGTTCAAAAAAGGAAACTTTCTAAAATATGACAGACAATAACTTTTTGAACCTGAGCTGATTTTCAAAATATTTGCATTTCTATATATGTTTCTGATCACTTTTTAAATCGGTATCAAATGTTAGTAAAAAAGTGATTAAAATCATTTTTGAAAAGTCAAACCTTTTCTTAAAATCAATATATTTCCCAAATTATTACAGTTCTGTCAATGGTTTCGATCCTAGTTCGAATGTGTATAAAAAATGTTGTACTTCTTGGCAGTTTTGAATTTTCGAATTTTCTTTTAGCCATTTTTGCATACTAAAAGTTAAAAGTTGTTAAAAAGTCATTCAAGTGAAAATTTTAATATCAAAACTTCTTGTGACCAATCGATTTCTGGCATCAAAATAGGTGTAAAAAAGTTTACCGCACTTGTTTTGGAAGAATATTTCACAAAATATGGCCAAATTACTGAAAAAAATGGCCTCAAAATCAGCCTCTTAAGCAAATTATGAAATATTCCGCGTCTTTGAGAAGCCATTTCTTTTCCACATCTTACATTTTCGATTTTCCATATTTTAGGATTTCTGGATAATGCTTTGATCATATTTTCAATCGGTATGAAATGTTACATGTTTTGAAAAATATTGAGAGGAAAATGAAATATTGAAATAAACCTATTTCAATACAAGAAATTGAGACTTTTACAACTTTGAGATGGCATAACTTCGCTAAAAATCAACCGATTTTCTACATTTTTGCATTTCTGGCAATGGCTTTGACTAAATTTTGTATCTACATCAAAATTGTTTCCATTCTGTCAGTTTTAAATTTTGACCCATTTTTGGCTATTTGTGCATGCTAACCCCTTGCAATAATGACAAAAAACTGAAAATTATAAAATCGTAATTTTTGTGCCCAATCGAATTCTGGCATCAAAAGCAGTATAAAAAGCTTTACCGCACTTGGATTTGCACCAAACTTTTAGATAATTTCACCAAATACTATAAACTGGTCGAAAAACAGTTTTTTGGCCTACAAATGAAATTTCACTCATCTTTGAGAAACCATAATTTTAAGGTTTAAACTTTAGCCAATTTTCAATATTTTTCTATTTCTAGTTATCTTTCTGATCATATTTTAGATCGGTATCAAATGCCCTATAAATGTTTTGCAAAACATAGCCAGAAAATAAAAAAAATTAAAGAAAATCGATTTTTGGTAATAAAAATAGAGACAATTTTTCATTTTCTTTTAATTGTTCTTTTTGGCACATTTAAATTTAGGACTATTTTTGGCCATATTTTGGATCGTACATAAAAAAAATTGTGAACAATAGAGCACTTCAGTTTTTATCAAAAATTTAGAAATTGTTTCAAAATATTTATCCAAAATATTAATGCCACTCCACCTCTATATTATTATTTACTTTTTTTTTGTATTTAATTATTTATTTAAAGACTAAAGATTTTTAAATTGGAGACTTATTGTTTGACTAAACATAACAACATAAATTTTATAAAGAATTGCTTACAAAACCAAAAAATTGTCTTACAATTTAAATTAACCAAATTTAAAAACATTTATAGCATTTTTCATTCATAAGTGAATATTGGAATACTGATATGGCACTTTATAAATTTTGATATAGGAGTTAGCTGAGCAATATATAAAAATTTGGAAAATACCTATTGATGTAAATATTAAAAGTAATATTAATAAGCGTTGTTATTTGCCGTCTCGAGATTAAAGTTATTTTAATTACCTGAGGAAACTTGAGAAATGTGCTGAAGAAAACTTCAAAGGGCAAAGGGCTGTATAAGTTTTCTTTGCCAAGTAATAAGTTTTCATCAACCTAATTATTAGCTGTCTTTTTCCCGCTCATTCAACTTATGCAGCTGTAATTGTCGCCTGTTTTGTCATCTCTCTGAGAATCTATCTACACATTTAGTTAATTGAAAAATCATGATGGTCCTCATCATTAGCAGAAGCTGTGCGACTTGTGTGAGACTTGTGCCACATATGTCACACACACACACTCACACTCTCACACATATGTATAACATACACTATCTCTGTTGCTCATTTGCACTAAAAAGCTTTCTATCTCACTCAGTTTTTGCTGTGTTGCTGCCTTGCTCTATTCGCTGGTTTTTCCATTTATGTAATCGATGCATGTCAAACAGCAAAACAACAACGAACTGGTTGTGCTTGTGTGTGTGTGTGTGTGTGTGTGTGTGTATGAGACATGTGCTAAAAACCGAAACGAAAAGCACAATGAAAGCAGTAGGAGCCAGATAGAGAGAGGGGCACTAAAGCGGGGCACAAAAAACCTATCAAGTTGTAAGCTCGTTGATTTCAATTTGTGAATGTGAAATGCAGTCGCATTTGCATATTGCACATACGCCATGTGGCACATGCTCAGGCACAGACAGAGTTCCAGTTACGGGCTGAGGCACACGGGCCAACACCAACACCAACCCCATCACGTACTTAGTGTAAATACAACAACCAAAATGGAAACTGAAATGTAAAAGAAACAAAAAATGTTTTCTAATTAAGCGCCAACAGAAATTAAAAACATAAAATGGCAGACAACATGCATAACATATTTGTCTATCTGTTCGAGCGTTTGTCACTGTGTGTGTTAGTGTGTGTGTGTGTATGGCAGTGTAACGGTTGGGGGTCGACAATCCTATTTCATGCTCTGTCTCTGTAGATGGCGCTTTGCTTTTTATTGTATAAACAAAATGTTGGGGTTTTAGTTTTAGCGTTAGCTGATGCTGAAGCTGTTGTCGTTAGTTGGCTTGGCTAAAAAGTACATAAATTTGAAATAAGTCACGTTTCCGGCATTGTCTTCCCTACTATCTACATACACACTCGCACACACATTCGCACACCCATCATCTACACATATTCATTGCCTAAAAATGTGCTTTGTTGTGGCGTCTGCGGCCAGCGCAGAAATATATAAAAATAGTCAAACGACGAGAAAACAAAATGCCAAACGGAATGTTAAATAAATGCGAGCAAAACAGAATGCTTGATGGTGAACTTTGGGGATTGTCGCGTCAATGGGAATGGTAGAGACTTCTCGTTTTGCGATGGGACGGAGAGGAGCGGGGATACACAGAAAGTTTTTGATTTGTAAAGTTATGCGGACGGTTCAAGTTGTACCGTAGAACTTTGATTTTTCCAGCGTACCTTTTAAGCTGATTTGCAGATTATTATCAACAAGCTACAACAATAGCCTGTGCCCTGCCCCTAGAGATGGAGATGAGAATAGAAATGGGGAGAGGGTTGGGGTAGGGGGTATGGGGTATGGGACGGACCATGTCTAGCCGCATAATATACTGGGGAAAAATATACTCTTTCGTTGCAGCAAAAGAGAAAAATGCGATGACAGCTATTGTGAGACTTTTGTATGAAGCTCAGAAATTATGACTGGCAAGAAAGCAAAGATTAAAAATATCTTATTTATGTGTTAAAACTTTGAAATAAACAAAGAGAGGGGGGATGTGAGACTTTAAATAATACAAACAGCTTAAGATAATATCAGGAGCTGCAGCCATCTCAAATTAAGTAGTTTTTTTTATATGTAATCTAAGAATTTTTCCATTAACCGAAATGTAATAAATATTAGTCAGGGAATGATTTAGAAAACACATTATATATCTGAAAAGTTTTTCAAAATAAAATTTAAAAAAAATTGAGAATAAATCAAAGACGTACGTCTGTCTTAAAGAGCTCTGAGAAATATTTAAATGCAGAATATTTTTTGGTATATTGTACTACCTTTAAAGATCTTTTTATATAAGTACCTTACGCATAATGTCAACATCTATTAGGATCAGTTTGAAGCTCATATAAATTTAAATAAAAATTTTCCAAATTTTCTTAGAAGAAACGTTATTAAAAAAATAACTTTAACATAACGATTATATGAGCTTCATCTAATCGTGAATATATAAATTTGATCATCATTAAGTCGAAGTTTCTTCATTCAACTGCTTAACTTCTTTCCCAAACAACCATACTCTGCATACACTATTAAACTATATGCACCTGGCCATTCACCCACCAGCAGCAACAGCAACAACAACAGCAATGACATCGGCAACACCGCCATCAACAGCAACAGCAACAGCAACAACAATAGCAACAGCAGGCAACTGACAGCTTATTTTTATTCACCGCATTTTTACTCTCCCATTTCAGAGAGTTTATTATGCTGCATATCCCGAAGTTGCCTCCTCTGTTGAAGGGATTTATTATACACACACTTTATGTGCATATTTTTATACCCTAGTCGGATAGAGGGCACCACTGGCTACGAGTCGTTATGACCATGTCCAACCAAACCCAACTAGTTCTTCTCTAGACTCTTCGAAAACACTTTAATGAAACTTTCGCTTTTGGCCAACTTGGAAAATGAAGTTGTTCGGCGAATAAGCTTTTTGTTTTTACCATCCGGATTCGTATACATTGTTAATGGGAGAGCTGGGAGTGTGAGTGTGAGTGAGGGTATTTAGCATGCGGTATTCTACTGGATAGTAAAAGTGGCAGAGGAAGGGAGCATATCTCGTAGTTTATAGCATTTGCTGTTCGCCATTTGCTTTGCATTTTTACGACTCGAATTTGTCGTCTATTTGGTGCTGTTTGCCCGCCCCAAGTTTAATTGAATAAGTTTTAAGCGGATTTTACCATATACAAGCCGCAGCAGCGGCCAGCTGGCAGCTGCTGATGGTGATGCTGATGCTGCAGCTGTACCACATGGCGTATGTGTTATGTTTAATTGAAATATGCAAAAGGAAAGCTACGACGACAAAGTCCACTGATTTTTGAATAACAAATAGGGCTACTTTTGGCATGGCCAGCCAAGGATGTGTAAGACTCAGACAAAGGGGGAGAGGGGGGGGGATGGAGGTAGGGTTAGGTTGTTTAGGCCAAAGAGGTGTTTGCAATCTGATTGCATCTCTAAGCGAGATTTGCATATATAATGTGTATGCATAAAAGGGTTATGAGCTGAGAACGACGAGCTTAGCATAATTTGTACAGCAATTGAATTGCCACACAACACACAGATACACACACACACTCGCATACGTATGTGCATAAATTTTATAAATATTTAAGTTGGCTAAATTATGTTGTGTCACACCTCAAAGCTGATAATATTTGATAATAATTGCAGCCGAAATTAATTTATTCAATTTTAGTTGAATAATTAGCTGAAATTACTAAATACAAAAAAAAAATTTTTTTAAAAATAGTTTCATTAGACAAATTTTATTAAACAATACATAACATATTGTGCTACATTTATCTGTACTGCTCTGAGAGTGTTAGGAAAAGTTTCCCTTGATTGTAAACATATGTAAATTTTCGAAAACTTTTCTATAAAATAGGAACATTTTTGGGCGAACATATCTTTACATATATTTGTGAAATTTTGTAAAAAAAAAACTTTTGATTTAATTAAATTTTTGATTCAATTTTGATGTAATGAAAAAAAAAATAAATTTATTTTGGAATATGCAACGATTATGACCACTGAGAACTCTCTGGCATGAAATTGATCTTGATAATTACTGAATGAGCAATAAAAATTGTAATGATGCTCATGATATTCAAAGGAAGACGGTCATTTCCATTTCCTTGCAGCTTGTGGCAGCAATTGGTTGCCTGCAGTGCATGTTTCTCTTTCTCTGTTTCTCTCTACTGCACCCTCGTTTTTCGAATGTGAAAAATCAGCCAGGAGCAGCAGCATTTGAGCCTTTGTGAGTTGCCTACCTTTAGGCAAGTTGCACGTGCCGCTGGCACTTTCCAGGACACACACTCACACAGGCTTACAGTGGCACAGAAAGAGTGTAAGGAGCGAGTTGTACGCACGTCGAAATGTAATTTCATGGCACACAAGTTTTTAATTAAATTTCATGGCAGACGATGCAGTCGAGGCAGAAGCAGCCTTTTAACATGCAATCAACAAACCACTCTGGCATGCATATAGGGCAGTTATACAAGTGCATATATACTATTCTATATATACATATACATATATATTATATATATCTACTGCTTTACATGTATATATGTATATATATATATATTTTTCATATAGTGAATATACATATACAAATGGCATACAAAACTGCAGCCTTAATGCGTTTTTCAAGTGGAAAGCAAGCTTGCAGCAACAGCTCTGGCTACAACTACAACAACAACTACAGCTACAACAACTACAACTACAACTACAACTACAGCTTCATCTAGAGCGGAAGCAGCTGGCAAGGCGGCCATTTTGCAGCCAGGCAACGATCCACATCCGCAGCCGGACAAGCCAATGGCTTCAGCTGCCATTCTCACTCTTGCATTCACCCACTATCAATCCAATTTTTATATTCCTGTCTCTCTCCTTCTTTCCTCCTTCTTTCACTCTCTCTCTCTCTCTCTCTCTCTTTCTGTTTCTCTGGGCATACTCCAGCTGCAATCATCGTCACATAATTTTATTAAGCTCTTAGCCAGGCAGCATCCATAAACCTAACAGGTTCTCAGCCCTTCACTGCCAGCTTCTCTGTTTGCGGTTCGTTGCCAGTTGCAACATGTTTTTTAATAACATTGAAGTGGTCCAAACCACTTAGGCGCTCTGTTTGTTACATAACTTTTAAGTCTTTTAGAGATGCTCTCACTGACTCTCATTTCACTCGGGCAGCTCTTGATGATCATGCTAGTAGGGAAAGTGACTAGATTTCTCATTTTGCATTTTAGACAAAAAATTTCCAAAAAAAAAACATATGTGAAAAATTAAATTACAATTTTGTATACATAAATGAATTTGACTAACAACTAATTTTTATCTAACATAGCTTTTTGTTTCCTTAATTAATAAAGTAAAGAATCCGTAAAACAATAATATAGTATTATAACAGTACAGTTTGGATTTATTGTAATTTCCATTCTATGTCTATGTTATGTCGAGGTACCTTTTAAAGTTATACAGATATTCCACTTAAAAAATTAATAATAAAAATATATATAAAATTTAAATGACTATCGGCATCATTGATTACTTTAAGGAAATAATTGCAGGAGCCATGGTTCTATTATAGTGTTAATCTAGTTAGTTTGTTTTATTTTTTATTTCTTTTTATATAATTATAATTTATATTTTTAAATATATAAATATTTAATTTATTTAATTTCTAAATGTAGTTTAATCTTATATTTTAATAATTTTCGTCGACTGTTAATAGTTGACATAAAATAAAGTAAAAATAGAATAAAATTGAATTAAATTAAATAAAATAATATCAAATTAATAGTATGTATTACAAAAGTAAAAAATCGTATTCTAGTATTTAAGTACACTTTATTTTTAATTTTTTTTAGATACAAAATAATTCAATTGGGAACTTTATTTTTGTTATTATAGTGTTAAGTTGTATTTCGGAACTTTAATATTAATTTCAAATGTATATATATATATATATATAGATATATATATATATATAAATATAAATATAAATATATGTAGATGTTTGTTGAAAACAACACATTATTTTTCGATATAAAAATACATTATTTATAAGTTTGTCATTTTTTCTTTTGGTAAATAATGTGTATATAGAAGTTGTTTTGTCGGGTGACTTTCAGGCTTACAAGCGGTCAGCAAAATTGCATTTAAGGCAGCGGGAACAACTCTCGGCTTCGGGGCATCCGGGAAGGGTTGTGGGACGGTTTGGGATGGCTGGACAGGAGATTTCATCTATCTGATATTTATTTCATTAGCCCAGGAGATGTCGTGTTGCTTGTATTTGCTGGCAAATCAAACAAAAATGCCTGTCAAGCTGCTTGCCAAAGACACTTTGACTTTGTTTATGGTAAACAGACAAGCGATGTGGCCTCGGGGTCTCCTCTAGTTTCTCCCTCTTCCTCTTCCTCTCTCTCGTTATCTCTCTCTCTCTCTCACAGTGTGTCGTGGGCGTTGCACAACAAACATGCTAATGCAATTCGCTGCTGGCCTTGTGTTTTGTTACAGTTCGAGGCGCTGTTGTTATTGCAAGTATGTATGTATGTAGTATGATATGTATGTGTGAGCTATAGTTCTTAGACAGAGGACAGCCACTGTCTATACCATCTGTGGGTCTGTCAGTCTGTGGGCATGTGGCGTTTACCCACACATTCACACACACACACACACACACACACATACACAAATGCCTGGCATGCCTCGTTGGCATTGGGTATGCTTGGCGGGCGGTGGAGGTGATGCGTCTGCTGGGGCGCAACAAGTTATGCAGCCGCAATTAGTTGGCTCATCCCACTGCTGAATTTCTTGGCACTAATGCCAAGACCCAAGCCACACATACAGGCGATGACAATAACAACGACAATATGAGCAGAAACAACAACAGTTGCAGCCGCTGTTACAACAACAAATACTTGAAATCGGCGTCGCTTTCGGCATATTTGTGTGTTTGCTGCGGCATACGCGGCGTATGCGCTATGCAACCTGATAAGGTCACAGGCCAACACCAACACAGACAAACACACACACACACACACACATAATGGTATACATTGTTTAAGCACCTATGGTTATTGTTTCGCTTGCCATGAGTTATTCGTTGTTATTGAATTATTGAATTTAAATTAGCAGTTCAGCAATTTATCAGATATTAACAATCAAATTTAAGTGCAAAAATATACACTATTGAAAATATAAATAAATTTCAACAACTAAAAATATTTGAAAACATTTAGAGAATCAGAATTATTATTTTTTTTTTTTTTTATTGCTTAATTAAATTTTTATGCTGCATTGCAGTTGAAATAAATCATGTGTGTCAAGAAAATCTCTTTGATTTATATTTAGCAAATTTTGAGTGTACACAAATGTCGCTTCTGATTATAATATTTTTGAAATTCTAAATAATGCCACATGTTTATAATACACAAACTCATCTCGGTCTGTGTGTTTGCCCCTCATCCCCTCTCTGTGTGCTCTTTGCTATTAAATATTTAGCATCATTTGAGTTGACCTTTAGTTTGGGTCCACATCTCAACATTTGCAAAAATTTTGATTGCATTCATTATGCAAATACATAAATATTAAGCAAATTGTGTGGATAGCACTTTATGTCCAACTATATACCATACCATATATGATATACTAGCATCAATTTTTATTTATCTTTTGATAGTTGAATTTTTGTGCATTTGTCCGGTAAATTTATGTGGCAATTAACAACACTCTGAGGACACTCTCGACCCAAAATATTCATTAAAATTTTCCATTGTTTGCCAACAGATTTTTGAGGCTTATCGCAAGTGCAATGTGTCTTCAGTTTTGTGTAAGGTCTCTTGTGTAAATTTAGAAATTTATAGTTATTTAAAAATTCAAAGACACACTCACACACACACACACATATGTACGTGTGTTAGTGTGTGCGTATGTGAGTGTTTGCATTGTGTGGCACTTTTGTAGCCAAATATGAATAAATTATCGGGCCATTGTTTGCTGCTTGAAACGTAACCAAATTGCCACTGCCCAGTGCAAGTGTAGAAGTTTGTGCCAAGTGCCAAGACTTGGCCATAAGCAACACGGTACGGTACGGAACAGATCGGAACGGAACGTAACGGACACAGATAAGCATGGTCATGCTTACACACACTTACAGATATGTATGGATGTGTATGTGAGCTGGTGGGAAAGTAATACGGCTTTGTCTTAACTGGAGTCCAACCCCGTCCAGTTTCGATCCAAACCTGCCAACCCTTACAGATGCTGTTGACATGGCTTTTGTCATTTTCTGGTTACGGGCAAGCGAACAAAGCCAAAACTCGAAAGGAAGCTGTCGCCCAGGGGTGGCTACGTGGGTGGAGGGTTGGTCCTCGTGGTTCTGGCTCAACTGAACAGAAGAGGGACATCGGGTAGCCGCAGTAAGCGCCACAGTGGGCAGTGTGCTCAGGACAGCTGCATGTGGACGATGGGATGTGGGTTGTGAATTGTTGTGGGATGTGGGATGTGGAACGTGAGCAAACTTTGACTACAGTTGGCGTCCTGTTGTTTATGCTGTAACAAATTTAAAAGAGAGATAGTAAGAGCTTAGAGACCGGCTAAAAGAAAGGAAGTGATGAAAGCAGAGAAAACTTGAAAATACAACAAAGTTGCAAAATCACATTAAATGCCAAGTTTAAGCTCATTGCCTGTTGACAATTGAAATTTTGTAATTATATAAAATATACTTTCAATAAATTATCAATCTAATAATTTATAATTTCGATTTTTATATTTAATTATTTCCATTTAAGCTGCTTTATTTATTATATTGTTCAACCTGTTTTCCAACATTATTATTTTTTGTTGATATATTAATATGTGCCATATTTATTGACAATGTACAAATTTGTTGCAATAATTAGGTATATCATGCATACATAAAATTTGTTATTTTGTGATATAAAAAACAAGATTTGTTTTATTATGTATAAATTAATTGCTTAACCTAAGGTCAGCACTGGCCTTTATGGCTGTTCAAGCATGAACATAGATTAAAATATTGTAATACTCTCACACGAAGTCCAAGAGCGAACAAAAATAGATTTTACGACCATGCGCTGAGAATAAGTACGATAAGAGTTCAATTCTGTCAATGAACTAAGGAAAACCCTTTCACTGGACGCTGAAGAAAGAGATCAACGGAGATCATGGGTTAAAATAGATTATCATAGAATACTCGCATATGTACAACTCAGCATAGGTCCTACCTAGCTTAGATACTAGTCTATTAATAAATTCTGTATATAGAAAATAAGATTAGAAAAACCAAATAAAAGGGAGACCGGCCCAGAGTCAGTTCAGTTCTCTTTATTTAAAGACTCTGATAAACAATGGCTTTTGGCTAGAAAAAATATTTCATTAATTCATTCATCAACTATGTGAATAATAATTTCGATAAGTCTCTATTAAAAATAAAAACTGTTACATATAAAAACATTTTTAAAATTTATTTTACGATTCACAAAATTTATTTAATTCTGATATTTATCATATATATCATGTGCACGTGCTCTAATTCACTTGAGTTAAATGAGTCTGGGGCTTATAGTTTGCCATGTGAGTAAGGATAAAAACAATTTCAACTGCAACTAAGGCCAAAGCTTGAGCACTTTCGTTTGGCCAAAAGACTTGGCCGTTTGTGTTAGAAGCAAAAGTTGTCCAAAACAAATGCAGCATTTCAATTAAGTAAGTTGGCAGCATCATCACAGGAGCCATCAGCCATGAGCCATGAGCCATGAGGCAGACAGGCAACTCTGAAGATTGAACGCTCCATTGGGATCCAAAGTGAACTGAGCTAAAGCTGAAGCCGAGGTAGGAGCCGTGTGTTTGTTGCAAAGTTTTTGGCAAAAATGCTTCAAATGGATGAGCATGCGGCATACCGACATCGACATTCAACATCGAGACATTTGCGCTATGCCCAAGTTGCTCAACAAAGTTGAGTTAGCTAGCTAGCTGGCCAAATGGCTGGCATTGCTCATACGCCCCCGTGACCTCAATGGGGGGTTGCCGACGTAACTGTGGCAGCTTCTTCGCTGTGGCAGCAGTAAACGAACAGAAAAATAACGTGGCGGATGAAAGTGCTTCAGCAAAATGGGCAAATCGTTAACGTTGAGCCAAAACTCTCCATTCACTATACGGATTTTTATGTCTTGCTCTTGTCCAAAGCCAACCAAACTGGCAGCTGAAGCCGAATGAATCTTGCTCTGGCTGAAAGGCACAAGCTGAAGCAGCTGATGCTCGTGGTGATGCTGACTTGACTGTGGGTTGCCCCGAATTTCGGGTTTCATTGTCAATTGACACTTTTGCAAGCTGCACTTTCACCGAGACACATATAGATGGGGTGTCCGGCAGTCGAATTGGCGCCTCAGTTACTATACTTGCCACACGCCGCATGCCACATGCAACTCGCCACTCAGCGCTTGCCACTTGCTGTGGACGGTGGCGTGGCACGTTTGTTTTATGGCGCAATGTGGCAGCTGCTTATTGCTTTCGCTTTGCTTCAATGTGGCAGCGTGTACGGTTACCACTTTGTTTACTTGCCAACTTTGAGCGCTGTTCCCGCTTGTTGCAAATTGAAATTGTTGCAACTTTCACTGGATTTATAGCCACACAAATACATATATACATCCTTACCACCTGTCATACACAGTTTTAAAATGATGGCTTAAGGATGGAATGAGGGTTGCGGCTTGCACTTCCGCTAATTAATTGGCATAGGAAATTAATATCAACTTAAATGTATTTAGCCTTGATTAATGAATAATTGATGGACAGCTGCACGAGCAGCGACGAGTTGCCCAACTGCCACACGGCCAGACAGACAGACATAGAGACAGACTGGCAGACAGACAAACAGACTGACTGACGAACTGTCTGATGTCCTGACTGCCTGAGTGGCAGGTGCGGTGTTTGCCCATAACCAATCTTGACTTTACCACGGTGCGCAGCGCACAAAACAAAAAAAAAAAGGAGAAGCAAAAAAAATGTAGCATAACAAACTGGGCAAAAAGTTGACATTTTTAGCTTCATTAATCATTTAAGCGGGTCGCACAGGTTGACACGACTGGGAGGACAAGGACGAACCAAAGAGGCAGAGAATAAGAGAAAGAGAGGGGAAGAGACATTACAGGAAGACGGAGACGGGGACCAAAATATCCGTGGGCAGATTCTGTTATTAATTACACAAATGGAATGAATATCCCATTGGCAGGCAGGCTGTGTAAATATGCAAGTCAATATCAAGCCAAAATAAATGCAAATAAACATAATATTTATATACAAAGTATGGCCTCTCTCTCACTCTCTCTCTCTCTCTCTCTCTCTCTCTCTCTCTCTCTCTCTCTCTCTCTCTCTCTCTCTCTCTCTCTCTCTCTCTCCCTCTCTCTGTCTCACTCATCGGCCTCTATTTATATCGCTTTTCCAAAAGAGAAAATCAAATAGAGCCAATACAAAAAGCAAATAAGACTATCAGATTTATCCATGCGTCCACGCTGTTGTGTGTTTTTATATTTCATACAAAAATAAAAATGCCAAATTCTTTTTCAATACGTAATAAATGTTTTTTGCTTGTGAGGCATGGAATTCTGTGCGAATTTCCAATTGTTTTTCCAATGAATTGTATTGTTATTAAAATGCTTTCAATTAGTTTTGAACAAATTTGCAACTTCATAAATTTATAAAAATTTATTTTTATATATACATACAAATATCATGCTGTTTGTATATATTATATTACAATAATTGTTGCCTTTTAATTTACTTCAGTGGAACTGTTATGAATCTTTCTAGTAACATTATTTTGCCATTACGAGGTAATAATAAACAAAATGCACTTAAAAACAAATTTCAAAAAATAATGTAATGCAATTATGGCCATTATATTAATGCTGAACTGTAACAAGAGTCACAAATTACATTGTTTACAACGAAATGCACTTTCCAGCTCCATTAACTGAGAGAGAGCGAGTGAGAGGGAGGGTTAAAGAGTGTAATGGGCCACACTATAGTATAATAGGGTATACTAGACTAGCATCTACTATAGTAAATCTACACACAAGCTTAGTCAATTATTTACCGTTACCAAGAGCGAACCGTAGCTTATCTTGACAGCCATTAAATGGCCGCAAAGCGTTAGAATGTGTGATTTATCTGTGTACAGCATTCTATTCTATGGTATGCTAAGCTATATATGTTTGTGTGTACGTTTTTGGCACGCACTGTAGCAATTTTAGCCAATAAGGGAAAATCGTGACCAGGTCCAACATATGCCACACGCCTAACTCGACTGCTTATCGTGCTTATCACGCGAGTCTCTTTGCTCTCTCTGTATTTATTATTTGTTTCTATGTGTATGTGTATGTGAATGCGAATGTGAGTGTGTGTGTATGCATGTGTATAATTTTTATCGCCTGATGCCTGGCCATGGCAATGGCGCTGCCAATGGAGTTTAGTTTATTGACCTACAAACTATAGGTAACGTAACAGGCTGGCAATTTGTTAGCGACATCGATGGGTTCTCAGGCATCGCTAGAGCCATAAATTGCTGCCCAATTTTCATGCGAGCTAATTTTGAGTTAAGTTTCGGTTGAGATTCGCTTGGGTACACTTTACCCAACTCTAAAAATAGAACAAACGCTAACGCCTATCGACCAACGGTTACACAGAGCAACCACCCCGACTCCATTATTTTGGCCCGCCTATATGACATGCGCCATGATAGATGATTTTGCTCTTTGAGGCTAATAATAGCACGGGGAGCATCCAGCCCTAAATGGCCCCAAGCACAAGATGGGACCTCTGTGTCCTTTTACCGCTGCCGATACCGATGCTGCTGCTGCTGCTGCCGCCGCTACTGCCGGGCTTCTATCTCCTCCGTCAATAGCCACTTTCATTAAAAGTTGCGCCTGAACGCGAACAATATATTGACATTTCAATTAATTAAGAGCCTGAGAGCATTCAACGTTGCAAGCTTTGACCTTTGCCCAGAATGATGTTGACATTTGAGAGATGCGGCAAAATTTTTGCTAATAATATACTTTCATTAAATTAATATAAATATACTATGTGTGTATGTATTTCCCATGGATATTACATCACTGCACAGAAAAGTATGCTATACTTTTTGAAGTTTCATCTTGTGCAGAGAAGCGAGGTGCACTTTGACCTTTCAGTTTTTCGCTTTCGATTAAAAGTCATGGCTGCCCGAAATACAACAGCTCCAGAAATATAATCCAATATATTTGGCTTGCCTTCGCTGAATTTCAAATCTTTATCAAATGCCTGCAAAAATAAATGTTCAAGTTAAGTCGAATGGCTGAGGTGGGCTTTATGCAAATCCTTGCGCCGCAAAGTCTCGCACACGTACACAGACACATACGTAGACGTATACGCATACCCACTCACACTCTCACGCACACACATGACGTCTAAACGGCGAAATGCTACTAAGCCCACTTACTTACAATTTAGCAAATATAAAAAAAAAAAAAAAAAAAAAAAAAAAAAAATGAAGAAAACCGAGAGAATAATAATAAAAAAAATACAGCAACAACAACGAGCAGAAATTGCGAAAACGAGAGTGTAAAAAATTTTGCATACATAAAACGACGAGAGAAAAGGAGAGGGAAACGGCAGTACTTGTGGAGTGGGGGTAACGAATCCAGCTTTATGGCACGCATACAGTCGCAGTTGCATACGCCGACACACACATACACACAAACAAACACATACACCCATACACTTGACTTTATTTCGTTGCTTGCAGCGCAAGAGCCTTAATAGTGTGCGTAAACGAGCGTCTATCTCAGCGTTTGAGTTTTCATTCGTATATGTGTGAGTGTGTATCTGTGTGTATGTGTGTGAACTACTTTCTCGCCGTTATACAAGCGGGGCGGCACAAAATCCAATCAACATAACGAGCTGCAAGCGCCGCCGAGCGGCATAAAATGAGAAAAAAAATTATACATATCTCTACATAGTGAGAGAAATGCTCTGGGTGTCTGTATGTGTATCTGTATCTGTATCTGTTTCTCTGTGTGTGTTTCGAGATTGCACACAGCATGCTCAACACGCTCAAAGGGAGAGAGAAACAGTCTCTCAGATGGAGAAAGAGAAAATGCTGCGCGAAAATCTGACGCCCTAAGACAAGTAGAGCGCCATAAGCCCAAGACACCCAACCGGAAAAAGGGTTACAACATCACGCTGAATGCCAAACAATTCCGAATCCGAATCTGAATAGACTAGACTGTTTCGCATTTTTGGGCATTAGTCAAAAGACACTGCTTGACTGTGGGACAGCTTCAAATGATGGCCTTAATAAGCTCCAACTGGCTTTAACAATTATATTAGAGTCCCAGCAGAATATTTGTGGAATTCGACTTGAATAAAACAAAACAATCCTAGAATTTTAAGGAATTTAAAATATTAGAAATAAATTCTATACGATTTTTCAACAAATATTAAAAAAAAAAATGATTACCATATGATTTGTGAACGAAAAATTCCACTGAAAACCTTATATAACTAATATTGTCAAAAACAAGAAGAGATTGTAATTCAATAATACAATTATTATTTCATAAAATAGAATTTTTGCTTGATGATTTTCACATATTAGACATCAACAGAAAAAAATATTATTTATCTTATAAATAAAAAAATATATTTTTAATCGTGGAAATTAAAATAAATGTTTGGAAAATACGAATGATTTTTTTTAATTATGTATATTTGTAAAATAAAAAGTTAATTAAAGTAATAATTTATTTTATATTATTGAGTAATATTTTATATTATCGACAATCTGCGATGTTGAATTTTGTATGATTCTTTTAATTTTTAAATATCAACTTGTTAATCTAAGCTCAAAGTATAAAAAAATAAACGCCTTAATAAAAATATAACCCATTCTCAGCTCTTTTTTTCCAAAATTAAGCCGCCAAATAAATAAAGTCAAGTTCTTTTAAAAAGGACCACACTAAAACAATTTAATTAGATAATGCTTCAGCTTAAGCTGCTTATCCCAAACCCAGCAACAACAATGATACACTTAATTTCGAAAACAATTTCATTTTTAAATAAATAATATGGCAAATGGTTTGCCAACTGATAGAGCATACCTTCCTTACAAGAGCACAACGAGGCAAAGACCCCCAACTCTATATACATATATATGTATGTATCTTTTGGCTGGCCATTAATATTGTCCGCAGAGTCTTTTGTACGGCCGTTCATTCAACTTATGGCCAACAGCAACACCAGAGCAACCCTCAACAACAACAACAACAACAACATCAACAAGAACAGCAACAAGAAGAAGCGGTGTGACAAGCGACATGCAAAATAAAAATAAAAAAATAAAAGAAATGAGAAAAATAAACAGACACACAAAGGGAGCTGCAACAGAAACTGAAACTGAGACAGCGAATTCTGGCCAAAAGGCCGAGAGGTAGACAAAAACAAAAAACAGAAAACAAAAAAACAAAAAAAAAATGTAGTAAAAATTGTGCGCACAGCACAGAAAGTGTGTCGACTTGGCAACAGCAACAGCAGCAGCAGCATCCCTTCACAGCACCAACAACAAAACAAATGAAATAAAAGTAAACCCATTTACACCACAGTCAGCAGCTGGGATGAGCTATGCTGACTGACTTGGGGGATGGCATTGGGGGATGGCATTGGGGGTGACTTGAGGGAATATTGTGTGCGAGTGACTGAGAGATATAGAGTGTGGTGTGTGTTGAGCAGCGAAGAGGGGGCGAAGGCGTGGCGCCAACTGCCTTGGCAGGCAGTAAATGTGGGGCATTTGGCAGTCACAGCAGCAATAGCAGCAGCAGTTGCAGTTGCAGTCGCAGTTGCAGTTGAAATTGCTGTCGCATTGTTAACTTTCTTTGACAGCGGGCCAAAAACGAAGACCGCCCGTGGTTGCACTCTCCCCAAGGGTGTAAATATGTGTCTCTCTCTTACTGTGTGTGTGTGTGAGTTGTTGTTGACTGTTTCAGTATCAGCTGCAAAACAGTCAACAATGCTGACGTGGCCTAGGACAGAGCGTAGTAGTGCCTGGCAGGCAGGCAGGCAGGCAGTCCGGTATACAACTGCGACCAGGCTCAACACCCACAGCTAGGACAATCCTTACAATAACAACAACAGCAACAACTTTTGTGTATTTATGGCACGAAATTGCGGGCACAGCAGCAAATTAACACAGCACGATTCCTGGGCAGCCTGTTGCCATTCTCACTCCCATTCCCATTTCCATTCACATTTGCATGCCCATTGCCATTTCGTTAAATTGATTATTTGGTTGCACACAACACAACACACACAATCCACACACACACACACACACACACACAGTGGACATACACCCACATTGTTATACAAATTTCCACACGACTCGGTCATGGCCATTAGCAACACCCCAACACTCTCTGGCTGTATTATGGTTGTTGTGTGTGTCCTGTGCACCCTGCTCTGCTGTTGTGTCCTGTGCTGTCATGCCTTTTGGCCACTGCAACTGATATGCATAAAAGTTGCATTCAAAATTGGGCGTGGCAGCAGCCGCACGCACTTATCGGCATTCACAGCACGTTGATGCTGACGTCGTCGTCGTCGTCGTCGTCGTCGTCGTCGTCGTCGTCATCGACGTCGACGTTGTTGTCGATGTCAGCGTCGCTCACTGAAGTGCACAAAAATGCTTATAAAGGATTAATTCGATTGCAATATTCGCAATCACATTCAGACACACACACACACTTCTTCCATACACACAAACACACACATGTACAAATTTACATTTGCATGGCCATCAGTTTTGTGAGATCCCCTTTCACATTCTCGGCCCCATCCTTTCGGTTTCATGCATCTGGCCAATGTCATCCCGATGCGCTGAAAGTCGCTTCCCATTGCCAGTCATCGACAGTCACCATTGTTTTAATTGTCCTGACCGTAATGATTTTTTATGGTTTTTACTGCCATTATCCGAATGGCTTTTTAATCTAGTTTTCTAGGCAGGCTGCTTTACGATCCAAACTGACTATGTAAATTTATATAATATTCTTACTTTAAGTATTTCATTTCATAATATTACCGCGTTTTAATAAATTTATCTGTTAATACAATTCTCCTAATTTTCAGCGAATTAACTGTTTTATTTTCTCTAAATATTCTTCTTTATAATTCGATTTGTTTATGAGGATTCAACTTCATTTCACAACTTTATCGAGGCATATCTGAATAATAGATAATAATTTAAAATCTTAAGATATTTAAAATATGGATCTTTTTGCCCCTTGAATTTAATGTGAATTGTACTAGAAATATAAAATATATTATTAATTTTTAACACTTTAAATATTTCGAATTTAAGGAATTGCATTATAAAAAATAGTTGTATATCTGTTATAAAAGTTAAACATTAAAAATTATTTTTTATTTAAAGGAACTTTTTGCATATGATATTAAATTGAAATTTTCAAAAAAAAAAAGGAAAAGAAAATTAATATAGCTTGTAAACTTACTTGAGATAGGTGCTACATTAAACAAAAATATTTTTATTTTTCATTTTGCAGTTTTAATCCATTGTGTTTGAAATATCAATTTAAAATCAAATTAGTAGAATTCACTTTGAAATTTCTCAGAATTGTATACAATCTGGATCTACGGTAGTGTCCCTTGTACTAGGCTGTGGCCAAAACCACAGGTTTCACTTTGGTATTTGGTATTTCAGGCGCTCAATTGGTCAGCTCGCCACTTATACCAACTCAAATACGATTATGGCCCAAAACACATAGTAAGTGTCGTGTATTAATTGAATTTATGGGCTGAAGTTGAGACAAACATCTTGCCGGGCTGTTGTAGGTGGCATGTTAATTGGCCTTATTCGGCTATGAAAATTTATCTATATACGAATCAATGAACACACAAATCCACACAACGGAATATTTAGTTTAAAGATGAAATTGAATTTAAATTAAATTTAATTTATACTCTTTTGATGGTTATTAAAGTATGTTGTAATTGCTTGCAGCTGGATAGCTCAGACTTGAACCACTCAGAGACAGAGTCATAAATCGAAGAGAGTTGCGCCTAGCCATGGGCACCGGACATTACTTCTGGGCGATCTTCTACTTTACGAGCCTGTGCAGCGCCTCACTGTAAGTATCCGTAATGCGGTTGTGAATGCCACCACCTCACTTAACCACTTAATCACTTACTCGTACTGCCACCGACTTGCTACAGTAGTTGCAATAACTTAAATATTAAGTATTATGCCACTTATGATTTCTTTATGTACTATAATTCACACAGTGCCACTCGTAAGTCTGTGTACAGCACATATGAGTGGCGCTTTAAATGCTCAATTTGCATACAATTGTCGTTAATATATATTTTTTTTTGTTTTTATTTACTTGTATTATCTCGGCCACTGTTACGACTCTGGCTGTGTTGGGAGGGGCGTTTAATTGGCTTGAACACGCCTCATCCCGTATACTCCAGATCGAGTATACTCAACGAACATACATACATACATATGTAGAATGTCCGTGTCCATCTGTGTGTCTGTCCATTTGGACTGCATTTCGAGTACCCGTAGTTGCTGTAGTTGCTGTAGTCTATGCTTTACTGAATACTCCAATATATTGTATTTTAAAATATACATATATATATATACATATAATACTGGAGGCGGACCACGCCTCTGCTCACTTGAATGCATTTTTGAAAAACATACTCTCGTAGTCATTACCATAACATGTATTATTCACTTCACGACAACAACAACAACAACTGTTATATAACATTAACAACAACAACAACATCATTAAAATGTAATTAATTTTCATGTAATTTTTGTCGGAGCATAAATTTTGGAATTATTTACGCTCAAGCCGAGGACAGGGCCCAACATGTATTGCGGCTTTGCCTGGGCTTCTGATATGTGCGACAGTGTATAATGAAGATATCGTCAGAATCTTCTGCCAAAATCACATCCAAGAAACACTCCACTTTTCTCTTACTTGTTCTCTTTCTCTGTATCTCTGCCTTTTCACCACACAATTTGTATATAAATTGATATTGAAGAAAAAAAAAATACATGTAATTGGAAAACTCTTTCAAATTATCCAAGTAAAATACACAAATCTTTTGCTGTAAATTAATGCAAATATTTTTTTGCTTATGCTAAATTCTAATGAATATAAATTCGAGCAATATTTTCGAAATTACAATTAATTCCATAAATATTATGAAAGACACAAAACAACAAACAACAATACTCTCAAACAATTGAAATTATACATGCGTACCTATCCATATCCTGATTTCAGAGCAAATAATGCCAAAATAAATTTCCGAGAAAAGGAGAAAAAAGTCTTAGATCAAATTTTAGGTGCAGGCAAATATGATGCCCGAATTCGACCATCGGGAATAAATGGCACAGGTGAGCATATCTTTACCCAACATACATATTTAGATTAATTAAATTTGTTGAATATTTCTACTGATAACTTTACTAATACAATACATATACTACAACTATATCTATTATTTTGCTGAATATAAAATATTTTTGTATCTGCATTTTGTGTACATTTTATTTGAATTTTGATATTGATTTTGTGTATTTCTTAAGTTTTAATTTTATTGGACAAAAATGATATACAAAAATTAAATGAAACTAAATTGATATAACATGAATTGGTCATACATTAATACATATATATCTGAAAGCATTTTTGCAAAACGTATCTTGTAAGTGCTGTTATGTGTAAGATTTGAATATGAATAAGTAACAAGAGTTCTAGCTTAGGTGACCTACCTACATATCTATCATAGCTTAGATAGTTGTTAACTGTAAGCGGAAGAAAGAAACCTTTGTTAACTCACAACAATTTGAAACCCACACTCTATACCAGATGGTCCAGCCATAGTCAGAATCAATCTATTCGTACGCAGTATTATGACGATTAGTGATATTAAAATGGTAAGTTGCACATACCACAGACTGAGCTCCTTAATAGTTTTTCACCAAAAAAAAAAAAAAAAAAAAAAAATCTCAAAATGCCAAAAATCAATTGAAATTATTAGATCCAGTCTCTATAATGGCCCATTACCTATGACCCCCTTATCCAGTCTTAGACCCACATTGACCTCTAGACCCACAAATGATTTCATTGCTAGTTCGCTCGCTCGCCCGCTGCTCGATCGCTCTCATCTATCTACTCAATAAAATATATATAGTATAATCAGCACTCGGCAGTTCACAGAACAAACCTGATAATCTCCTTCTCAAAATGTTCTTGGTAGTATGCAGTTACTTACAATATTAACTAACAACACATATATATATATCATATATATACTTATATATATTTTTAAGATTTTTACAATTGTACTTTTCGTGCAATTTAAACAATAACTAAAGCAATACCAAAAATGAAATTTCCACTTTGTTTATCTTTTGTGTTTGAAAGTTGAGTTTACGAATATATAATCCAATCCTATCCCAAGCTCCCACTCTAGCTACTATACTATATACCCCAACTATACTTCTATATCTATAACTTAACTTTGTTACTGTTTCTATATGTCTACAGAAATTTGCGTTATTTGCGTTTTGTTTCATGTTTCTTCATTCCTTGAAAGCAATGCCACATTTATGTCACATTCTGTTTGAATTCTCTTCCCTTTTCTCGTCTCTCGCTCTATCTTGTGCTCCTGAGTGTGTGTTCATATGTAATAACTTTTGGTTTTTAGTGACAAAGTTCGTTGCATTTTCACAAAATTCTGTTTTCACTTTTTCTTTCTCTTGCAGAAAAATTCCAAAAAAAGAATTGAAGCAATTTTTTTCGAAAATTGCATTAACACTTTAATTTTATTGTTGTTAAAACAATGTTTTTTATTACACAGAGCGAACATATAATTGCATAAGTCATCAATTTTTCATCCATTTCATAAGCTTTCGGTTATGTTGCCTACTTTTCAGGGCAGTGCGCAGATATTCGAAAACATTGAATAAGTTATGATGAATTTCAATAAATATCAAATACACTAAGTTCAGACATCAGTAATTACCAATTGAATATTTTGATAAACTAAATATATAACGTGAATTTTCAATTAAAAAATTGACCGAAATCATAGACTCGAGTTCACACACATATAAACTTATATATTATATAATATTTAAAGTGTTTTCCAGTTCCTCTCATATATATATACGTCCACCTTTAGGCTAACATTTTAACCAACAAATAAATGAAGTTCTGTTTTATCTATCCCACTTATGTTCTCTCCATTGTGCAGTCTCCATCTCTCTCTCTCTCTCTCAAACCCTCTCCATTTCAATTAATATATATTTATGTGTGTGTGTGTGTGTGTATTTGTGTTCGCTCCCCTACATACTCTACGTTTACCCCCTTCCTTCATCATAATTTGATTTCCATTTCCCATTTTCATTTCAGCATAGCTTTGATTTCATTCACAATTAATTTTTTCACTCGAGCTCTTGATTCTCTTTCGCGCTCTCTCCCTTTCTCTCTCTCTCTCTCACTCTATCTATTTAGTATGTGTGCGTGTTTGAAAGTGAGTGTGTGATTGTGTGTATCTGTGTGTGGTGTTATTTCTGTCATGTTGACTTTACCCACCGACATGCACAGACATCATTAAATATGCAGGCATACCATCAATATTTCGAAATATTCAATTTAATTGTATGTCGGCAAAGTCAATTGCGAAAGTCAATAATTATAAATACTAACAAAAACAAATACAATCAACATAAAAATTAAAAAAAAAAAATACAAATATATATATAAACAATATAAAATGTCCATCAATTAGCACAAATAACCAGCATACCATTCCTTATTTTTAAACACATATACATGCACAGTTATTTTATTATGATATATCATTTTGTTTTTGTCGATTATTTATACTTTTGGTGCATTCACAACTCATACATACATATGTGACTCTATACTATATGTAGGTGTAAACTATTCATCATCTATCTGTATGTATGTATATACACTCTATATTTGTATGTCTATAAAACTGGCATATGCAATATCTTACAACATAGCTTAGCTTCGTAAGAATTTATGCAATGAAAAGCAAAAAGTTGCTTAGATGTGTAAGCAGGTCATACAAATAAAATAAAACTTTATTACAGACTCATAAAACATAAGGCTAAATGGGTGTACTCGTATCTATATAGGATATAGAATATAGGATACGATACAAGCACAAAATGGGTACCCATTTGGTCATTTTAAGTATTTTTATATGCTAAGTTTTAGTGTTCATTGAAATGATGATAATGATGATGATGTTGATAACGTGGGTGATGTTGATTGTGAAGGAGCTGGCACAGTCTATTTCTGGTCAGAGTTTCGGGGCCAGTTGTTAAATTTGTTTATTACTCTATGCACACTTTTGTACAAATACGGTCTATCTATATATGTATTATCCTCCAGATGGTCCCGCTGTTGTACGCGTCAACATATTCGTTAGGAGTATATCGAAAATCGATGATGTAACCATGGTAAGTGCGCGCAACAAAAACTGCAAAACAAAAAAAATCTCCTCTTCCCAAAAACACTATGAACAAAAAGTTAAAATAGGAAAAAAAAAAAATCGTCATTCTTCGAGCGTATATATCTATGTATAACCTAGAAAATATCTCTTGCTCTCTTACTCTCTTTTCTCTCAGTCCCTGATTGTGTGTATGTGTGCGTATCTCGATGTGAGTTAGTGTTGAGTATAGAGTGTTGCCAAAGCCATCGAAGCCATATGCGTGCCAATGAACTTAAAAGAAAAAAAAAAAGAAAATCAAAAATGAAAACGAAAAATAGATTGAATGAAAGAAATCATCGACATATTTTCCACATCGCCATACCCCTTCTTGCTTGACTCTCTGCAACATCTCTCTTTCACTCACTCTCTTTGTCTCTCCATCTCCATCTATCTAATTTGTCTCTTGGTCTGCTCGTCCTGACAGAGAGACCCCCTTTCCCCGTGAGGATATTTCCCCAATTACAGTATTTCATGTAGTGGGCGTATGTAACTTATGTATCTGTGGTTAGTTGTACTTACATATATGTCTATTAACTCTTGACCAATGTGATGACCAACAACAGAACACAATAATCTGATTATTATTGATACCTACAACTATATGCTATTCATAATATACTATTTATATATACAAAATATCGTTAATTGGCATTTATTATATACTTATTTTTGTTAAACTATCGATGTGATCCTTGTTTCGGATTGATCCTATTTTCTTATTGTTTCGAATTAAATATAATATTAAAATTTAATATTTTTTAAGTACATAATTGGCAAGATAAATATGAATTGAGTTCTATTGTGATATTAAGCATTTGTTATGTTTTTGGTGAAACCAAAATTTGCATTTGATAAATGTTTTTTCATTTCATTAAATTTTATGTTTTGGTTTTGTCCAACTAAAATGTAAAATAATACATAAATTTATTTTTGTAGCGAATTGAACGAAATGGAATATTAAATAAAGAAAAATGTCTTTTTGGATCTCTTTGCTCTGCAATATTCTGTCTCTGTCATTAACTCAATATATTTCTCTAAATATCTCTCTGGCTCTAAATCTAAATTAAACCATTAGCCTTTCAAATTTTATTTCTCTCTTTCTTTTAATCTTCTTTCTTTGACTCTCTCTCTCAATCTCTATCTGATTCGCTGTATTTAACTCTCATAATTATCAATTATAAATTAGTCTATCTATCTACCAATGTTAATTATGCCTACATACATAAATTAACTTATTATCTCATATCAAATTATTACTAATTGTGATGATGACTGGAGGCTATCAGACGATGTCTCTGTCTCTTTCACTCTCTACTCTCCCCTTCTCTCGCTATATATGTATATATTTAATGGACATATTTAATATGTACATCAATGATATTCTTTACATTCCTTTTTTCATTACCATTTCCATTTCCACTTCAATTTAAATTTCAATTTCCATTAACAATTTGTTCAAAAATATCATTTGATTAATGCTAATCTACATACATATATTAAGTTAAACAACAACAATAATATGAGCTGAAAAATAATTGTCTATAACGATTGAATATGTGATCAAAATGTGTGTTATTTAATTTTTGTGTGCTTGGTACGTGTGTTGATTGCATTACCCTTTCTCTATCTCGCTCTGATACTATCTCTCTCTCTCTCTCTCAATCTCTTATTCACTTTTCCCCTCACTAATTTTCCATTTCCCATTCACTTTTGCATAGAATAATCATTATAATCATTAATTGATTAACTTTATTTTCGAATTAATTTTATTTCCATAGATGAGAATATTATATTTATATTTAATGAAAATCAACAAAAACAAAAGGTATATAAAATTGAAAAAATGTGGCATGCATTTAAAAAATATAGTAAAAATATAATAATTGAATTTAAAAAAATTCAAAATTTAATTCATGGAAAAATTTGAATTTACTTTGAGATCCATGCAGACATTTTAGCAGTACTAAATTTCAAATTCAATTTATTTAATTTCAAGAATCATATTATTTTTCGATAATTTAATTTTTATTTCGAAATTGACATACATTTCGTGCACACATAAAACTTTCATTAAATCTAAGTTAATAAATTAGAAATAAGTTACATTACAATAGAAAATAAGTAGATTCTCGATATCAAAATGAAATTAAAATCATAGCTTTTGAAATGCTCCTCGATTTTGATACGATGATTTTTTAGCCAATTTACCAACATTAGTCAAGGTCAACATGTTTCTGCGTTCCATATCCAAAATTGATGATTACAAAATGGTGAGTCGCAAGCCGAAGACTAATCAAAAATCAGCCCAAAACACGAATATCAACATATGAATATTAATACCACTATGAATATGTATACGAATATGAAAATATACGTACACGAACATAAACAATCCCATGCGCTTTATAAATTTTGCTCTAAATATATATTGTATTGTGTGTGTGTGTGTGAGTGTGTGTATGTGTGTATGTGTGATTGATTTTACATTCATTGGCGTGGATGTACTTATATTTGTATTTATATGTGTGAGTGCCTGTATGTATAAATTAATAATAAAATAATAATAAATCAACACAAAAGCTTCGCTTTTCCATTATTAAATAAGTTGTAAAGTATGTATATTGTTTATGAAATTATGTATATTAATAAAAAATATATTTAAATTATAAATAATAAATATATGTGAAATAAAATCAAGTTGATTGGCTGTAAAAAACTAAAAAGAATTTTAAAAATTTATTAAACTGTCTCAATTTCTCTACTCAAGTTTTCTGTATCTGCAAAAAAATTTGAGTAAATCTATTCAGAAAACTAGAAATTGTATTTATTATTTTGAATTGCAACTCTGTGTATACTACAATACTGTATTCTCAATTTATCTGTGATATATGAATTTCAATTTAATTTAGTTTCAATTGTCCCACTTAAATTTCACTTTCACTTCAAATTTATTTTCTCTTTTCACAAAGTGCAAAAGGCAAAACAGAAAAAAAAAATGAAGCAAGCTCCTACAAAATTAAACTTAATAGAATATAAGCTATATTTTAACGTTAACTATTATATTATGTATTGTACTATATTTAGTTAATTTAAGTTAACGCTGAATATAAGACAATCGAAAATTAAACAAAGAAAAATCATTCACAAGTTCATCAGGTTACTTTTCACTTGTCACTGTCTCATCACATTCACTGTCAATTTTCACAAATTTTAATGATTATTTATTTTACTGATAAAGCCTATATAAGCTGCAGGGCTTATCCTTTATGATTTGTCAGGATGTGCAAACAAATATCAAATACCAGAACCAAAATGCTTACCACACAGTCTACAGCCGAAAACTAAATGAAAATATTTACATAAATATTTAAAAGAACATATATATTATAAATACCAAGTCTAAATGTAAGTACTAACAAATAGTTTAACAAGAGTTTGCATGTGTTCACGGGTTACACATTTGTCAGCTAACATATCCTGTTAGGATAACAATCATAATAACTGGAAATAAAAACTGACCATGAGCACATGACAAACAGACTAAAATCAGATCGAAAAAAACAGTCACAAGCTCTGACAGCTGTCCTCCTGCGAGGAAAATAAAAAATAAATAAATATGATAAACTGGCATCAATTTACTCGTACTATATACATCATGTACATGCCATTCTCGTACTCTTAAATTAAATACAATAATTTGTTATAATTTTTCGACATTTATTTAAATTTTCTTGTTTTCGCTTACGAATAATTGTATTAAACAAATGCTGTTTGGCATTTTAAATGAATACATAGAATCAGGCTATAATAATTACAGTCATAAATTCAACTCGGCTAGTTTTCGACATAATAAAGCCATAGCTTGCCAGGTTAATAGGTTTCAATTAATCGATTACGTAACTTACATTTTCGTTATTCACGTTTTCCCCATTTTCGGTTCAACCTTTATGTCAATTCCAATTTCAATTTAAATTTTTTGACGTTCAATTTGTAGAATAATATCATATAGCATGCAATTAATATGCAAGGCATGATTTCTTTAAAAAGGTTAAACACTGAACAATTTTTTTCAAAGACATGTATTTGAATTTTATTATTTATGAAAATCTCTAATATCAACTAAACAATTGTAGGAAGATAAATTTTTAAATATGACACTATATTTCATATTACACTTTGTGGAAAACCATACATTTTTTTGTATATTAATACGTCTTTCGGATTTACAACTCTAAACAATGATTTATAACCTGTTTAACTAAAGTACCAAAATTTATTGGGATAATAAGATTCAAAAGTCTTTATATAAATATTAATTTAAGGTCAGATATGATTAGCTATTTATACTTTCAAAGAGTGTTTATCTTAAAAATTTATACTAACTGATTTTGCATCCAGTATTTGTTTTAAAACATGTTCTTATAAATTTATTAACTTCTAGCATGAAACTAAAATCTAAGTTATGTTTAAGAATTTCATATTTAACGCATATCTTTAGGACTGCTCGCAAAGGGAATCTCTCTATGAGATTTCTAATGCATTTACAATGTGTTCTGTTGCCTGTTCAATAGTACGGCTTCTTGTTACCCCCATTCCCACAACAATTTCTCGCTTTGCTTGTACCTACTTATTCGCATTTTCCCTTTTTTTTCTGCCGTTTTTGCTGTTTCGCTTTATTTCTGCATTTTTGGCACGTTGCGCGATGATTGTGTTGTTGTAAATTGTAGATTGTTGCCTGCCTGATTTGTATTTTGTATGCAACACGTTGCAATATTGAACAATGCATTTGATAATGATGCCAGCTGCTGGATGTTGAATGCAGACTGTTGGATGCTGCCCCTGGATGCTGCATGCCCTCTCTCTCTATCTCCGATATCGCATGCTCGGCATTGACAGAATCAAATGTGATATACTCATTGCATGACACGACATGAATGACAACATATATCATATACATATGTATACTTAATGCAAACATAGTTGCTTTTGCCTAGCAGAAACAATTGTGCCAGGAAGACACTGCTTGAATCATTCGCGAAATCTGTATACACTACATTATATATATCCATTATAAAAACCAACTTACGAATACTAAAAACTAACTGAGTACCTGAAAATGAAAACGATTTATTCGCCACGCCTTGCTCGCTCTCTTTCTCTCTATCTCTCCGTCTCGCTCTACCCACATCGCTCAATCACTATCTCTCTTTGTCTGCCCTCTCATTCTTTACCTTACCACAAAAAAAAAAAAAAAAAAAAAAATTAAAAAACAATAAAAATTTCTCAAAATGTAAAGCTAAAGCTCCAATTTCACCCTAAAAACCCACTTGCAGCAGCAAATATGCCAAAAATCAAACGATTGAAAAGCTCCCACAAAAATACGAAAAAAATAAAGAAATATAAAAAATATTATCTGAAATACACAGCTTGAGAAAATTCCCTTAAAATTTGCCTCAACCAACTGTTATGCATTGTAGTTCATATCGAAATTGAAATTGAAATTGAAATTGAAATTGAAATTGAACTAAGCTATGAAAAATCAACTTTGCACTTGCCCTACTAACAATGCTCTTCTTTCAACTCTACACAACCACAAAAACAACAACTATGTACTTCAATGTCCATGATGACGATGGCGAACTGTAGGAATACAGTGTCCAGCTGACGTTCCGAGAGCAATGGACGGATGAACGCCTAAAGTTCGATGACATACAGGGTGAGTCAGCACAAGTTTTTCTTGATTTTTTATAACTCTTGATGGTCTCTATTATATTTATGTGCTGTGGCATCGCAGGTCGTTTGAAATATCTCACATTGACGGAGGCTAATCGTGTCTGGATGCCGGATTTGTTCTTTTCAAACGAGAAGGAGGGACACTTTCACAACATCATTATGCCCAATGTGTATATACGTATCTTTCCCAATGGATCCGTGCTCTACAGTATTCGCATCTCATTAACATTGGCATGTCCAATGAATCTCAAACTATATCCACTGGATAGACAAATCTGTTCACTTCGCATGGCTAGCTGTGAGTTCATCTCAAAGATCACTATATAATTTATAAATAAAATATTTTAAGTTATATTATATTATATTTTTTCTGTTTTATATTATATCATATATTTTCATATCTTTTATTTAATATAACATATTATATATATAATAATCTTCTCTGTCGCTTAGATGGATGGACGACCAACGATTTGGTGTTCCTTTGGAAGGAGGGTGATCCGGTACAAGTGGTTAAGAACTTACACCTACCTCGCTTCACACTGGAGAAGTTTTTGACTGATTACTGTAACAGTAAAACCAACACGGGTACGTCAGTTCTGTGTGTGTTATAAGATTCGTGTTGATTATGTTCAGCTCTATATAATACTACTCTAATAATACTACTCTACTATAAACGATACTATAAATAACTGCCTCTTTTTCTATATTTACTCATCCATATATCTTATATAAAGTATATTGATATTTTTCAACTTCTTTGATACTTATCTACTTATAATATATTTCGTAGTTATATTTTAGTTATTCTCATTTATCGCTTTACAGCTCGTTTCTTTTTGATTACCATTAATCCAACTGAGCAATGAAACTCCTTAATATATTTTAGAAAAGTAGAATACCTTTTGTTTCTCTCAGGAGCACGGCTCAGTTGGTTTCATGGTGTCACGTAGTTGAGCATTCTCGACTCCCGATTTTAGGTTATGTGTTCTTATTGTGTTTCGTTTTATTTTTAGAATAACTTGTTTATTTGGCACAAAGTTTACATTTCTCCTCCTTTGTTTAGTTAGTTTTTGTTAAATTTCCCTGTGGACAATTCGATAGGCGCTGCATGCGGTGTATTGAGGCAGAAACCACAAAAACAAAAAGTTGATATGTTGATATTTATGTTATATATAGCTTATAGTTTGCTTTTTTTTCAATATAGTTGGAATATATTATAAACGGCATCATAAGCACTTCATAGCCTATAGACATAGCCATCCACACCACCAACACACCCACATACACACATACACTCTCACACACTCATGTAATGATGCCGTTTACACCTGAACATCGCGTTGGCCCGTTATCAATACCCGAATCGCATAAAAAGCAACTTTTTACGATGTAATTCACACACACTCATAGTAAACACACACATCCACAAACACAACCCCACACAATTTAGTGCAGTTTCACCTCTTGGCGAGCCACCGAGCTGAGTTTGCTGAGTTTGCCTAGTTGCCGACTTTTTATGAGCACTTTGAAATCAGTTCTCGCGCTTTAAGTAAATGTTTACCTTGGCTACCAAGAACTACTTATCTGAGAGAGCTGACGGAGACACTGACTCTGTCAGAGGGATTGCTACAACGACTGCCGCTGCCACAGCGACAGCCAAATGTGAAACGGAAAATGTTAAAGAAAATGGCAAAGGCGCACGGAAAGTAAATTAATCGAGGAAATTGTTGGCGACGCAGTTGCTTAAGCTTGCACAAAGCAAGCACATCGTCAATGACGGTGTTGATATATAGGTGGATATGTTATACATATGTATATAAGATTGTATGTATATGTTAGTTGCAGGCGCCAAGCTGTGGCAAACAAATTCGTAGAAGTTTTTTGTACAAATTGTGTGTCAGCATCTTAGCTGGATAATTTATTTGCAGGGAAAATCAAGTCGCGTCTGCTTCACATGCGAACTTGATCCTTGGCTGCTTGTAACAGCTCTTTGAAATTACTTATGTTGCAGTTTAGCGATTAACCGCATTAACTTCTAATACTCTAATACTTGATGCCGTACAAATTGAATAAGTACAACGAAAACTTCATAAGACAAACAATTTCAATATGAGAACTTACGAAAGTGCACATGTCTATAGAACTGCTTGTTACGCCATTGAACCTTTGCGAAAATAATAAGGTGCTCATTTCCTGCGATTTCATAGATTTTAGCTTTGGCATGTCAAGAAAACTGCTTGCATATGAAGTCTTGCGTAGTTAAGCAGTTGAAATGTACGCTTAGGTAGTTTCCGCCTTGATGAACTGCTTTTTGCAAGCAGTGCAACTGAGGCACAGCAGCAGCGAAACCAATCATTCATTGACGTAATCATTTGTTAGACACGTTAGCAGTTAATTGCAATTAACATATAGTATGAATGCCATAAGAATCATTTGCTTAGCTTTCACATACCATCATCAAAAAGTTGCATGAGCCTGAAGTCATTCCCTTCAATTATATTTAAACCAAATCTCATTTTAAAGATTTTTGACTATTTCGACCCATTTAGTCGTTGCGTAGTTGTTGCATTTAGCTCGCCTTCAACTTAGATGTTCAAATTAAATCAAAAAAAAAAAAAACCAAAAAAAGTTTTATTAATTTTATATCTTCTATGAGCTGAGCGATGCTTTAGTGTAAATAAAAATCATTGGGAATGATAAATATGATACTCGTATGCGTATGCACTTGGCAAATACGTTACTTAAACCCCATTTTTGATTGATGGCTACAAGCAAATAACTGACCACGTTCCCAAATAAAGTATAAAAATAAAACAATTTATTCGCTCTCGCGATATGCGGCATAAAACGACAGATATTTACCGTGATACATCGTTATGCCGTGATTCCTACTATATGGAAGGCCGAGTAAATGCCAAGAACCAACTGAAGGGGAATTGTAATGAAAATAATTACGAAAATGAAAATGCGAATGGAATTGTATGATAATCAAATGAAAATATGAAGACAAGTGAAAATATGAGAATGTAAAATAATAAACAACTTTGTCTTGAAGAGTATAGAACGCACTGACAACAAATTAACGGAAATGAAGCACAAGCAGTACGCCAGTACAGTATGACGACGGGTGGGATTGAGGGTGGGAATGTGGGCGTAGGCAAATCATGTGGGGGCGTTCACACACCGGAAGCTCTCAACAACAACAAACAACCGAAAAGCAACAGCAACAGCAACAACAACAGCAACAGCAACTGTAACGACAGGCTACGACGAACTTCATTTCCGTTAAGAGTTTTGTTGCAAAAGTCAGAAAATTGAATTGATGTTGATACATTTTGCCTATGATGCCATTTTATAATTTTTCAAACTCTCATTCTAAGTGTCTTTTTCTTTCTCTCTGTCTCTTGTCGCTGTCTCTATTTGACTCACTTGATTTATGCATTTCATTTGTACTCCTATTTTGTGTAAATACATTATGTGTCTATACCCCAATCCGCAAGCCCCCACCCCCAATACTTATCCCCTTACCTTTAACCTCACGAAAAACCAACTTCATACTGTGCATAATATTAATTTGAAGCCAAACCTATTTCCTGTACATAAAATACCAAAGAAAATCGAAAATGGATAACAGAGAAAAAGAATGTGTTGTATAATTTCGTATTTGCTTTGCGCCAAAATTTGATTTAACATTTATGCTTTACTTTCCTCCGTTTTCATTTATTTTATTGGATGACAAAATTTTATTCATGTATTTTTCTCTTATTATATGATACAATAATATTGGAAATGTGTGTATGTGCGTGTATATTTCCCTCGTTTCTTTTTAGTGTTTCAAGCTCTATGTAAATATGTATATGAGAATATGTGTGTGAATGTGTGAGTGTGCAAATTGAAAATTTTAAAAGAAAAAAAAAAAACAAAATGAATAGAAATGAAATGAAATCGTGTACAAAAACGAAACGCCTCTTTCGAGTACATATCCTCCCGTACATTTTGAGTTTGACACAATTTATATACCTTGTATACTCATAGGTGAATACAGTTGCCTCAAAGTCGATCTACTATTCAAGCGAGAATTCTCATATTACTTAATACAAATTTATATACCATGCTGTATGTTGGTCATTGTCTCATGGGTATCATTCTGGCTGGATCAAGGCGCGGTGCCAGCACGAGTATCATTAGGTAAGTCCCAAATGAATCCAGCTAAGCTAACCGATGTCACTGTAACGGTAACCTCTTTCAAATCTATATACACATATGATATATATATATATATATCAAAATAACTGGCATACTCTCTCAATTCATGAGTATCGCCACAATATAATTTGTTATTAATGATATCACATATTTATATGCACTTTTTTCCCACCTCATTGCGACAATAAAACACGTCCCCCGATTATAGGTGTTACCACATTGCTAACAATGGCGACACAAACATCGGGCATTAATGCCTCACTGCCTCCAGTTTCCTACACAAAGGCCATCGATGTATGGACCGGCGTCTGTTTAACATTTGTGTTTGGGGCACTGCTTGAATTTGCCCTGGTGAACTATGCCTCCCGCTCAGGTTTGAATAAAGCTAGTAATTGAGATTTGATATGCTTCTTAACAAACTAATTAAATGTATTAATCGATGGTGTTTATCTATTTTTTTATACTACTTTTATATACTACAACTAATACTAAGTAATACTCATATCACTACAACTACCCACAACTACTACTACTACTACTACTTGTTGATGTTGATTATTTTTTATGCGAGTCATGCTTTTTGGTATCGAATATCACACTGATACGTTGATATCGTCTTGTGTATATATTTCAAATAACTGGACTGTCACACACACACATACACACACACACTAACACACACACAAGTACTCTTACAGACAGAGGAATACTCAATCACAACCACAGCTAGGAGAGCTACAACTCTACACACAGCTTTATGGGCAATATATATATCTATATATACATTATATATGTATATTCATGTATAAGCTGATTTTCTTAGTCGATTACCGATAACAACAAACCAAACAAATTTTGTTATTTGTATTTTGTGTTGATTTTCTGTGATTTTCTGTGAATGTAATACGATTATGATAAAACCCAACGATTTTTAGCTGTAGCCAACTATAGCATATATACATTTATCCGATTTTATTTTCTCTCTTTAGTTCTCTCATTCTCTCATAAATATTTGTATAGTAACTATCGAAATGATATTTCTGCGTATATATTTCTACTAATCCAGATTTTTTGGTATTGTTTTACTCTCTTATATCACTCTGCGCTCAATATCTCATCAAATCACACATTCACACACACACATACACACTCTCACACCATGAACTCTCACAAACACAAACACGTTTGAAAAAAAAAAATACAAATTGGACCAATATTTGAACAAACAATTTCGACAACAATGTAATACATTTCATTAATTATAATTTATTGACGTTGTCTCTGCCTGTATATATTCCCAAAATAATAAAATCGGAAAATAAAATCTGTTTATATTTCCATGTTGAACACGAAAACACTTTTGATTTATTCTAACTACATTTATTACTCAAATCGAATTTAAAACTAAAACTAAACTCGTGTCTCATAAATTAAAACACAATTGTTGCACCCTCGAAATAAATATACAATATTTTAATTTCTATATTGATATTGATTTTGTGGAAAACACTTTGAAAAACTAAAACTAAAAAAAAAAACAATCAACCCAAAACTGTTTAATGTTTCTGTATGTGTGACTATCTATCTATCTCTGTCTCTCTTTCTTTCTCTCACTCGCTGTCTCTGTCGCTATCTAACTGTATAACTGTATAAATATATGCTATGCATCCTAACAAAACAATCTGAACAATCTAACAATCAACATTAATTTAACTCAACTGTAAAATAATCTAATTAATATGAAAAAACAAATTCAAAAACAATTCCAATTCCAATTTCAATTCCAATGCAAATTGCAAAATCTGTCTGTCTATCGCAACCTATTCAAAATTCTTGCTCTGGAACAAATAAATTCTTGTCAAAAATCCTTCTTACCACATGCAACATATCATATACGGATCGGGCCGCAGACATGCATAAGGAGAATATGAAAAAGAAACGTCGCGATTTGGAGCAGGCCAGCTTAGATGCCGCTTCAGATCTGCTCGATACAGATAGCAATGCAACATTCGCAATGGTACTTACCTTTCAATTTAACAATTAATTCAACTAACTAGTCAGTCTATTGAGAGTTAACATAGGAGAAGTACAAACGATTAATGAAAATATAATTATTATGATAGGCAGTTATTTGAGGAACGAAATACACAATTTTAGACTGATTTCTAAATTCAACTATTTATTTAACCAACCGTTTTTATTTATCTTGAGCTGACAGTTACATTTTATTGAAAACTTGTACAAGAAATTCAGGAAAATATGGTGTAAAATATATGGTTTAAAAATACAAATATTTGAATTTTACAGTCATGTCAAATATTATTACGAACAACAGAAAGAAAACTTTTATTTATTAGAGGTATGAAATTTAAGTACAACTGAAAAGTGTAATATTGCGATATTTAAAATACAATTTTATTAAAATATTTTCGTCTAGTCTATTGTAGCTTAATAGGAAGTTTTGAACTAGGCTCCAGTTTGTAAGACTTTATTTAGGCCATCTGCAGTTGCTTTAAACAAAAAAAAAAAAAAACTTAGTTCTCATTGCTGTAGCTATCAGAAAAGAAAGGACAAATATCTAAAGAAAACTATGCTAAACTTTATAAGCTTTCCTATTTAAAAAACAAATCAAATTGGCTTTTTTGCAAAATATTTATGATAAAACTATTAAACAACTATTTCCTTTTTATATTTACCTCTTTTTTATTAACAAAAAAAAAACCACACGAAACATGTCATGCCCACACCCCAAATACAATGAAACTAAAAACACACACACATACAAAATGCACACCTTTGGAAAAAACTCAAACTATAAATCAAATGTAAAATTTTTTCAAACGTGCTCGAAACCACATAAAAAACTAACCGAAATCAAACCACAATCAACTCGTATCTCAAACACACTCACTCACACACACACACACACACACACATATAACATTCAACTTGAACTCGTCAACCATCAACGTAACATCGCTGCTGGCTTTGGAACCGATTGCATTCGATTCAACCAACCGGAATTAAATGAAAAATTGCAATGAAATTAAATGAAATTACGCACATGCCATCGTCCAATGCCAATGCCACCCATGCAATCGCAATCGCAATCGCAATCGTGCAACACTTGTGTGCCACGACTGACACACACTGCCATACCGCCATACCGCCATATCGCCATACCGCCATACTGCCCCGAACCGCCCCGATCCGCTCATTGCATTGCATACAATCAAAATTCCATATCAAACGGCATCGCAATATTCACGCGGCGGCGGTCTACAGAAACCGCTGGTGCGTCATCCCGGCGATCCAATGGCGATGGAGAAGCTGCGGCAATGTGAGGTCCACATGCAGCCACCGAAGCGTCCAAGCTGCTGTAAGACTTGGCTATCCAAGTTCCCCACCAGGTAACTGCGCCACATCATGCAACCACTCCTCCTCTCTGATGGGTGGTTGTCATTGTCACCATCCACGCCATTTCCAAACTTAGTTGAACTTAGTTAATTGTACCATAGTAGTTGATGGATTTCCTTTTTGATGTTGTGAATATACGTATATACATATCTTTCTCTCTCTCTCTATCTTGCTCTTACTCCTCGTTAACACATTTTGCCAAGAATTAAAATTAATTTGAATTGAAATTTAATTGAATTTCTTTAATTGTTCTTGATACGATGGAGAATCCGATTCAGTTGCATTTGCTTTGACTTTGTACTTTTAACTTTGAACTTTGAACTTTTGTCTTTGCTGCTTGCCAACGTTAAAAACGCTCGCTGACTTTTGTTTCGACTGCTTGCCAACTGATTAACTGGGCCGAGAGACCAGTCAAGTAAACGCTACGCTACCAAAAATATTTTATTTGATTAATGCATTACCTCATTTGCAGGTTTCTATGTGCATTGCTTCATATTGATTTGTTTGTTTTAAAAGAAAATTTTTAAAAACTGTTTGTGTTGTAGATTTTAATAACAAATATCATTATAGTAATAAAGGGATGTCAAATCCAGAAAAAAAAAAAATTAGTTCCTAAATTGTTTAATTTTTTGTTTCTAGAATTTGTAATCCATAAGTGTCACAGCTTTTGAGTTTCCTGCACGTAGCTAAAACTCTATTATTTAAAACAAACAAATTACTTTGCTAAAACAAAATGAAAAACAAGTTGATGATTAAAAATAATGAAAGCGAAAACGAAAAACAAAATATCACAAATCAAAAAGCCAATCTCTAGATGATCAATTAATGTGTTTCGTACTTGTTGAATATTTATCCAAGACAATGTTCTAGATCGAAGAGAATCGATGTTATATCCCGCATCACGTTCCCCCTGGTCTTTGCGCTATTCAACTTGGTCTACTGGAGCACATATCTCTTCAGGGAGGAGGATGATGAGTAAATGCCGTTAACTATTTACATAATTACTTTATACATTTAGATATATTCAACAAAAAAAAAAAAAAAATTATATATATATATAGAATATCGTTTTTTGGCACTTCAGATACCAACCATAATGTACTAACCTATTCTTCTTTCATTTCTGCTTTCATTTTGACAACGTTCGTTCGTTGGTTCGTTCTTACTTTCGATTGCGATTGATTTCTTGGCTTCATTTTTACATAAATATAATTTTTCGATATTCGCTTCGATTCTATTCGATTCGATCCGATTCGGTTCATTTTGACAACTAAAAGGACCTTCTAAAGCGCGTCAATCACTCTGACAACCAAAGGCTATGTAGAATCCAACAATGAAATTCAAAAATCCAGATACAGATACAAATACAAAGTCAGATTCCAATACAGTTACAGATATTGATGCAATAGTATATATGTATGTATACTGCAAATATCGGTACAGTAAACGCTTTTGCTTGATCGAATGGGGCTACGAAAGGCGTCAAGGCATTTCCACTATAAGAATCTCGAAAAAAATATAAAAATATATAAGATGATATAAAGTAACTATAAGTTAAATTGATCAAGTATGACTGCATAGTAGATAATGGTAAATTTCGAGAGCAAAATTAAATAAACTAAATGAAAAATTATATATAATATAAATATGCAATATATGCTGTATTTTAACAAGGATATTTGATAGCGATTTGAAAACACTTGCTTGTTCAATTTGTTTGACTTGTTTTTATATCAATTCTCTATACTTGTTAATTAAAATTAATTACTAAAATAAAAACAACAAAATTTCAAAAATTTTCAATTTGTTTAGTATGTAATCATGGAATACATTTTGTTCACAGACTAATTAGTTTAGTTTCGATTCAAAGCGAAACAACCTTTTGATTTTAATTAATTCGTACTTAAGTTAGTTGTAAAATAAGGTGACAATTCGGAGTAGTCACAATTTGTAAATATGTCATAAAGTTAAGTTTTAAGCAAAACGTAAACAAAAACTAGTTTATATACATAAACAATTCGAATTCTAAATCAATGGCAAACGAGAGGGTGTAGATACATTTAAGTTTAGTTATAATTATAAAAAAGTAACAAATAACTACAACAAACTACAACACGAAAAAAAAAAATACCAACAACAACAAACAAAATTCTAGGCAAATTCAATTATGTTTAGAAACGAAATGAAAATAAAACTCCATTAAGAACATGATCGAAATGATTTGATTAATTGAATTTCACACTTGAGACTCACTAATTCACACCCCCACACACACCCACACACACCCCCACACACACACACAAACACACACAGACACATACAGAGCACTCGACAATGGGAGACTATCTATAATACCGTTGCAGAGGTAACAACTGTACAATATGATTATGATTTATTATGAATAATGCAACTATTCGATATTCCAATTTTATAATTTTGAATGAAATACTTCCGCTAAAGTATTTTTTCGGCTTCGAAAATAATTTTGAAAACGGAAATGATTTGAGGAAGGAATATGAGATAAGAGTTTTTATTTAACTGGAACTGGTGGGTACTGCAAGTTTTATTCCTATTGACATGCCTAGTCGAATAACTATTTTAAATGCTTGTTTCATAATTTAGTCAATTTAATTAGTAACAAATTTAATTCAAGTAGATATTAGAAATAGTTTTAATTGATTGATTTTCATTAATTTTATTCCATATACTCTGGCATTATATTTACACACAACATTTAGTATAAATTTTTAATCAATTAGTTTTGGGCAACGAAGCAACGGAAATATTATCACCTATATTATTTCAACTATATATACAAAAATCAGTGAAGGTGAATATAGTTTCTTTGTGAATTGCCCAGTTAGTAATAGTTAGTTATTTTCATTAAGTAGATTTATTATTAATCCATTAACAGACAATACGGAAATAGTATATCATTCAATAAACTACAAACTGATGTTAACTAACAATTTCGAATTATGATGCGAGTAGAGTGTGACATGGACATCAATTAGTTGAATCCTTATATGCTTTTGTTATTGTTAAGTGCCTTTTTATATAAGGAGTGAGTCCTGCAGTTAACAAACGTTATTTGTCTGCCTTCCTATACCCCCCATAACAGACCTAACAAAACCAATACAGATCCTTAAAGTCAACTCAAACCCAACTCGAGTTTCGGCATAGACCTACAAATTCATATAAAAATATTATTAAATAAACAGATTCCTCAAAACATTAAAATGAATTCTACATAGCAAAACCAATACTAAATGAACAGTTAATAAACGACAAGAAACAAGAATAAACGCAAATAAATATGATATTTCCTCTTTTGTAGTATCTACGCATTCTTTTCACTAATTTCATTAACTTCAGCTTGTTTACGACTTATCAGTTATTTACTACAATATTTTCTCAATGATATGCTTTTATTTCCTATTACAACTTTTAAATAAAGGTAAGCTTAACTAATAAATATATACAAAATACTATATAACAAATCAAAATCAATGATAAAACGCACCCACATAATTGTCAGCGAGAAATGCAAAACAAAATAAAACAAAAATAATTAAGAAACAAAACAGGAAAACCAATAGAAAAGAAAACCAAAGCCTCAAGAGGGAATATGGAAATAAATGTTGTAAAGTTCGTGCCAAGCAAGAAAAAGTAATTGTAATTTTAAAAATAAGTGAATACAACAGAGCAAAATACACTCAAAAAAAAAAAAATAATATTATAAAGTATAAAAATAGAATAATAATTGCAAATAGTGTTTAGAATATTGGGCGACAACAAAATGAAGAAATCTAGTTGTATTGTATATGAAGCTATAGCTATATATGAACATACAGGGTTTTAAATGTGAGCAAATAAGTAGATGATCAGATATGTATATCTGGGCTATCAAGATTAAGTGAGGAGGTGAACAGGACTCTTAGCATCCATATGTTGGCCATGTTGTTTGATATGTGTGTTAATTAATGTTGATTGTACGTATCTACCAACTGAATAAAAACCAATTAAAGTGGATAAACGAAAAAAAAAACACATACATATGTAGCATAGGACATCATAACTAGGGGACAAAGTCAAAAGTTTACGATGATAATGGGGCTTGGAGCTGAGTTTCTGAAATGCAGATATATGCGAGTCGGTATAATTATTTTTCAGCCCTTCCAGTATTATGATAAACATATGTTTACACATTTAAGATATATTAGAGCTAGCTCGATACTCTTGGCATAGGTTGTGTGCTGCCTTCAGTTTGCCGTTCATCAAATTTGGTCAATTATCATTTAGGCAGAACAAAGTCAGTCCAAAAACAAAACATAATTAGAGTATCATCTTCAGTGTAAATAGTTGGAAGTGAAATAACATTATGTGTAAATGTCATGCGGTAATTAGGTATTAACAATAAAAATAAAAACAACAATGAAAACCAAAAGTTTAACAAAAGTGCACAACTTCTAGATGCGTTCCAAAAAGACTTACAAGCTTTTGAATAAAAGAACTAACAGACAAATTAAGCAAACAATTTAACATTTAAAATTCAAAACATTTAACGTGAAAATGTAGCACATAAGTTAACATATGTGTAGTTAAGTTAAGAATATAACAACCACAAGATCAACAACACAATGATAATGATGATGATAATTATGATATGGAACAACAGAGATTGCGCAAAAGTTGCATAAATAGACTAGTCGGAAATACATAATAATTATTAATGTATTTACTCATAACCCAACAAAAGCCATTTTGCATTCTCACAAATTCTGAAAATCAAACCCTCACTACTCTCAGTCACATATTTAGCGTTTCAGCCACAATAAACTCACTTGAAAGTAAATTGCACCGAATGCGAAAAAATAATTGATGTAATTGAACAATGGGAATAAAAATCAATTTATATAAATCATTACACATATCTTCAAGCAAAAAAGGGGGGCTCTAAACTATGCCCATTTCTAACAATCAAAAACAAAAAATATATAAATTAAAGCTATTAAACCAAATAAGTTAAAAACAAAATCTCCAACCATCATTTCTAGTAGAAAAATTTGTAAATAAAATCACAGCTAAACACGGAAAACCCCTTACTTTATAGAGCTAAGTGGACACAGAGCAACACAGGAAAATACCTAATATATAAAAAATTAAACATTTAGTAAAAGTCTAACGTAAATCATCACACAAACTCACACAAAATTAAGAATAAGTAAGATCATGTGTTTGAAACAAATATTAATGCAAATTAAAATGAATTTGCTGTAGAGCAACCTACCATAATAAGAAAATAAATCAAAGAGAACGCCAACTAACAAGAAAAACAAAAATGAGGGCGATCCATTTTAATGCATAAATGAATAAATTTAGCAAACTAAATATACAAAATAGTTGAGATAATTGTTGTATTGCCATCACCCTACATAAAATAACGAACTAAATAAACCGAAAACAATTTAAAACAAAATGTATGAAATGGCGTAAAGGAGTATAGGCGAAAGGGAATGTAAAACAGAAAACAAAAATCAATTGTGTAAAACCCAAGAAATAAAATGTTTGTGAAATGTTTATAAATGAAAAGAAACCAAAATAACAAAAATACACAACATGGCATGTTTAAATAAAAACCAAAAAAATATTAAACCAACGAGCTTTTTAACTTCAATTTCAGCTTGACAAACGAACTGTGAAAACTGTTTATAATCGCAATGTCTCTGCTACCACTGACCACTGACCAAATAACATAACATATGTTATGGAGCTAAGCTGCTGACAATCAGTGGGTGTTTGGATGGAGTTTCTAGCATGTCAGATGTGCTGCAGACTACAGTACCTGATGACTTCCAGCCACAGAGTTATGATAGGGGCATTGATAGAACCATGGCAATTCTCTGCTCCTCAGGCACAACAGGTACTCCCAAAGCTGTAACCATCACCAATAGTCGAACATATGTTATTTGGTCAGTGCTGCTACCCGTGTTTTAAATTGCACTGCTTGCTCTATGTTCGGCGGCTAAGCAGTTCGTTAGCATATACAGCAACCATCAGGGTGAGCAGAGAACAACAAGGAAAACCGAGGAAATCGTTTAAACAATTTTCTGATGAAAATTCAACTCCACTTGCTAACTTGTGACCTCTTACAGTTGCCTCATACTGTAATATTTGCACTAACCACTCGAATAATCTATTTGTATTTCGAGCAAACAAATCGCGTGTCTCATGCACACCAAAATTGCATTTTATCTCTAATCATCAATGTAATTTGTTCGTCTTATTGACCTTTAAATAGATTTATCCCGCCGCCCAATGCATCAGTTGCAACAAAATGTTTGATCTGAATGGAAATCTTACAACTATCTACGATGCTCAACTCAAGATCTGGTCAGGAGCAATCGATCACAGATTCTACCACGACGACCTAACCATTGGACAGATTATATTCAAGCGATTGCAAACTGATCCCAAGCGAATTTTTCAGATCTCTCACAATGAGAACACTAGATTGACACGATTCCAGATGATCCACAATGCGGCAAAGGCAAGTCTTTATCTGCGTCAACAAGGATTCACAAAGGACAAAGATATTGTGGGAATAGTTGCCAGGAATACAACACATCTGGCAGCCTTGGCCTATGGCTGTATGTTTAATGGCACCATCTTCCACGCCATCAATCCCAATATCGAGGAGCAGACAATCTGCAAACTATTTGACATCACCAAGCCAAAATTAATTTGCTGTGACGCTCAGGAATCTGAAAAGATGCAGAATGTTGCCAGGACACTTGGAGCTAAGCTGCTGACAATCAGTGGGTGTTTGGATGGAGTTTCTAGCATGTCAGATGTGCTGCAGACTACAGTACCTGATGACTTCCAGCCACAGAGTTATGATAGGGGCATTGATAGAACCATGGCAATTCTCTGCTCCTCAGGCACAACAGGTACTCCCAAAGCTGTAACCATCACCAATAGTCGAAATATATTTGAAGCGCATAGGTAAGATTCAGATACACTTCCTTTCCAATGTCACCAATGCCACCTGATATCAAATATTTCTCAGTTATCTCACTCCAGATGATATACTATATGCTCCTAGTACTCTGGACTGGCTGTCGGGAGTGATTACACTGGTCACAGCAGGAGTATATGGCACCGTGCGTCTCATCTCCAATGAACCCTTCAGCCCCGTCAACTTTATGCAAATGTGTGAACAGCATGGCATTACTTGGTGTGTCCTGGCAGCCTCTCATATCGCCATGTTGGCCAATAGTCCTGCGGTTAATTCCAAGCAGTTGAGAAGCCTCCGACATCTGCTCTTTGCAGGGGGTCACACTTTGGTAGCTACTCTAGACAAGATGCGATCTTATTTGAAGGATGTGGGAATCCTTCGAAACGCCTATGGTATGACCGAGTTGGGCACCTGCGTCACCTTAAACTATTGTGTGGCCACTAAACCCACAGCTGTGGGTCGCATCGTTGGCAACTTTAGGATTAGAGTTGTGGATGAAGCCGGAAATTATTTGGGCCCCAATCAAGTGGGTGAGATTTACTGTCACAGTCGAGAACGCTGGAATGGCTACTATGGAAACCCGACAGCTACATCTGAAATGCAGGACTCTGATGGTTGGTTCCATACCGGCGATCTGGGGTACTTTGATGACGACAACTACCTACATATCGTGGAGCGCAAGAAGGATATGCTCAAATACGTTGGTATGATGTACTTCCCACACGAGATTGAGGAGGTCATTGCCAAAATGCCCGAAGTAGCCGAAGTATGTGTCTTCGGCATATGGAACGAGACAGAAGGAGATGCTGCTGCTGCCTCTGTTGTCCCCAAACCAGGAAGTCACCTTTCTCCCAGTCACATACAGGAATTCGTAGTCAAGAACATTGGTGCGAGCTTCAAGCACCTGCATGGGGGTGTTCAGTGTGTTCCTCAATTGGCCAAGTCCGCCAATGGAAAGGTCAACCGACATGCAGTTAAGGCGGCATTCCTGGAGGCAGCTCCACTGACGAATAACACCTAAATGACAAACAACTTTGTATTTTGTTCTTAGATTAGACGCAACTTGAAGTCATCAAAGTTCTATATAGATTAGTATGAAACACTTACATACTTATGCATGTATATACTTATCTATAAAAAACACAACTTTTACTTTTTTCGCACGAACAAAGTTCAGAGAGATATCTGAGACGGTGGGCAGAACTCGTGGGTGGATGAGTTGTTACAGAGGTGTAAACAAATATTTGCTGTGGACAATATCATGAGATGTCTTTAGTAACAGAATTTAAAAAATAAGCATGGAAAGTTTGTAATGAGAGTAATCGTGTCAGATAATCAACGATCACAAGTCAGACGAAGATATAGCTCAAGGTCATCGAATTTCATATATATTGCCCTAGATTGCATGCGGATAAATGTTACAAATTATCTAATCGAAAATAAAATTATATTATGATTACCCATAATAGTAGAAATATTATTGAAATTTGGATTTGAAATTTGGATTTGAAATTTAAATATACGCTGTATCTCCTACAAAAATCCATTGTTCAAATAGTGTATGTATAGTTTGTTTTAATCTAAGAAATCTATTAAAACTATATTCTTAAGAATATTCTATATTCGTCAGAATTGAACATAAAATTAACAGACATGTTCAAACAAAAAAAAAATATATGGGAATTTATATATTATAAAAAATATATGGGAATTTATATTTATAATTAAATTTTAATAAACATGTTGGTCAAGTCGACATATTTAATCTGTATACTACACTTTACACAGCGGCATATAAAAATTATAATAATAAATTGGCCACTTAAATGTGCAACATTTTATTAAAATCGCACAATAAATAAATTTTATAGAATATAGTCTATTGTCGACAGTCATCTGAGCTTGTCATGGTTCGAGCTACCGTATTATATAATCGCAATAATCATGTGAATCTCGTGAGAATTGTTCACTGCAAGTACAATTTAAGTGTATTCGCAGACTATACTCTAGACAGGGCTGTTTATGATATATCATAATATATTTTAAAAAATCAATTAATACAAATATAACTTTCAGTTTATATTTTCTCTGCCTATAAAAAGACCATAAATATTAAAAAAATAAATAAAAGTACAACATAAAAAAAAGTATCAAAGTATTCACTGCTACTTGATGTAGATTAAAAGTTAATAATTGTAGATTAAAATTACAATGTTTTATTTGTATATAATATACAATTTGATATGCCCTCTATGGAACGGCAGTTTGCATGGCTAAGTGCAAGTCATGCTATCTTGTCAGTATACGACGCCTTGTGTAGCACGTCAAATATACTTGGGAGATTACAACAACATATAAAATTAAACCGTTATCTAAGATTGAGATTCTGAGGTGAGTATAAAAAGCACTCCACAGTGATTACGTTATATTAGTAGACAAAGTGAACTCGTTGCAATCGGAGAGATGGCCTTTAAGCCGGAATGTAGTTATGATGCGGAGGAGAAGATCTGGTCAGGTATGCCGGATCGAGAGTACTTTGCCGAAGATCTTTCCATTGGCGAGATCATCTTCACTGAAATGCAACGTCATCCCAGACTAACAGCTCAGGTGAGTTCTTGTTTCCTTGTTTCGGGATTCTCAAGAACAATCATTGGGAACATTCATGGATTACAGATATCCGTAACGGAAAATACTGTCCTTAGTCGGGAGGAGCTGCTAACGAACTCAATGCGTGTGGCCAGCTTCATGCGTGGATTGGGTGTGGGACAATCGGATATTGTTGGCATTATCGCCAGGAATACTACGCATATATTCGCTGTGACCTACGCATGCTTCTTCAACGGATCCCCGTTACACTCCCTTAATACAAACTATGAGCAGTCAACGATCGAGAAGCTCTTCGATATAACGAAACCCCGACTAATATTCTGTGATGGAGACGATTTCGAGAAGGTGAAAGCAGCCACATCTCAACTAAATGTGACGATAGTTACCATGAGGAAACATTCTAAGCATTCCATTAGTATCGAAGAGGTTCTCTCCACACCAGTGCCCGCCGACTTTGCTCCCACACGTCTCAACCAGGCCAAGGATCACACCTTGGCCATACTCTGCTCCTCGGGCACAACGGGCATACCAAAGGCAGTCACAATATCGAATAGTCGAAAGCTCATCATGTGTTCCAGGTAGGTTCACCTCAGTACTATTTACGTCCAAGGAATGTATCTCATTCATTTGGAATCCCTGCAGCTATTTGACCATCGATGATGTTCAGTTCACGTACAGCACCTTGGACTGGGTAACAGCTCTACTCACCACCATTACATCCGGAGCGTATAGCACCACTAGGATAATTGCTGATAATGCCTTTGATCCGGCTTTCCTGCTAAGCACCATTGAGAAATACAAGGTGACATGGCTGATGCAGGCTCCTTCCCACATGGCACTCATGGCCAATTGTAAGGAATTCGAGCAGTCCAATTTAAAGAGCATCCGTCACTATTTATATGGCGGAGGTCGTTGCTCCCTTGAGGTTCAACATCGTATACGCTCCCGACTTAGCTTTGATTGTCTCCATTCCGCTTATGGATTTACGGAATTGGGCACGATGGTGTCCATGAACTACAATTTTGATGCGAAACCCAATTCAGTGGGTCGTGTGACATCTGGATTTAAAATAAAGGTTCTCAATGATGACAATGAAAAATTGGGTCCCAATGAAGTCGGTGAAATATGCGTACACAGTTCCCAATATTGGGCTGGATATTATGGCAATACCGAAGAGACACTCAAGGTTCGCGATTCGGAGCTCTGGTTCCATAGTGGAGACTTGGGCTACTTGGACGATGATGGTTACATATACATTGTGGAACGCAAAAAGGACATGCTCAAGTATCAAAATATCATGTACTATCCCAACGAAATCGAGGAGATCATCTCTCAGATGCCTGATGTGGCCGAGGTTTGTGTCTTTGGTGTGTGGAATCAATACAACGGAGACGAAGCTGCTGCTGCCGTGATCAAGAAATTCGGTTCTCAAATCCACGCCCAGGATGTCGTCGACTATGTTCAGAAACACACGGATGCCAAGTACAAGCATTTGCATGGAGGAGCTGCAATTGTCGAGGATCTAATGCGAAGTCCCAATGGTAAAACAAATCGTTTGGCTACGAAGGCATATTTCCTAGAAATTAAAGATAGAAACTAAGTAAAACTTGAACCACTTATATAGTATATTTATTTTTTTAAATATTATATTATTTATCAATATTCAACCGCATTGGTTGACTGGTCTGACAGCCTATCGTGTCTTGGCGATACCCCGAACTTGATAAAGATAGTTTATATCGGGGAAATATAAGCATTTATTTAAAGAAATAATGAAATAATTTAACAACTCATTAATTTTAAATTAAAAAACCCATATTCAATTATTTGAAACAAACAAAATTATTAAAAAAAAAACAAATACTTCTCTTATATTATTATTTTAGATTTAGTATTTTATATGAATTATATTTAGATAGGCAATTTTTGGGATCAATTGATGCAACAAACATTTTGAGTATTTTGTTCACTTCATATGAAATAGATTAAATAATCAAGTTAAATAATTAATTAAAATAATTAAATTTAAACTAAATGGGTTTCCCAAAAATTCAATAGATAGTTTCTTGTCATATTGATAAATTAGCTGCATGTCTCATCATGGGATTGCGGTGAAAATCTCATGAGTCAAAAAAAATAAAAAAATAAAAAAAGAAATTAAAACACCTGGGCCTGGCTTATCTTCCAATTAGTCTCTAGATGATTGCCTCCCAGATACTCGCAATTATATTTATCATAGACTCTGGCCTGGAAACCACCAAAAATTATTGCTCAACACAATGCCTTTGTAGGGGCTTATCAATAATACCTCTACTACTATCTGAAGGAGAACCTATTAATAGAAGGACGATGAACCCCCTCAGCCAGGTCAAAAACTTTCACTCGTGATCAATTTGGATTAAACAGCTTATCTCGGATAAAGCTTATCTATCTAACGAGGATTCACTACCATCTGGGAGGTATAAATAGTGGGTTCTTTGTAAGAAGCAACGATCAGAGCAACATTAGCATTACTCGCGAATAAATCGTCTTCGATTTTAGTCTTTTGCAAATTAAATAACATTTGTCAAAAAAAAAATTGAGTTATCAAAAATGGCTGATAGAGTTTGCAATCTTAGAACCACCTATGATGCCGAACAGAAGATCTGGTCGGGAGTCAGTGAGCAGGATTTATACAACGATGACTTGACCATTGGCCAGATTATATTCCGGCAACTGCACAGCGATCCCAAGCGACTTTGTCAGATCTCCCACAATGAAAAAACGAGATTGACACGTGCCGAGATGCGTCTGAATTCGGCGAAGGTAAGCGTTTATCTACGTCAACAAGGATTCACAACGGAGACGGATATTGTGGGTGTTATAGCCAGGAATACAACACATGTGGCTTCCATAGCCTATGGCTGTATGTTCAATGGCACCATCTTCCACGCCATAAGTCCGATTATCGATGAGCAGACCATCATCCACCTCTTTGGCATAACCAAACCGAAGTTGATATTCTGTGATGTTGAAGATTATGAAAAGCTACAAAAAATTGGCAAGATACTGGGGGTTAAGCTGTTGACCATCAATGGTGGTTTGGATGGAGTCACAAGCATGTTGAATGTACTACAGACTGAAGTACCCGAAGATTTTCAGCCACAGAGTTATGAAAAAGGCATTGATAGAACAATGGCCATTCTCAGTTCCTCGGGAACAACAGGCACTCCGAAAGCTGTGACCGTTTCCAACAGTCGAAATATTTTCGATGTGGAGAGGTAAGATTATTTATGATAAATAAAATACTAGAATGTCAACTGAAGTCAAATGCAATTCAGTTATCTTACTCCAAGTGATGTTCAATATACTCCAAGTACTCTGGACTGGCTGTCGGGAGTGATGACCCTGGTCACATCTGGAGTATATGGAACTGTGCGTCTCATCTTCAATGAACCCTTCAGCCCCGTCAACTTTATGCAAATGTGTGAACAGCATGGCATTACTTGGTGTGTCCTGGCAGCCTCTCATATCGCCATGTTGGTCAATAATCCGGCCATTAATGCGAGACAGTTGAAATCTCTACGACATGTATTTTTCGCCGGAGGACGCACTTTGGTATCAACATTGGACAAGATTCAATCATATTTGAGTCACGTGGGCATTCTACGTAACGCCTATGGATTGTCTGAGCTGGGTACGTGTGTCGCCTTGAACTATTACGTGGACACGAAGCCCACATCAGTGGGTCACATCGTCAACAACTATAAGGTACGAGTTGTGGATGAATCAGGAAATTATTTGGGCCCCAATCAAGTAGGAGACATCCACTGTCGGAGCAAAGATCACTGGAATGGATACTATGGAAACCCGACAGCCACAGCTGAGATTCAGGATTCTGATGGTTGGTTCCATACTGGCGATCTGGGATACTTTGATGACGATAATTATCTGTATATCGTGGAGCGCAAGAAGGATATGCTCAAATACGTGGGCATGATGTACTTCCCACACGAGGTTGAGGAGGTCATTGCCAAAATGCCCGAAGTAGCCGAAGTATGTGTCTTCGGCATATGGAACGAGACAGAAGGAGATGCTGCTGCTGCCTCTGTTGTTCCCAAACCGGGCAGCCACCTTTCTCCCAGCCAAATTAAGGAATTCGTAGTCAAAAATATTCCTGCTAGCTTCAAGCACCTGCATGGGGGAGTTCAGTGTGTTCCTCAACTGGCCAAGTTAGCCAACGGAAAGGTCAATCGAAAGGCTGTTAGGGATGCTTTCCTTGCCGCCGCTAATCAGACAAAAAACAACTAAATGACAAGCAGTTTTTCTTAGATTAAATGCGTTATAATTCTATAATTGTTGGTTAAAAATTTATCTATTAAATTCACAACTTATACTATTTTAAAAATGGACAAAGTCCACTCAGATATGTCAACCGTGAGCAGAACTCGTGATAATAAATATCTACTCTGGCAAAAAAAAATGAATGAATTATTTTTGATATCAAAAATAGATTAGTGTGAAAGAACTGTAATGGGAATAATTATCATAATAATAATATTACGACAAACGTATAATTTTGAGATGATAAAACTCCACAAAATCTTTTTAATAAATAATATCTCATTACAACATATTGGAATTTTTTTAAAATAAATGTACTAAATTTTAAAACACTTATACTAAATGTGTAATGATTTTATGAAAGTAAAGTATATTGTATCAGTTATCTATTTTCAAAGATCAATTCCACTGTTGGCAAACTGTCACTTTGTAACTAACTCGTCAACTCTATCTGAAGTTGGTAAACATTTTTTTCTTAGAGAGTAACGGCACTGTCAAAATAACAGTCATATTCTCAGTGATAACAGTAACTGCGGGCACTGCTTATTAAATGAGAAAATCTGTTAATCTAATAGCGGCGGAATAAAGTAGCGGCAATTGCTGGCACTAAATTTAGCTACACTGCTTTGTTGAACTGCTTTAAACGTTTAAACGTTAAAAAAAACCTAAATTTGACTTTTAATTCATTCAATTATGAAAATATATCATTAATTGTTTATTCTTATAAGAGATAATTATTAAAATCCCTCTTTAAATTATCAGAATTTTAAAATATATTAAGAATATTCCTTTTTAGATTAATAATTATATTACATATTCAAAGAAGAATAACTGTCTGTAGGATTTCGAAGATCTTCAAAAATAATTGATTCTGCATTTTAGCCAACAACGTCTACTAGCTCAAACACGGAACGTACCTATACATATAACATCTAGTTGATAAGCAAGGTCGTTAAAAATATTTGTTTGTCGAATTATTATGTTAGACAGTAAACTAGCACAACAAAGATAAAGTGTTGGCATAGATTATGAGTGACTTTTACTGTTCGTCAAAAATCAGTTGAATGCCAGCACCACATCGTTCGAGTTCTGACAAAATGCTTAATCATATTTTTAATTCAGAAACATCTTATGATGAAGAGCTCAAGGTCTGGTCAGGACCCACTGAGCAGAGTTTGTACAATGAGGACCTAACCATTGGAGAAATTATATTCAAGAAATTACAAAGCGGTCCTCAGCGTATTTTTCAAATATCTCATACAGATAATACGAAACTGACACGCTCTGAGATGTTAATTAACTCGGTAAAGGTAAGCGCTTATCTGCGACAACAAGGACTTACGAAGGAGTCGGACATTGTGGGAATTATAGGAAGGAATACAACCCACATAGCTGCCCTAGCCTATGGATGTATGTTCAACGGGACGACCTTCCACGCCATCAGCACCAGATACGAGGAACAGACCATGAGGAAACTCTATGACATGACAAAGCCGAAAATAATTTTCTGTGATGCCGAAGATTGTAAGAAATTAAAAAATATTGCCGAGGACTTAAGAGCGAAGCTGGTGACTATTAGTGGGTGTTGGGAAGGAGTTACTACTATGCAGGATGTCCTGCAGACCATAGTGCCCGTTCACTTTAGGCCGCAACATTTTGAAAGAGGAATTGATAAAACATTGGCCATTTTGTGCTCATCAGGAACAACAGGAACTCCTAAATCCGTAACTATTTCAAATAGTCGAAATATATTCGAAGCTCACAGGTGAAAGTCTTTGATTTTGTAATGTATTGATTATTGATATAACATTTGATTTATTCCAGCTATCTGACGCCAGATGATATACAGTATGCTCCGAGTACTCTGGACTGGTTGTCGGGAGTGATGATACTTATAACGGGTGGAGTGTATGGATCTGTGCGTCTCATATGCACGGAACCAAGTAGCCCCATTCATTTTTTAGATATTTGTAAGCAATATACAATTACTTGGACTGTGATGTCGAATCTCTTTTTGGCCACGTTGGCATATTGCCCAGAAATTAACGAAGATCAGTTGAAGAGTCTAAGATACCTAATATTTGGGGGAGGTCGCACATTGGCATCAACTTTAGAAAAGATGCAATCCTATCTCCTAGGAGGGGGTATTCTTCGAAATGTTTATGGTATGACTGAGTTGGGAACCTGTGCCGCCTTCAACAATTCCGTAGATTTGAAACCCACATCAGTAGGTCACCTTGCTGCCAATTTAAGAATGCGTATCGTAGATGATTCGGGCAATTCCTTGGGCCCCAATACAGTAGGAGAAATCCTGTGCCACAATGCTCAATACTGGAGTGGATACTTTGGAAATCCTACTGCTTCAGCTGAGATACAGGACTCCGAAGGATGGTTTCACACAGGCGATGTGGGATATTTCGATAACGACAATTTCCTGCATATTATGGATCGCAAAAAGGATATGCTAAGATTCATGGGCAGGACCTACTATCCATATGAAATCGAGCAGTGGATTGGCCAAATGCCACAGGTGGCAGAAGTCTGTGTCTTTGGCATATTTAACAAGGCACAAGGAGATGCTGCTGCTGCCTCTGTTGTCCCCAAATCAGGAAGTATCCTTTCTTCCTATCAAGTACAAGATTTTGTGACACAGAACATCAGTGAAAGCTTTAAGCATCTACATGGTGGTGTTCAGATTGTGTCGGGATTGGACAAGTTTGCCTACGGCAAGATAAATCGAGAGTCTGTAAAAACAGCATTTATTAATAGAACCACTGTGGATTAGAAAGTTGACTTTAATGAATGGAATAATCTCTAATAAACATATAAACATTTTGATGAAGAAACGCGTGTAGAATTTATCTATTAAATTAGATTAAAATACATTTAAGATATCTCACACCAGACGACAACATGTACATTAGATTGGACGACAGGACTGTTGTGCTTGATTATGGCTGGAGTGTTCGGAGCTGAACCAAGAGATTTTCTCGTCATGTGTGAGCAGCATAAGTTCTCCTGGGTCCTCGTAGGATCCACACTCTTTGGCCTTTTCGTCAAATGTCCGGAAATCAACAGCAATCTTTAGAGGAGGACTCATATTTGTATCAACCTTCCAGAGAATGCAATCATAGTGGAGGGATAAGGCCCAACAGAAATTAGTAATTTAACTGTAAATTTTTTTTCGAATTTGAATTATTATTTTTCTTGATATTTTTATAAAACAATTTAATTGGATTTTAATTAATAAAATTTAATTGTATAACAAATAATTGCATATAATAACTATATAACTATATTTTTAAATGTTAACAGCAAAAACTCAGATAATATAGTAAACATAAAATAAGCAAAAATGGAAGATTATAGCTAGATTTAATAAAAATCGTTGGTTTAAAAAAGCCTTTCTTTATATGGAAAACAAACTACGAATATGACTGGAACAAAATTTATAGATATTAATTTTGTTTATAGATATTAATTTTGTTCATGAATTAACTAGTTATAAATTACTTAAAGCTGTACAGACTCATCAATTATTAAATTTATTAAAAAAAAATCTAGTTATAAGTGACACATTTAAATTTATTGTTTTAATAATAATAGTTAGAAGATTTTATTACTTAATTAAAATATAAAAGAATAAAAATATATTGTCACAAATCAACTTAGTTAAAGTTTTTTATAACCTATTTTTAAATTGATCGGATCAATAAAGTGTCACAGAAAAATGCAGAAATGAGATCTCATTAAGTTATTTTTTTTTAAATAAATTTGAAAGCAGCATACAATAGAATTAAAACTATAATCAGCGACATAGATTTAATAAGAATCATTCGAGCTTTGGAAAAGATTAAGGTTTGTCAATGATTTTAAAAGTTTTGTAGCAGCCAGTAATTGAATGATTGCTCACAAAGTTAAGAAGAACTGTTTGTACCTCAACAATTCTGAAAAATTAAAACACCTGGGCTGGTCTAATCAGTCAATTAGACTTTGGTGATTGATATCCGAGAGAATACAATAATATGAATGAATTTTTATGGATTATCTATTGTGAACAAGGAGAGTGTGCTCGACAGAAAGATACCCTGTTTCAACTTATAATTCGGATTATATTTGCTTCGTGGACATGTTGCTTAATCTAAATAATCTTTCTTAACAATACGGAGTTCTCGTATTCAAAAAATGAGGAAAGCACTACAGAATTATAATTCTCAAGGTCGCTAGACAACAATATCTTATTTAGCACAGGGATCTTTATTTAGCACAACGCCTCCAAATTTTTGTTACAGAAATTTACTCAAAAATTCTAAAATTTTTAAAAAATTATGAAAATTCCGTAAAGACAAAAATTAAATTAGATATATTTATATCGAATTAGATACATCCGTACAAGTCTATATTTGTGAATACGAAATTTGTTAAGCAACTTTGTTAGTAAGACCCACAGTTAAAATCTGAACTATGCTTATCATATTTAATTCTAATCTATTCCAAGAAGAGGTTTCGATTCCATTGCAGGGGGTATAAATAGTATGGCCTGTTCATCTATTAACCATTAGTAAATTGGCGTTACCCGTTGTGCAGTAAAGTTATCCAAGTTTTTAGCAACTTCATAATAATAAAAAGAAAAATAATTCAATATTTTTTAAAAATTAAATTAACTAAAATAATAAAAATAAAATATCATACAATATATAGAAATAATGACTGATCCAACTTTAAATCTTATAACTACCTTTGATGCCGAGAACAAATTATGGTCGGGAGCCACTGTGCAGAATTTATACAACGATGACCTTACTTTTGGTCAGATTATATTCCGACAGCTGCAAAGTGATCCTCAGCGTATTTTTCAAATATCGCATAGTGAGAAAACGAGATTGACACGCTCTGAGATGCTTCACAACTCGGCGAAAGTCAGCGTTTATCTGCGACAACAAGGACTTACAACGGATCTGGATATGGTGGGAATCATTGCCAGAAACTCAACGCATCTCGCTTCTGTGGCCTATGGATGCATGTTCAATGGAACGACCTTCCACGCCATAAATCCTACTATTGAGGAGCATGTCATCTGTAATCTCTATGACATAACCAAGCCTAAAATAATTTGTTGCGATGCTCAGGACTATGAGAAGATGCAGAATGTTGCCAAGAAATTGGGAGCTAAGCTGATGACTATATCCGGAACCATGGATGGAGTAACCAGTATGGTTGATGTACTCCAAACAACAGTACCTGATGATTTTAGGCCCCAGAGTTATAAAAGAGGTATTGACAGAACATTGGCGATATTATGTTCCTCGGGAACAACTGGAATTCCAAAGGCTGTGACAGTTTCCAACAGCCGCAAAATGATTGATGTCGCCAAGTAAGTGTGTGTTAATTATTTCTTAACATAATCGAAATTATCACAGGTTTCTTGCAGCCATCTCACATCCAGCGACGTTCAATTTTCGGCCAGCTCATTGGATTGGGTGTCCGGGGTATTTGCCTTGGTTACGGCAGCTGTCTACGGAACTGTGCGGGTTATTTCTAACATTCCCTTTAGTCCGTCCAATTTTCTGCAAATGTGTGAAGAGCATAGTGTCACCTGGGCTCTTATAGGTTCAACCTACTTTGGAATGTTGAGCAACTGCCCAGAAATCAATAAGGAGCAGTTGAAGACCCTGAAACATTTATTCTTTGGAGGAAACCGCACATTGGTGTCGACCCTAGATAAAATAATTCCCTATCTACCTGCTGCAGATATTCTTCGAAATGGTTATGCCGTGACGGAGCTGGGCACAGGTGCTTCATGCAACTATTGTGTGGATAAGAAGCCCAGTTCAGTGGGTCGCCTCTTCCCAAATATAAAAGTTCGCGTGGTGGATGAGGATGGCAGTTCCCTGGGTCACAATCAAGTGGGCGAGATATACTGCCACACTGGGGACCTTTGGAACGGATATTATAAAAATCCTACAGCAACGGCTCAGATCCAAGACTCTGAAGGCTGGTTCCATACTGGCGATTTGGGCTACTTCGATGACGATAATTATTTGTATCTGGTGGATCGCAAGAAGGATATGCTCAAGTACATAGGCATGATGTACTACCCATATGAGATTGAGGAGGTCATTGCCAAAATGCCCGAAGTAGCCGATGTTTGTGTATTTGGCATATTGAATGAGACAGAAGGAGATGCTGCTGCTGCCGCTGTTGTGCTCAAGGCCGGATGTGATCTTTCTCCAAGCCAAGTGAAAGATTTTGTATCACAAAATATCAGTGTGAAATACAAACATCTAAATGGTGGCGTCCAGATTGTGCCTGACTTGGCAAAGACTTCAAATGGAAAGATCAACAGAAGGGCTGTCAAGGACGACTATCTTAAAACGCTCAGATAAATGCAGCCAAATAATGTAATTGAATATTTTCAAGTTTGTATAATGTAATATTATTTAAAAAAAAGTCTACATTATTATTATGTAAGACAAATTAACAACTTTACGTTCCATTTGTATTGTCACTGACCAAATAACATATAGTTACCCCATTTCATAGTTACATTTTATAGATTGTATTCTTTGAAAAAAAACAAAAGTTGAGCATTATAATGTTGGTTAAATATGGTTAATAGAGAGATGCCCCCTTACGCCCAAAACGGAAATATTTAATAACTTGAGTCACAGTAAATACTCGATTTTCATGTATTTTGTAGTTATATTCCTGAATAAATAATGGAGATAATGCATTCTTTACGTCTTAAATGCCACGCCCCTTCGCCAAGAACTTCAAAATAACTTTACAACTTTTTTGTTTTTACGAAAGACTTAAAATTTTGCATTATTATTGTCAAATTATTATTTAGCATATTCTGCATTATTATTGTAAATTTCAATTCGATAAAAAACCCAGGAGTTATTCACGAAACAAAGGTGGTAACTACGGTGGTAACAGTCAGTGGAAGTTTGGAAGGTGTAACAGATATTCAGGATGTCCTGCTGACTTCAGTACCCAATGATTTTCAACCACATGCTATAAAAGAGATATTGATAGAGTCATAGCCGTTCCGAGCTCCTCGGACACAACTGGAACTCCCAAGACGGTGACAATCTCTAATAGCCGGAAGGCATTTTTCGCATTCTGGTAAGAATAAATCTTCTCAATATTTATCCTGTTGTATTTGTTTAAAACTCAATCCCATTTAGCCGTCTAACACCAATGAATGTGCAATTTTCACACAGTTTATTGGATTGTGTGTCAGGTGTGAAAGCTTTGGTTATGGCAGCTGTACATGTCACTGTACGTATCATATCCAGTATTCCATTGAGCCTAGAAATGTTCCTGGATATGTGTGAGCAGCATGTTGGCAAGTTGGCCAATTGCCCAAAATTAAGTCATCGTCGATTAAGTTAGCATATTGGCATCGAACTTATAGAAGATGTATTAATATGCAAGATTGCACAGTTCGATTTATTTATGGGTTCACTGAAGCCGGTTGGGTCCCAATCAAATGGGAGAGTTACTCTGTCACAATGGACAACAGTGGAGTGGATACTATGAAAACCCTGAAGCATCTTCTGATATGCAGGACTCTGATGTTTGGTTACATACTGGCTCATTTCGATGAGGACCACTTCTGTGTATTGTAGATCGCAAGGAGGATGTGCTCAACTTTGGTCTAATAATGTACTATCCACACAAGATCGAGAATGTAATTTTTCAAATGCCCAAAGTAGCAGAGGTTTGTGTCTTTGGCATATGGAATGACACAGATGGAGATACTGCAGCTGCCTCTGTTGTCTCCAAACCTGGAAGTATCCTCTCTTCAAGTCACTTTAAGGATTTTGAGGTTCAAATTATCAGTGTGAACTACAAGTATCTGCACGATGGAGTCCAGATTGTAACAAAATTGGGTAAATCTGCAAATCGAAAGGTTAGTCGACGGGCTGTAAAATCTGCATATCTGAAAGCAGCTCAACTATGATAAGTGTAGAAACTACTAATACATCTCTATTTTATAGTTGTTATTATCTTATTATAAATTTTTGGTATATGTGAACTAAGTTGGAAATCTATGTTAAAAAATTATCAAATGTTAGAACTTTGGAGTAGGTGGAGTATATCTAAAAACTGATACAAATAGTAAAGTAACAGTAAGCATTATAATTATTTAGAAATATGCTTAATATAGTAATATATAACTTTTTTTGGAATAATTGGCATCAAACTTGAAAATCGGTTGTCATATGACGAAGATGACAATGAATGTTTTGAAAGACCCGAAACACCGATTTTCAGATACAGTTCTGGGCGTGTTGAGGGGTCCAAAAATAAGGGTCTTCATTTGGACAATCTTTGAATGCAGTTTTGTTCAATATGCCGAAACTTGGAAAAATTGGCATCAAACTTGAAAATCGGTTGAGATTTGACGAAGTTATGGCCCATCAAAGTTTTGAAAGACCCGAAACACCGATTTTCAGATACAGTTCTGGGCTTGTGGAGGGGTCCAAAAATAAGGGCCTTCATTTAGACAATCTTTGAATGCAGTTTTGTTCAAAATGCCAAAACTTGGAAAAATTGGCATCAAACTTGAAAATCGGTTGAGATTTGACGAAGTTATGGCCAATGGAAGTTTTGAAATACCCGAAACACCGATTTTCTTTATAATTCTGGGCTTGCACAGGGGTCCAAAAATAATGGTCTTAATTTGGACAATCTTTGAATGCAGTTTTGTTCAAAATGCCAAAACTTGGAAAAATTGGCATCAATCTTGAAAATCGGTTGATATTTGACGAAGTTATGGCCAATTGAAGATTTGAAATAGCCGAAACACCGATTTTCTTTATAATTCTGGGCTTGCACAGGAGTCCAAAAATGATGGTCTTAATTTGGACAATCTTTGAATGCAGTTTAGTTCAATATATCGAAAATTGAAAAAATTGGCATCAAACTTGAAAATCGGTTAACATATGACGAAGTTATGGCCAATAGAAGATTTGAAATAGCCGAAACACCGATTTTCTTTATAATTCTGGGCTTACGCAGTGGTCCAAAAATGATGGTCTTAATTTGGACAATCTTTAAATGCAGTTTTGTTCAATATGCGGAAAATTGGAAAAATTGGCATCAAATTTGAAAATCGGTTGAGATTTGACGAAGTTATGGCACATCAAAGTTTTAAAAGACCCAAAACACCGATTTTCTTTATAATTCTGGGCATGTACACGGGTCTAAAACCAATGGTCTTAATTTGAGCAATCTTTGAATGCAGTTTTGTTCAATATGCCGAAACTTGGTAAAATTGGCATCAACCTTGAAAATCGTTTGAGATTTGACGAAGTTATGGCCAATGGAAGATTTGAAATAGCCGAAACACCGATTTTCTTTATAATTCTGGGCTTGTGGAGGGGTCCAAAATTAAGGGTCTTCATTTGGACAATCTTTGAATGCAGTTTTGTTCAATGTGCCGAAACTTGGAAAAATTGGCATCAAACTTGAAAATCGGTTGAGATTTGACGAAGTTTTGGGCCATCAAAGTTTTGAAAGACCCGAAACACCGATTTTCAGATACAGTTCTGGGCTTGTGGAGGGGTCCAAAATTAAGGGTCTTCATTTGGACAATCTTTGAATGCAGTTTTGTTCAATGTGCCGAAACTTGGAAAAATTGGCATCAAACTTGAAAATCGGTTGAGATTTGACGAAGTTTTGGGCCATCAAAGTTTTGAAAGACCCGAAACACCGATTTTCAGATACAGTTCTGGGCTTGTGGAGGGGTCCAAAAATTAGGGTCTTCATTTGGACAATCTTTGAATGCAGGTTTGATCAATATGCCAAAACTTGGAAAAATTGGCATCAAACTTGCAAATCGGTTGAGATTTGACGAAGTTATGGCCAATTGAAGATTTGAAATAGCCGAAACACCGATTTTATTCATTATTCTGGGCTTGCACAGGGGTCCAAAAATAATGGTCTTAATTTGGACAATCTTTGAATGCAGATTTGTTCAATACGCGGAAACTTGGAAAAATTAGCATCAAACTTGAAAATCGGTTGAGATTTGACGAAGTTATGGCCCATCAAAGTTTTGAAAGACCCGAAACACCGATTTTCAGATACAGTTCTGGGCTTGTGGAGGGGTCCAAAAATAAGGGTCTTCATGTAGACAATCTTTGAATGCAGTTTTGTTCAAAATGCCAAAACTTGAAAAAATTGGCATCAAACTTGAAAATCGGTTGAGATTTGACGAAGTTATGGACAATGGAAGATTTGAAAAAGCCGAAACACCGATTTTCTTTAGAATTCTGGACTTGTACAGGGGTCCAAAAATAATGGTCTTAATTTGGACAATCTTTGAATGCAGATTTGTTCAATACGCGGAAACTTGGAAAAATTAGCATCAAACTTGAAAATCGGTTGAGATTTGACGAAGTTATGGCCCATCAAAGTTTTGAAAGACCCGAAACACCGATTTTCAGATACAGTTCTGGGCTTGTGGAGGGGTCCAAAAATAAGGGTCTTCATGTAGACAATCTTTGAATGCAGTTTTGTTCAAAATGCCAAAACTTGAAAAAATTGGCATCAAACTTGAAAATCGGTTGAGATTTGACGAAGTTATGGACAATGGAAGATTTGAAAAAGCCGAAACACCGATTTTCTTTAGAATTCTGGACTTGTACAGGGGTCCAAAAATAATGGTCTTAATTTGGACAATCTTTGAATGCAGATTTGTTCAATACGCGGATACTTGGAAAAATTGGCATCAAACTTGAAAATCGGTTGAGATTTGACGAAGTTATGGCCCATCAAAGTTTTGAAAGACCCGAAACACCGATTTTCAGATACAGTTCTGGGCTTGTGGAGGGGTCCAAAATTAAGGGTCTTCATTTGGACAATCTTTGAATGCAGTTTTGTTCAATGTGCCGAAACTTGGAAAAATTGGGATCAAACTTGAAAATCGGTTGAGATTAGACGAAGTTTTGGGCCATCAAAGTTTTGAAAGACCCGAAACACCGATTTTCAGATACAGTTCTGGGCTTGTGGAGGGGTCCAAAAATCAGGGTCTTCATTAGGACAATCTTTGAATGCAGGTTTGATCAATATGCCAAAACTTGGAAAAATTGGCATCAAACTTGAAAATCGGTTGAGATTTGACGAAGTTATGGCTCATCAAAGTTTTGAAAGACCCGAAACACCAATTTTCAGATACAGTTCTGGGCTTGTGAAGGGGTCCAAAATTAAGGGTCTTAATTTGGACAATCTTTGAATGCAGATTTGTTCAATACGCGGAAACTTGGAAAAATTGGCATCAAACTTGAAAATCGGTTGAGATTTGACGAAGTTATGGCCCATCAAAGTTTTGAAAGACCCGAAACACCGATTTTCAGATACAGTTCTGGGCTTGTGGAGGGGTCCAAAAATAAGGGTCTTCATTTAGACAATCTTTGAATGCAGTTTTGTTCAAAATGCGAAAACTTGGAAAAATTGGCATCAAACTTGAAAATCGGTTGAGATTTGACGAAGTTATGGACAATGGAAGATTTGAAAAAGCCGAAACACCGATTTTCTTTATAATTCTGGGCTTGTCGAGGGGTCCAAAAATGATGGTCTTAATTTGAAAAATATTTGAATGCAGTTTTGTTCAATATGCCGAAACTTGGACAAATTGGCATCAAACTTGAAAATCGGTTGAGATTTGACGAAGTTATGGCCAATGAAGATTTGAAATAGCCGAAACACCGATTTTCTTTATAATTCTGGGCTTGTGGAGGGGTCCAAAAAGAAGGGTCTTCATTTGTACTATCTTTGAATGCAGTTTTGTTCAATATGCCGAAACTTGGAAAAATTGGCATCAAACTTGAAAATCGGTTGAGACTTAACGAAGTTATAGCCCATCAAAGTTTTGAAAGACCCGAAACATCGATTTTCTTTATAATTCTGGAGTTGTACAGGGGTCCAGAAATGATGGTCTTAATTTGGACAATCTTTGAATGCAGTTTTGTTCAATATGCCGAAACTTGGAAAAATTGGCATCAAACTTGAAAATCGGTTGAGACTTAACGAAGTTATAGCCCATCAAAGTTTTGAAAGACCCGAAACACCGATTTTCAGATACAATTCTGGGCTTGTGGAGGGGTCCAAAAATAAGGGTCTTCATTTGGACAATCTTTGAATGCAGTTTTGTTCAATATGCCAAAACTTGGAAAAATTGGCATCAAACTTGAAAATCGGTTGAGATTTGACGAAATTATGGCCCATCAAAGTTTTGAAAGACCCGAAACACCGATTTTCAGATACAGTTCTGGGCTTGTGGAGGGGTCCTAAATTAAGGGTCTTCATTTGGACAATCTTTGAATGCAGTTTTGTTCAATATGCCGAAACTTGGAATAATTGGCATCAAACTTGAAAATCGGTTGAGATTTGACGAAGTTATGGCCCTTGGAAGTTTTGAAAGACCTGAAACACCGATTTTCAGATACAGTTCTGGGCTTGTGGAGGGGTCCTAAAATAAGGGTCTTCATTTAGACAATCTTTGAATGCAGTTTTGTTCAATATGCCGAAACTTGGAAAAATTGGCATCAAACTTGAAAATCGGTTGAGATTTGACGAAGTTATGGCCCATCAAAGTTTTGAAAGACCCGAAACACCGATTTTCTTTATAATTCTGGAGTTGTACAGGGGTCCAAAAATGATGGTCTTAATTTGGACAATCTTTGAATGCAGTTTTTTTCAATATGCCGAAACTTGGAAAAATTGGAATCAAATTTGAAAATCGGTTGAGATTTGACGAAGTTATGGCACATCAAAGCTTTAAAAGACCCGAAACACCGATTTTATTTATAATTCTGGACTTGTACTTGTACTTTTTTTATACTGACCCCTTGATAAAATCATCAAAAACTAAAAATATTTCATTTCTAATATTTTGTTAATTTTTGATTAGATGGATTAAGACTATTAAGCAACATTTATTCTGTTTAGAATGTTGGTGTATTTTGGAAATTGTGTTTTTGAAAAAATATACAGCAGTCAGTAATAAATTTTGGAATTGTTAGATAAAACTTAAATGCTTGCCGACAAAATATGGAGATCGTTATGTATTTCCAAAATTTTGAGTAATTGAAACACCTGGTCTGTTCTTATCAGCCAATTAGACTTAGTCTATATATAGTCTGAAGTTTTCATTGAATCAAAATTCTGGTTAATTTATTTTTTCATATGGCTTATCTATTTTGAGCAAGTAATAATGCCATTGTCGATACTGCACGACATTGAAATACTCTGTTGCCCCTGTACTCTGTGTTAATATCCGCCTATTGATAAACAATGGGAGTTGCATCTCAAAAATAATATTAACATAGTATTCATATAGTGCATACAAATAAAATGTATAAATTCAATAAAAAATATATTACAATTTCTCAAATTCTTTTCTTTTCGTTTTATCAATACTCGTAGTATCATAAAGAAGCAGTAAGAGAATTTTTTTGGTATTTAGTATAGATATCGTCTTCTCACTGTCTCAATCTTTTGCAAAAGATTATACTACCTTTTTACCAAAAAAAAAGGGACTTTATAGAATATTTATCCGAAAGCTCTCACACGTGTGAATTTTAGATTAATTATTTTTATCATAACTTATGCTAATCTATTCTAATGGAAGGATTCAATACCACTGGGAGGTATAAATAGTCTCAACTGTAGTTCAGCAAACAGTCCAGTCGAGTTAATAAAGTTCTCAGCAACCGTATTAAGCAAAAATATCATTTTTAAAAAAATAAATAAATTAAATAATTTAATAATTAATTAATAATTAAATAAAAATAATATAATATAAAAACCAATATATTATATAAATTGTTAAATTAAAAATAATAATACATTATGATTGATCCAATTTTGAATCTCCTAACCACCTACGATGCCGATCTCAAGGTCTGGTCGGGAGAAACTGAGCAGAATCTATATAACGATAATCTGACCATAGGCCAGATTATATTCCGACAGCTGCAAAGCGATCCTCAGCGAATTTTTCAAATATCGCATAGTGAGAAAACGAGATTGACACGCTCTGAGATGCTTCACAACTCGGCGAAAGTCAGCGTTTATCTGCGACAACAAGGACTTACAACGGATCTGGATATGGTGGGAATCATTGCCAGAAACTCAACGCATCTCGCTTCTGTGGCCTATGGATGTATGTTCAATGGGACAGTCTTCCATGCTGTGGATCCGAATATCGAGGAGCATGTCATCTGTAATCTCTATGACATAACCAAGCCTAAACTAATTTGTTGTGATTCTCAGGACTCTGAGAAGATGCAGAATGTTGCCAAGAAATTGGGAGCTAAGCTCATGACTATATCGGGAACCATGGAAGGAGTAGCCAGCATGGTGGATGTTCTCCAAACTACAGTACCTGAGGATTTTAAACCCCAGAGTTTCGAACGGGGTATTGACAGAACAATGGCTATATTATGTTCCTCGGGAACAACTGGAATACCAAAGGCTGTGACAGTTTCCAACAGTCCGAAAATGATTGACATTTTTAAGTAAGATTGATAGTTTCTTTACCAAGTGCTAATTAACAAATGATCTTTTTCAGCCATCTTACATCCAACGATGTACAATATTGCCCCAGCTCACTGGATTGGGTGTCCGGCATTTTTACGTTGGTTACGGCAGCTGTCTACGGAACACTGCGGGTTATTTCTAACATTCCATTTAGTCCGTCAAATTTCCTGCAAATGTGTGAGGAGCATGGTATAACCTGGGCCCTTATAGGATCAACCTACTTTGGAATGTTGGTTAATTGCCCAGAAATCAATAAGGACCAGTTGAAAACTCTTAAACATTTGTTCTTCGGAGGAGGTCGCACGTTGGAATCGACTCTTAAGAAAATGATGCCCTTTCTATCCCTAGATATTCTTCGAAATGGTTATGCCTTGACAGAGCTGGGCACGGCTGCTTCATGCAACTATTGTGTGGATAAGAAGCCCAGTTCAGTGGGTCGTCTCTTGAAAAATATAAAAGTTCGTGTTGTGGATGAGGATGGCAGTTTCCTGGGTCCCAATCAAGTGGGTGAGATATACTGCCACACTGGACAATATTGGGGCGGATATTATGGAAACCGTGCTGCAACGGCTGAAATCCAAGACGATGAGGGATGGTTCCATACTGGCGATCTGGGTTACTTTGATGACGATAACTATTTGAATCTGGTGGATCGCAAAAAGGATATGCTCAAATATATTCACATGATCTACTATCCGAACGAGATCGAGAAAGTTATTGCCCAAATGCCCGAAGTTGCCGAAGTATGTGTCTTTGGCATTTGGAATGAGACAGAAGGAGATGCTGCTGCCGCCGCTGTGGTGCTTAAAGCGGGATGTGATCTTTCTGCTAATCAAGTGCGAGATTTCGTATCACAAAATATCAGTGTGAAATACAAACATCTGCATGGTGGCGCTCAGATTGTTTCAGATTTGGCGAAGACTGCAAATGGAAAAATTAATCGACGGGCTGTCAAAGAGGAATATCTTAAAAGGGTTCAACACGACTCTACAATAAATAAATAATATGGATGAACAATAATAAATAAACTGTTTATATAATGTATTATTATTTTAAATATAAAAAAAATGGCTTTTGTGTACTCAGAAATCTACGCCAGCTCATTGCAGCGGTAAAATTTTAAACTAGTTCAATAGTGAACTGCTTAGAATTTGCGCTGATTGTGTGCACGTGCACTGCTTTCTTTCGCGGAGGTTGTATGACAATCATGGCAATCAGCTTTTGAAAGATAGCAAGCGAATATCTACTTTAAAATATTTAATAAATGCATGATATAGAATTATTGAAAGTTATTCTGTTTTTATGTTACACATAATAATTAATTTTATTTAACATTAAACAATTCTAAAATTAAATCTTTACAAAAACCGAGTCAAGGCCATGTGTGTATGTATATACATACATATATCGTTCAATTAGCGTCCCTTGTTATCAGCCGCGCAATCTATTGTATAGCTTCAGCTTGGGCTTATCATCACCAATATTGTTTATCTGGCTGAAGCTTTTGGTTGATAGGTGACGTTTACCAACCGGTTGGCAGGCTAACTGATAAATGCTATGGACTGCCTAGTTGGCCACAAAATAGTCGCCAGTTGCTGAAGAGCTTGCATGACGGTTGGACGAGCCGTATTTAAGCCAACAAAGAGTCTCTTATCAGTTGGCCATCATGGAAGGCGGTCCCAGTACACAGTTCGATAAATATACAAAAATTTGGAGTGGACCAAGGCCGGCGCATTTCTTTGATGCGGACTGCTCTATTGGCAAAATACTATTCGCCTTTATGCGAAATCATCCAACGAGTCTGTGTCAGGTGAGGAATATTTTATAGCTTCGATTTGGCCAAAGTCCCATGTGGATGGATGATTAGCTGAGCACGAAACGGTTGAAACGGTTAAGAAACATTTATTTACCATGATATTCAAATTTGTTAGATCTCAGATACGGAGGGCACTGCATTGACCAATGGAGAAGCCATTAGCTTTGCCATACGGATTGCCCAGCACCTGAAGGCGATGAATCTGCGGCAAGCCGATGTGGTTGGCATTGCGGGAACAAACACCACATATCTGATGCCAGTTGTCCTGGGTTGCCTTCTCAATGGAACACCCTTCCATGCGGTTAGTCCCTGGCACGATGAGGCCACCTTTAAGCACCTATTCTGCATAACTCGCCCAAGGATTATCTTCTGCGATGGCCTGGTCTACGAGAGGCTCGGTGTGGTGGCCAAAATGCTAAAGGCTCCAGTCTACACACTGAAGGATCATCGGCTGCAGCTGCCACGTATTGAGGATCTGTTGGAGCCCACCAAGCGAGAATTATACTTCGTGCAAGTAGCAAAGAAAGTAATTAATAGAACATCTCTAAAAATATCTCTTTGTTCTATGCAGACCTGAGCCACTGATGCTGGGTGGAGATCAGACTGTGGCGATACTTTGCACCTCCGGCACAACAGGCATGCCCAAGGCGGTTTGCATCTCCAACTCGGCCTGCCTCTTCGACTTTGGGTAAGATAAACACAGCAGAACAATAATTCCTTCATATAATCTGACTAACTATGCTAATCCTGTACAGCTTTGTCACTGGACAGGATGTGCTGCTGTCCTTCAGCACCATTGACTGGGCACCCGGAATGTTCAACATGCTCTTCAGTTGTTGCCATGGCTCGACGCGGGTCATCACAGACCGTGCCTATACGCCAGAGTACATGCTGCAGTTAATCGAGAAGTACAAGGTCACGCTGTTGACCCTTGCCCCCCAACAGGTCGCATCTCTGCTCAAGGCGCCCACACTCTCTCAGAAGAGATTGAGCAGCGTGAGATTCATCAGCATTGGTGGCGGCAATTGCTATGTGGCGAATCTTCTGAAGCTGCAGGAGTATCTGCTCAATGGACAAATCTCCTATGGATATGCCCTCACAGAATGTGGAGGAGTGTCAGCCAATATGGGCATAGGGAAACCCTCATCGGTAGGCAAAGTGGTGCCCGGTGTAAAAGTGAAAATTCTGGATGATGCCGGACGCAGTTTGGGTCATGGTGAGACCGGTGAGATATTGGTTCACAACAGCAAAGTGTGGAATGGATACTATGGCAACCCGAATGAATCCAAGCATATACAGGACTACCAGGGCTGGTTTCACACCGGCGACATGGGCTACTTTGACAACGAGAACTTCCTGCACATCGTGGAACGCAAAAGGGATATGTTGAGGTTCCATGGCGCTCAGTATTGCCCCTATGAGCTGGAACAGGTCATCGCTGAACTGCCCGATGTCATCGAAGCCTGTGTTTTCGGTCTCTGGAATGAAGTAGATGGTGATCCAGCTGCAGCTGCCGTCGTCAAGATCCCTGGCAGTCGCCTCACTGAAATGGATATTGTTGAGTACGTCGCAAAGCGTCTGGTGGTCACTCACAAGCAGCTCCACTGTGGCGTCTTCTTCCTCCCCGAACTGCCCAAAACGGGCAGTGGCAAGGTGCTACGACAGCAGGCACGAGATCAGGCCCTGGGCAAGAAATGGTCAGACTACCGCAATGGCCATTGACTCCAAGCAGCTGTTACTTAGACCTTAGTTCGTAGCTTTAGACACCTTAGATACACTGCTATTTATGCATGACTCACACATTCCTCTATTCACCCAAAATTTATTTAATGATTATCTACTGGTATTTATTATTGTTGTTGCTATAATTTTGATATTGCCAAAAGAAAAATATTTTAAGATAGTCGAAAAGTATTCATTTTGACTTTATTTTTTGGCATTATCGTATGCTTATCTTTGACAAATGATTAGCCCCTATAGCGTACAGTAAGTGCGAGGGAAGATTCAGCACTTCAGCTAAACAGACAGTAATTAATTTAGGGGGTTACTGAAATGAGTCACAATAGCTTTAGATCAAAATGACAATTAAAATATGTAAGCATATTAAAGAAAATAATTTGTTACACAAGTAAAGTACAATAAAATATAACTTATAATTACTGAAACCATTTTTGAAGTTTCTTTTTTCGATAATAATATTGAAAAGAAAAATTGATCAATTTTTTTATTAATTTCAGGAATTATTTTTAATAATTGTAAACATTTTTCACAATTGGAGTTGCCTACTTTTCTACAAATTTGAAATTAAATAATTGATATATTGAATTAATTAAAATTGATATAATTAATTAGTTAATAAATCAATTATATATTTTAGTGCACATACCAAAAAATATATAATCCTACGAACCAGAAAAATGTTATTTTTTATATAAACCTTACTAAAAATATTATTGGTTCATAAAGATATGCAGAAATTACTTATCTTTCAGTCTGTTGAGTTTGAAAAATATTCCTATTATTTAACGATTATAAGTAAAAATTATTTATCTAATTGTGAGCAGAATTCAAAGTAATTAACTTTACAATTCATTACTCATTGAGATATCTTTTAGATATATACATAGTAATTGTTAAATAAAAAAACAAAATCATTTACGATATGCATATATTACTTATCTCGTAGTCTGCTGAGTTTGAAAAATATTTCTGTTTTTAACGATTTTAAGTTAAAATTACTTATCTAATTTTGAGCACAATTCGAAGTTATTCATTTTACAATTAATGACTCATGGTGATATTAACTCTCCTTTCATGCTTAACAAATTAAACTTTTCAATTCCTATCAGATCTACCCGTTTCTTTTCCTTATTAACAATTAGCACTTGCCCTACTAATTACCTTATGCATGAACCTTTTAGAGTACCATGTTCTGAGTTTAACAGACTTTACTAATAAAGTCTTAATCTTAGAACATTTACTCACACATTAATCATATAATCCGTGGTGGTGGTCATTGATTTGATTGGGTTTTCCTGGGTTTCCCCAATCCTAGCAACAAATGTTGAATCAATTTACATATACTCACCCCAGAACTATTTATTTATTATTTTTATTTTAATATCATTCATTTTTAATTTTAAATATATATATAATTTATTTATATATTTAATTTAATTATTTTTAAATTTTATTGTAATGTTACATATTAATTAAATTCTGTCGACTGTTTATAGTTGACATTAAATAAAAATAAAAATAAAAAAATAAATTTTAGTTTTTTTCTGAATTAATTCAGTAGTGATTGAGATATCATATATAGTAATTATTAGAAATAATCAAAATCAAATCCCAATTAGCGGTTATCTTTAGAACTGATCTAGCTACCCTCTTTAGAAACATAAGTCTAGTTATTAGCCACATTCCAGTTCAATAACCCCTTAACCTTTAGTTTATTGATATGGGGAGGGAGATCTCGTGTAAAATTTGATTGACAGCTAAGCCAAGTTGCACTTTGTACGTGATCTTGTCAGCATTGCAATTGGATACTTTAGCTGCAACTCCATCCCTCTCACCCTCTCCCTCACAAATACTCCTCTTCTACCCTGCTCTTTTGATTTCTGGATCCCCCGTTGATGGGTTGTGATGCTTGGGTGCAACAATGCCCAAAAATAAACTGAAATACTGTTGGGTTACGGATGAATGCTGCAAACACTTAAGACACAAATGATTGCATTTTAAGGAAGGGGCAGGGTTGGGGAAGGTAAGGATCATTGATAATGATCCGAAGTACGAGACTACTTGGGTCTTAAGCTGATGATTGACAGTCAAGAGGTGCATTCTTTCAATTGTTGCCGAATTTGTTGTTTCAATGTCAAGTTCATTGAAATACGAGATATATACATATATATATGTACATATGCCGATCATTTTCGTGGCATTAAGATATATATATGTCATTGATTATGCCCATGCAGATAATGATGAAGATGTTAATGCTGTTCATAGTATGGGGCATGCAGCCTGTCTGCTGAATCGTATCAAATATGCAGGAAGTGCAAGATGAAGCCAATTGCATTAGTCTCGGCATCGTCATTGGAATTGGAATTGGTATTGGTATTGGTAGTGGTATTGGTAGTGGTATTGGTAATGGTTTTGGGATCGGGATGCCAGAGCGGAGCATGAGCAACATATCAAAGCTGCCTGGCGCCAACTTGCTTATATACAGCAGAAAATCGGGTTTGAATTTGAACTTGATTAGTTGTGGGACAGACACAGACACAGACACAGACGACAGCGATTCTAATTGTCATTCAAATAGCAATTATCATTTGTCAGTAATAATGTGTCCATGGGTAATTAAGTGCCCACGTTAATGCCTCAATGAACTCCAATCTCCATCTCCATATCATATCGAATACTCGAGCTCAATATCAATATCAATATCAATCTCGATCTTAATTTCCATTTCAATATCCATTTCGATTTCTTAGCATATCTCGAGTCTACGATCTAAACTGAAAGTGATTAATTCATTAGCAAACTGTCGGCCAGTTTGTCAGTGGCACAGACTTTATTAATTGTCTAGAAAATTGCATATTTCTGTAATATACGCATGGCAATCTAAAATAATTGTTGATCACATTTATTTATATTTAATACTTATTTATGCCAGTCTCAGTTGCCTGTTAGCTGTTTGAGGGATTGTTTAATTAGTTGTAGCATTTGCATATGTCAAAGCAAGCAGACCCCCCGTTAACCACAACTTATCTAACTACCCCTTTCACAAAATACTTCTGCCTCTTTCTAACTAACTATCCCTCTCGCTCTCTCTTTTCTAACTATATGTCTATCTCATGCCACTTCACAGCTGCCATGCACAAGTAAAAAAGAAAATCCTATTAAGTCATCTAATGCAGCCTCTCAATATTGAGAGTGCTTGCTTGCAGATACCCCTTATTTTGGTATAATTATGCTTATTATTTTAAACTGCTTATACCCTGGCATACCCTGTAGTAAGTTTTGACATGGGAGAACACAATTTATGGCGCTTAAATTGCAGTCATGCGCAAATGAGAGGCAGCTAACAAGATCAGCACCTCCCTCCACTGCCCCCTCTCAGCTGTTCACTATGGAGGCACGTACCCTGCCCACAATCCCCTCTTCACCCCTATACGATACCATCATAATCAGACTGGGGGCTGACTAATGCGACTGCGGCTTTGGGCGGATGTTTGGTGTCAAAACATGCGCATTTTCCCTGGAATTGAGAGACGCGGTCAGGGATCCTTTTCGGCTTGTTTGCCCGGGTATGAGTACGGATTGGGATGTATACGGCAATGGCATTTTGATACCGGGTTGACTTAATTTATGTTGGCAACGTGTTTCCCACTCAATCGATCGATGCCAAACTATAACTATAAGTATAAAAATAGAGGAGTCTTGAAAACTCGTCTGATCCCCACTGATGTTGTCGATGTTGATGTTGCTGATGATGTTGTTGTTGCTGCTGCTGCTGCTGCTTTTATCAATTTGTGTTCATTTCTAAGCACGAATGCGGCCAGCATAGATCATAAAATGGTGCTACCCTTGCGGCCTCAACACATGGTCAATGGCAACATGGCAACATGGAGAGCAGCTCCAGCAACATGTAGCAAGAGCAACATCTCCCCACAAAGGAAATTTACATAATTACCGCTGGCGGTGCTTAGGCCTTTATGCGAGCCGAACGAACGTGTCAAAATGAAAAGTGTTGCATGATTAGCGCGTAAATAACGCGTTGCAGGCATAAATCTCAGGCGAGGAGAGGCGACTCCGGACCGGCAAGATAATCAAATAAATGTACCGATTAATAAAGATGAAGATGCTAGCGGAGATCATACCAGAGAGTGAGAGGATGAGGGGTTCTGCAATGAAGATCGATTGTTTTGCTGATGGGAATGGACAACTGGGATGCTGTGCCTCCATGTGGCCAACCAGGCAGCTGTTTTGGTTCCACTGGCGCCCATAGTGGGAGGTGTGAAATTCAGCCATGATAGAGACAGACAGAGACAGAGACAGAGACAGAGACAGAGAGATAAAGACCGAGAGAGAAAGGATGCAGAGCTAACGTCGTTGGCAACATGTTGCTTGCCACAAAACTTGCTCGCCAGCGGGCCAACATGACACATTGCTGTAGCATAACTTGGTCAATAATAACGCGACAACAGCATGAAGAGCCACAGCAACACACAACAAGTGTGATATGCGGATGCCTTTTGGCCAAGATGAAACCGGCCAAAAAGTTGTTGCTCGCATCGCAGATTCCACACGATAGACACAATTCTTAACAACGTCGCCCGCAGGCCTCCTTAACAAAACTACATGAATATCTCTCCACCAACGAATATCAAATACCCTAACTGTGTTTACATTAATCATAACTACCAATTTGGGCTCAAAGTGTATGCGATCTTATAGTCAGGTTAATTCCGCAAGTATGTAATAAAAACATGTTAAGAGCAGAATGTTGTTAACTTGCTGACTGCAATCACTTGCCTCCTGAGAAACATACTCTGTCTTAGCGGTTTCAAATTACCGTTGCCAGCACCACTATTACCAAGTACCGAATTGGCTAAGCCACCCAGGTCAAGGTCCTAACCCAATAAACATGTTGTCCAACTTTCATTCACATTGCCGCGGCACTAACATCGATCTTCATTGCCATTACAGGGTATCTGTTGTCACAGCACATGCTTAAATTAGTTTTTCATGTTCTCTTGTCAGGCATATCGCCAAGTTGTGGGTGTCCACAGTCGCTGCCAATTGTGCTCTGTCCACTCTGGCATTTCCAATAGCCAGTTTATTGCAGCCTTATCAGCCGCCAACGAAATAGCCAAGTTGCCACACGCAATTCGCAATCATTTTTTGGTAGGAGAAGTCTACTAATTGCCCAATACAATTACAACAATTAATTCTTTAAGAATTCTCTAGCCACATTTTCTTAGCCACATGCCTTGGTGGCCTTGAATTGGGCCCAAAGCTCTTGATAAGCTGCTACCAAATGCGCTTATCATAGGCAAGTAGGTACAAGTAGCTAATGGGTCAATGGCGCCATAAAGACATGTAATAAAATGATACTAAATTTGAAAATGCTGCTGCTGTAATTTAAAAATACATTTACAATAATTATTATTAATTTTAGCTACATTTATGGCAACTATTCCAAAGCTATTTCTATCGATTTTTTTACGACAGCAGCGACTTAACTTGTTGCACGCAATAAACGGCACTCTCTATGATAGTACTCTTTTTATTGGTTCAAGTTCAAAGACCCCTGAAAAAAGTAGTACCAGAACTAATGTTGGAACTGAAGGCGATGCATCTAACTCGTAGAATGGCATGCCTGACTGTCTGGCTAAGACAAACACTTTTACTCGCTTATCGCAATGCCCATAAATAAAGCTCACGTCTATTAGCGTTGCCATTAATTTTCCTATTTGGGAAATATGCAAATTAAACACTGATTAATTGCAGCCAGGGAAAAAGTGAATCGTTTTCCCTATCTATGGCAATGGAGAGTCAATGTGGGCAAGAGACCGTCCAGCAACGACTTGGATTTTAAGCCGCTTGATCGTCAGCTGTTTCCGTAGTGTAGCGGTTATCACGTGTGCTTCACACGCACAAGGTCCCCGGTTCGAACCCGGGCGGGAACAAATCTTTTAATTTTTCCCTTTTTTTTAAATTTTTTTTGCCGCACTAAGGTATATTAATTTTGTGTAAAATGGCAAGGTAACTTCACTCTTCTGCTTAGTGAAAACTCTTCTAAGAGGCATTTGCTAGTCGATCTCAATGCCACAGTAAATTAACTTGTTATACTTGCAGTCTGTACCACATGTAAATATTTTGCATGGCTAATAATCATCCTCATGCGTGAGAGGCAAACTTCACGCAAACTCAATAATGCTGCCTTCTCCCAGCAGCATCCGTCCACAAGCAAACAACACACATACCATGAGAAAATACATATGTATGTATAAAGAATGCATGCTTAGCTATGCAGACATGCACACTTTATACGATTTTAATGAGCTCCGTTTTACGATCATTAAGGTGTGTTATATTTATAAACAGTCAACAGTCAACCCTCGGCACGCACCGATTTCAACTGTTTAACGACCCGCCAATGTCAGCCCCTGCATGACTTCACAGTCCTGACACTTTTATGATTCTCATTTATTGACCCCTGTATGAATGTGTGTATCCCTCTCTCTCTCTCTTATATTGTACAGTGTTTATTCTCTCAACGCATGCCACCCATAGCGGATGCAATTTCTGTACATATACTTATATATGTATGTTCCGCTTGAATCCTTTAAAATTGTAGTATGAATGCATTAAATTTTTATAGACCTCGTTGACGGATGTAACATTGCACTTAACTAAGTAAGAAAGTACATACTCCTCATTCAAAATACAGTTGACTGAAGGTATCTCAATTAAATAAAAGCAATAAAGTTCAAGGTATAGATAATCCCCATAATGGTAAAATTGAGTTGCATCCTACCTTTCCCAAAATTAAAAATGATTTGCTAGAACTTTTGTTGCAATAGAATGTAATTATATTACTCGAAAAATTTAGGTGAAAATAATAAATATGTAAATAATCTTAAGAGCTCCCAAACCCACAACATACACGAATAAATACGAATTTTAGGAGACCCGAACCTTAGACGAATACTTTGTAAATCTCTAACCCTTTTGGATTTTATTTTAAACTTATTTTTATTTTTTGTATTATTTAAAATGATCTATTTATTTAAATAATAATCTTTATTTACACACATTTAGTCCATGAACCTTTTATTCCCCTGTCCATTTTTCATTGGTTGAATAGCATCAGGGTGTCACATTGGTCAATGTATGAAGTGAATACTATTAGGTTTATCCTTTGCAAGAGGTTTCCGTAGTGTAGTGGTTATCACGTGTGCTTCACACGCACAAGGTCCCCGGTTCGAACCCGGGCGGGAACAATTATTTTTGAAATTTCTTGTAAAACGTTATATTTTTTCCTTATATTTTGCTTGGAATATGTAAGAGATGACATAGTTTATGCAAAATGAAAGCTTCAAAAGCTTAGCATTCGAAAGCTCTTGCTGAAAAGTTGAAAGGGTTTGCTTAAGGTATAGAGCATAGGGCATGCATTCAAATAGTTGCTCAGTTGCTAATCTTTCACAAGGGGATGTAGCTCAGATGGTAGAGCGCTCGCTTAGCATGTGAGAGGTACGGGGATCGATGCCCCGCATCTCCAGAACGAATTTTTTTATTTTCAAATTTTTTTTTTGAACACACATTTTGATTGACAGGCTGTCTGAATGATTGTGGCACCAGTGTAGTGGCCTTGTCCAACTATTTATTAAAGATGCAAATTATGCTGGCACAGCTGTAACTCCATTTCAATTTCTCAACCGTTCAGTGTCGACTTTCACACACTTCCCCCAGCGGGACCAATACGGAACTTGAACGTTATGCAATCGGGTTTGTTAGCTTCTGCATTAGCATGTTTCTATATACAAATGAATCTTGCCGGCTGTGCGGCCAATGCTTAAAGCAGGAAGAGGAATGCTATATGTGGAGTATGGGGCCGAAGTCGACTCGGCTAATCCAATTAAGCATATTCATCATATTCTACGCAAATGCAGGCCATGAACTAGAAATGCAACTAACACTCAAGCAGAGCGCGGGGGAAGCAGCACGAGAGACAGTGGAGGAGTGGAGAAGGAGGCGTTGGTGGCAGATTGAAACGGCATGAAGTGAAAACTGCTGACATTTCCGTCATGTTGCGTTGATTGAATTCTATTTAATTACGTTTAACTGGAATTCTGCCACATTGACTGCCACCAAATCGCTCCGTCTAGACTCTCCACAATTTTCAAACATTTTGAGAGACTGTAAAATATTGGTCAGAGCATGAAATTAAACAATTCACAAGTCGAATCAGAGGAGTGCTAAGTTAATAGGAAAATAGTGATGAAATTCGAAAGAAGATAATTTACGTTATTTTTATTTTTCAGTTGACGAAATCTGGCACTAACTACTCTGTATTCATACATACTAATTACAATGTAATCTAATCAGATGAATTGGTCTGCCTCTTATCAACTGGCATTGACATTGGCAGCGACAGAGTCTCTCTCAACAATATTGCATTCAACAGCTGTGGCTATTGTATTTCTCCTGGCATTGGGGCTGATTTGGGGGCCTAACCGTAGGTGTTTTCATTATTGTTAATAGGTATTGCCTGTGAATCAGTCGAAACGGTGTATTCTCCATACGTCACGTAGACAGAACGAAAACACAAATGCATAAACAAGAAATAAAAAAAAAAAAAAAATTGGCGAAAATAAAAATTAGAAAAAAAAAACTGTATGTCACACTCCATTGGCTGGCAAATCAATTGTGTGCGAAATAAGAACAAAAAATCGCAAAATATGTTGAATAGATAATAAAAAAAAGTTGTATAAACAATCGTTTGATTGACGCGTGTGTATAGATCTCACTAAAAACTTAATGGAACTATTCGCATGGAACTATGCAAATTATATGGGATTATTAAAATGAGATGCGATAATTTACAATAGACATTATTTAATTAGGCTATGTAGGCCTATATTTCCTTTTCATTGAGAAAAATTACTATACAATCTGAAAGAATGAACGAGTTCCATTCAAAAATTCGCTTCCGATGTGGAACTTTGCTTGATTTCCACCTTTTCTTTGAATTGAAGGTTCAACCTAACAGTTATCTAATCGAAAGGTCGTCACGCGACTCAAGCCATATGTGATTATAACCGTTACTAATCAGATCAATGGATCTAGCCATAAACAAACCAAAAATATACCAACACACACAGTATGACAATATATAGAAGAAAAAAAAGCCCAATGAGCCTCTCCAGCAAAATATTCATTCCAATTAGAAACGAAGGCAATGGTCGTCGTTGATCAGCTGACGCGATTAATACAAAAGTGAAAGGTAAACAACAACAACAACAACAAGAGTCAAAGAGACGAACACGACGACAGCGACGACGACGTAGACGATGGCAGCGTCAGCCGACTGATTCTCTTTGGACTTCCACCTGCCTATGCCTATATGTACTATAAGCTACCGCAATTAAAAGTTTCCCGAACTGATATCAGCTGCGAACTGAGAGAGTGTGTGAAAGAGAGATAGACTGAGTAAGAGAGCAAGTCCATAGAGATATAAGGAAGAGAGTAAGCGCCGTCATTATGATCATCAGTTTCGCTGATAAGCTTTATTATACCCTGTTAGCAGCAGAACAGCAAAGGAAGCGGATGAGATAACCAAGGGCGTCACAGATGTGGAAGTGATGAAAATATTAATTATTTACACATGATTACGAAATACATAACAGATATACATACATATATTATTATTTATAATTTCACTTAATATTTATTGTATTTTATATCACTTATTAATCGTTAAATGCATTTTTTAATTGTTGGTAGTCGCTCAATTATAAATATTGTTGTTTACTTTGTCAAACAGTTATTAATAATTAAATTGATTTAATTATTAGTCTTAAATACAGGGTATCCAACCAGCAGTCAACCACTCTCCACATCATCGGTATCCCAGCTTTTTCGGTTGTTTTTATTTGATGAAGTCGACGTAAGTTCAGTGCGCGTGCCGAATGCCAGCGCAATGCGGTTCAGATACGTCACAACAGTCTCCACATATTCATTAGTATATGAGTGCGTGTGTTCTATATAATATGTAGTTATGCTTTATGTGCTGATTGTTCAGTTTGATCGAGCATTCGCCTCTGGAAAGATAGTTCAAATCAATTGGGGCTGGCTGGTTTGGTTTGTTGCCAAGTGAGGGCAAAGCTATCATATTGTATTGTATTCTCTCGTCTGTTTCGTATTTCGTCTATTCAAGCGAAAATTTCAACAGTGTTTGAATGAATGAATGCTAGCGAATGTGGGAACAGGAACGATCAACGGGCAAAAAGCAACAACAACCGCGACTGTCGTCGTCGTCACAAAAATTTCGCCATTTCAAGGCCTACGTGACTTGTCTCACACATGGAACTGGGTCTGGGTCTCTGTCTCTGGGTGCAGAGTCTTTCTCCCTCAGTGAGTGAGTTTTAGCTTTATGGAGGCGGGTTCTGAATACGCTTCCATAACTCGGCCGTAATTCGAGCGTAAATTGTTAGTCCGGTGATAGTATTTATTTAATTATATTGTCATATAATGCACACGCTGCGTATGCTCAACTCTAGTTATCATAGTTCTCATGATCTTGACTGTGGCCCAATGACGCTCACGTGACCGATGTTCAACAGACGTAAGGCAGACTCTACAAAAATAGACAGATAGGTCTAGATGATTATTTTCTCTGTTATGAATCGCAAACACTTGTTACGCTGAGCAACAAACATGGCTCCTCAGATAGTATGTTTGCCAATTCCATAAGTCAGACAATTGCATTGCCAATAGGTTACATGAAAATCAGCAGGAAGAGTGCATCATATGGGATCAGAGAATCAATTAGATAGAATCAGAAACTGAAAAAAAAAAACGTATAAAATACCAAATTGAACGCCCACCGCCCGTTGCTGTTGTTGTTTATATAGTACATGCAACATATAGAGACGTCGCTCGTTGGGGTGTCGAACGATTTAGTGGGGCAACATCAACACCAACACCCAAAAAACCAAATCGCATAAATTTTTAGCAAATTAAGTGGTTCGGCATTGGGAACGTATGTACATATCTACATATATACTATGTATGTCTGATCGTTTAAGCTAAATGGATAAGTAAGAACTCATTAATATTTTTAGAATGTTTTAAGCATAGTATAATTTATTTTCAATTTTTAATATCATTCCTTCTCTTAATTTCTTCCATCATAGTAGGTCTTCAGTCTTAAATAATAGAATTTATTTATCGTTAATCTAAACATTATACAATTCACTTCTATTCTCTCCATATTATCTTGTATCGTAAGCGCTATAACTAGATGTAAAAGTTAATTGTGTAATTATGTACAATTTGTTACGAACTTAGTGAGATAGAAGATCAGGAACTATATAGAGTGTGCGGATCATTGGGGCTCCATATCAAACAGATCTGTTTCTCGGGGCGTATCTCCGCTGTATCCAGAGCATTATTATATGCTGTGCTATGAACAACTTCAGGCTGAAAGTGCACAGAATACAATTAGGAAATAATTTTTGGGGGGATTTGATTATTAATAAATCGGATAAATTAAACCATATGCTTTGCATTCCGGAATATAAATTCATGCCAAAATTCTGATAATTATACTAATCCAATTTTGTGGCCAAATATACTGAACGTGCTGGAGATGAATTTTGTAATTTTCAATTTCGATAAGCATGCAATAATCAAATAATAAACAAAATAATAATATTTATAAATAAATGACCAACTACTAATGGTTCAACGTTTACAAAATCCTTACCACAAAATAAAGTTTTAACATACTATATCCACTCGGTTGTAAAAAACAGTATTGTATTTTAATTAAGTTTTTTCGTATATTAAGTTTTATTTTTTTTGTTGTTGTTGTTTAGTTGTAATCGTTTTTGTTTGTAGTTGTTCATGCTATTTTTCGTTGTATTTGTAGTGCATAAAACAATTGTTTAGAATTTGTTAGTCTAGTACTTAAAATGGGACTTTATAAATAGTATCCACATATTTTAAATAATTTTTATAAAATATAATAAAATAAATAAATATTCTACATATAAAATTATATCAAATAATTTCACACACATTTCGTTTTTGTATCGACTAAGTTATGAATAAATTACAGGTTAGTCTCTAAAACATAAATTAAAGAATACAATTTTTGATTTGTGAGTTTATTTTTGTTGGTTTTCTTCTGTCGCATTTTCACATTTTTTTCGATTCGACTTTTCGTTGGCTTCATAGTTTCGTTTTATGGCCTTTAAACATATTCATAAATATTTTTCAATTTTTCAACTAAAAATAATTGCATTTGCTCAATAGGTGTGTTTTTGTTTGACAACTTAAAGTACGCACTGAGAGGCAGCGAGGTTCGACAAAATAAATATAAATCCTTCATTCGCAATCTTAAACATAAATACATATTTACATAATGGATTTCACATGCGAAACTAAATAAGTATTCGAATGGACATATCTTTCACAATCATAGTTAGACATTTGACTCTTGAATCATAATTTTTCATAATCAGAATCCATTTATCTCAATGTTCTTGATCATTTATCTCACATCATCTTCATTTTGCAAGCTGTTTGTATAGAGTTCAAAGTTCGAGTGGTCGTATTTGTATTTTTGAGTATTTCTTTTATTTTTTTTATCAGTTTTGAAAGTTTGTTTTCAGCAGAGACTCAAGTATTTCTTTCCATGCCATAATAAATAACTAAACAATAACTTAAATATTTGGCTACAAAGATAAGTAATAATTGATCAACATATTAATAAAAAAAATAATAATAAGATTAAAGAAAAGTAGTATAAAGTATTCTTTTAATGCCAATTAGAAAAAAGTCTTAAAAATACTCGAGACTCCGTTAGTAATACATTTTTTGTTGTTGTTGATATTCATTTTATATTTATGAACTGCATCAAAAATACTTTTTGAACCACAGTCGTTGGGTAGGTATAGTGATTAAGTGATGAAACTTAATGTGTGATGTATACGATGTACGAATAATGTACGAATGTGTGCATCATTTTGCGAGTTGTGAGTGTGTGTGAATGGATGTGTGTGGGTGTGTGTGTGTGTGTTTGGAAACTTGCAAATTACAATCGTAGTGTATATATGCATACTCAGGCCAAACTTTTTACAAGATCTTCCTCAACTTCTTATCGGTGTATACAGAGAGATGGGATCATCTGGGGAACCCAAAGCACGTTTTGAAATAAATTATATTCAAGTTTTAATCAACTCTTCTTTCCAACTTTTCACATTGTACGTTAAATAAAAATAGACCAAATAATTTACCAAAATTAAAAAATATATTAAATTTTGAGCAATATTCGAGCAATATCGAATATAGTATTAATCCAATATCATTACAAAAACCAAAAATAAATAAATTAAGAAAAATCAAAATTTTTAGATTAATTTTGCAAACAGTACAAAATGTGAGAAAATTGAATTGTAAATACTAGTTAATGCCAATTAGATAATAACAAAATCAGAATTAATAATAATAATCAGAATTTGGAAAAATTAAATTTTTTATAAGAATAGAATAGAAGTTACAATCGAATGAAACTATTCAAAATGTTAGAAGAAATTTTCATTTCATTTATGGATTTTAATTAAAATTAATTTTTTTTTATTATTATTTATTATTTATTTTTTTGGGAAACTCACAAATCAAGTTGATCGTAGTAGAGGGAATCGTCACCAGAAGCGGCTGCAGCAGCACTGCGTGCATCCTCATAGCTGACATCCTCCTGCGAGTCCACATCGTGCTCCGGCTCCGCATCATCCGCATCGTCGGCATCATCCAACTCCTCCTCGCCGCTTGTCATGGGCATACGCACATTACGTTCCACGCGATCGCTCGTCTCGCTCAGCGCCAAGGCAGGCATCGGTGAACTGTTCTCCCAACCCCCCTCACCTGGCGTGGCCAAACTGCTGGCCATCGTCGTCGTGGTTGTCGTTGTTTTCATTGTGGTCGATGTAGCACCGTTGGCGTCCAGCAGACGCTGCTGCCGCTTGGGGCCATTGCGCTTGCCAGCACCACTACCACCGCCACCGCCACCGCCACCTCCACCACTACCACCTCCAGCGCCACCGCCACGCTGTTTCTTGCCACCGCCAGCATTATTGGCACGCTGTTTGCCCGGCTTTTGTGGCTTCTTTCTGCCACCACCACCCGCATTTCCACGGGGTTTCTGCTCTGCAGCTCTGGCGGCGCCACTAGGACGCTTCGCACCACCAGCACCGCTAGCACCTGGCTTTTTGCCACAGTTCGGCGGTGGACCTCCCGTTGCTGCAGCCAGATCTCGCAGCTCCTTGCAACGCTGCGCCTTGGGGCCACGAATACGCAATGGACCTGGTCCTGGTCCTGGTCCTGAACCGGCAGCAGCAGCACCATGACGCTTATGACAATTGTGTGTTTCCTCATTTTCAAATGCGCGGCACTTGCGTTTCTTTTTCTTGCTCTGCTTTTGCGGACTATTACTGCTAAGATTACTGTTACTGTTATGCCTACTGTTAATGTTACTGTTACTGTTACTGCTACTGCTAATATGGCCGCTGACGCTTTGACTAATGTTACTAATACTAATCAGGCTGCTGGCGCTGGCCGCAGGCACAGGAACGTTGCTGCTGCTACTACTGCTACTACTACTACTACTACTACTACTGCTTCTGCTACTGCTGCTGCTGCCACTTGCCACATTGCTGCACTTGGGGCGCGGCTTGAAGTTGGCCACATCGATAAGATCGACCAACGGTTTGCCGGTATCACAGAGTTGGCGCACGCCATGCTTGACGCGATTGGCACCAAAGTTCTTGGCTATCAGCTGCTCGACCCGCTCCTGCGGCACCGTCTCTGTGATCGTGTTCGTGTATTTGGCCAGCTTGCCCAAGGTGCGACTGGCCGGAATTTGGGTACGACGCGGTGAGCCACGATGATTCAGTGCCAGGTAGTATATGCGTCGCGTATTCGAGTTGTACGTGGATGAGTAGGTGTTGTAGTTGTCCAGCTCCATGTTCTCGTTGAAGACACAATCGTCGCTGGAGTCTTTCTGTAACAATTTGAGAACTATAATTAAATTATTTGTCTATAAGCAAGTAAGACCAATACAATTATATTCAATCTCTAGATTGAATATAATAATTTAAATTATTATACGTATATCAGATATTATTTTTATTGTCAATTTAATTCAGCAAATTTCTATCGTATATTTGGATATTGAAAATTTAATATTATTAATTATTAATTAATTAATATTATTAATATTATTAATTTGAAATTATTATGAATTTAATTTAGCAAATTCGTAGCAAATCTTCATTGATTGAAATCACATTTTATTCATTGTTTTTTTAATCATCATTAATTTATTTAATATTACTATTTATTAAAATTAGAAAAATTTATGTATGATAATTAAATACGTAAATAGCGAAAAATAAAATTATTACTTAAATTCAATAAAATTTTATTCAATATTTAGAGGGATACATTAATAAATATTTGAATTTAAAAATTTCATTAATATTTCTAAAAATATTCATAAAATGCTAATAAAATTAAGAAAAATACAGAACAGAAAATTATTAATAATTTTTAAACTATTAATTAAGTTAAGTGAAATTATTGAAAATCTCTGGATAACGCCAGGCAACACGCTCTGAAACACGCTGAAAGTCTCACGCTGTTTAGGACCAACCAAAATTCCCCACAATCGAATCCATAAACTTTATCGATCCTCATCTGCATAACAATCGATTTAGCAACCCTTGGAAGGGCAACTAACAAATGGCATTGGCAGTTGTCGAAGGTCGATTTGTCGGCTAGTCTGTTTTATCTGTGAAGAACTCTTCTGGAATCTGTATCTGTTGGATAAATGTGCTCATTATCACAGGATGTGCTCCCTATCGGTGTTTGCGATCGATAGACGCCGTCACCCAAGCACTGCCGCTGACACTGACCCAGAATTTGAGAAAGAAACTGAAAGAGTGTCGGACCTAGACCTAGACACAGACCCAGACCCAGACTGGACTGGGCCCATAAAGTAGGCTACTTTATGAATCCCATTGACACTGACAGCCGCCAAACAAAAGGACAAAACGTAACAAGGCCGCAGAGAGGCGTGTTCCCTCTTTCTACTATTTCCCTCTCTCTCTCTCTCTCTCACACTTTCTCTGTTGCTTTCATTAGGCAGGCATGTATGTAAATAGAAACTACAAAGGATTTCTGTTTAATTCTGTAGATAGTTTTGTATTATATTTTTGTGGTTGTTGTTGTCTTTTTGGCCTTTCAGCATTTGGCTTTTGTTTCGCGATCATCAGATCAAATTCAATTAACAACATTGAATTAATTCGCTTGTCAGGTAATTAAAATTCTTTTCACTCTCCGACAATGTGACACAGACAGTCAGAGAGAGAAGGAGAGAGAGAGGGAGAGAGAGAGAGGGAGAGAGAGAGAGAGAGGGAGAGAGAGAGAGAGAGAGTCTCTGAAGTGTCTCGACTTCCATGTGGAAATGTCGCTGCTTAAATTTAGAAATTAATCAAGCAAATGGCGCGCCGACTACTGCACCGATGTCTGAGGAGGAGACACTGCAAAAACCAATTTGATATGAAATGAGGCATCATCATCTGATGTAATGGAGTGTCAGATGAAGGGAGATCGAGGGAATGTTCAAAAATGTTGACGCCATTTCAAAGAGAATCACAAGATCTCGAGGGCACACCAATTTTCTTTTTATTTTTGACATACAATGTGACAACACAATGTGGCACGGTGTCGTGACTGCAACCGCATGAGGTTTTCATTTATGAGCTGATTTTTCAAGCATTTTCCGCTATTTTTAGTCTCAATTATTGCATCAAGGAGAAAATGAAGTTGTAGTTAGATAAAGGTAAATGCGTCTTGGCTGCTGGCTATCAAAACCATTAGTTCTCTTTTGGCCTTATCAAACTGGCGCCAGCTGGGGAAGGGTCAAAATGTTTAGGCCAGATTAATCTACAACAGAGTTGCAACGGAAATACTTAAAGAAGATGCGCTTAGCTCAAAACACGTGACGCGTTCCAAATTCTTCAGCTTCGGAGTGGGAGAACTGTAGATATTGGGTGAGAAAGGAGAGGGGAGAAGAGCGGGCAGGGCTTTATCATGCTGAACAGGACAATAAGAATGATAATGATGCAACATGTTCATTGGCCATAGACATGTCGATCTCAACGTTAATTGATCGCCTCGTGCGCTGCGGGCGGTCAAAATTTTCAGTTTTCATTACAAATTTTTTTTTTTTTTTTTTTTAGTTTGAACTGCAACCAACCACAGAGCGAATTATGCAAATTAAGAATCATATTTATATACTCATGGCTATAACATTTTAATTGATCAACACTCCATGACTCATATACAAACTCTCTCTTCCTCTGCCTTCCTTTCCTTTTCTATTGCTGTTTACTTTGTTTGTAAAACATTAACAATTATTTATGAATTGGCAAACATTTAGGGTTTTCACAATTAGTTGATGGCCCATTAGTCAACTAATTAAATCGGCTGTCCCCACGGTCACAAAATTCGCCACGTTTTTGGCATTTTCAAACATCAATTTAGAATATGACCAGCAAGAAGAAGAGAAGGAAGAACTACAGGGTATATATCACGAGTGCATGAGAAACTATTTTAAAACAGATTTGCAATGGAAATAGTATAAATATTTGTGTGTTTTTGACCAAACTATTAATGTGCAAAACAAGCAATTTATTGGCATACAGATATTTCACGAGACATTTAAAAATAAAAATAATTTGTGTAAACAAATATTTGCACACATGTTTAATAGAAAACAAATATAAATAAAAATATATATTTTATAAAATATAAGAAAAATAACTCGATCAGTGAAAGTAATTTTCCAGCGCACATATTAACTAATTACTTATTTTAAATTAAAAAAAGTTTCTTGCCTTTATTGCAATTAATATTATATTTGAATTATAATATTCAAATATTTTAGAAATTAATGCAGAACAATCATTAATAAAAGAAATAAAATAAAACTAACTTCTACTTTGATAAAATGGATTGCCTCGATTACAACTATTATTTTCAAAATATTTCCAAATTGCAAAATTTTCAAAAGTTAAAAAAATAAATAAAAATAAATATATTTAGTTATATATTTAAAAATAAAATGAATTACGAATAATAACAGAAAAATCCACATCAATTCTTTCGCTTTTACGAACATTTAAGACAAGCAGCCGCTGAGCAGTTTGTTGGCCAAAACAAACAACAGACAGAAGTGCCGCCCACTTGACCAAGTTAGTGAAATGTCTGCAATGCACAGCCAGCAATGTGCGTTGGCTTCAAAGGGCCATCGATGCAGATACATTGTTGCCAATGTTGCTTCTATTAAAGCGCATCAATCAACACCCAGAGCGGTGCCTGGCGGAGTATCTGTATCTGCCAGAAGCAGATACCGATACAAATACGGATACGGATACAGATACAGATTCGATGCAAAAAATAAGTACGCCTACTGGCTGACAGAATTGGCACAAATGCGTCTATTTCGAATAGATGCAAGCGAAAAGGTCAAAGTGCTTCGGTGGCATCAACAACACAGCCACAGCCACAACAACGTGCAACAAATCGAGTCGAGAGCCAATGCCGGGGAATCGCTGAGGCGCAGCGTCTTGGCGCCAGCCACAAAAGGCGGTGAGAAATGCGACGCCAATGATCAAATCAATAGATGGTAGAGGATGTCACGGGGAGTCTGCGAGTGGAAAAGGAGTTTTGCGGCAGAAATGTGTCACATTCATTATCGACAGGACATGCTCGAGCGACTCGAAGGACCCTCCTCACTTGGCACTTGACGCAGAACCCAAAACGAATCGAGCCGTAAAAAAAAGGACAAGGGATGGCCCAAGGATAATCGTATCAGCGACGAGTGTTGCTCTCTTTTTGTTGTTGTGATAGTTGTTGCTATTGTTGTTAATGTTGTAGAAAAAGGACTTTTGTTTTTGTTCAGTTTGAGTCGCCGTCGCTCTTAATTTTGTAATTTATTGCAATGCGTTTCGGAATCATTATTTTTTTGAGGTGCACCTCAATCACTTAACGTCCTTTTGTTTGTTTTGTTCAGTTGGAGTCATTGTTGCTTTTGTGCTATGGAAACAATAGAAATTTGCCGCTTCAGTTAAAAGATAACGCCACATAATTGAAACAAGCATCTATATACGATATGATATCTATCAAAATTGGACAAGTCAATGCACAAATTGTCACCACATGTGCCGAATATGGGTAACTGGGAGAGAGGGTTATTGGGATTGAGATACGTACCGAGGCATAAGCAGCTCCACAGGCATCCATGCAGAGGAACAAGCAAGTTGCCACACTTTGTAGCTTAATGCGACCCACATCCACCGTTGAGCGCTGTAGGATGGCTGCAAGTAGAAATAAAGAGAGCATGAGAAAGAGAAATTAAAAAATGAATTCAAAAAAAAAAAATATATTTAAAAAGTATATAGCATATTAATTAATTATCAATCAATTTCCAGCTGCGCCTTGACACAAAAGCTGCTTGATTAGCCGACCCAGAACCTGTCGGTGTCAGCATGTCAGGATGTCGGAGCATGCCCCACAGCCAAATATCATATGTAGTATGTAACTGCAGCCCAACCCAAATCCCAATCTCAGTATCAAAAAGTCTGCGAAAGCTGTTAATTATGTGTCTGACACTTTGGCTGTCAAAAAAAAAAAAAAAAAAAAAAAAAAAACAAAAATAGGAGGCGAAAAGAAATGCCAAGCACTTTTTAACTCCACCAGCGGGCAATTCAAAAATAACTCCCATACATCCAGATATCACATAAAATCCATTACGAACCCATAAAAAACCAATATTTATATTTAATCAGCCAGCAGTGCGCAGTATACGACGTCTCTGGTCCAGCTGGGAATCGAACCCACAACATGTCTGTGTATCTATGTCTTCACTTAATCATCTGTGGATGGCAACTTAGCGTGTTGGACCGCGATCGCAGTGCAAATTTGTCAACCGAGGAAAATTGAATGTGAGGTTATGTCTGGCACATTTTAAGGTTAATTGGAATTGCAATGGACATGAGTTTTGATATTTTTGATATTCTCTACAATATTTTCAAGTTCATTGCAGTTGCAGCAAAGGTCAAACCACTTGTGTGGCCCAAAGACCCCCCGCTCTTCGCCTGTCAGTTCCTCCACTGTTGCGGTTGCAGTTGCAGTTGCAGTTGGTGGAGTCTGTGCCTGTGTAAAGTGTGTCAGCACTTTGTTGCCTGGCACAGAGACCATCGTTCAATGAACCCTCTCTGCACACATCCATAATAAACAATCATTCTTATAAATACTCAATACTGCAGCGATTGAAATCGTTGTTTGGCAGCTGCCGCGGGGATCATCAAAGTGGAAACCACAGATTATTAGTGGAAGAGTTAATGCCGGAATACACTTTTGATTTTTCGAAAAAATTTCAATACTCCATTCACCCACAATTTTTTGTAAAGCATCTGAGTGGCCACTTGAGTGATCCGAAAATTGATTTTGACGCCAAATTCCAGAAGTGCTCGTGATTTCCTTTGGAAGTTGTTTACACAAGAAAGTCATGTAAAACTATGAATTATAGTTCTTAACTAGCTGACGAAGCAGCTGGCGCTATTGCCAGCTAAGTGGGGATGGGATTGAGGCGATAGAAACTTCTATGCGAAAATATAAGTAAAATTCCCACATGGAATATGTAAAGTCAATTGCCATTTGATTTTTATGGCGTATATACATAATGAAGTACATATTTTTAATTAGAATTTAAGCAAGGTAAGCTGGTCTATTATTTTTATACTAATCAGTACGTATTAAAATTTATGAAATTTATTTATAATTGAAAAACATTACAATAAAATGCTGAGTTGGTGTAAACTAACTGCCGCAATAAAGCATGACAATCGCCATCTTCCTGGTTTTTTATCTTAACTTCAGCTCATGATTGCCATAATATTTTATTGAACAACTTTAAGAAAATATGCCATAAGCTATTCCTAATGGAATTCACTAAGCGAAACTATTGCTGGGCGTCAACTTTTTGCCATTTGTGCAACAGCATAAAGATTGATTTTGGGAAAGTGAATATAAATGTTATGGGCTAACGGCAGCGGACCCTAGGGAGAAGAGACTATGAGATGAAAACTATGTCAAACCGATAAGGACAGACGCCAGGGCGGCGCAAAAAATGAATACATCTCTATAATATAATAAAAATGCTGTCAATAGTTGTGCGATTTACGACCATGCGTATCCGCATCAATGCGGTTCCATAGTATCCGCATCTAGCACTCTCAATGTATCTGTATCTGTATCTGTGTCAGTATGTGTATCTTGGCTAAAGCTAAACAAATGGAGCGATGAGGCATATTCCTAGTGCATTTTGTGGCTTATTTATGGCATAAATACGGAAATTATAAAGTTTTGGCCCTTCCTTGCACTTAGACCTTAGATTTATAATTTCCCATCGAAGAGCAGCAAATTGTGTTCCATGTGATATTTCGGAGGATACTACAACAATTTGATGCAGTTTTTCAGCCCCCTCTCCCTTATACGTCTCCCCACAGAAAAAAAAAAACTAAACAAATGACATGCTAAGCGTTTCAGTTCATTTATTATAATTTTGTGTAGAGAAAATGGGAATTTGGTTGGGAAGATTGGGGAGGGGCATCGAGGGGCGGGGCAGCTGTTAGTAGCAAGTGACAGCCTTTCACTTTATGTCCAAATGGCGCTTTTGGTGTTGCATTTCACTTGTGTGACTTTTCCTTTGGGGTTCATTTAAAAAACGATTTGTTTAGCTCGAGTTAACATGAGTAATTTTTCTTGTTTTTTATCTTTGCTACGAGTAGATACACTTTTTATGTTTATATTTTCATGTGTGTGTGTGTGTGGGTTGCAGAACGAGTGTTTCAAAAATTGTTATTAATATATAGACACATATATGCATGCAAGTGTATTTTGATTTTTCTGCTTGTATTTGTTGCTGTTCAGTTATGTATATAAGCTATTTTCCCACTCAGTGAACAGTTGTTGTTGCCAGCGCTAATTTTAAACGCAAAAAAAAGAGAGCAAAACAAGAACAAATTATGTACGCAAGTTTGACGGGCAGCATGTGACAATCAGCTAGAAAGAGAGAGAAAGTGAGGGCAGCGAAAATTGTGAGAACATTATCACACACGTTTACGTCACGCAGTCTCCCACAGCATATGGCGAAACTTTGTAGGCAGCACGAGCATGTGGCGCCGTGGCTTAGTTGGTTAAAGCGCCTGTCTAGTAAACAGGAGATCGTGAGTTCGAATCTCGCCGGGGCCTAGATAGACTTCCAAAGGGGAAGGATGTTATTTTTTATATATAAAATTAAATCATTTCGAATTGTATAAATTTAGAATTGGAACAAATGTATATTTAATATTTTTGGTTTATCAGAATTCAGTACATTTTTTAATATTTCAAAAAAATGTCATTTAATAAAGAACATTTTCAATTGGGATGGATTAAATGTTTTACAATTGGAACAAATAGATATTTAGTATTTTTCAGAATTAATGCATTCCACACAAATGCGGAACTAACAATTAAGTTACGACTGTTTTCGCATTTGGAAAGGTGTGAAATTCTAAATATGCAATAACAATTGCAAATTGGCAATTAATGAGCTGTGAGCCCACAAATTGATCAGCGTGTGCCAGTTCATTGAACCAACTGCGAAATTTGTAGTACAGGAAACACACAAACACATTCAGTGAACAAAAAAAAAAAAAAAACACATTAAAAATTAGCAGCATATCGAAATCTTGAATCCGAAACTGATTACAATTCAGATATTCAAGTCACGCACTTGAGCTGCTTTAAATTGGCCACATATTAAGCACGTAGACAGAAGAAAATGCAACAACAAAAGCATCAAGAAGGCACGCACTGACAATAATTAAAATGTCAAAAAACCAAAAAAAAAAAAAAAAAAAAAAACAGAAAAATGATTGCTGTCAAAAATGGTTTGAGAAGTGTTCGAAAGGTGTTCGATTGAGTTATGTGGCAATTGAAATATTTGTCTGTCTGCCTCCCTCTTCTACTCTGTGCTCCCCCTCGATACCCTCTCTAAATGCTGTTAATCACCGTTAAAGGCCAACTTGTGCCTGTATTTATGCTAATGAGACCTTAATTTGAAGAGTTTTGTCGCTGGGCACACTGTCGGTAATAATCAAATTTATGATCGAGCCTTCAATAAAAGAGAGTTGACAAATAAAAATAAAATGCATTTTGGGAAAACGCGATGCGAGCATAAAATTCAACTTATAAAAGAGCCCATTTAAATATATTTCTTTATATTTTTAATTATGCTCGGCATACAAAACAAAACAAAACCAAACGAATGAAAAAATACAAAAAAAAAAAACAAATGTGTGACGTTTAATAAAATTTATGAACGCTTTGTGGTTTTTTAACATAATAAGCGAACACAATCACAATGGAAATTTCACTACTGTGCCACGCCGATTTTATGATCAGTCTTGTCTTTTCATTTATTTTTTTTTTAGTTTTTTTTTTAATTCTTTTTTTTTTTGAGTTTGATATAATTTATGGACGTGGGCAGACTATTTTGACAATTTAATGGCGTTTACAGAGTTCGGGGTGAATCAATCAATTAAATTGTATCTGGCAGAACCAGATGGCCAGCAGCTGATAGGGTTGAGAATAACCTTAGATATATACTATATATAATAGTCTCATAGATACATCATCATATCATATCATTGTATTTGCTGCTATTAAATACTAATTAGTGGCAAGTTATTGAGTCGTCTTCTTGGGGTCGTAAATCATTCCATATTATTATTTCTAATTTTATTATCTGTTTTTTACTTTATTTCTCATTTTTTGTAAGCGAACCTGCAAGCGTGGGCGATTGTGATAAGAGTCTCATATATTCAAGGCTTTAACGCTATCTTTTTAGATTTGGCAATAAAATGTTTATGAGCAGTTTATGAAAGTGAAATCTTTTTATGCAAATGAAACGTCTGTGGGAAACACGAGAAGTGCTGCCCTCATCCTGCCTTAAGGGATTTTCAACAGTCAGAATTGCAAATCACCTAAGTAGCTGTATCTCATAACAGATATACCCAATTATTCTCAAAGTAATCTTCTTGAGTACCCCTTCACAGTTGGTTACCTTCAAATCTTTATTCGGGGGGAGAAACTCTCGCATCGAAAACTGTAATTATTAAAATGTTTTGTTGAGATTGCGAATAATCGAATTGCGTGTTTCTTTTTATTTTTTGGCCAGGGGGTTGACAAAGCGGATTTCCGCAAAATATTTGCCAATATCCGATAAATATAAATTACAAAATACGACACTTTTGACAGCTGATACTTAGGGGTTGCTCTTCAGACTCAGACTCTATTCAGATCTGAGACGGAGGCAAAATATTGTCATCTAATAAACGCCCACAAAATTGCTGCATATGTACATAGTATTCAGGAAACTGGGAAATTATGAAATTCCATACATATGTATAAGTTTGATAATGTATCCGATGGATTGTCATCTTGATGGGATTTGTCAATTCTCGATATTCACATACCACACATGGACCCAGCTGTGACAGGGCATGAGGGCAGACTTCTATATATCTGTATATCTGAGCTTGTCTATCTATAGCTCTTAGTAGCTTTCACTGTTATAGTCTAATTTATGGGTTGCTCCCCCATTCTACGGATGCTAGAAAACCGGCTACCGTTTGAGAGAATCGAGAGAAAATCTCGCATGAGACAAAAGCCACAGAAGTGGACGCAGATCTAGGCCCAATTCATTAATGAAAAATGAACTTAGATATTGAGAGTGCCTTGATTTGATTAAATTAGACTAATAATGTGTAAAGTATGGTCAGATGCCAACTCCAATTCCCATCTCCAAATCCAACTCCACCTCCAACTCCAACTGTTTGAGGGGCCACCAAAGGAGTTGAGTGGGTCTAAGCCGCTTTTCGAGTGAAAGTTTTTGTTTTGTTTTTATGTTACGGCAATTCATTTAAATTTCAATAAAATGATATGTGCAACATGTTGTTCTTACAAATTAATACAAAACAAATTCGAGAAATTCAAAAATTCCCCACATATACATATACACGATTTGTAGCCATGTTTTGGAAATGTTTAAAAAAAAAATGCATCGACATGGAAAAATATGTTGGAAAAAATGTCAAAAAATTTTAAAGAAGATGTTAAAAACTGTAAAACGAAAAAAAACTAACATCAACAGCAACAACAAACTATGTTAAACATGCCACGCCCCGTTTATTATGCAGCCGCCCCGCCCGCTTCAGTTTGCCGGCCAATGACAGGCCAATTTTAAAGGCGCCCGCTGCGCGCGTCTCTGCTGACGTCGGCGTCTCCGTCGGCGTCAATAAGCGCAGCAATGTCAGCGACGTTGTCAACGGTTGCGGTCAGCGCCAAGTTGGTTTTTTTTTATCATATATATTTTTTTTCGGTTTTCCGCATTTTCCAGTAGAAGGCAAGCCAACCAGTTGGAGTGGAAATGAAATATGTAGATGAGTCTTTAATTAATTTGAGACACGACACGACAAGTGGCGTCGTCTGCTGCTGTCTGCCGCATGCCACATGCCGCTGCCGCATGTTGCCTGCCTCCTGCCGTTTTTGGTCGCAAAGCTTTTTAGGCCAAGAATAAACAGCCAGACAGACACCGCATTGCATTCATTGACCATGTCTAGGTACCACATCTATCTACCTATCATACATATACAGCACGTCGTGGAAGCTCTTTCATTCCACGCTGACCAACTCCTGGCAGGTGTTGACTCATCTGGTTGAGTGGCCATTAGACTCTGTAATCGCTCTTAAATGCGACCATGGATCACATCATTTATGATTCGGAATGGTTCAAGACTCCCTCTGGTATCGGGTGCCCTGCTGTTGCCTCAACAATATTATCTCACATTTCCAATTGTCAGCATAGATCATATTAACAGCAATTGGTCACCAACTGTGCGGGGGTAAGTGAATTATATTCATTCAGTTCTGGAATATGTACACTAAAGCTGCCCTAAAGGGTTAAAGATGTGCTTTTCAAGGATTAAAGATGAAAGAACTCAAAATTACCGAATGTATGTTATTATTGTATTAATATATTTTAGAAAAGAGCAAGAGTCTTATAAATGTATGGGGTAAGATTTTGTATATTAGGGAAATATTTTAAAAGGATCTCAGTATTAGGAATTGACTAGACTCCATTTTTTCTTTTTTTTTTTAATAGTTTTTCTTATAAAAATAGCTTGAAAAATTATTTTTTTTTTCGAGATTATATGTATGTACATATATGGAATGATGTCTTAATTCCAGATTATAGAAGAAAAGATTATAATCCTGTATTTATAAAATTTTTAAATAATATTTATATTTACATCTCATATGTAGTATTTTTATAATTAAAAAAAAAAAATTCTAAAATTCGGGTGTCTAAAAATCGACCGATAATTATATTTAATATTAAAAAATGTAATGAATTATATTTTATATCCGAAAGCTTGCAATTAAAGCACCTGAAAATATGTCGATTTAATATAACCCATAAAAACGCGATATAACAAATTTAAACGTATACATATTGAAGTTTATATATAGTACCAAAAATAATATATATATTTGTCAATTAATTTGATAGGCAGTTCTGTATTGGATCATAAATCACCTATGCTCTGCATTAATCAATCCAATAGATCACAAGATTTTACGCAGAACTATTATATATTTATATAGTGAATTTCAAACATATACATATATTTTCCAAAACGCCTTCGATTTCCACGAACTCAATTTTCAGCATAATCTCTGCCTTCAGTCGTCACTCATGTTCCAAAACGCCAAAAAAAAAAATCTCCAGAAAAGTAATAACTCATAGATCTTTTACTTAACCCATATAATAGCATCATATGCGGAACTTGGGAAGTGCACACTATGATCTCTGTCTCTCTCTTTTTAGTATACCTCTCTCTCCTTCTCTCTCTCTCTTTCTCTTTTTGTCGCTCTTGCTGTGTTGACAATCCTAGACAGTCTGCCCGCATATTTATGAGAATTGTATCTGTATCCGCAGACACCATCAAACAATTTTAAAAGTTGCGCGTCTGCAAATGCTAAAAATGTTTTATGGATTCTATGTGGCAACTATTTTAGTTTCGGTTTTTTTCAGCTACATTTTTTTTTTTTTCAATTTTTTCTGTGGCATAAAAAAATGCCGTCTAACCAGACATAGGAGCTGCCGTCGCTGACAGTCGAAGTGTGGCTATTTGGTGGAGGGGAAACTGACAGTTGTGTATGAGGGGGGAAGGTGCAGTGAACGGGGTACGGTGGGAGTTCTGAGTCTGGCAGTAGGTCTGGCACATGGACCGGGTCTATTCCAATGGCCATTGACAGCTTTTGGCCAAGACGGCGATGCGTGCAAAACATGCAGCTTATAACAGTTCATTTTGGCCGCTGTTCCCATGTCAAGCCGCATAATTAAAAGATATATATTCATATATGCACACGCATACATACACATATATAATATAAATCATTCAGTTCCAACTTGTTGCATTGCATAAATCAGAGACAGCTAAAGAGAGATAGAGAGAGTGAGTGAGAGAGGGAGAGAGAGAAATATGTGACAAATTGGTTATTGATTTGTGACAATTTGTATTGGCAAATTAATTGATGGCAGGCTATTAGCTGCCATTAGGCCGGCTCTTGGCCAGGCTTATAGATAAGGCCAAGCTGTCAGTCTGTCTGTCTGTCTGTCTGCCAACCTGTTGTGTTGCAGCTACCACATGACAATACATTTGCAACCGTAAAACGGGTTGTTTATCGCCGATTGTTGACTTGAATTCCTGTGGCATCTTCCTCCTCTTCTCCACTTTATAGTCTCGTAATACACTTTGTTATAAATTTAATTACAGCATTAATGTGTCACATAGATAGCAGATTGTGAAGTCAACCCGCTCCAACTGTGATATCAGCACACAGCATTAATGCCATATGCAAATATTTGAGAGATGAGATCGAGAACTTTCAACCGAGATGAGACAACTGAGAAGTGAGAAGTGAGAACTCACAGCTCAGGCAGCTGAAACTTGTCTTAGGATTCGTTTCGTTTCTCAACTGTCATAATAAGAATAACATCATTATGTCTCTGAAACCTGACACACTCCCTGTTTACCCTTTAAAACTTTACATTTCTTAATACACAAAAATGAGAAGAGATTTTCAAAAACTACCAAAATATTTTGATGAACTCAAACTGTCAACATCAGCTGAGAACATGATCATCTGATCAGATCAAAAATCTCACAATAAATTATATAAGTGTTTTTTTTTTTCAAATTATTTCACTTTAGATTAATTTCACCTAAAATTCATATAATTTTTAAAATAATTTTACTTTGTTGCATTTCAACAGTGAAATAAAGTAGATTTTTTGTCGAATATAAAAGTGATTAAATTTTATGTATTATATTTTTATCTCTTTAGAAAATAAAGTAAATATTATAATATTACAATAAAATACCCATATTTAAAATTTACAAAACAGAAAGAAAAATGGATTCAAATTTTTTCATTACGGTTCAAATTTAAAATTATGGTTATTTTTCGAAAACATTTTCTACTCCCTCTAGTCAAATGAAATTAAATTCTTTCACATTCAAAAATCGAATCGAAGAGATTTTCGAACAATTCGTTCAGCATAATAGTTCCCTGCGGATACCCACTCCCCTGCTCCTGCTGGTGATCAGGCAATTGCCTGCCCCATTTGGTGGCACATTTTGGGCAGAGTTGCAGTCAAAGTTCAAAGCGTTTTCCATGTTGCATATGAAACTGTGATACGCGCGATGTGCCTCATTTGCGTCACTTTGACATGATTTAGCCATGCCAAGGGATTGGAGTGGGGTTGAGGATTGAGGTTGGGGTTGGGGTTGGGGTTGGGGTTGGGGGAGCAACCAAATTGTGTCTGGCATTGCCACTGCCAGTCTGTGGCACACATCAGCATATTACATGCCACACACATATTTAAATGTATGTGTATCTCAAATGTTATGTGTGTATTTTGGATGGAGTAATATTTGGAATCTGGAGCGTGGCGAACTGGCAAATTGTCGCCTGTCAACCTCCAAGAGGGGGGAGGGGGCCAAGTGAGACATATAGTATCTGGATACATACGTATCTACTGCTTATATAAATTTTAGCTGTCAAGCTAGACATTTGACATGTGACCACGCCCTCTTCGCACCACAAACCACAAGAACAACAACAACAACAAAAATAAAATGGTTAGGCAAATCTTTCAATTAGTTGCAGCTGAAGAATTGGTGGAAGTCAAAGAGGTTTTAGCGGCGGCAACTAATGCTACCACAAATGTTGTTTCAGATACAAAGATACTTAGATGTATGTATACATATGTGCAGATACTTTGGCAAAATATGACAAGTGTCGAGCAACGCTCCAGTTGATAGCACGTGTATTGGTCTGTGTGTTGTATCTGTATCTAATAGATACGAGCACGAGTTGCAGCTGTATTTGTGTTTATATTTTTGTATTTGTATTTGTATTTGTATTTATATTTGTAATTGTGTTTGTATTTTGCGGTGTCTGGGGGTAAATAGCGCAAAGCGAGCTTAGTTGCATTTGCAATTAATTCACAGCAAACAGCAAATGTTGCAAATAAATTAGCGAAAACAACAATAAAAACCAATTTCTACATCTGTATGTGTGTTTGTGTGTGTGTTCGAGTGTAATTGTAACGCCTAAAGATACAACATATAAAAAAAAAACACACACACACAGTTAAAAAGGAAAAACAAAAAAGTATCTGTAAAACGAGCTGTCACGCAGCGAGCGCATAAAATGCAATCGAAGCTGAAGTCGCAAAAAGAGGGGGACGCAAAAAGAAAAAAAAAAACAAAAAAAATGTAGCTTGAAACTAAAATGAAAACTAAAATGAAAAGTGCAACGATGTCGCCTAGCAACAACAACAACAACAGCAGCAACAACAACAATCGCACAACACTCACAGCTGCAACGTCAGCAATTTTGATTGTTGTTGTTATTATTGGTAATGTTGTTGTTGTTGTTGTTATTGCGCGCACACGTCATAATTATCGGCGCAAATGAATGCCGCGTCGAACGTCAGACACTGCAGACACATTCACAGCTACACCTACAGTCATAGCTATAGATATAGATACAGATACAGATACGTTCGGCACAATGCAAAATGTGTTGACTTAGGTCAGTGGCTCATTGAACGCAAATGCAAATTGTTGTTGTTGCTGGTGTTGTTGTTGTTGTTGTTGTTTTTATAGTTGCTAGTAATTCGCACTTCACGCGTAGCCGTGTGTATGTGTGTATGTATCTGCAAGATACAAAACTGCAAGTAGCTTAACTAAATGTGATAAATAAACTTAACGCCCGCCCGCCTTGGTGAGCAGGTAAAATTTTCAAACAAACACAAAAAAGCCCAACATGTATACAAAAAAGTGTTACCTCATCAGATACAGATACAGATACAAATACAAATACAGATACAAATATAGCCAGGCAGACAGATACAGATACATTTATCATAGTGTCCATAAATCGATGAGGTAACATTTGAGTGCCCACAGACAAGGTCTTTGACTGCCCATTGCATATTATATTACCATCTCCCGTATAACAGAAAAAAAAACTATCCGATTACTCAAAATTTTATGCAGTTGAAAAATTCATAAAAAATCTTACAAAATTTTCGATTAGAACAGACTGTCAGTCTTCATAAGAATCGTAAATATAATCTTGAGAATTTCCAGCTAAACACATATTAAATTGCCCATTAATTAAACCAAAAAGCAATTGAAATTAGAAACATAATTTTAAATGTGGAAATCGAAATTTATTTATAAACCGAAATTTAAGAAAATTGGAAAATGCCCAAACAACATCGAAAATGGCTGTAATAAAGACATTTTGAGGCATTGGATATCTGTCAATGTGGCATAAAACATGCAACAGATAATAAAGATAAATATAAATAGATACAGATACAGATACCATGACAAAAAAAAACAAAAAACATGCGATAAGCGACAGTGAAAGTGACGCTCCAATTCCCATTCCTAACTTACCATAAAAATTGTTAACCAAAAACTAAATAAATAAAAACAAATTCCATACTGTATCTACGGCCAAACCACTAATAGTATCTATCAGTATATCTATCTATTGCTTTATTGTCGCCGACATGCATCATAAATGAGAAAATTTTTAGCTTTCATCGCGCCCATCTATAAACTTCTTTTCCCCAACTCCCTCCCACCGAAAAAAAAAATATATATATATATAATGGAAAAATGCATATGAAATTTCTTTTCTCTGCTTTCTTGACTTTTAGATACTATATACTATATATGGAACTTATTAGGCTGAGAAAATCTTTACGATGTGTTAAACTCCTATAGAATTTTTTTTTGTAATTCTGATATACGGGGGGATTTGGATTGAGAGCTATTTTCGGGTTTTAAAATTTTTTTTTTTTAATTTTTATATAAATGTTTGCATTAATTGACCTCATAATGCGCCATGAAATTGTATTGCACTTGAGAACGATCTGCTTGCTTCAAGCTGAATGATTGAATGATCGCTTGACTAAATGAATATCATTTTCAGAGAACTGTTCCACAACTGTTCAGCTTGGCTGACAGCTTGACTGACTGCCATCTGTTGTGGCATCAACTGTGGAAAGGGAAGAGTACACAGCATTCGTTCAGCATCTGCGTTTGTTTACAGAGGGTGGTTTTTTAGGAGGTCAACAGATGAATTACAGCAGCGAATTAACTTAATAAGTTTACTATAGTAAATCACAAAAAATAATTAAATATTTAATTAAATAAATTTTTGTATTTTCAACTTTCACTTGGCATGCCCTACTCCTTTTTTCACTCGAAAGATATTTTGGCCAAAAGCGAACTCAAAGTTTTTATCGCGTTGAAACCAGTCTCTAATTATGTTGTAGTTGCCGCAGCTCAACTATTTATTATTCATGCCGCTTTTCAATGGACCGACCACCTGTGAGATACACCAGACAGAGTGAGAGAGAGAGAGAGACAGTTGTCAGTGTGATAGAGAGGGAGATAGGAAAGGTGCCTCCATTTGAACAATGCGTTTTGTAGTCAGGTCTTGGCACTTGCCACTTGCCACTTGGCACACTGCCAGCTCCAGCTGCCCCATGTTGCATTTGTCATTGGCCAACAGCGCGTGGACTTGCCACAAGCCAATGTCGGTGCATAACTGCACTTTTGGTGGCCACGTTATGTTCACACTTTTCTCAGTGCCAGGCAGTTGCAGTTATTGAGATCGTTTATCGATTGACACGTAATTGTGATTTATGCAAATTATAAGCTCGACACCTTTTTGCCAAGGAAAAACTGCCAAGTGTCCGCATGTAAATGTGGCATGAATGAAATGAAAAAAATTGCCATATTTTTGCAACATCTAAATGTTGCATGTTGTTTCGGGCGTCTGTTTATTGACTTGGGCGAAACTAACCCAACCACCCAAGAGAATTGGAAAACCAGTTCGATTGTTTTGGTTTCTATTAATATTTTCTATGGAAAAATATTCTTGCACCCCATAAAAACAACACACAACAAGAATGATGCCTCTGCGGCTCCATCCTCAGCACGGACAGGCATTAATCACATGCAACACAAAAAAAAAAATAAATAAATAAAAAAAATTGAAAAAAATTATTCGCATTTTGCCAGATGAAGTAGTTCTGTTTCTCAGTTTCTGGATTTCTATTCATTTTTGTTATTTTTGTTTTTTGATTGTTATTTATAGTTTTTTTTTTTTTTGCCAGCCGATGCCAAAATGAAAACAAGCAAACAAAACGAGACGGCGATAGTGGGGGAGCAGATGATGCGACAGAGAGGGCATCACATGCGTCAATAACCCCATTTTCAATTTCCAATTGAATGTGTTGACTACAAGTGAAATCCTTTCGCAATCCATTCATAATGACCGTCTTCATAATGATCACGATCATGATGGGATTCGCATTCATTATTTAATAGCCTCTTCAGACATATTTATATGGTGTGCAAATGGGCCAATACTGAGAGCAGGTTCGACACAACTTCGAGCTCTGATAGTGTGGATCATCCGCTTATCTGATGCGGATATCTGAACACATTTCTGGCCACACTTTCAGCCTGGCAAATTTCTTGCCAAGTTTATGCGATTTTTGCGATTTACATACCAAACACGGCCTGCAAGTTGTTTGAACCTCCTATTCAAATTCTTAGAAAATTTATGAAAATTTGCAAAACAAAACAAACTACATAGCTTGTTAACGTTTGTTTTTTGTTGTAATTAAAAATATTTGAATTACTAATTTTTGTTGCAATAAAATAAATTGTATTTGTTAGAATTTTTTTTATATTTTAAAACTTGACAGAAACAAAAAATCACACCAGAAAAAATAGTAATATAAAATTACTAATATTTAAATAACTAGATTATATTGCAATAAAATAAATTTTATTTATTTTAATTTTTTTTTGTAAATTTAAGATTATTTTAACAACAACAACGCTAACTTGACAGAAACAATAAATAAATCAGACCGGTAGAAAAAATAAGAAATAAATAATCAATAATCGCCTCTGAAGAGGGACTCGTGGAGGGGTTCGAAAATGATGGTCTGAATTTAGACAATCTTTTAATGCAGTTTTATAGTGTTAGAAAATTGTGACATCAAACATGAAAATCGGTTAAGATTTGTATAAGTTATGGCAGATAGAAGGTAAAAAGGGCTTAAAAAGTATATAGAAAATTACAAAATTTTGCAAAACACAAGAAAATGTAAAGTTTCTTCCAGTTAGGTTCTAATTATAATTTTAAAATTTATTTAAAGCAATAAAATAAATTTTATGTAGTGAAATTTTATTAATTTTTTCTATATTTTTTTAATATTCAATTTTCAAGAACATCAAGATTGAAGTCATCTTGACAGAAAGAACGATGCAGACCGGAAGCAGATCGGCAATAAATATGATACTTCAGTTCACATTTGTGGTTGGGCATTTTTTATGATACCGAGTGATAATCCTAGAGTGCGCCACTTAATTATCGCTCAGATACAAAAAAAAATGTATCTATAATCCCCAATGGAGCTGCTGCTGCTGTAGCAGAGAAGCTTCGTCTCCCTTGTCATCGTGGTAATTGTCGTTGATCCCGCTCAAGTACATTTTTATGATCGCTCATTAAATTTATGACTTTTAATTTGTCGTTGTTTTGCTGTTGTTGGTGTTGTTGTTGTTGTTGTTGTAGTTGTTGTTGTGCGTGCTCCATTGATAAGCATTTCAATCCAATTCCGAATCCGATTTGAGATTGAAACAGTCTATGCTTCCAGGCCACACACACTCACACTCAGCCAAATACTCAACTGCTTGTTTATAATTCTCAAGTGCTTGTTTGACTCCACATAGAAATGATTGATATTGATATTTTGATGTTTGTTGCATATTAACATTGACTGGGAGGGGGTAGGAGGGCATAATAACGTAAACAAGAGATTTCAACAAGGCTTATTAGTTTAAACCAAAGCGTGTGAATTAAGATCGGGATTTTCTGATTTACTTTTGAAATCAACTTTGATTGAGCTGATTGATGTATAGCTGTCAAGATCATAATTTGATGAACATAATGGAATATAGCATAGTTTGAAGAGTATTGGCAATTCGTTACTCTCAACATTTCATAACTCTAGTCATGATTAATCATAGGGTGAGCAGTATTCAATATATAATTGGTCGATTGACCGACATCACGCATACTCGTAATATTTAATGGAAAATGGAAATCCTTAGCCCGAAACACGTATCACAATCTGCTAATTGGATGAGCATTTTATTGTCGCAATTTTGTTGTTTTTGATTTTATATGCATTTTTTATTTTTTTTTATTTTGTGGCTTTCATTAGCATTTAGCTTGGGAGGGCACACCCATGCGTGGCCATCAGTAAAAGTCCAAGTCGAAAACAGAATCTGAATCTGAATGTGAATGTGATGCGATCTTTAATGGCCGCTACGTGTTGCAGTTTTATTTGTATTTTTGCTTTTATTTTTGGTGTAATTAATGTGATCCGGCATGACCTTAACTGTGTGTTGTCAGGCTGATTAAAAAGTGTTGAAAAACAAGTTGTAAATGCGATCCCTATGAGCGGGTGCAGACAAGACACAGAGACACCGACAACGATGCCGTCCACGTCTTCAACTTCCACTCCGACTCCGACTCCGACTCTGATTCGTATTGGGATTCGGACTTGGACTGAATGAACGTTTTGTCATTTTAATGGACTTGCTGCTGCTCAGTTGGGATCTCAGCCTAATTAAAGCGAACATGTGCCAAGATCAATGTCGATGGCGCCGACACAGCACCGACTGTCCTCCAATGTATCTGACAGATACGCGCGATTTGCGTATGCCCAATATGAATAATTTTTTATTTCGATTTTCAGCTGCTCTTCTCCATTTTTTTTTCTTAATTTATTTTGTTGAACTGCTACTGAAACTGAAATTTAATTTATGCCATATTCATGCTTATGACTTGTTTTCGGCTTAATTGCATTTTTAAGAACTGACAAATTGCCAATAAGTTCAGAAAACGCATATCGAAAATTATGCGCGTTTCGCATGCGATTTTGTCGCAGCAACATGCGAGTTTCGATTGTGTGACATTGTGTGGCAATGAACTGCTTTTTGCAACCAACTATACATATAAGTCTGATAAATATTATGTTGTATAATTTTATTAAATCTAATCTCTCGTTGCACGTTGACAGCACTGCCACACAGTCACATCTTTCTTGCCCCACCCATGAGTGGCATGCTAATGTAATGACTGTAAGTAAGTATATGTAGTATGTGTAGGACGAGAGTCGAGAGTGGAGTCGTGAGTGGATCATAACAGTGACAGAGAGAAAGAGACCCTGGATAGGTCTTGATGAGTTGCCAACAAGAGAACAAAGTAATGTCATCCATTTGCATGCAAATTACGACTGAAAACTTTTCCAACAATTGCAGCCAGAGACCATGAGGAAGTTGTGCGAGTATTTGGCTAACAAGGCCGTTAAACTTGGCTAACTTGGCTAGAGAACGATGGCTAGGGAGAGAGAGTCACTGGGTGGCTGCTGCCAAGTCAAAGTGCAAATATGTGGCCTCCTTGCCACGGGGCGTCGCCTCCACATTACTCAAACTCACGCCCCAACACACAATCTAGGCACAACTCCTACAATTCAATTCAAAAGGAACTCAAACCTACAGACGAAGAAGAAGCAGCAGCAGTTGAAGTATAAGAGGAAGAAGTAGAAGAGGAGGTATGCCCTTTTAACCGCAAACCTAATGAAGCTGAAGATACCCAGGCAGAAAAGGGAGAGACTGTGAGAGAGAGAGAGAGAGAGACAGAGAGTGTGTGAAAAAGATAGAATATATACCCATACCGTGGCTATATAAAGTTGATCTAAATTTAGCAGGCAGCACAACGCGCTGAGTTACCGGCGAATGCCGCCTACGATAAATCAAAGTTAATCAGATCTAGTTTCGATTGGGTTTTTATGGTCGCTTTACAGTCCCCGCAATGCCCATGCCATTTAAATTAGCTGCCGGGTTATTTATCGCATTGTTTGCCGGCTCGCAGCTTTCGTTTAGCGCCAGGATGCCAACCAGACAGACTCAACGGACTCGGCAGACTCGTCAGACAGAGGGACACAGGGACACACCTGGAACTGGAACCAACGACAGCATGACGGCTCAGACACAAAAGAACCCAAGTTAAGTTCCAGGCCAGTCTCAGTTCCAATCTTTACAACTTGGCAGCTTTTTGCAGTGGCAGCAACGGCCGAAAGTGTTGCACCTTCTGTTGTTGCAACCGAACTGCCAACTGATCAGCCTGACTAGCCGATAATTACGCATATTTTGTTGCCTGTTTTGATGGCGCTCTTTACTTTTATTTCTTATTTTTATGCACTTGCTGCCCTTACCACTGGGCGGGTATTATGTATTTATTGACCAATTATGGCACAAGGAACTGAATCAGCGGAGCCAAGCGAAGCCTTATTTTAATAATTCATAATTAAAATATTTTTTACAAATATTTGAACTTACTTCCAAGTTATAAAAATGTATATATGTCTTAAAACTTTTCATTACAAAAATGATGAGAATTATAAAAAGTTGCTTTGTATTTTATAATATTTAACTTTAAAATGTTATAATAAAAATACTTTTAAAATATTTGAGCTTGCAAAAAAAACTCTGAATTTAAAATTTATTCAAGTTTCAACACTGTTGAAAATATGTTGAATTATTGTTTTTATATCAACATATATGAAGTATTTAATTCTTTATTTTTAACATATGAGGATTTAAATTGAAAAACTTTTTTAAGAAATTTTACACTTCTTTTAATTTTTACACTTTTTCCAATGCTATAAATATAAATTTATCACTCAAAAAAAGAACATATAATTCTATCTGAGAGATATCAGATGGCAGATACTTTGGCAAAAGCATAATAAACATGTAGAAGAATATGGGGAATTATTTAAACTGTTTGTAATTCTAGGCTTATGCCAGAGCAAAAATACTTCGGCGTGTTAAAAAACGAATGTATGCAGAATGTATGTAGTATGTAGCTGGTGTTGTTTTAGAGTTAAATTTTTCTTTCATCTGAAGTGGAGATCGTTTGGGGAGTTGGCGTATTGGGAGGGGGGTTGTATCTTTTAGTAGCTGTTAAATGGGCCTGGACACAGTCGGTGGTCTGAGACTGTCTGAATCTAGTGCTTGGCTTGTTTTTAACACCCAGTTTCGAGTTGTGCTCAAATGGGTTTCAATTTACACACACAGATACACACAACACATACACTCACTTGTCGCGATTGTGGCATGCCCACATATTTGCCCAGTTGACGCTGGCGTTGTCATCGCCTGGTTAAGGCGCTTATTTATTTGCCAAGCGAGGGAGATGGCAATAGTAGAAAGAGATATATAGAGAAAGAGACAGAGAGATAGAGAGAGCGATAGAGTGCAAAATATATGGTATCGTATCGCCTGGGATCGCATTGCAATTATAAATCAGTTTAAGTCCGGTGCGCGGAGCCCCTGACATTAAGCAATGAAACCTTTGAGCTTTGTTTAGCTTTGTCAAGTGGGCTATGCTGGCTGACTGTCAATCCTGGGTCGGATTTTCCATCACACCACACCACACCACACCAGAGCACACCATGTGCCGCCAGAACGTGTGTGTGGCACCTTTGTTTGCATTGCATTGCCAACGGATTGCCAAACCAATCTCATCTGATGAATGATACTCCTCCTCTGCTCCACGGCGCTTCAGCTGCTTAAATGTATCTTTCTATCTATTGATTTAGATCCCACAGATACTCTCCACGCAGTGTTGCTGCAGTCTCTCTTATTTGCTAATAACTCAACAGCTAATCAGCTCACTGGGTGAAGTTGTTAAGTGGCATTTACGGGGGGTTATGGGGAAATGGGGAAAATGGGGGAAGCGGCTGGGGTTGCTGCACAGCATGTAGTCCGCAATTAAACGAGCAGAATTGTATCTTTGTATCTATGTATCTTTTTATCGGCCAACTGCATCGTACGTACAAAAACAAACAGCGTGGCATCAACATCTAATTGCCAAGCACATGTCGCTCTATCTCTTCCTTTTTGTATGCACCCCTCTCTTTCTTTCTCTATTATGGGGTCTGCTCGTGTGCATTAGACAAATCAATTATGCCTTCTCTGGCTGCAACTTTCAGTTGCAAGCCTCTCTCTCTCTCTGTTTCTCTGTCTCTCTTTGTCTACCTCTGCCTCTTGTGGCATTTTAATTCATCTCTTGCTGCTGGGTGGGGCTATTCCTGCATCAAGTGGCGATCTATCTAATGACTGTTGTCACTGTGGGAACACAAGAATGATGTTGTTTGGACTGTAGACTGTGAGAAATGTTGACAACTTTTCATAAAGTGTTGCAGAAAGTGGGATCAGAACAGGTAGAGACTGGGTTGAAATATCGTTATTATTGATAAGAATTTTATATCGATTTCGCCGATAGCTCGATAATTGGGAACTAAAAGAATATTAAATGTAAACTTATGGAATGTAATTGTATTATTTATTAATTTTGTTGATGACTCCAGAGATTAGAAAGTGGACGTGGAACATGTAGAGACCGGAAAGTAGCACTGAGTTTATAAATCCATATTATCGATAATATTTTCTATCGATAGTTGAAACTAATAGAATAAGAAATACAAACAAATGGAATGACATCAATAATATGTAAATATATTTTGAATTTAGAATTATTTATTGATCTTGTCGTTGACTCCTCAAACTGGAACATGGATTATATATCGATATTATTTATAAGACTTTTTATTATCGATAATGTTGATAACTTGATTTTACTTTTTTAAAAATATCAGATTCTAAGTAATAAATGAATCTAAGCCTATGTATAAGCTGATATTATCAATAATGTCTATACTATCGATATATGCCAATTCTGATATATCGATAACTTTAGTAACAGCAACTATCAATATAATTGCATTACTTTTTGAAATACACTAAAAATTCTCAAAGAAGCTCAAACTCCATAAACTTTCAATTAAGTTTATTTTGTTTGTGGAATTCGAAAGTTCCTTGATTTTTTTTAGAAATCCGCAATTTCTATTACGATACTTTAATCTAGCTGCATGACTCTGATGCCTGTAATCTAAATATATTGAACATTCAGAAAGGCTTCAATTGAACAATAATAATATTTATTGAACTTGTCGCTGTCATAGAGAACGTGAAGTCTCCACAGAGACTCTGGGTCAGTTTGTCAATCTGTGAGCCAATCAAGCTGAGTTACTTACTGTGTTACCAGTGCGTTTGTTCAATCAAAGGAGTTGCATTGGAAGTATCCACATATGTACATATATATCCACATATATATATATAGTATCTATATGTATATATTGCAATCAGTGCAAAGTGATAGGCAATTGTCAGTGAGCTTTTGCTGCTCCATAAATTCTGTGATCATCAAAATGCAAAATTCCGTGGCGTGGCATACAGGGTCATTAACTGGCCAACTGGTCTGCGTCGCTGACTTTTTGCACTCACTGTAAACCGGGGGGCTCGGTCAAATTCATAAATCAGCTAAACAACTTGCTTCAAGTTCCCCCATGCCTTGACTTCACCTACTACCCAATCTACTCCTTGCTCCTTTCGCTGTCCATTTCAATTGATCAGGAATGCACTTCAACTCTCTTAAGATAGATCGCATACGGCATACTTTACAGATAAATTGATGATATGCGTCGGAACATGGACTATAGTATAGTATGTGATGGTACCACTACGGATAGGATACATACACAGATAGATTCCCCCCATTGACTAATAGTGTTAGATTCTCTCATTGGCGATAAGCGTTTTGTTCCTCTAGTCGAAAACTAGCTCGCCAATTGTCATCAATTATACTGATTAATAGTCTCTCAATATCTCTTAACACAACCCCGACTCCCCCTAAAAAAAAAATAGTTCCACTTTTATAACTCTTAAGTAAATTGCGTAAAAGGGAAGGCGTCGCATTCTATTTTTTATAATTGCCATAAATATATGTCAGCTCTTATCGGTTAATAACCTCATTTGGTAGATAAGACTTGGCAAGTACTGAAAAATATAGTTAACTTTGATTTTTGTGGAATCAGCTGACTATATCCGCTCTTAACTTTACTTCATTTAAAGCAAAAGTAAATTTAATGTTACACGTCGTATGAAAAAAACGCGCGCGACTTTAAACGCTTGAAACTTTGCTTTGACGGAATGTCTGTGAATTTTGTTTGAGGCATCGATTGACTGTCACTTGTGCCAATTTGTATAAAGCGTAAGTACACATAAATATGTAAATATACATATATGTATATATAAATATATATTATTATATACACTAGGCATTTCCTAGTGGCTGCTTTCTCGCGCGTTTTCGGCGTGTTTATTCAATTAGCATTTTCATCATTGTGAATGTGAATGTGACTGGTGATTGTTGTTGTTCTGTTTGCCGGCTTATGCTGCCTTTGAACTGAGCGTATAGATGGAGAGGAAGCAGAGCAACATCGATGTCGACAACATAGAGCCAGTAGACATAATTGTGGGCCATTTATCATGGCCAAGTTGGCAAAGGCGGAGACAACGCACTGACAACTCAATGAGCAAAGCGAGCAAACGCGCTACGCAATCAGCTCGAATTAACACACCTAAGGCACGTAGTTGTGAAGAGAAGCCACAGACTGAGATTCAGACTCAGTCATAGTCGAGACACCTGCCGCTGGGCCAAGTTCAGCTCTTGGCCCTGTTTGCGCCATTTAAATGCAGACAAAGTAATTGTGCAGCGTGCGCTGATTAAAATGGATTTTATAAATTATGCAGCGGTGCGATTAAAATCGCCTAGAGACGGCGGCAGTGGCAATGGCATCGTCATCGCTCTTGGCGTTGGTGGAGACAGGCTCAGAGAAAGAACTAGAGATAGAGAGAGAGAGAGCGGGAGATAGTCGGTACTAACAAAGCTGCTGCCTGTTAGCCATTTGCCATTTGCCATTGGCCATCTACGTGCGCACTTTGGCTAATAGAAAGATTTATCACCCCAATGGCGACTTGCAGGCCGACCGCGATTTCCGCGCATTGCGATAAAAAACGCGTCGCAGCGATTTCAATTTTCATTTCATTTGCACGACGCGTCAATTGGCCTGACTTTGGGCATTATTTATATGGTATGTGTTCCCAGTTTCGATTCCCATTCTCATTCTCAATCTCATGGTTCGTAGCCCAATTCAATTCCCGCTTTGTCTTTGGCTATTCCATTTTAATTTATCGCATTTAAATTGCAATTTCTTGTTCACACTATCTTTTGGCCTGGCCAAGAGCAGTCTGCCTTTTGTTCACACCTAAACTGTAACGATCGCGATTCCCAAAGTGTTTTTCTATTAGCATCTGGTCGGGACTGCCCACATTCGAGTCAAGTTTTCATATTTCTCTAGCTGCTTTTTTGACGTGTGATCGAAGAGCGAAGATCACATGGGAACGTATCTCGAGATGAGCGCAGATAACGGTTAGCACACATGCCGAGAATCCCCACTGATTCAATGAACGATGAGATGAAATAGATCTAGATCTTGAAATAGTTTTTGCAAATATTAAAAGCATAACTTCCACGAACATCGAGATATTTGTTTAAATGAATGAAAAACAAAATGGTTATCATTTGACCTAATTTATAATTCCAATAAATATTATATTAAATGCTGATAAATTATTTATAAAATAAAAGTGAAAGATTAATCCATTAGCTGGCTACGACAGCAACATGAAATGCTAATTATAATGGATCGAACGGAATGATGACTCAATTTTTAGGCCTTAAAAGAGCGATATACATATGTTTATAGATAAATATATGTTTTTATAAAAATATTTAAAATTTCCTAATTCTGTTTAAAATTTTTAAACAATATAATAAATTACTTAATTTAGTTGTTTTTTCCGTTTCTATTAGCTGTCTCAAATTTTACATAAATTTCTACATAATATAGATTTAATATGGCTATTTATGCATATTATATTAAAAACAAGTTGATTCATTAATTCTTCAATTTTGTAAATTAATAAAATTGTTCTCGTTTTTTGGAAAAGTAGATTTAAATCTTTCGCCAAATAATGTGGCGAATATTTGAAAAAAAAAAATTTTAATTCTAAGCACATAAAGCGTAAATTTAAAATTTAAAAAACTCTCTGCAGAAATTAGGCAAAAATAAAATAAATTAATAAGAAATAAAATAGTTACAAATAAATTAAGTTGAAACAATGTAAACTGAAAGAAATTTTACAGAATCCATTCAATCTATTTTAGATAATTATGCACCCACTCAATAAAATTAAAATATTGCGCATACGCCATGTGCGTCACCGGCAGGTGAGAACCTTTTGTTCCTTTTGTAATTTAAATTTCTCAGTGAGCAATTGATGCAATGCGAATTGATATCTCTTTATACTGGCCTACTACTGCCAATAATATAAACCAGTCAAGAGCGGATTAAGGCGATTGACAGTCGCCAAAAAGAAAGCTAAACTCGATTTACGATTGGAATCAATTAAATGGGGAATTAATTTGTGTTATGCAGCGACTTACATATCAATTAAGCGGCAGCTACAGACCGCACAGACATTGATCCAAAAGACATTTGTCTTCATTAGCCTATGCCAGATACAAATCAATCTGCCAAATCAAACCAACAAAAAAAGAATGAGATACAAAGATACAGCCAGAAAAGAGCGGGAGACAAATGTAAATATCGATTTAGCCGATTGTTGATGTAATGGCCGCATTGATTTCTTTGCCAACTGTGTGGCAACGGTGTGGAAAGCCGAACCAAAACTAACAACAACAACAACAAACAAACAAACAAGCAACAAAAAAACGACAACAAACAACATGCAACGGCAACAACAGTGACAAGTGCTGATAGGCAAATCAACAGGTTCAACAGGCGCCGCCTGAAAAACACACTGGAAAAACTGGTAGCCACATACATAGTAGAGTTGAATCAAAATCAAAATCACAACCAAAACAAAATCGAAATGAAATGTATTTGAATTGAAAGCGGAATCGAATTGTGTAAAGGTGAGGTGGTGAGTGGAACAACCTCCATTCCCTCCTTCACTTCATTTCATTTCATTCAATTGAATTGAATTTAATCAAGACACCGTTAGGCACGCAGTCAACGCAGTCAACGCAGTCAACGCAGTCAACGCAGTCAACGCAGTCAACGCAGTCAACGCAGTCAACGCAGTCAACGCAGTCAACGCAGTCAACGCAGGCAGCCCCAAGTGAGACAGATCAATATCAGCATCTTAATCGCCAGCTAGCTAGCCAACTAGTCACTTCCAGCCATGTTCGAAGAATTTCAAAGCAATTAAAAGCTAGAAAAGAGAGATTCCAAAGAGAACATTGATTGATGTACAGTTTTCAGCGCCTCTTAAGCGCAAATCCTCGACTGCAAATGTACTCATCGATTATGTATATGTATCTTCAGCAGACAGTTGTGTCATAGCTCTAGAACCAGCAAACAGCAGATACATCAGTATCCTAACCTAAACCAGACACCAGCCAGCTGCCATGCCATGCCATCACCTACTGTGACTAGAGATTTAGAGATATTCAAAGAGAAAAGTATGAGAGGGGGAGAGGTAGAGCATAATACTATCAACTCCAATGACAGAGACTTCTAAGTACTTGGGAGCAGCTGGAAGAACACCCACGGTTAACGGGTATAAATAAAGTGCAAGTTGTGCATGTAAAAGTAACGAGTTAAGCACTTCCCGATTATGTTAATCTGCAGCAACAAGTATCCCTCGGATTAACTATGCCTATGCCATGGCAGATACTTCAGAGATGCAGGGATCTTAATTCTTCCTCGCAAGAACTTTGAAGTTTTCATGCTGATGCCACGAAAAGAACATTACTGGAAAATCATTTCGGTAAATGCCAAATGAAATTGGAAACCATTTTCATTAAGGTAAAGATTTTCTAATATTATATTAAACCGTTGCTTAAAATACTTATTGCCTCATTAGCACACTAATCGGACATATTCATTATTTTTCCTAGTCCTTACCTGAGTTTCCTTTAATAAAAATTTTTAATAAAATAAAGCTTTTTGAATAAACTCCTATTTTTTAACCTTTAAAAATTATTTCTATTTCTCATTTATAATATTTGATAATTTAATATATCAATTAATTAAAATATTAAATTAATAATTTAACATACTTTTCAGAATTTATTTTGATTTTTTTTATATATAATTTAAGTAAATTATTAATTCAATGATTTAAAATAATTTTTATAAATAATATCAAATTTTTTTATTTTCTAAATTTACAAGATTTTACTTTACACTTATGTTTAAAATATATATTTTATTTTTCAACTAATTAAATATACAATAAATTACCTTAATTTCCAGTGGACTTAAAAATAAATAAGGTAGATTATTTGCTTCAACCTCTGATATTAAGTGTGTTAATTGCTTATTTTTACACCTGTAAATAACTTGAAATGTTGGCTAATTTATCATGAAAGCCCTAAGCTTTAAATATTTATAGTTTGAATTTGTAATTAAATTTCTTGATATAAGCTCTTTTACACCCACAATCTCCACTTAATTGAGCTATCTGAGACTTGATATAAAATTTATTGATATGTCCAAAGACAACTAGCAGAGCTTTAATCAATGACAGTGGCATATATAATTTATGGTATTTTCTGTCAGGTATAAACTGTAAAACTGTAGACTACCAATCTCCCTCTCTCTCTCTCTCTCTCTCCACAGCACTTTCCTTGGCCACAGTCGGCCATAGATCACGACGCTCGGTTACGTCCGTGTCACGTTGGAGGTGGTGGTGGTGGCAGATGTGTGTGGGTTGTGCGGTCGGTAGTCGAGCAAACTGTCAGAAGCTGACAGATACGGTTGCAAAAGGTAATTAGCATAGAGCATGGCATTGTGGCTAGATGGGATCGGATTGGGTCGAGAGTCGACACAATGGCAACTCCGCTCACATTTGTCAACAATATGTCAAAATGGGGTGCTGGCCATAAATTTAATGGCCGAACAATGGCCTGGCCAACACTAAATGGCCTGAGTTATGGGCCAAGCTATGTGGACTGATATGCGATATCAGCTAGCCACAAAAAGTCAATTGCTGTGGCACGAATTTCAGTGTGGGTGCAACATTTTGTGATATCTATATATATATTATATGTAGTATAAACAATTTATTATTCTTTTGTGCACATTATGTGCATCACATTATCATTCACAATAACTAACCTTAGTTGACCACTGAAGTAGGTCACACGCTTCACAGAATCCCCCACGTACCTCCAAATGAAGTAATCGCAGCAAGTTGTCAAGTAGCCAAGTTGCAAGAAGGAAAAGCAGCTGCTGTGGCCAAAGTTGCTGCTGAAGTTGTTGCCACAAACAAGTTAACAAGTTGTCTTGGCCTGAGGGCCCCACTTTCAATTGTCGCACAGCGGGACAACCGTTTTGAGCATCCCTGACAGTTAGTTAGTGCCCTCTTCCCCCCTGACTCTCCCGGCTGAGGAACTACTACAAAGTACTTGGCAATTTGATGCCTCCAAATTGGACCTTTTCGAATGGATTGTTGTCCCCCTGATCGACCACGTGGGTGGGCCACTTTTCCCAGTTCTCTCCGAGTAGCTGTTCCTCCTTTCTTTAATTTATTTTTTTATTTTGATTTTTGGGTTGCAACTCATTTTGAAAGTTTGTTGACTTTTGTCGTTAATAAAGGGTAATAAGAAGTAAACATACATTTCATGCCTTCAGAGGCATACAATTTGTGTCAGAGGGTATATAATGTTTGTCATACTAGAGTAGAGGATTCTTTCAGTGGATCTCCTTCTTAGTGGGTCAGTGGTTGTGTGTCTCGGTTCATCAACAGCTCATTATGCAATTGCCCAGCCATAAAGTTAATGGAGGAATTGCCCATATAATATCGAGCACTTGACGATGATGATGATGCCAGGGTTTATCTGCACTTCAATTAACGATGTTTGCCTCTGCAATTGCCCGGCTAGACAAGATATATCCAACAGCAGTTCCAACTCCAAGTCGCCTACACATCACCATCTATGTTTAGCCAGTGTAAATAATAAAAAAGGCCGCTTTTGGTGTTTGGCAAATTAGCAAGATCGTTAAAACCCATACCATGGTCATATCCACAGCCACAGCCACAACCATGGAGTCATCCACATAGCCATCGCCACAAGGCATCGTTGGTGTCTGTCAGTGGGGATTTTTGCCAATGGAAATCTCTCTCTATCTCTCTCTCGATATATGTATATATAAATATATGTATGTATGTAGAAAAATGCCATTGAAAATAAACAACAACAGCTCGAAGTGAGGATGCAACGTGCTGGAGGCAGTTGAAGTTGCAATCAAGTGCAATAAGTGCCAGCAGCATCACCTCCACCACCTCCTTCTCCACCAACTCCTGCCACTGCCACGGAAGCATTTTTACCGCCGTCTGGCAAAAGTGTTTGATCTTAATGGGCGGGAATCATCATACTTAAGCCCATAAAGACTCTTGAGTTAGAATTGTGCTGAAACTGAGACTCCTCCGACTTTCCCTAACATTCTCTAACGTGTTAATTAATATGCGATTTGTGAATGGAAGGAATGCCTTCACAAAATGTTAATTAAATGAGGCATTTGGGAAATGCGGAAATATCCATGATCTCTAAGGTGTTCCCTAAGATAATGCCAACTGAGGCTATGTTTCTGAATTATATAAAAATAAACTAAAAAACAAATATTGTAATAAAATTAAACTAATTAAAATTATAAAATAACACAATATTTCCAATAAAAATTAAGTTAAAATAAGACTGTCATATAATTTATAAGAAAATATAGTTATTAATATTATTAATAATAATTATTAATATAATTGAACAAAAAAAATATAAAAGCAATAAATTAAGTAGGAGTATAAATTTATTAAAAACAAGTATTTAATAAACATTATTCTGCATAACATATTATAACATTTTTAAATCAACTTATCAATCTCATATGCAAATTTTTATGCATTTCAACATCTCAAGTTCATCATGATTCCCTGTCTGTGTGTCTGTCTGTGGGTATTTAGTTCTATGTAAAGTTCTAACTTGGCACTCATCATCCATTCATCATATTTTAACGCAATGTTGCAAGTTCAAGCACCCCCCTCTGCGACTTTCCACTCCTAATCCAGCTCAGCTCAATCAGCTTGCCATTCAGACTTCCTCATTGCCCGGCAAATATATCATGTAAAGTGCTGCCCCAGAGCGGGTGAGCGTGCAGAGGAGCGTAGGGGAGATGGTGATGCAAAGGAATCCTATGTGGCAACTAATTGAAACTCATTGTTCATTTTGACGCGCATCAATTGTTTCTCCCCTTTACCCCTTACCCACCTTCCCCTCTCCATCTACCACTATCTCTCTCTCTCTCGTTCTCTCTCGTGCTAGTTCCTCGCAATTGACACTTTTCCAATTGCACCTCGAACGTGGCAGCGTAACCCGCACACCTTTTCATCTGGCAACTGGTTGCGGTTCTACGGCGGTGGCGGTGGCGGTAGCGGTGGCGGCCGTCAATTAGTTTAAATAAAACGATTGTACAAGAAAGGGGGCAGCGGAGCGCGGCTTCGAGTCAATGGCCACAAAATCATGCAGCCTACGCTATACAGTGAGTAAGTGAAGTATGCGCACAAAGCACTATTGTTAATATTTATTTTCTTTAGTTTTACAAATATTGTAACTTAGTTATCAACACATATTTCAAATAATAATATGGCACGCTAAATTACTAAGTCGGGTAACGTTAAGTTTATATTGAATTTTCCAAAAAAAAAATGTTGATAGTTTTCAATCTATCCAATATAAAAGAAATTATAAAAATATATTATATAAATTCATTTAGAATTTTTCATTAAAAATTTATATAACTCTTTTTTATAAAAAGAACTAATTTAACGTAGATTACCAATTTTAAAAATTAAAATTTAATAATTTAAATTTAAAAATTTAATTTATTTTCATTCATTATGTTGAATAAAAGATAAATTTATTACTATGATACTATGTGGAATAATGTCGAAAGTACTGAGACAATTTATTATTCTAATACATACTTCATTTCATATATCATTTTGTTGACTCTCTTTCTTCCAGACTCCCTTTGTAGCAAAAAAAAACCATTCGCATACATTTCACACGCACTGTAGCCGGCATGCATATGTTTCCCCTGTCTGCTGTGTGGCATCTGCATAGTAGGCATAACCAGAGCAATACCAAATGAAGAAGAAGCAGACGCTCTACTCTAGAGTCTAGACTCGTCTTGTGGCAAGCACACACATGCCATTAGAATTTTTCTATTTTTTTTTTGTGTTGTTGTTGTTGTTGTTATTTTGTATACATCGAAGGAACGACATCGTGTGTGTGTCATCACCTCAATTGGGTACACTTCCTACTTCTATGCGTAAGATACAACGGCAGTACGTGTATCTGCAAGATACACATAGCCCAGGGAGACGCAGATACACAGCCCGTATGTAGCTGGCAGATACTACACATACATATACATACATATGTACGTACATATGCCATTAGGCAACAAATGCCTGTTACTTTTGCTCGATTGCGTACTTTTCACTTTTCCAACGGAAGTCATTTAGTCGCCGCTTGAGTTAATTTTCTTTACTCAACTCCTTACCTTAACCCCGTCACATACCACCGATGCTCACCCTCTCCCACTCCCTCTCTCTCTCTCTCTCTCACTCGCTTGTTTTATCAACTCAAATTGCACGCACTTAACCCGCTTCCAGTAGCCATAAGCCATATGTAGAGCGGGTTTTCCAACCATTCATCCATCCATCCGACTATCCAACTATCCATCTATCCACTATAGAGAGAGAGAAAGATGTGCCGCCCGACAGCCATGCCCCGTGGATGTTTATTGCCACAAGCGGCATGCGGTGCGGCGTGTTGCATATTAAGACTAACGTTGTGTCCTACGCCGCATGCATGACAAATACTACTGCTGGAAACCAGATCAAGCTCAACTCTGATGGAATCTAAGATACCATGTCAACAACAAAAAAAAAACATATTAGATGAGTCAAGTTTGGAATATTTAAATGCAAATCAGCTAAAAGCACGCTAGATGGCGCCAGGTCAGAGTTTAATTCAATAATTATAATAAAGTAAATATCCTATAAAATATATTATACTGGGTATGATAAATTGTTAAAATTTCGAGGTCAACTCTGATGGAATTTAAGATACCATGTCAAGCTGACTTGAAGCTCAACTGTTAACTTAACAGCATGGCAGATGGCGCCGGGTCAGGGTTTATCTATGATCTGTTTAAAAACCAGCATACCCTATAAGCTGGTTTGCAGGGTATGCTAAATTGTTGAATTTTCTTAGAGCTATGGCAGCTGAGATTAACACGCCAATTTGTCGATTGCCGTAAACTTGAGCTATTAAGTGCGAACATACTCGTATTCGAATTCGTATACGTATCTCTGGGTAAACTGCTTGGCAAGGAGGCGTATTATTCGCCTGGGATTAGTTGCTGCTCTAGGTGGGTATCATAAAGAGCTGTAGATACTGGTATAGATGTGGCTTAGCTGCTGGGTGGCTGCCTAAGCTCTACGGCTTTCATTTCAAACCGGATTCAAACTTCGAATACTCGAACTCATACTCATACTCATACCCATACTCACACCCATACTCATACTGATACTCATACTCATACCCATATTCGACTTGTAGTATGTTGTGCTGTAATTTAAATTTGTTATTTTGTGCGCGTGTGCGGCATGCAACACTACTGCTGTTGCTGCTTTTGCTGCTGTTGCTTCTTCTGCCATTTTCCGTGCAACTTGTTGTCGTGAGACAGTCATTAATATATCATTTACAAGCCGGCGAATTGTCACTAATAAATTGTTTAGACCCGCCAAGAAATTCAAGAGAAATACATGTAAAATATATACCACACAAATTAGAAACCACGTGTGTGTGTGTGTGTTTGTGTTTGTGTGTGGGTAAAGAAAACTCAAGGAAATGTTAATGGAAATGTTACCAGAAAAATTCAAGGTAGGCCTAGTACTAATTAAATGTGACAAGTTTTTCAATCGCTACCAACATACAATACCGATAAGATCGCATCTTAATGTCAGCTACAATCTAAACAGAAATTATGATTTATGATGGAATTATCGAAGATAAACTATTGATTAAAGTTATTAAAAGAGACACTACATTCCCGGAAGTGCATTTAGCACATGTGGAGCGATAGTTGTTGGGTGGTTGGTTGGCAGTCAAACTGTCGCACTCACGACCCACCCGAACACAAAAATTGTGGAGCCCGTGCCTCTGCTGACTTTGCCTCCGACTTTGCCTCGCATCTCTGTCTCCAACTCTGCTCAAATAAAAGTCTGGTCACACTAAGCAAACACTTTCTACACACACTGTACACAATACCATACTTACACACACCATTTGCTACATTTTACTTCATAATTTTACAGTTTTTTTTTTTTAATTTTTCAATATTTTTTATTTTCAGTTTTTGTTTTCATTCACATAGCGACGCGATAATTTTGAAAAAGCGAGAATTGCCTACATATGATACGAAGAATCTGTAGAGTTGTATAGTTGGAAGTGGTACTACTCCCCATACCAGCACGTTCATGGTCATTTGAGTCGTAAATCTCTCGAGAGACACGCGTCTTTCAACCCACCAAAAAACAAAAAAAATATATATATTTGGTTGAAAAAAAATCATTGAAGAAAATTGAGACTAAAAGAAAGAAAATTGGGGTTAGCCGACGCGATCACAACAAGTGGTAAACAGCCAAAACATGACCACCTACAAGTGGTACTATAGACTCAACTACACATGAACATATACATATATACATATACATATGTATGTATATGTGTATATTCATTACACATGCTGAGCCAACTAACTGGATCAATTTATTAAGCCAATTCGCATTGGCCGGCGAAAAGTTGTTCACGTTTCTTTCTGGTAATTGAATATGCCGCGACTGCATCGTGTTTTGAAATGCATGCAAATTATGTGATTAATTTACATGCCAATTTCGAGTCCAGCACCAACTCCACCTCCATCTACCAGTGGCTGCTAAAATCACAAATTTATCAAAAAAGTAAAAAAAAAGACAAGTGCCACTGCTCAAGCAATTTGCTTGAACGATAAGTCACGATGTCTCTTTCTTATCGTCAATCATTACACCGAATATTTGAATGAATCATACTTGTAGAGTCCCTCTACAAATTCCTCAAAGCTGGCGCCTAATTGAAAGTATTTCCTCATGGCACAATCATATTTTATACACATGATATGTATAATGTATATATATCATTGAATTTTATATAAATTTCTATATGGCATAGCAGAGTGCAATCCACATTATCGTTCATATTATTAATATTATTATTATTATTGCCACACTCGGTGAGGAGATTGAAAAGTGTGTCAAACGATCGTATGTGGGTCCCTACAACTTATGTCTGGGATTATAAATTAATTGCACTCTAATTGCCAATACCATATGTGTGTAGGTGTGTGTGTGTGTGCATGTAAGAGTGTGTGTGTGTGCTATCGTAAATCTAATAGAAAATGAGCACGAAACGAAATATAGTACTTTACTATCTCTGTCTTTCTTTCTCTCTCTCTCGCTCTCTCTCTCTCTATTTTTCTCTCTCTCTACAGCTCACCGAATCGTTTATGGTTTCTAGATAACATATTTCAACTCCTCCCTAGAAATCTAGAAATGTAGAGTGTGGAGCAGAGACTGACGACTTATCAATAGATATCACAACAATTGCAGTTACGAAAACATACATAAAAAAAACATACAGCTAGATTTAGAAAATATTTCCAGAAATAGCATATATAAATATTTAAATGAGTAATAATTAAAAAAAAAAAAATAATTGAAAAATTTTTACATGTAATAAAATATTTTTAAAGTTAGAAAAAATTTAAATATATTTTTTATAATATATAAATTTGAAAAACATAATGAAATATTTATTTAAAAATTAAAAAAAAAACAAATATTTTATTGATAATAAAATATATTTGCATATTTTCTAGCTTCAGCTAAATTTAAATATTATTTAAAATTGATTAATTTATTAATGCATTTAATATTGATTTTCTTTATATTTAAATTGTTTTTAAATATTTACCTGACACTAATTTGCTGCCTTTATAAATTTCTAAATATACGTCTGCTAAACCTCCTCTCAACATAAAATATAATCAGCTCATAGATAAGATATTTTATTTATTTGCTGTGCCAGAAACTTGTCTTGACTGAAGACTAAGTAAACTTCTCATAATCATGGATTAACTGAGACATAAAATCCTCCGCACACTTGCGGTGAAGTTCTAAATATTACGCATACGCCACGTCAACCAATTAGCCTGCTTTGTCTAAATTATGTGCTGTAGCAATGCTGTTAAGCTCTTTTCGTGTTTTATAATAAATTTATTGGTTATATTTTCATTTTCACTCCTCATGTAGCTGCGGTTTGTTGATGTGGTTTCTGTGTCAATGTTTTTGCCACTGGGCAATGGTCAATAATTTTTTGTTTTTTTTTTTTTTTTTGGACATGCTGCTTATGTGGTGGGCACAGGGGGAAGAGGAGTTCGAACTGAAAATGAATTGCTCGTAAAAATGCTTGTTAAACAGCGACAACAACAAGAGCTTGGCAACAAACTGCGTGCAAAATATCATTAATCATGATAATATATATGTATATATATATATATATACATATATGTATATGTATATATAGGCTGGCCAACTTCATAAATATTACGATCGAACCTGGTTTCGCTTACAATGTATCTTTTCTTTCTTTACGCATAATTTAACATTCTTGTCAATATTTTAAATTTGATATATTTTGTGGCAAGACAATCACTCGACCATAGCATTAAAAATGGAAGTCGTTTCAAAAGTCTGTAAAATTGTGTTCGGAATATTTTGGCCTAGACCTTTTTTACATAATCGAAAGCAGCAAAATAGTTGGGCAATTTTTTTATTCTACGCTGTCGTCCCACAGTTCATTGCCACCAGTCGAAACACTATAAATAGATGCGGAAAAACTTTTGCAGAGAGGGAGAGAAAGAAAGATAGAGAGATAGAGAGTCGGAGAGAGTGGGTGGGTGAGTGAGTGTAGAGCGGGAGTATCGGTGAGAAGATGACGCCAACTATAAATCCGTTTGACATATTGCGTTGTCCGTTTAGTTCAGACTCAAGAATATATATATATATATATGTACTATATACTATATATACATACATTATAATATGGGTATATCTGTAGCGAACACTACATAATCTTATCTAAAACAAAACACTTTCCCGGTGTCGTTTCCATGTTGGAACATCGCATAAATCAAGCGACAAGATACACTCGTCTCGACACTGTGATGAGCCACTGCGTTGACAATCGCACGTCAAGTGGTGCCTCATGGTGGTGCCACCGCCGGTAGTATCAGTGGTGCCACACCACCCACGCACCACCGCCAGCGACTCATTAGAGAGCAATCTTCCAAATAGTATAATATATGTTTCCATTTTGGTGAATTTCTTTCGATTTTTTTTGCTTCTGATGAAAAAACATGATAGATACATAGATACATTTGTATCTGCTGGTGACGTAGCAACCCAAGAAAATTGCTGTAAAAATAAATTTATGTTATTATGTGCTGAAAATGATCTACATTATTAAGTTTTAGTGTGGAAATTCTTTCGCTCTTTGATTACAATATTAATCACTATTATTTTTTTTTTTTTTTTTTTTGGATTTATGTAGTTTTTTTATGCAATGCGTTTCATTCGTTTGATGTCCAGTTGAATTTTATTTTTGGAAAGTTCTAAGTTCAAGCATAACTTGTATTATTTATGAGTTAAGTGTGGAGCATAAAAATTAAATCGTAATCGATCGAGAAAAGAGAACAAAGCAATGATTTGTTTGATCATATTTCGAAATTTTGACAGCTGAATGAAAAGTCTTTGATATAGATACTACAACTTGGAATTGGAGCTATTTTAATATCTGCCAAAGGCAATTAACACTGCGGGCTGCCACAAAAATAAAAATACATATTTTAAAAATGAAAAAATTCGAAATGGCAGACAAAATGTCGAATGACAGTGAAAGTATAGTGAGTGCAATTCAAATCGATGCAAGTCAAGTCGAGTCAAGTTAAGCGGAGTCAAAAGATGGCAACTGTGGCAACTTCATCATCATTGCTGAAGAGACGTGCCGTAAATTAAGCTATCAAAAATGAAAATAAAAAAAGCACATATATTTATACTGTCGGAAGCTTTTAGCAGCTACGGCCCGAAAAAAGAAAACGGGCTACAAACTCCTCTTCACTACACTCCACTCCCCTTCAGTCTACTCCACTTCACTGGACGCCTGTGAGTCTCTCAATGGCTTCAGTCAACTTCAGTCACCTCCGTCAACTTCACACCTCAGAGCATAACATTGTGGCACCACGCACTAAATCAGTCGCATAATTGCCCCAAGCTCAGTCTCCTCACATCCCAAGACAGTTGCACAGATCCACAGATGCTGCAACCTCAGATGCCTGACAAGTAAGTACGCGTAGACTCATATATCATCATGAAAATATGTACGCCCCGTTAAAAAGGGTTTGGGGTCAGGCTTCCTCTCTTCATATATATATTCATATACCTATACTACATATATGCATTTTGAGAGTATTCACGACACCGTTAGCCAGTTGAACAATTTATTTTTGCAACTGCCACTGCAACTGGAGGTTGCATTTTAGAGGTCAACAACAACAGCATTTTTTCTGAACTTGACGTCTGTATTAAATGCAGGAAAATTCGACAAAAATTTTCTACCATTTAGACAAACTTGAAAGAAAAGAGATGTATATAAATGTGTAGAGTCATCATAAACATACAGAATTCACCGCACAGACAGAGTTATCAACACAGATTGTTAATAACATTATAATGATTAGACAGCAGAGTCTTAAAAGAGGTGAGAGGGAACCACAACTTCCCAAAACAGTTTCTAATTGCCTGAGAAAGCGAGTGATTGAGTGGGTGTAGTGGACTGGACTGCTGGAGAGATTATTGGGCAATGGCCATGGTCCCACTTGTTGTGGCAGCCATAAAAATCATTTTCGGGCGCCTCTTAAGTGATGCCCCCAAATACGATTTGGTCATACCGCCTTTTTTTGGGAAAGGTAAATCTTATCGCACCTGGTTCGCATTATCGCGTGAGGCAGCCGAATGAAATCAAATTAACACCTTAAGCAGCCAACACACCACCACCAACACCACAGCAACATAAATTTCAAAAAAAAAAAAAAAAAAAAAAAAAAAAAAAAAACGAACAACATAAGTTGAAACAAAACTGAAACTGAGTGGCCTATCTATGCGGCATCTTGACTGGGCGCGATAAAAAACGCGCGCAAACCGGACACAAATCGCTGGCAGGCTTTTGCCATGTCGTGTTTATTGTACAACAAGTTTCTTGTTCGATTTCGTTGCTGCTTGTCGCTTTTGTTATCAGCATTGCAAATTGCCTCGCCAAATTCGCCAGAAAAAAACACACATAAGGAAAAAATTTAAAAAAAAAAACGAAAAAAACTGAATGAAAATGAAGTTGTAAATTAAATTTTTTCGGCAGCGTCGCTTATCGCTTCGCCTGCTGATTACTTTGTCGATCGATCTCCAGCCCCGTTATGCAAATGGGCTGATATTGTGAATACTGTATCTGACTCATGCAGCTAATCAGGTCGCTTAGTTCATTAAAACAAGATTTATGCCAACACACACACACACTCACACACACACATACTGAGCATAAATTTATATGGCAAATAATACAATAGATTTTTCTCCTGGGCGCCCTCAGTCAGTGGATTGCCAAATCAAGTGTCTGACTTAATGATGCTCAACATAAACAGTTCGCTACAAATATTTCTCTTTTCACAATTTTCTTTTTTTTTCTTAAAATTTTTCCCAATTTTTTTTGGTTTTTTTTTTTTTTCTTGGCAGCCCCCAAGAGACTGTAGAGTCTATTTAGTATTGAAACGCACAACATGAACATTCTTTTTATGAGAACTTTCAACTTGATGGGCGCTCTGCTTGAGAGTGGGCGTGTATGTATATACATACATACATAGGTGTAGTGTATATACATATATATATATATATATTTATGTAGAATATATAGAAGCATATTCTTGCTGATTTTTCAAATATTACGCATAGTTTGGGGCAGAATGCGCATTAGTTTATTTGATTGTTTATGCCTTCAAGTCTGAAAAACTAAACACAACCATCATGATTATGTTCTTCTCCTCACTCCACCACCTCCCCCCCCCCAACCAGTTTTGTTTTATTTTTTATAGCAGGGGAGTTTTGATCCAAGACGGTTTTTAGACAGCGGGGTATCCGCTTTGAAGTTCAACTAAATTACCATTTATAAGGTCAAAGTTACCATATGCTTGATTATACAATTATTATGATAAATTTGTTACAATTAGCAGGAAATGGAAATTGCTGAGAAAGAGATTTCAAAAATTTCTAAAATATTTATATTTATGCTATAAAATATTAAAGATATGTCAGATTAATTTTGTGCTATATGTATTTAAAAAAAATCTATTAAATTCTAAAAAATTAATTAAAAAATTTCATTTTCTAAAGTTAATTTTTTTTAATTTCTTAAAAAGTATAAGAATTCCAAAATATTTTGTTTTACTTTGATTCAAATTTATTTTTAATTCTCTTTTATGTTAATAAAACTCTTCCAAATATTTCTGATAATACATATAAAAAATGCATAAATTATTCAAGATTTTAAAATAAATGTTTTCTTAAACTCAGAAGATTTATTCTATAGTTTTCCACATATTATTAAAAGTTTCTTAGCAGTATCTGAAGTATTTTTAAAATTTTGGAAATTTGACAGCTTTACAAAAGAAATGTTATTTATGAAATGCTATCACTTTTTTTTGCTTTCATTTTATTTTAGAAAAAAATCTGAAGCTATTTCTTCAACATTTTTGAACTCACATACGGAATTATGAAAATATTTTAAATATAATTGAAAATTATTTCGAAATATTCAAAGAATTTAAGAAAAAAAATATAAAAAATTTTTGACTACTCACTGTATTCACTGTGTTCGTCCTCAGTGCCATTCACTGTACCGTCAGGCAGCAGTTGAAGAAAACTATTCTTGATATACAATTGTATCTTGCGGGAAGGTCCTGCTAGATTGGAGGCTGTAGAGCGTTCATTACGATCCAAATTGTTGTTGTTGTTGTTGGTGTTGGTGTTGTGATTGTGATTGGGGTTGATATTGATGATGTTGTTACTGCTATTTATGTTTACGTTTAGATTATGCTTTCTAAAGTTATTCAGTCTTTTCGATTTCGAACCAATGAAATTGCTGTTATTATTATTATTGTTATTGTTGTTGCTGTTGGTAGCGGCAGCAGCTGCAAGTGGCGACAACTCGTGCTGCCTGTGATGTGGCAGATGTTGTTGGTGATGCCGTATACTGCGCTCTGTACGTGACAGTATCGCTAAGTGTTGACGTGATGCCACCGATAATACGAATCCCATGGCATCTGTTTCCACCTGATGTTGGTCAGCAACTGTTGCTGGTGTTGTGATGTTGCTGCTGCTGCTGCTGTTGAGATTGGGTGTTGATGTTGCTGTTGCTGTTGCTTTTGTGGGTTTGTTTATGGCAGTTGTGTTTTGATTTGTTAACGTTCGCATATTAAATTCAGCACTAATACTTTGATTTTGATTTAAACTACGACTATGATCACTTTGTATAAAACTATTACTAATATTTAATTGATTATCGCTATTGCTAACACTATCATTACCATTATCATTATTGTTATTTTTATCATAATTATTGTTACTGATATTGTTGATAAAGTAGCTGCTAGTATTTGTATTTATATTTGTATTTGTATTTATATTTGCTGGCTGTCGTACTCCATTGTCTATATCTATATCTATGTTCATGTTCATGTTTATGGATTGGTTCGACATCGTCGTTAGCGCTGGCATGGCAAACACCAGACCTGGCCAGGCTATGATAAAGAGGAGGGCGCCCAGCAGCGCCAGGGCCCTCCAATCCAAACGCTGGTTAATTCGCATGAAAGATTACAACAAAAGTTGTTGAATTTCGCCTCCTTTTTTTACTTTTTTGTTTATTGTTGTTGCTGTAATTTTTAAAATTATTACTGCAACTGCCTTTCAGTTTTGTTTTTTTTTTTAATTTTTTTTTTTAATTTCTCTCTCAGTTGTTGCTGCTGGGCGTCTGCCACGCCCACAACTCTCGTTGATACATATGAACGCCCCCTTGTTTTCTTTTTTTTTTGTTGCAATACACAAAATATGTATATGTATATATACTGTAGTAAATATCTGTCTTATATTTACTTTCGTTTCGTTTTGATTTTCTTTTGTTTTCTGATTTCCGTTTTAAGTCTCTCTCTGTTGTCGAAGAATTATTCGCCGAAATTAGGTTATCATATCGTAGACTTCTTCCACTTGTTCAACACTTTTCAATTTCAAATGTTGCTGTTGTTGTTGTTGTTTGTGTTGCGGATCTTCATCTTCGTCTTCCCCGCTGATAATGCATTTTATCAATTTCAATGATTTTTTTGTCATGTCAGCGCTGTTTACAGAAGTCTCTCTCAAAATCACGAATCAAAAAACAAAGTTCTCTCTTCTTATCGCTGGCGATGTTGCACCGATGATGTGGCCTGTTGCCTGTTGCAACATACACGTGTTGCACTCTGCGAAGCTGCAATAAATACAGAAAAAAACCAACAAAGTATATACCATTAATTGTGGGCATTTAAATTGATTAACTAGTTGTGATTAGGCCGATGAAAAATGATTGCATTATTTATAAAAAAGAAAATATATATACAAAATATAGGCGGTCTGTGGAACATTAGACAAATGCAAATTGATAGCAATTAATTGAATACTATAATTAAATTACAATTAATTGTTGCTAGAGTTGGGAAACTATTAGAAATTAGATATTCACTTCAATTTGTATAAATTCATAAATAAATACAATTTATTTTTTCCTATACTTTTGATGAGCTCAGCTTCAGTTCAAAGCGTATTTTTTTAAAATATAATAAATATATTTTTTTTGTATATTATATTCATATAGATATATCACTATAAAATTGAAATATATATATTTGTTCTGTCTGTCAGCTGACATTCTGATGTATACGTAGATATATCCCAGAAGTTATTGTCTACCTATGCCAAATTGGCTCTGAGAATTCCAAGAGAGATACTTAAGATTATCCGAATTGTATATAAATTCTTCAGTTTAAGCTGTTTTATGCGTAATTTTGACATTTAATTAGTGTGTAGCTATATTCGGCGACAGTTGACAGTCGAGACAAAGTCGACAAAGTGGCACAGTCTATTTTTGGCAAACTCTCAGATACAGATACAGGTACAGATACAATTCAATCTATAGCTTGATGGATTACATAAAGTAGATGTAAAGGGAGACGGGAGTTATGCAAAAAACTCGGTGAATACAACGAAATTGACTTTCCCAAACATTATCACCCTTAATGCCCCCCCCCCCACTTTATCACTCCCCCCTACAAATTGGCCAACTAAGCGAGAAAACGGAAAGTGAAGAAAAGTGAAAGAAAAACTAAGAAAGGGAAGCAAGTCGAAGACTGCCAGCCAAATTATTTAAAAATAAATTGTGCCAGCAACAAAAACAATTCGCGCACAAAACTGTGTCGAATTTGAAAATAATCACGCACTAACTGCTGCTGCTGCAGCAGCAGCGCCAGATACAAGTGTATCTATGAGATACGCGTTCAGGAAATGGCGCAGGGCGTGCCACGGGGCGGCTGAGTGACGTTTTGTCGTTGCACTTAGGCGCTATGTAGCATGTTGCAGTTGCAGTTGCTGCTTGACTTTTTTTGGCACGTGTTCACATGATGCCTGTTGCAGTTGCAGTTGCATTTGTCGCAGCCTCTGCCACCGGCAGCAGTATTTAATTTTTTTTATGCAACATTTAAGTGCAGCGCGCAAGCTTTAATTACAATAAACAACAACAATTCAATTGCCGACACGGCAAACGAAAATAAATACATATGTATAACAAACAATTCATAATTTGTTGCACATTCCACGTACCACAAGCGGCAAGCGGCAGGCGTTGCAACTACCACTACCTGTCCAACTGTCCAAGTGTCCCACTGTCTTTGCCAAATTTCAGGCATCAAAATGTTAATTGCTTTCTGCTGCGACGACGCGTCGTTGCACAGTGCAGATAATCAGCGCATACACAGATACATATGCAGATACAGATACAGATACATACACCTATACTTATACTTATGCAACCAAAGGCGTTGAAATTTAAATTTGTCGTCTTGCCACGCGCGCGTTTAAAAACGCACATAAAACGCTAACAGTAACGAGCGCTCAGAAAATAAACTGTCAAAAAAAATAAGATATAAAGTTAAAAAAAAAAAACAGCTAGCAACAAACGGAATTTGCATACCACAGCAAGATACATTTTAAAGCCAGGGCTGCAGAGTTGGTTCTGTTGCTAGGTTTTTAATTTGAATTTTATTTTATTTTAATAAATTAAAGTATTTATGACCACAAATACTTGCTTTTATGGCTGCGCTTTGTTTGGAAGGAAGCGGAGTTCGATTTATTGTAATCAAAACTTTGAAAACTTAGTTAAACTTCTTTAATATCTATATATCAATATCTATATATAAAAAATTTATAAAACAAATATAATTTATATAAACTAACTGACTACATGAAAAATCACCAACAAAAATAATAATTAAAATGTAGAACTCCCTTCTAAAATAGAAATATTGATGTTATCTAAACAAAATGTACAAAATAACGAATTTTATAAAAATCTTACAAGAAATTTAATTATATTAAAAAAACATGCGTTGAAGTTCAATAATTCGTTGATCATTTTTGTTAAATCGATATGCCAAATACCTTGTGAGAATTTTAAAAATATGCATAAACCTTTGCCATTGGCAGCTCAAAACCTTCCTCTCTCCTTCTCTCTCTCACTCTCCCTGTCTCTCTCCCTCTCTTTCTGTCTCTACCTCTATCTCTGTCTTATATTTTATGCCTTTCACTCGGCCTGAACAGCTGCCAAAAAGCGTTAAAGGGCCAAAAACTGAATGTGTGCCAAGCCAAGACACAAGATTCATTCTCATTCTGGTTGTTTATGCCGCCAGTTTGTAGAATTTATGTTAAAAATTCTGTAAGGGCATCAAAAGTCCCGATCCAACCGCAAACTGCAACAACAAACTACATAATAAAAGCAACCAATGGCAACAAAAACACGGGGGAAAAAAACACTGCCTAAAAAAGAAGAAGAGAGAAACTATTTAAGGGACACAACACGACACATGTGCCAAGTTGTAAAAATAACCGAGAAAAAATAAAACAACAAAAATATCTAAATATGTCGATTGTGTATAAAGTAACACCTAGACAGATAGGCAACTGAGAATAACATTCATATCTTTTAATGATCGACGGATGTGGGAACTGAGCTTAAGCCCAGAGGCCCCTCATCATAATAATCAACAAATTATGAGGAGCATAAAAATCATAAAAAAATAAACGTCAAAAAAACTAAAAAATGAACTGAAATGAATCTTTAAAAATGCGTCATATGTTCGTCTCTTAAAAGTACTATATATTATATGTATATCATATCATGTGATATGTACATATATCTTTGAATTGGTAGCAGGAGCTGCCAACTTGTTAACTGTTAGCTGTTAATAACTGTTACCTTTTAAACCCAAAAAAAAAAAAAAAAAACATTAAAAAATGAACGTCTGCCGTTGCCCAATTCAGAAAGCGAAAGTTTTCCCCTCAACATTTTGATAAGCCCAATCTTATCGCGTTTTTATTTCCAACCATACTCCTTCCCCGGTCAAAATGACCGTTAGATGGGCAAGTGCCACGCCCATTGGGTTTGATATTATAACCCAAATTCTAAGTACAACGACCGCTACTTAGCTGAGCGGCAGCTTTTATCACATTTAATGTGCAAATAAAATGATCATTTCAATTGGAATGATGATCATAAAAAAAAATACGAGAAAAGAGGAAGACAAATGCGAAATGTGGCGGCAACTTTTATTTTTCGCAAAAAAAATAAATTTTTAAAATATTTAATTTATGCCAATTCGAGTTTTGAAGTGTCAGAATTGGCAATCAACACGAAGTCACTTCAACTGTGCTCAGATCTGTCACCATTTGTCTAATGTGAGGCACATAATTTCATTTCAAAAATATTCTCAAGTATTTTCAGCGTTTTCATTTAATCTACCTCAAGATATTTGTATGAAAAGCGAAGTTTTTTTCTGTTTTGCGAAAAAAAATATTTTTGCGGCATTTCTTTTAATAAATTAAGCAAATTCATCTTGACGACAAGTCGACACTGTCAGCAAACAGATACGTAAATGGGTATCTTTTGATATACAGAGGAGTAAACGACCAGCGAATACTCTATTAAATATATATCACATAATAAAACAGATGAAATTTTTATGATCAGTATCGAGGAAGTGAAACTTCTGTAATAATGTGAAGCATCTTTAACTACGATGAAAAGTATGCGACTAGCAAATACTCTTTACAATAAATATGACATTTTAAGAAAATTCATTCAAACTGGTATAAACATTGTCTATACGACTAGCTAATACTCTTTAAATTATATGATATTTTAAAATTTATATAATTTTTAATAATCTTTATCTGTTGAGTTGCAATTCTGCAAATATCTGATCATACATTTATATTCCTCCACCTTCAAATTTAGAGGGTATATCAGATGCATCGCTGGAATCTCATACAGCCCGTGAGTTTTTTGCCAAACTGTGGCTAGACCTACTAGTCATTGAACTGTTGTGTGTCGTCTCCCCGGACTGATTAACACGCATTTTTTTCACCCCGTTCGTGCCAAAATTTATGCGCCTCAAATGGATTTGACATTTGCTTTTGTCTAGTCTCTTTTTCTGAGAGGGGGCTTCGACTGACAGATGGGTATGGAGTCAATCCGGGAAAGTAGCACCATGGAGGCACAGAGGTAAGCTGGTCGCCAGTAAATCTGATCAAACAGCGCAACTTAATTAGTTCATGTCGGACGGCATTTAAAAAAAAAAATAATTTATTTTTTTATTTAGTTTATTTTTTTTTTTTTTTTTTTTTTTTTTTTTTTGCTCTGGGCGGAAGGGTATAGAGAGCAATGCAAACTCGAGTTTTGGGGGCTCGCTCTCCTAACATTTATCACCTCAGCCAAAAAAAATAAACCAAAAACATTTGAAATTTAAATTTCGTATTTTTTTTTCCTTTCCTGACATTGATTAGTTTTGAATGTGTTTTTTGTATGCAAATTCGAAATGAGCTTGAACAAGAAAATGTGAAATTAATTTAATGTAACAGCTATATGTTCATATATGTGTATAAATTTATTGTCTATTAATATAAATATGCACAGAAATTTGCATAAAATATACTTCATATAGTTTAGACACATAAATAAAGTGCCCCTAAAACAATAAACATAACAAAAATCCAGTTGTATTTGACATTTTTGAAAGTTACTCTTTTTTTATTGTTTTGTATACATTTGTTATTTTATTGCATTTTTGTTATAAACAAATGCGTAACATAATAACTATGTTATACTCGTTTCCAACTCATTAATTGTCGTTAACTCAATTTATATTATTTTCAAAAATATATAATATATATTTTTTGTCAAACAAATAACTTAATAGAAAACAGGTTGGGCCTGTATTTGTTTATTAGATTTGTCTAATGAATTTTCTTTCAATTATTATGGGCTATATATTAATATTAAATTAAGCTACTTTAAAATTTAAAAAAATTCAAAATTACAAAAATAAAACATAGAATATATATTGTTTTGAAATTTCATGGCCTTTTACAATATTTTAGTTTCACAAAGTATATTTTTTGGTCGTAGTTATAATATATTATATACTTATGTAATATATTATATATATGTAACAAAAAATTTTAAATAAAATTAACTATTTGCATTAATGTATGCATTTTTTATTTATATATGCCATATATATTTTGAATATTTTTCAAAAATAATATTGTATGAATTCCAACTCTATAAATAACATTTTATGGTAAGTTGTTTTAAAATTCTTCACCCTATCTGCAGTTTTTATGTCTCTCTAGGCAGCAAATTTAATTTGTTAATGCACTTAAATGGGCACAAAAACTATTTATGTTTATGGGAAAATTATACAAAATTTCTAGTAAACGTAACTACAGTAGTCACATATATATGTATTTTTATACCATAGAAAGTGATGAATATCTTTTTTGGGCTACTGCAAGTAGCCATAAAAATAAATGGCCTAAACAAAACTCTGGCAAAGAAAACAAACAAACAAAGCCAAAATAAAAAATATAATTAGATTGAGAGATATAGAGTAAGAAATCATCTTGTAAGTATGGGGTAATATGTATGTATGTATGTATTTATTTATTTATTTATTTCAAACTTGTGGCTAATTCAATGCCACAGTCTGAAGAAGCGATGTATTGTGCTTATGAAACTGAAAGTATTTAACAACTAATATACATATAAATTCGCATCACATGTGAGCGTATATACTAGAGTGCAAGTCACAAGATTGAATGGAATATATGTATATGATATATATTTATTATTCTAGTTCAAGTGTTTATTTAAGGTAAGATGTGTTCAAATTGTGATTGATGTGCGGCGGCAGTTGCTGACAGACTGTAGATAAATGTCTGTTTGAATGCAAACACAAAAACATTTAAGATGCACTGGCTTAAAGAAATTTGTCGCCGAAAATGCTGCCAAGAAATCGAGACTATATAGATACAGTTGTCTCCTATATGCTCTATATGTGTATGTATATGGAATATCTGGTTGTAGAAATGTTTCTGTTCAGTCTCGTTGTCAATGTTGGCCCCAACCTCAACCGCAACCTCAACCTCAACTGCAACCCCAACCTCAATATCAATTGAAAAAAAAGAGACCTAACCAAAACTCACATGTTTACAAAACAATTAATTTTCTTTGGAAAAACAAGAAATGCAGATGGGAGCAACAGCAACAACAACAACACCAACAATCAGAAATAAATGAAAAAGATACCGAAACATAACTCAAACAAAAGGTAACACACCAAATGCACTAATCGATGTGCACTTCATTTGTATAGATACAAAAACAACACCAACAACAACACCAACAAGTTCATAAGAGAGCTCAAGATACTTGAGCCACAGACTGTCAGAGAGCAGATAGATACTCGAACTGCACTACTTTGCCAACAAACAGTACGATTATTTAGAAAGCATCAAAGAGCAACAGAAGAAGTAGAAGAAACAGATAGACAGAGAGATATATATATATATATATATATATAAATATATATAGAGAGAGAGAGAGGGGGAAATTAGAAAAAGAAAAGTGCATCGGGCTTTTGTGTAATCGATTTGAACCGGAAGCAATCCGGGCCAAACGCAATCCTCTCAAGATTCAACTATTTTAAATATTTAGTGCACGAGACAAGCGAGAGGCCACAGACCACAAAACACTGGGAACTAGTGAGTCGATCACACCCGATCAGAGGGGATCACATGTGTTTCTGCTTGTTGCTAACTACAAAGCAAATACGTGAGCAGCGCTTCAGATACTACACAGTATATTGACAAGTGTATCTGATAGATACATTTCAAATTGCGCGTGCATTTGAAGCTAATACGCTAAGAGCCCGAACTATGTTGACAGCTCTTTTAAGCCACTTTGTAACATGTATGTAAAGTCCAAGCTAAATATCAGCTAATAAGCAAATAACTAAAGCTACAAATCATTTAGCGCCAAGTAAACTCACAAAATATATTGCCAGAATTTTTTAATTCAAAAAAAAATTAAAATTTTATAATATATAGACACATTAATAATTCGCAAGTTGTCTAGCATAATTTCTATTACTTAAAAAAAAATTGAGAAATATTTCATCCCACATATTCATATCACATTTATTATAGTCTAATTAAAAGATGAGCATTTTTTTTATTTTGGGCGCGCGAAAATTGAAATGGATTCAAAGACAACGCGGCGTATTAGTAATGTTGAAGTGGCAACAACAACTACAACAACAATAATTACGTCTAGGATATTTTTAAAATGCGTCAAACAACCAAGACAGCAACAAAAAATAGAAAAACGAAACAAAAATTTGCGACAATTTTCTAAATTTTTAGTTGCTTTTTTTTTACTTAGCATTTTTTTTTTGTATTTTTTTGTTTTTGATGGGGTACGAAATGTACCTAAAGTTGGTTGTTAAAATCTATGTTGATGTGTGTTTGTGTCTGTGGCAAATGTATGCCGCACATTATGTGGTCTAGTGTTCACGCTTTGTTAATAAAACAACAACAAAGAAAAGTAGAGAGAAAAGTGAGAAAGAGAGAGAGAGAGCGAGAGAGAGAGAGAGATTGAGAGAGTGAGGTAGCATTTGTAGTGCATTTTTTTAATATTTTTGCTGCAAACGTCTTGTGGCAAATTTCTTGCCTCAGTTGCCTCCCAGCGCCGTGTGACATGGACGACAGTTTTTGCGCCACATTCAGCTAAAAAGCACTTTACACTATTTACGCATGACCATAAAACTTTGCCACAGCGATAAGCATTATCTTCCCAACAATTTCTTCGATGGTATATGGCGGCTGTATTTTCAGTGCTGTGAAGTCGGTCGGCGAGCACTTTTTTGTTGTTTTTGTTGTTGTTGTTTTTTTGCATAGGCATAGGCATAGGCATAGGCGTAGGCCATTTTCTAGGCCAATCAATCAAGCATAAAAAACAAAAGCCAACTACAAAATGTGTCAAAGTGCAGATGGGAGAATGTTGCCCAACAAGTAAATAACGACAAAATTTAACAAAGAACGAAACTGATACTAACAACGACCTATAAATACTCTGCCCATAATTAATACATTTTGGAAATTGTTTTAGCTACAAATTTTGTTAATCGACTCTCTCTTAGAGGGTATACTCCGAAGTTAAGTCGTATAAATTATGCTTGATAATCGTGCAACTTTTTTATGACTAAACAACAACAACAACAAAGAAACATGCCACTCTTTAGAGTCCAATGTGGACTTTTACTACCAAATGGAATTTGGATTATTTAATGTTCCCAGTCAAATATAATTTAATACTAAATTTAGTACAGTTTGAGATTTTATAGACAGAAACTTTTCAATAAAAAGTACACATTATAGCATTGGAAATGTTCCTTGTTCCTTGAGAAAATAGACTGCAATAGTAGTGAAATTGCACAATTCATCGAAATGAAATGAAAGTATTTCATGCATTTTCATTCTCAATTCTCTCAATGATAAAGTGTTGATCTCTTTAGGCGGGGCGTCATGTGATTAGCAGTTGTTGAACCCAACGCCAGTTTGACTGACGTAAGAGTCAAGCGAAATTCACATGCGGCCACAGATACAGATACATAGAGACAGATAAAGATACAGCTACAGTGGTCATAGGCATAGCATGTGTCTAGGCTTAGATAACTCGCCCGCATAGTACTTCTTCTCAAATGTTAGATAACAGCAGCCGGCAAAAAAATAAATGGCAAATAAAATAGAAAGGTTTGCGAAAAAAAAATGAAATAGAAGAAAAAAAACTACAATATAACGAAAATGAGATTAGAAATTTGCGTGCGTGCGCGTACTATGAGATACGCATGCAGACACTACACACAGATACAAATACAGATACTGTTGCAAAAAAAAAAAAAAAAAAAAAAAAAAGAAAAAAAAAAAAAAAAAACTATAAATAAGTGAGTGAGAGCTGCGCACATTGAATTCAATTTAAGTATATAAATTTCGCTTTCTTCTCGACAGTGTTGTTGTTGCTTTTCAGATAAATATAATTTATTTTATTAGCATTGTTTAATACTTAAAAGTAAATGCAGATCTTTTTTTGATGGAAATTTTCGCAGATTGTTGTCATTGTGATAATGTCCGAAAATTGTAATTAGGAATTAGTTAGGAGATTCGTTATTCGTTTTTGTTTTCTATTATTTTTATGTTTTCAAGTTTGTCATTGTGCTGGGAAAAAGGTGTTGAAATCTAATCAAATAGAAATGCATTTATTACAATTAACAGTCAGCTAATGAAAAATGTGCCTTCGCCAATTTCGATCTAGATCTATAATAATAATAACGAAAAATAAAAGAAAACATAGATTTGTTTAGCGGTATCGAACGTAACGTATTCAGAGAATCATTCACAAATGCCAATGACATTGTCGATATACGAGTTTTTTGATGAAATTATTGAAAACTAGTTGAAACGGCATGGCATCAGCATGTATTAAAATTTATGTGAATTTTTAATGCTTTCATTTCGTCAAATACAAATTTAAATACACTTATTACTCGGCTGGCTGCCAAATATTAACGATTTCAATTTGTTAAAATGCCAACATTTTCTTTGCTCCATAAAATTCAAAAAATCGTATAATAAAAATATCAGCAGATTTTTCTATTGTTGCAGTTGCGGTATCTGAGTTAATCCAAGTAATTTTTTATAAAATAATTTTTGTATAGCCTTTAACTAATTATGGCATTTAAATTAAGCCAAATTGCCAAATCAATGACAAGAATTTTTACTTTACTCAAAACATTTCGGATTGGGCAATAACAATGCCAACAAAAAATAGAAAATCACAAAAACACGAAAAATATTTTGAAATACTTTGCAATATTTCTTAAAACCAAAACCACAAAAATCTTATAAATTATGTAATGCGAAACATTTATCATCGATTTCTGGCTTTTTTTATAATTCTATTAAACGATATTTTACGCACCTTTAAATATATATTTTTTTTATGTATAAAGGGGTATATATATTTTTAATGCACTTTTAAAAATTTTGCACAATTTGATGACAGCAACAATTCAAATTAATTATTTCTCGTTTTGCACTTTGCACACAGACACTTGGATTTTTCTCGCTTTTTCACGTACTTTTCCGTATTTCCCGAATTGCAGTTAGAATTTTTTTCTATTTTTGTTGGAAATAGCGCTCAGCCTAAAAGATTTTATTAATTTATTGTATTAAATTTCGTAAAAATCTTATGGCTGGCCAGATAGCGCTATTTCGGATGCTGCCAAACATCCTCATCAGTGGCCTTTATTATAATGGATATTATATTTGTTTTGTTTGTTCAAAAAACAGCGCTAAAATATTTATTAGGTAATTAATTTCTTTTTTCTTTTTGTTTAACTTTGTTTGCCTAATTTTATTAAAATGGCTTAACACGTTTCTTGGCCTTTCGAATTGTAACGACTTTTGATATATACTTTATCTTCTTTTCTTTTTGAATGATTTTTTTTTTTTTTTTTAATTTTATTACTTTTTATTTTGCACAAAATATTCGGAACTGCGTGAGAATATAGCGGCGTGAACGGCGACGATTGCGAAACTAAAGACCGAACGTTGACCGGCTATGCGAGGTCTGCTCTTAAGATTCTTTCTTTATCGATAATATTGAGTTGTAGTTGTTGTTTTTAATGTTAGCACCAATAATACACAAGGTTTCGTGGGTGAAAACTAGAAAAACAATCTGAACTAAACCGGAACAACGATTTCAAAATACGATCGGCGCGACATTCCCTTTTCTTTATTTTTATTTGAAATATATAATTCTTTTCCTCTCTTTAGGTTTTTTTTTCAAAAATTTTTTATTTTTTGACTTTTCTTCGTTCGATTTCGAAAATGAAAACTCTGCCGACGGCGCAGTCAGCAGCGGACCCTCCGCTCAGCGTGTCTTGTCAAATCGTATGCCAGCGAGTGACTAAAATAAAATTTCATTCAAACGTACGCGACTCGCTCGCTCGGCTCTGCTCAGTTGATGCTTCGTTTACGCTTCGTGCCCTGCTCGTGTCTTTTTTGTGTGTTTTTCGTCTTCTCTGCTCTACTGTGTTGTTGTTGTTGTTATTGTATGTTTGCCTGTTTGCTGATGATGTTCATTTGGAAGTTAATGTAAGCAGTTGGTCTTCTAACTGCAGGGTGAATCTCCCTCTCTCTCTCTCTCTCGCTCGCTCGCACACCACTGCATTAGTTCGAGAGAATAAAAAAAAGGAAGCACGTCTTGAGAATCCCCTCACAGTCTGACGCAAATCTTGTGATTTGCTTAAAATCCCTTAGTATATCAGATTCTAAAACAACAAATACAGTTAATTGTTGTTAATTCATAATCGTCATTCAAATGCAAACTCTACAGAAGATGTTTACAAAATTTATTTTATTAGTTACAAAGAATATGCTTAGTAGGATCAATAGTTCTTTCTTCAAAAGTGGTAGTGGATTTTTTTCCAATAAATAATAAATTTATAACTAATTTCAAAGTCAGGAAATTCCTTTTGGTGTTCCTACAAATCTCCTGGGGTTTCATTCATCCAAAAATAAAAGGTTGTGAACAATAAAAATTAAAGCTCTGATCTGCCCTTATAAATTCCCACTACAATTACGTGCTTTCACCTAGCAACTACAAATGCAATCAGCGCGCGTTTTGCAGGCGATTTAGTCGCGTTTCTGCGGCACATGCATTGGCGTTTGTGACTTTTGGCGCGTAGACACAGCTATAGCTTTGTTTCCGATTTCACAAGTGCCCAAACGCCAATTAACATTTGCCCCTTGTGCAGCTGACAAATGAAAATGGCAACTCTAATAACTCCGACAAATACACCCTATCATCTGCTGGGGATGCCATTCGAATGGCCCTCTATGGAGCTGATTATATGACTGTAACGGTTATCAAACTAGTTATTCGGTAATTGGGGAAAAACGAGCAAAAAATCAAATGAAAGCGAAAAGCTTGTGTGATAAGCAAATAAAAGCGTGGGCGTTTCTACGCCACACAAACTATGACGTTGACCCCCATATGGGAAATACAAATTTTATGTTCCCATTTCGAAGGCCTCTGCACTCGAAACCTAAACGTATAACGTATGTTTATTTTTGGCAATCACAATGCAAACTAATTATAAAATGTTGACCAATTCAGAAATTTGGTCAATTGTCTCAAATACCAAACTGTCAGCTAACCAAATGCAGTTTAAGACTTTTAAGTTATGGCCCCAAACTAAATATATATCTTATCTTCAATATGTATCACATGAGTAACATATAAGTTAGTGGTGGTGTGGCTGGTGGCATATGTGTACATTGAACTTGGCCAAGAATGGCGAAAATTTCGATTTTGGGGGTAGACGTGTGTGCGTCACAGCTGATAAGGAATATGATGAGATTTATCACTAAATAATATCAGTTGACTAGTAAAATTCATAAGAATTTACTATTTCTTTAAAATATTTTATAAGTTATTTTTATTCTTATTCTTATTATTATTATTGTTATTATTATTATTATAATTATTATTATTATTATTATTATTATTATTATTATTATTATTATTATTATTATTATTATTATTATTATTATTATTATTATTATTATTATTATTATTATTATTATTATTATTATTATTATTATTATTATTATTATTATTATTATTATTATTATTATTATTTGATGAAAAAAACACAAATTTATTAAAATTTAATAACCAATTTATAATCAAATTTTTTAAATAAATTTCTAAATAATCATTATTCTTTGACCTCCAACTAACCTGAAAGACAAGCTTATCCAATTAGTGAGACAATTTAATTTAACTTAAGCCTTTCCCAAGTCTATTAACTAAATTCCTTAACTAAGTGCATTTCTCGACTGAATTTCTCCCTGGGGTGTAGATCCCCCCTTGGTGGCATAAGCTTCTCTGTATTTTATAGAGTTCGTGCCGCACATTCCATTTGTGGGGCACAATACTGAGTGTGCAACTGTCACCCCATATTCGTGTTGGATCTAATTGTCAAACCGCATTTAATATTTGAACCCAACGTTTTAGAGGCACATGCCAAATATTATACGCACCCTCAACCTCCCATGCCCCTGACCTACACTATTATTAACTAAAGGAGATATGAAGAGATGTGAGTCCCCCGCAGTTATTTGCGGCCTGAGCTCGCTTCCTGAAATTGAAGGCGACTGTTGCATGCCGCATTGTCCTTGACTCAGGGCCGAGTCGGTCACGCAGTCACACAATTAAAATGATTAATTGTGGAGGAGCAGGAGCAAGAGCAGCAGGATATTTTAGAGCTAATGACTTAATTAACCCCCGAGTTAAGTTTGAGTGTTTCGTTTTAATGTGCTCGCCTCAACAGCCGAAGAGTCGTAGAAGTGGAAGAATTTTCTAGCGACCTTTTGACCCTTTTTCCACGTAACCGCTGCGCCTGCATTTCCCTCCGATGTCTCGAAGTCAGAGATGTTAGATTAATTAAAGCGTAGCCAATAGCAAGTGACTATAACTCCACTACTACCACTACTACTGTTTCCATCTTCTCGAGGTATGGAGTCATGATCCTGTGTCTCGGGCAGCTGTTTGGTTTTCCCTTTCATGCCCTTGCCCTTGCCCTTGGCTTGTCACATTATTAAACGCTTCGGTGCCTGATCCTGACAAACGTGACTGCCTATTTTACACCTTGTTTCAGCTATGCATCGCATTAAAACCGATCGAATAGTTCTGTGCGTTTCTCACGCGTTTTAAAACGCGCGGGCGCCTGCCTGCTCTCCACTCGCTCCGTCTCAAGGTTGCGCGCGTTTCCTGGCTTGTAAGCTGTCGATTTGTATGATTGCATGTGCAGCAGCTGCTCTCAGCGATTGTTCCAGCTTAAATTACAAAATATATTGTCATGTAGAGTGTCATTAAATGACATTTCTTTAGCACAGTTGCCCGCGATTTTATACCCTCGATTTAAGTTAAAATGGGGCTTGCCAAACAAAGAAGTTAACTTATTAACTTACAAAGTAATTAAGGATAATAGTTACAAAATGCCTTGATATTTTCAATTCTGATATTTTCAATTGAAAACATTGTTGTCTGTATTTATTTATTATTTATTTATTAATTTAATTTGAATTGCCATAATGTGCCTTGAAATGTTCACCATGTTCACGTATCATAATTTTCAAGGAATTTCAAAAACTGAATTTCCACTTTTAAAAAGATGGTTTTAAATAGTAGATTCAATTTTGGAAATATTTTTTAAATATTATTTTATTATTTCTTAAACCAATATCAGTATTTATAATTGCTTTATTTATTATTTTATTAATGTTTGCCATAAAATTGGTTAAAATGTTCTTCATATTCAAAAATAATATATTTCTAAATATTTTAAAAACCTAAAACCAACTTAAAAAGTTTACTTTCAAATAATTAATTTCTAACAATTTCCAAAATTAAGTATCAACATATGAAATTGTTTTTAGATAATAACCGCTCCTTATGTTGTTGTTTGCAGTAAATATTGTTCGAATACAAAAAACAAGAATCAATTAATAATTGGTTATAGATTGTTTTTGAATTAGCTAAACAATTTGAATGCAATCGCAATAATTGACTATTTTTTATTATATATTTCCATCATATAGATCGTAAACGATAATTTATGTTGATCTGAAGAAAGATACAGTTAAAACAGAGCTGTCAGCAAATGGCGACAAACAGACAGACGGACAAGGAGACGGACAACTAGACAGACGGGGGACACTTCAAATTGAATCAATTACACATTGTACCTGTAAATGTTATGACCATTGTCAGTCCGTCTATAGTCTTGGCCAACTGTCTGATTAATATAAACAACTGACAGCGAAATGCTCGACAGATAAATAAGTGTTTAACCCATTAAAAACAATCTACAGAATGTAAAGACAACATTTATTGATTAATGTCTGCATGAGTTAATAGCACAGGAAAACAAAACCTGTGAAAAAAAAAACAATTTTATATAAAAAGGCTCTTTAGATATATAAAACATATATATATATATATATTTTAATTTAATCCTTGAGTGTGGTTATCTGGTTTCAGTCAGTAAATAATTTCCGACATTTTCCCCAGAATGAAAACTTCAACGAGTCGTGGAAAACACGTCAAACTGTGGCATCTGTGGTATAAATATTTATCATGATTCTATATCTACATACGCAGCAGAATGCCAGTATGTATGTAAATTGCATTGGACTCCGGGTTAATCTGTCGTCGCCAGATCGTCGCCGATGGCATGGCATTGGGATTGGGATTGGGATTGGCACCAGCTGGGTGATCGATTATGCTGGAAGTGATCGGGTTAGTTGGTAATCACAATAATTGATTTGTAAATATTTTGATATTGATTGCAATGTTAATTCAACTGCGGTACACACAACTGGCCATAAATTTGCATAAACAAATACAAAAATTAATTAAATAGAGCATGCGTGGTATTTCAACTCAAAAATAAAATAAAAATTAATTCCAAATTAAATTAATTCAAAATGCATATTATAGTGGTATGAATTTCACTCAAAATTTTTTTTTATCAATTCTGAGATATGTATTAATTTTAGCAACTCAAAAATTATACCAAAAAATTTTATTAAAATTTCCAGAATATGTCCTTAATACAGGAGATGCTGCATCTGCAATTGCGACAGTTCTTAAGTGTCATAAGGCGGTAAGTTGTAGTCGAAACTAACCCATATATACCCAGTAAAATTAAAATTTAATATTTCTCAACTATTTTTTAGTTGCGACAGTGACATACACCTTATGAATCCAAAGAACAATCCTAATTGCGATAAACGACGTGCTCCTGGTGGTCAGGATGAGTTGAGCCAACACTCCACAGTTACACTGAGTCCACAGCATCGTGTGCCCGCAGAGCATCGTTGTATCATGCCCATGCTGAACGTCTGCCTGCGTCTGCATGAAGCTCATCCGTCCAGAGCTGGAGAGGCACGACTGCGTCAACATCGACGCCATCAGTTCCGGCAGCGTTCAGTGTTGGAAAACCTGCGTCATGTGCTACGCATCCATTGGCCAAGACTGAGTCGATTGTTCTTCACGGAACCTCCAGGAGTTACCAACACCAACTTGCCCCCTTCTGTGGGAGTGCAAACGGAAGCTGCTGGTAATGATGAGGCTGAGGTATTACCTTCCCATGTCATCAAGTATATCATCAAGCTGAGGAAGCGATTCAAGTTGGTAGGGTAACACTCACGTCTAGCATACCCCACACACAACCATCTGATTACGCCATGTTTAGATCTCGAGAAAACTGGAAGTTGCTCTACGTCCGGGGGGAAGTAGTCCAAAATATGTAACCACTTCGCCGGGCATGGACATTGTGAACATTGGGGAGTTGGTGGAGCAGGTGAACTCGGTGCTCATCGATCATCTGCTGGAGAATACCGTAAGCTCCAACGAATCGTTGACGGAATTTGACATATTTGCCCAGGCCAACATATTAGATAGATAATCAGTTAAAGTGATAAATATTTCGAATTTTCCATGTTTACATCAATATCATCTTCGATTCTTGATTACACATGTTTCCAAGATTTTTCCTCATATTTTGCACAACTTTGAAAAAAGAAACTGTGAAAATTCCAACACGTTTTGGGGCGTAAGGCGTGTCCAGTCAGACTAATTCTAATTTAGTGGAAGGCGTTTTAGAGCCAATAAACTGCGCATAAAATATCATAGTTAAGTTTGTTGGCCAAAACCAACATTGGACCATTGATCGATGGAATCACCCGTTTGGAAGTGGAAGTGGTTCAGCCAGTTGGGTACAATGTTGTCTGGCACTTTTCAAGTCTCATTTTTTCCCCGATTTTCAATTTCTTTCTATCGTTTTCTCGTCTGCGGCAGGTGGAAATTTATGAGCATTAAAAACATATTCTATGATCGCAACAGGTGCCCCAAACACGAATTTATGATGTTGGCTATGATTTTCGATCCATTTCATTAGCGGAATGATTCATATTATTATGAGATGTGGCAACGGGCGCCAATCCGGCAACTGGCGCCTTTCCATCCCCATCCACAAAGAAGGTTGTCATCATCATTGGGCCAATATCAAGAAGTTATGCGTTCGGCGCATGCAAAAAGTTAAGATGAGTCTCAAACTGAATCTGGATTCCATTGGCAGTGGTTGTTGGTTGCATTCCCACATGACGACGACAGCTAAATGAATCTCATTTAATTTGCCAAAATATTTATGCATTCCGCACATTTGCCATTGATTTCGACTTCTTCTTTCGGCCCTCCACTGACTCCACCAACCCTCTCATCCGGCATCTCTGGGCGTGCCCCAGTCAAAAATGTGCCCCTAATTTATGCGCTTTATGAATCAAACAAATCTGTCACACGACTTTATGACACTTTTCTTAATTTGTTGTATAAATTTCATGTTATCTTCTTTTTTTTTAATTTTCATTTTTTTTTTTTTTTTGTTGTGTGCTGACATTTTAATTTGGCAGCCATCGATGGCAATTTAATAAATTAAGAGCTTTGATTTTAATGGCAACGCGAAAGTGTTGAGCAATTGATGATGATCATGATGGGCGACTGAAGGGCATTCTCATTTAACGAATTGCCAACTTGAACTAGGCAAGGGATCCCTAAAAAATAAAAAAAAATATTTTAAAATTTCAATATATATCAACCTTATAAATAAAAGAAAATCAAAAAAAAAAAAAATGGTTGAAAATTAAAAAAAATTAATTAAATGTTTTTTCTGAAGCTTTAAATAATAATAATTAATAATAATTTAATTAAATTTTAATTTTTTATTTCCTTAATATATATTTGTTTTTAAAACTTAACTTCATTTTATGTTTCACTTTAAAAAAATTAATTTACTTTAATATTTCTTGGCCTAGTAGTTATAGCCAAAGAACGTAAAAATAAATTGAAAATATTTTACAATTAAAAACAAAAAAAATACAATCAAAATAAGCTATACAAATTTAGTAGCTAAGGTATTTTACTTACTTACTTTACTTACTATTTTAACATTTAGTTTTAGGATAATTTTAATAAACAGCAAAAAGTTTTATAAATACTTAATTTACAGTTCTTAATAAATTCTTATTTTTCAAATATTTTCTAACTATTCAATAATTTTTATAATTTTTATAATTTTTAAAATTTATAATATTATTAATTTTTATTAATTTTTTTTATAATAATAATTTAATTTTATAATAATTTCAATAATTTTTATTAATTTTTTTATTATAATAAAATTTGTATTAATTATTTGAATAATAATACACTTAAACAATTTATTATTATTTAAAATTTAATATACATATTCTCAATGCTTATCAAAATGTTTTGAATGAAATTAAAAATTTAAACATCAATAATTTTCAGAAATAAATTATTTACATTTCGCAACATTTTTTTTTTTTGTTGAGGTGTAATATTAAATGCCCTCAATATTTTCTATCTAAAAAGAAAAAAAAAAACATATAACGTTCATAAATATGTCAAATGCAATTTTTGAGAAACACAAATTGAAATGCAGTAAAAATGCTTGATATGTCATGCCTAAATTTATATGTTTCCATATTTTTGTTGACAGCCATTTTTAATTAACATTTCAAAAATGTTTCTAGATAATTTATATAAGAAATTTAAATATAAATATATATTTTTTTAAGGAGGGAGGAGGGCTTTTATCTTAAGTGTGTCAGCTGCTTGTTCCCAGGCAGGCGACGGAGACAGACACCTGTTGAATGATGCATGTGGCAAGCTTATCAAGCTTGTGGCGACTGCTGTTGCCGCTGCTGTTGATGTTGCTGTTGATGTTGCTGTTGTTGTTGCTGTTGGTGTTGCTGTGGCTGGCATTCCACTTGCAGCATTAATGTGAGCAATTTTTATTGTGGCTGCAACGAAATCGATATCAATATCGCGGCTATTAACCAAATCAGTGAATACGACTATCGCACGCTATTGACAACAATTTATGGAACTTTGCGGCAATAACAATTAATAAAATTAGAAGAACAAACAAAATACACACACACACACATTTACATAAAATACATATATGTAGAGTTAAACAATAATCATGAGCGGAGGCAACTCTCTGGTGGCCAAGTTAGTTCTGGCTCTTGTCTCGGGTTACAACGATATCAAAACTTAATCAAATCTGAGAGAGAGAAAAAATCTTCACAAAAGAGTTGCATTCAGAAAAGTTCTTCTTCTACTATATATATATACATATATATATTTTTTTTGTTATTTTTGTTGTGTCTAGCGCCAGTCGTAAAGTGACAAGATTTGGTGGCAGAGAGTGTGGCAACTGGACGATGCAGTTAAGCGAGCGGAGAGTCCCCGTTAAGTAGAGAAGAGTTAAGAGTTAAGAGGTCTGGTCTGTTGGGTGTCTAGACTCGGCTTGGGGCACTGTAATCCTTTGCAGAGATCTTGTTGTGCGATAAACTTGGCTCTCATCTCAGCCTCTGATTAGTATTAGTGTGGCCTAATGTGACAGGCAAGCGACGTTGCACGTTGTTTTGGGGGCACTTTTAACTGTGCTTTGAGTGATGTAATTGGAGCGGCAGCACCATCCTCATCTCCTTCTTCTTCTTCTTATGCTCTAACGTCTGCTGCTGCAAGCGGCAGCAACAATGGCTAAGCATAAATCAAGACACACGTTGTTGTTAGGATGCCGCCGATCATGGCCTAAACAACTTGCTAAACAGGCCAACGAAAACCGAGAAAGAGACAGAGATAGATGAAATGAGAAAGAGATAGAGGGAGAGGAAGAGAGAGAGGAAAAGAGAAGTTGAAGCTGCCTGACAGTTGTCCTTAGGTAATGGACTGTGTGGCATGCCGCTTGGCAGTCTGGTTGCATGGTTGCACGATGATGCATTCGATATTTTTGGCTGCCCCGCATATGCCGTTAAGATTTACGAGTTTATATATGTATATATATATATTTTTATATATATATATATGTATGTATATGTGTGACAGGGCAACGCCTTTTTTTGGGGCTTAAAAATTATAAGAAGATTCTCCGCTTGTGGGGTCCTCTCATTTAATTACAACTCAATGAGTTCAAAAGAACTCGCCCAACAGGTGGTGGCATGCCCCAACAACCAACACTTGACATTCTCTGCCTATCTCTCGCTCACTCACTCATTCTCTCCCTCTCCTTTTCCCTCTCTCACTCTCTCTCTCTCTATCTCTGTCTCTCTGTGATTGAGCATTGACATTGAACTTTATCTTCAAGTATTATCAATAAACATCGATCGAAATTTGATTCAGAAAATGCAGCTTCTTCTTCTCCCCCTAGAGATTTCATGAGAATATGCATCCAAGAAGTTGACAAATCTCAAAAATCTTGAGGCATAATAAAGTTAAAATGAGGGAAGCATAAATGTCAGATGGGCTTCTCCTCCCTTCTCTGCTCATACATATATCAAACTCAGGCTCATATCTTTACCGTTAGATGATGCGTTAATCACATATAAGTATTAGCTAATAGCTCTGCCGGCATACAAAAAAAAATGAGATAAGATTATAATTCTTGAATATTTTTTTTGAAAATGCCAAACTAATTAACTCTGGAACATGGCATAAATTACAAACGACGCCCAAAATGCCCTCAAGACTGGCGCTAACTTTACAGCCAACTTAAAATATAACCAATATTTTTTTTTTTTTTTTTTTATTTTTTTTTTTTTTGAGTATGGGCAGCGGCTGCAAAGTCAAAAGCTAATTGAAACGACTTTATTACTCCCGAAAAAGTATTGAATAAACCAAGTTATCTGAATTTTTTGTTCACTTATAATTTTTTTTTTTCTTATTTTTGCCTTAGGATATTTTTACAGCGAAAACGCTGGCGAAGGCGTCAACAGAAGTTTGTTTTTTATGTGGCCAATGGATATTTATATGCCTTAATGGCCAACGAATTGTATTTAACCCAGGAGACGGAAGATGAGATCGCAGGGTATCGGGAGCGGCGCCTGGCGCTCAACAATTTTACAACTTTCGCAGGAAAGGAAACACAATCCTTAACCGTAAATATGAGTCGATGTGGATGGCGATGGAAGAAGATGCAGAAGAATTTTATAATTTACGAGCTCATAACTGGTCAGAAAACGAAACCACAAAGCAGCCAACGCCAACGGCATTCCCATTTCCACATTCAACAAAAATAAAAATACAACAGAAAAAAAATACGAAAAATAAAAAAAAAAATAAAAATAAAAACAATGCCATGCGATTCATAGAGTGGAGATACAATTTGAGTGTGTGTTGCATGTTGGCTTAGGAAACTGTCAACTGATCGTGCCTCACCTGTGGCAAGGCAAAGGGCGCAGCTTAGGTTACCCCCTAAGACAAGTGCCGCAGCACAGAGCATCTTCATCTGAAATCGATATTTTCCTTGTCTTTATTTTTCTGTCTGTTTTTTGATTTTGTTTTTTTTTTTCTATTTCTTTTTTGCTGTACAGAAATCGAGAGAACATTTCTATTGAATTTTTTTTATCATTTTTATTTTAGTTGGTGTTAAACCGGTTTGATTTTCGTGTGTTTCGAGTTGCAGCAGTTATTTTCCTTAAAATATTTCGACATTTTTATTGATCTCTTTGTTTCTAATCGCATTTTTGTCATACTACAATTTCATGAGTCATTTGAGCTTTGGACTTGGGAATTCACGTAGCCAATTGAAAAGGTGTGACCACGTCATATAGCACGCCAAATCGGACATGCCTAATAAAAACTCAAAATTAGCAAACATGCGTCAAATGTTTGTTCCGATATATGTATAGTATTCCGATGAAAACCACAGCGATAAACGTTGCCAGGATTTCAAAAATCTTTTGAGAATTGCATAAATGGGGAAACTTGTGTGATTTTTGGCACGTAGTCCCCGTCACGTAGATATCCAAATGGCCAATCAATTAGCAAGATTAGGCAACACATTCGAAAGTTAATAAATTCCTAGCATGCATGTATTATTGGAATTATGCGGTTTTCCTAAATTCAAAAATTTCCCTGACTAACACTTTCTATGATGAATAACTACTTAATATTATTTCAAATAATTATGCACGTATCATTTCTTATTGTTTTGCAATGTATGTGACTATACTTATTAGAATAGAGTTTTATCAATTTTATGTAATATTCGAATGCCCGCCAACTGTCAAACTGTAGATTATACAACCCTGCACTTTGTTTGCCTAGGTGGCAACGCTGGGTGCTTACTACGTGAGTCAGCCAATACATACGGTGCCCTTACGTCTTTTCTATTTGTCACTTAGTTTTGCATTTTTCTTTCGAGCATCCGCACACAGTGGCCTTTCACAATGGCAAACGTAGTGGCGCGTTTAACAAATAAAACAAATGCATTTACAACAATGCGACAACGTTTGGCAGTCTGTAAATCGTTTCACAGAAACGCGAGCAACACGGGATACGCGCAAAAATTACAACCAAAAAGTTCTCGTCGCCTATTGACGTTAGTGGGCGGGAGTGTGATTTCTTTGGCGGCACTCACTGCGTTTATCAAATACCGCAGTGCCCTCAACACTGCGAATGCCATGAAGAAGAAAAGTCTGGTAAGCAAACCAAATATGAAAACCATTACAGTAACTGGTGATTAATATATGATGTTGGTGTCTGATGGAAAAGTCAATAAATGACCGTAAAAGACTCGCGCAGTTATTTTTAGCTTGGGGCAGCAGCTTTAACGTTACGTTACGCTGAACCAGCTGTTGCGTTACGTTACGCCACACCACCATACGAAACAGCTGTTTATGACATTCCATAGCTATTTCACAGTGTTTTGTTTTGCTCAGCGCATTCGTTGCGCTTTTTAATTGTATTGGTTGATTTGATTTCGTTTTAAACCACACCCCAGCCCCCTAACGTACAACTAAGCTGAATTTGTTTATTCATAAACACGTCATAGGAATTACTCATGTTGAAATTGTTTCTAGTCTCAGAAGTGTTTCATGGCCGTTATCATATTTCGGGGCGCCGTGTCATTGTTGTTGGTTTGCGTGCTTCAAGTTCATTGAACAAATAATAGTAACAACAACAACAACTCGAAGTAGTTTTCAAACCTGTTGACATTGTCAGTTTTGTGAGTTGTTGTGTTGGAGCAGACCCCAAAAGAAAAATGCTGTTGACGTGAGTTGCGTGCCAGCACACTGATAAAAGCCCCCATTTTTATTTTCTGGGGTGTGAAGAACTAATATTTACACTTAGTGCGTTGGGAATTACTTACGAAAAGTTTACGATATGCGTGGCTTACGTTGTGGGCCATTTTAATCCCTGATTTATCACAGTTTTCTTGGGAAAATTTTATGAAAATTGTAGTAACGGTTTCAATCAAAATTGTTCCTATGGGAAATGATACAAATTATGGAAATATTTGAATTGATTGGATTTTTCAAATGATCTATGTTTAACGTTTAGATAATAGTAAAGGGTTTCCTTCCTCATGAGCTTCAAAAATGTAATTAAAATATTTTGAAAAATTTAATTTTAATAAAATATATTTTTAAAAATGTATGACTACAATTGGATGATTTTAATATTATTATTATTATCGAAATTTTATATCAGCTTATATTTTTATTGTTTTGGAAATTTATAGATGATATATTTTTCAAAAATTGATATAAATATATAATACGCATTAAAACTACATTAACTGGCACATTTGCAAATTTAATGGTATTTGATTTTTTATCAAAATTTAATAATAATCATGATAGAGACTTAACATCATTCGGTTTAAGTATCAACACAGTTTTTAATATTTGGAAAATTCAAGCTTAAAATGACTCATTAAAATTAAAAAAAAAGTAGATTTTTCAATATTTTAGATTCGAACGTAAATATTTAGATATGTTGAGTTAAATCAGTTTTTAAAATTGTTTTAGAAAGAAATCAATCTTTTACGTTAAATAGATATTTTTTTTAAAGTAATCCTTAAAAAGTAGATATTCGAAGATACTGAAAGTATTTTCAATATCGTTTCTCACTTTTTAAGGCTTTCCATAACTTTCTAGTTAACATACTTATCGGTCAGATCTTAATCCTTATATGTATGTATGTAGCTATCATAATTTTAAGTAATACTTATCAAAATGCCACTGATATGCTGATATAAATTTCAATCGAAGTTCGTGCCACACACCTTGAAATATGCATTTGAATGCAGTCTAGTGGTATGTATATGAGGCATGATGAAGTGGCAAGTAGCTGCTAAGTTCTCCCACGCACCTGACAACATTGTTGAACGCTGACACCCAGTGTCAGTTACTGAAAATTTATCTATCAATCGATCTGGTGTACTGATTTGATACACCCACTAGATGCCAATGCCAGACGCAGGCGTGGCTGCAACTGTTTTCATTTTCGTCGTCCCTGAGCCAAGTTATGACAGCCGAATGGCGATGGCGGTGGCGGTGGCGGTGGCGACTCCGGGCCAAAACTCTCTTGGCGACGGCGTCTCATGATGATGATGATGAATGAGTTTTAATTGTTAACTATAAATTCGATGCCTGCAGCGGCGAAGTTGGAGCTGTTGTGCTGCTCCTGCTGCTGGATGATGTCAGCCAAGTTATGAAGAATTATCACACGATACTCCTCATGTGGCATGTTGCCGGTTGCTTTTAGCTTGTGGGCGTGGGTGTGGGCGTTAAGTGCTGAGACACAATTTGCGACTGCATTGCACATGTCTAACATTCAAATTGCGCATTGGACTTTTGTTTTTCCCTCATGTTTTTGCTTTTGTTCATATATTTTTTGGGGACATATGCCCCAGACACTGAATCTGAATCGGAATCTGTCTCCGAGATTGGGAAAGAGAGAGAGCTATGTGCGCCCCTGTGATATCTGTTGCATTCAAAATTGAGTCATTTTTCTCCACTTGATTCCTGCCAACGTTGTGTGGCATTAAATGTCAGATTTATGGAGCTTATGTCAATTTATTATACAGGGTTATGCGCCCCCAAAATTATATATGTACATATATATACAGATATATAAGTCATGGGTGTACAAATCTTGTTACCATATCAATTATGCATTTTATTTGGCAATTGGATTAGCCATGCTTAACGTGGGAATCCTGTCCAGCAATTGGCAGGCCAATCAATATCACAGTTTAAAGCCCTGACAAACAGACTACAAAATGTTTAATGTCGGGATGGGATATCTTGATATTTGAAATTGAAATTCGCCAAGTTCATGTCGTACCAGTATTAACAATTAATCAAAACGTCACCAGACTGGGGCTCAGTCAGTGTTCCGATATCGATCAGTTTTCTCGTCTCCATCTCCGTCCTCGTTGTCGTCGTCTTGGTCGTGATCGGTGACGGTGTTGGTGTCGCCGGCCTTTGTGAGCCATCGGCGGAAATGAAGGGGATCTGATCGGTGTGCTGATTTATGCCAATTATATATTCTTACCATAAACGAGATGTATCGAGAGATGTATTAAATTACCGCAAATAAAACGATTCATCTTTTATCGTCTATCAATAAAGCACCGTGATGAGATCGATCTCGAGAATATCAAGCTTACGGCCCGTGAGAGGCGCTTCATCAAGTTCGCTTCAGTGGAGTACGACGATCAACTGTACATGACCCCGCAGGACTTCCTTGAATCTGTGGTCGAACAGGAACCTAGACGTGAGCAAATTCAACTGGTTTTCAAATTTAACTAATTGGTCTGTAAGATTTTCTATATCTGATTTCGATTTCTTAATCTCTTACAGCTCGTCTTAAGCGTCGTGTCCTGAGCTCCGAGGAGGTGGAGAAATATAAAGACTTTACGCCGCCTATTAAGAAGGGCTCCTCGCGTCTATTTCGTAATCTCAGAGATAAGGGTGAGTTAAGAAATATCTACACTTTTTTTGGTAATTATAATAAACACATTTATGTTCAAATTATTCATCTAAAATCTCATAAATAATTTTTTGTCAATAAATGAAGAATTTTTTGAAAATTTAAGCATATAAAAATATTGATATTTTAAGTAGTTACTAGTAAATGGAAGAAAGGGCAATGATTAATTTTCAGAAGTTTCAAATTAAATATTAAATTGAAGAAAAAAATGTATTTTTTAAATGCTTATTAACGGGAGAATTAAAAAAAATTTTTTTTTTTTGATTAAATTGAAGAAAAAAATATATTTTAAATTTTTATAAGGAAGACATCGTATGAAAAATTTTTTATATTATTTAATCAGTAATGAATTCATATAGAATAACTGAGATCTGGTAAAAAGTTTTTTTTTTAAATATGGTACACCTATTGTTATAATCAAAGGAAAAAAATGTCTTCAAAACTCAATTAATTTCAACACTCTTTCACAGGCATTGTTTCCTACACCGAATATTTATTTCTATTATCGGTGCTGACAAGTGAGTTATTGTTAGTCTTAACCTCCCCCCTCAAATCAATATAATAAGTATATTTTCAGAACCCAAGTCGGGCTTTCGCATTGCCTTCAACATGTTCGATACCGATGGCAATCAGCGTGTTGAAAAATTCGAATTTCTAGTCGTAAGTCAAGAAATATAGTACTCAAATTGAATGTTAATGTCGGTGATGCTTGTGTTCAGATGTCCCCCTATAAATTTAATTACGTTTCTCATAATTTCATTTGATTGAATTGATTTCTTAAAATTGCATTTTATTTTGATAAAACAGATTGTCTCCATATTGGCGGCCGCCTTCAAAGATATTCAAGATGTTGATCCCAAAACAAAGGATATTGTAAGCTTTACTTTTATTATTATTTATATAATTTTAAACTAATTTTTGAATTCATTGAAAATAATATATGATTAGCCAGCCATAGTGTAAGGAAGACAGGGTCCGAAATGATATGTCTTAAGTTAAGACTCCTAACTGATTTTAAATTTATAATAATTTTTGTCATTTTTTATTATATTTTTATTATTTCATTATTTATATTCAAGCTAGTTCTCGATTCAGACTCCGAATGAAACTTACGGTTTTGCAATAGCTAGTAATGTGAAAAACCCACGAATTGTTCGGATTCGAAATTGAGAACAAGCCTGATTTTTTATAATTTTTGTATGTATTTATTTTCTTATATAACAAACTTAATGTCTTCTTTTGCGAATTGAATTATGTTGGATTTTGATGATTTAGCTACTACGGTTAGTTCCCTATGAAGATTCCCAAACGTCCGTCAAGAGCTGCTCGGAAGCAATTTCGCGCCCTAGGGGTCTTGTAAGTGTGCGAGAAAGAACCGTTTGTTGGCTTGTGCTTCCAGAGATCTGCGCTTACGTTGTAAAAGTTGCTTTGAAGGCTTACGTAAAATCAGAGCGTTAGTTGATGCATTCTGTTACAATTTATTATCACATTATTACGTTACGTTATGTTATGTTATAATCGATTACGTTATGTCCATAGACATGCCAAACCGTTAAATAAGCGTTATTTATTTACATATGTGCTTTGTATAATTTAGGCGTTAATTATTGATCCATTTATTTGATTTGTTCTTGTTACCTTTTTTTGTGCTTTCCACACGTTCTGTATATTTCTCTCCCATGAACCCCTATCGAAATATTTACTGTGCCTACATCCCCCATTAAACAATCACCTAACTTTTCTTATCTACAAATCTAACCACCCTTTTCCCCACTTTCCTACAATCCGAAATGTTGTATATAACAAATCCCAGATGGAGCGCATATTCAGTGGCGCCTGGAAAGAAAAACATGGCGATCAAGTGGAAGAAGATCCCGAGAACCCAACTGAAAATCCAGCTGAGGTAATGTGAAGCATGTTGCCTGCTGCTGTCCTATGTTGTGACTAACATTGGAATCTATTTTGAATATATTATGTTAATCCAATTTTGTGATATTTCACAGCGGGATTATGTGAACGATAGTGAGGGGCTGCAGAGGCGTCATCAGGTCGCCACCACATTGCAGTTGCATCTGTTTGGCAAACGTGGCACAGGTTTCATCAACTACGACAACTTCTACAAGTTTATGGATAATCTGCAGACCGAGGTTCTCGAGCTGGAGTTCAATGAGTTCTCCAAGGGTCAAACGCATATAACTGAACTGGACTTTGCAAAGATATTGCTACGCTATACTTATCTGGCCACAGATGAGTATGACGTATTCCTCGAACGTCTGCTGCAACGCGTCAAGGATGAGAAGGGTATATCCTTCAATGATTTCCGCGATTTCTGTCATTTCCTCAACAATCTGGATGACTTCACCATTGCCATGCGCATGTACACGCTGGCAGATCGTGCCATCTCCAAGGGTATATAGATCTCTGCTATAATTATTACTTTCGATTTTCTAGAATTTCTTCTCCGTTTAGATGAATTTGCTCGGGCTGCCAAGATCTGTACTGGGTATTCGCTGAGTGAGCATTTAATTGAGACGGTGTTTGCCATATTCGATGCGGATGGCGATGGTCTGTTGCATTACAAGGAGTTTATAGCGATCATGAAGGATCGGTTGCATCGGGGCTTCAGAGTAAGTGGTCGATTCTTTGATTACAATGAGGCACTCGATTATCTCGATGATCCCGAATATCCAATGTTCCAAGCTTGGCGTCACAGCGTTTGTCGCCATTTGGATTTCTACATCGATGCCGATGCGCTTTGGCATTAATTAATCAAAGCTTTTGTTCTTGTTACGTTACCGTTCTACGCCCCTAACAATGTGCTTTTTTATGTATGTATGTATGTGCTTTTGTGTTTTGTAACTGTCTGTTTCAATGTTTATAATCTGTTTTATTTTATTTATTTTCTTTTTTTTTTTTTTTTGAGAAAAATATCTTTTCAAATATATTAATTTATTTTTCTCAAAAAAATTTATTATCCATAAATTTGATAATCTTAAGTTTGCTATAAATTGTTTAAATTTAATTGTGTTTGTCAGTTTCCAATTGTTTAAATACTCAACTGGATTAATATTGATTTTTATTAGAATTTTAGTTTAAGTTTTGCTTTGTTTGTCAATTACCAATTGTTTAAATACTCAATTGGAATAATTTTAATAAAGTAAAGTTAGTTTAAGTTTTGCTATAAATTTGCCATAAACATATTAAAACCATATTTTAAAAAAATAATAATGAGTTCTATTATTTTAGTATAAGTTTCGCTTTCCATTTGCCATAAAGATTATATATTATGTCTGAAAATCTTTTCAATCTGTTTTATCTGTTTGTATATAACAATTTACAGCCTTGTTACAAAGTATTTTCGAATATAGTATTTATTTTTTCATCATTTCGTATTAACACCTGTTGCACTTATCACAAAAGGCATATAATTCGCTAATTGACCTGTTATTGTTTTTCATTAAATCAAATATTATTGCCTGATATGCATATAGTATGATAGTATGATTCACACTCTCGGTTAAATATTAGAGTTGAGCTGGTCCCACGATGTTACCCATGCACACTATATAAACAAAGTCTAAGGTTCTCCATTTATCGCGATTACCTATCAGTTATTGTTTTGGATTATATTTTTGTTATTCCTTTAGCCGGATGATGATATCATAAAGAAGCGTTATAGAAAGTCTAAAGAATCGATTGAGCAAGCAAAGGTTAGTCGAGGCCATGACGAACCCCAGTTTATTTATTTCTCGATCTTTATCTCTCGCTGTCTTTGTTGCCGCGTCTCTTTCACTTAGTTGTCCCACTTTCGCACTATAAATACAACATTATGTTTAAAAAATATATTATTTTATTTAATGCTAATAAACTAACTGCATTGCATTACAGTCGGTGGCGAAGACCGAAGGCTGGGAAGCCTTCAAGTACTGCCTGCATCACGAAATGAAAGCTCTGAAGAAGGGATCCGCCTAAAGGATCCGATAGCGTCTATTGCCATGAAGTTAAAGAAGCGCCAAAGTATAACAAAAAAAAATTCTAGTTAAAAAATATTAAATCTCTCTTCCAAAGAATTAAAATCTCTTGTGTTAGCTCCAAGTCATTAAATTAAATTAAATAATTATTTATTATTGTTGACTATGAAATTGTTGATGATTGATGCTGTTGATAATGTAAATCAAATAAAATTAAAACTAATTTGTTTTTATAAATGTATTTTTTTCTGTTTATTTAATTTTATGTATATCATATTTAGCAAAAAATTAAGACACATCAAAAGCAACAGAGAGACTGTTGAAGTTGAATTATAAGGAGAAAAGAAATTTGTTTGAAATTTACAAAATGTTTAATACTAATAAGTGCATTCTATTGATAACTTACAATATTACTGTCACGATTTTGTATTATCTTCATTCATTTTATATATAGTATAATTTATAAAAAATCGAATTGGTCTATTTACAGTTTTGCACTTGGGCATTAAACAAAAATAAAACTAGTATATTAAAATTATCACAGTTAAATTACGTGTATTCGATGGATACACATTTCTCATTACTCTCTACAATATACTATATAAATATTCATCTTGTCTCTTATTCAAAAATAGTCCTAATATTATATCGTATGATTTCTTTCATTTCATTCTCTATAAAAAAATACATTTAGCTAAGAACACGAAGTGAAAGGGAATTGTTTTGGAATAGTTGCATCGAAAAATTGCACAGCTAAAATTCATACAAATTATTCTAAATTTTATAATTAATATCTTATATATTAAACGAATACAACTATAAAATGTGTTGCTTTGTCCATTGTCTAATCTGTACCACCTGTTGGTAATGTCCAGCTGACAAATTTCTCTTTATCCTGTTCCTTAGGACCTCCACCATAATTACGATTCGATGTCTTTTGTCGGCGAAATTTAAAATTCGCAAATACGTCACGTCTATCAATATCTGCCACGCCAGCAGCTTGCGCGTCTAAGGACTCCAGATTCCTTTGCAATCCGACGCCTGGGATCATAATTTCCTCATTTGCGGGTTTGCGGAAATTATAGGCGCCTTTACGCTGTTTCAGTTGCTGTTGAGCAGTCGTTGAATTTGCCGAAGCCGTCTTTTTTTGGGGACTGCCCACCTTGGGCAGAGGCTTTGGATCACGCATCAGCATGGGAAATAGGGCGTCGTCCGCATCAAAGTACCATGGACGCGAAAAATGAAAGCCAGCATTATAGTATGGCTTGAAAATGGGCTCATTGGAGCAAATACTGAAGGCATGATATGCATGCGATATAAGCTGTGGAAATCGGTCCACCCAGTAATTGGTGAATTCGTGTGGAATACAGCCAAGCATCGCCTGTGCCTCGGTCGTAAGCTCATGATAGTGATGTTTCTTATTGCGCAGGGCACGCAGCAAATCTCGGACACTGGCGCCCATATACCCTCGGTATTTTCGTAGATCATCTGTGATTAGGGGATCCAAATGAACATTCCAATCGTCCAGTACTACAATACGTCCATTTTTCTCCAATGATTTCAGCGGCTCAGCATGGAATTGTAATTTTTCCACACGATCGCTAACATCTTGCAGAAAACTGAGCATTTTCGGCTCATCCCAAAAGAGCGGATGATTGGCAATATAGCGAGCAGGCGGACGCGACTGCGGCTCTTTGTGTATCATGTCCGATATGAGTTGCTCGGCGAGTATCTTCATATTAAGGAAAATACGTTTGTTAATATACATTATTTGCAGTGAATGCCAAGCAAATTATATAAATTATATAATACTTACAATCTTGTTATGTTCATCTGCGTCATCCGGTTTCAGCTTCGACAGATTGTATTCATGTGAAAGGATGTTTGCCTGACGCTTTAAGGTATCGCCAAAGGCATGATGTCCACCACTGAGCACATAATAATAAACGCAACCCAGGGAGAATATATCCACAGCCGTCGTCTGTTGGCAATTTAATTAAAAATGTTAAATTTGCATTTAAACCAGGGGAAGCAACTGCTGTACTTGTCAAAATATACAATTTTAAGGATAGATATTTCAAAATATGACAAACAGAACCACTAGTAAGTCCTTGTTGAAGTGGTTTGAGCTGCACTAAAATATTTATAATTGTAGTGCCTCTTTAAAATGGAAAAACATTTGAAAACATTGGAAAAAAAAAGCTCGAATTTCAAAGATAAGAGTTGAAAATAGATGGCCTAATTTGAATACAATATTCAAAAAGGACCGCTTTTTATTTTAAATTCTATTAAACAAATCTGTGTGATTTATAATTGAACTAACCCTAATGACGAAGTCCTCACTGATTGCTTTCCCATTTTTGCTATCATTTTTTGAAATAACAATTTTCGATCCCTCTTTAAATGTTAAAGAATAATAAACTTACCGTGCGCTGGGCTCTCATCATTTCAGGTGCTATCCAGCCATCGGTGCCAGTGACCCCCGAGCGTCGTGAGAAACTGGTGCGCCCAAAGTTGAGTTTTTTGCACAGACCAAAATCGGAGATCATAACGCGAACTTTTCCCTTGGCATCCGGCAGTGATAGCAACACATTTTGCGGCTTAATATCGCGATGAACTGTCAGAAAAGCAAAAAATATTGAATGAGCTTTAATCTATTAAATAAGTGAAATTCAATAAATTACCAATATCGAGAGAGTGCAGATGACTTAATCCAGCTGATGCCTGGACCAGCACTTGCCAAATATCAATCTGTTGGCGCAAATCCATAGATCGGTCGCCCTCCGTGTAATCCTGCAATGTGGCAGCGCATAGCTCCACTGCAATATAACGGAACTGGCGATCCTGCTCTGTGCAGAAATATCGAACAACATTCTCATGGGCATCGGATTCACGCAATAGGGCCACCTCACGATCGGCAAAGGTGAAACATTCGGGAAGCAAACGTTTCACAGCCACAAAGCGCTCCTCAAAGTTGCCCTTGAAGACAAAAGTGCCTTCGCAACCTTTCCCAAGGACTTCGTTCGAATTGAAGCTGATCTTGCCCACACGCACCTGACCGCCTCCCAAATCCACAAGATCCTGAGCACTGACATTGCTGCCATTACTACCAGTGCTGCCGCTTCCATTGCCAGTGCCCGCCAATTGAGCCATTGTCTTGGATCCATTCTCGCTCTGTTTCTGCAGTTCCCTCATTGTGCTGCACGTGTACCAAAAAAGGGCAATCATGCCCACGACAATGACAATCAGTATCTGATGCACTTTGCCACTGGGATGATCCATAAACCATTCATTTATAAATGCCTGAACCTTATTGCTATTCGCCATAATGATGGTCTTGGTGCGATTGATGGTATTCTGTCGCGGCTCTATGGTAATCTCCACCAGTTCTGGATCCGTTTGCACGCCAATGTCAGCGGCGTTCTTCTCATTGTTGGCCAACAGCCCGTAACCATCGTTGTAGTTGTGTATGGTCGCCAGACTGTTGACATCCTTGGTGGTGGCCGATGGCGTTGGGGATAAATGCAAATTTCCCTTATTATCATTGGGCATATTATAATGGCCCAACATAATGCCAGGATTCTCCTGCAACACATCATTAATATAAACGGTGCGTGGATCGTTGGCATTCTTATTATTATTTGATTCGGCAACAGGTCCATCCAATAGTTTAACTGGCGGGGTAGTCGAAATTCTGGGCGTATTCTTATCCACCAGAGATGGCAGAGCATAAAGACCACGCTGATGTTCTCCCACATAAAGAGATTGACTACAAAATATTTAAAAATGTATTCAAAATTGTCATTCAATCAGTGTTTCTTGCCAAAAAAAATAAGCCAAGAGGCAACTACTCACAATAGTTTCACGGTGTTGACATTGCCAATTTTCGACTCCTCGAGTATCGCCTGGTAAGCCTCATCGGAGACAGTCGTAAATGGCACGCTAAGCAATCCGTCGGGTCCGAGCAGAAATGCAGCTACAACGGGACTGTTCAAGTCGCGTTGCCACAAGAATTTTCCTTGCTTGCGATCCAAGGTGACAATCTGTCCATTGCTGGTGCTAGTCAAGTGAATATACTCTAAAAACAGAAGAGAAAACATTAGTTAAGAATGCCTAAAACTAGTAGAAATGGGTTTCTCTCACCATATTCCTTGGCCAACTCTGGCGGTGCACTGAGGGCATTATAATCATAGAAGGTTATATTCCAGGGTTTAGCATTCTTATCCTTCGCCAAACTGTCGTACATCATTACCGTGTACTGAGTGCGTCCCAAGTAAATGGCGCGAGATGTTGCCCAGCCAATTTGATCACCTTCCTTGCCCTCCATGTTGGCATCACCGAAGCCCATGACCTTCTCTCGCCTACCCGTTTTTGGATCCACCATGTACCAGGTATCACTCTTCTTGCCCGAATACAAAATGCCATCAGAAGAACGACACGGTGCATTGGCCACCAACTGAGGTATGGTATAGGGCAACTTCTTAAGACTACCCATTTGTCCAAGTTGGTAAATGCTGCCGTCTCTCGGATCCGGCAAATAATGTGGAACTTGGACATTTTGCTGGGGCTCTGCGACAATGGGAGGATCTGAAAGAAGTTAAAGAAAAGTTAATGAGATATACTTAAAATTATTAAATAAAATTATTTAAAAAAATATAGATCTATCTGTAAAAAGGACAGCTTGCGCACACTGATGCAAGCATGGTATTTAAAAACCTGATCCTGTTAATATATACACTTTATAGTCATCTACTCATTGCATGCTATATCTTATTGGCCGCTGCAGGGGATAAACAGGGTTTTTTTTTTGAATTCCAACAAAGTTAAGCGGTTTTCGAGGTAAATTTTCAAGACAATCTTCTATTGATATAAGAGGGGTCTGAAAACACTTGGGTACATATTTGTTCAGCGAGTGCAGGTGACGTTGGCAAAAGCTAACATAAGAATTTCAAACAAACAAAAATATTATATTATTCTCAGTCTGCAATTATCTATTCGAAATAATCGCATATTAGCGAAATTGCACATGAATGTGTCATGGAAAAATTCAAGAAAATTTCCCTAAAGGTCAGATATTTAAAGGATAAGCGGAATCAATGTCTAACGAAATCGTAAAAATCTAAAGACAACTGGAAAAGCAATCAGTTATAATGGACTTTGAAACTGTCGATAATGATATTCTAAGAAATGTGCATAATAGCAACTAAATGAGTTGAGGTTGAAGTTATTAAATTAAATGCAAAAACATGAAGAAAAAACCGATATATAGTAGTGATAGTAGAATAACATTTAGGCTACCTAGTAACTATTAACCATATATACCATTTATCACTGCCAGTTCTGGAGGTTCTCAACAACTGTTAATTCTCTGTAAGGCCGATAGTCATAAAATGCAGGCGTCAAACAATATATCAGCTAACGTATGTAGGTGGTTCTACAAAAAAGCATGTTTTTTTGTTGAAATTTCAGTTGTTGCGGGTAGACATAAACAACAACAACAACAACAACGAAGAAAAAGAAACGTAGCAATGTGACGGCTTTATCGGCTCTTAGCTGCCGTTCCTATTCCTCGTGCCGAGCCTTATCACTAATTAACCCAAGCAAGCCGATGTCAATTACTGCACAGAGAGACAGCAACAGAGAGAGGAAGAGAGAGAGAGAGACAGACGAGATAGAGCGAGAGAGAGTAAGCGTGAGTTATAGAATGTACCTTCTATTTTCTCCCGATTTTATTTTTTTTTTTTTGGCGCTTTTTGCATTTCTCTATGAAAGTTCATTTAACCCGCCATTGCCGGGCACATTAATTAGCATGCGCATTCTAATCAAACAACGGATGAAAATACTATCCATCTCTCTATTTTCATGCATACTATGTATGTTCATATGTAGTATATGATGAGGTAATACTTAAGTATAATCGTAACATACATATGTATGTTTGTGGGTATATCCAGAGCGGTTAATCGATATTGGAGTATTATGTAGTACATCTGTCCATTTGTTATGCCTGACCAATTGCAATAATGCATTACTAATTATATTTAAACGATCATTTGTAGCCATATTACTTTCGCATGTTCCATATAATCAGCAATTCTGACAGCGGTAAAAATTCGAGGCTTCAGATGTTGTCCACATGTGTTTCCCCATCCAGGAAATGAGAAGCCACACATCGACCACCAAATACAGCAGCCTTAAATTTTCTATTTTCAATTCTACATAAACTATATGCATTCACACACACACACACATAGACTCAATTATACATAGATATACATAAGTATGTATGGGTGTATTTCAAAGAGATTATCAAGACCAACAATCTTTCCAAAGGGGGGCGTAGCATGATTTTCTGCTCTATGCGTTTGAGAATTGTCCAAAATGAGGGATCCATAAATACCGCCTGGTAATTTTTTGTTTAAATCCAATAGTAATCTCATATATTATAATAAATGTCTAGTTTTTTTTCCTAGATAAGCAACAGAACAAATATGTATAATAATATTTTGTGATAAAGCGAAATTTCGGGCACGCAATCGAAGAGCAAAAAGCAAACAACACACAAACATCGCTCTCTAATAATAGCAACAATTTTTAACAGGCGCAAACATAAAAAAAACACAAAATAACACTAGTTTCTAGATATGTGTTTTTCCGTTGACAATAAAAAACAAAATATATAAATCTACTACACACAGAATTGATACCCTATATAAAAGAATAATAATGTATTCTTTTCTAAATATATCCTATAATATTTACTTTCTATCAAATTCTTAATATTTTTATCTATTAAATATTTTTGATAAAGATAACCTGCCAAGCTAATAAATATAGTGAATATTAAATATTTTAAAAATGGGGAATTGTAAACTGTAGACATTTCTAAACATACCCTATTAACTATCTTTATAGCTACAATATACAACAATTTGGCGTCCAATGATATAGTTTAATAAACACACACACACATACAAATACATGTACAAATAGTTGTGTTGGCAGTTTAATTATAACGAATCTCTGACTTCCATGCTCAAAACGTAGAACGTCAAGATTACGTACTTTATATTTGTATTTGTAGTTGTTGTATACGTGTGCTCTCTTATCAGTGGAGAAACACACACACACACAGACACTGAAAACAAAAGTTCATTTCTGAGAGTGAAAAGTTGACAAAAACAACAGCACAGCCGGTCGGCAAAAGCCCAATACACTACATCTGTATATTCCGATTTACGTGTTTACAGACATACTAACACATACGCATATTATGCTTTATTGACTGCGCGATGAGCTCATCAGGCACAGAGAGAAGAAAATCAAATGCTCTTGTTTATGTTGCACTTCGGAGCAATTATTGCGAAATTCCCTTTGATGCAACAGTTTTGAGGTCGATGCAATACCGGTGTTGGCGAGAGCAGGGCTTGGGAGAGCGAACGGGAGAGAGTGTTGTTGCCATCTGCTTAGTATCTCACACAAACTCACGCACACACACACACACACACACACAGTACTAGCGCAGTTGTGAGAGAGTGACACGCGGTGTAAAATGAGGAATGGGGTTACCATTTACGATTGCATTATAAGTGAAAAAAAATCCAGCGCAACAACAATAACTTGAACAAGTAGAATAATAAAGTACTACTGAAAGAACAGTAATGTGCGCGTGTGTATGTCTCGCTTTGAGTTATGTGCATGCGTGTGTATTTGTGTTAGTAATTACCATCTGCTATTGTCCAGCGTATTTCACTAGTAATTGGATCGATTGCCGTCAGCCCACCGCCCAGTGTTGAGAATACCATTAATGCTTCCTCATCGCGGGCAAGGTCCGTGCAATCCTAAATACAGAAACACAAAAATAAACAATTTGGTGATTGTCATTAAATATGAATGTGCGTCGACCCGCATTTTATTTATTAACGTCTTACCGTCTTATCTTCAACACTGCTAACAACTTCTGCTGAGTCGGCATTTACACCTGTAGTATGTTTTGTTGCTGATGCAATCCCACCGCTCAACAACAAAATAAACGCGCAAAAACAAACGAAAATTTTCATTTTGCAAAATCTCAACACCGACGACGATGTCGTCGTCGTCGTCGTCGATGACTTCTTTGTTGTTGTTTTCATCGCGCGAGGTACAACGAAAAATTTATATATGTATATATCTGCTGTTTCACTTTTTGTGCTTCTTCATTCAATATTTTTGTATAGAATGTATCATATTTTCACTGTTTTTAATTAATTATTCCATTTGTATTCGACACTTTTCTTTTATTTGTGTTAATTCACATTTAATGCGTATTTCCATCAATCGCCATTCGTCATCGTCGCGTAATGTTGACTGTTCACGGTTGCTTCACTATTAGAAATGTCTTCTGAACTTAAATTGTTCAATTGCTCTAATGAGCTCACTCAATTGAACTAAAAAAACGCGTTCATTTGTCCCAATGTATGCTGAGCTTCAATGTGGCAACTCTGTGAACTTATCGAAATGTTTGTTTTGAACCGCTTAATCGAAGTTATCGTACTGTCCACCAATATAAAGTTATCGAAATTTAGCAATAGCGGTAATTCAAAAGTTGAGATAAATAAATTAAGTACTATATTGCATGATTTAATTTAAAGACACTACAATATCCCAATCAAAGAGATTCAAGTAATTACAAATTTCATATGATTGAAAGTAGTTGGCTTTTATTTGAAATAAGTTCTGGTTGGATGGATGAATTACTACGAGTATTTAACAGTAAGAGAAAAGCGTTTATTAGTATGTATTGTATATGAGCTCTAAGTGGTCGGCCTATATATTATAAAGCTTTGACCCCCTTGATAAGTGAATCCTGGTGCTTGATCCAATATTCCTATTTAAGTATGAAGGCAATGCAGGCTATGTTATTTGACTAATGATAAGATTCAATGGAGGGTATGAAAGGTAAATGTGGTCGCTTTTCTATGATCTATGATATAAGTGTGTATGTATATAATGTGTGTATATATAAAAATTCTATGACGGGCCTGGCCCATATTTAGTATTATAGTAATCAAGAAATTTTCTGTTCCACTTGGATTAATACAATTTGGTACTCGATTTAGGAAATCACAATGTTAATCAAATCATCCAGCGAATCCTTGGCATGTGTCTGATTTGTATCATGTGCCTTCTTCATGTGCGCTATTAAATAAAAAAAAAGATATAAAAATAAATTTTTAAATATTTCAAAATTATAATAATATTGGTGATTTAATTACTTTTAAATTTAATGTGCGTAACGAAACGCTCCTGGCACAAATCGCATTTGTAGTAAGTATCTCCTGTGTGGACACGCTGATGGAGGCGCAAGGATTTCTCAAAGAGATACGCCCTTCCACAGGTCTCACACTTGAAGTTCTTCTCGAGAACTGCAATAATGAAAATAATATAATAAATTTTTATGGCAAGTTTTATAGCAGGTATGGTGGTTACCCTCATGACTTCGCATATGCTGCGTCAACACATATTTCAGGGCAAATCCTTTGCCACAGACAGTACAAATGTTGGGCTTCTCATTCGCATGGGTCTTCATGTGCCATTTCAAATCCTGGGCACGCTTATACCGCTTGGAGCAATCTGTGCAGGCATGCATGCGATCCGCCGAATGCACTGCCATATGCCGCTCCAGCGCCGACTTCATATTGAATCTCTGAGTGCAATTGCTGCACTGGAAGACACCCGTATATTGTCGCTCCCCCTTCCGTTGGAGCACACGTTTGTTGTTGGCAATGATGGGTGTGGCTGGTTCCCGCTGTAAGTGCTCCGTTGCCATGTGCTGGATGAGCTCCTGTGCGCTGTCGAACTCCTGCCGGCAGGACTGGAACATACACTCGCTGCGCTCCTGATGCGTCAGATTCTCTGTATGCAACTCCAGCATATGGATGCGTTTCTCGGCATACGATGCAAATACTTTTTTTAAAAAATAAATTCATCAATTTTTAAAGTTATCATAGAATTTATCAGAGCTAAAGTGATCACTAATTATAACTGGTCTTTGGGTTGTCATGAATCGAGAAATTTATTTTCATGCGTCACTCCAGGCAGGATATTAGTTTATAGCGACTGTTTTATGGTCGGTAGATGGGTTCAAAACAGGGACCTCAATGGGGACCGTAACCGCTCAATAAATTGAAGCTCTAAATAGCCTCCAAGTGAATTAAATGTAAAATAATATAAAATCTTGAAATACTAGAAATAATTCATCTTTTTATATTTCTTTTATTTAATCAAAAACAATATATGCATATAATAAATAGAAAGTAGAAATACTTTCAAAGACCTGTTATCAATCATTTCCCTGTAGGTCACAAAACAGGATTCAAATATTATTTTATATACGACAGTAAATTTTGACCCCTACAGAATTCATGATTCATAAGGTTCTGGGGAACTTGAGAGGTTCCTAAATTTATATGTGCCATAACTTTACAAAATCACAACAGATTTTTAAGCCAGTAATTACATATTTAAAAAAAAATTTTCTACAAAACCGCAATCATTGATTTTTTAAAATACTCTCTGAGAAAAATGGGTCTAGTAGAGTTTATTAAGCTTGAATTTGTCATAATATTAATAAACCCACTTTTTATGATTGAACCAACTTTTTCCACATACTCTAAAAAAATATATTTGATTTGCATTATAAATAATGTAATATAAATATTTATTTAATTAATTATATGATGAAATTAAAAGTTAATTATTATTTCTCAGTTTCCCCAGAAATAATTACAAAAGATACGGTCCCTGGTTGAAGGCTATAACTTGTTTCTGAACTTTACGGGGAGACTAGTAAAAATGTTGAGGTCGAACTAACTCGACTACAAAATACCTGGTACCGAGATTCACATGCCACTTGAGTGCGGGGTATGAGAGACATACAAAATGGGGTTGCTAAGCTTAGTTAATTGGACATGCCACTAAGTATAGGAGATAAAAATATAGATGTATCTGAGCCATGTTTACCATTATCATTATCAACACAGATGACCTAATGATGGATGATGATGCTTGACTCTATATGGATAGCTAAACTTAAAGCGTTTGATGATGTATGGCTTGTATATTAGTATTTTATATAAATGTATTCATTTCAAATATATTTATTAATAAATAAATGAACTCACCCTCTGTACAGATGGCGCACTTGAAGGGCTTCTCTCCGCCATGCTGCCTATAGATATGCCAGCGTAGTGTCTTCACATGAATGAAAGCTAAGGATGGATTCCCTATGTAAATAGTTAGACTATAGTTGGATATTGTGTGCCTACCTTTGCCACAGAAGCCACAGTATTCCGTTTTACGGGAGCCCGTGGTGTGGGTTGCCTCATGACACTTGAGATGTCGCTGATTGATGAATAGTCTATCACAACCGGTGTGACGGCATCTCAACTGGCGGTCCGGATTATGCCAGTTCATGTGGTAATGGAGGCTCTTGCGGGTGAAGAAACGTTTCTCGCACATGGTGCATTCGAAGTCCGTCTCCGAGTGATATTTCTCGACATGATGCTGCAGATTATGGCGATCGCTATACTTCTTGCCGCACACCTCGCAACCATAATGCTTGACCACATGGCAATTCTTCATGTGAACAGTGCGAGAGGCAGCGTCCTGGAAGCACTCGCTGCACTCTGGACAGTTATACGGCTGGTCGGGATCATGGGCACTGGCGATGTGCTCCACCAGCAAGTGTTGCAGCTCATAGCTTTCCTTTGACTTGTAGCAGAACTTGCAGGCATACCTAATGCTTAGTGTATTCAAATCCGTTGAGAATTCATCTCTCTCGAATTGTAATGATTCGAATTTGGTTTCGGGTTCATTTTCGTCATCGTTATCGTTGATATCTTCTATTGTTTCTACATAAATTTCAATAGGCTTTGGAGATATGGCCTCAATAATGGCAGTGTTTTGTTCATGTGTCGTTGTTTCGGCATCATCAGTAGCAAAAACTTTGTTTTCAAGTCGTTGCTGCTGCAGCTGCTGCTGTTGATCCTCATCAGTTTTATCGTAGAGCAAATTGGCGTCGATTTTATCAAAAATATTTGACAATTTCATTTGTGCATCTTGGCAGGCCACACGAAAAGTATAAATCGAACAAAATTTTGTAAAACAATCACTACAAATTTTTTGTGGCAAACCGTCATTGGCTGAAATCTAATATATCAAATTACTTATGAATGTAAGTAAACTACATTTATTTTATTTGTAATTGTATGTATAATTTGATAATAATATTTAAATATTTGTGCTATAAAGTAACGATGGCAAACTACGTTACGATCGCCATAAATTATCGCACTGCTGTATATGTTATCGATATCGATAGCGCATACCGCCAACTCAACGTTGCGTGATCGAGTGCGGCTAATTGAAATGCAATGCAGAAACTTTCTCGCATTTCGCATATTTTAAGTGTTTCCATGACGAATGCATCGATTATATGTACTTGTGTATATTCAAGAGGCATTCAGTTTAGTTACCTGCAACTTCCAGTTAACGAACTCCATGCGTATTTGAGCCATTTCACTCTGCCAACGGGTTGGATGAAACAAGTCCAGCCAATAGTTGTTATTGCCATTTTCGAAATCGCACTTTGCACAAGTGCGGCACGTTTCCATGGCTGCAGCAATAAACCAACTAAACACAAACAACAGTCAACAAACAACAATCAAGGCAAATCCAAATGACGTCCACATTCGCATTGCAATTCGTTACCAAACACACACACAGACATGTATGTACGTATGCAATTATGTATGTATGTATGTTATATTGTGCAACATTAGAAATAACTTCGCAACGCACACCCTCACACAATTATACATACATATGTACATATCTATGTGTGTTTGTATGTATGTCTATGTATACATACCATGCATAGAGCAGAAGTGAAGTTTATTATTGTTGGCTAAAGTTATTGGTATGATGAAAACATCTGTGCCATTTGCAACTTTTCTCTCAAAAGTTGTTGCCCTGATGCTGGTGCTGCTGCTGCTGCTGGTGCCATGAACCTGGGGCACTCAATAAAGTTTTGTGCCTGTACACCAATTGTTGTTGTAGCAACTGAGAAGATGCTTTAAACGCATCGACATCAACATCCTGCGCCAATAATAACGACGAGATGTTAACCGTAGCGCTCTCCCTCGTGAACTGACCTTCAATGTTTTCATTTAAGCCATGTTGTGCCGCGAGTGTTAGTTGTGTTGTGGAGAGATTCAATTCTCTCACACACACGCCACACAGTTTCATATTCAACTGCAACGGGCGCATGTGTCGGTATTAGACACCCCCTCCCCAGCTTAGCTTTTTCGGTAGCTCCCACAGCTGATTTCGCATTTGCTATTGTAGTTTCGCGAAAGCTTTTATGCTGCTGGTCTGCTCCTACTGCTGCCGTTGGTGATGCCAAAGCTGAGCTTGCATACACAGCTTAAGCTTTTTTTTGCACTCTCAAGTTGGATGTTTTTGAAACTCTCTTAAACTGCCAAACTATCAAACAAGTTTGCTTTTTCTTTTTTGCCATTAAGTATTTTTGTGAGATAAGCATGCATGGCTGCACCACTGTGTGCTTCATCGCGACCGCTAGCAAAAAAGCTCACTCTCTCGCTTTCTCTCTATAAGTAGCTTTTGCAAGTCTAACGGCTGCACTTCCTTCAAATGCAATTGAATTATTATATATGTTAATATATGCTATTTATTGTTAATCATTATTAATAGTATTATTTACACGTGCATATACAAATATTTCTAACTAAATAACTTAATTAATGTTTAAATAAAAATCGATGTCAGGGAATCTCACTAACTGGGCGGTAATATGCCCAAAGCTCTCAAACACACTTTGGCCGCATTTAGCTTGGCCTCCTTCTTACTGTTACAACCTTGCAATGGTGTATATGTCTGACCATTGATCTCCACCGAGAAATGAAAGACACGACTATGAGATGGTCCAGATTCCTCCTTAAGTAAATATTGCGGCGGATTCCACCTGTTCTTCGATGTCAACTCGTTGAGCACGCAAACCGGATGCTTATCCTGAGCTGTTAACGCGGCTTGTGCCATGTTCATGGCATTCGAATTTTTATTACCACGAGAAGAGTTCGGTTGACGCGGGGGTTGCTGCTTAATGTCGTCTCTAGAAACCAAACCACGCTTGTCCAGTTTTACAGTTAACTGCAGTGGTTGTAATGAACCCGTCTTTGTGCGTCCCAATCCTTCGCCTGGCTTCCAGCCCATCTTTTGCAGCAGTGTCATACCCATGCCTCCGGTCATCGGCTTCGTGGATGTCAACTGATCAGGGCGTGCCCACAGCTGTGGTCCGCTATTCAGTTCATGGACCTTCATCACCTGCGCACCCGTGCTGCCAGTGAACTGTCCGGGCAGATGCTTTGATGATACCCAAGAAGTCATGTCCCGCTGAGCCGAGTACATCATTTTTAGCGCTTCCGAATCAGATGGATTGTCCTAGATTACAGAAGAAAGGTTTTTATTATCTTAACAGAACGTATTCATGTTAATTAACAGAGTGATTATTTCAAGGAATTTACATACTATGTAAAGTTTTATCGATTCAATCGATAACGATCTTATTTTACCTGCAATCTGCGTATGGCGCTTAGTCGCTGTGTGATTATGCTGGACACGTCCAAGTTGGATGACGCTGCCTGTGGAAATATGGAAACGCTGTGTGGCGGCTGCGGAGGCAGTGCTGTGGATGGTATGGGCACTTCAGGCACAAAGGCCATTGGTGGTCGTATCGCTGCCGTTGAAATTGGCAATGGCGGAGGCTTTGCCACTGATGGAGCGCACGCTGCAGGAGGCGGTGCAGTAATAACTTTTTGAATCTGTGGAGGAATCTCGGGCGGTGGCACCAGCATCGGTATATTGCACTGCTCGTTGGGAGACTTGCCATCCACTGGCGGATTAGCGGCTTTAAAGGCGGGCTCCTGTTGCTCCTGCTGTGGTATGGTCTTGGCGAAGACATTCCGTTGGACATCCTTGAATATGTTTGTGGCCTGCTTGGCTGGCGGCAAATTGGGCAGTGGTGTCAGCGATTCTTTTTTCTCTACTGGCACCCACACCTCGGACATACGATGCACTTGGCCCGAGGAGACGGGAAACTGCATTGTGATGGCCTTCGTTTGCTCCTCTCGCCGCACGGACGGAACTATGGGCGTGGCATTACGTATATGCATAACGATGGGTTCGCGCTCTTTCAGCTGAAAGGGATGGTGAAATGCTTTGGCATTGCCATTCTTATCGACATCAGAATCCTCATCGGAACTAACATCGGACAGCATTTCGCCATTGGAGATCTTCTTGCAGAAGTCCGTGAGATCTTGCACGGTGCGACCGCCGTACCGCATCTTTAATAGCACTTTATCCTTCACTTCCGGCGTCATCTCAGAGACGCCTGGCATATTGCCACGTTTGAACATACTGATCGCATTCCGTCGAGCAATCTCCAACAAGCGTTTCTTATCGATACCCAATTCACGTGACCTACTCGGAGATCGTGTGCGTTGTCTGGCAGAGCTTGAGCTGTTTTGGTATCTTGTGTTGGTGTTATTCTGGCGCTTGGTATCTGTGGCCTCTGGTTTGGAGCGCCCAAAGTCACGGGATGGTTCGCGCGCATTCTCTTCGCCATAGTATCGCCGTCGACCGTCGTCCTTCTCGCGAAGATATGTTTCCTCATCGGAGAGTGACAAATCATCGGATTCCCGGCGTTCGGTCTTGAGTTTCATGGAGCTCACATCTTTTGGGCGGTCACGTCCAACCGCGTCTTGCTGGCTGCCGTTGTAGAAACTATTGTGGGCACGCTCACGATCCCGTTCACGATCTTTTTCACGCTCCCGTTCCTTATCACGGTCTCTTTGCCGGTCCCGCTCTCTTTCCTTTTCTCGTTCCTTATCACGCTCACGTTCGCGTTCCTTTTCCCGTTCCCGCTCTCTGTCCCGATCTCTCTCGCGCTCTCTTTCTCGATCCTTGTCACGTTCTCTGTCTTCTATACTGTGATCCTTTTCCTTCTTGACAGGCACTGCCAATGTGTCGGAATCCGTGGCAGCATGTCGCTTCCTAGACTCGTTTCTCCCATCATCTGCTTTAGTTGCATGCACCACCTTCTCACGATCCTTATCTTTGTGTTTATCTCGACTCTCTTTGTGCTTGTGTTTGTGTTTCTTCCGTTTACTTTTATGCCTGTGTTTGCCATCGATGGACGCAGCATCGGATTCGGAACACTCGCCATCGGATTTATCGGTCTTGAAGCTGCGAGACTTTTTCTTTTCTTTTTTTGATTTCTTGTGTTTCTTTAACAGATTTTTGTCATCTAGAAGTTCCTCGGGAGGAGCTGCATTGAATACCCCGAACAATTCGGCCAGAATTTCATTTGACGATTTCACTGGGACGACTTGCTTCTTATCGTCTTGCGAGGATGAATCGTTGCTTTCATCGCTATTGTCAGTGGGTGGTGTAACACTTTCCGCTTTGGGTTTCGCATTTAAAGATTCCAATTTCGCCTCGATTTCAGTATCAATCTTTTCACGTTTCACCTTGACAGCATAAGGAATTGTTCTTCCATTGGGCGATTGCTGTTGTCCCAGCTTAGTTACACTATCTGACATTTCAGTCATATCCAAAGCATTAACCATTTGTTGTGCGTGCTAAGTAGTATCAACATGGAGTTGTTTGCAATTAATTTCGTTTAAATGTATGCATATATGCATAAATATTAAGATATTTGCACGCCTAAGCCATTTAAATCGATAGATTTTATGTCAATAATATTACAAGTAGTATATCGGATATCATAGGGAGGAGTATTTGTAAATATCGATATATTGATACACTTACAAACAGATATATATTTAAGAGTTGGCATCTCCACATAAAACTAGCGCAGCCAACTTCAGTCACGTCGCTGTCACGAATTGCAATTTTTATAACAAGAAAAGGTTTTCATCATAAATTCGAAGGCCTGTAAAGTGTCAGCTAATTAAAAGAAAGGGCTTGACTTAATCACAAACGTAAGACATTATTAATTCCAATATACTTACAGTCTAATAAATCTCTTATTGGCCTGCTTATTTGCAACGATTTTAATCGCCATTTCTTTTTTTCTTTCTATCGCTGGTGGTTCCACTGCGCCCCCTTCAATCTACTGTCATTGTGTGTGTGCGCGCGTGTGTGTGTGTGTGTGTGTGTGTACTGCGTGCTCTTAATACATATACAATTGGATTGGTTCTCTCAATTGTCGATTTTGTCGGAACTTACGAATGGGACATCCGTCCCAATGTCTGCATTTTTTCACGCCATGTCTATATAATGTTTTTTTTTATGTATTTATTTATTAATGTTTGTATGTGCGTATACGATTTTCAAATTGACTAATCAAAACTGAACAAAAGAAAATCTCGTCAACTTGGCCTATAATACATTAAATTCAAAATCAGACAGAGAAACGAATATGACGTCGCTGGACCAAAATCGCTTGCAAAATTTCAAAAACAAAGGAAAGGATCAGGATGTAAGTACCCCATGAAATAATAGTTAATAATTAGTAAATATGTATTGTAATATTGTGTATTGTATTTATCAGGAGATGCGCCGTCGTCGCAATGAAGTGACGGTGGAACTTCGAAAAAATAAGCGAGATGAGACGATCCTGAAGCGTCGCAATGTGCCCAACATTGATTCCAACACAGATGAGGATGATCAGGTTCCAAATTCCATAAATTTGAAGAAACTGGCCCTGGCAGCGGCTGATCCATCGAATCCGGAGCAACAGTTGGCCGCCGTGCAGGCAGCTCGCAAATTGCTGTCGTCAGATAAGAATCCTCCCATCAATGATCTGATCCACAGCGATATATTACCCATTCTAGTTGAATGCCTGAAACAACATAATCACACAATGCTCCAATTTGAGGCTGCATGGGCATTGACCAATATTGCCTCAGGAACTCCCGATCAAACCAATCAGGTAGGTTTTCTCGCGACGATTCCCCTTCCGAATGTAGTCTAATGCGCGCCGTTTGTCTTGCAGGTGGTTGCCGCTGGTGCTGTGCCGCTCTTCCTTCAACTGTTGAACTCACCCGCTCCAAATGTCTGCGAACAAGCCGTATGGGCGTTAGGCAACATCATCGGAGATGGCCCATTGCTGCGCGATTTCGTCATTAAGCATGGCGTGGTGCAGCCACTGCTGTCATTCATTAAGCCCGATATACCGATTTCGTTCTTGCGCAATGTCACCTGGGTAATTGTAAATCTGTGCCGCAACAAGGAGCCGCCACCACCAGCAGCCACCATTCATGAAATCCTGCCCGCACTCAATGTGCTCATCCATCACACTGACACAAACATTTTGGTCGATACGGTCTGGGCCATTAGCTATCTGACCGACGGCGGCAATGATCAAATCCAAATGGTTATCGATAGCGGAGTTGTGCCCAAGCTGATACCACTGCTTGGTAATGTTGAGGTTAAGGTACAGACGGCTGCACTTCGAGCTGTTGGCAATATTGTGACCGGATCGGATGAACAGACGCAGGTGGTGCTCAATTACGATGCATTGTCGTATTTCCCAGCACTGCTGTCGCATCCCAAGGAGAAGATACGCAAGGAGGCCGTTTGGTTCCTCTCCAACATCACAGCCGGCAACGAGTCACAGGTCCAGGCTGTCATCAATGTGGGACTGCTGCCAAAAATTATTGATAACCTGAGCAAGGGAGAATTCCAGACGCAGAAGGAAGCCGCCTGGGCCATCAGTAATTTGACCATCAGTGGTCGACCAGAGCAGGTCTTTACATTAATCAAGGAGGGTGTCATTCCGCCATTCTGCGATCTGCTGTCATGCCAGGATACGCAAGTGATCAACGTAAGTTAACAATTAACAGAATTTTATTTATATTCATACATTTTTTTGATATTCCTGTATTCTATATATTTTATAGGTTGTGCTCGATGGTCTCAGTAACATGCTCAAAGTGTCCGCACCTCACGTGGAAGAGGTCGCCAATTTGGTCGAGGAATGCGAGGGTCTGGCTAAGATAGAACGTCTACAGAATCACGAGAATGTTGAGATTTACAAGATGGCATACGAAATAATTGAGAAATACTTTACAGAGGTAAGTTTCAAATAATACCAGTAATCAGTGAATATAATGTAAATGGAATGCGGAAACACATTTGTGAATATCCCTAAAAATTGTAAATCTCCATTATTCTTGTATTCATTTTCACAGGGAGAAGCAGCTAACCTGGCACCGACTTCTGATGGCACAGAATACAACTTTGATCCCAATACTGACAAACTACAAATGAATTCGTTCAACTTTTAACAACCCAAAATGGATTAAAAACGAACAGATTAAACAGCAATGTCTAGTATACATTCAAAATGTAATGTAAACTGGATGATTTATAGCATAGCATCAGTTTTCGAGCGATACTCTCCTGTGTGCCCATCATCAGCAACAATATTTAACCAAACAAGTCTCATTTACATGCATATATTTTATTTTCAATTCATATTTCTTTTATTAAACTCATATTTGTACCATTTAATACAAATGTATGTGTATATGTAAATTTAATAATTTTTTTGGAGCATGTTTTTTTGCAAACCCAATCTTCTTTATTTAGGTACATATTTATATTCTTTTAATCAAATTTAAAAATTAATAAACAAAGAATAATAATGGGCTGCAAGAGTGCTAACGAAATACATACATATGTATATTGCAACTGCAAAAACTGTGCTAATCACACACATACACACACACACACACACAGACAGCAATTACAATACACGCAGGAATGATAAAAATTGTAGAACTATTTGATTTATAATGAATAATTTTAATGATACATATGTACGCCTTTGATTTGTAATTGAAATTACATATACATTTCTAACATGAAAATCAAAAAAAAAATGTTTGTTTTCTTTCAGCAACACATCAAATATATGTATGTACATATGTATATAATTTATATCAATCAAAAGATCTACGATTCCTATAGAAAATAATATCTGCGGATGGCATGATTATTAATCAAGTTATAGCAACACACATACAAGCGCGTACATTGCTATGAGCGTAGTTAAGAGTAATTGGCGTTGATGCGCAATAAGCGAATCTGCACCAACGAATGTAGTTTCGTACCACTGTGCTCAGCAGCGAGTCCATGCTTATGTATGAGTCACAATGTATATACAAATTTATTTTCAGTGAGATTGCTGTTGAGCACATACACATGCATACACACTTAATGACTACATGATTGTATAAGTATTTATTCGTGAGAACATATCGATAAATACAGCTTATCAAATACGCCATCGAATAATCGATTGGCAGGGCTGCAATTGCAATGGCGATTTAAATATTTATTTAAAAAGTGCTAAAACTATGTTTTTAAATTTTAGTTAATTAAATTAAGTGAGCTACAGAAAATTATTTAATTTAATTTACTTTCTAAGAAGAGTGCAAATGGGCCATTGGCATTTCTGAATTTTTCTTGATATTAGAGTTAACTCTGTAAAGAGTATTTGATAGTTGGGCACAAATTTGTTTCGCATTTGGAATTTGGATTGGCCTACTGATTAACGCAGTTCACTCGTGCCCACATGCCACTGCTGCATATGCAGGCAGAAATGTCGCGTGATGCTCGGAGCGCAGAAAGTGACGGTTTGCAAACAAATGAGAGAGAGAGAGAGAGACGGGTGAATTAAAAGACAACAGTTTATTTTTAGACCCATGCAACTACACATGCTATCACAGCTATTTTGAATGCATTGAAATACGTATGTATTTGCTTCCGTCAACACTACGGTGCGGAAATTGGCACAAGCCACAGCGAACAGACAATTACAAATGTTGCATGCGGTTGTCAAGGTCAAGGACGTTGCGTTTCCATGTGGATTGAGTGAAAAGTGAACGAAAAATGCATTTTGTTTTTAGAATTGGCTGACAAAACGAGTTTATTTTTCTTGCTTTTCCTCTTTATCTTAGAAAGTCAGCAAGTCATGTAACTATGTGTGTAGAGTAGCTACATATTTGATTTGAGCATTAGTTTATGTATGTGTGTGTATCTGTGAGAACGCGGCTCTCGTTTGTATACCCACAGCCACGCTCTCTCACACATAAGCACACGAACAACATACACGTATACGAGAAGCAGTTTGCGAACTCAGAGCGCCGACGCCAACGCCAACGTTAATGAACTCAATGCTAATGTTATTCACACTCGAATTCAGTTTTCTCAGTACGGGTGAAACTGTCTGTCCATACACTAGTCACGGCGCGCAGCTGAGGGGATCGCTTTATTTTTTTCACATTTCTTTTCGGAATATTTCGCACAAACGCACCATCAAAAACAGAATATGTCATCGGCAGCCGTTCAGACGCCACCACCTGTACCACCGCCACCGCCATCAGCTGGCGCTTCCGCTGGAAAGGGCATCCATTCAAAACTGTATAATGGACTGATTGGTGCCTGTGACAAATTTGTGCCCGCTAAAATGCGACCCCTTTGGATGCATCCAGCAGGTTGAGAATTCAAAATAAACCCGTTTCGCCTGTTGTTGTTCTGTATTATAATCATGTTGATTCCTTAGGTCCAAAGACGATCTTCTTCTGGGCGCCAATCTTCAAATGGGTAAGTTATCGGAAGCCCAGACCAATCAGTCTGTTACATAATTTTGACAGCTGACCTTCGCTAATTTTTTCATTATCTCAGTCTAGTCTGTCCGCTGCTGATATAAAGAAATTCAAATCGCACATAATAAACAAATCTGTGAGAGAATGTGTCGTCGTGTCGTGTCTTACGATTAAGTAGTATAGTTTTTTGCTGTTATTGTTGTTTGTTTATATGCGCTCGTTGATTCGGTCGGCTCTTGATTCGGCAGCTGCTGCCGAAGGAGCGAGCGGGAATGCGATGCGATAACTACGCATTTGTATTTATCAGCTGGCTTCACGTGTTGTTTATGTGTGTGTGTGTGTGTGTGAGTATCTGTGTGTGATTTGTTGTTGCTCTCTCATCAGTTCTATTATGATAACATATGTGTATTTCTAATCGCGTTGATTCCTAATGACAATGTAAATGTTTGTTAAATTATACAGGGGCTGGTTATTGCGGGACTCAGCGATTTGGCGAGACCGGCAGATACAATTTCAATTAGTGGATGTGGTGCACTGGCAGCGACTGGCATCATTTGGTCTCGTTATTCGCTGGTGATTATACCGAAGAACTACAGTCTGTTTGCTGTCAACATGTTCGTTGGCCTGACCCAATTGGTGCAGCTTGGACGTGCCTACAACTACTCGCTGGAACAGGAGAAGCTGAAAAAGGAGCTGCCTGCAGTGGCCGCTGTGACGCAATGAACCTCTTAATGCATATTGCATACTATCAGATACGATTTGGACACGCACAGTACGCAACAAGCGCATATCAATCCATTGCGTTTTAAATTAAGTTGTGTTTATAGTTTAAGCAATTGACCATATTTTTTATTTATAGTTTAGTGTTGCCTTAAGACCGTGATTCATATTGCTTAAGTTGTGAATGTTGGAGGCTCGTGTATATTTTAATTATACGTAGCGCTATTGGTAATTTTTTGGGTGATTTTTATCAACAAATAAACAAATATATTTCCAAAGGCTGTACAAAATTACTTTCAAAAATGCAAATTACTCTCGCTCTTTTTAAATGCGTAGAATTCGCGCGGCACTCCATCGATAAGTATCGATAACATACGACTGCCTTTCATGGGAGGGTGGTAACCATTCAACACATCTCCGGCAACAGCTGTTTGCGTTAATACAATATTTGCAATAGCGAAAAGGAAAAAAAAATATTAAACATCCGAGACTGAAATTTAACCACAATTATGAATCTAATAAGTGGTATTAAATTGTACATCGAGAAGATGTGCGCCGAGTCGGGACCGGGCATGAAAATCATTTTGTTGGACAAGGAAACGGTGAGAATCACAATTACAAGATTTCTAATTGGAAACGGACACAAAATAATGTTATGTTACAAATCCAATTCAATTCATAGACAAGCATAATTTCGATGGCATTTAGTCAGTCAGACATGCTGCAACGGGAGGTATATCTATTCGAACGAATCGATTCCGGGCGCTCCAATGAACGCCTCAAGTATCTCAAGTGCATAGTCTTCATACGACCCACAAAACAAAACGTTCAGTTGCTGGCAAATGAGCTGAGGAACCCCAAATATAGCGCCTACTTTATATGTAAGTATTATTCGCAGAGATGGTTTCATATAGCTCCTAAAGCTTCAATGTAGATTTCAGTAATATAATACCACGAACGGACATAAAGTATCTGGCGGAATGCGACGAATCGGAGTCAGTGCGGGAGGTGAAGGAATTGTATGCGGATTATCTGTGTGTTAATCCAAATCTGTTCTCGCTGAACATACCCAACTGTATGACGAATCTTAACTGGTTGCCGGATGCACTCACCCACAGCATGCAGGGTATTACAGCAGTGCTGCTCTCCCTGAAGATCAACCCGGTGATACGATATAGAGCTGGCTCCCAGGTTGCTCAGCTTCTGGCCAAGCAAATTTATGATCAAACGACAAAGGAGTCGTCTTTGTTTGACTTCCGTAGCCATGCGGATGGTTCCGCACCGCCGTTGCTGTTGATTCTGGATCGTAGGGATGACCCGGTTACCCCATTGCTGCATCAATGGTCCTACCAGGCCATGGTGCACGAACTCTTGCAGATACGAAACAATCGGGTGGATATGTCCGAACGACCCAATGTTCCCAAAGAGTTCAAGGAGCTGGTGCTGTCCGGGGATCAGGATGAGTTCTATGGCAACAACATGTACTCCAATTACGGTGAAATCGGTTCAACCATCAAACAACTTATGGAGGAATTTCAACGCAAGGCCAACGATCACAAGAAGGTGGAAAGTATTGCGGACATGAAGAACTTCATCGAGTCCTATCCACAGTTCAAGAAAATGTCAGGCACCGTGCAGAAGCATCTGTGTGTGATCAGCGAACTCTCCGCCATATCCAATAAACGTAATCTATTCGAAGTATCTGAGCTGGAACAGGAGATTGCCTGCAAGGCGGAGCACTCGGCTCAATTGCAGCGCATCAAGAAACTGATTGCCGATGAACGCGTCAGCATTAATGATGCCATCAAATTGGTGGCCTTGTATGCTCTACGCTACGAACGCCATGCCAACTGTGACACATCCGGTTTACTGCAGATCATCAAGAGTCGTGGCGGAAATACACAAATTGTGCCCGCCCTCATCGAGTATGCGGGCATGCATGTCCGTCAGGGTGATCTCTTTAACATGGTACGCATCACGGATGCAGTTAAATTGACACGGATTTTGATTAAGGGTCTGAAGGGTGTGGAGAATGTGTTTACACAGCATACTCCATTGCTCAAGGAAACACTCGAAGATGTCTTCAAAGGACGCGAATTGGATCCCCTTTATCCGGCTATCAATTCGGAGCTTGTGCCATTCCGACGCCCACCACAGGAGGTGGTTGTCTTCATTGTGGGTGGGGCAACCTATGAGGAAGCCCTCACCGTACATCAGCTAAATAATGCTGGCTACAAAGTAATCCTAGGTGGCACCACCATTCATAACTCGCAGAGCTTCATCACCGAAGTCATGTCAGCCACGGAGGGCACTCAGTTCAAGCATACCAAATCCATGCTTAAGTATTGCTCCCCCGACAATCTATAAATACATTCCACGAACTAAGCTTCAACCATTGCTATTGTTAACTATTTATGAATGTACATTTCTATGTTCTAGTTTAATAAACCATCTATGTATTTATTTCGTAGCGTAATATCCACTTCAAACGAAATATCTCCGCGATGTTCAAAATGCGACATATTTCCGATTGATAATATTTTAGGACCTAATATCAACATCTAATCAATGATATGATATTTAAAAGACATAATTGCAAGTAGTTCTATATGTGAAATATTTTAACTTAATGATCCATTTCCTTTTACCTCAATATTCTCGCCGGAGTGAAGATATTGTATCTAAACGACATATCTCTGAGATTCTTAATATGCGTCTTTTGGTAATATTTTTGGGCCTAACTTAATATGTATAGCTGATCATTTAGAATAGCTGATGATTTTAGTATAGTTATAATTGTTGAATGTTTTAGCCTAACAGTTATCCTCAGTCCTCAATATCCAAGTCGGAGCGAAGATATTGTTTAAAACGACATATATCCGCGATGCTCAAAATACGACATATTTCCGCTTGCTAATTTAATATTGCCATCTAATCGCTGATATGATATTTAAATTTGCTTTTTTATGGTATGTGTAGTTCTAAAGGCGAAATATTTCTGCCTGAAGAAAGATTTTTTTGAAAATATATAAAATAATCTATAAAAAATACTACCATTTCTGGAGAATCGGAATTTTGGAACTTGTTTTTCTAATTTCAACAAGCCATATCTTGGAAAATTCTAAAATTGTTTTTGGATTCAGTCTTCTAGTAGCCATGACAATCCTGGCGCTTGCTAACAATCCGCTATGGCAACAGGACGCGCTGGCAACAAACTCTTTGGTAGGGATTCTTCTTGGGAGGAGTTAACAATCATTGTGTAAATACAGTTCGTCATGTCCAGCACATATTTTAATGAGATTTGGCATCAGGCACAGCACGAATGCGAGCAACTGGCCATCATCGACTATGAGCGTCAGCATCAGAATGTGGACACGACGGTGGCCACCATCAGTGGCGTTGCGGGTGTCATGCCGAACACCGTAGCCGCCGCAGCCGAATCCAAGGCTTTGCTGCAGTCCAGTCTCTATGAGTTCTATCTGCGGTATATATGCCTAAGCAATCGTCTGGAAGAGGTCTACGATAACGCAAGTATCCATCAGATACTCTCAGATATATGCTTATTTTCTCCCTCATTTCAACTCAGATGATTCAGCCGCAGAAACGTGAATTGGTGAGGAAACTCTTGGACGCCTGCCTGGGACGTGTGGTGGAACTGAAGCACGATCTGGTCAACATCGATCTAATGGAGTTCAGCTACAACGATGAGGTTGTGGAACGTTTGCGTCTAACGCCCATGGAGACGGAGTTGCGTATTCCCCGCTACTTTCTGCGAGAGCGGGAGCAGGAATTGGAATTCCGCAAGAACACCATGCATGAGATTCTCATTAAGTTGGGCTGGCTGGAGGAGCATGCAATGGAGGAGCCACTCACAGAGATCGAGGCTATACGACTGCTGCAGATGCACGAGCGGGCGCGGCAAGGACGTCTCCGAGCGCACTTCATGAAGGAGATACGCAAGGAGAAGGGCAAGGCGGAGGAGCGCAGTGAGAAGGAACGCACCGACTCCGGTCTTTTGGCTGCCATGAAGATTCAGAAAATGTGGCGTGGCCATACGGCTCGCCGAATCACCAGACGCCGTAAAATGGATGAAATGATATTGATTGGCATGGTGCCACCACCGGCTGCAGTCCTCAAGGAGCGCGCCGAGAAATTCGAAAAGTACAACGAGACGGACGTGAGGCGGCGACATGTCGCCCAGCTCTCATATGCGGCACAGTTCGAAGCACGTCAAGTGGCCATACAGGAGGAGATCAGGCAGAAGCATGGTGCCACCATGAAGGAGGACATTGCCGATGAGATACGCGCCTGGATTAAGGATTGCTATGATAAAACGGGCAAACTGCCCGATTTCCCCTCCGAAGATCAGGGCGGTTCTCTGCATATCTTTAGTCGGCCAGGCACTGAGAGCGAGCACAGTCGCTCCTCGGCAAGATCCTCCAAGGAGTCCCGCAAGACCAAGGACAAATCCAAATCGCCAGCACGTAGCGGCGACCTGAACGTCAACGAGAATCAGGAGGATGACATCAACTTCCAACCGGCTGCATCTGTCTGTCTGCCGGACATACGCACCGAAATTGAATTGTAAGTTGAAGTACTAAGGTTTCATCCTTGAGGATGCATTTATCAATTCCTTGCAGATTCAACGAGACATGGCGCGACAAGGACGAAACTGGCATACTCAGCCAAGCCGCCTACGAGGACATGATCTATGCCGATAAGTATCAAGAAGTGGAAATGGAATTTCGGCGGGCAGTTGATGAGGTGATACGTCAGGAATTGGAGCTACTCCAGACAATGGTCGGCAAGAAGGTTAAGAAGAGCAACAAGAAGACGAGACGTTCGGGCAAGAAGAGTAAGAAGAAGAAGGAGAAGGATCTGACCCCAGATCGTACCACAGAGTCACTATACGAGGAGCTGGTCACAAATGGCATCATACGGAAATATCCGGAAATTAAATTAAAGCAATTTCTGGGGGACAAGGCACTGACTGCCCGCAATGGTATTAACCCATCACCGGGAGATATTCGCCAAATACTCACCGAGTATTGTATTCTGCCCTTGGGATCCGAGGCCATTCATAGTTGCACACCGTTGATACGCTCCGTATTGTTGGCCGGACCACGGGGATCAGGCAAGAAGGCGCTGCTCCATGCCATTTGCACAGAGGTTGGAGCCGTGCTCTTCGATCTGACGCCAGCCAACATTGTAGGCAAATATCCTGGAAAATCCGGTCTCATCATGCTCATACATTTGGTGCTGAAGGTGTCCAGATTGCTGCAGCCGGCGGTCATATATATGGGCGATGCAGAGCGTCCCTTTATGAAGAAAATACCCAAGACTGATCGTACGGATCCCAAGCGTTTGAAAAAGGATTTGCCGAAGATGATCAAGAATATTGCACCAGAGGATCGGGTCATTTTCGTGGGCACTTCGAATTTACCCTGGGAAGCGGACCAGAAACTACTACAGTCCGTTTACAATCGGTTCATCTACATACCACGTCCAGATTACGGCGCCATGTCACATGCCTGGAAAACTCTACTTCAGTAGGTCTTCTTGAATCGAATCATATTTTGCTTGGAATTATGTTATCTATTCCATTTCAGTGAATACTCTGGCGGCATCTCCAACTTGGACACCAGTGCAATGGCCAAAATATCGGATGGTTACACCATTGGGGCTATTGATGCCTGTTTGCGAGAGGTGATGACTTGCAAACGTAAGCTGCAGCTGCGTTCCCAGCCTCTTACAAATGCCGAGCTCATCAATGTGCTCTGGTGAGTTCCATTAAGTCGGCAATCAGTAAAGGATTAGGTGATTTCTATTTTTATATTGGCAGCACACGGGATCCAGTTTATCGTGAGGAAGAGGAAGCTTTCGAATCTTGGTGGTCGAAGACACCTCTAGGCCGTCGTCGGCAGCGCTTCCTTGAGCTGGAGGAGGAGCGTCTACTTGAGGAACAGGCACAGCAGGCCAAACAGGGCAATGGCAACAAAAAGAAGGGCATGAATTAAACAGCTAACCATAAAAAAGCTAATATGCTCACAAAATGGCAACAAAGTTTCCAATTTAGTCTCCCCCTATTGAAGTCACAAATTGGCGCTCTTCGATAACGATTGTTATCGACAGTATTCAAATCTGTATATCGCATTGGCTGATGCCAGCCACAAATTCATCGAATTTCAAAATGCAAACCATATTTTAATTGAATAAAGCGCCATAGATTATCTTATTTTTCTATCTGAGCTTATAAATAAACTGTTTATTTCCACATTTGCAATGTACTTCGTTGACAGCTAGTTTCAGGGTATCGTAATCCAATAGTTTCTGCAGCTCTGTCAATTTATGTTTTAGCAGTTCTTCGTAGTCTCCCACACACCACAGCAAACTAACATGGAACGATGGCGGCTCATAGAACTTGGGAAGACGATAGTCATGCATTACCATGTTCACTGGATGCAATATCTCCTTCATTTTCATTTTATACGCGGTGTCCAGCTGCACAGCCAGAAAGGTACGTGTGCGCTCCTCGTTTGTGTACACCTGAAGCTAAAGGATGTGAATGTAAATAAATGTGGAGCAGCAACACACTGGAAGATATTTACCAAATGCAAACTGCTGTTGAAGCTAAAAGAAAAATATATTATAAAAATTTCAACAGAATGGTATGGATTGTCGCTTACCCGGCACAACTCTTCAAGGCTTTTTGCAAGGATTTGGTGAATTCATCGATTTGGTGATACTGCAGCACAACGGTTCGGCTCAAACTTAGATGCAGTGCCTCATTGGGCTGCAGTTCAATTTCTGGCGAGAGTTTCTCTATGGCTTCTGCTTGAAAGTCCTCCAGTTGCTCAACACAGGCTGAGGCGGGCACAAACACAAAAGTTGCCCAATTGCCTCGTTCATGCTTAAAACTGCGTATTCGTCCACCATGCATTGCGGCATTGTCTGTGTCAGCCTCATCTTCAGCGTCGTCTTCATCCACTCCAATCACCTTTGGTATTTTGGCGCCCAGTAAGGAAAGAGCTGTGGGTAATGCCGGTCTGCCGGTTATTATAGTAGGAACTCTTATTAAAATCAAAATGACTCAAATACCTTTTTGGTACTCTTGTTGCTGGGCTTATTTTGTTTGTATCCTCAGCTTCTGAACACGAACTACTACTGTCATAATCCACAAGTGCCATTTTACAAACACAACACAGATCATCAGCGCTGGGGAAGATGCAGAGTTACCATATTGCAAAATTAATCTTTTGAGAAGGCAGCAGTAATCAGTATTTTTTAATATTTTTTATAAAGTGACTTTTGTATTTACTGTCTATGGTCACACTGTTAATCAGAGGCAATGTAAAGTCACTCTCTCTGAGACGTCCGGCACATTTCGGCACATCCATTTAACGTTTTGAACAATTTATACAATGCAATAAAATTGCTAAATAAACCACATCAAGTACAAATAGCAACCGATATCAAAATGCAATTGGGATCCAAGATACATGTGTACAAGGGCGAATGGGGCCTACCAACAATTGATTTCGAATGTATGCGTGTTTTGGTAAGTTCAGTTGCATCATAATCGGCAGTAACAGCAACTCCTGCCATTATCAGTTGCGCTATCAATAAGTATTAATCAAAGTGTTGTCATTTTTGGGCGAATTTCGATTTTTAGTGTCTCCTACGATTCACCCGTTGCCCTGTGGAAATTGAAACCAATTCAAATCCGCTGCGATCTGGTGCCGGAAAACTGCCCTATCTACAAATTGGCAACGATAAATTCATCGGATACAAGGAGATCAAACGCGTGCTGGATCTTGAGGTGAGAGAACCAAAACAAAGCAAAGCACAAGTGGGGTGAATAAACCTCTATGCTATTTATAGTCTGGCGATATAGCTCAAATTTTGCATATGAGGAGGAAATTTGTACAATTGATGTTAATGCTTTATTCATACGTCTTTCAGGGATATCCAGTGGATGCGCATTTAACAACGAAACAAAAGCATCTGTCCGCCTCCTACGCCAACTGGGTATTTACACAACTGCATGCATATTATCATTATTTCCTCTACGGTGATGCACACAACTACGATACCACCACACGTGCCCTGTACGCCAAGCGTACTCCATTCCCCTTCAACTTTTACTATCCGTCGACGTATCAGCGGGAAGCCTGCGATGTTGTTCAAGTTCTAGGCGGTTTCGATATAAACGATAAGCTGGAAAAGCACGAGGGTGACTATGTAAGCGAACCAAAGACTTTCCAATTTGGATTAGGGTAATAGGATGTTTTTGTGTTATTTTCATTTCAGTTGGCGGCAAACGCCAAAAAGGCGGTTAACTTGCTCTCCCACAAACTGGGACGAAAGGTGTGGTTCTTTGGGGATATCTACAGTGAATTCGATGCCATTGTGTACAGTTATTTGTCGATTCTGTCGAAGATATCACTGCCTAACAATCCGCTGCAAAATCACATAAAAGGCTGTCAAAATCTTGTGAATTTCATCAGTCGCATTACCAGGGATATATTCCGCAATGAGTGCTTTAGTTCTGTTAAGCTATCCAAATCCTCTAGCCAAATGGATAACACACTGACGCCGTCGGAGCGTAAATTTATGGAATCTGATATAAATACTAAAGTGATTGCCGGCATCGGAGCTGCTGTGGCAATGGGTGCATTTGCAGTTTGGCGTGGTATTTACACTCAGGTAAGGGGCACTTTTTAAACTAAATTAAATTCATTAACATAAATAAACATCTGGCGCATTTTCAAGTCAAAAATTTAAAATTTAATCTTCCATTTTCCCTTTTTCTAGTTAACACGTTCATCGACGGACTACGATGGTGTCGACTACGAGGATGATGAATTAGAGGAGGGATTGGATTAGTTTATAGTTGGAATAGTCTATGTATATTTATAGGAATGAGAATAATTGGCGCTTATTTTATGAATCGACAACACAGAAAGATACTTCAGTCCAATTTAAATAAATACATACATATGTATGTATATATATATATATATGTATATATACTTTTTGAAGCCATATACTATATACGTATGTACAAATATATTTAACAATAATGCGCCGCACTTGTCATTCTATTTTAAACTATATTTACTATATAAATGTGAAAAAATTGTATGTTAAAAACAAGATGGTAAACCAAAGCATAATAAAAGAAATGCAACTGATGCTATTATTGTTATATAATCCTCAGTTAACAATAGTTAATTATTTATGCATGGGTATCAAATAAATGAAATCATTTTTTTTTATTACAAAAATAAACAAATATTGAATTGGAAAGTTATCTAGAATTTATTTTATTTATTCTTATTTTTTTTTTTTTAAATAAATAATAGTCAAATGAAAAATTTAATTATCTTCGATTGTTTCTAAATGTATATTTATTTTTAAAAAAACTAGACTTAACATTAAATGATTTACATCAATTATGCGCTGGAAATATTAAATTGATTTCCATTCAATTAAATTTTTGTTGTTTCTGGAAGTGACTATAGTTAAGTTATTAGTTAAGTGTAGTTAGAATATTTATGGAAATGCGAAATGTTATATTTGATGTGGATATTCATGTCTTGAGAGCATCTTGCAGTTTTCGTCGTGCCAGTCCCACACGATCCTCCTGCTTGCGTATATCGTCCTCTGAGATGATGACCGCATGCATTAGCGGCTGTTCGGGATTCATGAATGCCATGGCATTCTTCGTCAGCTCAGCCTTTGTGGAGCTCTGGCCGTGGACACCGGCATTGAGCATATGCAATGCTGTGGCAACCGATTGCAATACAGTCTGTTCGTTGACATTGGGACCAACAGTTCGTATGGTTTTGGGCAGTGTTATGTCATCTAGTTCCTCGCCATTGTCGTGGCAGGCGCGCAAGCGCTCCAAACGCTTCTCCCAGAACAATTGTTTGGGCTTCTCCTGTCCGCCATGCTTTGCATCGTGCTTCACCTTGTTGGGCTCATGATTACGCACCACAGTCACCGGTTGCTTGAAGATCGAGGCAGTCTGTCGAATGGGCGGCACCAGTGAGACATCTGTGCGTAAAGCGCGACTGTGAACAACAAATTAATAGCGTGAATAATAGAAAATAAAAAATAATCATTTGCGAATTTGATAAAATTGGTCAAAATGTTAATCTAAGCCAAAATAGAAAATAAACTAAGTGACATAAGACATAAGATTTTAAGAGATGGGCATGGACAGTCTTTTTAAAGAATGATGTTACATAAAAATATTATTAGTCGTTTTATCTTTTTCAGTGCAGGGGATTCATCGTGTCACGATGTAAACACGATCCGTGCCCATCTCTAACAAAAACAACTTTAAGGCATGCATGTAAACAGCGAGAGGGAGAGGAACAAATGTTAATGCTAATTTTGCCATCAATTTGTTGTATTTGTTGCTAAATAATTTTGTTGTTTGCTAAAATTTGGAGCGTTAGATTACAGATAATAGAAAAAGGTTTTGGTAGTCAGGCGCATGCAAGTTGCTCGGGGAGCCAATGATGATCGATCCACTTGGCTCTACCTGATTTCAAGTTGTTGCTGTTGTTGTTGTTGTTGCTGTTGATGTTGTTGTTGTTGTTGCTGCTGCTGGTGCTGTTGACGCAGATTTGCAGCTGTTGGCGACGACGCTGTTATCGCTGCTGCCACCGATTGCAGTGAGCTGGCCACGCCCATTCCAACACTGTTGCTGTTATTATTGCTGGCATTTTGACTCTGATTACGGCTAAATTTACGTTTTAATGAATTTGCATTGGTATTTCCGCCAGTCACCGCGTTGCTTATTATGGCACCGGCTGCATTGCATCGATATAGTGATATCGATGGCGATGGCATCTGTCGATGCAGTTGCATTTTGCCGGTTTGGAAATCAAAGTTACTGATATCGAACATTTCGGAGCTCAACTGACGTGCTAATTGTGGTTTACTTTCGATTCGTTTGCCTGTTGGGCTGTTGTTTACACGACGCATCCAATTTGGATCATAGTCAGTTGATGGATGAGGAGAGCAAGTGTATATTGGAAATAGTGTTGATGTACATTTGTTCGACGAGTGTGTGTGTTTGTGCGTGTATATATATGCGTGTGTTGGTATAGGTGTAGTAAATGTAATAATAATAACAAAAGAGTAGTGAGAGAGTGAGTAAATCGTTATCGTTTATAGCACGTGCAATCGTCTATGTATTTTGTGGGTGTTTGTGTGTGCCTGTGTAGAATTATGTTTATATTTAGTTTACAAACAATAGTTTAGTTACCAGGCTCCACCATCACCTACTGTGTATCTGTGTTTACAGTGTGTGCTTTATGATCAACCGACTCAATGGGGTTGGGGTTTTACCTGTAGTAGAATACATCAACGCCTGTGTTGTTGCCAGATTTCTTGTGCACTTCCTCGCGCTGCCAACCTTTGGGTAGAGCGTTGCAATCAACGCGTTTACGTTCGATGGTAATACTTGGATTCATTGGCAAATTGATAAATAATTTGCACTTTTGTTTATTTTCTTTTTCTTACATTTGCTGCCGCTGCAATTGTGTCGTTTCGTTAAGAACTACTTCAAATAAACTGGTTCAGATCAATGAACGATACTACTCATTCGATACTTTAATAGTACTCACTATTTTTGTGAATAATAACATATATTGAAACATTTAAATTAAATAATATTGTTCCATAATAAAACAATAATGATGCAAGTAAATTTAGTATGCTGAATAAGTAAAGTAAGTTGTATTACTAATTGCTCACTAGTTGCAGTGTTGAACAATGCACAAAACCAATTAGCAAATGTGAACGGGCGCGTTAAGAAGAAGCACAAGTCGACGACGTAAGTAATTTTCGTGTGACTAAACTTTAATACCACTTGCGCGATTATACGACTAAACACACCTATAAAACAATAATAATGTAATATTCATGTGCTCGATTTCCATTCGAATGTATTTCAAATGATATATTCGTTTCACAGGCTCAACAACAGAATCGCAGCAGTTTGACATTCAGAATATTTGGGGCAACAAAAACAAGTGGCAGCTGCTGGAAGCTTTTAGGCCGATTGAAAAAAACGTAGGAAAATCCGAAAAGGAGCAAAAAGCTGAAAAATGTCATCTTCGGCCATATTTGTGCTGGATGTGAAGGGCAAGGTGTTGATCTCACGGAACTATCGTGGCGACAACATCGATATGGCGGTGATCGATAAATTCATGCCCCTGCTCATGGAACGCGAAGAGGAGGGCCTCGTCACGCCCATTCTGCAAACGTCCGAAACGACATTCGCCTACATCAAGACGAACAATTTGTATATCGTGTCCACAACGCCGCGCAACAAGAACGTCAACATCGCGTTGGTGTTTGTATTCTTGCACAAAATCGCACAGGTGTTTGTTGAGTACTTCAAGGAGCTGGAGGAGGAATCAATACGCGACAATTTCGTGATCATATACGAGCTGCTAGACGAGCTCATTGACTTTGGTTATCCACAGACGACGGACTCGAAAATTCTCCAAGAATACATTACGCAGGAGGGTCACAAGTTGGAGCTACAGCCCCGCATACCCGTCGCCGTTACAAATGCCGTCTCTTGGCGTTCTGAGGGCATCAAGTATCGCAAAAATGAAGTATTCCTCGATGTCATTGAGTCCGTCAATCTGCTGGCCAATGCGAATGGCAATGTCCTGCGCAGCGAAATCGTTGGCGCCATCAAGATGCGGGTCTATCTGTCCGGAATGCCAGAGCTGCGACTGGGCCTAAACGATAAGGTGCTCTTCGAGAGCACCGGTCGTGGTAAATCCAAATCCGTGGAGCTGGAGGATGTGAAATTCCATCAGTGTGTCCGTCTGTCGCGCTTTGAGAACGATCGCACAATCTCGTTTATACCACCGGATGGAGAATTTGAGCTGATGTCGTATCGCCTCAACACGCACGTGAAGCCACTAATTTGGATTGAGTCGGTTATTGAGCGACATGCCCACTCTCGTGTGGAATACATGATCAAGGCAAAATCTCAATTCAAACGCCGATCGACGGCCAACAATGTGGAAATCGTTATACCCGTGCCGGCTGATGCGGATTCGCCCAAGTTCAAGACAACCATTGGCAGTTGCAAGTATGCGCCGGAACAGAATGCCATTATCTGGACGATCAAATCGTTTCCCGGCGGCAAGGAGTATCTGATGCGTGCACATTTTGGCCTGCCCAGTGTCGAGAGCGAGGACAACACTGAGGGAAAGCCACCGATACAGGTGCGCTTCGAGATCCCCTATTTCACGACATCCGGCATCCAGGTGAGGTATCTGAAGATTATCGAGAAGAGCGGCTACCAGGCGCTACCCTGGGTGCGCTATATCACACAGAACGGAGACTATCAACTGCGCACCAACTGAGAACCAATCCCATAACACACACATTCCAGCCAGCTTAAGCAAGGATAATACAACTTGTTTCAACCTAAGTATGAGTATATTATGAGGAGATACATATGTATGTTAGATAGCTTCACCTTCACAGTGCGTGCCCGAATTATGTGCGTTAAGTCAAAAGTAATAATATTATTGTATTGTATTGTATAAAAATGTATTCCTGCAGATTAGCAAGTAAATTGCATTGATACCAAATCGTTGGCTAATTTCTGTGCATCCTTCAAATAGAGTTAGGGGAGAGCTTAGTTGTTATACAGAACTCTTATTGACTTATCAATTCAAAATCATTTTTGTAGCTTTTCTAATTGCAATTTACGGCGATTTTGTTGGAATACCCATAATTATGTATTGTTTATATCTGCGTATTGTATTTGTATGTAAATCGAACTAATAAATTTTCAACACTCTTTTTACACAAACAACAAACACGCATACTGTAAAGAATTCCAGTAAATAACTAAATCAACTTGTATTTATTTGGGTAATTGTGTTTCATTTCAATTTAAAATTGTGTGTGATGCTTTTCCACGTTCGAATACTTTAACAAAACTTGTCTTTGGCTTGGACTATTTTTCAAATTTGAGCGGCAACTGACTAGTGGTGGAAGCAATCGATAGCATGGGTGACTTAATTATCGCACTAAAAAGTGTGCAAAACGTTCGACAAATTTATGGCACATCATTATATATTACCAAATTAATTCATTTTTCAAATTTGTAAAAATTAGCTAAAAATCAACCAATTTTCAAAATTTGATCTTATTTTGAATCTACAGCAAAAAATTTTGCATACTGTCAGTTTTGAATTTTTACCCATTTTTTGCCATTTTTGCATACTAACCCCTTGCAAAAAAGTCAAAAAAGTGAACATTATAAAATCGGATTTATTTGCGCCCATTCGATTTCTGAAACTTCACTGCACTTGATTTGCACCAATATTCTAGAAAATATGGACACAATACTGAAAAAATGGTTAAGAAACCGCTTTTAGAGCAAAAATTGAAAACTTGCTCATCTTAGAGAAACCATAACTTTTCCACAACTTAGCTGATTTTTATATTTTTGTATTTCTCAATGTGGCTTTGACCATTCTTTAAATTAATCTCAAATGTATATTACATATTTTGAAAAATATTGCCGGGAAAGTGAAAAATTGCAATAAAGCTGTATTTTTGGTACAGAAAGTTGAGACTTTGCAAACTTTGAGAGGCCATAAATTAGCTAAAAGTCTACCGATTTTCAAAATTTTTGCATTTCTGTCAATAATTTTGATTATATTTTGAATTCACATCAAAAAATGTTCCATACTGTCAGTTTTAAATTTTGGCAATTTTTGCATACTAACCCCTTGCCAAAATGTCAAAAAGTGAAATTTTTAAAAATCGGAATTATTATGCCGAATAGATTTCTGGCATCTAAATGAGTATTAAAAACTTACCGCACATGATTTGGACCAATATTTTAGAAAATATGCCCACAATACTGAAAGAGTGGTCAACAAACAGCATGCAAAAATCTTAAAAAGTGAAAGTTTTCAAATCGGAAAGATATGTTGCTGAATTCTGTTCGCCTGGTAATTTTTTCGATTTTAGAAATAGAATTTCGAATTTTTCGACCTCCCAAATTTTTAAATAAAATGTCATTTTATTCATACCTATTTATTCAATTTATTTATTTTAACTATTTCTAATTAAAATTAATTAATTTATTGGAAATTAACTTAATTTAACTCATTTGATAAATTTACCCCTTTTTTGGTTCACTTTAGAATAATAATTTATATTATTAATATCTTTTCTTTTAAATACTATAATTTCAAAATTGAATGAATGAATTTTACTTAATTTAAGTGATACTTATTTATAATTGTAATTAAAGTTATATTACATTTTTACCCATTTTTAATTTATAAACTTTTTCTATTAAATATAAAAATTGAATTAATTTAACATAATTATATATTGTTTCCTAAATACAATGTTTATAGATATTTAATTTGTTTTCAATTAAATTAATTTAATAAATTTAACTTATTTGATTATTTAACACCATCTTGGATTCATCACAGTTTTTTAATTTATATATTTAATTTCTTTTCTTTAAAAACTAATAATTTCAAAATTAAATGAATTTAACTTAATTTAAGTGTTATTTATTTCTAATATAATATTTAATATATATTTAATATATATATATATATTTAATTTTTTAAATTTTATTAATTATACTTATATTGTAATTTTACCCATATTTATAATTTTAAACATTTTTTTTATTAAATACTAAAATATAATTAATTAAACTTTATTATATTTTTTTTTCCAAAATACAATGTTTATAGATATTTAAATTGTATTTAGTTTTGTTTATTTAATTAATTTTGATTATTTGATAATTTTACCCCTTTTTGATTCACCTAGGATTTATTATATATATAAATATTTTTATATATTTTTAATATATTTTCTTTTAAATACTATAATTTCAAAATTAAAAGAATTTAACTTAATTTAAGTGTTATTTTTACTAATTTTAATATCTATGTATATATATATTTTTTCTAATTTAATTAATTATACTTATATTGGTGTTTAATCCATAATTTTACCTATTTTAATAATGAATCAAAATAACATCTTGCCTGAGGTGGACATGGTACTATTGAACAAGTGCACAGATTGGTAAAGCATATCCTACAACCCTTTGATGATCTGGAGTACTCCAATGCGGTCTTTATTGATATGCAACAAGCTTTCGACAAGGTTTGGCACGTTGGCCTTCTTTGTAAAATCAAAAGCTTCCTACCAGCTCCCTACTATGGACTTTTAAAATCATATCAGGAAAATCGGGAGTATAAAGTCAAAGTTAGGGATACATATTCTAACAGCTACCCAATGAAAGCAGGAGTACCACAGGGCAGTGTGCTTGGGCCTTTGCTTTATTCGTTGTATACTGCTGATATACCCAGACCCAATAGCCAACATATGGAGACTCCCTCTAAGGCCCTCATTGCGACCTATGCAGAATAGAAGCAGCTAATGGCTTGTAGGAGTATCTTGTTGCTCTAACAGCTTGTAGCAAACGGTGGAACATGAAAGTCAATCCGCTAAAAACAACAAACCCATGCTTCACACTGAAAAGACTGATAATGACAACCCCTGAAATCGTGTCCTTAGAAATATAACTGATTGTCCTTGGTATGTACGCGTATCAACTCTTCATAGAGACTTAAAACTGTTTACTGTGGAAGAGCAGATTGGTAGGCATACAAGCCGATACAGAGACAAACTTCTGGGGCACCGCAGCTTACTTGCTCGAAATCTGATTCCGGCTAGACCTTTGAGGCGTCTTAAGATGCAAGCATTAGCCAAAACAATGAGCGCTTACCCACCTCCATACTACACCACAATACTATAACACATCAATATATGTAATCGTCATACAGAATTGAAGTTTAGTTCCACTTACACAATCTAACCATGTGATGTTAAAGTACTTAAAGGTGTATAGATTCTTCACTTATTAAATATATTAAATATATATTTAACAATTATAAAAAACCTATTTATTGATGCACTCCAGATTTTTAGATAAATATTTTTAGTCTTTGGAAGTCATTGTCGAGCTAGAAAAATAATTTGGCGCAAAAAATACATTGAAAGAAATAAAAAAGATCAAAAAACAATACCTTGTCGCATCGAACTGGGGTATCTCGCTAAGAAGTTTCATGGCCGTTTTCGTTGTAAGAAATGTCCCATCTATATGTTATATGGTCAGTGGACACACTTACTGCTCAATTAATTTGATTTCGCTAAAATGTCTAAAATAATTCATATAATCATATGTAATTAAAACAATCTTTAATGTAGTGGGTTATACAATATCTGTTGTACTTTCTATATTCTATTTCCTGGCACACCTCTAATAATATGTAAATGCAAGAAAGTATTAACTAAATACACGGTTTGTCTAAGTATACAACACCAAATGGATTAGTTTTGGGTTTGACCCAGTAAAGTAAAATAAGTCAACATAATGGAGAATATTATTGCTTAAGCTTAATAAATGCACTTTTCATTGAGTCTATCCGGTTCAATTTTGTAGATATATTCTGCTGATCGTAAGTTTATTGATCTTCATCATTACTGCTGGAAGTTCTTCAGTGGATAGTGTTGCTTATGAGCCTCGATATGCTGCTCCAGCTCGCGTTGCTGTTCCTTCAGATGATCCGGAATGATATCATAGACACCCTCAAACATCTCCCGATAATTGGGCTTCAATTTCTTCTCGGACACGGCAATCTGCTTCAGCACCTGTTTACGCACGCTGCCCACAAAGTCGGTTTCCTCCTTCTCATTGAACCAACCCTTATGCACCATATAGCTCTTCAACTTCGAGATGGGATGCTCTAATGTGTTCCATATTTCGATTTCGTCAGCCGAACGGTAAGCGGTACTATCATCCGATGTGGAGTGGTGTCCAACTCGATATGCCAGGGCCTCCAAGACAACAGGCTTGTTCTCACGCAAGGCATATTCACGGGCCCGTTTCATGGCGTTGTACACGGCAAAGACATCGGTACCATCCACACGAATGGTGGCAATGCCATAGCCCATAGGGCCACGACCGGCGATGCCATCACCACGATATTGCTCATTTGAGGGAGTCGAGATGGCGAAGCCATTGTTGCGGCTAAAATAATTAAATTTCAATATTAAATTGATTAATTAATTAGATAGTTCCAGAGTTACCAGAACAGTATGACGGGGCACTCCAATGTGGCCGCAAAGTTAAAGGCAGCATGGGTGTCACCTTCGGAGGCAGCTCCCTCGCCGAAGTAGCAAACGACGCAGGCATCGTTGTTGGGCTGACGCTTCATGGCATAGGCCGCTCCCACAGCCTGTGGTATTTGAGTAGCTGGAAAGGAAGAGTACCACTTGGAGATCACTTTTCAACTTTGAATCGAGCATACACCTACATAGGGGACTGGAGATGGTGACAAAGTTGAGCTCCTTGGAGCCATAATGCACTGGCATTTGTTTTCCACGTCCAAGATCATCCACGTTACCATAGCACTGATCAATGAACTGATCGATGCCGAATCCACGCCAGACCAGCACTCCTGCCTCGCGGTACTGGCCGTAGATAACGTCGCGAATCTCCAAGGCAGCAGCACTGCCAATATGTGAAGCCTCTTCTCCAAAATTTGTCATATAGAATGAGATGCGTCCCTGGCGCTGGGACTCGTACAAGATCTTGTCCATTGTGGACAGCAACAACATATCGCGGAACATCTTCTCGACCACCTCCTGACTGAGCTGAGGATCTTCATTCTCATTCAGTATGTAACCATCGCGATCCATGACACGATAAATGGGTATGGGTGCATAATCTTCCGGTAACATCAATTTGAAATCGTTCACAAATAGTGCATCTCGAGCACCGGGAAATGGGGTGCTATCACCCGCTGACCTACCATTTGAACTGTACCTGCGAAGTGAGTTTGTTGCGCAAATCTGAAAACAACAACAACAACAATAATATTAACGATAGCAGTGTATAGTGTATAGCAGTGTAATTTATCGAACATATCATATTTTCCAAATTCAATATACCAACCACTTTTGCGTTTTGACGAGCAGCACCCACAACATTAAGTAATTTCAAAGATTTATGCAAAAAGGACATATTTAAACAATATTGAATATTATTTTATATAAATTATTGTGGATACGGCTACGAGTTCTGCTGCTGTTGCTGCTGCTGCTTCTGCTACTACCTGTGGTTCTCAATCAGCTGGGTTACGCAACAGGTCTGTGGCTAAGAATGGAATGCACTTTACAACACTTGCTCGTGACAAAATAAACGAATGCTAAACAGATGAACTAAAAAATTAAATTATATTTCGAAATTTATTAAATTTAATTTAGTTTGCAAATTTTTATAATATTTTATTTGATAATGAAAATAATTTGAAATATGCAAATAAAACCTTATTTTTGTTCATTGAGCAGCATACTAATCTCCTTACAATACTTTGCAAAACTGTTCAAACCATTCAAACCCCAAAAGTTTGCGGTTAAGTTTAGTATGCAGCTCACAATACTAGATCCCGACCAAGAAAAAATATAACAAAAAAATAATATTGTCTTAATTATACTTAATTTTATTTCAAAACGTTAATTATTCAATATATAAAATTTTTTTGCATATCATACAAATTAATTCAATAATACAATTATTTATTTTCGAGCAGTCGAAGCGTCAACATCAAAAAATATTTTACAAATCCGAAAAATCTGTAAAATATTTATTTTCAAATATTTGTACTTAAAAAGGCCTTTAATATTCTCTCGTTGAGAATAATACTGTCGCGTGAGCAAAAAAATGTTTATCTTTGTGCACTGGTGTATTGTCGGCAGTTGGACAGTAATAACATCGCTTCAAGAGTGCAACAAAGCAGCGATAGCTGCCGTTGGGCAGAGGATCTCCCGTGACTCGGCGCAAGCCACAAATAAGGGACATCATCTATACTTATTTGTTATAAAGAATGAAAAAATGTATCAATAAGATTGGATATATGCATTAAATGGATACAATTAACGATGAAGTAGTAAACAAAGGGATTGGGAAGCTTGTAAAGCATAATCAGATTAAAAAAATGAATAATTTTGAAGAAATGCGAAAAGTTGCTGGTAAATCTCCATCTGAAATTAGAGCAGATGTCAGAAAATCATTATCAGCCATTAATGCAACTGCATCAGCCAGCAGTGCATGTTATGGAGGTAATAGTGATTTAACTCCAATTATAAGTGAAGCTGCACACACAGTACTGAGTCACTGACCATATAACATATAGATGGGACATTTCATACAAGGAAATTTCTTAGCGAGATACCTCAAGTTCGATGCGACATACCCCGATCGGCTCACAAGTTCGATCTTTCAATGTGCGAACCTATACTGAGTTAATAGCGTTTTGTACGTCGTCTAGGGCGGATGCTTCGTATAGATCCCGTATGTTACTCTTATGATCGCAGCTAGAAACAGTAAATTAGCAGTGAGAGTTCCAAAGCTGTTGGCTGCTTGAGAGCTTTCTTCTTGCCTGCCTCTATATCTGTTGCCCATTTTCTAAGCTAAGTCAACAAAAAACCAATACACTCTCATCATCTTTTACGTACACATACTCGTCACTGTGTGTGTGTGGGTCCTCAGCCGATTTTCATATTTTTGTCTTTTGCTGCTGTCCGAGCTCAGCTAAGTTTTTTCGTCAAATATAAACCGATTTTGAAGTTTGATACAAATTTTTTCATGCCAATTTTTCTAAGTTTCGGCATATTGAACAAAACTGCATTTAAAGATTGTCCAAATTAAGACCAACATTTTTGGACCCCAGTACAAGTCCAGAGTTATAAAGAAAATCTGTGTTTCGGATCTTTCAAAACTTTGATGGGCCATAACTTGTCAAATCTCAACCGAATTTCAAGTTTGATGCCAATTTTTCCAAGTTTCGGCATATTGAACAAAACTGCATTCAAAGATTGCCCCAATTAAGACCATCATTTTTGGACCCCTGTACAAGCCCAGAACTGTATCTGAAAATCGGTGTTTTGGGTCTTTCAAAACTTTGATGGACCATAACTTCGTCAAATCTCAACCGATTTTCAAGTTTCTTGCCAATTTTTCCAAGTTTTGGCATATTGAACAAAACTGCATTTAAAGATTGTCCAAATTAAGACCATTATTTTTGGACTCCTGTACAAGTCCAGAGTTATAAAGAAAATCTGTGTTTCGAATCTTTCAAAACTTTGATGGACCATAACATCGTCAAATCTCGACCGATTTGCAAGTTTGATGCCAATTTTTCCAAGTTTCGGCATATTGAACAAAACTGCATTCAAAGATTGCCCAAATTAAGACCATCATTTTTGGACCCCTGTACAAGCCCAGAACTGTATCTGAAAATCGGTGTTTCGGGTCTTTCAAAACTTTGATGGGCCATAACTTCATCAAATCTCGACCGATTTGCAAGTTTGATGCCAATTTTTCCAAGTTTCGGCATATTGAACAAAACTGCATTCAAAGATTGCCCCAATTAAGACCATCATTTTTGGACCCCTGTACAAGCCCAGAACTGTATCTGAAAATCGGTGTTTTGGGTCTTTCAAAACTTTGATGGACCATAACTTCGTCAAATCTCAACCGATTTTCAAGTTTCTTGCCAATTATTCCAAGTTTTGGCATATTGAACAAAACTGCATTTAAAGATTGTCCAAATTAAGACCATTATTTTTGGACTCCTGTACAAGTCCAGAGTTATAAAGAAAATCTGTGTTTCGAATCTTTCAAAACTTTGATGGACCATAACTTCGTCAAATCTCGACCGATTTGCAAGTTTGATGCCAATTTTTCCAAGTTTCGGCATATTGAACAAAACTGCATTCAAAGATTGCCCAAATTAAGACCATCATTTTTGGACCCCTGTACAAGCCCAGAACTGTATCTGAAAATCGGTGTTTCGGGTCTTTCAAAACTTTGATGGGCCATAACTTCATCAAATCTCGACCGATTTGCAAGTTTGATGCCAATTTTTCCAAGTTTTGGCATATTGAACAAAACTGCATTCAAAGATTGCCCAAATTAAGACCATCATTTTTGGACCCCTGTACAAGCCCAGAACTGTATCTGAAAATCGGTGTTTCGGGTCTTTCAAAACTTTGATGGACCATAACTTCGTCAAATCTCAACCGATTTTCAAGTTTCTTGCCAATTTTTCCAAGTTTTGGCATATTGAACAAAACTGCATTTAAAGATTGTCCAAATTAAGACCATTATTTTTGGACTCCTGTACAAGTCCAGAGTTATAAAGAAAATCTGTGTTTCGAATCTTTCAAAACTTTGATGGACCATAACTTCGTCAAATCTCGACCGATTTGCAAGTTTGATGCCAATTTTTCCAAGTTTCGGCATATTGAACAAAACTGCATTCAAAGATTGCCCAAATTAAGACCATCATTTTTGGACCCCTGTACAAGCCCAGAACTGTATCTGAAAATCGGTGTTTCGGGTCTTTCAAAACTTTGATGGGCCATAACTTCGTCAAATCTCAACCTATTTTCAAGTTTGATGCCAATTTTTCAAAGTTTCGACATATTGAACAAAACTGCATTCAAAGATTGTCCAAATTAAGACCAACATTTTTGGACCCCTGTACAAGTCCACAACTGTATCTGAATATCGGTGCTTCGGGTCTTTCAAAACTTTGATGGGCCATAACTTGGTCAAATCTCGACCGATTTGCAAGTTTGATGCCAATTTTTCCAAGTTTCGGCATATTGAACAAAACTGCATTCAAAGATTTCCCAAATTAAGACCATCATTTTTGGACCCCTGTACAAGCCCAGAACTGTATCTGAATATCGGTGTTTCGGGTCTTTCAAAACTTCGATGGGCCATAACTTCATCAAATCTCAACCGATTTTCAAGTTTCTTGCCAATTTTTTCAAATTTTGGCATATTGAACAAAACTGCATTCAAAGATTGTCCAAATTAAGACCATCATTTTTGGACCCCTGTTCAAGTCCAGAACTGTATCTGAAAATCGGTGTTTTGGGTCTTTCAAAACTTTGATGGGCCATAACTTCGTCAAATCTCAACCGATTTTCAAGTTTCTTGCCATTTTTTCCAAGTTTTGGCATATTGAACAAAACTGCATTTAAAGATTGTCCAAATTAAGACCATTATTTTTGGACTCCTGTTCAAGTCCAGAACTGTATCTGAAAATCGGTGTTTTGGGTCTTTCAAAACTTTGATGGGCCATAACTTCGTCAAATCTCAACCGATTTTCAAGTTTCTTGCCAATTTTTCCAAGTTTTGGCATATTGAACAAAACTGCATTTAAAGATTGTCCAAATTAAGACCATTATTTTTGGACTCCTGTTCAAGTCCAGAACTGTATCTGAAAATCGGTGTTTTGGGTCTTTCAAAACTTTGATGGACCATAACTTCGTCAAATCTCAACCGATTTTCAAGTTTCTTGCCAATTTTTCCAAGTTTCGGCATATTGAACAAAACTGCATTTAAAGATTGTCCAAATTAAGACCATTATTTTTGGACTCCTGTACAAGTCCAGAGTTATAAAGAAAATCTGTGTTTCGGATCTTTCAAAACTTTGATGGACCATAACTTCGTCAAATCTCAACCGATTTTCAAGTTTCTTGCCAATTTTTCCAAGTTTTGGCATATTGAACAAAACTGCATTCAAAGAGTGTCCAAATTAAGACCATTATTTTTGGACTCCTGTTCAAGTCCAGAACTGTATCTGAAAATCGGTGTTTTGGGTCTTTCAAAACTTTGATGGACCATAACTTCGTCAAATCTCAACCGATTTTCAAGTTTCTTGCCAATTTTTCCAAGTTTTGGCATATTGAACAAAACTGCATTTAAAGATTGTCCAAATTAAGACCATTATTTTTGGACTCCTGTACAAGTCCAGAGTTATAAAGAAAATCTGTGTTTCGGATCTTTCAAAACTTTGATGGACCATAACTTCGTCAAATCTCAACCGATTTTCAAGTTTGATGCCAATTTTTTCATGTTTCGGCATATTGAACAAAACTGCATTCAAAGATTGTCCAAATTAAGACCATCATTTTTGGACCCCTGTGCAATCCCAGAATTATAAAGAAAATCGGTGTTTCGGGTCTTTCAAAACTTTGATGGGCCATAACTTCGTCAAATCTCAACCTATTTTCAAGTTTGATGCCAATTTTTCAAAGTTTCGACATATTGAACAAAACTGCATTCAAAGATTGTCCAAATTAAGACCAACATTTTTGGACCCCTGTACAAGTCCACAACTGTATCTGAATATCGGTGCTTCGGGTCTTTCAAAACTTTGATGGGCCATAACTTGGTCAAATCTCGACCGATTTGCAAGTTTGATGCCAATTTTTCCAAGTTTCGGCATATTGAACAAAACTGCATTCAAAGATTTCCCAAATTAAGACCATCATTTTTGGACCCCTGTACAAGCCCAGAACTGTATCTGAATATCGGTGTTTCGGGTCTTTCAAAACTTCGATGGGCCATAACTTCATCAAATCTCAACCGATTTTCAAGTTTCTTGCCAATTTTTTCAAGTTTTGGCATATTGAACAAAACTGCATTCAAAGATTGTCCAAATTAAGACCATCATTTTTGGACCCCTGTTCAAATCCAGAACTGCATCTGAAAATCGGTGTTTTGGGTCTTTCAAAACTTTGATGGGCCATAACTTCGTCAAATCTCAACCGATTTTCAAGTTTCTTGCCATTTTTTCCAAGTTTTGGGATATTGAACAAAACTGCATTTAAAGATTGTCCAAATTAAGACCATTATTTTTGGACTCCTGTTCAAGTCCAGAACTGTATCTGAAAATCGGTGTTTTGGGTCTTTCAAAACTTTGATGGGCCATAACTTCGTCAAATCTCAACCGATTTTCAAGTTTCTTGCCAATTTTTCCAAGTTTTGGCATATTGAACAAAACTGCATTTAAAGATTGTCCAAATTAAGACCATTATTTTTGGACTCCTGTTCAAGTCCAGAACTGTATCTGAAAATCGGTGTTTTGGGTCTTTCAAAACTTTGATGGACCATAACTTCGTCAAATCTCAACCGATTTTCAAGTTTCTTGCCAATTTTTCCAAGTTTCGGCATATTGAACAAAACTGCATTTAAAGATTGTCCAAATTAAGACCATTATTTTTGGACTCCTGTACAAGTCCAGAGTTATAAAGAAAATCTGTGTTTCGGATCTTTCAAAACTTTGATGGACCATAACTTCGTCAAATCTCAACCGATTTTCAAGTTTCTTGCCAATTTTTCCAAGTTTTGGCATATTGAACAAAACTGCATTCAAAGATTGTCCAAATTAAGACCATTATTTTTGGACTCCTGTTCAAGTCCAGAACTGTATCTGAAAATCGGTGTTTTGGGTCTTTCAAAACTTTGATGGACCATAACTTCGTCAAATCTCAACCGATTTTCAAGTTTCTTGCCAATTTTTCCAAGTTTTGGCATATTGAACAAAACTGCATTTAAAGATTGTCCAAATTAAGACCATTATTTTTGGACTCCTGTACAAGTCCAGAGTTATAAAGAAAATCTGTGTTTCGGATCTTTCAAAACTTTGATGGACCATAACTTCGTCAAATCTCAACCGATTTTCAAGTTTGATGCCAATTTTTTCATGTTTCGGCATATTGAACAAAACTGCATTCAAAGATTGTCCAAATTAAGACCATCATTTTTGGACCCCTGTGCAATCCCAGAATTATAAAGAAAATCGGTGTTTCGGGTCTTTCAAAACTTTGATGGGCCATAACTTCGTCAAATCTCAACCTATTTTCAAGTTTGATGCCAATTTTTCAAAGTTTCGACATATTGAACAAAACTGCATTCAAAGATTGTCCAAATTAAGACCAACATTTTTGGACCCCTGTACAAGTCCACAACTGTATCTGAATATCGGTGCTTCGGGTCTTTCAAAAATTTGATGGGCCATAACTTGGTCAAATCTCGACCGATTTGCAAGTTTGATGCCAATTTTTCCAAGTTTCGGCATATTGAACCAAACTGCATTCAAAGATTGCCCCAATTAAGACCATCATTTTTGGACCCCTGTACAAGCCCAGAACTGTATCTGAAAATCGGTGTTTTGGGTCTTTCAAAACTTTGATGGACCATAACTTCGTCAAATCTCAACCGATTTTCAAGTTTCTTGCCAATTTTTCCAAGTTTTGGCATATTGAACAAAACTGCATTTAAAGATTGTCCAAATTAAGACCATTATTTTTGGACTCCTGTACAAGTCCAGAGTTATAAAGAAAATCTGTGTTTCGAATCTTTCAAAACTTTGATGGACCATAACTTCGTCAAATCTCGACCGATTTGCAAGTTTGATGCCAATTTTTCCAAGTTTCGGCATATTGAACAAAACTGCATTCAAAGATTGCCCAAATTAAGACCATCATTTTTGGACCCCTGTACAAGCCCAGAACTGTATCTGAAAATCGGTGTTTCGGGTCTTTCAAAACTTTGATGGGCCATAACTTCGGCAAATCTCAACCTATTTTCAAGTTTGATGCCAATTTTTCAAAGTTTCGACATATTGAACAAAACTGCATTCAAAGATTGTCCAAATTAAGACCAACATTTTTGGACCCCTGTACAAGTCCACAACTGTATCTGAATATCGGTGCTTCGGGTCTTTCAAAAATTTGATGGGCCATAACTTGGTCAAATCTCGACCGATTTGCAAGTTTGATGCCAATTTTTCCAAGTTTCGGCATATTGAACAAAACTGCATTCAAAGATTGTCCAAATTAAGACCATCATTTTTGGACCCCTGTTCAAGTCCAGAACTGTATCTGAAAATCGGTGTTTTGGGTCTTTCAAAACTTTGATGGGCCATAACTTCGTCAAATCTCAACCGATTTTCAAGTTTCTTGCCAATTTTTCCAAGTTTTGGCATATTGAACAAAACTGCATTTGAAGATTGTCCAAATTAAGACCATTATTTTTGGACTCCTGTACAAGTCCAGAGTTATAAAGAAAATCTGTGTTTCGAATCTTTCAAAACTTTGATGGACCATAACTTCGTCAAATCTCAACCGATTTTCAAGTTTCTTGCCAATTTTTCCAAGTTTTGGCATATTGAACAAAACTGCATTTAAAGATTGTCCAAATTAAGACCATTATTTTTGGACTCCTGTTCAAGTCCAGAACTGTATCTGAAAATCGGTGTTTTGGGTCTTTCAAAACTTTGATGGACCATAACTTCGTCAAATCTCAACCGATTTTCAAGTTTCTTGCCAATTTTTCCAAGTTTTGGCATATTGAACAAAACTGCATTTAAAGATTGTCCAAATTAAGACCATTATTTTTGGACTCCTGTACAAGTCCAGAGTTATAAAGAAAATCGGTGTTTCGGATCTTTCAAAACTTTGATGGGCCATAACTTCGTCAAATCTCAACCGATTTTCAAGTTTCTTGCCAATTTTTCCAAGTTTTGGCATATTGAACAAAACTGCATTTAAAGATTGTCCAAATTAAGACCATAATTTTTGGACTCCTGTACAAGTCCAGAGTTATAAAGAAAATCGGTGTTTCGGATCTTTCAAAACTTTGATGGGCCATAACTTCGTCAAATCTCAACCGATTTTCAAGTTTGATGCCAATTTTTTCATGTTTCGGCATATTGAACAAAACTGCATTCAAAGATTGCCCAAATTAAGACCATCATTTTTGGACCCCTGTTCAAGTCCAGAACTGTATCTGAAAATCGGTGTTTTGGGTCTTTGAAAACTTTGATGGGCCATAACTTCGTCAAATCTCAATCTATTTTCAAGTTTGATGCCAATTTTTCAATGTTTCGACGTATTGAACAAAACTGCATTCAAAGATTGTCCAAATTAAGACCAACATTTTTGGACCCCTGTACAAGTCCACAACTGTATCTGAATATCGGTGCTTCGGGTCTTTCAAAAATTTGATGGGCCATAACTTGGTCAAATCTCGACCGATTTGCAAGTTTGATGCCAATTTTTCCAAGTTTTGGCATATTGAACAAAACTGCATTTAAAGATTGTCCAAATTAAGACCATTATTTTTGGACTCCTGTTCAAGTCCAGAACTGTATCTGAAAATCGGTGTTTTGGGTCTTTCAAAACTTTGATGGACCATAACTTCGTCAAATCTCAACCGATTTTCAAGTTTCTTGCCAATTTTTCCAAGTTTCGGCATATTGAACAAAACTGCATTCAAAGATTGTCCAAATTAAGACCATTATTTTTGGACTCCTGTTCAAGTCCAGAACTGTATCTGAAAATCGGTGTTTCGGATCTTTCAAAACTTTGATGGGCCATAACTTGGTCAAATCTCGACCGATTTGCAAGTTTGATGCCAATTTTTCCAAGTTTCGGCATATTGAACAAAACTGCATTCAAAGATTGCCCAAATTAAGACCAACATTTTTGGACCCCTGTACAAGTCCACAACTGTATCTGAATATCGGTGCTTCGGGTCTTTCAAAACTTTGATGGGCCATAACTTGGTCAAATCTCGACCGATTTTCAAGTTTGATGCCAATTTTTCTAAGTTTCGACATATTGAACAAAACTGCATTCAAAGATTTGTCCAAATTAAGACCATCATTTTTGGACCCCTGTTCAAGTCCAGAACTGTATCTGAAAATCGGTGTTTTGGGTCTTTCAAAACTTTGATGGGCCATAACTTCGTCAAATCTCGACCGATTTTCAAGTTTCTTGCCAATTTTTCAAAGTTTTGGCATATTGAACAAAACTGCATTTAAAGATTGTCCAAATTAAGACCATTATTTTTGGACTCCTGTACAAGTCCAGAGTTATAAAGAAAATCGGTGTTTCGGATCTTTCAAAACTTTGATGGGCCATAACTTCGTCAAATCTCAACCGATTTTCAAGTTTCTTGCCAATTTTTCCAAGTTTTGGCATATTGAACAAAACTGCATTTAAAGATTGTCCAAATTAAGACCATTATTTTTGGACCCCTGTTCAAGTCCAGAACTGTATCTGAAAATCGGTGTTTTGGGTCTTTGAAAACTTTGATGGGCCATAACTTCGTCAAATCTCAATCTATTTTCAAGTTTGATGCCAATTTTTCAAAGTTTCGACGTATTGAACAAAACTGCATTCAAAGATTGTCCAAATTAAGACCAACATTTTTGGACCCCTGTACAAGTCCACAACTGTATCTGAATATCGGTGCTTCGGGTCTTTCAAAAATTTGATGGGCCATAACTTGGTCAAATCTCGACCGATTTGCAAGTTTGATGCCAATTTTTCCAAGTTTTGGCATATTGAACAAAACTGCATTTAAAGATTGTCCAAATTAAGACCATTATTTTTGGACTCCTGTTTAAGTCCAGAACTGTATCTGAAAATCGGTGTTTTGGGTCTTTCAAAACTTTGATGGACCATAACTTCGTCAAATCTCAACCGATTTTCAAGTTTCTTGCCAATTTTTCCAAGTTTCGGCATATTGAACAAAACTGCATTCAAAGATTGTCCAAATTAAGACCATTATTTTTGGACTCCTGTTCAAGTCCAGAACTGTATCTGAAAATCGGTGTTTCGGATCTTTCAAAACTTTGATGGGCCATAACTTGGTCAAATCTCGACCGATTTGCAAGTTTGATGCCAATTTTTCCAAGTTTCGGCATATTGAACAAAACTGCATTCAAAGATTGCCCAAATTAAGACCAACATTTTTGGACCCCTGTACAAGTCCACAACTGTATCTGAATATCGGTGCTTCGGGTCTTTCAAAACTTTGATGGGCCATAACTTGGTCAAATCTCGACCGATTTTCAAGTTTGATGCCAATTTTTCTAAGTTTCGACATATTGAACAAAACTGCATTCAAAGATTTGTCCAAATTAAGACCATCATTTTTGGACCCCTGTTCAAGTCCAGAACTGTATCTGAAAATCGGTGTTTTGGGTCTTTCAAAACTTTGATGGGCCATAACTTCGTCAAATCTCGACCGATTTTCAAGTTTCTTGCCAATTTTTCAAAGTTTTGGCATATTGAACAAAACTGCATTTAAAGATTGTCCAAATTAAGACCATTATTTTTGGACTCCTGTACAAGTCCAGAGTTATAAAGAAAATCGGTGTTTCGGATCTTTCAAAACTTTGATGGGCCATAACTTCGTCAAATCTCAACCGATTTTCAAGTTTCTTGCCAATTTTTCCAAGTTTTGGCATATTGAACAAAACTGCATTTAAAGATTGTCCAAATTAAGACCATTATTTTTGGACTCCTGTACAAGTCCAGAGTTATAAAGAAAATCGGTGTTTCGGATCTTTCAAAACTTTGATGGGCCATAACTTCGTCAAATCTCAACCGATTTTCAAGTTTCTTGCCAATTTTTCCAAGTTTTGGCATATTGAACAAAACTGCATTTAAAGATTGTCCAAATTAAGACCATTATTTTTGGACTCCTGTACAAGTCCAGAGTTATAAAGAAAATCGGTGTTTCGGATCTTTCAAAACTTTGATGGGCCATAACTTGGTCAAATCTCGACCGATTTGCAAGTTTGATGCCAATTTTTCCAAGTTTCGGCATATTGAACAAAACTGCATTCAAAGATTTGTCCAAATTAAGACCATTATTTTTGGACCCTTGTTCAAGTCCAGAACTGTATCTGAAAATCGGTGTTTCGGGTCTTTCAAAACTTTGATGGGCCATAACTTCATCAAATCTCAACCGATTTTCAAGTTTCTTGCCAATTTTTTCAAGTTTTGGCATATTGAACAAAACTGCATTCAAAGATTTGTCCAAATTAAGGCCATCATTTTTGGACCCCTGTTCAAGTCCAGAACTGCATCTGAAAATCGGTGTTTTGGGTCTTTCAAAACTTTGATGGGCCATAACTTCGTCAAATCTCAACCGATTTTCAAGTTTCTTGCCAATTTTTCCAAGTTTTGGCATATTGAACAAAACTGCATTTAAAGATTGTCCAAATTAAGACCATTATTTTTGGACTCCTGTACAAGTCCAGAGTTATAAAGAAAATCTGTGTTTCGGATCTTTCAAAACTTTGATGGACCATAACTTCGTCAAATCTCAACCGATTTTCAAGTTTGATGCCAATTTTTCAAAGTTTCGACGTATTGAACAAAACTGCATTCAAAGATTGTCCAAATTAAGACCAACATTTTTGGACCCCTGTACAAGTCCACAACTGTATCTGAATATCGGTGCTTCGGGTCTTTCAAAACTTTGATGGGCCATAACTTGGTCAAATCTCGACCGATTTGCAAGTTTGATGCCAATTTTTCCAAGTTTCGGCATATTGAACAAAACTGCATTCAAAGATTTGTCCAAATTAAGACCATTATTTTTGGACCCTTGTTCAAGTCCAGAACTGTATCTGAAAATCGGTGTTTCGGGTCTTTCAAAACTTTGATGGGCCATAACTTCATCAAATCTCAACCGATTTTCAAGTTTCTTGCCAATTTTTTCAAGTTTTGGCATATTGAACAAAACTGCATTCAAAGATTTGTCCAAATTAAGGCCATCATTTTTGGACCCCTGTTCAAGTCCAAAACTGTATCTGAAAATCGGTGTTTTGGGTCTTTCAAAACTTTGATGGGCCATAACTTCGTCAAATCTCAACCGATTTTCAAGTTTGATGCCAATTTTTTCATGTTTCGGCATATTGAACAAAACTGCATTCAAAGATTGTCCAAATAAAGACTATTATTTTTGGACCCCTGTGCAAGCCCAGAATTATAAAGAAAATCGGTGTACACATTGTATGTACATTGTTTTTACAAGATGATGAGAGTGTATTTGTTTTTTGTTGAAATAGCTATGAAAATGGGCAACAGAAGGCAGGCAAGAAGAAAGCTCTCAAGCAGCCAACAGCATTGGTTATGAGGAACTCTCACTGCTAATTTGCTGTTTCTAGCTGCGATCATAAGAGTAACATACGGGATCTATACGAAGCATCCGCCCTAGACGACGTACAAAACGCTATTAACTCAGTATAGGTTCGCACATTGAAAGATCGAACTTGTGAGCCGATCGGGGTATGTCGCATCGAACTTGAGGTATCTCGCTAAGAAATTTCGTGGCCGTTTTCGTTGTATGAAATGTCCCATCTATATGTTATATGGTCAGTGGTTGAACCCTGTAAAAACAGCTGATGTTCCAACAGAGATCATTACAGAGGAGCCCTCGTCAAAAAATCCACCGCATATTGTGGTAAATATTACAAATCTTAATGATTTATTTGAAATAATTAGTGATGTTGCTGATTTGGATGACGTGACTGTTAAAGTGAATCAAGGCACAACAGCAAGAGTCTATGTGGATGCATATAGAGGAATTGTTAATCACTTTGTTAATATGGGAATACAATTCCATATTTATCAATTGAAGGAAAAAAACCTTACAAGATTGTTGTAAAGGGGCTCCATCATAGCCGTTGGTTTTGAAGCTCTACAGGTGCATAATCCAAGATCAGGGGCAAATAACGACCAAAAATTAAACATATTTTCATAAATATAAAAAAATGCAAAAATATCAAAGAAATTTATGACATTAATACTCTTTGTCGACAAAGAGTTACAGTTGAGAGGATGCGTAAATCATCTGAAATTGCACATTGCTTACGTTGCCAGGAATATGGACATTCAGCAAAATACTGTCGTCGTCAAGCAAATTGAGCGCGTTGTGCCGATAAGCATCCGACTAAGGTGTGTGTTCGCCCATTGGATCAGCTACCAACTTGCTTACACTGTGGAGGCAGTCACATGGCTACATACAAGGAATGCCAAGGGTACCAGGGGTATCTAAAGAAATCAATGGGGTACTCTAAGGGACGCTCCACGGTGAAACAATTAATGGTAGATCGGAGTAACACTAATCGCTCAAGATCGCAACAACAACAACTGCAGGGAGAAGGACAACAATTGCATCAAAAAAGGAACAAAGGCAATTTGGTGAACAACAGACTCAAAAAGCCAGCTCTCCTGAAGTCCGTCCTAGCGTGTCATACGCATCTGTTGCAAGAAATTGCATAGTTTCTGCTGGGCATCTAATGCCTAGTCCCCAGCCACGACAGAATAATGAAAATATACTTCCAGTTGATGCCCAAAATGGCACAAAAACAGCTAATGGCTTGCAGGAGTATCTTGTTGCTCTAACAGCTTGGTGCAAACGGTGGAACATGAAAGTCAATCCGCTAAAAACAACAAACCCATGCTTCACACTGAAAAGACTGATAATGACAACCCCTGAAATCGTGTCCTTAGAAATATAACTGATTGTCCTTGGTATGTACGCGTATCAACTCTTCATAGAGACTTAAAACTGTTTACTGTGGAAGAGCAGATTGGTAGGCATACAAGCCGATACAGAGACAAACTTCTGGGGCACCGCAGCTTACTTGCTCGAAATCTGATTCCGGCTAGACCTTTGAGGCGTCTTAAGAGGCAAGGATTTGCCAAAACAATGAGCGCTTACCCACCTCCATACTACACCACAATACTATAACACATCAATATATGTAATCGTCATACAGAATTGAAGTTTAGTTCCACTTACACAATCTAACCATGTGATGTTAAAGTACTTAAAGGTGTATAGATTCTTCACTTATTAAATATATTAAAAATATATTTAACAATTATAAAAACCCTATTTTATGATGCACTCCAGATTTTTAGATAAATATTTTTAGTCTTTGGAAGTCATTGTCGAGCTAGAAACATTATTTGGCGCAAAAAATACATTGAAAGAAATAAAAAAGATCAAAAAACAATACCTTGTCGCATCGAACTGGGGTATCTCGCTAAGAAGTTTCTTGGCCGTTTTCGTTGTAAGAAATGTCCCATCTATATGTTATATGGTCAGTGGACACACTTACTTACTGCTCAATTAGTTTGATTTAGCTAAAATGTCTAAAATAATTCATATAATCATATGTAATTAAAACAATCTTTAATGTAGTGGGTTATACAATATCTGTTGTACTTTCTATATTCTATTTCCTGGCACACCTCTAATAATATGTAAATGCAAGAAAGTATTAACTAAATACACGGTTTGTCTAAGTATACAACACCAAATGGATTAGTTTTGGGTTTGACCCAGTAAAGTAAAATAAGTCAACATAATGGAGAATATTATTGCTTAAGCTTAATAAATGCACTTTTCATTGAGTCTATCCGGTTCAATTTTGTAGATATATTCTGCTGATCGTAAGTTTATTGATCTTCATCATTACTGCTGGAAGTTCTTCAGTGGATAGTGTTGCTTATGAGCCTCGATATGCTGCTCCAGCTCGCGTTGCTGTTCCTTCAGATGATCCGGAATGATATCATAGACACCCTCAAACATCTCCCGATAATTGGGCTTCAATTTCTTCTCGGACACGGCAATCTGCTTCAGCACCTGTTTACGCACGCTGCCCACAAAGTCGGTTTCCTCCTTCTCATTGAACCAACCCTTATGCACCATATAGCTCTTCAACTTCGAGATGGGATGCTCTAATGTGTTCCATATTTCGATTTCGTCAGCCGAACGATAAGCGGTACTATCATCCGATGTGGAGTGGTGTCCAACTCGATATGCCAGGGCCTCCAAGACAACAGGCTTGTTCTCACGCAAGGCATATTCACGGGCCCGTTTCATGGCGTTGTACACGGCAAAGACATCGGTACCATCCACACGAATGGTGGCAATGCCATAGCCCATAGGGCCACGACCGGCGATGCCATCACCACGATATTGCTCATTTGAGGGAGTCGAGATGGCGAAGCCATTGTTGCGGCTAAAATAATTAAATTTCAATATTAAATTGATTAATTAATTAGATAGTTCCAGAGTTACCAGAACAGTATGACGGGGCACTCCAATGTGGCCGCAAAGTTAAAGGCAGCATGGGTGTCACCTTCGGAGGCAGCTCCCTCGCCGAAGTAGCAAACGACGCAGGCATCGTTGTTGGGCTGACGCTTCATGGCATAGGCCGCTCCCACAGCCTGTGGTATTTGAGTAGCTGGAAAGGAAGAGTACCACTTGGAGATCACTTTTCAACTTTGAATCGAGCATACACCTACATAGGGGACTGGAGATGGTGACAAAGTTGAGCTCCTTGGAGCCATAATGCACTGGCATTTGTTTTCCACGTCCAAGATCATCTACGTTACCATAGCACTGATCAATGAACTGATCGATGCCGAATCCACGCCAGACCAGCACTCCTGCCTCGCGGTACTGGCCGTAGATAACGTCGCGAATCTCCAAGGCAGCAGCACTGCCAATATGTGAAGCCTCTTCTCCAAAATTTGTCATATAGAATGAGATGCGTCCCTGGCGCTGGGACTCGTACAAGATCTTGTCCATTGTGGACAGCAACAGCATATCGCGGAACATCTTCTCGACCACCTCCTGACTGAGCTGAGGGTCTTCATTCTCATTCAGTATGTAACCATCGCGATCCATGATACGATAAATGGGTATGGGTGCATAATCTTCCGGTAACATCAATTTGAAATCGTTCACAAATAGTGCATCTCGAGCACCGGGAAATGGGGTGCTATCACCCGCTGACCTACCATTTGAACTGTAGCTGCGAAGTGAGTTTGTTGCGCAAATCTGAAAACAACAACAACAACAATAATATTAACGATAGCAGTGTATAGTGTATAGCAGTGTAATTTATCGAACATATCATATTTTCCAAATTTAATATACCAACCACTTTTGCGTTTTGACGAGCAGCACCCACAACATTAAGTAATTTCAAAGATTTATGCAAAAAGGACATATTTAAACAATATTGAATATTATTTTATATAAATTATTGTGGGTACGGCTGCGAGTTCTGCTGCTGTTGCTGCTGCTGCTGCTTCTGCTACTACCTGTGGTTCTCAATCAGCTGGGTTACGCAACAGGTCTGTGGCTAAGAATGGAATGCACTTTACAACACTTGCTCGTGACAAAATAAACGAATGCTAAACAGATGAACTAAAAAATTAAATTATATTTCGAAATTTATTAAATTTAATTTAGTTTGCAAATTTTTATAATATTTTATTTGATAATGAAAATAATTTGAAATATGCAAATAAAACCTTATTTTTGTTCATTGAGCAGCATACTAATCTCCTTACAATACTTTGCAAAACTGTTCAAACCATTCAAACCCCAAAAGTTTGCGGTTAAGTTTAGTATGTTTAGATCCCGACCAAGAAAAAATATAACAAAAAAATAATATTGTCTTAATTATACTTAATTTTATATCAAAACCTTTATTATTCAAAACATAACTTTTTTTGCATTTCATACAAATTAATTCAATAAAACAATTGATCATATATTGAGCACTAAGAAATTCCTAGTGTTGGTAAACATTCCGAAAATGGCAGATAAACACATTGACGACAAACATTATTGGCAAGCGATTGCCATTTTAATTAAAAACTATCACGCCGTGAATAAAAAGATATTCGAGGTGCTTATAACAGACGTGCAAAAAGTTCAACATGGCCATCCATATCCATCCAACATGGATGAGCTGGCACAACAGCTAAGAACAGACGCAGATTCCAAAACATGTGAAGGGTTTAGAATCAGTTTCAAAATGTTAACAAAAAAGCTGTCTTCAAATATCTTGGCTAATGGCATTTTGGGTGAGGTGACCATTATCTTCCGTCTGGGCTAATTATAATTATGAATTAAACTACATTTTAGATTTTGCCAATTTGAGCTACAAGTGTCACTTTGTCGCTGACGAGGGCTTTGATGATTTTGCAGTCTCATTGAAAGATGGTAAAATCAAAGCATACGCCATGGGGCAGGACAAGGACGTTGAACTAACGAGAGGTTCACGCTGGGCAGAGTATGTCTTGCAGCCAAAGCTATGTAATTGGTCACAATGTACCAAGGAAGAGTCTGGACAGAAATCGTTGGGTCTGGTGGATGTTGAGCAGTATAACGATCTCTATAAGGCTCTCAAACAAAAGCACTCCCAGCAACTATTGGAATTATGGCAAACAGCGAATGAATCCACGGATCCATTGAAATTCATTTATGAAGATTTGGCCATAGCTGCTTATCTGATAACATTGTGGAAGTGCACGCAATCGGAGCCCAATGCATTTGCAGATTTGGGATGTGGGAACGGAATGCTGGTACATGTGCTCAACGAGGAAGGCTATAAGGGTTATGGTTATGATGTGCGCAAACGGAAACTCTGGTCCCTCTATCCCAATGCCACAAATTCCAATCTTTTGGAACAAACTGTGGAACCTCAAGGATTTCGTTTCGAACACGAAGGCATTGATTGGATCATAGGCAACCATTCTGATGAACTGTCTCCATGGCTTCCCGTACTGGCAGCTCGTCTAAAAACCAGTTTTTTCTTACTGCCATGTTGTCCTTTTGAGCTATCAGGGGCCAAGTTCCATCGACGCAATACCAGCATAAGTGCCTATCAAGATTTTTTGATCTATGCCAGGGAAGTTTCGGATCAATGTGGCTATGAAACGCTCCTGGATCGCCTCAAGATACCAAGCACAAAACGCATAGCTCTGATTGGACTCAAAAGGAACCTGAAGATTCCTGAAAATCTTGAAGATTTTGTACATTACGAACTTCAAAAGCATCAGACTGGAGAGGAAAATGCGAAACCTGACATAAAACTACGGGAGAAGGAGGAAAGCGTACGGAATTGTACACAGGTGGATAAAAATATCCTTGATCTCTTGGCTTACAAAATATTCATGTTGCTGTTGAGTCAGCAAGAAATTAAAGATGATACATGGCAGCAAGGAGGAAAGCTGTCGATACGTGATATTGCCCTAAGTCTCACCAGAGAAGAACTAGGCGGTATCAAATCGGAGTGCGGTGGCGTTAAAACGCTGCTGAGGAATAAGCACGAGGTCTTTGAGTTTTGCGGCAATGATCTAATTGGAATTCGTAGACCCAAATCTCTGGAAGGAGTGCTCAGCACGGCAAAGAGCCAAACTATACGGAAACGAGTTTGTTTCTTTAAGCAGTTTCATCCACAGGGCTGTCCACTGGAGGCCAAAGATTGCTCGTTTATACACTGAAAAAAATGTGTATATATTTAATATGTTATATATATATATTATTTTTATCAATTTGTGTATTTATTTTGTGGGTACTTTTATAATATTCGGATTAAGCATTAGGTGAAGTGAATTGTTTATAATTTATTTTAGATATTTATTGTTGCATAATTTATTCTTCGCATTTTGTATAATCGATCATGTTTTGTTGTCTATCAAATGTTGCTCTTCAACGGGAACTGTCGGAGCTGTTGCTGCGCCTCCGACGACGTATTGGTGACCGTGATCGGCGTCGTGGCGAGCGACGTCCGCGCGGTGGGGAATTGCGTCGACCGCCACCACCACCTCCGCCACGATTATTGAAGCGATTGAATTGCGGTGGGGAACGCCACCGTCCACCCTGGGGTCGGCGCATCTGTGGCGATGGTCGTCTTATCGGCGGTCGCTGTTTGGTCACAATAACAGGTGAAACTGTTATCTCTTGGCCATCAATTTGACCACCATCCATATGCTTCATGGCCGACTCGCAATCCTCGGGTGTGGCGTACTCCACATAGGCCATGCCGCGTCCAAAAGTTGGATGATAGCGATCCGTTGGAAAGTCAATAGACTTGATAGTGCCAAAACTACTGAAGATCTCCATGATGTGATCCTTGACAACATTCCGTGTCAAGCGACCTACATGAATCCTTACAGGCTTTGGTGTGGGGGACCGCGAACGGCTACGGCTGCGGGAACGTGAGCGTTCGCGACGCTTAGGCGGTGGCGTACGATCAATAGAGCCACGACCACGGCGCCTTGGTGAACGAGAGCGACTGGCGGAGCGGGAACGTTCACGTTTCACATTATTCACTTCACCTACTACGCCGCCGGCGCCACGATCATTGGAGGTTTTGCGAACACGATCTCTAGATCGTGACCGGCTTCGCTGTACACGATCGCGTTCTCTCTCTGTTCGATCTCTTTCCGAATCCTTTCGGACCTTACTATCTGGACGAGGCGATTTAGTCGCTCTCCGTGGGGTACGCGATTTATCTTTCGCGGTTCCACCACCACCACCGCCCCCGCCGCCTACACCACGACGCCGGTTCTTCTCGCTGCGATCGGTGTCACTCGACGAGGAGGACGATGAGCTTGATGAATCGGTTGAACTGCTCGAGCTTGAGCGAGAGTCTGATCCAGAGCTACTTCGGGACGAAGAGCTACCAGTCGAACTGAGGAGCAATGTAAACGTTTACATTAGAAACTCTACAAAGACCGGGAGAGCCGGGGGTAAAACAAAACAAAACTATACCTCCTGCTGGAGTCGCTGCTGGAGGAGGCAGAACCCCGCCTTTTGCGCTCTCTCTCTCTCCGCGATGAATTGGATGCAACGGCTTTAGAGTCCTTCTCTTTTACATCTTTCTCTTTATTTTCCTTTTCGCCTTCGACGGTGGGAGACCGGGCACGCGCCCTAAAAAAATTGTATGTATCGGAAATGCTTAAATATTTGACAGTGCAAGCCAAACTTACATTTTTCTAATTCACTTTCAACTGGAAACCGATTCCAGCACTAAATAAAGAACAAGTTTATTTATATTCACACAAATTTCAGTAACTAAATCAAGAAGCACTTGGTCGGATATTCAATGGCGTTTATTTTTCTCGATAGATTTTTTACCAATGCAACTCGATTTAGCTATGTTGACAGAGTTGACTTATTTTTAAATATTCGATAACACACTGCATGCAAGGCTGCGTGCATTTGAACAGTGTGGCCAGCTGAGTTCTATAAAAAATACATACTCACACATATACAGCGCTTTTGTCAGGTCGAGAATCGCAGAGGTAAACTCCCATTAATAAAAATTCATATAAATTTCAAATCAAGTGTAATTCGTTCAATAAGTAGATTTCCTGTGAGCTTTTTTGTAATGCAAAATAGTGTACATTAAAGTAAACGCATAAATTTAGTGGAATTATGTAAAATGCTACTATTGAATTGCCAGTTTTTATCTGGATGGTGACGAAGTGGTTGTCATTGTGAATTCATATAGATATGTATTTATGTATGTACGTATGCTGTATGTATGAGTATGTGTGTGTGTGTGTGTAGACATACTCACACATAGATGAACTTGTGTTGATTTGAACTGCGCTATGAGTATAGGGGAGCGGTTCCAAGCCTCTGTGGGGCATAGAGTTTCGATTTTTTTTCTTGTTGTACCATATCTATGTATACTCGCAACGCATTTACAATTGATACGTTTTGGTTCCCCACACAACTAGAAAGAGAGACACACAGTGAGAGAGAAAAACCTACGGTGAGAGTTCAAGTAAACTGGGGAGCAAATGAATGGTCTGTCTGAGCATTATACCACACTACCTCTTTGTCCGTTGAAGCGAGCTCTCGTGCTGGTATTTTTCTCGCTCTTGTTTGTGTGTAAAATTATTTATTTTTTCCTCGTTTTATTTTGCAATCGTTTCTGTCGTGTGTCTATCGATGAGTCTGTGTGAGTTAATGTGAATAATGTTAACATATATGTATATACATATATATACAATAATATTTTGGAACGTAATGATGTGTTCATGTAAATAGTACATATATACATACCGTTAACAAAAGCCCGAAAACATTTTTATAGTATGTATACATATTCATATAATCGATGTGTGTATATGTGTTATGTACATAGATGAATGTGTTTGTGCGTCGTGTGTGACTGTGTAAAGAGCAATCCTCGTTGAAGTTACGACTACTGCCATGACTACGCAATAGGAACAACAAGAGAGATTTTGACTCGAGACTTCGTTAGGTGGGTTATACTTTTCTCTTCTGTTTGTCGTTATTGCTCTGTCGCTTCTCGCTCTCCAAGTATGGCCTCACTCAACGTTAGCTTTGTGCATTTTTTGTCCGTCTGTTTGTTGTTGTTGTATGTTTCTCTCTATCTCTCTGTCTCTCTATTTTTTTTGTTATGTGTGGCTTTGAACTGAAGGCGAGAAAAGCCAAGCGATGTATTTACACATATGCATATGTATGTATGCATATACATATGTATATGCAAACATGCATATTTTTCTTTTGATAATTTATTGTTTTAATTTTGAGAGGGTGGCAAAGTGTGTTCAACTTTTAATGTTGCCCTGGCCCTCAACCAGACGTCGACACAACACACTCACACACATAAATACAAACCAGACACACATCAAAACACACACACACACACACACACGCAGAGGCACTTTGCGACAATGTAAATGTGATGTCGTTAATACATACACACATACATATGTATGTACATATACATACATATTTACATACATATGTACAAGTATTTTGATTGTTGGACGTTGAACAACGATTCCTTGAAGTCGCCAGCGAACGCTTAATTGTTTATTTTGCTTCTCATGCAAATATACGACAAGCATACATGAATATATGTACATACGTACATACATATTTACAAATATGAATATTTAACTGCCTGCTTAACTTACATATCAAATATTTGATATGTATACATACATACATATGTCTTATTTTTTATATAACATGTGCATCATTATATATTGGCAATTAAAACCACGCTTCTTATATAGTATACATATGTACATGCGTCCACACGATATTTACCTTTTACTATTATCATTATTAACTAACCCGACTAAAACAAAAACGAAAGCGAATATGAAACCCAAAACATACATACATATATACTAACATACATACATATGTATATTAAACCCAAGTAATTTGAATTAGTGTGAAAACTCTGAATGTAATTGCAAATGTTTCTTTTTACTTTTATTTTCTTTGTTTTTAGCATACATACAAATATTTTATTGCTGGTTTTGGTGGTAAATTTGCATTTGTTAATGGCCGTGGCCAGACGTGCCCGCTTTTTAACACATAAAAAACAATAGATATACACATGCATACATAGATATATAAAACACATGTCATGTCCCTCAAATGGCAACCGATCATCAAGTGTTCCTCTTGTGTGTATCCCACATGTAAAATATAATAAATTTAATTAAAAAAATATAAATTATATACATATATATCAAATATTGAGAACTTAACAAACATGTATACTAAGTTTTGATATACCACATAATAAGACTGCCATTGCTGCGCGTGTATCTGTAACTGTAAATGTATCTGTATATGTATCTCTCTCACTGACCAAACTACTCCAAAGCGCAAAACAAAACAAAACAAAACATAATAAATATATATTACTGCACATATATCTCAACCTCAACCTCAGCCTCAACCTCAAAGCTCAAATATATTATGAGCGCCATCTATCGCTCGCTCGCCTCCATATGCCTATAGTATCTATAGTATATAGTACCTATGGTCTTACTCCTCGTACCGTCACCAACAACTATAACTACTACTACTACCAACAACAACCGCAACAACAACAACCATGAACAACAACAACATTCTGCAATCTTGGCAACAGTCTCGGCTTTAGTTTGTAAGCTTTGTTTATTATTTTCCTTCTAAAATTTGTTCCTCTTTTCACCACCTCCCGCTCCTGTAAATTTGTTAAACCATATACTATCTTAAATATGTACGATGCTATGCTAAATGATAAACGAATATATATACATACATAAATAATATAATACTAAAATTAACACGTTCGTCTCTCAGTTTGGCATACCCAAAAAACTTCACATTGTAATATTTTGTATTTGTTCAACGTTCTCTTTGGTTTTCGAAATATTAATGCTCTCTAACCTAACCCAATCCACCCATATATCATACGAATGGAACCCGTTCATTGTTTGTTTTACACACATATACAAGCACACTCACATACACACACAAATACAGACATAAACATGCTTTATCTTGAGATTACAGTACAAAATTTGATAAAAATTAAAAAAAAAAAAAAACTAGGGATCAAAAAGGGTGTGGAAAAATGCCTATTCTTATTTTATCGTGAAAATTAAAATTAAATTGACTTATGAATTGTTTTCTTTTGACTAAATACAATTTATAACTTTTAATTCATTTAACTTTTTAGATTCAAAATTTAAGTTTATTTATTTCTCGTTAAATTTGAGCACTAAAAATGTTAAAAATTATTATAATTTTGTATTCAATAAATCACGTATCACTTTTTTAAAGTAAACATAAACTCTAAGTAACGATCCCTGATAAAGTTCAACAATGATAGTAACTGTAACAAACACTTGAGGTGGGTTTACAATGTGTGAAGAACAATTTGAAATTAACTGATTATGAATTTAAGATAGTATGGGTTTTAGGCTGATAAGTTTCTTGAAATCGGAATTGAGTTTGTTTCTCTAGTTTATATTATACCTTTTATATACTAAGCCTTAATGTATAATCAATTGTGTGTTCATTCTATATATACATACATACATATATAATATTTAGCTTTATAAACATTTATTTATATATACTACCTATGTGATATGTACTGTGATAACTGTAAAACCATTGTAATAGCTTTTGATAACATCAAAGTTGGATTGTCATGCGTGAAGAATACATTGTAGAATCATATACATAAGTGTGTTATATACTCAAGCTATCTATATTTAATACCCTCACAACTGTCTATCTATCTCCCCGCCTCTTACACCCCTCTAAATAGTACTAACGTTGACGTGCCTCACAGTAACTGATAAGAGTAATACTCTGTAATCAATTTTCTTATCTCCCCTACCCACACCCCAACAATAAAACCAAAAAGTAAATTAAATATGAAATGAGAACAACATTACAACATACATACATATTTACAATTTACTAATGATGTGTTTTGTTTATATACATATACACATATCTAATATTATATATGATCATGTTTACATTTACCACAAATAAACACTTACAAAACACACACCTGCATATAAATACAACCACTTAGCTATATATGATTTATTTATATTTATATATTTCTCATATACAAACAAACAAAAAGAAAAATAATAGAAATGAAACATATCTATCAGGCATCTATTGTGTACTCTCCTTTTTTATAGTTCTCAGAGACTAACCAAGCACGTATATCTCTCATGCTCAGTTCCATTTATTTATTGATAATCTATTAAAGCTACACTGTTAAAAACCAAACTGAAATTGTTGCTGTTTTATTTATTACACAAACAAATATATACAATATATCTATTTACATCCTCACACACACACACATACACACCTTTACATTTTGATTTATTTACCCACACCGCCTTTAAGTAAGTACTTACTATATGTATCTACATATATCTGCCAAATAGAGAATCACTCTCTCTCTCTCTCTCTCTCTGTTCTACCCCCCTCATCAATGTTATTGTTTTGTTTCCCTTATGTTTTTTTCTTTGGTTTTCCTTTTTGCATATAATTATAATATTTATTGAGCATGTTGGCTTGTTGGTTGTTTGCTTTCTGTTATGGAACGCGGGCGCGGCTTTTAAATTACCAATAAAACAAAAAAAAAAAAAAAAAAAAAGCATAGAAAGAAATTACGTAATATCACTTAACATGAGTAAAGACGTAAGATGAATAACGTAGCCGCAACTTTTAAAAATGCAAACGTTTCCCATTTTCCCTTCTTGTATAACTTGCAGCTAATAAATGAACAAGAACAGTTTGCATAATATACAAGTACAGAGCACGTAAGTGAGTCTCAACTCGCCAGCACTCCTCCTTACGCCCAATTAAGAGAGCGGCAAAGAGAGAGACACACAGACTCAGATCAGCAACAGCAAACAACAACAAATAACATCAATCATGCTGAACTCCAACGCAAATCATTCTGGCAACAGCCGGCGGCCATTTTCGCGCAATTCCTCTTCAGCCCGATCGCATCGCGGCCGTATGCTCTACTCGCCGCATCCCCATGGACAGCAACAACAGCAGCAGCAGCAACAAAGGAATAACAGCAACAACAACAGCAATGGCCTCGTACCGGGTCATAGTCCCTGGTGTAATGTCAATTTGAATCGCCACAATAATGACAATGGCGGCAACAACAATAGCAACAACAACAACAACAACAATAATGCCAATAAAGATGCAATCGATGGCCGAAATACAAATTGGTAAGAGCTGAGCTGTTTATGGTATATTCACAAAAATAATATCAAGACTGCAAAATTACGTTAGCTTTAAGTGACATACAAAAAAAAAAACAACAAAAAGCGAATTTGAAGTACCCCCTTACCATTAAATGGTATCCCGTTCCCTAAATGTCCTTCCCACACCGAACTATGCCTCGTTCTACCATAAATAAAATCTAACAACAAACATCCTTGTAACTCCCCACGACAACTTTATAGAACAGTTTTCAATCTTCTCTTCTATAACTCTATAACTATCTGTCAATATCTCTATCTCGTAATTACACCTCCAAAGAATATGACAATCGCTTTTAAGGTTAAAGGGAGAATTTTGTAATTAATCGCGTCAACAAAATGAACAATCATCAACAAAAAAAAAAATTAACCCCAAACAAAAAACAAAACGGAGCCAAAAAGTTTTGTTTTGGCCCGTTGAAGCGTTGAATTTTCGAAGCACTTAAAAAAACAACTTGCATCAGCATCAAAGCAATTGCACTCTGCTGCATTTCAGCTGGCAAATAGTTTAAGAGAACAACACAAAGAGAGTGAGAGAGAGAGACGGCTGAAAGCTTATCTCTTTTGTCGATGATGTGCGTGCGCTCTACGTATAACAGCTGCTGCTCTCTTTGTGACTCGCTCTCTCTCTCTCTCTCTCCTATTTGACAGTGTATGTGTATGTGTGTGCAGCTGCTTTGATGTTTACTTTTTATAAAAAAAACTATTCGTTTCGTTTCGTACGATTCTCATTTGTAACTTTCGTTCTCTTTTGTCATACCAATATGTACATTTATATTTTATGTTTGTTCTTGTCAATTGGCACATACTACTATGTATACCTCTACTACATCTTACCTACTACTATTACTAATTATCGTTGTATCTATTATCTTTGCATTTACATTACTTACCTATATACAATACACAGAAAAGTTACGTTTTTTGCTACAACAATATACATACATTATTACTAAATACTAAATTCCTTAATGTATCGTATGTACATTTTCTAACCGCTTCAAATTACAAATCATATACATATATACTTAATATATGTATATGTACATGTTTGTATGTATACATCAAAGGCGATATTTCCATAGTAGATGATATCAATTCCGAAATATGTATTTATTTAAAAAAAAAAACATAAGTTTCCAAAAAACAGCAAAATACCAAATTCTCAAACAAAGATAAAATGCATGAAGAGCACTTGAAAATGGCGACCAAATTTTATACGTAGCAAATGTCCTAAGTTCTTTTGTAGTTGGATTCTATTTTTCGTTTCCGTCCAAAAGCTTATTTATTTTCGTATTTAATACTAAAGATAAAATATACAACATAATCGTATTAAAAAAATAAAACTTGTAAAGCGCGCTTTAATGGTTTTACCTAGCATGCCCACAATATCATCAAGTATATTCTCTTGTTGCCACAGTTACGAACATGGCCTAAATCTCTGTTGGCCCAAGGCGAACTACGTCAATTCTCAAAATATGTGTATTTCTCGTAAATGTAGTTGGTAAATTAAAGAAAAAAAAAACCCAAAACAAAAACAACAACCATATCTAATATTGCAATAAATTTTGTTTGCATATCAACTGTTTTGCTTTAGTTTACGTTCATTTTTACAACAAATACTACTTTTAAAGGGTTATGGAAATTCTCAAATACTACTTAAAGATACCTTTTTTATTCGGAACCTGTGTGAACCAGTAGTTAATATACAACATATATACCTTTTGGGATTACTCGTGTTATTTTTGGAAATATATTTTGAATTGATTTTGAATCGATAGCTGAAAGTTTCTGAAAGTGCATAGAAAGCTTTTCAATTTTTTGTTTTTCTTGTTTAACTCTTTCACATTTATCGCTTACATTTGAAACAGAATAGTATTTTACAGCGTTTTTAACAAAAGGTATGAGATGGGGCATGTCCCCCACTAAATGAAGTGTTTTTCATGCATATACTTGTATTTATATAAAAATAAAATATACGTCATTTTGCCTCCGCTTGAAACAAATTTTGCCAAGGAGCAACTGGAACTCTTTCAACCCGAAAGCTCTTTATATAAAAAGCTCTTCTGGAATCCATGTATATTTTTTTTAAATATAATTTATTAAATATACTTTAGTACCAAACAATGTTTGATTATTTATTTCTGCGCATAGTTTTGCTTCACGTTTATGCTAATAAAAATTATTATACAAATAACAAAACCACAAAGAAATTTATTTAAAAAAAAAATTATATAAAAAACAAAACTAATCCAAATAATGCGATGTTGAACCATATGTGATAATAATAATAATGCAACCGTCAAATGTGCAAGCCAAGTATAAAAATTTAGTTACAAAATTTCCTCTTTATCCAAACCGTACAGTAAATACTTAGTTGTAATTCAATTTTTCAATTCAACATTTTATATATATATATATATACATATATGAATGAAAATGCATTTTAGTTGAGTTTATTGATTGTTAATAATAGATTATAATATTCTAGATTGGTGTATTTGTATTTTTCGCTTAATTGCATTTTTTGGTGCCGGAAATATTACCATCATCAAACTAATTCAATAAATATTTACAAAAAAACAAAAAATAATCAACGAAATGAAGAAGATAAAGATAATGTCGAATGATCAAGAAACTCAGCTTAATGTTTTACTTATTTATTTGCATTATGCACACTGCGGCTTAGAATGTTTACTAAACAGTTTTAATGTACCTGCCTAGAGAATCCATATAAATATCAAATCAAAATCAATATGCATATACCTATATTAAAGTGAACAACGAAAGCTGTCTGTTCTAAACATGCAACTTCTTGTTGTAAAGTATGTCATTATTTCTCAATATTTCTATTTTGAGTTTCACTTAAACAAATTAATTACAATTGTATAATTGTGTGTCTGTGTGCGTGCGCAATCCATGCAAAACTAAGTATATGTTTTTTTGAACTTTGCCACACATTTCGTTAAACTAGTTGCAGTCTTAGAATATACATACATATAATTTGTCCTCTTTGTTTTTTCGACACACCAACTGTTTAAACTCTTAACGTATTTTTGGCGCTTTGGCACGCCCCACCAATTTGCTGCTGTCTGTCTGTGTGTGTGTGTATATAAGTATATAATTGCTAATTAGTCTATATATCCATATGAAAATATATTGTATACTCCAAGCTCGATCATTGATCAATTGATCTCTCACCCATGATGCGTATACGTAATTGTCTAAGCTTTGCATATCGCATGCGCTGTTGTGCTTACGTTTTGCGTCACGTTACGTTACGCTACGTTACGTTATGCCGTGCGTTGCGTGACAAAAGCTGATTCGAACAGAACGCAGCGTGACAACCACATGCTCTCTCTCTTCTCTGTCTCTCTTTCCTACAACAACGGTATTTGCGAAGTATTTTGACTGAGATAAAAGTTACGTTTTTACGTTCTATATATATATCTCTCTCTCTCTATATATATATATATATATATTTTGTATATTTTTGAGCATGTACAGCACTACTCTCTCTCTATCTCTCTCTTCTATACTTAATTATTACATATAATCTCTCTATTTCTCATGTTTAGCTAGTGAAAGCGTTACGTTGAAGTGTCCATAAAACTGTGATACTCGCATTTGTTGTTAACTATACTATTATTATTATACATACATATATAAATTTTTGGTTAATTTTATGTTTTGTAAGCGTAGTGTGCATTAAAGCGAAAGCCAAACAAATAAATAAATAAAATAGCAAAACTAACAACAATTTCTATTTAAAATGCATAAGTACAACAAATTACAAAAGAAAAAAATTAAGAGCTACAAAAAAAAAATATATATATATATATATATCAAAATATATATTATATGCAAAAAAATTAGTACGTATTTGTTTCTACTAAATGCATATTGTATATGTGTGTATATGTAGATTAATAGTGAATAAAAATAATAGTAATATTAACCATTTAATTATGATTGTGATACGTAATGTTTATAAGCATATATATACCTACATATACACGCATTGCTCTATTATATTATTATAAACTATATATGTGTGTGTATATATTGATATTATATAATTATACATATATATATATCTATATTAAACTAATAATCTAATTATTGCATTTTGCCATTTACATATATATTATTTTTATCTTTTTCGTTTTTCTTTCTTCTTCATATACAAAATATAAAAAATACCGAAAAACTGCAAAATAATAATAATAATAAAAAAAAAACTATATAAATAACGTATATGTGTGGCTACCACTCTGCATATATACACTACTACTACTATTACTACTACTACTACTACTACCTACTACCTGTACATGTATATGCATACAAAATAACTATATATGGGTTGTGTTTATACTACCACCACACTGCTACTGCATTGATTTGATTGAACAATTTTCAAATGTATCTCGTAAACCGAATATATATATTATATTATTATATGTATTACATATTATCTTATAAAAAACCAAAAAAAAACAAAAAAACAAAAATCTATATTACGCAAATGCAAACCTAAATCGAAAATCCAGCGATGTACAAACAAGTAATTCTAGCGGAACTTGTGTTTATAATCATAATAATAATAATAATAATAGCAAATCGCATCATCATAACAACAACAATAACAACAACAGCAGCCTTAACCTTAATCACAGTCAAAATACCCACAGTCATTATCCACATCCACATCCGCATCCACAATTACATGCCTCCCACACAACCTACACCAGTAACAGTACCAGTAACATAAGTCGTAACATTAACATTAACAGCAGCTCCCACTACACGCACCCACATACGTTTAACAGTAGCGGTGACAGTGGCGATAACATTTCGCGTAACATTAACAGCAGCCGTCATAATTCACGCAATAATAACAGTTGCAATGTTGCTGATAACTTTAGCAGTAATTTGAGTATGCGTTCCACACAAAACGAAAACCACAATCCAAATGTGCAAGCAAATCCATATCTAGTACAAAATCACAATTACCATCATGGCTATAATGATATGTGTCACAACAGTGCAATGACAGCCACGTCCTCAGCTTTTGGTTCCATGTCCGTGTCCGTTGTTAGAGTGAGTCCAGCACGCTTATGTTTTACTGTTGCCACACCAACCACGACCACGCCCACGCCAACAGCTATCCCACATGCTAGTAGCAATAGCAATACTAACAATCTCCTCTCTCAGCACCTCAGACGAACCCCCCTAGTAGTGACCTTTCCACATTTTAGCCAGAATCCCAATTACAGTCACAATAATCAGTATCATCATACTAGCACTCAACATAGTAATAATAGTCACAGTTACAATCATTATAGTCATAATCAAAATCACCAACACCAACACCAATCACAACATCAACAACAACCGACTAATCGCCAATCCCTCCCGCTAACACGTACGAATTCAAATTCAAATTCAACAACCGCAACAACTTTAAATTCAACCAATACCAATACCAATACAACAACAAATAGTAACCCTACTGATGTTGTGAATGTAAATTCTTGTACCGATATAATTCCTCATGGGTCTTCTCCACTACAACAACAACAACAACAACAACAAATGTGTTCACAACGACAACAACAACAACAACAACAACTGCAACTACAACGCTTTCACAACCAACCGACGCCGGCACTTCTTATGATAAACTTCAACCAATTGACTGATCCTCATATTAACCATGCATCCGCATCCAATGCATCCATCAATAGCCATAACCAAGGCCTAACTGGCCCATCTCAGCAGGGACCCTCGTGCCCCCATGGGCACAATCACAATCAACGTAGTTACAACAACAGCAATCGCAGCAATGGCAATGGTGGCAACCCTACAAATGGTAACGGAAATGGAATTGGTAATGGAAATGGTGGGTCCTCTGATTATATGAACTATCGTCGAGCCTGCCCAGCCTTGTCGCGTGACTATCACAATCATAATAGCAACAACAACAACAACAACATTAATAATATCGGCAACGGACATAACAACAACAATCGTCGTCATAATGGCAGCTACGATAGGAATTCCAACAATAATGTGAGTAACAAGTCAGTTCATAATTTACACAACTGTTATACGTCCAGTGTTACCAACCGAGTAGGACAGAATATGTACAGCAGGAGAAGCGACATAGCGATATTAAGAACTGATAAAAAAAAGGACATTTCCAATTTCCTCTTTGTAACAGTTGCCCAACCACTGCTAAGCTTAACAGAGTTCGAGGTCAATCACTGTTAAGCTTAACAGAGTGTGACCTCGACTTCGATAATCAAAGCTAAATAGCTTAACAGTCTATACTCGAAAATCCAAGTTATCCATGTATTGCTTAACAGTTCTCCGCTATCTAGTTAACGTAGTATAATATATATAGCACATTTTAAATGTATAAGTATTAACTGGGAAACAAATTATCTGATGCAGCACTTTCTTAATGGCAACACGGATCAGGGCCTGGATCATAGATCCGATGGCGGCTATAGCTTTATGCGCAACGGCGGTGGCTATGGACGCAATGGGTCCCATTACCAGCACATGGGCAACGGTTATGGCAATAACGGCGGTGGACCGTCAACATCGTCTGGTGGAGGATTAATGGGCGATGTGCCCTCGGGTTCTGGTCTATCTGGCTCAGCGCTGTCGCTCAATAATGGCTCCAATGGTCCCAATGGCCTGAACTCTGATAGTCCCTCGCGGAAACGACGTCGGATTTCCGGCAGACCCTGTCAGTCTCCGCCAGCTATTTGGGAACCTAGACGCTCACAGCGTGTGATGGTAAGTCGGATATCTCTTCGAGATGTACTAACAAATGTGTTTCTAATGAGTTGACGCTACTTTAGATGCAACAGGGAAGTCCACCTATACGTAGACCAAGGCTGCGGGATGTTGCTACCTCCACACAACAACAGCAACATCAGCAATATGTGCAGCAACAGCAGCAGCATCATTCGCAGCAACAGGCGCCGCCTAACTACCATCAGATGCATCATCATCAGTCGCAGCAGCAGCAGCATTATGCGGCACAACAACAACACCAGCAGCAGGCGGCTTCACATCCACCCCATCCCCATCAACAGCATCGTTCACCATGGGAGCTGCCAGGCACTGCGGGCAGCAATGGCGCTGGGGTATCCTCCAGCAACACAGTTGGCGCCATATTGCATCAAGCACCGCCACAGGCGCCGTCAGGACCGCCGCCACCACCGCCACCCACCTCATTAATGGTTGACCTCAATCTGAATCAGGTGCCCGTGAGTGTGGCTCTACGTCATGAGCCCATCTGGGCATCTTTCTGCACGTATCCCGTGCCAGCTCAAGCTCGTCTGGCTCCCTGCCACTTGCACGGCATCTATACGCAGCCCTTCTCGGCAGCACCCGCTGGTCTTGCCCCGGCACCCATTCAGGTATCTCAGGTGCCAACCCCAACGCAGATGGCAGCTGCTGCGGCTGCCGCCGCGGCACAGAATATGATGCAGCAGGCAACCATAACAGCACAGCAGCATCAGAGGGATGTGGCGGCCATTGCCGTGGCCAATTTGACACTGGAACCGCAGGCACATCAACTAGAAGGACATCCCGCAGCAGCAGCGGCGGCGGCAGTTGCGGCAGCAGCGTCAGCACCAGCGGCAGCTCAGGCGCCGCATCCCCATCCCCACCCGCATCCTCATCCACATGCGCATGCGCATCCGCATCCATTGCCGGCTAGTCACATACACATCGCATCGATGAACGCCGCTGCGGCAGCGGCAACACAGCATCTACATTCCGCGGCAGCAGCAGCAGCGGCAGCAGCTGCTGCACATGCCACTCAGATGTCGGCTGCACCTCAGCAGATTATCATATCGTCGGAGAGACGCACATTCCCGCCGCATAGGCGCATGCCGCGCTTCTGGCCGGCAAATCATCATGGACCTCATCGGCATGTGTTGCCACCGCAATCGCTGGCCGCTCACCAGGCACCAGTGCAGATCCAAACCACCGCTGGCATTATTAATCCGGGCTTCTTGCTCAATTTCCTGTAAGTCTTACACTATGATCCCATCTAGAAATGAGTAATCTGAATCATTGGATTCTTATAGTGCCATGTTCCCGCTTTCGCCCTACAATCAACACGACCTAAGCTCAGCCGATACCAATGAGACCGAGAACTATGAGGCTCTCCTAAGTCTCGCCGAACGGCTAGGCGAGGCGAAACCTCGCGGCCTTACCCGCAATGAAATTGATCAACTACCTAGCTACAAGTACAATCCGGATGCCCATAATGGTAAATATATATATTATTTAAATGTTTCATTATCAATATTCATGAATTTTTGACTTCCCAATAGGCGATCAATCATCCTGTGTCGTTTGTATGTGTGACTTTGAGCTCCGTCAGCTGTTGCGTGTTTTGCCCTGTTCCCACGAATTCCATGCCAAATGTGTGGATAAATGGCTACGTGTAAGTAGTGATCGCTATACCATATCAATCAGGGACCGTTGATGTTTAAGAGTACCAATTTAAATATTGATTGATTCAACAAAAGATGCATCTAAGTAACATCTCCATTTTGGCACCTCCAGAAGTCCTTGCGAAATGGGACTAGCTGAAGATCTGCGATAACCTTGCTGTTCCTTAACCGATTTTCAAGTTTGATGACTTGATTTGCTAGTTTACGGCCTTCCTAAACTTTGATCTCCCATAACTTTTCTAGTTCTTAACCGATTTTCAAGTTTGATGTCTCGATTTCAGATTTTTTCAGAAAACTGCATTCAATGATTGTTTAAATTCGCCTTTTCATTTTCGGACCCCTCCACTAGCTCATTCAATAAGTCATTTCGGGTTAAATTGGGATATAAGGCCCTTTTAATCTTTGATCTCACATAACTTTGCCAAGTATTAACCGATTTTAAAGTTTGATACCTCTATTTAATAGTTTTGACTAACACAACAAAACTGCATTCAAAGACTTCAAATTCGAACCTTTTTTTTCGGACCCCTCCACAAGTCCAATTCTATAGACTGTATAGGGGCAAAATGTGATTTACTGCGTTCCTAAACTCTGCCATAACTTAGCTAGTTCTTAACCGATTTTCAAGTTTAAAAGCGATTAGATTGTATATTGAGTATATATATTCTATAAAAGAAAAAAGATAAAATAATAAATAGTATAACGGTATCTGATATTGGAAAACACAATTTTTTTTTGTCTAAGGCAATTCTTAATATATTATTTTTGTAACCTTATTTCAGTCGAATCGCACATGCCCGATTTGTCGAGGCAATGCCTCGGATTACTTTGAGAGCGCGGATCATCATCAGCAGCAGCAGCAAGCACAGGGACAGGGACAGGGAGTTGGTGCCACGGCCATAGCGGCCAACAGTGCAACTGTAACCAGCACTCCAACTGTGGCAGCCACCGTCGCTGTGGCAGCTGGCGCCAATTCGCAGCAGAGTCAGGCTGCTTAAAAAACGCTTTGCGCAGTTTCAAAGGATAACTAACAATAATAATTGTAGCAACAAGGAACCACACGCTTTCGCCACGTCGTCCAGAAGTAACAAAGGATCGGAGCACATATTCAAAATCAAAGAAACAACAAAAAGCAACACACACAAAACACTATATGAACAGAGTTTGCCTAAATAAGTAATTATTATATAGATGATATATACGCGCAACGAATCCAACTGCCAAATCGCTTCCCCTTTAACCAGGTCACTTTAAATAGCTTGTTGTAGGACATACATACATATATGCATCGCATCGGGCATATTTAGACGGTAGATTGATGTAAGTAACGAATAATGTAATCGTAAAATCAAAAAATATTCATACCACCAAGATAAGATTTCACAACACTACACAATAGCGAGATAGTCTTTCTTCAAAATTACCGGTATGAGAATCATCGATAGCGATCGATAGATATCGTTAAATGTGCTAAATAATGACAGGTAATCGATTTTTTGTGTCTCCAGTAATCAGTTAGAGTTTTGCAGGTCAAATTTCGTGACAAATTGTTGGAATATTCAACTGCCGCCTGTGCTTATAGTTAGTTAGTTTCCTTGCATTAAATGTAATAATAATCATAATCATAATAATAATAATAATAACTCCATAACAATTGAGTGCATATTAGGTATACATATATCTATGTACAAAACATACCTAAATAAAATGGTGTATATTTTTTAAATTGTTGCTGTCCACACACACACACACAGTCACATCCATAAATAACTCTATGCAAGTGAAAAACATATATGGATATATATATATAAAAAAGAAAACAAATTTAAAAAAAAAATAATCAAATATATATTTTTACTTGTTTATGCTTTACGATTTTCTTATACATACATACTACATATATGATATATATATATATACATTATATATAATATTTGCATTTCATTTTAATTTTTTACTTACTAAAACAACAACAAATATGTATATTATACGAACTGAGCCCACTGAAGAAGTTATTCTTCTTTTTGCACTAAGCAAACAAAACATAAAAATGAAAACAAAAATCAAAACAAAAAAAAAAACAATTAAACTTTATCTATTTTGAGTTTCAACAATTTCACTTGTGTTTATTAGTAATACATAACTAACTATCTATATATATATTATATATATAATGTGCGCAACTAACTTTGAAACATATAAGCAATCTTTGAAATCGACTTAAATCACAAATACAAATACAAATGGGGATTCATATAGAACACAACATAACATAACATAACATAACATACACTACTACATACATGCATAGATACACCTATGGTCATGAAAATAGTTGCAAACTTTTTAGAAATTGGAAAAAGCATTGAAAGTTAAATTGAAGCGATTTAAATCTAAAAAATGTAAAACAAAATTTAATGACAATAGGTGTTTATTATAAAATAAAATAATAATATAATGAACATACTAACTAAATGCATACATTACGTACATAATGATAACATTTTACATACATACAACTATATATGCATATAGATATACACAGATATTGATGGGCTTTGTAACTTGAATTGTCGTACCACAAAGGTTAACGGTAAATTATAACCCCAGTACATACCAGATATATCGGGCATATAACAACAACAATATATATATAATATATATGTATGTATGTGTATCCGGATAATATAACTCGAACAATTGAGTGACGAGCTCCGGTAGCTCCAGTAGCTCCAGTTCTCCGTAGTTTTGCCTTTTTCATAAGCCATAAGTATGTAATGTAACGTGTTTATCATGATGGATCTACTTACACCTAAAACCTCCTTGAATTTGAATCAATGTGACTTGTCTATTAAAAGTAGCACGCTGGCCGAGCATCAGATGCATATATATATATATATATACCTATATTCATATATCTATATATATATATATATATACCTATATACATATATCTATATATATATATATACCTATATACATATATCTATATATATATATATACACACACATTAATATATACAGATATATCAAACTATATAGAGTTTTTCTTCTATAATTATTATGGTGTATCTTAACCTCGTTCGCACTATACAAAACTACGTACGTTTTTAACGATATACAATAAACACCACAAATTACCAATTAACATGAATTCATGAATTAACAATAATAACAAATACGTTAATAATGCGTATGTATGTATGTAACTTACAATACGGAAGATGTAGAAGAAGAATACCAAGTAAATTGAAATGATTCCTGCCCTCCATTCGTATCAAACCATTACAACTAACTCAATGAATGAACTATTAAAACAACAACAACAACAACTAATTAATAACTAAAATTAAAACACGTTTTTTATAGCATTATATGGCATTGATTTTTTTGTAAAAGAAAAATGCATAAAATATATATATACAAATACAAATCATATAGTATATAGCGCATCAAACGCATACATATAGACCTTATATGAACAAGAGTAATATTAATTCTAATAGAGTAGCATTTTCAGACAGAATATACTTAACAAAAAATACTATACTACAGATACTATATTATGTGCATAATGTGCTTAGGAAGAAGCAGAGTTGCTTTCTAGCCAGAGAGTACTTCCAATTACTGCTAACACTTGTGGTCATATAAATAAGTACATATGTATGTATGTTTTTGGCCAAATTAACTAAAATCGCCACCTGTTTCTCCACAATATCTAGAAAATAGTTACCTGCTCTATATGATTTCAATTTCAATTATTAGACTCTAAAATTTCCGTGCTTATTATAATGGCCATAGCTGTAGCCTTTTGACATATTCGAGGACCACTCTTCAATGAGAGAGAGAGAGAGTTCAACATTTTCCAGTGTATACCCAAAAGTAAGGCAGCTTCAGAATAGGCTGGTTCTCAATTAAATTCTAAATAAAATATTAAACAATTAATGGACGATGACGATGAAAGATATTTGCCCAAAAAAACAAAACAACAACAATAAAGTTTTCAATCCTTATTAAATGCAATGCATAATGTGAAAAAACAAACAGCAACATAAATTCTTGATACCTAGTATATATACATATATTTAACAAATTATACATATACATATATATATATATATATATATATATGTATGTAAAGTGTGTGTATTTATTTTTAATCTATCATAAATGTAAATGGTATTTCCAAAAGACCATTATAAAAGGTGTTGTGCTTTTCTAGAATTTTATTAGTAGAAGAAAATGTTTATTTTTTGTCACAATAAATACAAATAAAATATTTAAAAAAAAAAATATATATATATATATATGAAAAAACTGAAACCAAAAAAAACGTTATATTGATAAAAGCAAATATATACATAAAAATATATATATATATACATGGATATGAATTGAATACCTTTTATACGTGCACTGACATACTTACCTACGAGTATATGAATATATAAATAAATACATATATATATATATTTACAAATAAACTCTCAATCAACCGAACTATAAAAGCAAACTAAGCTTATTTAAACATTTTCAAGCATACATATTTTTTTTTAATTATTAACGGTTTCTTTCAATTATCCGTTTTATCCTTTGGTTTATTGCCACCTATTTCAGACAATTTCAATATAATATAGCGCACTTTAAAATTGTGCCTCAATTTCTAACTTTTAATAAATTATAATTTCTTCGAAAAACAAAAACTTTAAAAGTCAAATGCTTATCATAAAGTATATTATAAAAAAAACTTAAAAAAAATATATAAATAATAATATAAAGTTTTGCTGTGATTCGTGATGTAGATGTACGTTATAAATATATATATTTAATTATATAAAATGCAATAAAAATTTCGAGCATATAAATGCATGATTATTCCAAATTATTACAAGAGCCGATTTAAGCAAAAATAATTAAAAATCATACAAGAAATAAACAAAAATTACAACTTTTTATGCATGACAAAGTTTTCCAACAATATGTACTACGTCATACTCTAACATCACTTGTCTAGGATTATCTAGAATTGTGCAATTTTAAATGTGACTATTATTTTACATTTTTGTAGACAAAAACCGATACACTTATAGTAATATATTGTATAAATCAGTTAACCATAGTATTAAACAAACCTTTTTCAATGGCATTGTAATGGTGAGTGGACGTTTTTAATGTTAATTGCAATAATTTCAGTTTTTCGTTTTTGTATTAACTCGCAAAATTTCAATAAAATTTGATGAACGTAAACAAAAAGGGTTATATTCTTATTATACACTTGAACGACTATTTGCAATTCAAACGGCACTTATTCAAATTCAAAAAGTCGTAGTGTGACCAAGCATTTCATCCGTTAAATGGTAAGACTTACAATGACGAGCTGGCCACACTGCTGTTATGAACAGAAACAGCATTGCAGCTTTGAACATTAAAAAATATCTGAAACTTAAAGAGATTATAGAATTAAATGGAAAAATATATGTTTAATTTTATATTTTAATGAACATTTCTGGATACTTCATTTTTAAAAATTAAAAGTCATTGGTTTAGGGTTGTTCGTCAGCCTATTTCTGTTGTCTAACTGAGAACAGCTGATAATTTATGTTATGTTATCTCCTAACAGTATGTGTTAAGCTTAACAGCAGTTAAATTCAATACTATTATCGATTGTCCACTTAATCGAGAACAGCTGACGTTTACAGTTTGTTAACAGCGGCGGCGGCGTGTGAATGCAAGGCGGATGAATTACTTTTTTAATTATAAACACGGGCACATAAATATATAAAAAGAAAATGCATTTATGCAAGCGAAAAGCAAAACGAAAATATGGCCTGTAAATTATATCATAAATGTGAAAGTATTGACCACGCGCCAGTGGCAATTGAAAAGTGAAAAAGGAGTGCAAGTGGGAGAAAAAATCAATTGAAAAAGAAAAATTGCATTTCGCTGCCAGCCCCGAAACGGAAAATAAGTGTAGTTTGTCGTTCGGTGTAGTTGTGTGGTAGTGGAAAATATTAAGTTGTTGTTCGTGTATTTTTTTGTTGGTGCGCGAGTGGGGTGCATGTGAAGAAGAAGAGCTACAAGAAGCAGCAGCTGCAGAAATAGCAAAAGGAGACAGCGACGGCAACGGCGACGACAGACCAAGCGAGCGAGCGAGCAAGCAAGCGAGCGGCCAGCGTAATAAAGCGTAGAAAAAATGAGTTCAAGTTGTGAAAGGTGTGTGCCGTTACACTATATACTAGCACTGGGAACAATAATAATAATAACAACAACAACAGCAGAAGCAGCAGCAACGGCAGCAGTCTAAGCAAAATGTCGAAATGTGTATACAATTCGTTAAGAAAGAAACCATCAACTAAAATACCAAAAACAACAACAACAGCAAGACACTTTGTAATTTGTTTTGCTTAATAGATTGTGTTAAAACAAGGCATTCAACTGTATGTTTGGGAGTGAGTGTTTTATGTGTGTGTGTGAGTAATGTTAGGGTGAGTGGGAGGTATGGAGTGCGAAAATATGTACGCAATGCAACTGAAAGAAGACAGAGAGTGAGAGAGAGAGGAGAGAGCAAGGTTTCAGGCAGGAGCCCCTCCCCTTTAAGGCGAGCCCAGCGAAACAACGCCAATCGCAGCTGTCATTGTATGAGTGAGTGCGTTACTCATGTGTGTGTGTGTTCCTGTTCCTGTTTATGAATGCGCTCTCCACGTTAATTAAATTCTAGTTTCCTTGCAAATTTTATGCATTTTGGTGATTTAGCAACTGCCTGCAAAATCGATTTTCTTGCAAGGCGCGGCAACAAGCGACGGTTTTTGTTTAGGGCCCCCGCGGCCGTAGCAAAGAGAGACAGAGTGAGTGAGAGAGAACGCACAACAGAGTGGAGAGAACGCGGCCGTTCTCTGTATATATGAACATGGCATGCGTACATATAGGCAGTGAGTGTGTATGTGTGTGTGTGTGTGTGTAAGGACAGCGCGGCGTGGTGAACTGCAACTTCAAATAAGGAAAAAACCGGAAAAATGTTTGACAAAATATATAGACAAATGTGTGACTGTGCGTTTGTGTGTATGTGTGTAGAGAAAACCCCAAAACATGCAATTAATGGGGGAAAACCAACTACGCATACAAATACGCACTGAAGGAGGCCAACGTTTCCAACACACACACACTGGGCAATTTGGGTAGTATTTTTCTCTCCTTTTTTGTGGGTGGTATTTTTATTTTGGGCGTATTTTTTTTTGGCAGTATTTCTCTTCTCTCACTCTGGCTAAGCAGTAATGAATGAATGAATGAAATATTGAATGAAATTCGTTTGCTTCTGCGCCAATTCTTTAAGTTTTTTAAGCTAACGCTGCTGTTTGTTGTTGTTGTAGTTGTTGTTGCTTTACGATGTCCCATCCCGAAATATGTATGTTCTGACTGTCGAGGCAAATGCAGCCCTGTCTGTGCAGCATACATACATACATACATACATACATATGTATGTATATATAGAAGCATTCCAAAGATGCCTTTTAACTTTAAAATAGCTGAGCACTCGCATTTCGAATTTTAATATCTTTATTTATGTTACGTTTTTCTCTGACTCATTTTAACCAAATGTTGTACACTGAGTACTCAACATCAACATCATCATCATCTGTGTGTTCGCTCTTTTGATTTACAGAATAGAATGGGTCGAAATTATCGAGCCGCGCACCAAGGAGCACATGTACGCCAATTTAACAACTGGCGAGTGCGTTTGGGATCCACCAGAAGTAAGTTGTAATTCAAATATACAAATAAATCTACATACATACATACATATTTAAAAATAATTATGAAAATATATATAATCATGTACATACAGCTCTGGGCAAAGTAATAGGCATATTGGTAGTAGTTCAGTAAAAAAAAGTACAAAAGAAATATTAATAAATAAGTTCAATAAGAAACACTTGAAAAAAACTTTAAAAGCTTTCACTTTCAAGAAAGTGACTCCATATTTTAAAATAAATTTTTAAATATTACCACAAGAGTTCATCACATATAAATTGATCTGAATCGGTTATTTTATCCAAAAGTATATGTACACATGTCTATGTTTGATAATTTTGTAATAATCAAGTTAATTACATATATGTATGTATATCTTTCAACACGTTAACAGTCATACGCTAATTGACCAAATGTCACAATTGGCAGTGAACGGGGCTAATGAACTCAGTCTCTCTTTTTTTTATGTGTTTTATCAATTTATTATTATGCACTTTATTATGGAATCAAGGTCTTAGGCGAGATTTGAAATTATCAAATATTGTTTAAAAATGATTATTAAATTGATGTGCATTTAATAACTCTATTGACGATTGCAAACTCATTTCTTCATTTTGATTAATTGTTGGTTGTGAAGAGTATAAGATATTCGTCTTTGTTCCAATTTGTTGTATCTATGTATGTTCATCGTCTGAGGCTTAATTGACATGGGTCACTTGTTTTGCAAATTTTACAACAAAATTTTGTACATATGTATGTGTGTGGTGGTTATTTATTTGGCTTGACCCAGTTCATCAATGGCGTGAACAATGTTAATTAATTATATTACAAATAGGAATGAAAATTAAATGAATAAATTGTGGAATTTCGTTGTTTTTTTGGGGAAACGTTTTTTAAACCCAATCTAAAATAGATAAATGGCAAATGAGCTGGAAATCAGCAAACAAAAAAAATATATATATACATATATTCCAAATTAATATCAATTTAATAACCATGTAAATTTATATATTTTTAATTGAATCAAGCAATCAATCAATAAGACAATCATTCTTTTCCTCTTTGTGAACACTCTCAATTAAAGAGATTTTCAATATAAAAAGCTTAAATTCAAAAGTTGCAATCTGCTTTTGCTTTCAAAGCACATGCCAGGACACTGTATGCTTACAAGGATTGTTTGCGTAGCTGCTTTTGGTTGGCTTATGTATTCTCAGGACTTGTTTGACTTGTGCGGTATTAGCCAAAGGTGTTGCTGGCTAATAACTTTAGACGGCTGTCTGTGATGACTGGCTAGTAAAAGCCCAAAGGCACACACTGCAGAGACGCAATAAAACCTCTGCGTCTGTCTCAGACTCTTCCTCTGAAGCTGCATCCTTACAAAAGCTCAACAATATGCATACGTAGTCACATGCTTGTTGTTGGTGCTGTTGACGGAAGTAGTGAAAATTTCATTGATTTTGTTGCTGGCCTGCAAACTGTCCTCGACTGCGTCCTCGTTTAGATGTTTGCATGTAAGCGTCCTTAATGAAAAGGCTGCTCGCTTTTGCCGCATGCCGAGCTAGCGCCTTTATGCACACGGCGCTTACTTGGCCTGTGCCTGGTTTATTGTCCATTTCACGCTGTGATTTATTACCTACCTTTTCCATCCACGCATACCACACATGCATACGTCACGCTGCCGTACACAGTCGACAGCCGAAGTCGAAGCCGAAGCCTTCTGCATGCAATTGCTTTTGCTTTCTCTCTCTTGCGTCCACACTCTCTGCTTCTCCCAGCGCCTCTTGTTGAGTGCGTTCGTGTTCAAGTTGCCGGTGTCACTGTGTGAGTGTAAGTGAGGGCGATTGCGAGTATGTTTGTGTTTGTGCCTCTGCCTGCCAGTTATTTTGGTTTTTGTCACTCTCGCTCTCTTTTGAGTCATCATTCATCGCCCATACTTTACACCCCTTTTGCTCCCTTTTTGGAGTGACCGCATGGCTCTCTGCAGGAAGTGAGCGTCAAATCGCATTTCTTTGAAACAGGTCGAAGCTGTTAATACACTGCAAATATGTATAGTTGGCCATTTGTATTTTAATTGCCATAACGTTTTTTACGTGTTGATGATCAACAGTCATTAAAAAATAAGAAATAAATTAAAATAGTTGAATGTGTAAATTCAATGTTACATTGCACATGCAAAAATGTTGATACCCTTTCTATTAAGCTTAGTTAAACATATGCCCCAAATTCATGCACATACTGCAGCAGGAGCAGCAGAAACCGGCGCCGACGCAGATGTTGCTGCAGTTGTTGTCAAGTTGCCATGAGGAAGTGTGACTGAAGAATCCTTTTAGCTGCGCAATATAATCTATTCATTTTATGCAGAGCAACGTGCACACAGCCTGCAAATACAACAAAAGGAATATATCACATACATACACACATATACATACGTGTGTACATTTACATAGGCTCTCCCTTTAACTGTTTCACCCTGCAGACACTCTCTTTCTCTTTTCGCTCTCTCTCTTTAGTACGCCTACAAAGCGAGTAAAACGCGCTTTAAATTAGCAACAATTTTCATTATGCTTTTTGTCTCGCTCAGCTTTTTGTTTTAATGACGTTGTCGCTTTGATTGTTGTTGCTGCTCGCTCCGTTGCTCTTGCTTCTTCGTTTGCCTTTTCTTCGTGTCTCTAACTGCTGCAGCTGACTTGGCTGGTGACACTAAAGAAAAAAAGAGCAGCGCAACTGAAATGCAGACAAAGACAGCAACAATTGCTGTACGTGATTTGAAATTTATGCACAGCAAGTTGAGGCCACTGTCTATTTGTTATATACCCTGTACAAATATTAAATAGGGGTGTGTGGCTTTAAAATTTCAATACATTTTTTACTAGTTTATTATAAAAAAAGATTTATACAGCATTAATACGTAATTAAAAATTTTCTACGAAATTTGAACGAATTGTCGCTTATAAAAATATATCTATATTATAAATGCAGATAAAATAAAATGTTTTCAAATAAATTTTGATAAATTATCCAACTTTACAAAAAATTAGTCTTTATTGCAGTTTGTAAAAAAGTATTATATGTTATTTTATAATCAATTTAGAGAATTTATCAAGTTTTACGAAAATCTAACTAAATCTAATTTTTTATAAATTTAGAATTTAAAAAACATTAACAATTGTTCGTATCTAATATTGAAATATATTATTACAAAATTACTATGTTCGACTTTATAATAAATTAAAGTAATAGTTTATAATTTTGAAAATTTTGTAAGTATTATCCAACTTTTATAAAATGTCTCCAGGGTATATTATGTTACAGTTTCCTTTTATTAACTTTCATTCGAAATCTCCTCTTTTTTGTGTGTATTATAACTCTTTAGTTACTTCCCCTCAGCGTTTGTTGGTGTGCTGCTTTTTATTCATACTTTTTGCTCATTTGCCTTTGTAAAACTTCCGGTTAAGAAAGAAACAACAGCAACAACAACAATAGCGTAGAGTTGCCCACACGCTCGTTTAGTGTTACAAAACTCCAAGTAGAAAAGAAAGAAGCAGAGGCAATGCCGACGATAATGTTTACGTGCGTCCGCAAAAGCGACCAAAGCCGGCGACACTAAAAGGCGCTTTGAGCTTCGAGTTTAGGGGGTTGCCCCTGTCTTTATCCGCCTCGTATGGTTGGGGCTCTGGGGTCTTTGGTTCGGTTTTATTTGGGGGCCAAGAGCTACGCAATCGTCAAAAAATTTCAAATCGTTTTTACTTTTTTTTCTGTTTCTTTATATCGAATGAGCTATCGTTTAGTTATCGCCATTGCCATTTTCGGTGGTTGGTGTCGCTTCCTGTTTTCCGCAAAGTGGGTTATTTGCGGCACAAAAGTTGTTGCATGGACTGCATAAATTTGTTGGTAATTACAATGGCAATTAGACGCGTATAAATATCGCTAATGGTTTTCGATTATACATATTCGAGTTAGTTTTTGGATTTTTCGTTAATAAATTGTTACAGGAAATTTTTTATGTATTTACAGTTAAATCGCCTATTAAGAAGCACATGACCTGTGCAAAGGAAATCGATATTTAAATATCGATAATTGCATAATGAAAATCTCCAAAGAATGAATTCGTGAATGACAAATCAACAAAAAAAAAAAAAAAAAAAAAAAAAAGTGAGCCATAAATCACATCATTAATCATTCAAATTCGATAGACGATTATTGCAACAGCCCCCTCTAAATAAATTCAAACTTTCAATTCCCCTACCACAATTTCAATTCCCCCATTTCTGGAGCCGGAATCAATGAATATTGGTTTCATATGGCTGAAGCTTACGACAGAATGAAATTCTAGAGGTCTTTTCATTCATGTGTATGCAGGTTTTATGAGTTCCATTGAAATTTCAAATTTGTGATTGGGATTATTTAAAGCATGATCCAAAATGATCCATTGGGATTTATTTATTTCTATATATTTATGCATACGTATGTATGTATGTACATATATTTTTAGACTAAGAGAAATAGTTTTTGTCCACTGTGCACGCGCTATTAGTTTATTCATTTAAAATTTATGGCAATTAAAGTGAATTGATTTAAGGAGCGCAACTTTTGGCTTCCCTGGGAATTCATAACATTATTAAATATTTACAAATTAAAAGTTTATCAATATTTGAAACAAAGTTCAGTCTGCAGGTCATTAATTTTTGCTAAATTTAGATAGGATCCCCTGTGAATAGCTTCGTAACTAATAACAGCTGTCAATTTATGTTTTATAAATAAAATGTAGGAATCATCAAAGAATTTATGTTTAAAGTTGAACACCCCCAAAGCTGATGACACATTTTCAATTGTGAATTTGCAAATAATATTTTGAAATACATACAACATACATGTATCTCTATTTGATTATTATTGTTGTTGCCTGTGTCACAATATCTCAGATGTTATCATCGTATTGTGCTATTTTTGATATTTTGCCGCGATTGAAGTTTAGAATTATGTAGATGTATATATTGTTGTGCTTTAATATCGATGATGACCTAATTTAGCAAAAGAAATAAACATTTACAAACCCCCCCGAAAAAAAGAGCGAGTAACAAGAGAATCGCATTTTTGTTTGCTTATAACAATCTTATTTATCGCACTCTTCATTCACTGTCTGTCCATCATTCGTTTGCCTCACCCTGTATTTTGATTGAGCATGATTCACAGATATGTTCGCCACTGCTGTTGTGGTTGTTGTGTGTTTTCTGGTGGGGATCGACACGGGGTCCATTACTGACCTCGCCAAATAGGCAATGCTGACTGATAGTGGGACAGACCCCAGCTCCAGTTTCAGTTCCAGTTGCAATCCCTGCCACATTCACTGATTAGAATTGTGCGTGCCTGTCTGCCTGCCTCTTGCCACTTGAATCGACCTATATTTTCCACTGATTAAAAAGCCAAATTGTTTTTCCATCAGCGCTAAATAAGCAAAAAAAAAAACAGAACAATGAGATTCATGATACAATAAAAAAAATGAAATGTAATGAAATTATAATGACTACGAAGAGCTTCAAGCATAAGCCACCAAATGAAGCGAGTTCCCAGAAATTAGACTAATAGAATTTCAACAATTTAAAGCAAAACTCTAAATATAGGCGAGAATTCAATTTGGCAAATCTTAACGAGATTAAGGAAATTATGAAATATAATACTAGGCGTAAAATTACATATTTTATTGATAAATAAAACTGTTGCTGAAAGATCTCATAAGTATTTTACATATTTCTTAATGGAAATCACGCAACTTGACTCATGTCTATGATTAAATGAAAATGCGTATACGCGGCGTGTGAGTAATAATTATAAATATTAACAGCATCTGCAAAAATTAAATATATATAATATTATATTATATTAAACAGTTTATATAGAGTTGTATTTGACAGTTTCTCCACACATTCAAAATGATGTCAATATACCATAGTATACGAGGTCTCTTCTCTTGCTCTAATTTCATTTTCATAAATGGAGGCAACACAAATTCCCATCTACGAGATAGAGATGCGTAGCCTCAATAATGTTGCAGCCACATACATACGATATTGCTCTCAATATTCTTATTGCTGTTTTGTCGTTGTTGTTTTTCCATAATTACAAAATATTTCGAATTGCGCACAAGGTCAAAATAAGCTTAAAGTGGAGATGCCAGAGAGTGGGGAAATAGAAAAGTTGAGGGTGAATTTCACTTAATCTATAAATTAATAAGGCTGCAACTCTGCTATCGATTTTATCTCTTAAGTGGAGCATGCACGTATCGAACTCTTGCTGCATTTCGGCTTCTCTCTGCTTTTCTCTCTCTCTTTCTCTCTGTTTTGCTTTCAATGTGGCAGCCACTGCTGCAGCATGTGTGGCACGCGCTGGCATAGTCGTATATAGAGCACTTGCTGGGCAGCGGGAATGCGGCATAGATAGACCCATTTAGGAGCTAGTCTAGCTGACTTTTCCGGCTCAATGGTTGCATGCTTCAATGACTGACTGACTGAGTGACGGATGGACTGTTGGACAAACAGACTGAGTAGCTGACTGAGTGGCAGCAAGCGCAACAATGCAAAAAGCGTAACGTTGATGCAGCTGAGATGTGGCAGTGTGGCAAACAGGCAGGCGGGGAGGGGGCGGGGAGGCGTGCAGGCAGCCTTGTCCCAATCAACGCTGCTCTTGCTGCTGCTGCTGCTGCTCCCACAAATTATGCAACTTGCTGCTGCGACGCAGTTGAAGCTCGAAATGGAAATGGAAATGAAAACCAGAAATGAAAAGCAGCCGAGCTGAAAGCTTTCAATCTATGTCTGTAAATATGTACATACGTGTATGAGTGTGTGTGTGTGTGTTGCTGTTGTTGTTGTTGCAATGTGGGCGAACTTGGTGGCTTGTATTGTCACTATTATCAGACCACAGGCAGCAGCAACAAACACAACAACAGCAACAACGACAACAAATAGCGATTAAAGCAAAAAAACAAATAGCAAAAAAAAAAAAAATTAAAAAAAAACATCATTTTCAACCCAGCCCTGGGTTAGGGCCTGTCCCGGCCCAGAGCATGCCTCACGTGCCTTACATAGTTGCTTCATGTCCATTGCCCGGGCGCAGCATCAACAGCAACAGCAGCATCAACAGCAGCAGCAGTGGCAGCAACTGCAGCCCAGAAAGTTCAAGGTCAGCGCAGCAATAACCCTGAGTTGGCTGGTAGCACATGCAACAGACAGGGATAGCCACAGTTCCACAAGTGAAATAGGAGCAGCTATATTAAGGCACACATGAAGGACCAAGTTGCAGCTGAAGAAAACTTGAGTTGTTGTCGAGCATTCTGTGGGCAGATGATGAGACGATTATGAGGCGATTATAATGTAGCCACAACATAAGAAACCACAGCAACAACAACAAAACAACAGTTGCTGATGATAATGTTGAGGATGATGTTGAATTGCTGATTAAGCAACAAAAAAAATAATTATATCAAAAGGCTTTTAATAATAAAAAAAATCCCACAATATTGAGAGAAATTAATAAAAAAATATTACCATAATAAGAATTTCATAAATTATGATACACAATAATATAATTCTATATAAAATATAGAAATATTAATATAAATAAAACTTAATATATTTCAATATATTAAATATATAATATAATTCTAAAATTAATGCCTAAATTTATAAAAAATTATAGTAATATTAATAAAAAATTAAAAAAAAATTGCATATATTATAATACACATTAACATAATTCTTAAATTAATGTCTAAAGTTATTTATAATGAATTCACCCACAGAGATATGATACTCATCACGTTGACGTAGGTTTCTGTTGAAAGATAATATGAAAATTATATAGAATCGCTGAAAAGAGATTCACAAACGTGATAAGTATTGAATGCACTGCTCAAGAATATGAGAACATGCATTCTGCTGATGCTGTCGAAACGGTTTATATATTTATAATATATACATATGTACATGTATGCCAAAAATTATGCAAATTTTGTAGAACTTTCGAGTTGTTGGAAAGTTGATATAGTTTTAGAAAGAAAGTTTAGTTTTTGAAATTCGACAAAAAAATTGAGCAAATGGGTATTTAGAAAAGTTTTAAGATAGTTTGTTTCATATAAACTACAATTTGAATAAATTTTATAAGCAGCGAATGAGAAAAATTTTGAAACTAAGAAACATTTCAATGAAGACATTTTATAGAAAATTTTTGAAAATAGAAAAGAAATGTGACAAGTGTTGGTTAAATTGGAGCAAAATAAGTCAAAATCCTATCAAAACTGAACATGAGTTAATAACAAATGTTATAACATCAAAATGATATAATATAGAATGATTTTCGACTTTCAGACTATTATATATGAAATTCCGTTTAAAAACCAGTTGAGTTTTGTTAAAGTTAAAAAACTTAAGAGACCGAAAAAATAAAAAATTTGAATAGGGTTCAATTCTAACAGTTTTCTGAAAATAGAAATTTTTTATCGAAGTATGTATATTTTTTACCAATATTAAATTCTCTGACTGCGTGATAAAACTACTAAATATTGGTGAAAATAATTATCAAATTATGTTAATCAGATATGCGTATGCAAATATTATTTATATCAATGGCATTCTAATGAATGAATGAATTATCTTTAGAGTTATCTATACTTATATCTGTGTAATCAAATGCATAATAAAACTCGATGTAATTTCAACGCAACAAATAATATTAATATAGTATGCACAACTGCAGGGTTCCTAGCACCATATGATGAACGGCATATATAAAATATAGCACATTATATTGTATAATGTAGCTAAACATTCTTCTCGTAAATACAATAATTTTTTTTCTTTACACAAACCCAGTATTGCTACCTATCGCCGGTACATGAAATAAAAGCATAATTATTCATTCATATTCACACCTCCCACATGCAGACGATATATTATAATACGCGACTCGCATAGTTGCCACTTGAATGTAGAGTTGATAAAGGCAGTTATGTGGATACACATATTGGATTTGCTCATGATTCGTTTTCGTTTCACTTTTATTTATCTCTCTCTCTTTCTCGCTCGATCTCCGTGTTTCTCTACAGGATGTGCCAATTAAGCGCACCGACTCGTCACAGTGGTGGGAACTGTTTGATACAAATACGCAACGTTTCTATTACTACAATGCGGCCACACAGAAGACCGTGTGGCATCGGCCGAGCAAGTGTGATATCATTCCGCTGGCCAAGCTGCAGACACTCAAGCAGAACACCGATCCCAGCGAGCGACGTGAGCAGACTACGCCACAGAAGCAATCCTCATTGCAGAAGCATTCACAGCATCCACAACAACAGCAACAGCAATCGTCTCCCATGTCGGCTGCCAATAAGAAGGGGCGTGTCCAGCGTACAACCAGTGGGAATGGCGTTGTGGCCAGTTCGGAGGAGAAACTGAGCAGCTCAACGGGCAACGAAATGATCTCAAGTCCGCGTGGTCGTCAAAGTTATCGGTAAGCAGTATTGGAAGTTTCCATTGAATCCATCTAACATAGTTATTTACTCTTGACTTTCATTTGAAGCAGCGGCACGGGTGATTCATCCCGTTCCATGGACATGCAACAGCACCAGCAGCAAGGCTACGGCTCTCGTCGTTCACAAGGCAAGGATAACCATCATGCCCTCAATACTCTACGTTCTTATAAACTATTTTAATATTTCTTACAGATTCGTGCAATCATTACAAGGAATCGGGCAAGTCAAGCGATTCTGGTGCTTCGAGCGCCCATGGCTATTCAAATTTCAATGATGCATTCAATGGTGCCCCCTGGCCAAATGAAGGACTTCGTCTGGGATCATTGCAGAAGCGCTCCGGCAAGGATAATGGCGCGTAAGTTTTGAAAAATTATTGCAAACTGGCATATGGTGGAAGTGTTGGCTATAGAGTAGCTAAAGGCATATAGTATCGCTCTATATGTCAGGTTTATCTTGGGCTTCATTTATACTCAAAGCTTATTACACATGCTTATCATATTATGGAGTTAAGGGATTACATTTATAACCTGTCTGTAGTTTAAGCTGCTTTAGCAAATACTCTATAAAAGGCGGAAAGAAGATAAGCATACTATAAGCTTTCATTGGAATACTCTGCATCTTTCTATATCAGGGAACAATACGACTCATCTAAGAAATACCATTTTCTATATCTGTATTTCATAAATTTTCCCAGGGTTTTTCAGCAGGGTACAGCAGTTTAGAATTTGTAAATTGACTATAGATTAACATATTAAAATTATAAATCCATTATGTCTTTTGAAAAGTTAAGGAAATTGTAAAATTTTGAAAATTTCATCGGTTTCAATTCTATAATTTTCCAAAATAATTTTGAATATAGTTCGACTATACGGATCAATAGGAAAACAAATTGATAGTCAGAAGTTCTAATAACTGAGTATTGGATAGAGTTTAAACGAATAACGCTGCTAGAAATTGGAATTTAAGGAAGGATAATGGAAATCCTAGTAAATATTTAGCAACTGTACTGTAACTTTTTTAAAATTTGAATTTTTGTTTTTAAAGGAATGGCAATATTGGCCAGTTACTGACAACCTGTTCAATTCACTTCATTCAAGATCTTGTCTTCCATAGATTACATTTATGAGAATATCTGTAGTTCAGTATGTGAATATCAAAAGAAATCTCCAATTTAGATATAAAATTTTTTTAAAAGTGGAGCAATTTCATATGCATACTCTCAACGGCGTACTCATGGTTTTGGGCCTCTCATTGCATACACCCACACACAGTTACACGGATACATATACAGATGCAATTTAAAAGACATTTCTCATAATAACTGCTTTCTTTCTCATCCCACTCTGTCGACCTCCTATCTATATCTCTGTTTGGCGGAATCGCAGCTTTGAAATGTTGCAAGAAAGCGTAAGCTCACATAATTTACCGCATGGCTCGTCCTCGTCATCATCGTATGTTGGTGGTAGTGTTGCTGGGGACAACAATAAGTACTTTGATCATCAGCTTCTGCCCAGTCATATGCAGGGCTATTGCTCCTCCAAGTCATCCGATATTGCCTCACCCACACATTCGATACATACGCCACAGGCGCAGAAGAAGAAGATTTCACCAGATGCCCCAGAGCGTCAATACAACAATTACGCACAACAACAACAACAGCAACAGCAGCAGCAACAAAAGCAACGCAGCAGCAACAATCAACGTGTATCAGGAGATGCCGTTGGCAGAAATATCACAGCATCTGGCAAATCGTATGGTGCAGCTATGGGTGGTAAGTCAGAATCCCCATAATATCTATGATATATATTTGATTAATGTCTGTCTTTTTTCAGATCGTGAATACAAGGTGTCCTTGGCGCGTTCTGGTAGCTTTATGTCATCCTCAATAAATCCTGCCGCTGCGGGGCATCACAGCAAATCCTATCGCAAGAGCAGCGCTGAAGCAAATGGGAGCGGTGGAGGTGGCGGTGGTGGTGGTGGTGCGGCCAGCGATGATTCAATGCATGAGAAATACTTCAAGTCTGTGGAGAATACTCCGCTGTCTCGACGTCGCCACACATCCAACGCCAAGAGTCATGGCGGTGGTGGTGGTGGAGCTGCCAGTGGCAGTAATACAGCCACCAGTACAGCCGGCAGTGGTTCCAGCGGCCACAAGAAACACTCCAGCGACTCCAGTCCGCAGAGTCCAATCAGTCCACAGACGAAGAGTTCGCGTCAGGCCAAAACTAGCGCCACAAATCCGCCGCCGCAATTGCAGCTCCAGCAGCATTCGCCTCGCATACAGGACAACAATTGTGGACAACTGGATCTGCTCAGCCTGGGGCGTATGTCCTTGAACAAAGGTGGCCCCGTATCGCCCAGTGGTGGCTCTGATAATCTTGGCATGCTAACGCATTCCTCCCGTGGCTCCAATGATTCAGCCGCGAGACGTCAGAAATCCAACACCTCAACCGCAAATCGCTCGGATTCTCTTCACTATCCCGGTCAGAGCTCGTTACGGCATAGCGCCAGCTCCAGCTTGGATAAACGTGGCTATCATCCACTGCATAATATGAGCGGGGAGAAACGTGATACGCGTCGCTCAAAAACGCATCATCAGCAACATCTACAGCCGGACAACAGCGATGTGGAATACGATAATGGCAACATTTCGCCACTGTACAGCAATTGTGGTCGAGAGATGCCCCATCTGTTGCCCCTAAAGCACTATATTATCGAGCAGGCCAAGCTGTTTAATCGTTACGATTATGATGGTGACGGCATTGGGGATTCGGATTCGTATCATTCGGATAGTCAGTCGGAGCATTCGCTGACCGGTCATGAGCCGGACAACGAGGACTCGGACGGGGGCTCCGATACGCATGGCGGTTACTTGGAGCACAACTATGGCATGATCGATGACTATGCCAATATGGGTGACAGTGTCTCCTACTATGCGTATCAGTATCCCCCCTACGATCCATCGGGACGAGAGGACATGTAAGTTTTGGACTAACTAAAAATAAATATTTTTATTATTTGACAATGAGTAGATATAGTTAAATTTATCAATTAATCGATTGGTTCTTAAAATCCATGATTTCATTGAAATAAAAAATTTACAAAAAACTAGTTGAGAATTACAAGACATAATCTAATACAATGACAAGATCTTCTCTATCTAAGTGTAGCAGCCTTTTAGGAGCAATCTAATTGTCTCAGAAAAAATTCCATACTACAATTTCTGAAGATATGTCATAACCAGAAAATACTTCTATTCAAAAGGACAATCTACCACTTAGTACATATAGGTCGCTATATTTATATCCTTTAACTAATGAACTACATTTGAATTTGATTAGTTCGGATAATGTGGAGGCTGTGCTTGAGGGAATTGGCGGCAACACGGAGCCACCGTCAGCACCCAAACCTAAGCCTAGATATCAGATCTCATACTACGACACCGTCTCACACAGTCCATCATCAACATCGGCGGCGGGTCATCAAGGTCATCAGTATAACCAGCACAATCAGCAACTGTATTCGAATACGCCAACATCGTATCCGTTTGGCAATCATGGTCATGGCCTGGGCCAACAACCACCGCCGCCACCACATCAGCAGCAGCTTCATTTGGATCCAAGTGATGCGTCCACAGCCAAGCAGAAACAATCGCAGACATTGCCCTCACCAAATCGTCAAATCTCACGCCTAGTCGCCGGCCAGTTAACCAAAGAGGATGCCAATCATGGCCAGCAACAACAGCAGCTGCAGGAACAACGACAGCAGCAACAGTTGCCCCATGCCGGGCAATCCGGTGGCATCAGCAGTCTCAGCAGAGGTGGCAGTGGCAATCATAAGCTGGCACCACCATCGCTCAAGCCCACCATTCAGCAGATATTTCCGCCCAGCGATCGAGCACCTGGCTCCGCAACATTGGCCTGCATGAAGGAATGTGATATTGAGAAATTTGCGGCGGACAATTTGAATCTGCACTCGAAGGGCATATTCCGGAAGAAGGCATCAGTGCGTGATATGCTTAGCTGGACGGTGGAAGCAATCAGTCGACCCATGTTGGCCTTGTCCCGGGACAAGGCGGACAAGAAGACCGCCATCGAACTCTTCAAACTGGTGCAAATCTATATGGGTGATCGCAAGGCACGCTCCGGCATGAATCTCAATTCTGTGGCCATCGACATAATCAGCGCATCTCTACCACAACAACAGTAAATTCAACCATATTAATTCAACATCAATTGGAGACATATTGATAATATTTCTTTTGCAGATTACGAGATGAGTTGTATGTGCAGTTGTGCCGCCAGACAACAGAGAATCCCAAACGAGAGTCACTTATCCGCGGCTGGGAACTGATGGCCATTTGTCTGTCCTTTGTGCCACCCTCGCCAACGTTTCAACCCACGTTGCTCAAGTAAGTCCTTTAGGCCAATAAATCTACTTCGATAATTGGCTAAACAAACATATACTTCCTCAGTTATGTGAATCGACATCGTGATCCTTCATTTGCCACTGGCTTCTTGGAGGTCTGCAAGTGGCCCATTCATGTCCAAATCTCACACTATGCTACGGTTTGTTGTCGCCGCTTGGATCGCATTGGCAGCAGTGGTCGCCGCTTGGCCAAGAAGCCCACCGTAGATGAAGTGGAACAGGCGCGGGTAGGAAACGCTATCAACTTATTCCTGTTCGATATCCTTCAATTAAAACTTTGTTTACAATTTGATAGCATCAAATTTTGAGAATCAGCATGTTTGGCAATACGCTGTCCGAAGTGATGGAGCTGCAAAAGGACAAATTTCCGGCACGAAAATTGCCCTGGATACAGACAACGCTATCGGAGCATGTAAGCTACTAATCCCGACTATATATAAAGACGATTTCTAATTAATATTGCTTACTTTATAGGTACTTTTATTGAATGGCAAGCAAACGGAGGGTATTTTTCGTGTGTCCGCCGACGTCGATGAAGTCAATTGCATGAAAAACCGTTTGGATCGGTGGGATGTTCCTGATTATAAGAACACAATGGGTAAGTGAATATTGGGAGTCGTAGTTACTTAAAAGCAGCAGCCATAACTCTGTTATGTTTGACAGTATATAAATAAAAATATATATAAATGATTTGAAAATAATTAAATATACTAATTAACAGGCATTTTTCAATTCCGAATCCGAACGTAACGTACGATTCGGAATTAAAATGGGGGTGTATATTAATAACATAAATTTTGAATCTAATATATTTTATAATACAAATCGATCGAAATTAAATAATTTTTATTGTTTTATTTATTATATAAAAAGTTAAAAAAATATATATTTTTTACAATAAATATTACATTCTTTTGATAACGTTTTTCGATTATTTTTTAAATATTTTTTCTTTGAATTTTAACTCATGTATTTATTGATTTATTCAACTTTCTTGCAGTTGATGCACATGCACCTGCTAGTCTACTTAAGCTGTGGTATCGGGAGCTATACGATCCGCTAATACCCGACGATTATTACGAAGATTGCGTGAATACCGAGGATCCCGATAAAGCCAAAGAAATAGTTAATAAGTTGCCTCAAATTAATCAATTGGTAAAATCAACAATCTACTCTCAATATATGCATTTGTGATTAATAATAATTTAAATATTTTAACAGGTCCTAACGTATTTAATACACTTTCTACAACAATTCTCCAATCCGGAGGTGGTTAGCTGCACCAAAATGGATTCATCGAATCTGGCGATGGTATTTGCGCCAAATTGTCTGCGCTGCACTTCAGAAGATCCCAAGGTGATACTGGAGAATGCGCGCAAAGAGATGTCCTTCATACACGTCTTAATCCAGCATATGGACACATCACATGTCACCAATCTGGTTTAAAGCTTTGATAGCTGCAGCTAACCCCCTTAAAGAACAATGATAAAGGAAAAGAAAAACCAATGAACAAACCTAAATATTATTATTATGTATGTAAAACGTATTAACACCTTATCCTTATTCTAACTTTCAAACTTAATCCTTACCTATGTCATTTCAATTGAACCAAACTTGTATTTGGTAGCAAATGGTAATCAAATGAAGTATCAAAGAGCTCCTAATTAACGCCTAAATTTAACTTTAACTATAACTATAACTATATAATATAATAATTTTTACTACTCAGATTTTCTTACTAATTGCTATACAAATGTTTAATATAATTAGTTCTGTATACACATATAGGCTGCTTAATTTTATAAACAAATACTCAGAAATTGTCAATATTGTAACTTGTAGTGCTTTTTCAAACCAAAAAAAAAACAGTAAAAGTAAAAAAAAGTAAAATAATTGGATTTAATATTTCGCGAGCATGAATCTGTAATTGTTCGAGGTTAGTTTAATTTATTTATTTTGCATTATAATTTATGGAATTTAGACATCAAGCAAAATACTCAAAACTCAAAGCAAACTCTCTAAAAAATGAAATTAAAAATATATAATATAAAAAACAAAATCTATAAATATATATTTATTTATAAATGTACTGTACACAAACATTGTATGCAATATAAATTGAATATAAATTGCATGTTATTTAATTACAAATAAAAACATACAAAGAACACTGCTTATATATAGTAAATGAAATGCAGCAACCTAGTGCTATATAAATATTTATTGGATTAAATTAAATGTTAAAGATACATGAACAAATTCAATAGCTACGCAACAATTTACTTAGTCTACAAGAGTAACAATACAATTAACAAAGTCTAAGCAGAACCAGCAAATAAATATATACATATATATTGAAAAGAAATATATATACATATATTATAAAAATCCATTAAAGAGATATATGAATATATGTATATCTATTAATAGATATATATAGCAATGTATGTAAAGCGCACGATCGAGATCAAGATATGAAAGCATGAAAGAATGAATAAAGTTATATAAATAAAGAGCCAAAAATATTAAATTCTTAACATGAATAATTGAACTTTGATGTATTATTGTTTGGACTCTGTGGCCATCATAACATGTCCATCATATAGGGAATTTGCCGTTAGACTTGTGCTTATCACATGCCTGGCTTTAAATTGAGACACATATAATAAATTTCAGGAGCTCTTCTTTCATTTTTTTTTTAACTATAAGTATTGAACATTTTGGGCATTATTGTACTGCGAATGTATGCCCAATTTTGAAGTCGTTACGAACCGTTCGTCTCTGATAATTGCTAATAATTTAGTGTTGTCACTTGACGATCTTAAGCCAACCACTGACAAACCATTATCATTTATTTGGCCAACAAGTATTTGGGCCACTGACAACGATCCATTTTTCGAATCGGGTGCATTTACCACGCCCCAATGTTTCGTTCAATTCCGTTTCAAATTCATTTTCATTATTTTTATCAAGGTTTCATTATTTTTTTTTTTTGGTAATTTATTTAATAATACTTTTTTTTGGGTGGAGAGGGGGGTAGCATTAGGTAGCAATCTTGAAGGCAACGATTGTCATACCATTCAATGCCCATAATCACTTTGAATATTAATTGTGATTCATGTGAATTTCGATGAACAAAATGGCGTTTCGAAACGTGTGCATAATTATCGGCTTCTATATGTAGAATATTTCATTAGAAAGAGAAATATTGCAGAGAAATCTTAAGAACTTTTTTTAAAAAGATTACATAATATAAGCTATTGGTGATTTTATGAGATTTTTCCAAATTAGAAGAAAGTTTATGCTCCATCTTATCTAAAATACTGTTGTACAAATTCATAAAATTAAAATCGCCTTTTTCGAAAGTGTCCATTTTCATGGCGACTCAATGTGGCATTACTTAATTTCGATACTATATCTCCTCAAGGCATTATCATTGACAGTCCGATATTCATTCATAACGACAATGAAGTTATCGTCATGCTTATAGGCTGAACCCTCCAACAATTTCTATACAGATATAGATTTCTTGTATGACTTGGCGATATTTCGAGGTTTTTACAATTATGCATAAAATTTTATTGGCAAATGATTTGATTATTTACTTGAATCACCCAATTTGATAATACATATGTATTTCCGCGAATTGTGGGGGGTACCCAAGAATATCGTAACCCTGAGGGAAATTTTGATATATTTATGGCGAAATTTTTTTTATTGTTTTACGATTCTAGGTGAATGCGAAATTTGATTGTTTATTGGAATTGGAAGCTTATCGGATTCATTATAACTATTAAAGATGCGTAATATTCCATTAAAAGTGACTATGATAGTTATTTTTAAAGGTATTAATAGAACTTTTCTAATATGGGTTGTTAACTGTTGGTCAGATAATAAACTAAATATGAAATAAAAATTGTATTCAAATAATTCTTGTATTCTAAAACTGTTTTGATCATGTTATCTTAAACTGAAATATGTTTCTTCACCTATTTATTAAAAAAAAGATCTTTCTTTCTTCGCATATGCTTCAACCCTCCTCTATGAAATGTCCCCAAAATATTGAACATATCTAAAAAAGATATATCGTCGACCTGAAAACAATATTGGGCTTCAGGTAGCGAGTAAACAACAATAACAACAATTAGACGCATATATTTTGTATATTTTATCGGAAACGCAATGCCCAAAATCAAAAGTAATCCATCATCTCAAAGGCTTTAAGGGGACCCCGAATACGGACTGATAACAGACCAAGTCCTCCTCTATAGCCCCTCTCAGGCCACTCAAATTAGTTGTACAAACGCATAAATTGTTTCGAAAGTCCCCACGGCCAAAAAAAAAAAATAATTTTTGGTTGAACAAATTGAATCGAATGCCAACCAAAGGCAAAGGCTCAAAATCATAACACCAACTCGATTACTCAATCAAACGCGCATTGGCGATGGCGACAGCTTGTGGATGGCAGCGGGGGTGTGGCAAGTTGCGGCGGGGGTGATGCGGTGAAGGTATGCGAGCCGCAGTATGAGAACCTATTGGTGATTTTAATTTGTTTACAACTACAATAAATGAAAACGAATCAGAAATTTAACAGTAGAAGTGATGAACTAAGAAATACCTTAGTGTTATATATAAAAAATTTCGAAATTATTAAATAATATATTTTGGGTGCTGAAATATGTTTTAGAGAAATATTATTTTTAAATTAGAAATAAAAAAATACATTAAGGTTTGTGTCTTGGATGCTGCTTAAAGTCTTGGCTGTGACTTGGCTATCGATAAATACAATCGAAGTTTCAAGCTTAGCAAAAGCAAGATGGCGGCGTTTGACCATCCGTTACACATTTAAATTCAAAACAAAATTGAGGTTATAGAGGATAGTGATTAATTTCAGCTTGAATTTGTATATTTATTTATATAAAATAAATGAATTGCAGAATATAGTCAATTTGGACGTATTGTTGAAAAGTTTCTCTCATTACAGGGTATAAAATGAGAACAGTAGTGAATTCTAAAGACGAATTCTCGTATAGATGATGAGAAAATCAGCAGCACCAACAACAACGACAACAATAATAATATTACCGATGGCAACTCCGACGGCGACAACTCAAACGACAACAACGACGTCCGAGCGATACCGATAAGCGGGTGATTAACAATTACTCGATCAAAAGTACCGACAGTATTCTCGTGGGAGTGAGATGGCAATAGCTACTAGGTATACATCTATGACAGTATGTATGGGAGGGAGTATTGGTATTTATGTCTGTGTTACCCATATTTTTTTTTACCGAGAGCAGAGTACCACCGTCTGGGTGGGTAGCTGTTGGCAATGTGTTTAATAAGCCCGGAGTGTTTTGATTTATATGACTGGTGGATCGGCGATTGGTTTGCAGACCCCAGTAAAAGTAACACCCGAGTGCCGACGACTATCGCTCGTATCGTTGTCTATATAGAAGACATAAAAAACCGAATTGGAAACATGGAATTGGTATTGGTATTGGAAATGGAGTATCGGATCGAAGCGCCTGCCCGCTTTGCTTGACATGGCTGATGGGTATGACGGGGCTGGTGAGAGAGGGGTGAACGGGAGCGGCGAGTGTTGAAGACCTTATCGATGATAGTAGCCCATTCATTATCTATGTACATTCATATCTACATACATATACCGCCGCTATATTATTGTTAATATAGATATCTTACCCATTAGCACAACATTATATGTATATGTACAATCTATTATATTCTGTGAAATCAGATTTAGTACAATTTATTGGGCCCTGCAACGAGCCAACCAATTAGTTCACCGTCTGCGCCCGTTCAAGACGCATCGTTGTATTCCGAGCACTCCTTAACTTTCGGTAACTTCCGACGGCGTATTGGGATCGCCGCATCATCAAACATCCCCAACCCCCATCACACATACAAAATGGATAATAACAACACGGTTAAGACTAACAAATCATCATTCTCCATTGATAAAATCTTGGAGCACAAGTCATCCGAGTCCATAGATGGCAACAAGCTGAGCCGGCAAATCACTCAGCCTCCAGCGCAGTCGAGTCCTGTGCTGAGCAGTGGTTCACCGAATCCCCCAGCAGCATCCTCAGCCTTTGGCAGCACCCCAGCATCTTCCTCACCCACCATATATGATCTGTCCAGGGAGACGGTGGCCGCACAATATGCGCTCAAGAATCTGGAGTCCAGTTCAGGGACGCTGTTGTCGCCGACAACGTTGCGTTTCAATCCCGTCTACTCCGATCCCGCCTCGTTGTTCTATCAGCAAATGTTGAATCTACAGAAGAACTCATCGCTCTTCATGCCACATTTCCAGGCTGCCGCTGTGGCAGCAGCTGCGGCAGCACAACCCGCGGCCTACTGTGATCAATACAGTCCGTTTTTGGATTGCGAAGGTAAGTTTCAAAAATTTCGAAAAAAAAAAAATATATAGTTTTAAAAATGTTGAGCATAAGTTTGTAGAAGTATTTTTTGGTCAAATAATATATCAGTTTATACTTTCTAGTACTTGTAACATCATTTCTATAGTTCCCCTTGATTAAAAAAATATTTTAGAATTTCAGTTACATATATTAAAAATTTCATTTTGAAATGTAAGAATTTTCGAATTTTAGAACTCTTAATTTCGTGTATGTAATAGAAAACTCCCTATATTCTGCATGCTTTAAAACAATTTTCAAATACTCATCATGAAGGCACATTTCTCAATTTGTATATGGAATGACAATCCATTTATGAAGTGAACACTCAGGGGGGCATCAACTGTCTATAGCGCCAAAAAACCGTTGCAATCTATAACTCAAGTAATCCCCCATATGACTATACATAGCGCGTGTAGTATCAAAGTCTATGTTATAATGAGGCCCGACTAAAAGAATCATTCGATCATGCATTGTTATGAAATACCGGATATGAGTCATACATAATGAATGAGCGGTATAATAACTATAATTAATAATTAAGTCTCAGCCCATGGGTAAAAGTCCAAATTGTAATATCGGTTAAAAGTATTGCCCATATGATAATGAAACTTCATTATGTTTGATATCGAAAATTCTGAATTAAATAAGTCGCTAAAATATGAAATATGGAAAGCTAGAATATATTTGAAAAGTAATACAAAATTTGCTGGAATTTTGGGTTTTTTTTAATATTTTGAAACTACTACTTATTAATTGAAAATCATTTGAGCCCAACTTTCTCATTGTAATTTTCTTAAAGAAAATGATTTAAAGGTAAATTTATCTTAACCGGAATGAAGTCATTGAACTTAAAAAACGCTCCTTAATCCTCTTAGGACTTTAGCTACTGGCGACCTTGATAACTCAGACTTAACTGTAATACCCTAAAAACATTAATTTAAATATACATACATTAAAGTATGTATGTACATCAAATATATCTTAATATATGTATGTTCGTAACATTCTCCTAATGTTCCCCCAATTTTGATTGATGTTTGTCAAAGTCAAGTGTTGGCGCCAATGCCACTTCAAATCTGCCTCCATCTCTTAACTTACCCCCCCCCCCCCACCCAACCTTACATACTCTGTATGCAGTTACAGTTGCAGTGTAACGGTAGATTATTACACTGTGTGAGTTAAGCAACATTTCGATCCCAGCGGCAGACACTTGAAAACTATACCAAAATACCCCGACTACCCCTTAACTCCGACGCTATATAAACATACGCATTATTTTTGGAGCCTTATCAAAATGACAAATATTTGAAATTGAGGTGAGAGCCCAAAATGACAGTTCGATTTGGGGTATACCGCATACGAGGAGCGACATGTGACATGGGAATAGGGTGTGGGGATACACTGTTAATCACATGGATTAGGAAAGCATGGGAAATGTATTAAAGAGTTGAGAAAGTTATGAGATTTCTGGTACTTTAGAAATAAATGGATATACATTTATAAAATACAGCTGAAAGTACTGTTAGTTTTTTTTTTTCTAAAAATGACAGATTTTTCATAAAAATGAAATTCTTTGTATACAAAAATGTACTTAAATATCTGTATTTGATTTATAGAGATATATCTTTTGCATGTTTTGAAATTCAAAAATTTAATTATTTCACAAAATTCAAATTATTTTTAACGAAAAAATATATAAATGAATAGATTCGAAAAATATTTTATAATTTGAAAATAATGTAAAAATCAAATGCTAAACATCTAAATTGATGTTCGTTTCACGTGAAATTACCATTTATTTATTATATCACAAAAAAAAAGAAGCAGCATATTTGTGGTTCGTTTTTGGCTTATTTTGGAGTTTTGATAGTTGGGGTGTTATCTAAACGAAAAATGCTATTAGTGGCGATTAATAGGCGCTGTCCATCATCTTCTGGGCGACAATTGCCATTCGATTCAGTTTGGGAGATAAGCCGCCAGGCACGTCCGATGTCGAGGCACTCGATGCCTTCAATATGCCCCGAATCGAGGAATTGAGATACAGCTAAAGATACAGGAGGTAAAGGTGTCGTCGACGACGTCTCTTCATTCAATATTTGAACGATTAAGCACAAATTGTTCTCAAGTGTTAAAAAAAAAATAATAATAAAAAAAAAATCAGTAGCTCTATAAAGTATGTGTGAGGCAGTGAGAGAGGGGGGAAGGGACGAGCTTATCGCACAATATACGCCACTTAATAAAAATAAACGTTAATAATCGTATTTGTACAATTTAAATTATGACATTAAATCGCAAGCATTATTAATTGTTTTTATTAGTATTATATGATATGGATAGTGAGGTATTTATAAATATAACTTTTTTTTTGTTCGATTTTGATTATGGCTGAGGTCAGTCGAGCCAATAATGGAAAATTATTTCAGCACAATTTCTACATAAATCGCATAGGTTTAACTTGATTACTGTTATGATGATTTGTGTTTTTTTTTTCGTTTTATTGTTATTGTTATGTATTTTCATTTATGACAAATCAGCGTAATTTGAATTGTTGGCACTAAGTGCGAATTTCCGTTAACCGAATTGATCGATTCAATTCAATTCGATTCGTGCCGTGTCGTGTCGTGTCGCGGCTCGTCGAATCGATTCGTTTTGCTTCGTTTTTCGCACTTTCGCACCTTATCACGCGATCCACTCGACACTCCACTCTGTTTATTAGCCAGGGGCAGCAGCATATACAAACTACAATCGAATTACTTGTTGACCAGCTAACTGATAACAATTTGCGGCAATTGATTCCACCTCAATTGCTCTGCCAAACCCCCACACAATCAATGCACACAGTACGCAACAAATATCGCACTGCCAATGGCGCACTCTTCCTCCATTTACAAGTGGGCGTTGACGCTGCTGCTGCTACTGATATGCATACGCAGCTGGCAGCTGGCAGCTGGCAGCTGAAATGGCAGCAGCATACTGCTATAGAGCTGCGCAAGGCAAAAAGAGACAGAGCGCACGTAGGACAGGGGCAATTCAACCAATCAGCAGTCTCAGTGACTTCAGTTGGCATTTCTGTTACTAGGCGTTGAGTGATGTAAGCTTTCAGCCATGTTATGGGAAGTAGCTTATGTGTATATGTACAATTGATGTGCACTTTATTTCTAGTTGCTAAATAAATAAAATACAATAGGGTAATGATAATGGCATGTTATTTGAATATGTCTGTAACTTTAATTATCGTAATAACTTGATGGCTTTTGCAAAACAAGTTGAACACTGAAACAGAGTCTATAATTGGGAATAATTTCACAAAAATTTAAACAGCTTTAAGAACTAAGAGAGAGTAGAGAGAGAGAGAGAGAGAGATCAAATTAGGAATGAGAAGTTAATGTTAAGCGGACATCGAAATTTTTTAACAATGTCTTGTAATGGCAACTCTAGTTGGTGAACATATTCATATACATGTGTACACACATAGATACCTGCGCGTTCGCACACATGCATACTATGAATCGCATACATTCCTATACATTGCATACATATGTACATACATATACCTTTGCATGTGCAATAACAGCTGCAATCGCGTAAAGTCACTGACTGTTATGTTAGCTCTGTTAACTTCCTTTTAACAGTGAGTTAGAACTGTTAAGTCGGGTTTGACAGTACGCTTGTGAGCCACTTCTGGAAAACGAATGACCGCAAAAGAGAGACAGAGCAAAGAGAGTGTGGCAGTCTCTTAATCTCAGTTTCAATTTACCTTTAAAACACACATAAGTGCATATGTGTGTAATATTGGACGCCATTATAAGTTTAATCCGCCATTGTGGAAAACTTAACCAAGCACTCTTCATGTGCTTGAAATAAATCAGTAAAATAAATAAACAAAATTATTATGCATTTAAAATACATATGTATATCTCTATTTTATATTAATGTTATGTGTGAAAATATTATATATAATTTAAAACAAAATCTTGTATTTCCTATAATTTGGTTTCCAGGCTTCAACAATCCGGCAACAGCTGCAGCGGCACTCTACTGCAATGCAGCGTATCCTGCGGCCAGTTTCTACATGTCCAACTTTGGGGTGAAGCGTAAGGGCGGCCAAATCCGTTTCACATCGCAGCAGACGAAAAATCTCGAGAATCGTTTCTCCAGCTCCAAGTATCTGTCGCCCGAGGAGCGTCGGCACTTGGCGCTGCAGCTCAAGCTGACGGATCGGCAGGTGAAGACCTGGTTTCAAAATCGTCGTGCCAAGTGGCGGCGTGCGAATCAAACGAAACGTGCCTCCATACCCAGCAATGGAGCCACAGCCACGCCCACTTCGAATAGCAACAGCAGCAACAATTCCGCCTACGCCGGAAGTGGCAACAGTCGACAGCAGTTGCCGCAGACGCAGAGCGATGATGAGGATCGCATGTATCTGTCGGAGGACGACGAGGACGATGACGAGGATGATGCCGTGGAGGCAGCACAGCCACAGCCCCTCATAAGTTAATTAACATTTATAGTTTAAGTTAGTTGTTAATGAATAAATTTAAATATATTTTTTTAATAGAAATTGTCGGTATGAGTGTGTTTTTTAGTGGAACTGATAGCTTTCCAGGCAGTTGCAGTTGGGTAGAGTGCAGCGAGGCGCCAGATTCGAGAGATGACCCATGGTGACCGGAAAGGAGAGCGGCACAAACCACTTGGGATACGTGCAAATGGCAGCAGCGGCCGCCGAGGATTTCTCTGGATACTGCAAAGAGAGAGGAGCATCAGATCAGTCGATAGATTCAGCTGGAAGCTGAATATTGAGCCCACCTGTTCGGCGATGACCGGACGAAAGGCGCTGCTACGTGGTGGCATCGCCAGCTGCAGGTTATGTGGCAGTGGCAGTGTTGGCGCCGCGGCTGGTGGTGGCATTGGAAGCAGTAGCTCCCTGGTGGACTGCTCGACCGGAGGCGAGACATTCTCGATGGCACGTATGAGATCCAAATCGCAACGCTTCAGCACCAGCTCCAGGACGGAACGTTTGCGTTGCGGAAACAGCTGGGAGAGCATGTCGATGGCCGACTGCGAGACCTGTTCCCGCCGTGGAGCACTAAGATCTTCCGCCACAGCGGTGGCAGTTTCCGTTTCTAGAAGATCAGCTTGGGCTTCCCCCGTCACAGGCTTCGTAGTTATCTCCTCTCCTCCAGCTGCCTGGGGACTTTGAGGTTGCGATGATGTCTCCTCCCTGGGCTGGGTTACGCTCAATCCAAAGATGCTGCCCGGAGGCAATGAATCGATTTTCCTGCCCGTCTTATTGGCCACCAAACGCAATGCAATCGCATCCTCCACCGCCTGCTGACGCTTCAGGGCAACCTGCGAATGGCCAGGGCCAATTGAAATTAATATGCGACAAGTGTGAATAAACTTTTGGGCAGCACTGTGTTTGACTTTCTGCCAACACAAACAGTAATTCCAGTGGGAATAACCCCCCATTCCGGGCTACAGAAACTCCCGCAAATCGCCAACAGATTTTCTCGCTTACTATTAACTGACATTTCATTGTGAGTGGGAGTTTTTCTGCTTTTTGTATATTTTTCAGCAATTCTCTGGATTTGGGAACACCACCAGCTCCAACCCCCCTCCCTTGTAATGTGAGCTGCCTCAACACTTGTGTAAACATTTGGTAAGCGGATATTTTAGCTCGATTTGTTCATACGCCTTGACAACTTTCCATCACCATCACCATCATCATCATCATCATGAACTACGATAAGTTAACTGAAATCTGTTGAAAACATTTCCTATTTCATTTGCTTACTTTGCCCACATTCGAACTCCAGGAAACTTGGGAATGGGGTTTTCCAAGTATCTGGGGAGTTAACTCCTCACATTGCCTGCAGTCTGTTTATGCATCCAATTAAAACAATACGAAAACTAATCTAAGGATAATAGTAATGCATGAAAAGGATAAGAAAACTGTTGAAATATTTTCTTATTATATAGTTTCGAAAAGATTTTCAAGAATTTCCATCTGAGATTATAAAAAGTTAAATATTAAATAAAATGTTAAAATTCATAACAAAATTTCAAATTTCAAATAAATATGTTTATTATATTAGAAATAAAATGGTATATGAAATAAAACTATGAGAGAGAAAATTTGAATTCGACTCAGAACATCTGAAAAATCAGAAAATACTTCCAAATATTTTTCAAAATTATTGCATTAAAGAAATTAGAATAAGTACTTTAGCCAATGGAAGTCTCTGTCTTGTTTTGTACCTATAATATATTTCAAAAAATTTTAAATTTTAAATATTTATATTTTATTGGAAATCAAATAAATATCAATAGAGAAGTCAAATCTTTGACAAGATAATTTACTATTTTAAAAAAAATAAATAAATAAATTTAAAGATATATGGGGATTCCATAAAAAATTCTTTATAAATTTTAGTTAAGAAATTTGACAAAAAAAAAAACAATAATTCTTTAATATTTAACTCTATAATAGTGAAATTTTTCATCTACAGAAAAACAATAATTATTTAATTTAATTTCTGAAACTCTGAAAAATTCTAATAATATTTTCAAATAAACGAAATAAAAATCTTTTTATAACCCTAAATTCTTTAAGAAAATAACCGATGAACAAAATTATTTTTCAATCAAAAGTTTTAGTTTCTTATGCCCTATTCTAATAATTTCTATTTTGACTCTGAAAAGTTCAACAATTGTAATAAAAATTTTAATTTTTCGTTCATTTATTGTTGTCCCCAAATACTCAATGTTTATTGCTTTTAAGTTATGGTATGAATATTAATTTATGCCGATACTTGGTAATTTTTTTTGCAAAAATATTTTTAGTTAGTTAACCTACCTGGGCAGCCATAATCCGCTGACGCTCAAAGATGAGCACACATTTGGCACATTTGCAGCTTTTGTAGGTGCAGAGTTTCTTGTGTCCACGTAATTCGGAGATGATGCCATGGTTGCGGCAACGTGCACACTTGGGTACACGATTTGTGGGCTTAGTTTGTTGCAAGTCCACGGCTTTGGCAATCTTATTACTGCCCGCCAGACGAGAGCGTTTGGGGTTCACTTGACTGTCGGCGGAGGAGGTATCACTTGCCATAATTTGTGATTCACTTGCGATTGGAATCTTATCGAAATCTTATGTAACGTTGCAAAGGCCCAGCGAAATGAAACTAAAAATTCGAAACACTTTGAACTTCTAGCAGTTAATTGTTTCAAAGCGCATTTCAATTTTGCGCTTTATTGACTTACGCAAGCGTATTATAAAGTTTCCCTTCAAACAGAATCAAATCAATGTGATTGGTGGTTGCTCAAAGTGCAAGCTCCGCCTAAAGGGCGGGTCTAGATTGGATGCGTAGTAATATGAATACTGATTTAATTTCCTTCTTGTTGTAATATAATGTACATTGCCTAGATATTTAATTACAACTCCATTTGAAATCAATTTAAATCCTGCTTTAACGGAAATCTGTGCTGGAAAACGTTTTAATAAAAAGTTACTCCTCTTCTAACAGAAATTGCTCCACACTAAATACACAATTTTATACCAATGTTGCAGCAGCTATAGTTCAATTATGTTTTCTAAATCGATCATAAGCAAAAGTTAATTTAATATTTATTGCTTTTATATTTTTGTATAAATTGAATAACGACTAATATCGCTTTTCTGTAAAATCCCCATATAATTATAAAATGCTAACTGTTAATAACATAAGTGCCAATGTTAAACGACTGTAAGCAGTATAGTATATTTTCTGACTAATATATTTTATCACAATATGGGCACTCTGAATGCGTCAGCAGACATTTTCTTTAGTCGGAAATCATCTTCGAACGTTGAAACATGGATCGGTAGCTAAAAGATATTATTAAAAGCGAAAAACGCAAAGAAAACGGCTTTTGTCCGCTATTTCAGCGATTTTTTTTGTGTTGTAATCAGCAGAAAATTTTTAACAACAGCTATAACGACCAAACACCACCAGATAGTCCCAGGCAATAACCAACAGCAATTTTGCAATATATCTATACAATTTTACTGCACATCTACACAACAGCAACAACACCAACCATAATCAAGCCCAATAGATATATACATACATACATATATAGCCCCCAAACCACAAAGGAAAGGTGAAAAGCACAAGACGCAAGAGAATTATTGAAAACGGCAAATAAGAAATAATTCATATTGCTATGCCCGCTTTTCCGATGTGATGAGAAAAATTTAAAGAAATAAAACCATCAGCTACCAACAACAACCAACCAACCGACCGAAAGAGCAGAGCAGCGCAGCTAACGTTAACTGAGAAGCTGCCGAAGTTTTTTTCTTTTTGATGAAAATTGCATTGGCAAAGTAAATTTTCCTGCGACAATTTTTGATGCTGCTGCGCAATTTGCAACTACGCCGACTGCACTTACAACTACAGCAACAACCGCACTAGCCAGAATTCAAATCACATCAACACAAATTTCTTGGCACAGCGCGGCCGCAGCGAAAAAATCTTTAAGCAGCCACCATTTTGAATGAGCGCAACAACAACAACAATAAAAACTAGCGCCTCAACAGTAGAAAGAGCGAGCGAGAGCAGCAGAAATAGCAACAGAAGCAGCGACGTTGACGTCAACATTGTTTCTTATTAGCGCCTGTGGAAGCGGGGATCAACGCAGCAGGATAAAGAGGGTGAGAGAGAGAGATAGACGCATTGCAGCTGTTTGACCGGAAAAATTCTCGAAAAGCTGTGCGTGGAGAAGGGAGTAAGTTCGCAGCAAATAGACTGTGTGTGAGAGTGCCTAATTCCAATTGCCAAAAGAAAAAAATCAACAACAAAACCGAAGCAAAAAATAGAATCAAACGCCAACGCTAAGAATCATGGTTGAGCGAATTTTGGAGGAGAAAAATGCCAGCACAGCTGCTGAAAAGGAGTTTGCTGGGTCATTGCGACCCAACGCCGGCAGTGGCAACAATAACAACAACAACCATGCCAGCGGCTCTGCAGACAGCGGCGTAGGCGGCAGCAATGTCTCTTGCAGCAACACCGACAACAGCTGCAGCCAAAGTCAATCAGGTGAGTGTTGAATTTCAAGTTTTTCTTACTCCTTTCATTTCTATTCCTCTCTCGCTGTGCAAATCGCTCTCAGAATCTCTCTCTTGTTTTGTCGCTTCGTCGTTTTGCTTTCCCACTGTGCAAGCTGCCTGCATTTAAACTTTTTTGCAGCTGCCGTGCGACACACAATATACACGAGAAAAGACATGGCATAGGTGAGAGAGTGTGTGTGAGTGAGATAGGGAGATGGAGACTAAATGTGAAAATAGCGTTGCTCTTCATCCCTTTACCTTGTTAGAGTGCTCTCCACTTCTGCTTCTGCTTTTTGTTCTTATTTCTTTTTACGAGTTTTTCTGTTGCGTTGCACATCGTCATTCTTCTGAGTTTCATGCCCATGGCATATTCTGGAAACGTATGCTGCGTTGCCCTCTACAAAATGCACTTGCCTCACTGTGCATGTTGTCTATTCTTTTTCCATTGCATTCTCATGCTATACAGTATTTTTAGTGATTCGGCCAAACAGCTGGCAGCCTGGCAACAATTCCGTGTATGTTACCCACATATTCCCAGAACTCTCTTACATGTGTCTGCTACTCCCGCTGCTGCTGCTGTTGCTGCTGCGGTTTTTGGGTATCCCTCGAGGTCTTCGACATTAAAACAGTACGTGCACACACAGATTCACTGCGTATGGATTGGATCTGTGTGCGAGTGTGTATAAATTTGGGATCATGTTGTTTGGTAATCAATTTAATACACGTCAGCTATCGATATCGATTTGCGTTCGTTTGCCTAACGCGTATTATATACGCACAGTGGTATGCGGCTTATGAAATGCAAGTCAAACTTTGTGACTTGTAAAATATTATAGTTGAATAAGTTGTTGTCAAAAGTCACATTAGATAACATTTAATCATGGCAAAGCAAGTGTTTACATTTTTAGATAAATAATACTTGAGCTTGAGAGCTTTTCATATGAATCTTTTTAATGGAAATTATATCTTGTATTGTTCCAGTTTTTGTTTTGTATCTAGATACCCAAGTTTTCTTGGTAGCTGTGTATTTTTACAAACAATGAAAAATTATCATATAGGCCTAAGCTCACGTTTAAAACGGCATTTTAAATGTGCTTTGTCGTAAATTAAGAAAAATAAAGACTAAAGACGGATGAAATTTGATTTACGTTTTGAAAAATGCATTTCAATCGTTACGACGTGCCTTCAGCACTTAAATATCGCTCGATGATAATTGAAAATTGTACTTAACTCAGATACTTTGGACTTTCTCTGAACAAGCAGAACCCCTATTAGGAATTGTCTTTTTTTGTTCGCTGAATGGAGAACAGCAAATGTTATTGGATTGCCTGGGTTATCTACATACATACATATATATAGTAGAAATGAATATGGAAAAAAAGTGTTAATGATAAGATAGCACTCCATGCTCTTCCCCTCGTTTCGCCAAGAAACATCTGGAAGGAAACAGACAAACACACACGTACACACACGCACACACAGACAAACATTCGGGGGCAGTAAATAAACAGCTGTCTAGATGAACCGAAAAACTTTCCCAGAATGTCTCGCTTGCAAGTCTAGTTCCAAAAAATAAGAAGGGGGGCGATTGACTGACGCAGTGGCGTGGGCAGCAGCGTGAAATGAATTATTGTTGTTGTTACTTTTGTTGCTTATATACATACACATATTTACATACATATATATGCATGGGCAAGCTGTGCGCCGAAGCTTATTTCCGGAATCGACAAATTGACGAAATATATTTGCATTTTATATACACATCGCATACACCAAAAAGAGTCTCAAAAGAGAAGAGCTAAAATTGTGCGACAGAGTTAGCTATATACCTATATACATATGTGTGTATGTATGTACATATCTAACAGCAGTAGCTTAAGAGAGTGAGCGAATAATGAATAGACAGACAATTAATACCAAAATGATTCATTGGGCTATGCTGGGCGAGTGTTCGATAGCGTTCGAAAAAAAATGCGAATAAGCAATAACAACAATTACAAGAAATATGTATATATACATATGTATGTATGCAAGTGTAATGTGAAAACGGATCAAAGTGTTAATAAACTGCTAGCGAAACTAGTGTGCGGCTGTAGTGGCTGCAACAGCGCTGCGGCAGCGCATAACCTTGATGACGTTTATTGCACTTTAGCGCTGCAACAACAGCAGCGGCAGCAACAGCAACAAAGCCGCAGTGCAACCCAAAATAGAACGACACTGCCAAAGCAAGCGAGCAAACAAAATGAACGAACGTGCGAAACAAAGACAAAAGGCAAAAGCGATGAGCGCGCAGTCGAACGCCCGCTTGTTGCCTGCACTGCCCCCACTCTTCCCCCCTTGGACACCCCCTCCCCCCGTTACGCTACAACGCTGACCGAGTTCGAGCCAGCGTTTGCTGACGTGTTGCGACTGTGCAGCTGACTGCGCTGCCACTAGTGCAGCCGCAGCAAAAGCAACAACAGCAGAGGATGATGACAAACCTAAAAAAAGCAAAGTAAGAATGCTTTGAAGGCTATGCTCGACTATAAAATACCCTAGTCAGCTTTATAAAAATAATCGTAATAATTAAGCGAAGTTATTGATGTGTGATTTTTACCACTTTGTAAAATATGTATTTACACTATACAAGTATATTTACACACAAACACACACACACTATAACACATTGTCCTTTAGCTGGCTGTAAATTGTTATTGTGTATAAAGTAAATATAAAAAAGTATATGTGATTATATATAAAATCACGTTTATCATCATCTTAACTGAGGTGAATGCATATACACAAATTGCCGCAGGGTGTGCGGGTAGAGGGAGATGCAGCAATTTACAGCTGCCCGTTGGATACACGCGCCTTTCGAGAAATGGCCAACGAAACGGGATTGGGGTGAAGGCGTTGTTGCTCTGTCGATAATTTATTTTGCAATTTTCTCGCAAGCAACAATGAAAGTTTACTTAGGTTTTTTTTTTCTTTCATATATTTTTCGATATTTATTTGCGACATGGGCGCAGTTGTCGCAGCAACATATGCAGAGCACCATTATTTTAGAAAGACCCACACATAACATGTACAATGTACATATGCATGTACATATGTATGTACATTTAATAGACACAAACATGACATGATGGTATGGGAGAGCTTTGTAGATGACTACTTGGCTAATTGCCACCATGCGTTGGTCCGTGGTTTTGTGCTTCAATTGACTAGCCAGTGGCTGTCAGTAGACGACACGGCATCAACAAAATAAGCGATGCATCGTCATCAGCCTGGGGAGAGCTCTCAGATCTGCCATCTATCTCCACACTCACCATCGTTACCATGCAAAAATCCTTGTATTTTGAATGAACACACAATAACAACAGCAGGCAAATAGTGTGTACGTGCAGCTTCACACATACACACATTGCTCTCCCACATCATCATGGTTTGTATGTAAATGTAACTTTGTCCCCAGCTCAATGCTTTTTTCTCGCATATGGCAACGCTGTTCGACATGCAGTGCACAAAGTAAAAAAAAATAAATAAATAAAGCGAAACAGTAAAAGAAATCCAACCGCATTTAAACAAACATGTATAGAACACACACACATACATGTTTCTAGTTGTTTTTTTTTTTCTTTATTTTTCGAAAACATCGCTCCAACAGAGTAGTGTTTATTTTTTCTTCGCTTTTTGCCCTTCTACTTATTTGTTTTTGAACGCAATTCGCATATCAGGCGATGAGGTTTTCATGTATGTGTGAGAGTGTGAGTACTTGTGTGCTCACATGCATACAGTTGTGTTAGTGTCGATGGTTGCGTTAACCTCGTTTTTCGCGCTGCCCTCCACAAAAGCACGTCGACTGCCTACGTGATGTTGGACTTGTATGAGTGTGCCTGCCTGCCATACACTCACAGTCAGGTATCATCGTGAGAGTAGCAGCCCCTTGTCTGTTTGTTCGCTATTGTCTTTTGCTCGCTCATTCGTGCGTTCGTTAGCGCTCTCTGACGATGTCTGCTTTTTGCGTGGTCATACCGGTCTTTTCAATGCGCAGTGCGCAGAGCCCCATACTTCGCTCTCTTTCTCTCACCCTGTGTCTGTCACCATCTCTCAATTTAGTGGTACTCGTTTGCCAGTTCTTCGTTTTCCCCCTCTATTTATGCTGGGGCCCACCACTTGTCGCTTTTGTTGTTATTTTGCTGCTACTGCTGTTGGACTGTTGTTGGTTTTGTTTTGAGCTGCAGCGACAAAGCGGCTGTCAATTTGTACTCAGCTGGTTTACTGCTTATAGAGACTTTCCTTTCGCTCTTTCTCGTTCTTCTCTCTTCTGTGTTTACTTGGAAAGCCAAAATAAAAACAAAATAACGTGCTTTTGCTTGTTGCGATTATGTCAGTCCCCACATCATTGTTTGCTCCCTCTGTTATCGTTCGCTTCTCTTGCGCTCTCTTGCTCACGCTCTCTTATAGGTTGTTATTATTGTTTTTGCCAAACATATCGTTCTTATGTATGCATGTGTATTTGTAATGTAGATTTCATTATATTTAATAGAACGCAATTTCCATTCGTTAAAAATTTAACACGAGACTTCTTCATCTCTTCCGCTTCCACATCACGCCCATTAATTGTTAACAAATTTTATTAGCTATTCGGTTTCTTTTTTTTATTATTTTGTTATTTTTCTATTCATTTACATATTATAGACTGTATCTCTTCTATGCATTCCTCTTTTTTTAATTGAATCGGCTGAAAACTTTCCATAACTAAGCACATGCTTATATTTTATGCACCGCATCTAAATTAGAAAAAGGGTATAATATTCTAGTTTCTGTGTGAAATGCATTAGCATTCATATTTTTATTTATTTTTATTGAAGTTTTGCAATATATTATGGAATTACTTTAATTTAATATGTATTCTAAAACCGGCTTAAAACCAGGCAGTTGCCGCGTTTCCTTTCCGGTTAATATTTTATAAATTTTTGCAATAATACAAAATTATCGCGAATATGCAAATATTCTTATATTGATATATATACAAATATATGTAACGCAGTATGTACCATAATAAACATCATGTGTCAAGAAAGTCACGTAAGCACAAAATATGCACAAACATTTGCGACGTCAGCGTGTGCTTATAAGCTTACAGACTCTCTTTGGCACTTGCAAAGAGTACAGGGCCCAGCATAAGAAGCAACATTCTCTCACTGCGTTTACAAGACAACACAGCAAACAACAACAAATCAACAAGAGCAACATGGCGGCGGCGGCGTCGATAATAGTGTCTCACAAATCAACCCACTCTGTGACGCTGGCGTCGCTGCTTTCAGCAGACTGTGCTGCCAGCTGCCCGTTTAGCATGCTCTTATTAGAAATGCGTTTGGTACTTCTACTCAGTTCTGCCTGTGCTTTCTGTGCTTTTCGCTCTTTAACAGGTTCTTGTTCAATCTCTCTCTGGCATGTATTCTCTCTTTGCTAGTTTTTCGGCTGCGGCTGCTGCTGCTGCTGCTGCTGCCCTGGGCCTGACACCGTTGGTTGTTCGGCAACGCGTGTTTGTTTCTTTCCTCGTTTGCGCCGCGCGACGACGGTCCGGCTACATTTTGTCCGTGTTTTAAGAATTGTTCTGTTTTAAATTTTTTTTACTATTCAGTTTTATCACATTCACCCAGACACATGTAGAAATTTTCCTCAGCAGCCGTCAAAGCACAAAACTCCACGTTGTCTCGTCGTCGCCGCCATCATCTTGTATTGAGAAAATATCTAAAGATTTTCCGCGTGTCGCTGGCAACAGTTCATTCATCATCGGTCGATTCGATATCGTTGTTGTGAAGATGGTGATGGTGACGGCTGTCGTTTTGCGTATTTAATTCAATTTAGTGAAAATTGGGTTAATAATAGCCCATAAATAGCGAAAACTATAAGCAATATAAAGAATAATAAAAACAAAATAATAATCAACAACAAGAAGTCGAATCACAAGCGGCATTATCTACGCATTGCCAAAAAATAAAGATAGAAGAATTAACCGACGAAAAAAATCTAAAAACGTGTCGATCAGCAGCGACGCCAGCATCGACGTTGACTGAGAAGCGGGCGTTGCTTAGACAAATTGCGTTGCGGCTAAAAGGCTACAACTACAATCGCAAACATGTTGGGTAAATACAAATACATATGTATACAAAAAATGTGAAAAAATACCAATTATAGAAGCTTCGAGTTTCATATACACCACAATACATATACATTTCTATTATGTGCTATAATATGGGATATATTCATACATAAATTGTTATTAAGTGCGCTATAAAACTGAATCGATTAAAATGCCGGTTTTTGCATTTGTTTTTCACCTTTTATTTTCATTGACTGTCTTTCCGCTATCTTTGTGTCAATGCGAGTGTGTATGTGTGTGTATTCGAGTGACTATGAGTGTATGTGTGTGCATAGGTTTCTCATTTAGCATTTAGTTGGCGTTGTTGTTGTTGCTGTTGTTGTTGTGCATAACAACTACTACTGCACTTCCTAGTTGCCGTTCATTTTATACTCTTTCACCTCCCATTGTTCTCTAAGAAAGCACAAAGTGAAAAAGCGGAATGAACAAATTCAACAGATGGTATGTGATATTGTTGTGTCTCGATGCATATGCATGACAGAAAAACTGTATATAAAAAGCACTCTGTAACAAACGGTAAACAAGTTTTGCAATTCCAATTAGAACACATTACAACAACTATTAACATTACGACTACACATTCCACAAAGCTTGGAAATGTTAAGTGAGAGGAGTGGAAGGGGGCCAGCTTAGTTCTTGCGATTATATGTGCATACATACATACATATGTATGTATGTATGTATGCATGTACAACTGCTGCAAGTGTATATTGATTTTGTTAAACAATTAGCAATAGGTTATTATGCATATCCAATAGCACTAACTTTTTAGAGGAAGAGAGAGAATGAGAGAGAGAGAGTTGCTAATCTATAATTTCGTTAGTTTACGATTGTTTATGTTCACTTACTATGTATGCGCAAAAAAAAAAAAACAATAATTTGATAATAAATATTCCTACACTATCTCGATAATTAACTAATAGGTTAAAGCAAGTTTCAACTAGTTTATTATGGAATTGATTATGCAAATATTTAATGCATTTTCGGTGTCAACTAATACAGGGTGTCCCTCCAATTATATACACTGTAATTATGTATATGAAAAACATTTTTCCTTTTATAAATATGTTATGTATCTAAGTTTTATAGCAAGGGGCACAATCAATTTAAAAGAAAATAGTTTTTATGTATCATATCTATAAGTTTGCTTAGGTTCTATAAATTTGATTTCATTGTGTGTCAAGAAAATTTTTAAACAAGAAAACTATGAAATATTTGTAAAGTGACATATCATTTTAATGTATTTTGTAAAGAACTTATATTAAGAATACGATATTTTAAATGTATTTTATAGTATTTCCCCCATTTCTACTTTATTACAATTGTCAGTGTAGGTTTCAATTTGCTTAGCAATGGCGCTGGCGATGGGATCAATTTGTTTTTGAGGCTAAAGACCAGGTCAAGGAATTTGTTGTGTCGGCTTTTGTTTTATTTACACGCAGCTCATAAATATCATTGTTTTTCTTCTGTGTAATGTGTGTGAGTGCGTGTGTGTGTGTCAACGTGCCATCTAGAATATTATGGCATTTCTGTTTAGTCAACACAATATTTGGGCAGCGCATATTTCCCCTCCATCCTCTACTTAGTCACAGTAAATGAGCAGATTCTTAGATAGCAAATAGTGAAAAGTGTTAGAAGGGGGGAGTGGGAAGTCGTCGGTCAGTGCAAATAAGAATTGCGTTGTAGAAAAACAGGCTCAATGTGTGTAGAGTTGAGGATGGGCAGTGTGACGAATAGAGTAAGTGCTCTCTCTCACACTCCCACTTACTTGCCCTCTCCATACATTCACTGTTGCAGGCACATGCCCCAATACTCCTCTCTATCTCTCTCTCCAACGTATCTCAAAATATCGACCTTGAGAGCAGAACGTGTCAGGCCTATTCACAAATACAAGCGCAGAGCACTCATTATATACATATTTATGTATGTACGTATATTTCGTTATTCATATTATAATTATGCATTTTGGTTTGCCTGTAGCTTTTGTTTTTATTACATATTCAGACACACACACACACATACATAGCCTGCCGGGCGGCTTTAGTTGCTGCTGCTGCTGTGTAGTGTGGTTATGGTTGTTTTTGGTTTCGTTCGCCATTTTTATTCAACTTTTGCTTTTACAATTTCATTCGGCGGCGCAATACTTTTCTTCTTCTTAGCCGCATGTTTGTTGTTGTTGTTGCTGTTCGTACAGAAGTATGAAGTAACACCCAGAGATTAAGAGACGATACGGTCAGTCAGCAAGTCAGTGGCAAAAGAGCGAAGCAATTTAAGAGAGTCAAGCGCCTGCTTGTTCGGCATTTTGTTTTCGCCTCTCTTATGTTAAATTTGTCTGCTCTCTTTCCATGCGCTTCGCTGTCCCGCATGTGCTGCTTGGGCCGCATGTTTTTCTTTCTTTATTTTTTCCATCGCTTTTACTTTAATTAAATTTTAGCACATTTTTAATTTGTTTGCTTCTGCGTCGTTTGCATTGTACGTCTGTTTTTGTCTTTGCGAATATGGAGCATTTAATTCAACTTCGACCAACTGTCTGTTGCGCTCTCTTCTCTCACTCTCGCTTTGTGACTATGCTTCTCGTATGATATTGCTTGAATACTTCTTAATTGTGGTTATTACTGTTTATGGCACTTGAAACGGTTTCAATATTGTTGTTGCTGTATTCAATGTATGAAATGTTTCAAGGTTATTTTTGTTATTTTGTATTTTCCATTTGTTATCATTTCTCGTGGCTTTTGATAGTGTTTCTTTTCTTTGATTGTTGTTTTGCTATCAGTTTCGTCGCCTCAATCCGCAAGGCTGATAAAAAATACTCGGGGAAACGGGGAGAATTTCGAGGGACTTTCGATTGAAAAATGGCAAACAGCCTTGAGCGAAAATTAGTCGACAGACAGTCGATTAACGTTCTCGTTAAGATCTTTATGATAATCAAGTGATATTTGTGATCGGTTTTCCCTTACAGTTACTCAAGTTGTTTACAAAGTTTGTGGCCTTGTTTGCGCGTTGCATTTGATTGCAGAATTCTATTATTAGTGAGGGCAGTATATGCTAATATTGATCTTAAGTACATAGGAGTACCACCTCCATTCCCCCAAAGCAATTAAGATCTGGAGGCGAATGACTAATGCGACGACCTATCCTAAGATAAATTATAATGTACATTAACGACTTCATTAGTTGCAATTGCAAGTGGAGTTGTTTGTTTGTTTACCACATGCTGCATCACCTGCAAGCTAACTGGGGGCAGGGAATGAGGGGGCTTTTATTCTTTTTAGTAACAATTGTTTCAGTTGGCAAGTCTTGGGCAAACACATGACAGTAATGAATATTATTTTGTTTGTTTGTTTGTTTGTTTGTTTATTTTTAGCGATAAATTGTTTAATTTCTGCAACGCAGTTTATTAATTTCTTGAGCTGTCGAATCACTGTGCAAATATTTGTTGCATAGTTTTGTTAATAGAGTTGTGTTCTGGCAATTAATGCAGATGAAAATGCAAATGAAACCAAACAAGAAGCAGAAATAAACAGCGAGAAATTATTATTGACATAAATATATTCTTTATACCCTCAAGAAACCAGCCCCTAGGCAGGGTATATTATGTCATAAGTATATTTGCTCATAATTTTGTAAATGAAATTTTATTGTTATGGTATGTGTTTTTATTATATTTATTTGACTTATACAAGATAAGATTGTGCGTAGCTTTTTTATCAGATATGCCAAGTGGTATTTTAACGTCGATCAAACTGTTTTTCTTGCCCAGTTTCATACCTCTAAATATTTACACAAATTTCGCGTTTGCAGTTTCCTTTTCGTATTTCACTTTTTTGTTTTTGTTTTTTATTTTATTTGTTTCGCTATTTACCCATCATTTTCGGCCATGCTTGTCTTGGCCAAACTTTCGGTTTTTCTGTTTGTACATACATGTATTTTTTGTTCTCTAAATATTTACCGCCTGATCTTCTAGAGAGCAAAAACCAAGTACGACGCAATTAATTTAAATGAGTTGAGTCGAGTCGAGCCCCAAGCAGCACATGTCATGCCGTCAAAACTAGAACTTGATAGCGCTTGAAAGTCTCAATCCTCTCTCTGCATCGCCCCTTGGCAATCTTATAATCTGAGCTGACCGGCCGGCAAAACACGTCAGAGCTAATCTGACTCAATGCTAAGAAGGCATAGCTAATATATGCGCTTGTTGTTTACACTTTTTGCCAAGTGAAAAATATGAAAAATAAATGAAATAAAATAAGAAAAATAAACCAAAACTGTTACGGCTTGTTTTGGTTTTAGTTTTCTACGGCTTCCAACTTAAACTGGGGACTAACACTTGGCAAAAACAAAAGCCTCTTCCCTGCCCTTCTCCAAGTCTAGTTTCCACCAGTAATTATCTCCACACTGCCTCATGCTGTAACCCCCTTTTTCAATTTGCTACAGGGTATCAACAGACACTTATTGCAATGCGGTTCCTTCTCACATATCGGTTATAGGGAGCCAAGGGTACGTTCGATGTACCTATGTAGGTACATACCCTGAACCGCAATCAATTTCAATTCGATAATGGTAATATGAGAGTGTCGATACTCGTACGTACCTCCGTTTATTGTGTTTTATATTATATAAAAAGCAATCCAAAACCGTAATTGCAATGTCGTGTCTCATCTTTCTTAGATAAGCCAAAAACATATCCCGAACCGAGCTCAGGGAACCGAGCAATCGGGTAACCTTCTCTAATTATTCCGATTGTTTTCTTGTTATTTTTTCTTTTGTTTTAATATAACCAAGTTGTCTTTTACGTCAGAATAACGAATGGAATTGTTTGTGCCGGGAAGAAAGAAAGGAGATAGACAGACACTGAGAGGTACTATGGAGGGCTATGCGAGACGAGAGACCTCTATAAGTCAAGCTGATGAAATAAGCTCATTAGATTTCAGTTTGCGTCAGGAATATATAAACTTAATGTGAGAAGGGGCATCAGGTGATTTTGTTGTGGGTTACGACTGCAGAAATCTGTTAGATTAAGAATACAAATAAATCTTAACAAGAAAACGATGAGAATGGAAATACATTTCTGAAACTTCTGGAACTATGTATATAGAGAGTATCTCTCTCGCTTCAAATCTTTTACAAATTGCAATCCATGTGTGATTTGTCTACAATATGTGTTCCCATTGTTATTGCTGTGAATAAATCGGTGGCAATTTATCATAATTAATTATTAGGCGGCAGTAAATACAAAAATAAGTTTGTGAAAAATCAACAATTTGTATAAACAAAATGATTTGCAAAAAATATTCATTCGTTGCTGCTGCTCAAGAGATGCGCAAAAAGAAATATCATCGCAGGCGCCCAAAAATAAAGTCAAATGTCCAATGCAAAAGCAGTCTATAAAAAAAAAACAGAATGTTTTTTATATTTGTTTTTTGTTTTTTGTTTTTATAATGTCGATCATGTTTGCTACTTTGTTGAATTTACGTAATTGATAAGAATAAAAGAGACGCACTAAATAGGCCAAATTTAAATTTAGATAAGAGCGCGTACGTAGAAAGAAAACGAGCGATAGCATCAAACAGATGGACGGTCGGAGGATGGACGGACGCGTGTATGAGTGTGTATGTTGTGTGTGTGTGTGTGTACATCAAGTGGGCGTAGAAACGTGTGTGCAAATCTTGGGCATGGTGATGAAGGGATGACGCGTTGAGGGTTGTCGGCTGTCGGCCAAGAATTTCTTCAACCGCACATTAAAAAAATGGCAACAAAAAAGCCAAAAAAAATAAATGTATGTGTGGCAAATGAAAGTGATCAACTAGAAAATACCAAGCGTTAAAAATTTAAGGTTGCTTGGTAAATTATTCCAAGAAAGAAGTGAATATTTTCTAGAACATAAAACAAATATTTTGGAAAAACTTTTAAAAATTTGTTTTGTGCCAATCTGCGAATTAAAAATGATTACACTTTTTTAAATATCTGCTGAGGGATAAAAAGAAAACAAGTATTTTATACAAGAAATTCGTGTGAGCAGCGAATGACGTCCGAATCTGAATCGGATGATAAAAATACAGGCAATTTGGCAGCAGGCGGTGGGTGAAGGCGGATCTCTGGTTGGGACACGGTTCGGCAACTGCACCGGAACCGCAAAAATACCTAAGAATAAAAATGAAAGCTCATCTAAATATTTAATGGTAGCAGCGTGTAGTGTGTGTATATGTTGTATTTGTTTATCAAACTGGGAATTGCGTTCTTAAGAAATACCCCCACAGAGAAAGGGAAATACACTGAGAGAAAGAGAGATGAGGAGCGTTGTTAGAAGAAGGCGGAAGAAAACAAGAAAATAGGTCAGCGCAGAAGAAATGTTGTGATCCAACAAGCAAGTGGATTATAAAAGCATTTCGAAAAATATATACAATATACATATGTATATATATTTAGATAAAGAACTGATTGATCGCTTTCAGTTGAAAATCTTGCACTGTCGTGGAGATAAAGATAAATGAGAAATCACTGGAAGTTCAAGGATAATGGAAACTTTACAAATAAGATTTCAATATCGTAAAACTACGGATTAATATTATTATATGCTTGTGTCTAGTTTAATCATTTGAATTACTCTGGTTATTATTATAAATAAGTATATTTAATCTTTTGTTCTATTGTTCGACTGGCATGGGATTGTTGTGCATTTTCTTGAGCAACTGCAGTTGACTTAAATAGATCGTCTAGTCGTCATATTTATTTTATTGTGTGTATCATATCAACTCTTTGCAGTTGACCAGAGGCCAACTACCTCTCGCTGAAAGTCCAACAAATGCAACGATGCATATCGGCATTAGAATTCACAGCCCCCTCTCGACGAATGCAAGTCACTCGACTGCATTCGTCGCCACTCGTCTTCACTCGTCTTTACTTGTCTCCACTCGCCTTCAATCGTCTCCACTTCAGTCTCCTATACTTTGCTCAATTGACTGATTACGCATTGAATTTTGCAATGCTCTAAACATCGATTGTCAATTGGGTGGGCCCACAACTCTCCACTCTCCGCTCACTACTCGATACGCTCCTCTGTTTAGTATAGTAAGGCCTCCAGGCCAGGCTATATGTTTCCAGACAAACCGTGAAAAGCGTATTGTGTGTGCTTATGGATCTTAAGTCTTATGGGTTTCTATAAATAGACTTACGCTGACAGACGCAGACCCGTGCCTGGTTTATGACAACAATTAAAAGACAAAAACATAAAAAAAATAATAATAAATAAAAAAAATAATAGTACATACAGATACGTATATGTATTGTCCAGCCTTTAACAACATCATCATCATCGTCATCATTACAATCATAATCGTTGTCAGGCTTCGGATCGTGCGTTTGCTTTCTGCTCAGAGGCAGTCAGTGGCCTCCTCTTTGCTCCTTTTCAATGTATGATTTTCACAATAAACATTTTGATATGTGAGCTTGAGTACTGCTCTCTGTCACACTCTCTCTCTCTCTCTCTCTCTATCTTTTTCTCACTCTCTGTCTGTGGCATATATATAGTATCTGTTCAGTTGCTACATAATATTTTATTTTTACATATTTTATTCGACTTACTCGTTTTTGCATGAGGAGGCGACTTGTTTACGACACGCGATTTTGCTTTCTACGCAGTTCAGTTGCTTCGGCTAAATTAGGTACTCGATCCATACCCATACTGTCGCACAGTCGTATAAATATTATTATTATTTTTATTTTTTCTTTTTTTTTCGTTATTTATGCATTGATAAAAGCTGAAAATAGGCATACAAATATGGCAAGTGGTCGCCGATAAATGTGAGCAAATACTTGTTGTTGTGTTTGATCGAAGCAGTAATTGAAAGAGAAACCAAAAGCCCAAATTCCCCCAACTGTAAGATCGGCCATATGTTTTTTTTTTTGGGTCTCTTGATAAGAGTTTGGCTGGCGAATGTGATTGTTGTTGTCTGTTCTGTGCTAATTGTTTAACATTTGTTGTTGGGGGTTTCATTTAACAACAGCATATGAAATGTAAATATGTTAGAAATCAAAGTAAAGAATTAAATTATCACGCTGGATGCGAATATTCAGAAAGTTGTATGCATATAAAAAAATTGATCGATTTTTAATGAAACACATATCAACGGGCTTGATTGCAAAAAAATCGTTTAAAGATTTTAAAAATTGTTACTTCAAAGTGTAGATAACGTTAAAATGGATTATTCCGAATTAGAGATTCTTTTGGGACATTCATATCTTAAGAAATACCTGTCGGAACCAACTAAAATTAAAAGCAAAATGTTAGTTTTGACTCTCACGTCCGATTGTGGTACAAAATTTCGAGTCGAAAAATGATTAATTTTTTATTGTTCAATTTTGTCAAGGGGTTAGAATGCAAATTTAAAATCAGTTATCAAAAATGGGCAAATAAGAAGAGAGAATATTTTATTTGGGTAAACTCATAATATAACATAACTTCTCAAAAAATACACTTAGAAAATTAAATCGAATGCACAATTTAATTTTCTAAATGTATTTTTTGAGAAGTTATGTTATATTATGAGTTTACCCACATTGGAATGTAATTTATTTCTTGAGTTGTGCAATTCTTTAAATAGTAGATTTCATAATATTATAAACAAAAGAATTACCTATCAAAATGACTCACAAAATGAGAACGTTTATACGATAGTTGTATATGTGATAAGTCGATATTTAAAATAAAAATATATATGTGCATATGTACTTCGTCTAATTTATGTATTTGAGCTTTAAGTAGCATGGAGTTTCATGTTATTCAATTACGCTTATTAGTTATTAGTTCATCGTGTAAACGAAACTAAAATCGCTATTTGAGCCGGCAGCTATTTTGTGAGTTCTTCAGTGAATTTCCAGACTTTGCAGAGAACGGTTGCCCGAAGAGAAAGTGATTTGCGCTTGAACTATCGTCATATTTAATTATCAATTTCATCACGTATTCTAATTGTAATCTCTTGCGATATTATATTTGGGATTTTTTATATTAATTTTATTATTGAATTTCTTTGATTTGCAGACGGCCAAAATGAATTGACGCGCTACAGCAGCGAAGATGTGTCCGGTAATGAGTCAAGCGAAGCGCCCAATATGACCGAAATGGAGCGACAGGCGGAGCTGAACCGGCACAAGGAGGAGATGCAGAAGAAGCGCCGTAAGAAGCGCATTAGCTCATCGCTGCATTCGTCAACGTTTCAGGGTATGTCCACTGACATCAACTGCTAATCGATTTATAATTAATGTAATTATTTTTCATATATTTTAGAGCTGTATAAGCTGACTGGAGAGATACTTGGCGAGGGAGCGTATGCATCGGTGCAGACGTGCGTTAACATTTACACCGATCTGGAGTATGCTGTGAAGGTTATCGATAAGATACCGGGACATGCGCGTGCGCGTGTCTTTCGCGAAGTGGAGACATTCCATCACTGTCAGGGACATCCGGGCATCTTGCAATTGATCGAATTCTTTGAGGATGATGAGAAATTCTATTTGGTATTTGAGAAAATCAATGGCGGTCCATTGCTAACACGCATCCAGGAGCACATCTGCTTCCTGGAGCCAGAGGCTGCCCAAATCATTAAGGAGATTGCATCCGGATTGGATTTTCTGCATAAGAAGGGCATTGCTCATCGCGATCTCAAGCCAGAGAATATACTGTGCGTTAAAACCGATTCGTTGTGCCCCATTAAGATTTGTGATTTCGATTTGGGATCCGGCATCAAGTTCACCACGGACACCTCATCGCCAGCAGCAACGCCACAGCTTCAGACACCAGTGAGTGGGAAATACAAAATTTTTACCACTCGATGGATACGATTTTTAATGTGTCTGATCTCTCTCCCTCTTGCTCTGACAGGTCGGCAGCGCCGAGTTTATGGCTCCCGAAGTAGTCGATCTGTTTGTGGGTGAGGCCAGCTCCTATGATAAGCGCTGCGATCTGTGGTCCCTGGGCGTTATTGCCTATATTTTGCTCTGTGGCTATCCGCCATTCTCTGGCAATTGCGGTGAGGATTGCGGCTGGAATCGCGGTGAGAACTGTCGCAAGTGCCAGGAGCTGCTCTTTGAATCCATTCAAGAAGGTACATCTTTGAAGAAATTAAAATCTAATTTGGGGATAATCCTAATAAAATGCCTATTTTTGTTATAGGAAGTTTTGGATTTCCGGAAGCGGAATGGCATGATGTGAGCGATGAGGCCAAAGATTTAATTTGCCGTCTGCTGGTTAAGGAGGCATCTCAACGTCTGAGTGCCGAGGCTGTTCTCAATCATCCCTGGATAACTATGTGCGAAAAGGGTGTGCCCATCTCGAAGCAGTCATCTGCACAGTCGCGCCACAAGGCACTGCAAACGCCGAATAACATTCGACGGTAAGTGGAAACATTCCTCACTCGAGATTCATACGAATCCTTCTTACATTGTTTCCTTTTAATTTGTGCAGCAATCATCAGTCGGCGCGCGAAATATCACAGTTCGCCGAATCTGCAATGGCCGTGAAGCGCGTAATCCTGCAACATTTCTCAATGCGCTACGATTACATGAAGGAGCGCCCGAATATCTATCAGCCCTCTCAGGCTTACATCGATGCCTACAGCGATGAGAACTACAATCCAAAGCCACCGGCTCACTATACCCGCAGTCGCTCCCAACGGACAGCAGCAGCTGCTGCGGCAGCCGCCGCCGCCACCGCTGCCGCTTCCTCATCTTCAGGCTACGGCGGACGCTTGTCGACCGCGCAATCCCATCGCACCGGTGGCAGCCACAGTCGCCATTCGTCGAGGAATGCCTCGAGCATATTCAATAATAGCGGCGGCTTCAAAACCCTCAACGTGCACGAGGAGGATGACGATGATGAGGCACTGGAGGCCTTTGGTCGCCTCGATGAGGATGTGGACGATGAGTGGGTACAATCGACACGTCGCTATCAGCAGGAGCGGGAGCAACAGCAGCGACAGCATCAGTATCACTCTGCCAATGGCAGCTGCAGTGAGGCGGAGGCCGATGATATGTACGATGAGGAGGAAGAGGAGATGATGGGGGAGAGAGAGGGCGAGGACTATCAGCACTATAAGCATTTGTGGCGTGAGCTGGACGAGGATGATGGCGATGATTACCTGTATGAGCAGCAGCAACGCGTGGATAATATTGCCGAAGAAGATGAATACGACGAGGAGGAGGAGGAACAGGAGCAGGAACAAGAACAAGAAAGAAACGATGCCGACAATCGAAAGCAATTTGGCGTCGAAAGAGAACTGAATGAAGGTGAAGAGAAGATGGAGGAGAAAGAGTTGAAGAATGAACTTCTTATTGATGATATGGTTAAAATGAAGCAAAATGAATTTGCTCAGCCAACAACAATGCGCAAAAATGCGCAGGACATGCAATTAATCGTAGATAAGAAGATGATGCAGGAGGACGAAGACGAAGAGGAACATAAGATGGTGGATGATGAGAAGGAGGAGTTTGACGATGTTGATGGGGCTAAGAAGCAACAGACAACATCAAGTGATATTAGTGCTACTACAATCACCAATACCAACAACAGTAACACCAACAACACCAACAACAATAACACCAACAACACCAACAACACCAACAACATCAACAACATTCAAGCAACACCAGTTACAATTACAACACAACAACAAACACAAATGAGCAGCGGCTACAACAACGGCGATTTGCAAACTGGCAATGATAAGGATAACGATTATGATAACGATAATGATGTTAAACTATTGGATAGTATTAGTGATTTAAATGAAAAGCTACCTGAAATTTATGAGACTGCAAAAATTGTTGTCAACTCAGCGGCAGTGGATGCTACAGCAACAACAACAGCAAAACCAACAACAACAACCACAGCATCAGCATCAGCAACGTGCCCACCAAACGATAAAGTTAAAGCTAAAGATAATGATAATGATAACGATTACGATAACGATAACGATATACATGATACAAATGTGAATGATGATGAATTGAAGGCGTCCCAAAACGGACCGACGACTGCAGCTGTGGTGACAACAATGCGAACGACTTTTGGCAAACAACAGCAACAAGAAAAACCACAACAACAACAATTACAAGAACAGCAACAAGAACAGCAGCCACAATTGACTGGCAATAATAATACTAATAATATTAATAATAGTAACAATAATAAGCAACAACGTAATGTTTATTTCGCAATGGACGTATATCAAAATGACGAGGACGCCGACATCGATGAGGAGGAGGACGACGATTACGATGGTGAGGCTGACAATGAGAATGACCGTAAGTCGACCGGTTATGGTCTACGCCGTAATACGTACACCCGGAAGCAGCGCCAGCAGCAGCAACAACAGCGCTATGTGCCGCCGCGATCCGAGGCCTTTGAGAATTGGCGCAATCGTAGCCATCAATCGGAACAGCTGCAGCATTACTCATCGAACGGCGGTGGAGGTGGAGGTGGATATGCCAAGTATCGTCCGCCATTCAGCACTGGCGGCGGTGGTGGCCACTATGGCAACCGCAACTATTTGGGAAGTTTCTCACATACCGGCGGTGCGGCGGGCTACAAGATGGCGCCAAGAGCCCCGATGCCGACGCTGAAGCAACACCAGCATCGCCATAATAGCGCTGGCAGCAGCAGCGGCAGTGGCGGTTCACCGCCATCCGATGAGCAATCCTCGTTGCCGGGCACCCAGCAAATACGTAACTGGCGACAGGATTGCGTCTATGCGCCAATGCGCGGCTGTGGCATGAATCAATCGAGGCAGCACAACATGCAACGTGCCCAGCAGCACCAACACCAGCAGCCATCGCAGGGTCGCATTGGATCCGGACGCTTCGTACACTCGTCGGAGGTGCCACCGCATTTGGTTGAGGGTGCACCGAACATGAGTGTGGGCGGTCTATCCTCGCCCAGCGAGAGTCTCTTGCTGCAGCGACGTATGCGGCAACAGCAGCGTCCCTCCGATCTGAATGAATACTTTGAGCCAGCCACAGCAAGTGGATAGATGGCGACTAAGTGGAGGAGGAGACATTTATGAAATTGTAAGCCAAGATTGGGAGTAATTATGTCCTGGCGCGTCCTGGCCAGCCAACAAAAACATAATGAAATGTTTACTTTTTTGTATAATTTTTTATATACACTCATACAATACTTAAACAAAACTCTTAAGCAGACTATAATTTTGTATAATTTGCATTAAATTTAAATTCATTCGACACGCCCATTTACAAACAAAAGAAAACTACAAAAAAAAATAAAATAAATAAGAAAACATATTGTAAACAAATGGAAAATACATAGGATTCCGTCTTTAATACAGATCAGAAAATTTTCAAAAGAAATAAGAGAAAACGAAAAGAAAAATGCTGTTTCCTCACAACATCAACAATAGACAACAATAGACAGGAAAAACCATATTGTCGTTCGAAAAACAAACTAAAATTATATCAACAAAAGAAAAACCTTTTTTTATAAAAAAGATTTAAAAGCAAAAACATGTAATCGCTACAAATTTTTATTATGAAAATAAAAACAAAGAGTATATAATGAAACAAAATTTTTGCATTAAAATCGAGAGTTGTAATCCTTAAAAAAAACAAAACAAATTAATTAATTTATAATTTATTTTCTTGGTATCGGAGAAAGGCCAGCAAATTCTATGAGAAGTTTAGTTATCGTCAAAAAGAGAGCAAGTAAAAAGTATATAGTTTTATTTTGTGCTTCTCTGTTAACTAAGTCAAAATGTAGTTGTTGCATATGTTATGCTTTTGGCTAAATCAACCAATATATCAATTAAGAATTTTTGCATACCGAAAACCCAAAATGTACAACCAACAAACAAACAAAAGAAAACAAAAAAAAACTGTTAAAAATTTGTTTAAATTAATTATTCATTTCATATGGCAATTGACGCAAAAATTGTTACGTTCTAATTGAGATGAGATCAAAGTTCAGAGAGTTGAAAATGATTGAGTTAAATTTGAAAAACATAGTGACCCCAAAATTATCAAGGTCGCTCCACACACACAAACACACACACACACATACATACTAATATACTCTAAATTGTTGGTCCATAAGGAATTCCGAGCTATTTGTTAAGCATTTGTTTAACAACTAATTTGGGAATTACTGCAAAAACTTTAACTCCATGTGCGTTAAATGTTTATGTAAAATAAAAACATTAATTTCTCATTCCTTTTTGCATAGATGTTGGACGCACATCGAGAATCTTAACTTTCTTTAGCCTTAAACTTAAACCCTCAACAGAAACTAAAATTCAAACTGAGATATGGCTGCAACAGCCTGATACTATATCTGAAACTGTTGAGGCACGTATCTCATAGATACTTTCCAATTAAACTTCAAATTCACATTACACTAAAAATACATCTCATTAATTAAAATGAAACAAAAAAACAAACAAACAAACAAAAAAAAAATCAATTAATGTAAAAGCAAAGAGAATTCTTGACAAAAAGCATTGCTCAACAAATAATTTGTTGCTGGGCGTAAATTATATACAATTGATAAAAGTTGAAGACGATGATGTGTTAATAATACTAATACTAATAATAATAATAATAACAACAAAAATTGTGATATAAAATATAAATGTAAATTGCACCTGAAGAAAAACTATCAACTGACGCTGTGCCATCAACACACAACACAACAACAACAACAAAAGAACAACAACATACTTATAATAACAAATGTAGTAGCAGCAGAGAAAACGAGTATGCGAAAGGAAATTTCAAAATAATTTTCACCAACGAATTAATTAATTTTCTTTTACATGTTTTATTTTGTATTTTATTTTCGTTTGTCTGTTTGTTTGGTTTACGCCCCACGAAAATCATAATGTCAGAATGCTTTGCGCCTCCAATAACCACAAATTGTATACATAATTATAAATACTACTTCTATTTTTCCAACAACTGTCTATAAAACCAAAAGAAAAATAACTACAAAAAAAAAAAATGATAAAAGTATAAAAACCAAACAAAAAACACACTAAATACTTCCACAAAACAAAACAAAAAAAAAAAAAAACTATTGCTATGCATAGAAAACAAAAACATAAAAAAAGCGAAAATAAAATTAAACTAAAACCTAACAATCACAACTCAAAAACAACAACAGTTGCAAGTCCCAGATAATTTAAATATAATTTATACAAAACAAAAGAAAAAAAAAACAATAAAAAAAAGAAAGCGAAGAAAATGTATTCCTACAACAAAACAATAATTTTGTTTGCATTGTAAGCAGAAAGGAAATGTATGATATATATAATGGCATAACTAAGGAACGCTCTTGTTTTAATTTGTAAAACTGTGAGAAATGTTTCGCAACGAAACAAAAAACAAAAACAAAATGTAAAACAACATTTATAAGATGTGAACTAAGCAGAATACGAGAGACACAGAAGAGGATGGGAAAGAGCAAGAGGCACATGTTAATCAAGCGGCGCTCCAAAAAGAATCGTACACTATACTACAAAATTAATACAACCACACACCCACATGCAAACAATTAATACATACAAGTTAACCAGAGTCAACATTCTCCAGAATGTTGACACAATTCACACCGGTCAAAACCGCTGAATTAAAATTTGACCGGAAGTTGTTGCAGTCAGCAGACATTGCAAGTAATTGGAGTCAACGTTCCCCAAAATGTTGACCCAATTCACACCGATCAAAATCGATGTGTCAGAGTTTGATCGGATGTCGTTACTGACCCAATTGCAACACCAGTCAAAATCGCCAAATTCGCATTTGACCGGATGTTACTGCATAGCCGGCAGACGCTGCATGTACCGAGCGGCCGCTATGAAAATAATTAGATAAATAGCTTGTAAGTTTCATTATATTCTTCAGTTTAAGATCAATAAAGAAACAGCCAAGTGCTGATAATAATAACACTAATAAACTCCGACAATAAGTCGTTAAAACTATTAATAATAAATCCTTCCCTGATCTCCTGACTAAACAGTAGGACGATCAGGAAGTAATAAATTAATTAATTGGCGCCCAACTAGTGGTAGTTTCGAATTACCCACGAACGTTTTGAACGCGAACATCGTAAACCGCGGAAGCTATTCAGACAAGCAGACCCACGCCGCGGATTAACCCATTGACTGCTGCGCGGGAAAAGCCTAGGACCTTAATTAAGTAGGACAAATAGAACTTAGACAAGCATGTAAGTGGCAATTTTTTTGGCTGAAACCTAATTCAAATCTGAGAAAAATCAGCGCTTGACGCATACCTTGCAAGTCGCCCCAAGAATTTTATTTATTTTACATAAGTGCTCAATCGCGGGTCTTCGTTTTTTTTATATTTATTGTAAGTTGTGTATCGGTCCATGAGCTCTCCGTTTTTTAACTATAGAACGCCTCCTCCGCATCATTCGAGTGATTCAGAGTCAGATCCGAATAGTCTTGTTAGGGTTCTCAGAAACAGAATTGTCAGGCACAGGTCCGCTCGCTCAGCTCCTTCCTTAAATATGGACCCAGAGCAACTCAAGTTAATGGTGGAAGCGGCGATTGCCAATGCGCTTGCTGAGCAAGCAGCTGTTAACCAGCGCGAACAGCAAGCCCTGCTGGAGAAAATTAATGAGCTATCCACACAAGTAGCAGCAGCTAACGTTGCAGCTCCAGTCGCGGTGTCTTATACCCCGATAGACATTAGGAATGACACTTTTTGCGACGAGCCCTTGGACGCAGTAAAATGTTTGTCCGATTTCATGGGGGCACAGGAGGCATACGTCTCTTGGAGACAGGCAGCAGTCGCTGCCTACCGCATCTTTAAACCTTATGATGGCAGTTCTCGTCATTATCAAGCAGTACTCATAATTAGGAGTAAGGTCAAAGGTCCAGCCGATTCATTGCTATCCTCATTTGGAACGGTACTGAACTTTGACGCCATTATCAATCGCCTTGATTTTACATATAGCGACAAGAGACCGATCTATGTCATAGAGCAGGAGCTAGGCATATTGAGGCAGGGGGGTCTATCTCTTCCTCAGTACTACGACGAAGTAGAAAAGAAACTCACATTACTGACGAATAAAGTCAACATGTGTTACGAGCCTATATTGGCAAAAGGCCTATGTGAGAAGTTTAGGGAAGACGCTCTGCGTGTGTTCATTTCGGGTCTCAAGCGTAATCTTACAGATGTACTCTTTGCAGCAAAGCCCAAAGATTTGCCTACGGCTTTAGCCCTCGCACAAGAGCTCACAGCTAATCACGAAAGAGCCACGTTCGCGGCTAATTTTGCGAGAAGCCTAGAAGATAAAGAGCGCAAGCCGTTTTCCAAAGGGCAGGGTCGCCAGCAAGAGGTTCAATCTCAGCGGCCTGACTCGCAGGCATTCGGTGCTAGGAACCCCCAATTCAATAGGCAGAATAAGTCGAGGGATCAGTCTGATCAGTATAGAGCTAAGCATCCGAATGGTAAAGGCGCGCTAGAAAGCATAAAAATCGAATCGTCCTCTTCAAGGGTAATGCAGCCTAGCCGAACTTCAGCGGATACGTCTAGCCGCTCTGGTAGTCGCAAGGGGCAACAGGGACTGAATCATGTTGCACAAGGCGCGACAAAAGAATCGGACACCTATGCTGATACTGCTTCGAGCGCAGAAGCACAGGTTGATGATGAAATGACCACTGGATACGATTCCGACGAAATAAATTTTTTAGGGGGAGGTCCCTGTTACCCGTCATCAGACGAAGAGTAGCGGGGACTAATATGAAATTCCTCATAGACACGGGCGCGTCGAAGAATTTTATCCGACCACACAAGGGGTTAAAAGGCGTCCGCTCTGTTGAGTTTCCCTTTACAATACATTCCATCCATGGAACTACTAAAATAACAAAGAAATGTTTCGTCTCATTGTTTAATATAAAGGCAACCTTTTTTCTACTACCAGACCTGTCGACGTTCGATGGTATCATAGGGCATGATTTGTTGATGGAGGCAGGAGCTTCACTTTGCTTAGCCTCGGGTCGACTCAAGTGGGGTATGGAGGATGAGCAAATTTCCTTTCACACCTGTACCAACGTTAACTACACGAATGTAGATCACTCGGAAGCACCCCTATCCGTAAGAAAAGCCTTCCTTAGAGTATTAGAGAATAGGAAACGGGCCTTCGCAGACCCTAACGAGGCCTTGCCCTACAACACCTCGGTAGTAGCTACCATTAGGACGGTCGATGAACAAACCGTCCATGCCAAGCTTTACCCATACCCAATGGGGGTGGCGGATTTCGTGAACAAAGAAATTCAAGATCTGCTAAAGGATGGCATAATTCAAAAATCAGTCTCACCCTACAACAACCCCATTTGGGTGGTAGATAAAAAGGGCAAGGATGAAGCCGGCAACCAAAACAGAAGGTTAGTAATGGACTTTCGAAAACTTAACGAAAAAACCATTCCTGATAAATACCCCATACCGAATATATCAATGATATTGGGAAACTTAGGAAAGGGTAAGTTTTTCTCAACACTGGACCTTAAGTCTGGCTATCACCAGATTATTCTCGCTGAGCGTGATCGTGAGAAGACTGCCTTTTCAGTAAATGGGGGAAAATACGAATTTCGAAGACTCCCCTTTGGTCTGAAAAATGCGGCTAGCATATTTCAAAGGACCATCGACGACATATTACGTGAACAGATAGGTAAATTCTGCTACGTGTATGTCGACGATGTGATCATCTTCTCGGAAAATGAAGAAATGCATGTCAGGCACGTTGATTGGGTTCTTAAGTCCCTCCTTGATGCAAATATGAGAGTCTCAGTGGAGAAGTCTCGCTTTTTCAGGAAAAGCGTGAACTTCCTGGGATTTGTCGTCACCTCCAACGGTACAACGACGGACCCAGAGAAGATAAAGGCAATTCAGGAGTTTCCTGAACCAAAGACGGTGTTTGAAGTTAGATCGTTCTTGGGACTGGCCAGCTATTATAGATGCTTTATTAAGGATTTTGCAGCTATAGCCAAGCCCATTTCTGACATCCTAAAAGGGGAAAATGGAACGGTCAGTAAGCATAGGTCAAGGAAGATACCCGTAGAATTCTCTGATCTTCAACGCAACACGTTTGAAAAGCTACGGAATATATTGACTTCTGAGGATGTCATGTTGCGTTACCCTGACTTCACGAAGCCATTTGATCTAACGACGGATGCTTCGGGTTACGGCATTGGCGCTGTTCTTTCACAGGAAGGGCGGCCCATCACGATGATTTCGAGGACGTTGAAAAGTCCCGAGGTCAATTATGCCACAAATGAAAGGGAACTTCTGGCTATTGTGTGGGCCCTGGGCAAGTTACGTCATTATTTATATGGTGTGAAAGACCTAAATATCTTCACAGACCATCAGCCCCTGGCGTTCGCAGTATCTGAATCCAACCCGAACGCCAAGATTAAACGATGGAAAGCACGCATTGATGAAGCCAATGCGCGAATCTTCTACAAACCAGGTAAAGAAAATCTAGTTGCTGACGCCTTGTCAAGGCAACAGCTTAACACAATGAGCCATCACGGCAACGAGTCATGCGCGGCAACGACGCATAGTGAGCTTTCCCTCACTTACACCATAGAATCCACTGAGAAGCCGTTGAATTGCTATCAGAATCAAATAGTTCTTGAGGAAGCACGCTTCGCACTAAAGCGCTCTTTCATTATTTTTCAAAACAAAAGAAGACACTCCTTAAGCTATGTATGTAAAGAATCACTACTTGACGATTTATGTGAGGTAATTAAACCAAACGCAGTAAATGCCATTTTTTGCGATTTACATACTCTTGCACTTGTGCAAGATGAGTTGGTCCGGAGATTCCCTGCGACCAAGTTTTGGCACTGTAACAAAATGGTGACAGATATTTTCGGTATCAGTGAGAGAAGAGAGATTCTTACTGCAGAACACTCAAGGGCTCATAGGGCGGCCCAGGAAAATGTTAAGCAAGTCTTGACAGAATATTACTTTCCAAAAATGGCTAAGTTGGCCAACGAAATCGTACAAAACTGTAAAGTATGTGCTAAGGGTAAATACGACAGACACCCTAAAAAACAAGAACTTGGCGAAACACCAGTTCCTTCACAGGTAGGAGAAATGTTGCACATTGACATTTTCTCTACCGATAAGAAATACTTCCTCACTTGTATAGACAAGTTTTCCAAATTTGCTGTGGTCCAGCCCATTGCCTCTAGAGCTGTTGAGGATTTAAAACCAGCGTTGCTTCAGCTTATGAATTTTTTTCCCAAGGCTAAAACTATTTACTGTGACAATGAACCGTCATTGAATTCCCAGACAATAACAACAATGTTGAGCAATAGCTTTGGAGTCGCAATCGCAAATGCACCTCCCTTACACAGTGTGTCCAATGGGCAGGTGGAACGCTTTCACAGCACATTACTAGAGCTTGCTAGATGTTTAAAAATTGACAGAGGAATAGGTGACACGGTGGAAGTCATTTTATTAGCGGCAACAGAATACAATAAGTCAATCCATTCGGTTATTAAGAGAAGGCCAGTTGACGTTGCCCAAGCACACTCAGACGAACCGCAAGTAGAAATAGGAAACAGGATTAGGGACGCTCAGGCTGCGGTCAGGACCAGAGAAAATGCATCGCGGCAGAACAGAGTCTTCGAGGTTGGAGAAAAGGTTTTAGTAAAATCAAATCGAAGGCTTGGTAATAAACTCACACCCTTGTGTGAGGAAAAATCTGTGGAAGCGGACCTGGGAACCTCGGTTCTTATTAAAGGGAGAGTAGTCCACAAGGACAACATCAAATAACGAGGACAATCACCTTTCTTGAGCAATTTACCATAGATTCATAAAAGTACTTTATTAATTTTTTTTTAACAAACATTAGGTTATTTTTGGTGGTGGGTTACTCCTTGTCGAACTTATTAATAGCTGAACACATTCACCCCACAGGTTTGGAACAGTATTCCTCTTCTTGTTATCCCTGACATCGGCACACATTACCGATTACTCGAATGCCAAGTACATTCCCATCATAGATGGTAGAATCTTAGTATGGGAAGAGTTCGCCTATGTTAAACATTCGGCGAATATTTCGGAGTACATGCGCGTCGTTGAAGAAACAACCAACCTTGTCAATTCCAACGACATATTCCCACAATCTCATATGAGGAAACTCCTGAGCGTGGACACGGTTCATCTCCAAGACCTTTTAGAGGCTTTGGGGGCACACCATAGAAACGCCAGGAGCTTGGACTTCCTGGGTTCTTTGTTAAAGGTGGTAGCGGGCACACCCGATGCTAGCGATCTGGAGAAAACTAGGTTCACCGAGCAACAATTAATAAATTCAAGCAATAGGCAGATAAAAATAAATACTAGAGTTCAAGACCAGATAAACCAACTAACTCATACAGTAAATCAAATTCTTAAAGTTGCGAAAAGTTCACAAATCGACACCGGCCATTTGTATGAAACGCTTTTGGCTAGGAATAGAATGTTAATGATGGAACTACAAAATTTAATGCTTGCCATAACGCTTGCAAAAGCCAATATTGTTAGCCCAAATATTTTGGATCACTCAGATTTGAAATCGGTTTGGCTAGAAGAACCCACCAACACCCCCATTGGGGATCTTATGTCTGTTTCGTCCGTAAAAACTTTGCAATCCACTAACATGATCTATTTTATAATTAAGTTTCCAGTAGTTAAGTTAGATTGTAAGAAGATCATCATTTTCCCTGTCATCCATAAGAATTTTGTATTACGTCTAATGGAAAATACAATGGACAACATCATAGCCGAGTGCCGCGGAAAACCTACGCTCTCAAAGAATGCCGCATTGCCCCCGGTGCCACATTCTGCCGCCTAGCCCAGGGAAGCACATGCGCCACCGAACTCCATGCGGGAGGAACTGCGCATTGCGAGATACAACCAAGTAATCTAGGCGTAATCACCGAAGTGGACGACGGGATTCTAATTATTAACAACAGTCCGGCTGAAGTCCAGGTGGATAACGGTACCAAGGTCTGGGTACAGGGTACTCAGCTCGTTACCTTCAATGAGCGAGCAATGGTCAATGGGACGCTCTTCATCAACAGCAATAATGTCCAGAACAAAGTTCCTGCACTTGCCAACTCTCCCCAACTAAACATCACCGCCAGCCAAGATGTTCTAAGCCTCCCGTACCTTCAGCGCTTGAATGAGCGCAATTTAGAAGAGATCCAACAGTTCAAAGAGGCAGCCGAGACTGATCGCATGTGGCGTATGGCATTTGTTATAATAGCCATCTGTAGCGCACTCATCTGCATTGGCCTCGCCTATCGACGAATTACCATTGCAAAAAGGAATGCCAAGCAGTTAAAACTGATGGTTGCCGAAATTGGAACGGCCGGGGACGGCCTTAAGTCGGAGGGGGGGGTAGTTAACCAGAGTCAACATTCTCCAGAATGTTGACACAATTCACACCGGTCAAAACCGCTGAATTAAAATTTGACCGGAAGTTGTTGCAGTCAGCAGACATTGCAAGTAATTGGAGTCAACGTTCCCCAAAATGTTGACCCAATTCACACCGATCAAAATCGATGTGTCAGAGTTTGATCGGATGTCGTTACTGACCCAATTGCAACACCAGTCAAAATCGCCAAATTCGCATTTGACCGGATGTTACTGCATAGCCGGCAGACGCTGCATGTACCGAGCGGCCGCTATGAAAATAATTAGATAAATAGCTTGTAAGTTTCATTATATTCTTCAGTTTAAGATCAATAAAGAAACAGCCAAGTGCTGATAATAATAACACTAATAAACTCCGACAATAAGTCGTTAAAACTATTAATAATAAATCCTTCCCTGATCTCCTGACTAAACAGTAGGACGATCAGGAAGTAATAAATTAATTAATTTACATACATATATATTAAAATATATATTTAATGTATAAGTAATCTTTAGTTTCGCTTTTTGCAAAACAAAAAACCAAACAAAAAATGAAGAAAATGTCCGTTAAATTTACGAATAATCTTAGCCGTTAAAAATCGTACTCTGTTTTGATGAGGAGTGTTTAAATTGCCAACGAGACAGTTTTGAGAGCGTTGTGTTTATGAGCAACTGTAACGAATGCTTAAAAACAACAAACATAAAGATGGAAAACGCAAAATGTTTTCACATATATATTCTGGCGACAATTGTTTTTAATTTATCAATCACAGAAAAGCAAAAGAATGATTATCGAATCGAAGCGATAACAAAAATCATAAGAAAAACCAAACAAAAAAAGATGAGATATTGTTTTATACATAAAAACTAAAAAAGTCAATAAAAATGCAAAATATACAAAAATATTAAACTTTCTGACTTTGTTTTTTAACAGCTATTCCAGCAAATTTAAAACAAATTTGCTTGATAAATATAATTTATGATAATCCGTACAAATCGTTGAAGCAGTTTCCAAATTAATCTACATTTTCTGATTTTCATAATTTGGCAAAGAATCAATGAAAAATTTTCAAAGGGCGGATGTCATAATTTTCGACATTTACTTCATTTTATCTCTTGACAAAATGAAGCGTAACCGGAAGTTGATTTTTTGAGCATGAGAAAATTTAAATATTGCATACTTTGGGGAGGATTTTATTAAGTATACGCATATAAGTACATATAAAATGAATGCTTTAGAAAGTTAGGAAAGGCAAAAATCCATATTTGCAAATTTGCAATTCTATGGTATATAAAATGGGGACTTTGGAGTTGTCCGAAAATGAAAATCTGAATTTGAACAAACTTTGAATGCAGTTTTGTAATATTGGTCAAAACTAAGAAAAGAGGTATCCCACTTGAAAATCGATTAAGATGTAGAAAAGTTGTGGCTAGGACGGACTTCTATTTTAATTTGCCCTTATATACTCCTCAGAATAGGACTTGTAGAGTGTTTCGAAAATGAAGATCTGAATTTGAACAAACTTTGAATGCAGATTTGTAATATTGGTCAAAACTAAGAAAAAAATTATCAATCTGGAAAATCGGTTAAGATTTGTAAATGTTTTGGGAGATGAAGAGTGAGGAAGGTCGGTTTAGATTCTTAGCTTAATAAATTATTAAATAAATTTAAAGAGCACGAAAAGAGGGTTATTTTTTGAAAATGGAAAAATGTATAGTTATATTTAAAATTATTTAACATTTCTATGTGTAGATTAACTAGTTTGTTTATGTTCCAGACAAATGATAACTTGAGTCCTGCTCCATTCTATTAAAAATCAATCAGGTCGCCATTCCTTTGAATATGTTTCTACATATCCTTTGCTTTTGGATGATATTACTGATGGTGGTGCTGCAGCTGCTCCTCTTCCGTGTGCTCAATGGTGACATTGGTATGAGTATCTGGAGCATTAGCACTGCTTGTTTGGGATGCTGCTCTGAGACCAGTTTGGATATCAGAGGACATTGAATTAACTGAGGTGATGGTGCTATTGACGCCCTCATCACTTGAGCTGCCCAGCAGAGGTTTCACATCGGGTGGCTGCACATGTGGAGATGGATCAAATCTCTCCGAGCTGATGTCCTCAATGGCTTGACGGAGCTTTACAACAAAAATATGTTTAATGAATTCATAACAAAATTTTTTTAATTTTATAACTCACCTCTTTGAGGCTGACAATGCCCACCAGGCGTCCCATCCTGGTCACATATGCATGATTGACGCCCATCATGGAAAACATGGAATGCACCCGCATTAGGCAGGTCTGTTCCACCAGCTGGAAAGGTGCAGGATCAATATAAGTTGATGAGCCCTTGAAGTCAATGGATTTGGCCAGCTGATCATGTTCCCATTTCTTCTTGCCCTCGGGTGACATATCCACAACACGATCCCCACTCTATATAAGAGAAGTTCAAATAAATCAGAAAATTTGCTAATGGATGAGATACTCACCAATTGTACCCTTTTGGATGGGCTGATTACTGTCTGCGGATCGCTGGAGCCCGATTCAATGTCAAGTCGAGATTCGGTTGATTTCTTGAGCATATTTTGGTAGACGGACCTCAAACGCCACTCGGAGTTACTATCGCTGCTATCCAGGGAATCCGTGGAGTTTTCAAAGTTCTTCTTCAAAATGGACCTGTGCTGTTCCACGACTTCAGCGCGTCGGTCAGCGTCGCTAACCGCTGGCCTCAGATCCAGAGCATCCTCGGCAGGCGTAACCTCAAAGCGGGAAGGTCGTCGAGCCGCGTGTTCCTCTTTAAGCTCCTCCTCCCGCCACTTTTCGGCCGTTTCCATGCGCTTCTCGCGGCCCACTTGCTGCTCAATCAATTTCACCAGCTCCTGACGCTGCACTGAGCCCAACAGGATCATATTCTCCGGGCTCTCGACCAGCGGCAGTGAACGCAATTTCTTGTTGCGTTTCAAGATCTCCTTTAGATTTTGGTAGGAGATGCCCTGCCAGATATACTTGACATCCTGCACCATAAAGTCCGCCACGTGCTTCTTGTACAAATTGGAGTTAGTGTAGAGCAGATCCGGAAGATAGGGCAACTTCTTGATCATAATGACACTATCGTACATGGAGGGTTGGAGTAAAGCGGCCACAGCATTGGCAACCAACACTGCAAGCAGCAGAGGCACTACCAAGGCAATCTGTCCAGTCATTTCCAGGACAATGACTGCCTCGGAAATCGAATGGGTTACAGAGCCCGAGAATGCAGCGGCACCAACAATGGCATAGGCAGCTGGGAGAATAGGTGCCATACAGTCGCCATAACGCATACCCAGAGGAAACGTCCAGGCCACAAATTCACCAATCAAACGTCCAAAGCCGCTCCCAATCTTCAGTGCGGGCACGAATATGCCATGAGGCACCGGCATCGTGGACCCAATGATGGAGAAAAGGAACTGAGATTGAGAAATATGGGATTAGTATATCTTGGTTAAGTGTAGTTCCCAAGGATACATACATGGTATAGGGTATAACAGGCGAGATTGCCAAAGACATTTGTGTATTTGGTGCTCCAGTGGGAGACAATCTTTGCTTGCTCCTCATTCAGATCGGTACGCGTCCAGGTGAAGTTACTGTAGAGATCCAGAAACTGTTTCTCAGTGGAAAGATCACCGCCCAAGAACTGCCCGGTGCCCAAGGGAAAGGATACTGTGGAGATGATCAACGATATGATGGCAGGATACAAAAGAAGACTAAGTGGAAATCTGTTAGATATTGGATAAATTTAGGATATATTCAAGGTAGGACTTACTTTTTCTTTAGAAACTTGTTAAGTGTCTTGCTGGAACGTATGAAGAGCACATAGTTGCGATGCATCCAGACAAAGGAGGCGCCCAACACTCCACAAAGTGCACTGGAAAAAATTAAACATTGAAAATAACATATTTTTATATAATTTCGTAAATAATATGTAAAAAATTAAAATTATTAATGTAAACCTTTTAAAATTTGAAAATAAAATTTAAAATATAAAACCATATAAAAATACAATATTTTTTTTTGGTTTTTATAGAAGAAAATTGAATTTTAAATAAGATACCATATAATTATTATTATATTATTATTATTATATATCACCTACCCAGTTAAGGCAAAGAACACCAGTTCCCTGCTGTCGAACGGGAACTCTGTGGTTATATAGGCCGGATATAGAGCATGGACGGTATCGGCACCCTGGAACCACACAGCTAGTAGACGCACCACCAAGGCACCCACCACACAGCCAAAGAAACCACGCCAATAATTCCGCACCGAGAAGTACGTGGTGGTTACTTCAATGCTGAACAAAACAGCTGTAAATAATCTGGAATGTAGTAATGGATTTCATATTGAAGATAGAGTCGCCATAATTACCGCCAATGGGGGCGGCGAAGCAGGTGCCCAGACCCAAGGCACAGGCCGCTGCCAGCATCTCCGTACTCCGGGATTCATTCTGATAGATGCTGCGAAATGGAGCTGCCAACTTGCTCATCAGCGTAGCCACTATGCTGGCTATGTGCACATACGGACCCTGATAAAAAAAAAAAAAATAATAATTTATACATTTTTGAAATTGCTTAAATTTGGTAAAGTTTACCTCCTTGCCGAGGGGCATGCCACTGCCCAGCACCACGGTTAAGCCAAGCACCTTGGCCACCAAGGTCTTGAATGTGAGATAGTTCTTAATCGGCACACCTCGGAGTATGGTCTTCATTTCGGGTATGCCGGAACCTAACATCATTTTAAAATTGTAATTGAAATTTACTTCATTTTTAATAGAAGATCTTACCTCCAGCTTGTGGTGCCAGTTGATGCACAAAGAATGTGGTGAAGATTATCAAGCCTATGGGTATTGTAACCCAACCCAAATACTGCCCAATGACATTTGAGGTGAGGTCCTCGTAGACCCAAAAACGAACTAGAAAAACACAATTCATTAACATCAAATCAAATAATTTTAAGATCCCAATGAACTAACATTCGGTGAGCAGTCGTATGCCCTCATCCATGCCATAAGCTATGAATGCCATGATGACGGCGCAAATGGAGAGAAATATCCAATCCTTGGCCAGACGATCACCTATCAATTGCCAGGCCCATGAGGAAAAGTTTTCCAAGCGTGTGGGCTCATTCTTCTCCAGTTCCAATAACTGTAAATGATACATAAATGAATAGGTTTGAAAACTACTTTGTAAACTGTCTGAACGCTTGTTAGTTAAATTACTGTATTGTATAATTAATTTTAATAAATGTTGTATTTAAATTTATAATTAAATATAAGTAAATTATTTTTTCAATTTTACAGTTCACACAAAAGTTCTGCGAGACCTTCAAAACAAGGCCGACCGCCCTATAGTAAGCCCTCTTATAACTTATTATTATCTAGCGAAGATATGTAACTTTTTTAAACATAGCGGAGAAATGTCGCTTAAACACGATATCATAATTGAGAAAAGGTATAACTAAGCGGAAATAAGACGCCGTCGCTTAAATATTTATCATTTTGCCTTGATCTGTATTTACTTGTTATCCTCATGTACATTAATAATAATACATATTATATTACATATTAATACATATTATTCAAAATTTTATATACTCTCACCTGACTTCTAAGTTTGTCCTCCTGCCTGCGCAGTTTTGCCAATTTTCGCAGTCTGCGCGCTTCATCGCCTGCGAATTGCTGCAGATCCCTCGAGTACCGCCCGTACATCTATATAAAATTAAAAAAAGAAAAACAAAGAATTTTGAGAACAGTCGGCGAGTCATCGTTGGCAGAAAAACACATGGAAATTTGTCACATGTCTGCAACAGATGTGCTAAAAAATTAACATATTTAGACAGTCGTCGTACAATTCGTGTCATGTTGGCCGTAGAGTAGCTAAAAATCAATCCAATCCAGTACTTACCAACTCTGCGACATATTAATATCAAAAAATATATATATATTCCACTTCGTAATAGAAATAAAAGAATTGTAAACAAAAAAGTCACACATTTCTCACATGCGCAGCGAATTAAACCCATTTAGACGAATTGTTAATTAGATTCATTTAACGCAAGTCCCCGGAAAATAATAGCATATTTTTCGAAAAAATAACAAAAGAAATTAATAATATTATTTTATATCTAATTTTATTTGATAAATGAAAAATATACGAAAAAAAAAATCAAGAGTGAAAAATTATTTGGCAGACTACAAAATATTTGCACAACTTAAAAGTAAAAGCAAATAAATTGAGTTGGCAACTTGCACTGGGATTTTGGGCCCGACACTGATTCTCGTCTCGTTGGCACGCACTTCTCATTATGATATCAAATATTAGATCAGATAACTGACAAATTAACACCCGCTGTTTGTCGATAACTTGTCACATTACAATTACCAACAAATGATTTAAGAAAATAAAAAAAATAATAATCTCTCTTTGCCATGAACTTAAGCATCAGTTGCAAGCAATAATTAAATTAAATTTATAATTCAGCATATTATTAAAAGTAATTGAATTGTCATAAATTGCCTCCATTCAATTTTAAATTTCAAATTACGCTAATTTGCTTGTTAAAAGCTCTTCGGCGTGCTCTGCTATAAAGTCTGCAAACGGTTTGTGTCTCGAATAAGCAGCCATAACACGACTCTGTTAATTTTAACAGAATTCGTTGCAGTTGGTAATAGAAAGGATAATGTATGAATGGTGTTTCCCTTTATTAAGTCGCTTTAAAAATTTTAATTTGTTTTAAAAAATCGAATTTATGATTTATAAATATTTATATTTAAAATTTTTTTAACAATTCTTTTTAATACACTGAACAGAAATGAATTTTCAACTACTCTTTTAAAACCCTTTCATTTCTGTTATATATTTTATTGCTGACCATCTTACCAGTGTGTGAGTATATCGCAAATCTTCCTGGTCCTCGCCAGCAATTTCACTACGCTCCTGCTCCTGCCTGTTAAGGCTGCCATTGCCATAACTATTTGAGGATTGTATGATGGGCACAGGTTGTCGCGAGGCTGTAACAATAGGTTCAGCGTCCTCTGGTTTACTAGGACGTCTCATTTTGCTCGAACTAGTGACTTATATTTTTCGACCGATTTTGCACAATTTTTCGAAGTAGTTTTATTTATTATTCCGGGTTTTTAGGTATGACTAGCGGTAGACATCCGAGCACCGCCGCTGCCAAAATGGGTTTATCAACCTGCGGCAATGCATGTGATCGATTTGCCACAGCTGTTGCCCTCAGGTCTCTCCGTCTGCGGCGGCACTGTCTGCGTCTACGTCGGCGTCGACGTCGGACTTTCGCAGTCGCAGATTCGACCGCAGGTGATAACTGTCAGAGTGTTGGAGTGTCCAATAAGCCAACTTGATTTTGTCGCTGGCTCTCGTTCCGTTTCAATGTTAACGGATGAAAACAGATGCTAACGGCTGGAGAACAAACAGAGATCGCAGCTAATCAACAATAGTGATTACTAATTAATTATTTGCTTATATTTTTGCTTAACAGCTGTTATCGATTGTAATGTAAATAATGATCGCAACTAATCCACAATAGTTTTTATAGACAAAGTATTTATTATTATTTCGCATAACTGTTGCATAAATAATGCAAGGCAAAAAAAAAGTTATAGTTATTTAACATGTTCTATTATTTTAGCTCTTCGAGGCTGTTGCGGTGTGTTATATTGCACTTAACAGAGGATTAGATTGATTGCGCTATAAAATTAGCAAGTCGTAACAGTGCTATAATTTATGTTAAGTTCATCGGCTGTTAAGTACTCTCTGCAAAATGGTTTCATTCTATTTTGCTAACTTTAAGATCAATAGAGTCTGGCTAAAAAGTTGAAAATTCGTATTCTGAACACAAAAATAAATTCAAGCAATTTGACAGTTGTATAAACGAAACGAAGAACGATCATTTAATCATCATATAGTATATGCATAAATTAAATAAAGTTGATGAAACGAAATGTTGTTGTGGATGATAGTTTAATGTTTATAATTTTACGTCTCATTTTGATTTTCATCTTAAATATAGATCACGATATCTTTGACTTTATGCACTAGAGAGATATTATATAAATACATAACAAGTTATTATTCTAATTCAATTATAACATAACTTACATTACATTTGATCTGATCTAATCGGATCCTTGCAGATTGACTCGACAATGTTGACTCTATAATTCTACGAATTTGGTCAATGTTGTCGAAATTAACGAGTTTTTTTGTTTTTCTCAAACTTATGTTCATATTTGGTCACAAGCGGGATGTGGGTGGATGACACTTTGAAAATGGGAGTGAGTTGGGAATTAACTTATGTTAAACACTTTTGTTTCCATTCTGTGTATTATTTGTGTCTGTCGCTGATGATGTTGTTGTGGTTGTTGTTGTATTGTTTGTTGTCTCTGTAGCGGGTTTTGTCAGCGTTATTTCGGGGGTGTTCATAGACTTGATATGCTCCATTTCGATATCGGAGCAATTATCGGAATTGGACAGTGCTGAATCCATTGAGGTGATTGTCATGTCGACAGCCTTGTCACTGGCATTCGCTGCCAGCAGAGGCTTCTCCACTGCCGGCTTCACATCTCCATCGACCTCATCCTCATCACGCGGATGGGCCACAAAGCTGTTGCTATTAATGTCCTCAATCGCTTTACGCAACTATTAGAAAAAAGGAAAATGTTAACGAAATGTTAATGATATGTTAAGGAAATGTTTGAAGTATTAATTACCTCTTTCAGACCGACCACACCCACTAATCTGCCAATCTTGGTAACATAGGCATGATTGATGCCCACCATCGAGAACAGTGAGTGCACCTTGAGTATGGAGGTGCGTTCGACCAGTTGAAAGGGTGAGGGATCAATGTGTATCTGTGCCTTCTCCAAATCAATGGGTTTCTGCATTTCCTCCAGTTCCCATTGTTTCTGATCCTCCGGCGACATGTCTATCACACGTTCCCTGGGCTAAAATTGATTAAAAAAAATATATACATATATTATTTTTAAGAAAGAAGAATATATACTTAAAAATATGTATATTTTTTATTTTATTTTAGTTTACTTAATAAATATTTAATTATTTTTTTATTACTTGTTTATAATTTTTTTTTATTTAATTCATTTATATTAATGTATATATTTATAACTACAAATGATAAATATATAATTTTTTTTTGTATTTGTTAAATATATATTAATTTTTATATTATTTTATTATTAATTTAATTTTTTCTAAATACTTAATTTAAGGTATTTATTTTAACTACATACCAATTTCACCGATTTCGTCTGTTTTATGGGCGTGTGCTGTTCAATGTATATGTGTGTGTGTTTGTGTGCATATATAGATATAGATATATTTACAGAAACAGGACAAGAGAAAATAGAGAAGAAATGTTGTTCAATATTATAGAGAAAGATATTCCACAAGTTAGTAGAAATAAGGATGCAGGAATGATTTGATTTAATTACCTCAGCTGAGTCTTGATCAATGTTAGGATTGTGTTTATCCTCATCGATGTCTTCTATCGTATAGCCGATATCATTAGTCTCTGAACTATCGCTTATCTTATCCAACGTATAGCTATGATTTGGCGAATCTTTAACTTTCACATCGCTGTTGAATTTAATTTTCCTTGGCTTTCTCTCTAATTCCAGATCATTATTGAGAATCGGTTCCCCCCTATGAATGTCTGAAACTTTATTTGTTTTGTATTTAATGCTGGGCCTATCTGTATTGACATCGTTGAGCGGTAGTTTGTTCTCATTATTGTTTGGTTTATTCGAATCCGTGTTATCTTCTATTGTATCATCTTTGTCATCCTTATCGAGCGGCATTTTCAAAGCGTATTAATTACAGTCTGATATTATTTGCGAACAATTTACGTCAGAATCGTAAGATATTCCAAGCGGGAAAAATACTTTATCATTTAACTAACTAATGTCAAAATATCTTTCGAAACTACAATATTTAGGGAATCTGAATTTTTTCTGGTATATCATTGATATCAAACAATAAAAAAAATGTTTAAATTTTGAAAATTTATTTAAATAAAATTAATAAATTCGTAAAACAATACAAAAAATATATTATTTTGCCTTATTTTGAATTTTCTGAAAACTACCTCAATAAAATGTTAAGAAAAAATATGAAAATAAAATATATAATAATTTTTTAGAAATTTCTGTCAAGTTTTGAACCCGTAAAGCCGAGAAAAATTAAAAAACTCCCCTCTTAACTAAGGGAAAGGTATGCATAAACTAAATACTGAAAATTTTTGAAAATATTGACGTTTTCAAAAAATATTTTATCTAGACAAAATTTGCTAAGGAAATTTTATATCTTTACCATTTGTATTCGGGTTTCCGCGTGCATTGTACCTGGGTTTACTTGCTTGCAGATATGGAATGGGATTAGTGATATAACGGCAGGGGGAAACATTTATTAGTAACATATAACAGGATAATGATTTTCAGGATGAGGTTAGGACGGTTACGGTGACCTACTTACCAGCATAATCTGGTCGGTTACAAAGTTCCAATTGTTTTGTGCTTGCTTGGAAAGCAAATGTTAAAAGTAAGCTCCTTAGCTAGTTAGTATCGCCCCGTGAACCCCAACATATGACCTTGATAGATATAGTATTGGAGAAGGGTAGACTTACCAGCTGAACCTTTTTGGAAATGCCGGGAGTACTGGGTGCACTGGGTGCTCGCTGCACTTGTACCTCAGTGTCACTCGCCGCTGGCATAATGGAGCCCATCTCCGGATCAGGTTGGACATCCTGTAAGGTTGTGGACTTCTTGAAGATGGCCTCAAAGGCGGAGCGTATTCGAAACTCCGAGTTGCCAGTGATGGTGGTGTAGGGTGTGATGTTTGGACTGTGTGGCGACATGGGTGCATAGGTCTTCAGATTGAAGGAGTTGGTCTTCTTCAGTATGGACTTGCGGGGGGTCAATGAACTGTGTAAGGTCTCCGCCCGCTTCTTCGGCGGCAACATCTCATCGTTGGCAATCTGACGCAAACTTAAGATGTCCGGAGCGGGCAGCACCTCGAAGCGGGAGGGACGACGTTGTCTCTGCTCGGCCTCCAGTTTTTTCTTTTCCTCTTCCAGGGCACGCTCCTCGGCTTCCTTTTGCCACTTCTGTGCGACCTCCATACGTTTCTCGCGACCTATGTGCTTCTCAATGATCTTGATGAGCTCGTAACGCTGCACCGATCCCAGGAGTATCATATTCTCTGGACTGTCCACCAATGGCAGGGATCGCAGGGTCTTGTTGACCTTGAGCACCTCCTTGAGTTTTTGATAGGAAATGCCATGCCATATATACTTGACATCCCGCACCATAAAGTCCTCCACGAATATAGAGTACATGCCCGAGCTGGAGGGCAGCAGATCTGGCAGGTATGGCAGCTTCTTAATCAGTATAATACTGTCGTAGATCGAGGGCTGGAGCAGAGCAGCCACCGCATTGGCCACCAGCACAGCTATCATCACAGGCACCACATGCGTTATCTGCCCCGTCATCTCGAAGATGATCACTGCCACGGACACTGTGTGCGTCACCGAGCCGGAGAATGCAGCTGCTCCCACCACAGCGTATCCACCTGGCATTATGGGTGACAAGCGGCCGCCATAACGTACCCCATGTGGAAACCAAGAGGCCATCAGTTCACCCACCAAACGTCCAAAGGCGGCTCCAATCTTAAACACAGGTATGAACATTCCCGATGGCACAGGAATCGTGGATGCAATAATCGAAAAGAAGAACTGCAAAGAATATGAATTATTAATTAAAAATTAATTTTAAATTAGTAACTATATTGATATATACAGTGAATATCGCATAGCAGACGAGATTGCCAAAGACGCTGGTGTAGTTGGTCATCCAATGGGTCACCACTGCCGTCTGCTCCACAGTCAAATCATCTCGCGACCATGTGAAGTTGCTGAACAGCTGCGTCACCTGCTCATGGGTGCTCAGTTCACCAGCCAGAAACTGGCCTGTGCCCAGCGGGAAGGATATGCTGGAGACCAATAGCGCCAGGAAACCAGGATATAGAAAGCGACTGAAAGTTAATAAAATAAATATATTATAATAAAATAAAGTTAAGTGTTATAAAAATGACGTAAAAAAAAAATTAAATAAAATAAATAAAAATAAATTAAAGTTAAATATGATACAAATTAAGGAAAGCCGAATATAATACAAAAAAATAATATACAATAAATTATAATAAAATAAATTAATAGAAAATTAAATTAAATAAAATAATAGTATATATAAACGTAAAAATGGGGAAAAACCCTTTCTTCAATTTATTATTTTATTTCAAAACCCAGAAATTATTTTTCATGAAGAAATATTATTAAAGTAGAAGTTCTATAACACTCCAATAAAGAATAAATTTACTTTGCTATAAATAAAGCTTAATGAATTATCTGACTAAAGAGACAAGCTTTTATATTTTTATGGCGATAACCAATTAGAATAAAATAAAATTAACGAAGAGATTTATTGCTAAAGTAGCTCAATGAACTTCAAAATTCGCTAAATTAATTAATTTAATTTTACTTAAGCTAGCCAGAAATAAGCTAATCGGACTGATATCTACATGCAATTAGTTTTATACTTCCACTTAACTTACTTTTTCTGCAGGAATTTATTCATGCGTTTATTGGAGCGCATGAAAAGCACATAGCGTCGATGCACCCACACATAGGTGGCGCCACCCAAGCCGCAAACGAAACTGTTATTAAATAAGGAAATAATATAAAATTAATATAATATATTATAGTTTAGATATATAAATGTTTAATTCAATTAATTTTTAAATTTAATTTTAATGTTATATTTTAATTAATTGCTGTCGACTGTTAATAGTTGACAAAAAATAAAATAAACAAATAAAAAATAAATAATATTATTAAATGAATGCTTTTCAGATATAACTCACCCAATTAAGGCGAAGACAAACAGCTCCTGCGGATCGAAGGGGAACTCGGTTGTGAAATTGGTGAGGAAGAGGGCACGAACCGTGTCGGCATTCTGGAACCACACGGCCAGCAAACGGAAGACCGTCGCACCGCAGACGGCGGCAAAGAAACCGCGCCAATAATTGCGAACCGCAAAGTATGTGGTGGTAACCTCAATGCTGAAGAGCACGCCTGCCGATGATTTATGTGATGGTTGATGATCATGTGGCCAAGCAATTAAAAACGTCAGCAATAGATTGGGATGCAGGCAAGGATATCGGGAATAGTGTACTCACCTCCAACGGGGGCGGCAAAACAGGCGCCGACCCCGACGGCACAGGCGGCCGCAAGCATTTCAGAGTTTCGGGATTCATTCTCATAGATGCCTTGGAATGATGTGACGAGTTTACTTAATAATTGTGCTACAATACTTGCTATATGTACGAAAGGACCCTAAAGACAAAATATATATCTAGTTCTTTTTTCTTTTCTATTTTTGGTATTTGTTTTGGTTTGAAGAGTTTTCCAAATTGTGTGTCTGTATGTATGTGTGTGTGTGTGTGTGTGCGTGTGTTGTGTGGGTGTTTGTGCCACTTTGTTGGAGTTGTGGCATCAATTTTTCATACTTACTTCCTTTCCTAATGGCATACCGCTGCCCAGAGTTGCCGTTAAACCAATTACCTTGGCCACTAATGTCTTAAATGTGAGATACTCTTTCAGTGCCACGCCCCTCAGTATAGTCTTCATTTCAGGTATACCGGAACCTATTTGAGAGTAGTCGACACATAGAGGTATATAGTATTCAAAATTTGTATTTAGATATAAAGGCGGATTAGTAGGTACATCATTTGTGAGGATTAATCGAGAGTATATAACATATATAGACACAAATGGGCTGAGTTTGGAGGTGCCAAGTGCTCATGGTATAGACAGCTGCCGGAACGCAGTGGTAAAAGGTATATTAAAAAGTCTATATAAATATATTTTATTAAAATTGAAAAATAGTCTAAAGAAGAATCTTCGCTATGAAGCCTAAACAACCATCGAAGTAAGTAAGTAAGTAAAAAAATTAATGTGAGTTGCATTTTAAAAAATTCGTTTTAAATTTGGAAAACTCTATTAATAATAAATAACTACTCAAAACTACTTTACTGTTTCTGTATTGTATTTAATAATCTCATACAAAAGTTTACTATAATTTTACTATAATAATTTATGGAAAGTTGACATAATATTTCAATATTGGATTTTCATTTCAATGTGGGAATCAAAACTAAAGAATAAAAATTCTATCTTAATTGAATATACAAAATTAGGTTTTTTAAAGTTGCAATACTTTCTTTGTAGGAATTTTGAATAGTATATCTCAGGTATGTTAAATTTTTTTAAGAGGAATTTGAAGTAGTGTTGAGGGTTGAAATGGAAACTACTCTAAACAACTTGATCAGTATTGTATTATATATTCTAAAATTCTATGTTTTTAAAAAAATTGAAATATTTTTCTAAAGGACTTGGGCATAGATTAGTTTCGAAATCACTTACCTATGCTTTGCGGTGCGATGAGATGTACAAATCCGGCTGAGAATAAGATTAAGCAGACCGGCAATGAGACCCAAGCAATATACTGGATGAAGGGCTGTGAGGTAAGATCGCGATATAGCCATATACGAGCTGGAAACGATATGAGAAGAAAATAACAGTTCAGTTGATGGGAACGAAATGGAATGAAATGGAAATGTGAAGCAGTTACCATTTGTACATATCGAGATGCCTTTGTCCATAATGAAAGAGAGCAGGGCCATGATGATGCCCAGCAGGGCAAGGAACACCCAATCCTCGCCCAGCCGTGCCAACGTGTGCTTCCATATCCATGATGAGATGCGCTTTATACGTGTCGCTCGTTTCCCAAGTAATTCCTGCAAATATTCCCCAGCACTGTTGCTTTATAAACCGATGCGTTCACAATGTATGATATGTACACATTTGATACTATTTAGTTGACTACTACAGTGTATACTCTGGTCGCAGAGACGGATTCAGATTGGGATTGGGATCTATGCCAAATATTTGCAAATGGCCAAAATGGCGAGCCATGAATATATGAATAGAAACGAATTTGAGTATGAATACGAATGTGAGTACTCTGCATAATTTGTTGCCATTGAACATGAATAGGAATAGGAATTTGATGTCAAGTGAAATTCACTTTGAAAATAAATTAAATTGTATTTCTTTTCTTTTCTCTCGGTTTTGATTTACCTTAAATATTCAGATGTTGCTCATTTTGTGTTGCATTCAAATGTTTTTGAGAGAGTGTGTCATATAATAAATTTTGTAATATTTATTAATATTCAGTATGTTTGTTAAATGTTACCTTATTCCTTTGTTTATCCTCTTGCTTTCGTCGCTTTTCGAGTAGCTTGAGTTTTCTGGCTTCATCTTTTGCAAATTCTCCTAGATCTTTCGTATAACGACCATACATCTGTAAATGTTCAAATAAATATTATTATTATATATACCTATTTAATTAAATTTGTTACAGTTTTGTTAATGCAGCTATTAATAAATAAAAACGGTGTCCACCATCCTCCAAGAATCCCAGACACTTACTAACACCTTGCTTTCACTTGTTGATCACATGGCAGCAGCCGAAAGTCCAATATATTCTTTATAAATAAGCATATAGTAGCATACAGAAGTCTCGTCTTTTGAAAACAAAACAAAACCAAACAAAACACACACAGAAATATGCATATATTTAAACAAAATATGTACGTACAAACATATATAAATAAAATAAAATAAAATAAAAGAGAGCAGACTATATGCCAACAATTTTCGTCATGAAACGATTTTTTACGAGTTCGTCTATATGCGGAAATTCCCAAAAATATTTTGATATTTTTGCTTGGCAACCAAAGAGACGAATGGGAGGGGGTGTAAGTCACAACAAATGAACATTTATTAGACGTATAATTGAAGATCATAAATAATATGCTTGGATTATAGACAGCATAATTTATCCATGCGGAAACTCATAAATAAATCTGTTTTCAATTAAAATATAATTAAATTCAAATTTATGGGGATCTAAGAAATTTGTCAAATTGGAAAGAAAAACGCACTGAAAATGCATATGATATATGGATTTTCAGAAATGTGTAGAATAATAAGTATACGTCGGTGTGGCCCAGTGGATTCAGGTAAAATAAATCATAATTAATATTAAGAAAAATTAAAAAAATATTTATGTGAAGTGAATATTAAAATAGGAAACGAAAATGCATTTCAAATATTTGTGTGCTAACATGTTTCGAAAATATATTAAGTATACGACTTGGTGGCCCATGAAAAGAAAAGAAAATGTTATGCTCGAAATCACATAGAGTAATATAAATTAATTTTAAGGAATAACTAAATTTATGGGAACCTAAGAGCTTTAGACACTCTGCAAACAAAGAATATAAATAGGAAGAGAAAAGCATAGAAAATGCATTTCACATATTCTTGTTGTTCACACATGTCACGGTCAACACATAAAGAAACGCAAATGTGTAGAAATAAATAAATGAAAATATGTGTTAAGTATACGACGAGGTGGCCCAGCAAAGCAAAAGGAAATGCTATGCTAAAAATCACATACATTGTGACAATGGCCAAGAGCATAATAATTAGAGGTCTGGGCGAAGGTTTTGTGCTTACGGGTGGCGGGGGGGGGAATAACCAAATAACTGAGGATATTCTTACATAGTAGAAAGCCTCGATTTCGAACTCAATTTGATTCTGATCATGTTCTTTTCTGGCATTGTCGGGACTATCGATTCTTCGCTGCTTCTGTTTCTGTTTCTGCTTCTGTTGCTGCTGCTTCTGCTTGGCAATGGCCTCATCCCAGCGCAGACGGACGGGCGTCGATGTCAACTTATGGGCACGCTGCTCCTCGCGCAGATATTCCTCGCGATTGATCAACAGCTCCGGCTCGAAGGCGTATTCGCGAATGTACTCATCCTGGTGAATGCGACTGTTGCTGAACATGAAGCACACGATTTATAGCCGAGACCGATATCTCTATCTCTTTACCTCTATTTGCACTCGAAAGTTTGTCGAACCGATCTGAATAGAGATACGTTTCAATACGATTGATTTTGATTCGATTTCGATTGAATTATGTTGCGGTGCAGGCGTGCTCAGTGTCAGTCGCATAAATCCGTATTACGGCCTTTGACATGCCAGCGGCTGTTGGCCGAATTTCTGTTTCGCATTTTGTTGCCAATTATTTTTAGTTATCGGCCGTCTTGTTGTTCTTCTTGTTCTTAGTCTTGTTCTTGTTCTTGTTCTTGTTCATGCTCTTGTTCTTGTCTCAGTTCGTGTCTCTCATTGCAAGACGTAATTACATGTCGGTGCCCTTGAGACCCGACGCGTCAGCACAACAGTTGTAAAATTCATTGCAATTTATTTATAACATTCTCAAAATGCTGCACGACCTTTATCACAAATCTTTCACACAATAATCTTCAATTTGTTTTCAATTTTCAGCTAATTTTCTATGCTTTTCACTCTAACTCAGTAACAAATCATCATATAAGATTTAACGATTTTTCAGAACTATTTATTGATTTTGTAAAAAAATATTCCGACAATTGACCCAACGATCTAATCTTTGCGAAAACTTTTTTAAACTAAAACCGACGCTGTCGAGCTTTCCGTTTGTGTGAAAAATTATTGAAAAATGTTCTTTCTTCTAGCCCGATGGCACAGGGTAACCAACAGTGCTGAAAATTCTTTTGGTCATAATAAACAATAAACTTTGAAAATCTTGGAAGCTTCGAAATTTGCTGCCAATTGGAGCTCTTTTCAAAAATCAATTTAAGGGCCATAAATTTAAAATCAGGTGGGGTTAAAATGAAAAAGTATGCTTTCAATTGACCCCAAGAAATCAAAGCAAGATATTTTGAAAATTTTTGATAAACATGAAATCATTTTTTGTTTGAGATAATTGAAATTTTGTTATTACCAATGGGTTGCTGCGGTAAACTTGGCTACCCTTTTCTTTTCAGCCTACTACCTTCTTCAAAGAAATAATTTCTTAACTTATAATAAACACTAAACACTATACATTATAATCCGATTAAAAATAGCAGAAAAAAGCAGCAAAAAAAAATAGTTTGCTTTCTTTGTCATTTATACATTATTTGCCATCTCTGTTGCTCAATCTCGGAAAGGGAAGCACAACAGAAACAAGAAAATAAAACTCAGAAACGATATACCCTAACTTTTCAAACTTCAAACTGTTTGTACAGATAATTCAAAATAATAATTTCAATAAATTGTTAATGAAAATGCTTAAAATGTTGCAGATCAATAAGTGCAAAGAGAATTCTATGATTTCAAAGAAGAATGAACAGAGATTTTTCTTGTTTTTTTTTTTTCTGTTGATTTTTAATGTCTTGGATATCAAATCATCTAATGGAAAATCTTCAGAGAATCTGAATATATACTTTGGTTTATTCTTTCATTACCCCAATAATTTCATTATACAAATCAGTTGGCTGGGAAATTTTGGTAAGCGTTGTATAAAATGGCTTTAATCAATATAGGCAGACACTTTACGATGTCTCGTATAGAGCATTCATGTCCGATATATAAAGATAATGCCGTTGCCAAGTACATATATATATATATTTTAAATGTACGTCTAGAATTCTTATCAATGAAATAGATTACCTACGGTTTACTATTGAAAAAACTAACTTATATAGAAATTTTCCAATACCTATATGTGAATATATTATATTTCTTTGGCTTACAAGTGTGTCGATATATCCGAAGGGATCATCGTCGGAATCAGAATTGGATGAGTCAGAGTCGGGTCCATTCTCCTCGGTGGGCGGTGGGCAGGGATAGAACGCCTGCGATTTGATCTTGGGATGACGCTTGTCATGTCGCCGCTCCACCTCCATTGATATGTTGCTGGTGCGTCGCTGTCGCAACTGACGAATGAACTTTTCAAAATCGGCCCACTCGGAATCGACCAGCTCGACATTCTCTTCGCCAAACTCTTCATCGTGTATGATCCGTTCCACTTGCTGCTTGGCTTTGCCACTCCGATCACGATTATCGCGACTGGCAAAGTATACCATGGTATAAGTGGTGGTTACTCAGGGGGTTAGTAGGGGGTATCCAGAGAGCGACGCGATTACAACCAATATCGATACGAAGAGCGCGTATTGCGTGGATCTATCTGGGAATTGGAATTGGAACTTGTACTTGTTTGTTTGTTTCTCTTGTGTCTCTCAATGGCCGGCAATCAATGATTAACTGACGTCGATATTGGCATTATAAAATCCATTTGATTTTTGGTTAGACCGTTAACTAATTGGGCCATCGGAGTTATGCAATTGAATTAATTAGGATCTTCCCGTCGCGACAACTGCATTAGCGAGATACTCTTTGGGGTTGCGTGCGAACCGCACCGAGTTTTAAACTGAACTGAAGATGAGACATGCTCGGCAAATGCATAGACCGCTGATATTGTCTCGTTTAAGCTCAAGATACCAATTTCAATTCCAATTCCAAGCTTCTATAAAATTTAGCACACACTAATACACTGAGAGAACAACGGACACAGACAAACACAGAAAGAGTCTGAAGTCTGCGAGCCGGGTTTCTGTGAGTGTCTCAAGTGCTTAGATATAGACTGACCTAAACACCCCTCTACCCATCCAACCCCTTCCACACACACATACACACACATACAGAGAGACAACTCTCAAGCGGTCAAAGTTTGTGTGTAAAACATCAATAAAATTTCATAAATTTAATAATTTGCCGCCTGTTCTTAAGCAAAAGTGAAAACGCTCGTCGTTTCGTTGACAACAGGCGTAATGCACAGTGGTGCAAATATGAATGAAAATTGTTTCAAATTAATTTTAGTTTATAGTTAACTAAAATTGCCTAAGTTAAATGTTATGTGCGATTGTATATATTTAATATTATTTGTTATTTTACTTTAGTTGCATTATATAATGATTATATAATATTTATGTTAATATTTATTTGATATCATTCAATTAATTTTTGAATTTTTGATTCTCTTAATGTAGTGATTCTACCATTCTGAATCTATATATTTAATATTCTACCCAACTTTCATTATATTTAATTTTTGTATTTGCTTCATAAGTTATTCATTTAATGGTTCTTTAGTAGTTGTTTTCTCCGGTAAGCCTACCCCAAAATTGTTCAATAAATATTTTAAATTAATAATTATGTCAAATATTATAGCACTTGTCCCACTGTGCCTTGTCACTTAAGCAGCTCAAATTGAGCTCATCACATTTTGACGACATCATCTACTCGTGTTAATCTCTTCAAGTGTTTCTATTGTGTAAGTGTGACTGTGGATACTGTATATACACATATATACAAACATATACATATGTATGTCTGTGTGCGTGTATGTGGGGGTGGCTGGATTATGCACATGGGTCAGAGTCACATGCCTGTGATTGTCTTATGCGGCATTTCTCAGATACAAATGTATCTCTTCCCTCAGTTGAGCAAAGTTTTCGCTTTGATTGAATTGCTCAATTTAGTATATTTCTATTCGTAATCGTAACTGTAATTCGTATTCGTAGTTGTAGTTCCAGTTGCCTTTAAAGACCTCTGGTGATATGACCAACTATTAATGATATGCGTTAATAATTTAACTTTGATTTTTATGCAGCCATATTTTGAAAGTTATGAAAAACCAAAGTAGTGGCAAAGATAGTTGGATAGATATATAGATAAAAAGAGAGAATATCCTAGAGAAACTAGACCTATCAACTATTATTTTTATTTCTATTTTTTTTAAATTTCATTATAAGTTTTGTCTGTGCCTTTTGTAAGTGTGACATAAATTTAGATTAAGTGTTTTAAAATTGAATAGCCTGTCATTTCTATTACATGTTTAAATGAGTTTGTACACGTCTCACTGACAGGCACACACCAGATCCGTCATATCAGGTTCAGACTGTGGCCTATTTCTTAATTTTGCATTATATTATATGCCTTAATTTACTTTCAATTTAACCTAACAGCAGTTTTTTCAACTAAGAGAGTTTTCGGTTAAGAGAGCTACCAACTCAATCGATTAACTTGACGAGAGCGCATAAATTTAGATTGAGAGAGTAGAATTACGATTAAAATACTCTCTCTTTTTTATCACTCACTATTTCACTAAGTTGACAAATTCGATTGATTCATGCCGTGAGTGAGTGAGAATTGTTATTCAGTGTGTTTACCCTGATAAACTTATGAGCATATTTCTCATGTCTAGGGATCTCTATTAGCTTAAGAGCAATTCCGATTAACGGTCAGTATATAATAATATTTTTTTATGGAAATAGAATTGTCAATTTCTGATATTTTGTAACTTCTTTATTTTTATTAATATTTATTGTTTTGATGTTTTATTCTATTTTCACCCTCTACTCACATTAATATTAAGGTACCTATTAACAAATTCTACACGTACTAAATTCAATTTTTATTGAATTATTAAATTGTTTCATATATATATTTTTTATATTTTAAATTTTTATACACGAAAATTGTATCTTATTCTTAAGATAAATCAAACAAATTGACATTGCTCTCAATATTAAGTATACACACTTGAACTGCATTTTATTTATAAATTTTAACAGAAATTCCGAAACTAACCTTTCGATTGCGTTTCAACATTTTCGAGATTTACAATTTAAATAAATTTAATAAAATTTGTAATATTTTCTTTTTGGGCAGTGCGACAACGCGAACTTGGCAACAATTGCAAGGCAACTGCGGCTTACAGCATCTGCAACAATTGTCGGAAGCTTTAGCCTTAGATCTCGATTCTGGCCAAGATAAAGGCATGGATATAAGTAATAAGCTGTAGAGCAATATGAACAACAACAAATGGAGGGTCTTGAAGGAAGCACGTGAGAAAAGAAAAATTTAATTAAAATCCAATAAAATCGCTGTGCAAATATCAGATACTTGTTTGCCAAAGATAAATTCTGAAAACAAATACGATAAGTTTTTAGGGACGAAATGCGAATCGAATCGAAACCAGAATGTTTGGCTGTTGACGGTTTTTAAGACCCTACAATAAAACGCATTGTTAATTGTATTAAACAATAAAGCGATCATAAACATTCATAATCAATGAGTGCCTCGAATCGGTCCCTCCAATTCAAAGCTGGAAATCAAATCGCATTTGGATTTTTTCAGCTATCGTTTGGCACTAAATCAAAGTGATTGTCGGCCAGATATAGCCCGGGAAGCGATTTTGATTGATGGATCAGGGCGGTACACCGATAAGCCCAATCATTAATCAAACTAAACGGCTTAAGTTGGGAATTCAATTAATCTTCTCGGCGAATCACTTTCAAGTCTATACCTGATATACTTTAAAATATATAATATAGATGATAGTATATAGGGTTTCCAATGAGAAATACTTGTTATATATCATACATATATAGTTATTTACATATTTAATTAGTTGTAAATATATGTGTAGAAGTGATATGTTTCACAACAGGTGCTAATTACATATCCTCAGCTGACCTTATAATAGAGTATATTTAAAAATTACGCATACGCACAGTTGCCAATCAAATGAATTTGCAGAAATATATGTTAGTTGAAAGTAAACAAAAGTCACATATTTACACAGCTTTATTCTTAGACCCAAAGACAAATTCATTAAATAATTTATCGGCAACTTGAAACACAACTGATCCTGAGTCACAGCAAACATAATTCCAAAGTAAATATGGAACAATTGAATAACAATTTGGGGTTTTTCAATTAATGCTTCGCATATAAGTGAATTAATGATAAACCAGCTGATGTGCTACTATTGTGGCTCTTATCATACTGGGCTTATATATATCTACGTATATATATATATCAATATTTGTTTAGGGCAATAGGCGCGTAATGCGTCTAATTGCAAAAGCAAACAGTTTTGTTGGCTTATACGATTTTTCAAGGCAATAACAAATTTATTTTGGCCAATCAAGTAATGAGTATAAAAATGTTTTAAAACAATCAATCAATTGGAAATCAATCGGCAGCCACAATAAAAATATAACAAAAACTCGATTCCAACAAGTTTATGAGTTCAATATCTCTATTTTTTTTATGTCTTTTTGCCAATCATCAATAACAACAACAATAATTTAAAATGTGTGAAAATTTTTGTTGAACGTGTTAATTGAACTGATCAATCCGCATATGTTAATTTCAATAGAATTTTGTAATTTGACTTTCAGCAGACGGAAACACAACCTCAACCCTGAGATATGCTTGAGATTATTTATAATATAGGCTTAACTAATGATATATACGCCGAGGAACTCGTGCCGTCTTATCTACCCCCAAGTTGACAATGAAAACATCTTCAAATGTCTTTGAACTGTATGAAAAAGTGGATCAAGACTCGTCAAATTTAAGTTAAGATCTTCTTAAATGTTTGCCTTATAAAGATTGTTTACTTGTGGGGGTAGCTTTCTCATATGCTAATTGCTGCTTATCATACGCAAACCACTCAGAGGCATAATTCTAAAGCCAACAGCAGATAGATTACATTTTGACCCACTCGCAGTAGTCACAGAAATCAACGGGAACGCCGCCTCCAACTCACTCCCCGCTCTCTTGGCAAAGGTCAAACAACATACAAAGAAATTGAACTGAAATGATTTACAAAATTTTTCTGATATGACGCAAATTATGAGAAATGCTCTGATGGGTCTGTTAGATATCCTACAATTATTTTGAAGAATTGAATAATTTTTACGAAAATTTTATGAAATATATGTAAAAAATATGACGGATCTAGAAGATACCCTGAAATTATGTTGATAAATTCAACAATATATATGAAAGTTTCAGAGAATTATGTTAATAATATAATGAGTCTTTCCAACATTTATTAAAAGAAATATATAAGAAATATATAAATATTAAAAAATAAATAAATAAATTTTGGGTCTATAATACAGCATGTAATAAAAAAATTTGGAATATTTAAAACATAGTAAAAATTTCAGCAATATAAATAAGTTTCTATAAAATGCACTATAATCATTACTGATAAATTTGATAAATTCAAAAAGTCATATATAAAATATTAAAAAAAATATAAATAACTTACAAATTACAGGGTACTTTAAAAGTAATAGTCTGATATTTTGTGAGTTCTCTATTATATTAAAAATCTAAAAAATAATAATAATAAACAAAGCCAAATGTCTCAAGCTTTGGTTAAGCGAATCCACAAGTAAGAATGAGAAGGAGTAGGGAAACATATTTTTGTATTCTTTGTTATTCTATCTCTTGTATTCTCTTTGTATTCTACCTAGGGGATTCCCTTGTAAAAACCCATAAATTAATTGACAGCCATGGAATTTTTAAGAATTTAACGGTAAGCCTATCAACAGGTATGTATGTATGTGTGGAGAAAACCAGACTCCGATCTCTGCCCACATATCGTGAAGCACTGAGACGTGATCCAACTGGTTGGCTTGGCGGTATTTGCCGAATCACATGCACAAGCTGTGCTTAAACATATGACCAGGCTATCATGTGATTAACAAAATATGGTTTGTTGTAACAAACAAAAAATTAATAATAATAATAATAATAATAATAATAATAATAATAATAATAATAATGAGAATATTCAAAACAAGTTGGCGAATCAATATGATAATTAAGTGCTGAATATAGAGGCAGGACTTACCAGTGTGTGGGTGTAACCCAGCCCCTCCTCGGCGGCATCCAGCGAGTCTTGATCTTGACCCATATTGAAGCGTATTGAGGAGGCATTGGAGCACGTGCGTATGGGAAACGTGTTGTTCGGAGAGGGCACGAGAAGGTGAGATTCTCGCCCATTTCGGTTGATCTTCATCCTGATATTCGCAGTTATATAACAAGTAACAGTATCACAATAAATTAACTGGATGACTTGAATATTAAACGGCTTTTAATTTTACATGTACATATGTACTTATGTTTATTTGTTTTTATTCACACTTCATTCAATTTTAAATGATGATGTTGTGTGGATTTTAGCATGTCTTTCACTTAAATTTTCTTGGCATTTTGCTTTGTTTCGTCACTTGCACTTTTTTCCGCATTGATAGGTACGCAGGCAGAGCACTTCTTTGTATGCGTCACATGTGAAAAATGAAATCAAATTCCTTTTGCTTGTGCATTAAATTCAATTAGCTGCACTTTATTGCACCAAGTCACAAGACTGACTTCCTTTCCAACAGCCGCAATGTCTGCGAAGCGACCGCTATAGCGACGTCAACGGCTACGTCGACGCCAACGGCGACGCCAACGCAATAGTGAATGCAAGTCTCCAAGTCCAGCAGACGCATCCCTCAAAACAGAGCCGAATGCAAGTTTCGATTTCGACTATGGGTGGAGTTGCAGCGCAAGCACACGATGAGTGGCTGCATTCGCCGTCGTGCATGGACAGAGTCACAGAGCTACTCTTCCAAACGACGTTGACTGCGCTGCTTATGCTTGCGAAAAGCTTTGCTGATTATGCTCAGCTGCTGCGACTGCTGCGCTGCTTCTCCTAACGATGATTAACTTCGTTTGCAGTGCGATCGTTCTTATGCTTCCTCTTGTTCGCTGTACAGCGATAATGTGCCGAATGTCTCAGTGTTGTTAAGAGTTGTTTAAAGGTATAGGTGTAGGTGTAGGTGTAGGAGGTGCGTTGTGTACGATTTCAAGTGGCGCACTTGAGCGTGTGAAGGCTTAATTAACAAGAGCGACAACAAAATCGTAAATGTATCACAGTTTCATTATCTGTTCTATCAGACTACATACACATACGACTACATACATGTGTATGGTAGACATGGTATTGGAGTGTATGCGGGGATTAACTGTAAATACTCGGAAATTAGCACCTGTTTTTTTCTATGGCAATCTCCAAACTAATTAACTATGCTCAATATTTGGTTCTCACAGCGGAAATTTATTTATTGCTTTGCCTGAAATGAAGTCAAATATATGAATGTATATTGCGGTTATTAATTATTGCCTATAAGTTCCATTATTATTATTAGCTAAGCTAATTAAATTATGCATGAATAACACTCCTATCTCCTCTCCTCACCAACAGTAAACTGTAAACGTTACCAGTAGCCAATAGCAGCGCACCCACATGGCGCCAGCAACACATGTACTATAATATTGAGTATGGGAGGCAAAACAAGTTTCGATGCCAGTTGAAGAGAGATAGATGCGTGTTGGACAGAGGGTAGAGCGGAAGTGCATGATCGAAATGAGAGCAACTGCGAATGTTGTGAACGACAACAGAGAGTGCAAATCGGGTTATAATAGGATAAGCTACGCACACGATGATGAGCCGTAGAGGAGTGTGAGTGAGAGGGCAACGTGACGAATGCGCTTCGTTCAGATGCAGCCGAACAAAGGAGAGAGTGTGCGTAGCAACAGTGTTGCTAACAAAGAGGCATTAAAAACGATAGAAAAGGTTAGATTTGTATGAAAATATCATTAAAACGGACATACGGATAGATATCCTGGACAACTAGACATCACAGGCAAATACAATGATGACTCCTAGAAATACGAAACTAGTTCGTGCAAGACAGATAGTATATGTATGTGAGCGAATCCAATTTTCGTGGATGCACATGACAGTTTTTGAGTAGTTCAAATTCTATATGTATCTTTGCTTATATTGGTCTAGAACTCCCCAATTTCTTATCAAAATTTCTAGGGCTGAGTAAGCCAGAAAATGAAAAGTGAAGCAAAGTGTTTAAATGCGCTTTGATTTATACCTTTATAACAAATTGCCCGGGCTCGTGCAAGCTACCCGGTTCAGCTTAGAAGATTTATTAAATTATTTTAATCTTTTGTCAGAATTATGGCACCGATTCGGTTAGATTTATGAAACCGACTTCCCACTCTCCACTCGTATATGAGTATTTGTATGTATTTTTGCAACTATCCGTCAACATTTATGTAGCTAAAATAGCTACTTGTGTTTACACTTATCAGAATTGTTTTTTTTTTATTTTTATTTGATTTGTATTTTGCTTGTTGTCGTGAAATTTGCATATGATATTGTTTTTTAGAGTTACAACAAAATAGAATCAAGTTGAAAGCGGTTTTAGCGGGTTTCCCATTCGACTGATAAAGCGGCACATAAACTGATTTTATTCGTTGTCTCTGTATATGTATTGAAATACATATTTGCAGAAAGTGCATTATATAAGTGTATATAATTTGTATACATGCATATACCGGGAGAGTTTTTGATTGTTTTTTTGTTGGCACTTGAAAGATGTTAATAAAAGGTTTTTACGGCAGTGAATAAGCAAATTATTTTGGACATTTCTCCTTGTTGATCGAAGCTTTTAACGACTTTGTTAATGAAGTTAATGAGAGTCACGATTTACCATAAAGACAGTAAATCTGAAGATTTTTGAGAATTGTTGGTAAGTGTGTCATTAATTCAGATCACACATACCGTATTGTTCAGTTAGAATATTAATTTATATTTATTGTTATTATTTACAATTGCCGAACAGTTGTCTTACATAAAACATTCAATGGGAATTACTTCGCGTCTGCCAGAAATGCGAATGCTAATGCTACTGACATTAGATAAGAAACATTTGCTCTCATTAGCGAATAGTTATTAATAACAACTATAAATCATAAACAATTCGTAGCTACCCGTCAAGGGTTGAGCTTTGTAACACAAGTGAGTGCACTCACAATTCAAGCAGCGTCGATACTTCGACACTCGTCGAACTTATGTCACCCATGAGGAGTGTCTACTGTACAATGAGTATATGGCACATAAAAAGTACATTACTAAGCAGAAAGACAAACACAAAAGAATATTGCCAAAAATAAAAACACAAAATTTGCTCAACTTAAATATTTGACTCGCAAATATTTTAAATACTGCATAGTACAGGTAAAAAGAATATATACAATTATTGAGCATTTTTTATAAACACTATAATTAGTTGAAATTAATCATATTTAAATCACAGTTGAACAATCCAAATGGGAAGAGAGTAGAGAGGAGATGATCAACAATTAGAGAATACACAAATTGAAACACGTTCCCCACCTTCAACAGGTGTGCCACCTGTCTGTCTCTCTGTCTCTGTTTCTCTCTTTCTCTCTGCCTCTTAGTCTGTTTGTCTCTCGCTCGCTCACTTTGCATTCACACTCCGGGCGCGTGTTTTGATTCCATTTCATTTGTTGTCTGTTGATATTGTTAATGTTATTGTTATTGCTGCCACTCACACTTGCACTTTGTTATATTGTTTAGGCCTGATTGAGCATTAGATTGAACCGTTAGCCGTTACAGCTAATTCGATATGCAATTGCAAATTGGCGCCGATTCGCCAAATATGTACATACGTACATATTTATTTATAGACATAGTATATTTCTCTACATTCTGTGGGCGAGAACTTACTAAGCGCTAAGCTGTGCGTAGAGCGATTCTAGATCAGCTCCGTTGTCAACACGGCCGCTTCGCGTTCTGTCATTGACTGGCGCTGTTGCTGTCGCTGTCGCTGTCGCCGTCGTCGTCGCTGTTGCTGTTGTTAGGTGTTTGGAGCTCCGGACCCGGTTATCACCTTCGGTCAACGGCAGCAGCGTCAGCGGCAGCGGCAGCGACAGGCAGCTTATTCCGTGCCGATTGATGACGTCGCATCTACCAAACGGGAGCTTTCGCTGCTGCTGCGGCTGCTGCTGCTGCTGCCAACGATCAGCTGATTTGCATTTATTATTATTTTGGTATTTGTTTCTTGTAAAATTTCACTCTCTCTCTCTCTCTCTCTCACTCCCTCTTTCGATCTGCCAATATCGACAATAAATTTTGCATTGACTACAACTCGAAATCAAGCTCAGACACCGATTTGGAATATAATTAAAAAAAAGTGGTATATAAAAGCAAATGCTGATTAGCACACAAATGTAGAAGTTTTTTTTTAATGATACGTATTTATACAAAATTGGAGCTTTGAAAAACTTTAGTAACTTTTTTAAAGATTTTTTCTGCGTATATTGTACATACATATATAATAAAAATAAATAAATACAATAACATGCATATATAAGCCTTTTTTCTTTAAAAAAAATTTCAATAATTTCAAAAAAAAATTATCTTTAATTGTCAAAATTATTACTGTTATATACATATATAACATGAATTACTAATACATATAATGAAGTTATAAATTGAGTTTTAAAAAGCTTGAAAAGATCATCAATTTTCGAATATTTGAAGTTATTTATATAAGATATTATAAGAATTACTATAAGTAATATAAGAAGTGACTTTATTAAAAGAGAAAATAAAGCGTATAAAATATATGTATTCCCATATATATCAATGTTTGTAAAATATATTTATGCATCTCATAAACTACCCCTACTACTTTTTTACTACAATGTTATAAATTGGGTTTCGCAAAATGGAAATCGAAGTCCGAAAAAAGTCCCCTATTTTTGAATTTGTATAATTTTCCAAATCATGAACTACTATTAGATATAATTAAGTTATAAATTAATATACGCATACGCATTAGTTAATTTGTTTACAACGCAATTTCAATATGGTAATTGTTGCTTCCATTAATTATTTATTTTTTGTTTACACATTTTTGAGTGTTTTATAAAATGACACATTCACGCTTGTTACGTGAATTAAAAAAAAGGAAAAATAATAGTAATAAATTGTTCTATAATTATTGCCATAGTTGTTGAACGTGCATAACTTGGAATCAATTTGAAATTTATAATTAATGAAGTTTGTATATATTTGTCAAATTACTGAAGGCGCTGTAAGATTCTCTGACAGATTTTCTATCTTAGATTGCGCAGATATCAAATAACATTTCCGACAGATCGATTACTCTTTGGGACACTACCTGGTATTCTATTTGGACACACGCATGGCCTTTCACGATATCGTGTTTTGCACATATTTAAGTAAAATTGCAAAATTAAACACGATACAATTTGATTTATAAATTACGAGCACTTTCATAAATAAACTCCACACACGCCGACGCAATCAGACAAAAGCCAAAATCTTCGAATCAACAAAGTTGTAGCAAAATATTGACACATCAACAGATACCCTGTATTATAAAATAAATATTTATACAAATATACATGTTTATAAATGTACATAAGATTTTCTTTGTTAAATGCATTAACAGACCCTTTTACTTATCTTGTCTGTTGGATTATTAAATTTTAAAAAAATTACAGGGTATGCAAAACCACAACTACCTGACAATTGCGGTCTCCCCATATTGTTGTTGTTGTTTTTTTTTTCGAACAAGTTGCTTGGCAAATAGGTGCAACTGATTAGAGTGCTCAGTTTTGTCTTATGTAAAGCAATGCCATAAAAAAATAAGTAAAATAAAAAATGACTTATCAAAGATCTTGAGAAATGCGAATTTATAATGCCCACAATTAAATTTATCATACTCCTAAATGACTTCCAAAACATTGTCTATTATATCGTCATCGTATATTATAGGCGGAAGAATCGCACAACAAATCACAAAGAATCAGAGTTTACAATCAAGATATTCGAGCGTTTACGGAATTTATGGATACTGTAGAGCACATCCATAGATACTATATATGATGTACGACAATACTATATATATTTTGTGTATCTGTAGTTTATTGGCATAATTAGCAAGAAATATGAATGCCAACCGAAAATTATCTACCAGAGATAGAGACTGAGAGATACGAGCCTGTCAAAGTGCTCTCTAAGGAAAGTGAAAAGTAGGGCCTGTCAATGATTGTCTCTATATAGGATGTACCCCATCCCAATTGGGGGTTCTCGACTTATGTAACCGTAAATTATGGGAGCTGTGATGACAACAATTCGTAGGCAATTATAAAAGCTATAAATATAACTGGCGAGCCGCATTTCAATTTTTGTTGATGATTGCAAAAATAGTACCTAAAGAAAAAAATCTATATAATGATTGACGGGTGTTATAGATAAATCTGTACATTGAATGATGTTAATGTTATAGATGCTTCTCCAGTCGCGAAATTAGCATATTTTCATGCTCCGCTTCTCGGGGATAAAAAAATCGCTCGAAATTCGCACATTTTTCTTAAAGTGCAAACACAATGTAAAAAAAATATATATATAATATTTGCATAAAATATTCCACTCCATTGATATTATTTACACTCTGTGGGTATTTTTTTCTGAATTAGCAATTGTTTTTACTTGATCGCGATTAATAAAATGAAAAACTATCTATCTGTTATTCCTACCGACAAACCGCATTACAAAATAAAATTTACATTTGCGGAATGCGCGCGCGTTCAACAGATCAACAAATACAATAGTACTAAGTCGGCGGCGTCTGTTGACCAAGTCTGCCTGCTATATAGCTACATATCTATATCTATTGCTGATCTAGACACAGCTATAGTATAGACATATAATTAGTATTGTCTGGAAAGTACTTACGGCTTGAATTCGATCGTAAAATGGGGAAAAACTTAAGGCATTCGTTAGATGCCATTTCTAATCGGTTATGCTGACAGTCTCACTATACGATAATTAATTTCATAATTTTTTGAAGAAAAAACCTAGATGAATATTGTGGTATTTTGAAAAATTAGTATGTATGGGACCCACTGATCTTAAAACCTATTAAAAGTAGAGATAATATGAACAAACCTCACATCATTAAAGGCAATTTACAGTTTTGAAGCCATTGTTGCAAAATTTCGAATCTGTTCCGTGGTTTGAGATTCATTGAAATTAAAATTGAGGTAATGTTGGAACCGTTGGTGCTTTGAATTTTGTAGTTGAGTAGTTTTCTTACAGATTTTTAATCGCAACTTTGATCAGATTTGACAAAGTTTTCATGTATTGAAACGATAATTGCAAGCAATTAAGTTTTTACACCATAGAATGTATATTTTTATTATATTTTATTTTAAAGTCATTTCTATTGTTAAATAAAATTGGTTGGGTTGTCATGATTATGATTCGATTTTATAAACGGCAAATTGACAATGTACACATATCTTTATGATTCATCTTGATATTTATATGTTTCTGTTCATAAATTTATTGAATTTTGCGATGCGATTAGTATAAGTACAATTGGAAAAGTATTTTCTTGAACTACTTTTGATACGTATTTTCTTAAGTTACATATTATATAAATATTAATTATTTATGCCTTTTGTATAAGTGTGGGTTTGTGATTGTGGGTGTGTGTTAGTGTTGTGTATTTATGTATGATTGAAAATTTATAATCCTATGCACTTTCGACATATTCCCCCCATTCAATCCAGTGGTGTGCGCGACGGAAACGTTGTTTGCCCAAGAGAACTTATGAAATACTTGTCTTTACATTAACTTATGCAAATGTAAGGAATATAACTCAGGGAAGTGCCAAGTTTAGATCCGACGTGAGAAGCCACCGCCACCGCCGCCATTGCCACCACCACCATTGTTGCCATTATTGCCTCCATTGCCACCACCACCACCGTTGCCGCCGCCACCTCCCATATTGACTCCTCCTCGAGACTTGCCATCATAGAATAGCTCGATGTACCGGGAGCCCATCTGCTCCCGATGGCGTTTCATTGCCAGCTGCGAATCATCATACGTATCGAAATAGGCATCCGCTGTGCCACTGTGCAGACCCTTCTTGTTGTAATTGATGCGCACATTTGCTGGACGTATGGGATCGAAGAACTGCAACGAGAGACAAAACGATGTTATTATTTATTACAATATTTGTATGTTTTTCTCTCACCTTGAAGACGTCGTTTTCGAATGAGTTGTAGGGCAATCCTCGCATGTGGATCGTGTAGTACTCCACATCATTGTTGCGGCCGCCTCCAATAGGGCCAAAATTGCCACCAGTCGACCCAAAGTTGTTGCCGATATTGAATCCGCCATTGTTAAAGCCACCACCACCGCCGCCGCCACCGCCACCGTTGTTGAAGCCGCTGCCGCCGCCATTGTTGAAGCCACTGTTGCTGCCACCACGATTGTTGAAACCACTATTACCAAAACCACTGCCTCCGCCCGTGTTGTTGCCAAAGTTTCCAAAGCCTCCGCCGCCACTACCGCCGCCGCCATTGTTAAATCCACCGGAACCACCATTATTGAAGCCGCCGCCATTGCCAGAATTGTTGAAGCCGCCGGAACCTCCTCCATTATTAAAGCCACCGCTGCCAGAATTACTGCCAAAAGTGCCAAAACCTGCGCCGCCGCCATTGTTACCAAAGTTACCCATATCTGAAAAATAAAAATAATACATTAGTTTGAAAAAATTTGAGATATTTCTAATAATATTTTTATAATGCCTCCTTAATTACTTTCGCATAATAATAAATATGTTATATTAAATAATATATTTTTTTAATTTTCTTTAACTTTAATTTACTTATTTTAAATTTTTTAATTTTACGATATTTTAACTTTTTTTTTACTATTATTGTTAGTTTTATTTAATTTTGATTGCAACCTACCAAAGTTATTTCCACCGTTGTTTCCACGGTTGTTGCCGAAATTGTTAAAATCGCCAAAATCGTTGCCGAAATTGCCAAAATTTCCAGAATTACCAAAATTACCATTGTTGCCGCCACCGCCGCCATTGCCACCACCGTTGCCGCCTCCACCACCTCCGCCAGAATTGTTGCCAAAGTTGCCAGAGTTCATTAAATTTGGCAAATTATTGAAACCCAACATATTATTGGCGCCCACGCCAAAGTTACCGTTGTTGTTTCCCCAATCTATCGTCAAGAGATCAAAATTAATATCTGATTATTTTTTTTTTGAAATGTGTGGCACATTACTTACCATTTCGTCCACCGCCAAAATCGTTGCCACCACGATTAGCGCCACGATCGCGTATATCATATGGTCCCGGGCGACCACCGCCGCCGCCACCACCACCACCGCCGCCAGTGGCACGCTTCAACTCAGCAATTGAGCTACGGAAGATCTCAATGTACCTGTGGAGGCAGAGCACAACAAGGAAGACAAGATTCTTATTAATGGCGCCAGCAACAGCATCAATTATCCCTTATGCAGAATGATGCTATGGTCGGTGGATTTGGCATGTTAATTATAATTAACAATAATTTTGAAATTGATGTGTTCCCTTGGTTAGAGATTAATAATTAATTTCAAATATCGTATATACTTATGTGGTATAAATAGGGCTGCCAAGTTTTTATTTACAAGAAATTAAGTATATTAACTACTATTAAAGCGAATTTCATAAAAATAGGAAAATTTTCATATTGAAAAAATTTAACTTAAGTTAACTTTCTGAATTGATTTAGAATCATTTTGGAACTCGAATAATATAAATTTATATTACACTTACAAAATCTTTAAAAACACTCTTAAAAATGTATTATTTGCTTTGTACAATAAATCAATTGTGATACTAAGTGCAGTACTTTAAACTCTCAATTGTCGATCTAATAATTTTTGGCAACCCTAGGTTTGAAACATAATATCATTTAACAAAAGCGCGCAATTTGAAGATTTGTTAGTTTTTTAATCTTTTTAAAAATTAAATTATTTGTAGACTGTTAACTGCTGCTGCCGCTGCTCGAAGCACCCAACCAGACCCATAGCTTGTGCTCTAAGGGCACAAATCAATTTGTTGCATAATTGAAATATTAAATGTATGCTTACTGAAATTGAAATATTTATGTTAGGATTTGTATGTTTTTTTTATTCATATCTGATTATTGTATTTGTTGCTAACAATTGGCGACAATTTAAGATTTGTTGTTGTTTATTTTGATTACCATTGAATGTTGTAGTATTTTTGGTTGTTGTTTTATATTTTTGCAGTGATTTGTAGCTTAGAGCTGAAAATATGTTATGTAAGAGACCCACCTGTGCCCAATTTTTTCCCGATTTCGGCCCAAGGCTTGCTCAGTGTCATCCTGGCTTTCGAACTGAACGAAAGCTTCCCCAGTAGCACGACCCCTTCTGTCCATAACAAAAAGTATGCCCTCCCGATCCGTTTTGATTTCCAACCCTGCCCATGATAACCAACAAAGATTTATACAAATATATAGAGATATACATATACACACATATATATGCATATATACATATATATGGATTGCAGAAAGAATGCTAGGTTTTAGATAGATATAGAAAAATAGAAGGTTTACTCTACTATACATGTATGTATATACGATATATAGCGTAAGTGTCTGCTGCTGTTGATCGGAAGGATCGGAATGCCACCTCATAAAAGGCCTTCCATAACACAACCATGAAATTAATAATGATTTCCAACATAAATGTAGTTATTCAAATATATAGACAAATAATAACAAGTAATCAATAAGATGCAAGTAAGAGACTACAAATGATATTGAAGTGGTTTCCAAACGCAAACAAAAACATTGTAAATAGAGAGGGTAGAGAAAATAATTTCTTAATTAATTAATTACTTCATTTGAGATTAATTGTTAATTTGTGATATATAAAATGTAAGAATGTGTGTGTGTGTTGTAAACTAATATATAATGAATGCATATTGTGAGTGAGATATTTTCGGATGTTGCAAATAAACAACCACCCCTGGTCCATGGATGCAACCACCCCAGACGTAGGGCACTCAACTCAAAAGGAGCCCAAAGGAGAGAGAGAAAAAAAATACTAACACTCAGTTGTCTCTTCGAAATAAATACAGATAAGGTAATACAGATATTATGCATGCATTCGGATCGGCGGAAAAACAGCAGAAAGATTGATTGGTTGGTTGATTGTTCCTTTGACCGTTAAATTGCTTGTGAATAGAACGGCAGAGACACACACATACACGCACACAATGGCAGCTAATTGACGTACCCGCAAAGAACTCCTCAATCTGCTGTTCCGTCACAGCGTAGGGCAGACCACGTAGCTTCACAACAAAGGCCTGACCATGTCCCCCCGTCTTCCGCATGGCTTCCTTTGCCTCTTTGGGCGTAGCAGTAAACACTGTAAGGTTAAATATTCAATTTAATGTGAATATTTATGTTTTTTTTATTTACAACTTACCCTCAATATAGCGATGTCCCATCGAAGCCTTGTTAAGTTTGCGCGCCTCTTCCACATCATCCTGACTGGCGACCTCGACATAGGCCTCGCCGGTATTCTTGCCATCGACACGACTGGTCACCAGATGAATGCCCTGCGAGCCATTGATGACCTCAACATTGACCAAAAAGTCTAGAATCTCCTTATGAGTGGCTGACCAGGGCAGACCCCGAAGACGTATAAATTTTGGACTCTCGCCAACACTGCCGATCTTTACATTGGAATCGTCGTCGCCGTCATTCTGATCGTTGTCATACTGATCATCGTCATCCTGCTGCTGGTCATTGTCATAGTTGTAGTCATCATCGTTGGTGTCCTGCGACTGGGCATATCCTTGATTGCACTGTGCGTCTAAGTTTGACATTATATTTGTTTATTTATGCTGAAATTACAAAATCCAATATTTTGAACTTTAATAACCGATTAAAGTGGGCAAGAAACGATATTTTCCATTATTTTTGAACATAGTTAACTACATTTGTTTCTCAATTTATATTTTTTTTCTTTTTTGCGGCGATTACGCCATTTTGGTTTTGTGTCTGCTGTAGTCTCTACAGGCAGTTTATGCGGCATATTTTCAGAACAAGATTAATGCTCTTTTAATGCAATTAGTCGTAAGTTTTTTATTGCAGAGAAGTACTACGCATTGTTATTTACCAATTTTCAAAGCTTAATATTTAAATGTGGTCAATTAGTTAGTTGTTTTGGCACTTTTTTTGCACAATTTTTCTGTATGGAAAGCAGCACGCGTCGAAGTAATATCGAAGTAATTGAATAAAAGATTTAGTTCTCGTGACACACGAAACAGACTAGTTCATTTTGTTGTTATCGATATATTGCATGTGTGGCAGTGTTGATAAACGTTAATAAAGAGTGCACGTTTATTCAAATTGAAGCGCCAGGGAATTTGTGTTTGACTGTTACTTATATAAAACATAATTCAATTTATTTGTTGCTTCTGCCTGCATGTGATTTATTTGTAGGAAGAGTGTAATTCTTTAGTTTGAAATTTCGCCATGATCGTTTTAATGAAAACCCCTCATCGTTGCCATAGTTACAGGCGCCCCTTTGGAATTCCTCTGCATCCTTGTTTGTTCAATAGACCTATGTGCATTGATTTAATAGTTGAAGTGAAAGTGAAGCAAAAACTAACGAAACTTTTTGAAAAAAAATCTAGTAAATCTCTAATATTAATTGTGTAATTTAGTAGCATTGTTAGCACAATGTTCGTACAAAAGAAGAAACTGGTCGAGCATGTGCTGGCAATGAAGGCAAATGGTGGCAGTGGGAGCGAGGATGATGAAGAGGAGGAGGACGAGGGAGACATTTTGCAGGTGCAAATGAGAATCTAAGCTAATTGCTCAATACTTTCCATATTCAATACTTTCCAACTCAAGTTGTATACAAAATTCAATGCAAGATTATTATAAATAATTATTGCTTCTGTATGAGATTGTAATAAGTAACTACATATGTATCCCGTTAGCTGTAACCCTTGTACTCGTTGCCTGATTATGTAATCCTAATATCATGGTGTAATGTTTGACAAAGAAAACGAAAAAAATCAACTCAAATATGAATCAAAACTGTATAATTGCAATTATTGTTGTAATGGTTATAGCGAAAATTAAACTAATCTAAAATATTTTTGATTTACTTTTTAGCTAAGCAATAACACTTTAATGCAAATGTTTTGAAAACTTCACTCTCGTTGCAGCTAAAGAACTATAATATTACATAAGACAAAGCTCAAGAATAATCCAAAAACCAATGACTATATTTAGTATACACTCTATAAAAACACTCTATATATAACTCTTTTTGATTGTGCTCTAGAAAACAATGTTTTGTTTTTGAGTCTCACAATTCTCAATTTATAGCTGCACAAAAGAAAAATGTTTTTTTTTTTTTTTCAATTTTCTCTCTCTATCTCACCCAGTACAGTTGTTTCTCTTGTTCTTGTAATGGCAATTATTGTTGTAAGTAGTTTTGGATTTTGCAACTAAATAGTAATTTATAGTTGTAATTTTGTAATTAGTAGTTGTTTGTTGTTAAGAGATTTTTGCGCGGCAAAAAATCGATTTTTGAAACTAATGAATTTTTGGTCTTTCCCCGAATTTTGAATTTTGCAAATGGCGGAAACAAAACAAACGAAAAAAAAAAATGTTATAAAATAATAAATTAACATTTGATTAACAATTAATCGAATGTTAAATATTGTATAAACAAATACAATAATTTAACAAATATCAACTGCACCCGAAAACGTTTTTGATTAATTTTCGTCTGAACAAACGGTTCAACGCGTGCCATAAATAAATAAACAAATGTTCCATTTATAAAATGGAAAATTATTGAAAAAAAAAAAAAACAATACAAATACAAAAAATAAACATCATAACTGGACGACAATGGACCCGGACGAAGCGCAGCGACGACGCGAAGAATGCGAACGCAAGGCACGTCGTGGGGAGATGGATCCCCGACTGGAGTTCACCTTCCAGCTGCTGATAGATGCCACCCAGTTGCCCAGGCATCAGCTCATGGATTACATATTCGAAGGGGATATGGTAGCTTGAGTTGCTCGACACTCCGTTTAATCAGTTTGTTAGTAATACTTAATGGGGTTTCCCTTTAGCTGGATGAGATTAATCAGCTGTTCCTGCCGAACATGAAGAACAAACTGTTGTGGTTCTATCAGGAGGTCGATGAACCGGAGCCACCGCCAGTTGTCGATGCCAATAAGCCAGGACCATCACGTACCGGCATGGCATCGAGCAGCTCCAAAACACCACAGGGTATACATAACATATAGTTCAATTTGGTGTATTTGTTGAGAATTCTTGGCTTGATTTCTTGCAGGTGGCGCCTCACCAAGTGGCATGCCGCCGCCCAAACATAAGAAATTATTCCTAACTGACGGCTGGACCTGCGCCTTCACTGGTGTCTGCATTTATATCTTTCGCGTGAATACATCAAAGCAGCTGCCCGAGGAGGGATTCCAAAAGGATTTGTACGCTTTTTGTTCTCCATTTCCAGTTTAGTTTTTGCCACTTTTGTTTATCTTTCATAAGTTTCTGCCTTTTGTTTTTGTGGCTCAAAACTATAATCTAAGAATAGCAACATTTTTTTTTTTTGCTGGTTTCATTTTGTTTTGTTGGCACGCAGATTATCGGGGATTTACCCACACACACACACACACTCACACGTTTCATTGATTGACAATCCGTTTCTTTTGGGGGTATTGGTAATTGAATATTTTCCCATCTATTCTGTGTGTGCCACACATATGATACATACGGCACATATGTAGATACTGTGGCGTCATCGATGCCAAGAACATTGGCCTAGTCACATCCATAGAGCGCATCGTGGAGTTTGTCTTCATGCAGGCCCTGGCCTTCCCCAGCCTGGAGGGTGACGAGGAGGACGTCAGCTGTGGCCTCATCAAGGGGCAGCTGCTGCCGGGTTTGCGCTCCTTCTGCAGTGCGCTGCGAGTATGTGAACAGGTCTGCGATCATTACAATGTGTTTGCCGACGGGTGTGATATGTTTGACGGCTGCTTGTTGGTGGAGGAGGTCAAGGACATGGCCAAGAATCAGCAGTTCTGCTCCCAGCTGGAGGAACGTGTCAACAACTGGTCGAAGGGCATTCTCAAGATACTAGGTGAGAGTGAACAGCTGCGCAAGGAGAACGATCACAGTGGACCCCAGGATGAGCTGGAGTATTGGAAGAAACGTGGTGCTCAGTTCTCTCAGTTGTTGGCCCATCTGCAGGACAGGGAAGTCCAATTTACCTTGCACTGTCTGTTCCTCGCTGGATCCCGTGTCATGCGGCAGTGGAAGGAAACTGATCGCAAGATCACATTTTGCTATAACGAGGCGCGCGATAACTCCAAGTTCATCCAGGCCATGGAGACATGCTGTCATTCTTTGTATCTGGATGATCCTGTCAGCATGAAGGAGTCCATCTTGAGTCTGCTGCAGACTGTGCGCCTCATCTACAGTGTTTCTCAGTTCTACAATACCTCGGAGAGAACATCCGCATTGATGGTTAAGGTTAGTGAAGACATGAACCTCCATTTTGAATTTGAAATTAGTAGAAAGCACTAGTGTTGGCAACCGATCGCTTAAAACTACAGACAATTTATCGATAACCAAAGCTGAGTTTAGCTGAGCCAGTATAGGAAACTATATAAAATGAACTAAAGGATATTAATGAACTAAAAGAACTTAAAGTATATCATATGAACTGTACGTTACGTTTGAAAAGTTAAAATGAAAGTAATATGAATATTAAAATAGAAATATCTACATACAATATTAATAAATTATTATTAACAAAGGTATTTAATCTTTAGATAACGAACCAAATGATTGAAACATGCAAGTCCTACATAACCTGTCGCTGCAAGGAGACAATTTGGTCGCAGGATCGCAACCTAATAAGAACCAAGCTGAGCAATTGCATCAAGCTAAATCACATTTACCATGAAACCTATTACACGGTTAGGGAGCAACCGTTTCTGCCCCATCAGACACCATTTGGTTTCTCCGAGAACTTTGTTTTCGGTAAGTTGAAAAAAAATCAATTTCTAAAAAAATTTCCCGTTTGTGATTAAGTTTGTTTCAGGAAAATTTGATACCTTCTGTGAGCGTCTGTCGAAGATTATCAATATGTTCAATCTAATTGATGACTATAATCATTTGTTTGAGCGTCGCTTGGAGGGTTTGCTCTTGGGCGAAGCTCTTGAGGATGCCTCTAATCACTTCGAGGAGGCCAAAAAGGAGATTATCTCCAAGAAATACGATTATCTGGATCATCGCAATGCCGATTTCAACGATGACTTTGACAGGTTTATAAATAAGACAGACTCCTTAAAGGATACGATCGCCACTCTCATCGAGCGAGACTTTGACACTGTCTGGGAAACGCCTCAGTGCATACGATTCCTGGTGCGTTTCGAGAAGGTGAGCGAGAAGATTCCTCTAACCCGCATGGACGAGAAGTATACAAGGATATTGCGCTACGTGGAGAAGGAGGTGGATCGAGTGTTGAAGACGTTTCGGAAGCAGCGAGATGATCCTCCGCTGGCACGCAACTTCCCGCCCATAGCGGGTCGCATCCATTGGTGCCGCGCCTTGAGTTTGCATCTAACCGAGCTGATGGATGCGGTCATGGACCACCCGGTGCTGAGCATTCAACCCTTGGCCAGGGATCTGGACGTGCGCTTCAACAATGTGCTGGGCGTACTGCAGGAGTATGAGGATGAGATTGTGTCCATTTGGCTGGATCAGGACATTGCTGTAGCGGATGCTTGCCTGCTGCAGCCACTGCTCTGCCTGCAAGGAGATCGTCTATATGTCAATCTGCATCCCACAATCCCGCTGCTTATACGTGAGGCCAAAATGCTGGCGAAGTTGAAGATTGAGCTGCCCATTGTGGCTGCCACGCTGATGAGTCGACATCAGTACTTTCTGACCATACAGGACTCGTTGAATGTAAGCGTGGAAATTTTAAGGAGGCGACTGTGTCCTTCACTATTAATACTTTCTCTGCATGCACAGAGCCTTATCAAAATGTTTCTGTCCACTGTGAAGGCCGTCAAGTTGGAGGTGCGTCCCCTGTTCCTGCCACAGCTGGTGAGACTGACGGCCATGCTGAAGCCGGGACTGCACAGCATCAATGTAAGTTGGAAACTCACATCAATTGCGATTCCGATTTTTATAGTCATCACCATCATTGTTGTTGTCATCGCAGTGGACGAACCAGAACTGGACACAGTTCTATGAGCGTTGCAAGCAGGCCATAGAGACATTCGAGGTGCTTGTGGCACGGGTGCACGACATCTACTCGAATCGCATACTCAATGTGCTCATGTGGATGCAGGATGTCTCATTGCAGATACTGCCAGCAGGTTCTCTCTCTGTCCATATTTTTTTCTCTCTAATTGCTGAAACGAATCTCTAGGGTCTCCATGTTTAATATTCTTCCTTTTCTTGCCACAAAAATAAAAAAAAACAAAAAAAAAAACTTTTCACATTTGTTTCTGACGCAGACGATGAAATCTGGACAGTTGATGAATTTCTGGAGCGGAGCGAGGAGGCCTGCAGGTAAGTGAGAGGGGTTCGCTTCTGTCACCTGCCTCAACGTGGCAAGGGGAAATTCTTTTGAACTTTCCACAGACACGTTGTGTTGTGGAGGCACCTCCGTCTGTGGTCGACTCTTGGCTTTTGTGTGATTTATTGGATTTATCAGTTCTAATTTATGCATGAGCCCTACAATTTGCATAGTTGAGAAGGTCTACCCAAGATTGAGAAAACCATCCTCAAGCCTTTAAAAAACGCAATTAAAGTTCCATAAATAGAGTGTCGAACTTGCGAAATGAATTAAAACTTTCAAGATATATACGTTTCCTCAATCATTTCACAGCTTCAACTTAAAGCTTTTTTTTAATTAATGAAGTCTACTATAATACTGTAGTTATTATTTTAACCCTTAAAAGCATCATATAGAGCCTTATAAATATATATTTTCGAAAATTCGTATTGAATTGAAATTTCTACCTGTCTTAGCTTTTGAGTTTGACGTATTCAAATATCTGATATTTGTTTAACGCAGTATGTTATAGACTAATGACACTCTCTTAATACTCAAAAAATCAAAACTGGTGCTCAAAAATTTGAAATTAATTGAATTTTTACACCAAATTTTCCTCAAGCGTGACAACTTTAACTAAAAGTTTTTCGTATAATCAAGTATATTCTAATGAAGATAATCTCTCCAACTTATAACAGAAAATGTCAATTAATACTCTCATATATATTTTCGAAATTACAAAATTAATTGAAAATACTATTCTAAGTTTCCTCAAGAGTTAGACTTCTGTAAATAAAAACTATTTGTTTAATAGAGTCTATTATTGACTATTAAATCCCAGATGTACTAGTCCCTCAATCTTTTAAGTAAAATCACAATTATAGTTCTTAAATATATTTTCGAAAATGCGAATTCAATTGCAATTTTCAAGTAACGTTTCCTCAAGCGTTTGACAGCTTCAACTAAAAGCTTTTTATTTAATCAAGTCACAGTGCAAATATTATTAATGTTCGTTTTATTGTGACCATAGGAAAGCTGCCATTGAGCTGAATCGCAAGAGTCAGATGGTGTCGGAGGCGGTGGAGGAAGTCCTCAATCTGGTGGACAAGGCCACGGAGACGTTTAAGGAGATTGCTGGCGATGATGTGGTCACACTCTTCGATGGTGAGTCATTCAACTGTCCAGCAGTTGACTAAATACACAAAAATATCCAAAAATATCTCAAGCCACACCGAAAGGTGAACAAACGGGATCCGGTGGCCGTAAGCCCGAGGATGGGGCAGCAGCTGGGACAAGCTCTGGGGCGGCGGCAGCAGCAGCATCGTCTGGGACTGGCAATGCTGGGGGTGGAAGTGGAGGTGGAGGTGGTGGGCAGCAGCAGGACTGGAGTATACTGTGGTCATGCTTTGAGAATCCACTGACATTGCTCTCCACCAGTGAGAGTCTGCCCAAGGGCATGCAAGTGCGTTCAAATCGATGTCAAATTGGAGTTGAATGAATTGATAGGGTGTCTCTTTTGGTGGTGATAGGACATGGTCTGCAATGCCGTTGTGGAGATGAGACGGTACTATAGCCGCAAGGTGATCGATGTGCTGATCAAGGTGATACGAGCGGCGCTGGACACAATGCGGCGTCGGTTCATCGCCGATGAGCACGAGACGGCGGCGAAGAAGCCGATCTTTGCGCTGCACGCGCAGCTGCAGATACCCAATGTGGTGATCAAGCCGAGTCTGGACGAGCTGCAGGACATTTTGGTGACGGCTGGCAAGAATATCACAGGCATTGCGAAGGGTGTGGCTCAATGGACTAGCGGCAAGGATCCGCCGGTGCGTACCACACCGCTCAATAGCTTCGCAATGTTCTCCAAAATCTTGTCTTACCAACCGCAGCAAGTTTCGATGACGGTGCAGCCGCGTGTCGGACGCAACCACACTGATGCCGCTGGCGGCGCAAAGAATCGACGCCGCAAACTCTATTGCCTGGCATCCGAGGAGCGCCCCCAGATGCCCCACATGCTCAAGAGCTTCTACTCGGCCATCATGGACAACAAGGAGGTGGCCAAGGCCCTCAATCAACTCTCCAGCTGCACCAAGAACGTCAAGCCCGAGATTCAGACCTACATCAAACGCTGGAAGCCCTATCACTTCCTCTGGAAGAACGATCGCACCACACGCCAGCTCATGGAGTTCGGACTGCAGCAGTTCGAGTCCACCCTGCGCTGCCTGGCCGAACTGGACGCCAACCTGCTCATCGAACCGGACATGGAGGTCTTCGGCCAGTGTGTGGCCGTCTATAACGAAAGGCTCAAGTATGGTTTGGCCATCGAGATCAAATGTGAGTAAATGGCGCGCTTTTCATATATACATATGTATATATTTCAAAAATTTTTCTAAATTACGTAATATTGAGTTAAACTACGTAATGCTTAAATACGTAATAATTTATGGTTTTAGCTTCAAGTAATATGATTCATGGGTATGCGAAGATAGAAAAACAGATTTACATAAATTTCATATTATTTGTGATTTTATGGGACATTTTTTTTACATTTTTGAGTGTTTTCGATATTCAGCAAAAACTCAGAGTTTTTCCAAATATTGAATATGAAGTAAATTTTTAATTTATTTAACAAAAAAAATACAAGAAATTCGAATAATTTTAAATTTTTTGATCAAAAACGTGAATCAGACAATATTATATTTTATATTATTTGCGATTTTATGGGACATTTTCTTTTACATTTTTGAGTGTTTTCGATATTCAGCAAAAACTCGGGGTTTTTCAAAATATTGGATTTGTAGTTGAGTTTTAATCTATTTAAGAAAAATACAAGAAATTTGAACTATATTAATTTTTGTTTAAAAACGTGAATCAGACAATTGTAGCCATTTAAAGGTAAAGATATTTACTTTCAAATGGTTAGAAAAGCTTCCAGTAAATTCTTATTTCAGACAAATGTCGCCAATTTTGATAATCATTAAGTTTCTAATGTTATTTCATTTATTGCAAAGGATTTTTTGTAATTCTCGTTAGTAAATTCACCCGATATTTGAAATTATTATTATTGCCATCAATTCAAATTTCAATTCGACAAATTATGTTATAACATTTTTTAAGCCGTAGAAAAGTTCAATTAATAATTTTATTCGAATTTAAGTTTATTATTTATTATTGTTATTGTACTCAAAAATAAGTAATAGAATTCCAAATATTTTTAAATGGTAGTTCGTTTGTTGTGTGGTGAATGGAACTTTAAAACTTTTCTGACAAATACATATTTTCGAAAATTCTACATTTCATAAATTTCTACTAAATTTATGGATTTTATATACCAACAAAATTTATCTCCAGCTATTTAATATTAATACATTAATAAATGCCCCCATTTGTGCATAAAGTTTCGTTGCCTTGTCAGTTGGCAACACCTTTAATATTTATCAGCTTATCAGCCACAAATATGACGCCCACACACACACACACACACAACCACATGTATACTCACACATGCAAACACACACACACACACACACACACACACACACAGAGACAGAGAAATAGTCGGCAGCTAAGGAAGCTATTCAAATTTATTGGTTTCCAATTAGGTAATCAAATTTATTTAACCGAATTAACGCCGCAAAGGAAGCGCCCAAAATAAATGTGCCACACTGTAGCAAAGGCAAAGGCAAAGGTGTGTGGCAACTAGACAGCATAGACTCTGTATGTATGTGTGTGTGTGTGTGTGGTGTGTGTGTATGGTTGTGTGTAAATGCGAAAAGTGAAAATCAATTAGCCCCTGCTCCTTGCAGCTGGCGTCGCATTGATTAATGGCCATCCATGTCCTTGGCGCGCTGTCTGCGGCAAGTGGGCATAGTTTGTGGATGATGATGGCAATCTATTTTCAGCATGCAACCATAAGATTGGCCAGGCGATGAAGAAGAAGTACAAGAAGGAGATGGACTATGTGTATGCGGTGATCAATGAAATTGATCGCAAACTGGATCGTCCTATAAGGGATCTGGACGATGTGCGCATGATAATGGAGACACTGGGCAAGATACGGGAGCAGGAGGTGGACATGGAACTGCGAATTGATCCCATTGAGGTGGGACTGGCAATTTCATATGGCAATCCTTTTTATTAACCATTGCTGCTCTACAGGAAGCCTTCAATGTGCTGACTCGGTATGAGGTGCAGGTGGAGCGGGAACAATTCGATTTGGTGGACAATTTGCGGGCAACGTTTCAGAATTTGTTGGCGGGGGCACTTCAGGCCCAGGTGAAACTGCTGGACATGCAGCCGGCGTTCCAGGGTGACTTGCGCAGCAATCTAGACAACTTTAAGCAGGATAAGATTGCCTATGTGACGGAATATCGCACAGCGGGACCCATGCAGGCGGGTCTGACGCCGCGCGAGGCTTCCGATCGTCTGATATTATTCCAGAATCGTTTCGAGGGCATGTGGCGCCGCCTGCAGACGTACCAGAGCGGCGAGGAACTCTTCGGCTTGCCACAAACTGATTATCCAGAGCTGGGCCAAATCCGCAAGGAGCTCAATCTGCTGCAGAAACTCTATAAGCTGTACAATGATGTTATCGATCGGGTTAGCAGCTACTATGATATACCATGGAATGAGGTCGACATTGAGGAGATCAACAACGAGCTGATGGAATTCCAGAATCGTTGTCGCAAGCTGCCCAAGGGCTTGAAGGAATGGCCGGCATTCCATGCCCTCAAAAAGACCATCGATGACTTCAACGACATGTGCCCACTACTGGAGTTGATGGCGAATAAAGCCATGAAGCCACGCCATTGGCAACGGATCATGGACGTTACTCGCTACATCTTCGAGTTCGACTCGGAGGGTTTCTCGCTCAAGAACATACTCGAGGCGCCGCTGCTCAAGCACAAGGAGGACATCGAAGATATCTGCATCAGTGCCATGAAGGAGAAGGATATCGAGGCCAAGCTCAAACAGGTGACCAACGAATGGTCCGTCCACGAGCTCCAATTCATGAGCTTCAACAATCGTGGCGAACTCCTGCTACGTGGCGATACCACAGCCGAGACCATTGGCCAGCTGGAGGACAGCCTCATGGTACTCGGCTCGCTGCTATCCAATCGCTATAATGCGCCCTTTCGCAAGCAAATCCAGCAATGGGTCTACGATCTGTCCAACTCCAATGAGATACTGGAACGCTGGCTGCTCGTTCAAAACATGTGGGTCTATCTCGAGGCCGTATTCGTTGGCGGCGACATCGCCAAGCAATTGCCCAAGGAGGCCAAACGCTTCTCCAAAATCGACAAGTCCTGGCAAAAGATCATGCAGGTGACATTTTTGAAAAAACCCACATCTATTTTTGAAATCGATTATTTTAAACTTTTAATATGTAGCGCGCACACGAGACTCCAGGTGAGCTACAAGAAAAATATCTCTGAATGTGTATAATGTGTTTTCTCTTTTTCAATTCAATTTATATGAAATTCGGATATATATCTTTTTTCCATATATTTCGTGAAATATATTTTTGAAAAATTAATTATCTTAGGCGTTGTCGCTTGTTGTGTGGGCGATGATCTGTTGAAGCAGCTGTTGCCGCATCTGCAAGAGCAGCTGGAAATTTGCCAGGTACTGCAAGGATACTAATACATATATTTATTAATTTTTTATGAATAATATTTTTGGTATACATTTTTAGCAATGTAATTTTATTAAACAAAATTTAATATGACTATTTAATATTTAAAAATTGTACCAAAATGTATGATTACTAAAGAATCTCTTAGCTTAAAAGTTATCAGCATGTAAAGCGATATTTATATTAAGAAGAATTTTCCAAACTTTTTAAAATATTTACCTTTATTTAATTAATACTAGGCCATCTTTTTATTAAAAAAAAAAAATAGATATGCAATGTAATTGTAATGAGATTATCCTACGTTTTATTAGAAATCTCTGAGTGGTTACTTGGAACGCAAACGTATCATGTTTCCGCGTTTCTTCTTCGTTTCGGATCCTGCTCTGCTGGAGATACTTGGACAGGGCTCCGATTCGCATACAATACAGAATCATCTCCTAAATATATTCGATAATACCAAATGCGTGAAGTAAGTGCAAAACATAATTTCCATAATTATAATTATATATGAATGTATTTATTTTCTTTTATTTGTTAAAGATTCCACGATGTGGAATACAATAAGATGATGGCGATCATTAGCAGCGAGGGCGAGATGATCCAGCTGGATCGGGCAATACGGGCCGAGGGTTCGGTCGAGACATGGCTAACTCAATTGCTGGTCACAGCACAGCAGTCACTGCACTCGATCATTCGCACCGCATATGCGACAATAAACGATCCGAACTTCACGCTGCTGAGCTTCCTCGAGAAGGTGCCGGCACAAATCGGTTTATTGGGAATACAAATGATCTGGACCCGTGATGCAGAAATGGCGCTGATGCAGGCCAGACATGAGAGGAAGGTCATGTCCGAGACGAACAACAAGTTCCTGGAAATGCTCAACACACTGATCGATCAAACCACACGTAATCTCTCCAAGCGGGAACGCACCAACTTTGAGACACTAATTACCATACATGTGCATCAGCGGGATATCTTTGATATATTGGTAATTTTATAAAGATTCTTAACTATATATTCTATAACTAACTAGATTAACTATATTCTTTAACTAAGAACAGACCCGTTCTCAATTCTAAATCCGAACGAAACATGCGGTTTTGTCATAGGTCGCTACTTCAAAACCGAACTTTTCATTCGGATTCGGAATGGAGAAAAGCCCTAATTGGTAGCTTATTGGTTACTATCTCTATATATTGAACTGTTTTTCTTTATGTATTTAAAAATCTACTTTAGTGCCGCATGAACATCAAGTCCTCGAATGACTTTGAGTGGCTCAAGCAGTGCCGTTTCTACTTCAAAGAGGATTTGGACAAGACCTGGATATCGGTGACAGATGTCACCTTCACCTACCAGAATGAGTATCTTGGCTGCACGGATCGCTTGGTTATAACACCGCTAACAGATCGGTATGTTGTAGTCTATCATTTTTTTTTCCAAGTTATAAAAATAAATTTACTTTTTCTGTAATAATTTAATTTACGAGGGAAATCACATCAGAGTTTATCATGTGTCTGTCGCTCAAATCGAGTTAAAAAGTTGCCTCGACAAATTTCATAAAGTCGACAGTTTGGTTAAGTTGGTTTTGGCTTTTAAGCTTTTAAGGCGTGTAAAAGGCGCAGCAAAAAGAGATAGAGAGAGTGAACTCAGCTGAGACATACTACTTAAATAATATCAAGAAATTGCTCTTTAAATATTATTTTAATATTTTTAAAAATATAAATTTCAACAATCCCAATTCGTAACCATCAATTGACATTTCTGTTGGTTATGAATTTCGTAAAACAATAGGGTGAACTTAAGATACTAATCACTACCTATTTCGCTAGAGAGTGATTCGTATAAATGCTTTAGTAACTTTCTCTAACAGAATATCCTTAACAGTTTTTGTCCGCTATTTGACTCTGTGAGTTGCTCATTAATTTAGTTTAGTTGGTCCAACAATTAAAATTCTACATCTTGGCAACTGGATTGTCCTTCCAATGAGCGGCAGCAACAGCAACAACAACATCACAGACAAGTCGAGATCAATTAATTTATTGTATTTACATTCCTAATGGCACGTGCAAAAACTTTCGACATTGCAATAGAAATAATTTTTGTGGGGAATGTTGCCAACGCTCGTTCTCGTTCACATTCCGTTTGCTAGGCAAACAAAACTCAAACATGACCAAATACAGAAGAGACTCCAGCATAGTGAGAACAGAGAGGGAGTGCAGAGAAAGTGGAGAGAGAGTGGACAGAGTAGAGAGAACACTTAAACAAGTTCAAAGTCGTTGCCGCCAAATGGCAACAGACGGCAAAACGTTGGTGGAATCCTTTTTATGGCTGTGGAGTCCACGATTTGCAGCCTACGCAGCCCGCAGCAACAGCTCCAGGCTCTGAAGCAGGAGCAGTTGTGGCAGGCACAGTGACGTCGACGATGACGACGTTGACATGTTACCAAAGATAAATTTCACTTAGCGGAATATAAATAAAGTTTTTAGACAGCAACACGTTGTCGAGTGTCGGCATAAACTGGTGGCATATTTCCTCGACAAAAAAAATTTCCAGAGGGCAGCTTTAATGTCCTGTTGAAACATGGAGTGAAGTATGCTAGAAAATTCAAAGGATTTTTTGTATCAAGATAAAAATAAAAAAACAGAAATTATCAAATGAATTGAAATATTTAAAAGCAACAGCTGAAGTTTCGCCAAAATTTAATTATTAATAATATGAATTTGGAACTTAAACTATTTTAAAATATTTCAATAATTCATAGTGTCATTAAACTTTAAAGAAATATTTCTGTATATATCAGTATTTAATAATAATTTAAATACACATTTTTTGATTTTTTTTTTGTCTCTATAACCATTTAAGTTGCTAGTACAAAGCAGATTTATTTATAATTTTTTTTCTCAAAAAAAAAAAATGAATTTTTAGCATATTTCCAATGTATAGGGTATATCATAGTTGCCCTCACTACCCTTCCTCAACTTAGTTGCAGCCTCCTGTGTCTCATCTGTTTCGCTTTCGGCACAGTCCTGGCTTATAACACGCCTACTTTTGATATCCATTGGAAGCAGGCTAAAGGGAATTGTTTTGCATTTCGGTTGCCCACACCTGCTGCCAATGTGGATGTGGCGAAATGGACGCGTTTAACGCGGCGTATGCGTAATTTGTCTTCATGTAAAGTTCAGTTGCCTCCAAGGAAAACTTTAGCATTTCCCGAGCATTTACAATTCACACTCCCATAAAAAATGAAGCTTATTAATTTTCTCTTTTTAATTTTTGAAATTTTTCGCATTTGAAATGCAATCCCCAAATTTTTTATATAAAATATATTCGCTCTGCTTTTCCTCCATTCAGTTGCTACATAACATTGGCCCAGGCACTCACCCTGAGCATGGGCGGAGCACCCTGCGGACCAGCGGGCACCGGCAAGACGGAAACGGTCAAGGACATGGGCAAGACGCTGGCCAAGTATGTTGTGGTTTTTAATTGCTCCGACCAAATGGATTACAGGTACACACCTACCGCCCGGTGCTGGGCTATAAAGATGCCCACGCAGAAACCTCTTAAAATGCTACGCATAAACTCATTCAATTTCAATTTCCAATTCGATTTCGTATTCGTTTTCGTATTGGGTTTCCTTTCGCAGGGGCCTTGGACGCATCTATAAGGGTCTGGCACAGTCCGGCAGCTGGGGCTGCTTCGATGAGTTCAATCGCATTGAGCTGCCGGTGCTCTCGGTGGCTGCCCAACAGGTGGCCGTGGTACTGACCGCCAAGAAGGAGAAGAAAAAGACATTCCTATTTACCGATGGCGACACAATCGAAATGAATCCCGAGTTTGGCATCTTCATCACCATGGTCTGAATATTAACTAAGAAAGCACAATAATGGAAACACTAAAGAGCACACAATCGCACCATACTCCAGTAGAGGTCTCTGCTTTTCTCACTAGTAAATGCATTCCTATTAGCGCGAGTTGCTGGCAAAGTTAATGAGACTCCTTGTTGCAGCCAAGTGGCTTCACTGAAGAGTCACTTCATCACGCACTCTCCACTTAACTCAATTGCATTTCTCAGCACATAGTTGGCACAGGTACGTAGTCTTCAGTTCCTTATTAAAAGGTAATGTTATTTTCACACTGGAATTCAATATTCTTGAACAAATCGAATCAAATTTGAAAACTGAAGCTGAAACCTATTATACTTTTAATCAATTCCATGAATGGAATTTTGTTCAGTTCTTAATAATTTTAATATTAATAATTTTTTAAAAATTTAATTTTCATTGCAAATAAAAGGAAGTAGCCCATAATGTCAAACCAGGCAAAGTAGAGTTCTTTACTCAAAAAAAATTATAACTGTTTTTTTTCTTATAAAATTCCAGTTGAATTTGAAAAACATTGATTTTTAATTTTATTGAAAAAATCAATCCTTAAATTAGACGACTAATTCTATTAGTAGCTAAGATTCCCAATTCTATTTTTGGATTTAGATAACTTAAGTTACGAGTTTATTTGTAACATACTTCTCAGCTTTTCACTAACCCGACATACGATATATGTTGCATGCAACATGAAAGTGAGTCGTGTTCAATATGCCGCAAAGTCACTTTAAATTTTCGACTCAAAGGAACGTGACAAGCGTTGGGCTTTCAAGCAAAATTGATATTTATTAAATATTCATATACGTACGCTTTTATTTATTTACAAATTTTTTTGCAACAAAATATATAATATAAGGATTTTTTCCGGGCAGAGCAGAAAAAACTTGCCATTAATGGGAACAGGCGCAAAATGTCAACGATTTTCGCGCAATGCCTTGTTATTAGTCATGTAAAATGTTGCTGAACTTAAGCGATAATAAAATTGACAATAACACACACTGTCATACTCTCATACACACCCACACAGACACTCACATATGTACATGTCTATAGAATTGTCAACGTAGCGAAGCGCGTCGCTTGCCACAAAAGCGGCCGCAGCAAGCAAATTGGTGGCAGGAGTGCGAGAGTTCAGCTGAGTTGCCATTTTATGTGATTTTGTGTGGGGATTGATGAGACGGAGGATGTGCTGTGATGGTAGAGGAGGGGTGGTGGGTCTGGGCACGTCTGGCGGCATTGCCGAAATGTGATTATTTCAGGGCTTTTAGATCAGTAAATGAAAGCCATGTTGAATGGCTTGAGGCACAACTATCACACATACATATGTATGTATCATTGGCTAATGCGATTATGCTGCATGCAACACTCTACTAATGGCACACACACGTGCAGTTGCTGAATCGGGGGCAGGCGAAATACACACATTGATTGTTGTTTAGTTGGCACACGGTGCGTATGCGTAATTTTAATTTGCACAATGAATTATTTTGTTGCTCACTTTTGCGTAACACTTTCCAAGCTCCTTTGCACACATCGTACTACAATTTCAATGAGACATTATGTGACAATACACCCACATACACCTAAACACACCCTAACACACCCCGACACACACACATACACACACCATGGATAGGGGCTGTATGTCTATGAAGCAAGTGGATTTTTCATGATGTTCCCCAGTTTATTGGCTAAATCCTTTGCTGTGGCTGCGCGTTGTTTATTTATGTAAAAAGTGGGAAAAACTGGTAACAATAACGCCTGTCACATGTCCTGCCTGGCCAAGCCCACCCTCAGTCTGCTCATCCTTATCACCTCCCCTCTAACTTCGCCTAGTACGTGTTTGCATTTGGATTAACGACTGACAAAATCGATAGCAGTTTATTTTTTTGGGTTGTCAGTTTGTTAGTTTCTCATATCATATGTCCCCACAGCCATAAATTGTCGAAATGGTTTTTCACTTTTCCCCGAATAATCCATTTTTTTTAACTGCAGCTAATTTGATGGAATTTTTTGAAGTACTTTTCAAATTGTTTACCTATGGTCTTTTGATTTGTTTTTTTTTAAGGCTCAGGAATTTTAATCAATTTTGTGTTTAGTAAAATAGCTTTGATAAAATTTGTATTATGCGGCATTAACTTTTTTGATTTTTACTATAATATAAAATATTTTTGTTCCCCTTTTCTTATATTTGGAAATATTTTCTATGAAATTGTGGCATAACTTAGAGCATGCGAGGGCAGCTTTACATATTCCTCTTAAGTGCTTAAATTATAAATATTGTATTAATGCTAAAGTGCCTATTTCAAGGTGTATTAAAGAAAATGTGTTTGTTTTTAAATTCCAAGACTAACAAATTTAATTTAATCATTATTTTAAATACATATCAAAAATAAGAATATTTTAGATAAGATATAGCAAACGGGATTTTTTTTCAATCCGATCATTGAAATTATTATACATTATGAAAGAGTTATAATATTTTCAAATAGAAATGACAAACATATAATAATTTTTTAGAGTCTGAGTTCTGGCTATTGGAAAACTTTGAAAGTTACATTTCATAAAATATACTAATTAACGTTGCAATACATTTTTCTTAGTAAAAAAATATGTTTGGGAACTAAATATAAGTTCTTCTTAGACTGCCCTCGCATAGGTGGCAAAGGAGAGTTGTGAATAACAAGCTCTCAGTTCTGAGCTCTCTGTTGCGTGACTGTTGGAGTATGATAAATCAATTTCAATTTGATAAACTTATCGCTTGTTGCAAGTCATACTCGCTGCTAATGCAGTGGCAGCTGATGCCGACAGATGCATCAAAATGTGGCAAGATGAAGAGTAAGAGGCATTGACAGATAGCGAGGAGAGGGGAACTGAATGGAGGTTGTTTAGTTGAGTTGATGTTTACCCAGAAACTAATACGCAATATTTGCCCACATTTATTATTTATATGAAGCACAAGCACAGAGGCGAGAACGAGATAGTGCTAAATGGGAGAGCGAGATAGATAGCGTGTAATCCACGCTTATTGAAATATCTATTTACATTGACTTTACTTACATGCAGAATCCCGGATATGCCGGTCGCAAAGAGTTGCCAGAGAACTTGAAAATCCAATTTCGCACGGTTGCCATGATGGTGCCGGACAGACAGATTATCATCAGGGTGAAGTTGGCCAGTTGTGGCTTCCTGGAGAACATAACGCTGGCAAGGAAATTCTACACACTCTACAAGCTGTGCGAGGAGCAGCTGACCAAACAGGTGCACTATGACTTTGGATTGAGGAATATCCTCTCTGTGCTGAGGACACTGGGTGCGGCGAAGCGTAGGAACTCTAAGGATAGCGAGAGTACGATTGTGATGCGGGTCCTGCGCGACATGAATCTCTCCAAGCTGATCGATGACGACGAGCCACTGTTCATATCGCTGGTGTCGGACTTGTTTCCCAATCAGGTACGTCTCCATCACAAATCTCATTTCCCATCAATGGGGCTTTTAAAATGGGGGGTTTCCCTGTTTTGTAGACTCTCGAAAAGACCAACTATCCCGAGCTGGAGGCGGCCATACTCCAGCAGACAGAAGAGGCTAGTCTGGTCTACCATCCTCCATGGGTTCTCAAGCTGATACAGCTCTACGAGACGCAGAATGTTCGTCACGGCATCATGACACTGGGTCCCAGTGGTGCGGGCAAGAGTACCTGCATCCACACGCTGATGAAGGCCATGACACAGATGGGTGATAATCATCGGGAGATGCGCATGAATCCCAAGGCCATAACAGCGGCCCAGATGTTTGGACGACTCGACGTGGCCACAAATGACTGGACCGATGGTATCTTCTCGGCACTCTGGCGCAAGACGCTCAAGCTGAAGCCGGGCGAGCATGTCTGGTTGGTGCTGGACGGGCCAGTGGACAGCATCTGGATAGAGAACTTGAATTCTGTGCTGGATGACAACAAGACCTTGACACTGGCTAACGGTGATCGGTTGACTATGGCACCCACAGTCAAGATCATATTCGAGCCGCATAACATTGACAATGCATCGCCGGCCACAGTCTCTCGCAACGGCATGGTGTACATGAGCTCATCCGGCTTGGACTCCCGACCAAGTAGGCATCAGTAGTTCTCCAGTTACAGAAGTTCTCTGAGAGATTCCTCCGTTTCAGTTGTTCAGGCCTGGCTGAAGAATCGCGCGCCTGGCGAGAAGGCTACCTTCTCCCAATTGTTTGATCAAACCTTTGTCGATGTCTACAATTGGGGTGTCCAGATGGTGAAGTTGCAGATGCCCGTGCTGCAGTGTAACATTGTGCAGCAGATGCTGTACATACTGGAGGGCTTGATACCCTGTAAGAAGGATGAAGAGCAGGCTGTCAGTCTGTCCAGCAAGGAGAGCCAGGATGGTAAGTATTACAGCTACAGATGCATTATAACCCATAGCGTTTGTCTGGCCCCCGTTCCTCATCCAACTCATATTCAAATTGACTGAGGTTCGCTGCGAAGTCAGAACAAATCCCAAAAACAAATAATCATGAAATTTCTGCAGCAAAGCGTTTTGATCATCATCAAAAACAAATCGAAGAAGCGCGACGGCAATCGATTGGCAGTCAGATTGTCGGTAAAGTATAAAGAAATTCATTCGTCAACAGCAACAAATTTCTATATCTGTAACTTATGTAACAACTGTTCTAGTAGAGCTAACCTTTGCTTCTGTGTATGTCTAACTCTATCTCCGTTTCTGTCTCTGTCTCTGTCTAACATATGTATGTATGTATATGTCTGCTGGCAGCGTGACTTTAACAGGAGTTGTACTACTTCCTCCCCCTACTAATTGCACTCTTATAAAAAAGTATCCAAACTGAGATGGTATTTGTATTACAAATGCGGCTCATAATTGTATTTGTCTATGTGTATGTGTATTGTCGTAGTTCATGTGTTATACTGTGATACTGTCTCCCTACTAACACTACCAGCTATGAGCATTGATCATTAAACAAATTCAAGCACAAATGGTTCATTTCACACAACTTTGCCAAACATTACCTATGTTATGAAGTCAGGAGTTGAAAGTGCAAAAAAGCTAGTCTGTCTGTTAGTAGTTTTTTGTACTCAGAAAGTGGCTTTACTGAGTGACTGACAAAAGCTGGCAGCTATGGATCTATATTGCAGCTCAAGCAACCAACGTTGAGACTTGATCTGATTAGTTGAACGTTTAGGTCAAAGTGGTGCACAGAAATTTAAATTTAATATTATATTATTATATAATATATATCATATATATATATATATATATATATATATATATGTTGATATATATATTATATATATCAACAAATATGTATCCCTATGTACTTTCATGCTCAAAAAGAGGCGAATTTTGTGGCGGAACTGACTAATTCGTCTCAAAAATCTTTTACTCTACACAAATGCAGCAACTATACAAATAATGTCCAACTGGTTACCGCTGCCATTATATGTAGTCAAGAAAAACGAAGTGCAATGGTTCGTGTGACGAACTTCGTAAGGCAATAACAAAAACACGATCGTATCGCCACTCTCGCCAACACGAACAACACACCCACGCAATTTATACGTTGAGAGTGAACTAAAGCGCAATGAGAGTGTGAAGAGTTCTTACTCTGCGCAGATACGCTTACGTAGCTAATGAGTAAGACTGCAACAAAAACAACTCACATCTACGCATGAAGGAAGCAGAGCACATATGTATGGCCATATGTATGTATATTTGCCAACAACATATGTATCGGTTGAGTTTGCGTGTTGATTTCGTTTTGTTTCGGCTCCAGTGGGGTTCGTAAAGTAATGTTCGAGTGAGGATAGAAGAATCTGGCTATAAATGTAGGTGTATGCGTTTCTTGTGTTGTGTGAAGTTACCATAGCGTGGATGTGTTAAATGGTCAATGCTATACATTGTGTAAACAATAATTACATGAATGTTGCTTGCTAAAATAAAATCATTCCCTTTGCACTCAATATAATTTCCATAATATTTATGCAGAAGATCTGGCTGAAGAGACGGGACCCGAGGAGAAGGAGGACACGTGTACACCGGAGCACCTGCATCGCTTGTATGTATTCGCGCTGGCCTGGGGTCTGGGCGGGTATCTCTCAACTAGCGATCGGGTTAAAATGAATCTGTATGTTAAGGAATCATTTCCGCAATTGGACTACCCCAAGGGTAGTGCCCATGAGAATACAATCTTTGACTTCTTCGTTTCTCCAACGGGCGTATGGCAGTCGTGGAAGACGCTCGTTACACCCTATATGTATCCGGAGCTTTCCACACCGGACTACTTAAGCATTCTGGTGCCCATTGTGGATAATGTGCGTATCGACTATCTGATTGGCACCATTGCCAATCAGGAGCGCGCCGTGATGGTCATCGGCGAACAGGGTACGGGCAAAACCGTCATTATGAAGAACTTCATGAAGAAAATGAACATTGAGACGTATATGGGAAGATCATTCAACTTCTCATCGGCGACCAGTCCGTATCAGTTTCAGCGCACAATCGAGAGCTATGTGGAGAAGCGCGTTGGTGTTACATTCGGGCCACCCGGTGGTCGCAAACTGATCGTCTTCATTGATGACATCAATTTGCCCGAGATCAATGAGTGGGGGGATCAAATAACCAACGAGATTGTGCGCCAGTCCATGGACATGAAGGGCTTCTACAGCCTGGAGAAGCCAGGCGATTTTACCACCATTGTCGATGTCCAATATGTGGCGGCCATGGGGCTGCCGGGAGGCGGACGTAACGATATCCCATCCCGATTGAAGCGACAATTTTGTGTATTCAATTGTAATATACCCGACAACGACTCCATTGATAAGATCTTCCGCGTTATCGGTGAGGGACATTACAATGCCAAGCGCGGATTTGTGCCCGAGGTTCGTAATCTGGTCAAGAAATTGATCCTGGTGACCCGACATCTATGGCAGCGCACGCGCGAGAAGCTATTGCCTACGCCGGCCAAATTCCACTACGTTTTTAGTTTGCGCGATCTGTCGCGTATCTGGCAGGGCATGGTTGGCACCTTATCCACAGTGATCACCTCGGAGAGCGTGCTCATGTCATTGTGGAAGCATGAGTGTACGCGTGTGTTTGCCGATCGTTTCACCACGTTCCAGGACAAGGAGTGGTTCGGCTCAGAGTTGGCCGCGCTAGTGCGCGAGGAGCTGGGTGAGTCCCATTCCCAAATGATCATACCGAATCCGGTGTTTGTTGATTTCATGCGGGATGCCCCCGAGCCGACGGGCGAGGAGGGCGAGGACACTGATATGGAATTGCCCAAGGTATACGAACCGGTGAACTCTCATAACTCGTATGAAGCGCTCCGGGAGCGTCTCGTTATGTTTCTCGCCCAATTCAATGAGATGGTGCGAGGCTCCGGAATGGATTTGGTGTTCTTCCCAGATGCAATGCTGCACTTGGTGAAGATCTCCCGCATCATTCGGCATCCGAGAGGCAACGTCATGCTGGTCGGGGTCGGCGGTTCTGGAAAACAGTCGCTGACGAAATTGGCATCCTTCATTGCCGGCTACAAGACCTTCCAAATTGCGTTGACGCGTTCGTACAATGTGGCCAACTTTTTAGAGGACCTAAAGCTGCTCTATCGCACCTGCGGCGTGCAGGGCAAGGGCACGACCTTTCTCTTCACTGACATGGATATCAAAGAGGAAGGTTTCCTTGAGTATCTCAACAACATACTCTCGAGCGGCGTCATATCAAATCTATTCTCGCGCGATGAGCAGGCCGAAATCGTGCAGGAGTTGACGCCGGTCATGAAACGCGAGAATCAACGCAAAACAGCGACCCCGGAAAGTGTGATGGAGTTCTTTTTGGCGCGCACCTGCACCAATCTGCATGTGGCATTCTGCTTCTCCCCGGTGGGGGAGACATTTAGGTCGCGGGTGCAACGCTTTCCCGCCTTGGTCTCCGGCTGCACCATCGACTGGCTGCATCCGTGGCCCAAGGACGCATTGGTCTCGGTTGCCAGACACTTTCTCAGCCACTTCGAGATTGAGTGTACACCGTCCGTTAAGGAAGAGCTGGTCAATGCGCTCGGCTCCATTCAGGACATTGTCGCGGAAACATCGCACGAGTATTTCCAGCGATTCCGTCGCGCCACTCACGTGACACCCAAGTCTTATCTGAACTTCATAGCCGGCTACAAGAACATTTACCAGCTGAAGCAGCAAGAGCTGCGCGATGGTGTGGAGAAGATGGATACGGGTTTGGAGAAACTGAAAGAGGCCTCCGCCTCGGTTGAGATCCTTAAGAAAGATCTAGTTGTCATGGAGGAAGAGCTTGTCGAAGCCTCCAAAAATGCCGAATCAGTGCTAGTCGAGGTTACCGAGCGTGCTATGCAAGCGGAGATTGTCAAGAACCAGGTGCTCATCGTCAAGGACAAGGCCGAGGCGCTTGTCGCCTGCATTGCCAATGAGAAGGCTCTCGCTGAGGAGAAACTAGAGGCAGCCAAGCCCGCGCTCGAGGAGGCCGAGAACGCCCTCAATACTATCAAGCCCGCTCACATTGCCACGGTACGGAAGTTGGGACGCCCCCCGCATCTCATTATGCGGATCATGGACTGTGTGCTAATCCTTTTCAAACGCAAACTTCATCCCTGTATACCCGACTCGGGTACACCGTGCCCCAAGCCATCCTGGCAGGAGTCACTTAAGGTATGTCACGATCAGCTTTCCATAATTTCAACTGAAAGTGCCCTTTTCGATCTCTTAATAGATGATGGCTAGCGCCACCTTCCTGCTGCAGCTGCAGAACTACCCCAAGGATACCATCAACGATGAGATGATCGATTTGCTGCAGCCCTACTTCCGCATGGAAGACTACAACATGGACATGGCCCGCCGTGTGTGCGGAGATGTTGCTGGCCTCCTCTCCTGGACCAAAGCCATGTCCTTTTTCCACAGCGTTAACAAAGAGGTGCTGCCGCTCAAGGCGAACCTCACTCTACAGGAGGCACGTCTCAAGGTAAGACATGCGAATTTTTAGTGCTTTCCCACTAGGCAAACCTTTAATCTGTGACAGCTTGCCATGGACGATTTGGCTGGAGCCGAGGAACAGCTACGTGAACGTGAGGAGGCTCTGCAAGCGGTCAAGGATCAGTACGACAAAGCGGTGGGTGAAAAGCAAAGGCTAATGGATGCGGCCAATGTCTGTCTGCGCAAGATGACGGCAGCCACGGCCCTGATCAACGGTTTGTCGGATGAGAAGCATCGCTGGACCAATCAGAGCAAAGAATTCAAGATTCAGCTGGGCAAACTGGTGGGGGATGTGCTGCTGGCCACCGGCTTCCTCTCCTACTGCGGCCCCTACAACCAGGAATTCCGGGCCAATCTCATTCGCACCTGGATGGGCATACTTAAACAGAAGGCCATACCGTTCACCACCGGCCTAAACATAATTAACATGCTGGTGGACTCCTCAACAGTGTCGGAATGGACGCTACAGGGTCTGCCCAATGATGATCTGTCCGTGCAGAATGCACTGATTGCCACCAAGTCGAGTAGTTATCCGCTGTTGGTGGATCCGCAGACGCAGGGTAAGATCTGGATCAAGTGCAAGGAGGATCGCAATGAGCTGCAGATCACCTCACTGAACCACAAATACTTCCGCACCCACTTGGAGGACTCACTCTCCCTGGGAAGGCCGCTCCTTATCGAAGATGTTGGCATCGATCTAGACCCTGTGATCGATAATGTGCTAGAGAAGAACTTCATCAAATCAGGCAGCATTGAAAAGGTGCTGGTGGGGGACAAGGAGTGCGACGTTATGCCAGGATTCATGCTCTACATAACCACCAAGCTACCCAACCCCGCATTCAGTCCGGAGGTTAGCGCCAAGACCTCAATCATTGACTTTACTGTGACTATGCGAGGCCTAGAAGATCAGCTGCTAGGACGAGTCATTCTCATGGAGAAATCTGACCTGGAAGCAGAGCGAGTGGCACTCTTCGAGACGGTTATGCAGAATCAGAGAAATATGAAAGAACTGGAAGCGAACCTGCTGCTACGGTTGAGCTCGTCCCAGGGTTCCTTAGTGGACGATGAGGCACTCATCGAGGTACTGCGAGTGACCAAAACTACGGCAGAGGAGGTCAACCAGAAGCTAAAAATCTCTGAAGTGACCGAACGCAAGATCATGAAGGCACGCGAGGAGTTCCGTGCGGTTGCCAAGCGGGGATCCATACTCTACTTCCTTATCGTAGAGATGAGCAATGTAAATGCCATGTATCAGAACTCCCTCAAACAATTCCTCGTCATTTTCAACAACTCCATCACCAAATCGACCAAGTCCAGCGTAACCGAGGAGCGCATCAATATAATCTTAAGGTACCTAACCTACGAGGTCTACAAGTTTACAAATCGAAGTCTCTATGAGCGCCACAAGCAGCTCTTCACCTTGATGCTGGCCATCAAGATTGACTACCACAATGGCAACATTAGCCACGAGGAGTTTCTGACATTCATTAAGGGCGGTGCCTCCTTGGACCTGAATGCTGTGGCACCGAAGCCCTTCCGCTGGATATTGGATATTACTTGGTTAAATCTAGTGGAGATTAGCAAGTTGGAGACCTTCTCCACGGTGCTACAGATTATTGAACTAAATGAGCGGGACTGGCGCAGCTGGTATGAGTGCGAGAAGCCCGAGAACGAGGAGATACCTTGTGGATACAATGCTGTCCTAGACAGTTTCCGCAAGCTGCTGCTCATTCGCTCGTGGTGCCCGGATCGCACAATCTCCCAGGCCAAAAAGTATATAGAACGTGAGTAAAATTTATCCTTAAAGGACATATGTCTTGTCTCCTGTTAATTAATTAAATATAACTTCTTCTATTGACTTAGATTCCCTGGGCTCGGAGTACAGTGAGATGCAGATATTGGATCTGGAGGCCACTTGGGCAGAGTCGGAGCCACGCACTCCCTTCGTCTGCCTGCTGTCCATTGGCTCAGATCCTACCACACAAATCGGTGGCTTGGCCAAACAGAAGGGCATCAGTAAGTCCATCAACCTCTTACTTCCAAATTGATGGATTTTCAAGTTTCTGCTTCTAGTTTTAAAGTCCGTTTCGATGGGTCAGGGCCAGGAGTATCATGCGCGTAAAATGATCATGGAGTCCATGTCCATTGGTGGTTGGGTGTTGCTGCAGAATGTGCATCTGTCGCTGCCCTTCTGCTCGGAGGTAATCGATATGCTGGTGGAGACCGAACACATTGATGAATCGTTCCGCATGTGGGTGACAACGGAGCCACACTCGGAGTTTCCCATCGGTCTGCTCCAAATGGCCATTAAATTCACAAACGAGCCGCCGCAGGGTATCCGAGCCAGCTTGAAGCGCAGTTACCAGGTGCAGACGCTCCCTAATTATGAGAATTAATCTGTAAAAATTTGTCTTTTTCTTCTTAGTCCTTCACACAGGACTTTCTGAATTACACTTCGGCCACCCAGTGGCCATCGCTGCTCTATACTGTCGCGTTTCTGCACACCATTGTCCAGGAGCGTCGCAAGTTTGGTCCGCTCGGCTGGAACATACCCTATGAGTTCAATCAGGCGGACTTCGCAGCCAGTGTGCAGTTCATACAGAATCATTTGGATGAAATGGACCCCAAGAAGGGTGTCTCCTGGCAGACGCTCGTCTATATGATTGGCGAGGTGCAGTATGGTGGTCGTGTCACCGATGACTTCGACAAACGTTTGCTGACCACCTTCACCTCGGTGTGGTTCTGCGAACAGCTGCTGTCCAACGCCTTTGAATTCTACAAGGGATACAAAGTGCCCAACACCAAGAATTTGCAGGGATTCATCGATTATATCAACAGTCTCCCGGCCTACGACACTCCCGAGGTGTTTGGTCTGCATTCCAATGCCGACATCACGTACCAGATTAACTCGGCCAAAGGTAAGCGAAAGAAAGTGGCTCCTTGCTGTTTGATTCCTCTTTTTATTCCAATCTGAATATATCTCTGGCAATGAGCAATTAAAATTCTGCTTCGGCCAACGACAGTATTAACCTTGAAATATAAGCTGAAAATTTGCATTCAACTTATAAACAAAATATTTTCAGAGCTTGAGCTCGTGATTGAATATTTAAGCTTGAAATATGTATATTGTGAGTGAGAAATTTACTGAAGCCATGAATTTAATTTAATAATGAATGTAATATCATTTTAGAAATTAATTTTTTTTATTAAATTCCAAATTATTTTAAATACTTTTAAAATGCTTCGTAAAATTTTAAAATTTTATGTAATATTTTAACGCGATAATTGGTGGTTATACTACTCAACCAATGTCTTTAACAGAGTAGATCACTGCAAAGTATCCGCTGTTAACAGACCTGCTGTTAATATGAACAACTTAACAGAGTTATCACTAACTGCTTAAGCACTGCAATGTTTCATGTTTTAAAATGCGATGATTGTTGAAATGAGTTGCTGTGCTACTTTACTGTTAAATATTTCTAACACTATTTGTTTAATATTTGTTCTAATTTCAAGTATTTTTTATAGCATTAATCTGAGCTGAAAATGTATCAGAGATTATCTGTACATAAATTTGTTATTCAGCTGATTTAATAAGCATCAGATTCTGTTGCATATTTAATTTGCATTTGTCAGAAGCCTATCAACCATGATATGTGTGTGTCTCTGTGTGTTTTGTTTCTCTTAAATTGCATAAATTTGTTGTTGTGGTCGATTTTTGGTTAAAGGATAAACTCGATGGAAGTAGTGAGCCGAGCCAGAGGCAACTAAAATAAAGCAATAGTTAAACAGTGGCACAAAAACAATCACCGTGGGGCATATTAAATTAACGCAGATTGAAAAATCATTGAATAAAATGTTATATTATATTATTTTATTTTATTATATATTAATTTATTTTATTCCATTTTAATTGATTTTGTTTTATTTTATTTTATTTTATTATATATTTTTAGTTTTTTTAAATAATAATTTTTTTAGTGATTACTTATAAGTGACTAGTTGCCCATAAGTAATCTCCAGGCTATATATCCCAATCATATCCCTTTCATTTGTCATACTTATTGTGTTGTGGCAGGCATCCTGGACACCATACTGAGCGTGCAACCGAAGGAGGGCGGCGGAGGTGGCGGTGAGACCAGAGAGAGCATCGTCTATCAACTAGCCGAGGATATGTTACGCAAGCTGCCGGCTCAGTACAATGCGTACGAGGTGCGTGAGAATCTGACACGCATGGGCATACTGCTGCCCATGAACATCTTCCTGAGGTAAGACATAAGCATAAGCAGATGATGTAGGAGTAAACTATGGACACTGTTGTGTTATGATTCCCGTTTCGTATGGCTTGTAGGCAGGAAATCGATCGAATGCAGCGCGTCATTAAACGTGTCCACACGTGCCTCTGTGATCTGAAGCTGGCCATCGATGGCACCATTGTGATGAGTCCGGCACTTAAAGAGTCATTGGATGCCATGTACGATGCTCGCATACCGGAGACCTGGATGAAGGTGAGTCCCTCTCTCCCTCCGCCTAAACTTCTCACTATCTATCTCCAGCTTGCCACAAAAGTATAACTAATTTTACGCACTAGCTTTAAGAGTTTATGTGGGTGTGGGTGTGTGTGTGTGTGTGAGTGGGTGTTCGTCTTGTCTGTGTGTGTGTGTGTGTGTGCTGGTTGCAAATTTTATGGTCTCTCAGGTGCCTGGACAGTGTTTCATTTTATGCACAGTTCGTGGTATGGCCAGGAGCAAACGTGGCCAGGCCCTAAGTAATCTCAATGTGCGATTTCCTTGGCGCAGGCTCTGCGTGTTTTTATTGTCTCACGAGATTTTTATCGGCTCGCAAAACAAATTTGGCCCAAATTTAGTCTCCAACTGACGCACAACAACACCAAAAGGTATAAATAAAAATCAAAAAGAAGAAGACGACGAAGATGGAGAGCATGAGAGAAACCACAAGAGAGCGCGTTCAGAGTTGGGTGGGAGGGGAGATGGGCGGGCGCCAGGTGAGAAATTGTTTGTTGTTGATGTTGCTTTCAATTGCCGCTTTTATCGTTTATAAAAATTTGATTGATTTGGCTGGCAACCCATCCCTTTCACTCACTCCCTGTAACTCTCTCCCTCTCCTTATCTTAAGCTCTCTCCTGGAGGTTGAGTCATTAATATTTATGCGTGAAAACGTTTAGAACTCGTCTCGCACTGCTTTAATTAACAGCGGAAAGTAAGAAAATGGCAGACGAATGAGGTTACCGTTTTAGCCCAGTTGAAAAGGGGGTTAATATCCTCATAACTGTTTTGAAGTTTAAACAAAGACAAAAAGTTGGGTTAAAAATAAGAGCGACAAGCTGTCTGAAAAGTCGATAACTTAACTTCAATACAATAGATATTTAAAGAATTTCATAACAAAAATAAAAATTATTAAAAACGGAAAAAATCTTATTTTACAAAATTTTCTTTGCATATTCAAAACTTTTATTTATGTAATTTTCAATCTATATGTTGTCTAAATATTTCTAAACATTTAGCACAGTTATTAATTATTGTTAATCAAATTTTCTGTCAGATTTCCTGGGAATCCACAACGCTTGGCTTCTGGTACACAGAGTTACTCGAGCGCAATGCCCAGTTCAGAACTTGGATATCCACGGATCGCCCGAAGGTAAATCGTTATGATAAACCCAAACAGAACTGACAAAAACTTCTACAAACATTAATTGCATAATACTTACTCCCTTTTGTTTTTGTTTATTTTTTGTGTTTTCGTCTCTTGTCGGTTTGTTTATCTTTCAACTCTTTCTGTCTAGGTATTCTGGATGACGGGCTTCTTTAATCCACAAGGTTTTCTAACCGCCATGCGGCAGGTAAGTTTTTATTTATTTATTTATTTATTTAATGTCAACTATACACAGTCGACAGAAATTTAAAATTAAGTGTAAAATTAAAATTAAATTTAAAAATAATTAAATTATTCATATTAAATATTAAAAATATAAAAATTATAATTAAATTGAAAAAAGAAAAAATATAAAATAAAAATAATAAATAAATAGTTCTGGGGTGAGTAAAAGTAAATTGATTCAACATTTGTTGCTAGGATTGGGGAAACCCAGGAAAACTCAATCAAATCAATGACCACCACCAGAGATTAAATTGATTAATGTGTGCGTAAATGTTCTAAGATTAAGGCTTTATTGGTAGAAATAGAAGACTCTAATCTAATAACCCCGTAAAGTCTGTTAAACTCAGAACATAGTACTCTAAAAGGTTCATGCATAAGGTAATTAGTATGGCAAGTGCTAGTTGTTAATAAGGAGTAGAAACGAGTTGATCTAATAGGAAGTGAAAAGTTTAATTTGTTTAGTAAGAAAGGAGAGTCAATATCACCATTTATAAGTTTTTGAATGAAAGTTACACCCAGCATAATGCGACGGTGTGAAAGGGAAGGAAGATTAATTAATAGTAATCTACTAGGATATGGCGGAAGGTTAAGTTGTGGTGACCAGTTTAAGTTTCTTAGTGCGAAAATTAGAAACTTCTTTTGCACCGATTCAATTTTGTCTTTATAAGTCTGATACTGTGGCGACCACAAACAGGACCCATACTCGAGGATGGGACGTACCAGAGAGACATAAAGCTGTTTAGTCGTATAAGGGTCATTGAATTCCTTAGACCAACGCTTAATGAAACCTAAGACCTTCATGGCTTTATTTACCATGAACTCAATGTGATCGTTGAAAGAAAGTTTACGATCAAGTAAGATGCCTAGGTCATTAATTTGAGATATATTCTCAAGAGGATGGCCTTCTAACAAGTATTGAACATGCACAGGTTGTGTTCTGCAAAAAATCATGGCTTTGCATTTTGAGCAATTGAGGGCAATAAGATTGGTTTTGCACCATGAATTGAAAATGTTAAGATCAGCTTGCAACAAAGAAGCAGAAATAGGATCCTTATAAGAGAGGCATAATTTAACGTCATCTGCATACATCAAAACAGCACTATTCTTAATAATAGACGGAAGGTCATTAATAAATAAATTGAAAAGCAATGGTCCGAGGTGGCTACCTTGGGGCACTCCTGAATAAACAGAGATCTGCTTAGAGAGAGCAGAATTGAACATTACTCTCTGAGTTCTATTTTTAAGATAGTTGGAGATCCAATTCATAAGAATATGAGGAAAACCAAGAAGCGACAACTTGTGCATTAGGAGAGTATGGTTTACAGAATCAAATGCTTTACTGAAATCAGTGTAGATGACGTCCGTTTGCATCGAGCTATGAAACCCACTAATGACAATAGAGGAGAGTTCCAATAAGTTTGTTGTAGTAGATTTGGATCTCACAAAGCCATGCTGGGTTGGTGAGATGATTGAGCTACATAAGTGTTGCAGTTGAGAAGTAATGATTTTCTCGAATAATTTAGGAATAGCAGACAACTTAGAAATAGCTCTATAGTTCATGACGTCAGACTTAGAGCCTTTTTTGTGTAAGGGAATAACATAAGATTCTTTCCATAACTTAGGAAATAATCCGGTCGAAACGGACAAAGAAAAAAGTTTAAGAATTGGCTTACAGAGCGAATTAGCACAGTATCTGAGAACACAGCCAGGCACCCCATCTGGCCCAGGAGAAAAAGATGGCTTGACCAAAGTCAGCTCACAACCTAACGAACTTTCCGTAATCTGCGGACCGAAAACAGAGTTAGATGGATAAATTCTATAAGGATAAGGACACTTAGAATCGTAAATCTTAGACGAATAAGTATCCTGGAAAAAATCTGCAAATAAGTCCGAAATGTTTTGATCGGTACTAGCTGTTTTCTCGTTTAGAGTTAAGGAAGAAGGATATGTAGCAGTTCGCCGTTTAAGATTAACGAAGTTATAAAACTGCTTAGGGTCTTTAGCAAATTGTAATCTACAGCGAGTTAAGTATGCACTATAGCAACGGTGGTTCATAGTATCAAAGCCAGACTTAGCGATAACATACCTTGAAAAATCAATAAGCCTACCAGATGATTTGAACTTTTTGTAAAGTTTGGATTTCAAATTTTTAAGTCTACAAAGTTCCCTAGAGAACCAAGGTAGTTTTGTAGACTTAGAATGATATACCCTAGGAACATTCAATTCAAAAATAGAGTTAATAGCTCTATAAAAAATATCAATCGCACCTTCTAAATTATTAGAAGAGTACAATTTCAAGTTTAAGTTGAAGCAACTTAAAAAGAAAGAACTTTATATTTATATGGGCCGACTATGAGATAACCTGTAGCAAAAAAGAGTGCACATGTGCCTCCTATCACTGACCATATAACATATAGATGGGACATTTTATTTTTTTAATCATTGATTTTTTTTATTTAATCATTGCTTTGCATATCGCTGATTCTGAATTGGGCTATCCCACCAGATCAATGCCTGCCAGAATCAACAAACACAAGCATAGCTTCTTGTGTGTACACACATGTTTATGTGTATGGGTGACTTTCTTTGGGACTTCTTCTCGAGTGCCAAACTAGACTTTTGATGCTTGGGAAGACAATTTGAAACCCTGACCGTCCACAAATACATGAATTGCCATTTGTATGTAATTAGTATAATTGCAGCAGCACTATCGATATCGAATGGAAAGAAAAATTGAAGAGATGATAAGATCTGTATCGGTTGAGATTTGATGAAGATATGGCCCATCAAAGTTTTGAAAGACCCGAAACACCGATTTTCAGATACAGGTCTGGGCTTGTGGAGGGGTCCTAAAATAATGGTCTTCATTTGGACAATCTTTGAATGCATTTCTGTTCAATATGCCAAAACTTGGAAAAATTGGCATCAAACTTGAGAATCGGTTGAGATTTCACGAAGTTATGGGCAATGGAAGTTTTGAAATACCCTAAAAACCGATTTTCTTTATAATTCTGGGCTTGTGGAGGGGTCCAAAAATGATGGTCTTAATTTGGACAATCTTTGAATGCAGTTTTGTTCAATATGCCGAGACTTGGAAAAATTTGCATCAAACTTGAAAATCGGTTGACATATGACGAAGTTATGGCCAATGGAAGTTTTGAAATACCCGAAACACCGATTTTCTTTATAATTCTGGGCTTGTGGAGGGGTCCAAAAATGATGGTCTTAATTTGGACAATCTTTGAATGCATTTTTGTTCAATATGCCAAAACTTGGAAAAATTGGCATCAAACTTGAGAATCGGTTGACATATGACGAAGTTATGGCCAATGGAAGTTTTGAAATACCCGAAACACCGATTTTCTTTATAATTCTGGGCTTGTGGAGGGGTCCAAAAATGATGGTCTTAATTTGGACAATCTTTGAATGCAGTTTTGTTCAATATGCCGAGACTTGGAAAAATTTGCATCAAACTTGAAAATCGGTTGACATATGACGAAGTTATGGCCAATGGAAGTTTTGAAATACCCGAAACACCGATTTTCTTTATAATTCTGGGCTTGTGGAGGGGTCCAAAAATGATGGTCTTAATTTGGACAATCTTTGAATGCAGTTTTGTTCAATATGCCGAGACTTGGAAAAATTTGCATCAAACTTGAAAATCGGTTGACATATGACGAAGTTATGGCCAATGGAAGTTTTGAAATACCCGAAACACCGATTTTCTTTATAATTCTGGGCTTGTGGAGGGGTCCAAAAATGATGGTCTTAATTTGGACAATCTTTGAATGCAGTTTTGTTCAATATGCCGAGACTTGGAAAAATTTGCATCAAACTTGAAAATCGGTTGACATATGACGAAACATATGACATATGGAAAATGGTCAAAAAAATTTGAAATTTTAAAAACTTGCTTAAGGTAGAAATTTTAATGCAGAATAATTTTTGGATCAAAACCATTGACAAAATTGCAAAAATTTAAAAAATCGGATGATTTTTCGCAAAGTTATGGTTATTGAAAGGTCTAACTCCCATTAAAAGTACGCATTGAGAGCCTTTCATAGTTAAATGAATTTATTTTGTTTTCTTAGGGAAAAATTTTATAGAAAGTCATCTGCGCTAACAAGAAGATTTTAAGATTTGAAAATTTATGAAAACCCAGATGATCTTAACTTTTTTTTATAACTTTCGAATCAGTTCAAGTTCATCACCCTCTTATATAGTTCTTTTTCGAAGAGAGCAGAGTAATCTGATAAAGTATGCTCTCTAGTTTATTTCAAAATTTTGTGCTGCTGATAAAAAAAAATTGCGTACATAAGTGTGTACATATGTTTTGTGTATGTGATTTTATATACTTTTTGAATTTTGTATTCAAAGCTTTGATGTTGCTGCTTCCGCTTAGGTTCTGTATGTAGATGTAGATATACATATGTATATCTATGTATATCTATGTTGCTATTTAGAAATACGAATGATTTCACAACTTGCTCTGCCATCAGAACGAGCGGATAGATGGAAGCCCGGTGACAAGTTGCCGAAGCGTCCGCCCTAGACGACGTACAAAACGCTATTAACTCAGTATAGGTTCGCACATTGAGAGATCGAAGTTGATGGAAGCTGTACTTGTGAGCCGATCGGGGTATGTCGCATCGAACTGGGGTATCTCGCTATGAAATTTCGTGGCCGTTTTCGTTGTATGAAATGACCCATCTATATGTTATATGGTCAGTGCTCCTATGCAGTCCCACAATATGGTAAAAACCATATACATCTAAGAAATTTACTATGAAATGTGAAAAAATCGATGAAGGTTTGTCAAAGTTATAGGAGATCGAAAATATTGAAGTCCTTAAATTCGAAATTCTCCAATTCGCCCTGTATGGTTTACAGAGTTGAGCTTGTGAAAATCGATTAGGATATGACAAAGTTATGGAAGATAAAATATTTGGTTTCAAAGCCCTGTATGGTTCACAGAATTGGGCTTGTGGAGGGGTCCGAAAATGAAAGACTGAATTTTAACAATCTTTGAATGCAGTTTCGTAATGTTGATCAAAACTGGGAAATAGAGATATCAGACTTGAAAATCGGTTAGGATTTGGCAAAGTTATAGGAGATTGAAGGTTAGAAGTCCCCAAATTTCCAATATATTATTATTTTTTTTTTTTTTTGTATATAGCACGGGTCTGTGGGAGGGTCCCAAGATGAAAATACATGTGCTGAAGCATCTCTTCTCTGTTATTTATTCGCCATAAAATTTAAACTGTATGCGCAAATTGTTTACATATTTTACACTGAATACGAAGGACTTAATTTTCAAAACCAATTGAGACGAGGCTCTTGAAATATATGCATGTTTTATTGATTATGAATCATAATTTATATTATTATTAAACAAAGGCTTCATCTCCCTGTTACGCACGTTCTCACAAGATTAAAATACCCTAATTTGTTCTTTTTGAAAGAGCATAGGGTTTAAAAATAAACAAAAACATTAAAACGGCACAGAACTAAATAAAAAGAAGCAAGAAATAAATTATTATTTTCATTTGTTTCCGCCCACACAAAGCTGACAGATTAGCTGACCAGTTTGTCATGACAACGAGAAAGAGATACCTTTAAAAAGGGGTCTCTCCATCCTGCAGTATGCATAAATTCGAAATACGTTAACCTAGTTCCATTGGGAGTACAGAACTTGGCTACTTTAGTCAAGATAATAACCCTCGGCGCGACGTATTTTGCCACGCCCATTAACAATTATCTTTAGTTCGTTAGTTTAGTGAGATGCCTGGGGAATACAAAAAGCAGCAGAGAAGGAATGGAAGTAGAAAGTTGACAACGAAACTCTTGACTGTAAAAGGGAAACTAAAAAAGTGCTTTAAAAATACTGTAATAATTCTCCATTTTTTAGTTGCTTTAATTATATTAAATTTTATTTAAATATAAAAGTAAATTATTGTGAAGAAATTCCACAAAAAGAAATTTAAGTATAATGTCAGTTAATTTATTGAAATTTCGTATATTAAAGAAAGTATATTTAAAAATAAAATTACATTAAGAGTATTATCATGCTGGGTTACTTGCGAGTCTCAAATATAAATAATTTTATTTGACCGATTTCTCAATTTGTAACTGAGCCTAAGTCAGTTGTAAATCATTTAACATACACTTAAGAATAGTTCGATTTCAATTTTCTCAGTTTCCTTCACGTTTCTCACTTATCTCATATTTCTCTTTATTTCCTTTGTCTGGCCGCACTTTAACCAATTGCTCTGGTGCTTATCCTGGTTCGTGGATGATGCTGCCATTGTCAGGAGGTAACACGAGCTCACAAAGGATGGGCCCTCGACTCGGTGGTGCTGCAGAATCAGATAACGCGCTACAACAAGGAGGATATCACGGAGTATCCCACTGAGGGTGTCTACGTGCATGGACTATTTCTGGAAGGTAAGTAGTGTGACTTCTCGCTATACCATCCCCTCCCCATCCTTGAGGGTTGCACAGCAATCCTTTGCGTTTGTAACCTGTTTAGCACTTGTGTTGCAATTCAATTGCCGAGCGTTGAGAACCGTTAGTAGGACACCCGCTAAGCCAGAGCAAAATCTTACTTGGTTACCCCATAACATTTTTTGCTAACACTCCAGTTGATAGTTTCCACCATATAGTTTGAAAATATGATTTTCAACATTTTTAGGGTATATTTTAGTCGCCCAACTACTACTTTGTTAACTTACGAGTATATTCACTAGTAAACTTTTCCGCATTTGCTTTATACGTTTACCATTGACATATTTCCTTTGCTTGCTTTTCACACTTTCCTCTCGCCTCATCCTGACCTGAGTTCATGGCCTTCCCAATTGACCCAACAATTTGCTCAGGTTTTGCTTTCTTAGGGTATATAGTAGAATGTGTGTGTGTGTGTGTGTCTGCGAAAATACGCAAATGTCTTGAACATTTTTCAAAATTGTTTGGGTCTCTGTTTGTTCTGTATATGTTTGTCATGCGGATCTTTTGTTGTGGCCAGCTGTTGATTAGCTGTGGGACTCCAGAAAATTCAAATTGAAAATCAAAATTCATTTTCAATTTTTGTTTCACCTTGGACATTAATGTCTCCTCACTCAGTTCACAATCAGTGATTTGCATATGCCAGTCTTTAGTCAGTTATGCAGCAATTGTGAGATTATTATATAACTGCAGCTACGTGATGCAATCAGCACAGGAATTGAAAATGGGAAATAATGAATGCAAAATTGAAAGATTGTCAATAAAATGAGCAGCTTAAAAGTGTGTATCTGGTTTTTTTGTCCGATGTGCATCAATCCAAGTGGCAGCTACGTGTCTTATACGCAATAATATCACACATACGCCCCGTTGCATGGGAGATGCTCACACTTCCTGTGTTTGTGCCAAGGGGCAAGAGGGGGGCGCAGCTGTGGTACCTTTGCGGCTGTCTATTAAACAGGACATACATATGTACACAAAGAGAATGTTGTGGCCTTAAGCTGCGCGTTAATAGACACTTTTTGGCCGAAACATGCGTGGGCATTAACACGAATTCCCCGGTCGTTGGCCAACTTTACGAGGGTGGCTTATTAACAAAGGAACAATTAAGGTCAACAAAATCCTGTGCTTGGCTTTTAAATTTGATTTGATTTTTCTACATACTTTTTTTTCAATCTCTGACATTTTATTTGGTGTTGTTGTTGTTGTTGTGGTTTCAGGTGCTTCACTGGACAGACGCAGCGGCAAGCTAATTGAGTCAAAGATGAAGGTGCTCTACGAACAAATGCCCGTCATTTATATCTATGCCATCAACACAACCGCCGGCAAGGATCCCAAGCTATACGAATGCCCAATTTATCGCAAGCCACAGCGCACAGACCTCAAGTATGTTGGCTCCATTGATTTCGAGACCGATTTCAATCCAAAGCACTGGACACTGCGTGGCGTCGCCCTGCTCTGTGACATCAAATAAGCTGGGAAGTTACAACCCCGCTCCCCGACCACAATAAATGAATGGCACAACAATACCCCCACTTATCGGCCTAGCCGCAGTCAAAGTCAAAGTCAAAGCCGTAGACATATCCGTAGTCGTCGTCGTAGTCGTAGCCGTAACCGTAGTTATAGCCGTAGACATTGTTGGCCATTGTTTGCCCTGCTGTCAAGTGCTGTACGTGCTTCGTACTCGTAATGGTGCTGTGATAATTATCGTTCTCTTTTGGGTTTCCCCTCTCACCCTCTCAATTTTTCTTTCTTTGCTGACTACTTGTGTTTTTTGGACACTCTCTGTCTGTTAACAGTCTCGTATCTGCTGACGTCCTGCGTCGTATCCTGTAATACGTCACAGCTACTTACAAGTTTATTAATTATGTCCTCGAGTTATTCAAGAGGCGTTTCTCTGGGCACCAGGGAACATCCATCATACACCATAATTAGCTGTTAGCCCATGTTTAGAATTACGTTTAAGTGTTTATTCTCCTTCTCTTTTTGTGGGCTCTCACTTACAACACTTCCTACTCCAAGAGCACCTATTTATCGAAAATAAAGTTTTCATTTAGTTTAGAGACAGTTGAAATGAATTTTAATTGACTCTTTTTTTGCGGGTAAATTGAAAATGGAATTTTTACAGTGGTAAGTATTAAAGAATTTTTTTGTAAAATTTCAGTGATTATTAAAAAAAAAATAAAATTTAAATTAAGCAAATATTTGAAATTTTTTTAAGGCGGAAAAGGGTCTATCTTAATTCTCTGAATGTTATTTATTATAAATAAAAAATTAATATGTATACAATTTTATAAAAATGTTAGGCAATTTTTTTAATTATAAGGTATTTTAAATAATCGTTGATAGTTGATTCTACTTTGTGAGAAATAACAATTGCTTAGTAAAAAAAAAAAATATTTCCTTTACGAATAAAAAATCATTTTAATAAATTGTTAACCTTCCATATTCTAGAAATCCCAAGCAAAATGAAACCAGAAGTATTTAATTGAATGCCATTTCAATATATTTTTTTTATTTGTTTTATATTCATTTGGTTTCTTTGAAAATAAAAACATACGACATATATATCCATATGCACATACGAGTATAATCATTAAATTGTTGAATTTCAATTATATTTATAATTTTTATGCTTTTCGCTTAAATTTTTCTTCAGGGTTTCATCGTGTTTTCCATGACAACAGTTTTATGTGCGGGAAATAATTTTATTTACAACGTTCTGCGTTTTCATTAATTTACATAAGAGTTAAGGTGTGTGTATTTTGTAAATATATATGTATAAATAAGTATATATATGTATATATATATATAGATCTTTTACACATGCATAATTTGTTTGGGTAGCTCATCTACTTTAAAATCGTTATTCGTATATTTATATGATTTGTAACCATTTTCGTGTCTTTAACAAGTCGTTTAATTAATTAATCTCAAATATAACAAATAATTCAAATACAATAAAATTCGCATTAACTTCGGACGAATGATCTGACATAGTTGGAATGAAATAAATTGATATACAAATTGAGCATTTATTATTAATTATTTGTTCATTAATTTTATTTTAATTTGTCTATTGTGAACTGTTCATAATTTTCTGAATTTCTGTTAAATTATGGAGAAATTCCGCCAGCGGATTCTTGTGCTCTGTTTTATAACCTGATTTGTTATACAATTTATAAAATTAGAAAAACAAAAAAAAACGCTAGTAAGTCGGAACGATTAAATTACAATTTAGAAAGCAAATACTCGTAGTATATAATATACTATAACACTTTAATATTTATTTAAAAACTACATATATATAGTATATCATTTTCGCGTTCGTTTCATTAGTAATCAACATCATTTATGCTATTAAACAAGATCATATACACATAAATATATTTATTCTTTTTTTTTTGGAATTTTTCGTTATATTTCAAGTAGATTGTTTAGTTTTTTTTTTTTTTTGGTTTTCTAGTTTTTTGGTAATCAATAAATACAATTCGAGTAGACTTGTAATTACGTAGCATTGTATAGAGTATAAGGGGAGGATTCGAGTTGAAGAGCATCTGAGTAAGAGGTAGCATTAATCATCATTATACATACACATAGTCATAGCACGAATATTAAATTTAAATTCAAATTCAAACTGAAATTCATACATTTGGTGGGGTGGTGTATAGCGGTGGGTGGTGAGTAGTGAGTAGTGTAAGAGGAGAAGGGGTTACACACACACACACGCACACACACACACTTACGAGTTTGCCTGCTGCCTTAAAGCCAGCCGATAGGAACCAATCAATTTAGCAAAACTATTAACGCTTATTTAACCACAATATATGCTGTCTCTGTCTGTGCTGTATCTGAAGTGTATCTAAGTCTGTAACTGTAATTGTATCTGTATGTTTAATTCTGTATCTGTTGATGTTTAATTTTACACTTAATTAGCATAGTGCGGATTCTTGTGCATACGATAGATTAGACGCCATGGCAGCCTCCCATTTGCGTTTGTTGCATCCATGGCACTTTCCAGCTCGTCCTCTGCCTGGCCCTGTTCACTGGCCCAGTTCAGCTTAAGGTCGTCCAGCATATCGTTGTTGTTCAGCTCCTCCGCACCGTCATCATCGTCAACATTATCATTGACGACGACATCGTCATCATCATCATTCATCACATTGCCTGTTGCGCCTTTGAGAAGAGGCAACGTCTTGCGACTGCCGTTTTCATGATTTGTTTCGTTTGCAATCTCATTTCCGTCTGGCTGCTGATGCTGATGCTGATGTTTCGCCACTGTGCTGAGCCCGAGGCTGCCGCCGTTCAGGGATTTGCTGGCATCCAGCTCATGTCGTGACTGTGCCTGTAACTGTGACTGTGACTGTGACTGTGATGGAGCCGCTACTGCTGCCGGCCGTTGCAGAAAATCGAAAAACCGGGACGGGGCTGGTGTGCTGGTGGACTGCGGCCAGCCAAAGCTCCAAAGGTCATGTGGGAAATGTTGCTGCTGCAGCTCCTCACGACGCAGTTGCTCACGCTGTCGCTGCTGTTGACGCTCCTCTAAGTCATCATCCTCCTGCCGTCGTTGATGGTAGCGACTGTTGGCCCATGACACCGGCTTCAGGAGCACACGTTTACCCACGTTCTTCAGTATGGCGCGATTCAATTCGACCTGTGCACGGGGAGTACAAAAAGCAAAAAAAGAAAATTGGTTAATATTAAAGGAAATGAATGCACTCTACCGTGCACATACACACAAACGCACACACATACCACAGCAGAGTGTTACTTTTGCTAATACAGATGTGAGCTACTCAAACATGGCACACACACACATTTACTTTAAATAGCATAAATATTTGATTTGTGTCACTGCAAATTGGATTCACACTAACCAACCATTTTCCCATTTTCCCCAGTTTTAATTGCATTTTTAGTAGAGAGCGCTCAACACTTTTCCAGCAACTCTCATTTTTCCCACAATATTCGCAGAATAAATATTTATTTTATGGTCTCCTTAAAGGGTTTTCGAACACTTTATTTCAGACAAACGCTTCATGTTTTAGTGCTATTGTAGTTTATAGCTATGAATATGTATGGTATTTTGGACAAAAGACAAAAGCTTCGAATAATTTGACTAGCAGTATATCACTTTAACTGGCATTGCCTTTAACCTGGAGTTTTAAAGTCCGCTTACTCCTGGAACTCTTCTAGTTTCAAGTTTCTAAATGTGACCATTTACTTTCTCAAAGAATTTTCAGCGACTCTTGTCGCTTTAAATTCAATTCTTCGATCGCTTTCAGCATTAGTTGGAGCAACGCTTTAGACTTAAGAGCAATTCATAACGGAATTGGTTTGACGATATGCGATGTTGCTTCACCACGAGCAACGCTTTCAGCTTAAGTTAGAGCAACGCTTTCGCCTTGTCAAACTGGTATTCCAGTCTACTTGCTTGAGTGTGATAATTTCTATCTCTTTCACTCTTTGATATTTCTGATTGGCACCTAAAAGTATGCTCGCAAATCATGAAAAGAGTATGAAGTAAAAAATAATTATATTTCAGCGCGTCGTTTTTCTCTGTGTGTCACCGTTATACAAATTTTTCCGTGAAAATGGCGGGGGGGGGGTTGATCAAATAGTTTCAGTGCATCCTGTAGATGGCTTTAGAGCCGAACATTTTTGTTTTAATTTTGTGGAGTGTTTTTAGAGACGGCTGCTTCAGATACTTTAGATAGTAATAGGAGTGACTAAAGAAATGAGTCCAATAGCGCTCAAACTATATCCATTCGTCTAACCAAATCTTTTACCATAAGTACCTTATCTGCCAATTGCCATAATTTTATCAAAACTTCTCCGATTTTGATAAATGAAATCAATTTGCTCAAGGTTAGAAGTCTACTATAAAACTATACTCACATTTTGGTTTTAATTATAATAAGTGATCTTTAAAGATTCAACTTGGTCAAACTATCCAGTTTAGAATATGAACTTAATTTTATTAACTCATATTCAATTCAATTGATATAACCCATTTCTGCAATCAAATTTTCAAATTGCATTTGATAAGCCTTGACTGCAGTATCATTCCACTTATCAGCAAACTATTAGTAATGGGACAACCCCAAAGACAATTGGGTTGTCCACAAGACTAATAATCAGAAGCACAGTACGACGACATCGACTATCATTCATTCGCCACGATCACTTGAAATCGTTTGAATGTATTCGATGACGACTTAATTTGACTTTGTTTATGATTTTGATATAATTATTCTACTTAGTCACATTTCGGCAATTCCAGACTTGCGCTAAAGATATATGTACATACATATAGATTAGGTCTCGGCTAGGGCTGTAGTTAGGAATAGATAAGATAATTTAAGTATGCTGGAAATTCCATGGGCCATCATATGAAAAGTGAATTTCCTCAATAAGTGTTTAACATTTGTATAAAAGGCAGCAGTCTGGCCAAATATTTAATCAGTTCAAAATCAACAGCCTAAGTATGAAAGCCATTGGCATTATAGTACTGGCAGCTAGCCTCATGGTGGTGCTGGTGGCAGCACGACCAGACAGATATCAGCCAAACGGATCCGATAAGCATGGCAACAATCAGCAAAAGCCTCAGGATAGACCCCAAGAGAATCAATGGCCATCACAAAATTCCGGCGAAAGCGAGCGGCCAGTGGGACCACCCAACAAGAGCGAGGAATCAAATGGTAAGTGATTCACGTTGTAATTCCAAAGTCATTTTAATAATCATATTGCTATTTTCTTTCTCAGAACGCCCACCATTTGAGGAAAGTTCCGGTGAGCGTCCAGAGTATCCACCTGTTGGTGGTGGCGATCGTCTTTCACATGGTAAACGTCCACCTCATGGCCAATGGCCACCACATGGAAATGGACATGGACACGGAAACGGGCATGGTCACGGACACGGACACGGTCATGGCCGTCCACCACACCACCGTCCCACACCGCCACCCGCCAACAATAGCACCACCGTAGAGCCAGTAGACACCACCACGCTTGAGCCTGAGAACTCAACGACTTTGCTGCCAGAAGAGTCCACCACTTTAGCACCTGAAGAGCCGACAACTCTTCTGCCAGAAGAGGACACTACACTGCCTGCTGAAAATCCCACAACTGTCTTGCCAGAAGAGACAACCACCTCTGCCCCCGCAGAGCCCACGACTTTGTTGCCCATAGAGACAACTACCTCGCCTGCTGAGGAGACCACAACTGAAGGTTGAAGAACACCTTAAGCTTGCAGTAGGAGGAAGAGGAATAACGAGAACGAAAGTTAACATTTTATTCATTTTCCTTTTTATTTTTTTTCTTATAAATATATATTTTTTTTTTCGTAAATATTTCGCTGTGATGAAGTGAATCACATATCAGTCGAACCCACATCAAAATAAAAATAAAAGAAGGCAGAAAATTATGCTCGATATAAATTATTCGAATGCATTGAAGAGTTTTCGGCGCTCGCATCCTTTCGTGAGGTCGCATTCATTCAGCAATTTATCGAATCCCTTTGACAAATCAATACACACACAGTCACACACATACTTACACTGACATCTACACCTACACAGCTGTGAGCTGACATGTGTAAATGGAGCGCACAATTTGGTGTCCTTCCAACAGCCGAGCAGCAGAGGCACTTCACGGAGTCCACGCAGTCCACGGAGTGAACCCCGGATCGTTATTCGAGAGGCGCCCAAGGGCCAAATCGTTTGAATTCTTCACATTAAATCGTTTGATTTTCTTTTTGGCATTTCCTTTTCCCCCATATGAACAAAGCGAGACACGCCGTGGGGTGCATCAACATTTTGGTAACCAAATAAATTTTGCTTTGTTGCCAAGCTCGAAATATTTGTATATTACGCATACGCCGCATTGGTTTCCCCACTCGACGCTTATTTGCTGCCTAAGCCTTTGCCTTTGCCTTTGGCTCTCACCTGCTTAAAGCCCTTAAAGCCCTGTTTTTCCACCCATATACGCACATAAATATCAAGAGTTTACCGAGCGGTGTTTTACTCTATGGAATACTTCTTCAAGTGAATTGTGTTAGGGTATCTGTTAGTCGAGTTCAAGGCTCTTTTAATGCCTAGTCTACCTGTATGCTGTATTTAACTGGTCCAAATACGGGCTGCTTGTCAATAATGAGATGGCGATAAGATGCGCCTTTAGGCCATGGTCTAACAAATGGCTAACGAGACTCGACCTTGGCCCTTAAAATGCTCTAAATATTTTTCACGTCAATTTGTTGTTCTATTTTTCTGCTGTTTTCGACAAAATGGAAAAACTTTACAAAGCGTCATAGTTGCTGAGGTAAGTATTTTTCATTTGATTAGCTGGCACCTATTTTCGCTATTGTTTCCGTTTTCCATTTTCATTTGCCAGTTACATTTCTCGCTCTACATCAAATCGCACTTTCGAGTTGAAGAACAAAAAGTTTTCACTTTGCTCATTTGTCGCTTATTAAAAAATTCCAAAATGGACAGTCGCTGCCAGAATACACTTACTCACACAATTATTCATCCATTCACTCGCTCATTCAGTCATTCAGTCAGTTATTCATTTGCTTTTCCACTCACTTGTCTGGTGTTCTCCTTCATTTGTCTGCGCGCAATTTCCAGGAGCAGCCGCTGGCGCAGCACATCCAACGGATTGACAATGGATAGCGACGGTTTGTTTCGCTTTGCCAATGGGAAGTCCTCCTGTGGATAAATGAGAGAACCGCAAAAAATAAACACATTGTAAATGCAATCTCATTTAATAACTGTTAAGCAAACAGATGCACAAGAAACATTTAAGAATTTGATGCAAAAAGTTTTCAGCACTAAAACTTCAGAACAAAATAAGGCACCTCACTAAGTAGAAAAGCTAGAAAAACTTTTTAAGTTTTGATTACGAAATTTATATTTTATTAACAAATTCATAAAATTATTATTTATGGTTTGTTATTCACAACTTTTCTCTTATTAAGAAAACAAGAAAGTTCAATAATGAAATATTTACAATTTTTAAAAGTCTTATTGATGAAATTACAGTTTTTTGCTCAAAAAAATCATATAATATTTATTAAGAAATAAATTTAAAAAAAATACAATAAATTCAAAACTTATTTATTTATTATCTGTAAAAAATAATACAAAAATTTGAAATAATGTATAAATGTAATATTTATTTAAATAATAATTAAAATAACTGTTATGAAAGACTATATATTACTAATTATATTATAAAGGAAATATTTTTGCAATCCTTTGGAAAGTTCAACTACAAATTCCAATTCATATAGAGTAAATGTGAAATAAGTTTCTTAATTGAGTTTTTGGCATTTTATCAATATGAATGCTTTAATTATTTGATTACGTCTATCATTGTTCGCTGTAAATGGTAAATGGTTTTTAATTAGTTGATAAATCATTTTGTTTCTCATTGTTGATAAGCATTTCACAGAAAATTAACCTTAACAATACTACTTTTTTTGTTTTTTCTTCTTTTTTATTGCTTTTTTCTGTGGTCTCCAAATTAAAAGGAAAAAAATATATATATATATATATGACATCTATGTTATGTTCTGGTTCCTGTTCGACTCGACGCGTCGCTTCGCACATAAACAAATATTTACAATAATTTGCAAACTGAGGCAGCTTTCAGATAACAATTTGAACAAACAACAACCGAGTTGAGATAACAAATTTTGGATGATTTGAATGACTAATGGCTGTCGAGCATGCCAACGATTCGTGTGCTCATAAACTTGGCTAAGACGTAGCTAAACATAAATTTATGTGGTAATTAAAAACTTAACATTAGTAGCCTATTATCGGGAAGTAAACCCCACATTGAATGAGCCCGAAATGTTGACGCCCCCCAGTAACCAAGTTAATATTTGTTGAATGTTGGCCTAAACGCCGATTGGTAGCCATGAATTGACCGCCAGTTTCTTATCTTCATACGAAGATATGGCTCCACCTACGGAAAATAACCGAAGGTTAGCGGAGAGACTTCTAGATCACTTTTTTTTTTTTTTTTTTGTTATAATAAAGAAAGAATCTGCACATAAAATAAAGCAGTTAAGTAAATTCCTTAAATCAATTCCCCGATTTTTTTAGATTTTCTGCTGAAGATTAACTTTGTCTATTTATAAGGAAGTTGGGAGGGAAGGCCTCCATAATCCTCTACGCAATGTTCAAACTTCAAGAGAGATCTATAAGTAGGTTCTCATGCGCAACAAAAAATTTCACTTTTACTTTTCATGCTTATCAGAAACTATAATAGACTCACTGGTGCTCGCAATTCCGATTGCGATTAAATAGTGGGGCATATGGTCAAGACCGCATATAAAAGCCCATGCCACATTTGGAACCGATTAGTATACAACGAACAATTACAAAATGAAAGTCCTACTGATTGCAGTATTCGCGACACTTTGCGCCTTGACGGCCTCCCGACCAAATGCCCTTGACTGGGCCCATAACAGATGGGCTCAGTATAGACACCCCGGCGGCTGGCAGGGAAACGAGGAGCACAGACAGTGGCTGGCAAATCGGTTCGGTGAATGGCATCGCAAAGACTACGCTTGGCATAGAAATCCCCAACAAGTGCCGAGGTTCCCCGACATGCGCACTGATGAACCGCAAGAACCTACGTCCACTTCAGAGCCCATTTCCTCTACAACATCGGCTAATCCAGTAGAGACCACTCCAGCTCCCGTTGAAACTTCAAAGGCGCCCGAGGAGACCACTGCTGATGTGACAGTGGAAACTACGCAACCTCCAGCGGAAACAACTCAAGTGCCAGAGCAGACTTCTCAGGCACCAGAGGAGACTACTCCAGAACCAGCCGAAACTTCTCCAGTACCAGAGGAGACCACTCAGGTACCAGAAGAACCACAGGAAACTTCACAGGTAACTGAAGAACCAGAAGATACAACCACCGATGGCTCTGGCTCGGGCGAGACAACTGTGACTCCCGAAGAACCTCAGGAAACCTCACTGACACCAGAGGAGGAGACCACTCTGGAACCAGAAACCAGTCAAGTTACGGAAGAACCCGAAATCACTACAACTGAGGGTTCCGGCGAAGCAACGCAGACCCCAGAAGTACCTGAAGTGTCGACTAATGTAACGGAGGAGCCAGAGGAGACGACGACGGCGAGTGACTAAAATAGGCTACTTGGTTTTCCGACCTTTGTTTCCTTCACTCCTACTCAAAACTCACTTAAATTCAACACTTCACTAAGGCATGAGAGATGCAAACCTGCAAATCATACTTATTAGAATTTCACTATTTATTCGATTGTTATCAGAACTACAACATACATATATGCAAAGAAATCGATAACAGCAGCAGCAATTGAACTGAATCGAAATTAAATTGTACTCTATATATATACTATATAAATATCATACGTTCCTTTTATTCTAATTAAGAGTGTGTCTAAAACCACAATGTTAATTTATTGCATATGTCAACATGACAGCATTATCGATAAGGATTCACTTGAGATTGGAGGCGACATACTCAAGTGGAGTCCCAATCACGTCAATCAAATATTTACTGATTGTTGCCAATCGAAAATGAAATTGAAATTGAATCCGAAACCGGAATAATTTACTTAGATTGCTGACAATTCCGTAAGATCGCAGTCCACTATATGTACATATATAATAATACTGATAAACTGATAATCAAATATTAGTCACGATTCCGATCGATATTTTCATGACCATGACCATAACAATGGAAACTTTTTGCATAAGCGAAAGATAAGATTAGAGACTATCCAGAGTCTGTCCAGACTATTGACAATCATTCAATATAATATTTGCTGATTCTATCTAAATTTGCATAAGAAGTTATTCGAGTACTTCAACTCCAATATTTGTAGGTTGTAGCCTACAACTGTTTCAATATTTGTGCAGCAACTGGATGTACCCTATATAAGGGCCAAGATCGGCAGAGTTGAGGCTATAGAAACCGTATCATGAGAGCTTTAACACTTGTTATCTTTGCCATATTGCTGGTGGGCGTCATCGGGCATAGTCTGGGGTCACTGGGACTCGGACCTCCGGATAGTGGTCCTGGTGCAATGCTTAGGTCAGGGGCACCCAAAGCTGCGCCAATAAGGAGGCCGAACAGTAGCCACGACCAAGATGATGATGAAGATGAAGCGCACGATGATGAGCATGATGATGAGGATGATGATGAGGATGATGATGAGGATGATGATGATGATGAGGATGATGATGATGATGATGATGATGATGATGATGATGATGATGATGAGGATGATGATGATGATGAGGATGATGATGACGATGAGGATGATGAGGATGACGATGAGGATGATGATGAGGACGATGATGATGATGATGATGAGGATGATGATGAGGATGATGATGAGGATGATGATGAGGATGATGATGAGGATGATGATGAGGATGATGATGAGGATGATGATGAGGATGATGATGAGGATGATGATGAAGATGACGAATAAGGTTGAAAACTACCGACATATATTCATATTTATTTTTCCAATAAATATTTTTTTCGCACAAATTATTATATTGAAATTTCTCTATCTTTCCCTTAAAAAATATTTTTTTCAGCGATTATATCTTAAAACTGAAAACAAAATACTCCCTTTTAGTGCTCTTTCTCATTACAAATTGTTATAAATTGTTTTAGCCAAGTTGCAACATAAGTTTTCATTTGGCCAAGATGCTAGTGAAACTTTTAGTTCGTCTTCAAATAGTTGGCGTAAATGGGAAATTCTATAATCTCAAACTAAACCTTCATTTTCTTAGTTAAAAACACGCGCTTAATGCAATTCAATCTGTATTTGATTCTGACACGAGAATTAAATATAGGTATGATAAATGGAAGACCACAAATAGAGACGTTGCAGAGGATACTTTACTATGTTATCTAAATGAATTGAGGTGAGGTGAATGGAATGTGAGTTGAGAGGGGCTGGAAAGTTGGTCCTCTTTGGCAAAGTTTGTGTCAACAATCTGATGAATATGTTTTCTACTAATGCTATACATATACAATTCTATTGTGCACACAAACATACATACATAAAGAGGCATATATTTTGTCAAAAGTTGAAGTTTTGTTGTCAACTTTGTTACACGATTTTATTCACGCTCTAAAGAAATACTAATGGTATGTGTCTGAATTGTATTTGTCTTATTGACAAAGGTAAACAAACAACAGTGAATATTTTTATATTTTTTTGTTTTTGCGCTCTAATGAACCACAATATACTAAACTAAATGGAATGGAAACCTTACGAAATCATATTTTTCTTGAAAAATTTCCATTTGTTTTGAGCTTTGACTACCCCAACATTGTTGTAATCCATATTTATACATTGACTAATTTGTTTGGATGGTTTTAGGGGTGTTCCGATAAGGTTATCAGAGAAGTAAGGCCACCATGTGTAGTATTATCAACACTTCCCGCAGATTACGTTGATTTAATGGCATCTCTTCAAGAAATCAAAAGCAATTTCATAGGAAGTTCTACTTGAACTTGTGTAGTTTTGCATCAATCATAACTGATGAATAAATTTCCTGGGAATCTCTAATGCAATTTACGATTGTACGACAATCAGGCAAACAGTGCGATAAGATATCAATTGAAGAGGGGGCTACCCGTTAACAGGCAATCTCGAGCAAAGGCAATTGATGCATTCACTAATTGTACAGGTGTGTAAACAAGGGATTTGTTTGCATTTCTTTTCTAATGGCAGAATAATAACTCTCTTACTGCATTTTTTTTACAAGGCATATGTAAAGAGAAAATGGAATGTAGAAGATACAGATACACACCCTCATAAATGCATTAAAATATGCTATATAGAGTGTTATTGCATGCGAGTTTAAAGTTCTGCCGGTCACTGCGGTTATAATTAGTTGCTGCTCTCGCATGCGATAAATCAACTTGCAAGTGACAGACGGATGCTCTCGCACAAGCGACAAGGCGAATTGCACATAATAAATGTAAAAGCGGTGCATATACAAATCGAATCGAGGTGTTAAAGTTAGTCGAAAGAGAATTCAAAGAGAACGATACCTATAAGATTTTAGAGGACATCTCTTTCTTTTTAAAGTCACAGTCGATGCTGTGTAACATCTGGCGCACAACCACAAAAGAACGACACAGAGAACGGGACTCTAGGAATGAGCGGATGCAAAGGCATGCAAGTGGACAGACAAGGGGTTAACCACATACGCACCTGTATGGCATCCAGATAGTCCAGTGGATATCCATTGGCATAGCCAGCGCCAGCAGCAACTGTTGCACCTCCCACTCCAATTGCCGCGCCCCTTTGTGCCGTGCAGACGAGCCTCGTGGCGCTGAGTAAAGTCAATAACACCGGGCAAAACCACGCTGTGGCTTTCATCATTCTGCAATTGTACAACAAAATAATTGCATAAAAATAACAGCAAAAAACACTGAACTGGAAGGCAACGGATATGCATGAATTGAGCTATTAACGCGGCCAACTGACATGCAGCCACAGTCACTTCCACTGCCACTGCCACTGCCACATGCTGCAAGTGCCACATGCATAGTGAACAGTTGCGTAAAACAAACAAATTGAATTTTATGGCGATGAATAATTGCAGGTAAAATATGTATGACAGTTGCCATATACAACAAAAAAATATATAATATACAGCTGAATATCGTAAATAAAATACGTTGCCTACTTTTCGGGTTAACACTAGTTCTAAACATTCTTATATCATCTATCATTTAATTATTTCAGTATTACTAAATAACAAATATGTCATAAAATACATTTGATATTTTATCTAAATTTCAAAAAAATTGCAGCAGTATTTTTGATTGATAATTTTACAAACTATTTATCAACATCATGTAACATTTATGGTTTGTAGTTGCAAACATGAAAATGTTTCTCAAATATTTATTCTTACTGCATTCTTAAGTCTGTCCTCTCTGATAGTAGTTCACGTTTGCAACCTGTGATAAATTCGCAACCTTTTTGACATTATGAAGTGTTCCCATAATTTATGGCTCTCATGCACATGCATGAACTCTTTAGAATCCACTTTGGATGGATGCCACTTGACTTGGCTGCGACTTGTCTTGACTGGACTTGAAGCAGCCAAATGACTTTTGCCACAAACGGAACATAAACGTAATGTGTGGAAATAACATAAATAGATGGGAAAGGCACGATAGACGTGCGATAAGATGAAATGAGATGGACGCGTGCAGCACTCCATACTCTATATCTCCCCCTTTACGCGTCCAGTTCCACATCTCGACACTGACACAATGAGTTATCGTTATGGCACAGCGGACAACGAAAGGCTTCATCTATGACCCAACGACAATTTGTTGAGCTATCCGATTATCCAAACTAATCAAATCGAAATGGACAATTGACCAATGTCCAATGCGCAATGATGATTCGCGATTGGCTTACAATTTCCGCTTGAACTAAGAGCAGGAAGAGCACAGCATCCTTAAATCCTTGCGATGTCTAAGAATAGACCTGACCACACTTAGTTAAAGATGAGAACTCTCTCTCCTCCTTTTCTCTCTCTCTCTCTCTCTCTCTCTCTCTCTCTCACTCTCTATGGTATAGGCATATTTTCTCGATTTTCTATATGTGTATGAATAAATCGAATTTGCCTGTGATTTGCTGTGCCCTCATATCCTTGGACTATTGTCAATAGCTTAAAGCTAAATGAAAGCAATATCACAAAGCTTATTCGAAACGTATTCAGGATTAAGAAAAATGGAATGCTTTAATGTCAAATGTCAGTTTCAGGCAACGATTTTTGAAAATCAATGCGGATGTGTACAGAATGAGATATATCTAGATATAAATATGTCACCTATAGTTTTAGTTAAATTAATTACTACAAATTTGAAAACAAAAAATACTAAAATAACTTCAACAAATGCATTTGAAATATGTATATTTTTAGAAATTTTTTTTGTAAGTTATATGTTAGAGTATTTGGAGTTCCATTCCAATTGTGCAAAGCAATATTCCATTTATTCATGGTGTCATCTTATTTTAACGCCCACACACTAGATTCCATTTAAGCCGAGTTGTCAGCACACAGTCTTGAGCATAAATCTTTGGACGTTTAACTAGTTGGAAGCTTTACACGCACTTAGTCTGTATGCTTACAAGTAAGTGACTAACTCGCAACTAACTAAACTGACAGCAGTGCCATTTTGGGGATTCAGACAGCTGTCATATTTGTGCAAAAGGATTTGCTCGGTATTTGTCCGTATTGAAATGTTGACAGCAGAAACACACTGAATTATTGAATGCGGTGATATGACAATATAACAGTTGAAGTGCTGTGAGGACTCCACTGTGATATCCACTGTGCTTCTTATTGAAATGTGGGGAGCACAAATTTGGAGCATAATCAAGAAACAATTAAATGAAATTTCTATAGAATTAAATGTCTGCATTTGAAGTCGAGTAAACAAATTAAATTTTTTTTTTTTGGGCAGAGCCTTAAAGAATGCGTTCAAACGCAATAAAAATTGTCGTTATATTTATTGTATTATTTTTTATATATTTTCTTGAAGAGAGAACGTGATTGCCAGCGGGAGTTTAGTCTTGTCTTTTATCTGCATAGTTAACGAATAAATAAATAAATAAGAAATGAAATAAAATAAAATAAAATAAAATAAAATACGATATAGGTCTATTTGCATTTAACATGCTCATATACGCACTCTCACTCTATCTCTTATCTCTCTCTCTCTCTGTCTCACTCTGCTATATGCAAATAAATACAAATGTCAAGCCAAGCAAAACTTTTTTATAGATAAAGTCGTTTTTTTATGAGCCAACAATTGTATTCGCAGAGGAAGATCTACGATGCATGCAGATAGACAATGATTGGCTGAATGAATGGCTGAATGATTGACTGAATGATTGACTGTGTTTTGACTGTTGTTCAATGTTGTGATTCGATTGCATATAAAAATCGTTTAGCTCGCCATTTTGTGGGCATGATAAGCTACTCAAAAGTCAATAGACAACCCAACTCACATCTGAATACATATGTATGTATGTATTTTACATATATATATATATATATATATATATATATATATATGTATGTATTTTTCAAATATACATTTTAAATTCACAGCAGGCCTGCTGACTGGATTTTTTGATTTCTTGACCTTTTTCTTGCCTAATAGAAACTCAATTGATTTTTAAAACACTTTTAAAGTTTTTATTTATGAGCACAACAAGTTGCAAGCAATCAAAACTTGCAAGTTTTCACTTTAAAAGTTGCTACTAAAGAGTCTAAACAATGCAGTTACTTCATAAAAGAAAACTAATTAGTTGCAGAAAGTGTCCTTTTAAGAGACTTCACTCTATGAACAGTTGAAGGAGTTTTAATTTTTTAAATTGATTAGCACCACAGTCACAATATCTCAAAATGGCTAATTGTCAAATGTTAACAACATTTATAAATCAGCATTTCAGTCGAAGCATCTGTCTTGGCCCTAAGCATTTTGGCTAAGAAAGCACGAAATTAATTGGCCACAGCTAATGAAATTGGCCAACGTTGCTTAACCAATGGACATCTATAAATTATGGTACAAGCATAATTAATTGCACAACTTTTAATTAAAAGGCAGACAGGCCCTAATTAAATACTGAATTGTCAAAGAAATCTGTTAAGTTAGAAAACCTACAGATTTTTCAAAAGCAACAATTTACGAAAAATTTTTAAAGTTAAGTTATCTTTTTATGGGTGAAAAAAAATTTAAAAAGAGTTGTTTTTTTTAAGTCCTCAACATTGTGTCTTTAAAATATTCGTTAAATTCTGTTATTTTCATAAAGAGAATTGTTAAATTTTAAAAATTTGTAAATGCTTTTTATTGCACTTTAAAACTTACAGGTTCTTCTGTTATAAAAGATGTATCATCGTTTTTTTATAAAATAATTGAGAAATATATAATAATAATTTTTGTGAATTTTCTAAGTCCTTTAAATTGGAATGCCTTTAAGACTTCTTTATATAAAGAATCGTTACATATGTAAATCACACTTCGTATTTAATATAAAAATATGCTCAAAATCACTTAAAGCTATTTAATAATTTTTTAGCTACATCTGAAAATCTGTTCTTTTTAAACCTTATTGCTTATAATTTAAATAAAGGTTGTAAATGTAAAAATCGCAAATACATATATAATTTAGAAATTTTAACGTGTTTTAAATTCCTTATCCAAGTAAATAATTTCAAACCCATTGTAATTTCTCAAAATTACAAATGATTTTAATTACGCTCTACATGCTTCCATTAGGATATTGATAATTTAATAGTTGAATTTCAAAGAATCTCTCTGGAATCCCTAATGCCTTACCAGTGAAATATTGAAATAAAGAAATCCTTAAAAAATGAAACGATTTAGAAGATGATTGTCAGTCACGTGATTTATATGGCAGATATTACAGGGATGTTAAATGTTGCACATAAAAAGCGTGGGGCACGTTAACAATTGAGCAATTTGGTAATTACCAAGAGAAATTTCCTTTTGATCTTTGAAGTACTCGACGAATATTTATGGTTTTCAAGATATCGTTGTGGCACTCAAATTGCCCAATTTTTTTTATGAGATTTTTCACGCGCGACGGCAATCAAACGAAATTAGATCGGTGAATATGTAATTTTGAATATGTAATTTAAAGCCTCGATTAAATTGTTAAACGCACAACGAGGCAACAAATTTTCACTGGATGCCTTTAATTTTTTGTGTTAAAATTATCGAATGTGATGCACTTTCAACGATTGGCTAATCAGAGTCAATATGTTCAATATAGACTTTGACACTGGGATAGCTATAGAGATTGAGCCTCTATTCTGGTTGAATTTGTCTGGTGTCCTGTGTCTACTGTCCGAACGCAACAGGCTGACGACGAGCGAAGAACTCAGAGCTCGAAGCGTAGGACTCTTGTTTTTATATTGCGAGGCAAGGACGCTCGCCACACAGGACACGAAGTATCAGCACGAAACACGAGCTGACGAACCTAAAGTACGAGAACGAAGCCACAACGACGACTTGCCACGCGACTAGTTATGAATGAAAGCACGCGGCATTCACCTTTGCTCGATGTTGCCACCGCATTGTGCCTGCCCCATAAACGATACAAAATGTTGCTCAACTGCTAACTAACTACTTGCTCACCTGTTGGCCCAATCTCGCACCTGCCTCCAAATGTTGCAGCAACATTCTTTGATTGCTTGGCGCTGTTTTATTGTAATGCTCGCACTTAATTAATATTAAATGGGTTTTTATTTGCACATTAATTGTTTGGCTCCGAGCATGGCTGCCTCATGACCTGGCTATCATGTGGCTAACAACATGTGGCAGCTCGCTGCATGTTGATCAGCGTTCAGGTGTGAAATTGTTCCACATCCATCAATTGTCGCTTAACTGGCACAGTGGGGCAAAGTGCAGGATGATATATACAACGAAATTTAATTTATTATAATCCATATTTTCATATGCAATATTTTTTAAATTTTTGTATTAATTATTTGCTTATTTATATTATTACAAGTATATCACAAGGCATGAGAATTAGCCTTAGTGGAGTTTATCACCACATTGAGTCTGTGGTGAATAAAGGTTTGGCTTAGCTTAAGCTGCAGTTGATGATGCTTTTTCACCTCGATTTGTACATGTCGAAAATGGCGATGCAATTAAAAAACTTAATACATCCCAAAGCTATTTCTGTTATTCTACAATATTATCTTGATTATTAATCCCGACACCGACAACCACAAAAATATTAAACAAACCTAAAGTTAAAAATCTAGTTTAGCATTTAAACCACCATTCATTTTGATCACAATGTGCTCAACTTAGCACTTGACCCAACACGTAGTTGAAGGTTTTAATCTTCTGCTGCAATTAATGGGCAGAATGTCGCCGCAACACTGCTTTCACCCATTCACCACACCCTGTGCCGCATACTGTGGTAACATTCATACCTTGGCCTCTAACGGCACACACATACATACACATGTGCATACATACATATGGAGAACAGAATCATGGCGTTTGGCTTTCGCTCAACAGCATTGACATGATTTTTAATCGCTGTCAATACGTGTCCAACTGTAATTAAACACGTGGGGTGTGCCCCCTTTTGTTTCACTACTACTCCACTCACAGCAACCACTGCGGTGGTGCCCCTTATTCATCTTGCTTCTGCTTCGGCCCTGATTGAAATCTGTCAAAAAGCGTCGTGTGTTGGTTGCTTGACATCAACAGCTGCTCAGCCTCAGCTCAACAGGCGTGTGAAGAGGTAAGAGATTGATTCTTGACAAGATAGCGATGTTTTCATTTTCGTGGTATAATTTATTGATGTAATCTGTTGCTGCAAGCACAAATGCGGTAAGTTATCTCTAATTAAATGACAGAGCGTAAAGCCTTAACATAATGAAGTACATGATCTTTTGATTTCAATAGTTTCAATAATTTTTCGGGTACTACTAACTACCGATCGTGGCTATAGTCATATCGATTGTAAATCCTAGGCGGCTAGCATAAAAAAGCTGCTTGTTAAGACACAAAGCTGATTGCTGCACAAAAGCTGTCTGATTTGTTCGTTATAAATTCAAATGCCGTTTGACCAACATCTCAACGTTTTAAAGTATGTCTCTTATTGTTTAAATAATGTCTATCAATTATTGGTCCAACAACTTGACTACTGAGTCAATAGCCGCAGCAGTTCGAGTAGTTAGGGAAGCATTAACACAACATTTAATCTGAAGCACTCGCGCTGCCACAGATAAACTCATTAACATGCTGATTAAAATCGTCGCCCATCATTCTCCTCCCTCTCACTCGCCGCCCACTGTATCGTCAATCTTTTGTTTGATTTGCGTAATAAGTGAAGAGTGGGATTCATCCCCTTTGGGGCGGACATCAGCTTCCAATTGAGCAACGTCAATGTGACAAGCGTTTAAACGGTGAACTCGACTCAATTATGCATGTTGATGGCAACACGCCTCCTACTCCTAAACCGACCCCGACCAAATATCTCTATATTCCTCTGTCGCTTGTCACTTGGCATAGTGTCAAGGAACCTGCGGGCAAACATATCTATCTTCATAGCTGCCACTGCCACTGCCACTGATAAAATGAAGCAATTATTAATTTATGACAATCTGGAAGTTTCCTAACTAACTTTCTGGCGGGGGGTTCATTGAGCACAATTTCACTTTGATTGACAAATTGATCGATGTGGCATCGGCATTAAACTTCTTTGTCCTTCTTTGCAATTACAGTTCCTTGGCTGGGATCAAACAAATTGTTGCACGGCTTAAATGTTTGTAAATTCTTAATTTCATTAACATTGTCATTTTTCAAGGGGATTACCTTATTGTCTTCCAGCTGAAGGGAATCATGAGCAGAGAGACCATAAGGAAAGGTGGTCAGCAAAACTTTTTGCGAAATATTCAACTAAGGCAAGCAAAGAGAAAAACTTTTATGCCTCCTCAGCAATAATTATGTGGCCAAGTTTCATGACATTTTGTAGTTGTTCTTGTTGGGATGGCTTTAGTCAGTCTCAAAGTGCGTCAGAGTTATGCCTATACACTTAATTCCGATGCAGCACATTCCAATATTCAGAAAATAACTTATTTAAAGGAATTTCATTGTTTCGTCGTTAATTTCTTATTCGATTAATATGACGCTACAGTTGCGATAGTTCTGCAGTGTGATAACAGATGGCGCCTGTTAGAGATGACACTTTTGCACACTACTATTTTTATCGATAATTACTATAATTACTACAAATAATCTGTAGCAGTTATTATTATTAACAGTTTTGTTTATCTCTTTCAAATTATTTAAAGTTTACTCGAATTTTAGTAGATATAAAATGTATGAGGCGTTTAGCTTGTGCCGCTTTTTTGTAGGTGGCGGGCTGACTGAACAGACAGCTGATGAATATATTGCATCACAACTGTGCAGATTCTATCTATGCGTCCATCAACTCATTCATATGTGACTTTGTGCGTGTGCATATGATTTTTTCACAACAATTTCGGCGTTGGTTGGTTGCAGTTGCGTTTAGGAAAGAGTTGAGATACTTCTCACATATGTATGTATGTATGCATGTATATCCATTCAGAAAACCAATTCACGCCCGCTCAGCAATAGCATCTGTCAACTGTTTTGGGTCTACACGGCTGGGCTAAATTTGATTTATGAGCGCAATGCGGTATACATATGTATGTATGTATGCACAAGAGAGCAAGGGGATGAGAGAGAGAAAGAGTTCGTAATCAATACAATTTTGATGTGAGGAATAAGGAGTGTGTATAGAGACATTGGCACAGCGGGTGATGAGGCCATTTTGCTGCGCCTAATTGCATTACTTTGGTAATTTCGTGTACTGCCCGCCAATTTTATGAGCACGCACTTAATTCTATTACCAGCCGAAAAATAAGTAGGTCATATTTCATAAAAATCCTTTAACGTCAAATTCAAACTTAATTTTCATTTGAATTAACGTCTTTAAGTTGAATTAGTTAGAAGTTGGGCAAATGACATATAGATGGCGCTAGACAGTTGTAATACAACAGTTTCTCAACAGTGGCGGTACGTGAACAATTAGAAAGTATCGGGCGTGTAGTTGACTCGTTACTGCGCAATTTTCCACTTAACACTTATTACTCATCTGTGGCACAACGCCCATCGCTAAGAAAACAAATATGGCGGATCGCAATTGCAAGAAAAATAAGAAATAACTTCATCTTGGAAACTGCAAGCGTTGTTTAAATCCGTGTCATGTGGAAATATAAAATTCAACCAAAATAAGAGCGTTCTTTTAACGCTCAGTTAAGTGCATCATCAAGCTGCAATGATATTTGCACGCAAAAGGCAAAATACATTTTGTTATTACGTGACCTCGAGAACGCCGCTAAAATTCAATCGCCCCAAACCGTGATACAAAAAATAAAACGAAAAACAAAAAAAAACAAGAAATTTATTTTGCATACTTCAAAATCTAACTGAGGTCCGTTGCAGATCACAGATCTGCATCACAAACATGCTAAATTGATTAATTGCTCATAAGTGGAAAAAAAGTGAAAAAGCAACAAAAAAAAACATAAACATGTCTGGTGGACGCGACAGCAACGCCAGCGTCAGCGCGGGCAGCGGCAGCAACAGCAACGCCAACAGCAACAACAGTAACAGCAGCGCTGCCAACGCCAACTCAAATTCAGCGAGCACAACGCCGACTCAGCAAAGGGCGCGCGGACGACCAGCGAAGCGAGCGACGTGCACATGGTGCGGGGAAGGCAAACTGCCGTTGCAGTATGTGCTGCCCACCCAGACGGGCAAGAAGGAGTTCTGCTCGGAGACATGCATAGTCGAGTTCCGTAAGGCGTACAGCAAGGGGGCGTGCACGCAGTGCGACAATGTGATACGCGAGGGGGCACCCAACAAGGAGTTCTGCTCCATGATGTGCATGAACAAGCACCAGAAGAAGAACGGCTCGACGAGGCAGCATAGCGGCGCCGGCGGTGCTAGCGCTGGTGGCGCCACGGACAGTGATCGTAAATTGCTAAGCAGCGGAGCGCCGGCGCCCACAGGCCCATTCCAGTACGAGAGCTTTCATGTATTCGACTGGGAGGCGTATCTGGAGGTGAGTAGACACAGTAAGACAGATGGCAGGGATTCGGCAGCTCTAACTTGAATTGATTGTTTGCAGGAAACTGGCAGTGAAGCAGCTCCCGCGGAATGCTTCAAACAGGGTTTGAATCCGCCCAACAACGATTTCAAGATCGGCATGAAACTGGAAGCCCTGGATCCCCGTAATGTCACCTCCACCTGCATTGCGACTGTGGTGGGTGTGCTGGGCTCCAGATTACGATTGCGACTCGATGGCAGCGACTCCCAGAACGATTTTTGGCGTCTGGTGGACTCCAATGAGATTCATGCCATTGGGCACTGTGAGAAGAATGGAGGCATGTTACAGCCGCCGCTGGGATTTCGGATGAACGCTTCCAGCTGGCCGGGGTATCTCTGCAAGATACTCAACAATGCGATGGTCGCACCCGAGGATATATTCCAGCCTGAGCCTCCGACGCCATCAGAGAATCTGTTTCAGGTTGGCCAGAAACTGGAAGCTGTGGACAAAAAGAATCCCCAACTGATTTGCTGTGCAACAGTTGATGCCATCAAGGATGACCAGATCCATGTCACCTTCGACGGTTGGCGAGGCGCCTTCGACTACTGGTGCAGTTATCGTTCGAGGGACATCTTCCCAGCCGGGTGGTGTGCACGCAGCTGCCATCCTATGCAGCCACCGGGTCACAAAACCCGCATGGACTCCAGCTCCGGCAAACAGAGATGCCAGCGACCGAAATACGCTGTCGTGACCGAAGCAGATGCCATGGTGCCCGCTTCGCCAGTTACTGCCCACTTTCATACCAACTGCAAGGGCGGACCCTTCATTAATAGCGCCAAGCTACCATCGATGGTGACGGGACAGACGCATCAAACGCTTGCCAAGCTCTGCCTGCAGGAGGTGCTGGCGGCCAGCACGGATACACAACAGTTGTCCAAGCTGCTTTTTGCCCTGGAGGGCGATGTACACATAGTGACAGCTGCTGGCAAGAATTTCACGGTAATCCCCAAGCATTTCAATCCTAATCCATTGATTTATTAATACAAATTATGATTGGTTTCTTATACAGGTGAAGATACCGTCGCCGTTGCGCATGAAGGATGACGAGAGCCTGACGCAGTTTATCGAGACATTGTGCACCACATGCAGAGCATGTGTGAACTTTATATCGCTGCTGCCGGAGACCGAGGAGTGCAAGAAGTGTGCACAGAGTCGCAAGCGGCAGTTAGTCTTGACGGCGACACCGCCATCATCGCCTGTGCTTGCCGAGAAACGTGGTAGGCAATCCAAGTCCGCCACACCCACGCCCGTATCCCCCGCCGAGAAACCTACTCAACTCGTCATCAAGCAGGAAACGGGCGTCAAGACGCCACAGCAGATTGTAACCAAAGCTCAGGCGAATGCCAGCAAGGAGGCACTAAACCACAACAACAACAGCAACAGCAAGAACAACAATACGCCGATCATGGCCCATTCAACTATCAAACTGGAGCCGAATGGAGCACAGTCTCAAAGTCAGACGCAGGCACTGCGAAAAGTTCGTCCCCAGCATCACAACAATAACAACAACAGCAATGGTAACATCAGCTCCAATAATGGCAGCCAGGAGCGGAGCATAACCAACAAGGATTCCCCCAGTGGTCATGTCAGCAGCTCCGCTTCCAGCAGCTCTGCATCCAGCACCTCCTCCTCCTCCTCCACCAACAGCAGCAACAGTAGTAGTCTGGCCGGTGGAACAGCGAACACAAGTGCCATTGGCAAATATCTGGCACCTCTGGTAGCCGAAGTGCATCCGGAGCAGATGACAGCCAAGTCGCCGAGCAGCTACTACAAGTCTCCCACAACACTATCCTCAAGCGCCTCATTCCCAGCATCGGTGTCGACGCCGTACACAGCCTCACAGTCCGCATGTCCGGCAGCACCAGCTGCCAGTGCCGCCAAGGCAGCGACAGCACCAGTTGCGACAGCGTCCAGTGCATCTACTGGGTATGGTAGTGGTGGCAGTGGTGGTGGCTCTGTTGCAGCCACGATTACGTCTCCTCACAGCACACCCACAGCGGCAGCCTGTTCGCATCTGCGCTCCCAACCCATCGATTGGTCCATCGAGGAAGTCATCCAGTACATCGAAAGCAATGACAACTCTCTAGCAGTGCATGGGGATCTCTTTAGGAAACACGTGAGTACACCGATTTCAACTCCAAGAGCCAGAAGATATATGAATTGATGATTATTTCTTACAGGAAATTGATGGCAAAGCTTTACTCTTACTTAACTCCGAGATGATGATGAAATACATGGGCCTGAAGTTAGGGCCAGCCTTAAAAATATGCAATCTAGTGAATAAGGTCAATGGAAGGCGAAACAATTTGGCTTTGTAAACGATATACATGTATGTAAGAGTGTCAGAGGACTCAAAGGATGACACAAGGATATGGATGGAGAGGATGACATATGCCCAGCGCAAAAGTGTTAACAAATTAGTACCTCCTTTAAAAAAGATTGCAAACATACAAAAAAAATAACGAACAGAAACACTCAATATGAGAGCAGATTGATAGATATATAGGATTCGGAATGTGTTTACCAAATGAAATCACACATTATCCCTAATTTTTTAAATATCACAAATTCTCATAACATTCAAATGCGAATTATGTCCAACATGCGCGATAAAAAACGTAAATAATTATGGAAACTAACAAAACCAAAATATTGCAACAAAAAAGAAAAACATAAAATCAAATGTTGAGCAGAATTTAGAAATCCCCAGAGATAGAAAGAAAAGAAGAAGCAAAAACTCATATTCGAAATATCAGTTTTTCGGAAAACATGAAAAACAAAACGAATTATTAAAATGAAAATCGTTTAATTATACTAAATGCATATTAATATTTATTATACACACAAAACACATCCCAACACACGCACATTTGGCATATACAAAATTACAAAATGAAAATAATTTTGTATTTAAAGAGAAGTTCTTAAAAATACTGTACATAATTTACATATAGTTTTGTAATTATTGACTTAACATAAACAAAGAGATAAAATTGATAAAAGAAATAACTAACAAATCTATTACAATGTTTGCATAATTTTAGCAATATAATTTAAGCAAAACATTATTTGTTTTATATTTTAAACTAATCATTTTGAATTAATAATATATGAAAGATAATTAATCGAAATAAAAATATATACACTGACTGTAAATTACATACACTTGTACGCAATATTTATCACTATGTTTCTCACACACAACTACATTAGACTCACTTATACCTACGCACACACACACACACGCACACACTCACAACAAGCATAAACACAAATGTATACTCTACTTTTAATTATTAAATTTGCAAAAAATCTGTTGAATTTGTAATTTTGTCACTGATACACTGAAAAAGTTTTCGACTTTCTAATTTTTAATTAACAGGAATCGAAATTCATTATACTTCACACAGACATAGATATATTCATACTCATAACTTTCGGATGGACACAGGTAAATTAATTAATTATTAAATTAATGCATATAATCATAAAATTAGTCGAAAATTCACATATGTATACTTGAGGAATACCCCAAATAACCCCATACTAAACATTTGGCTAATCTCTAGGCACAAATATAGCAAATTACCGAGGCATAAACTATATACACAAATAATACATAATGAATTATAAAAAACAATTAATTAAAAAAATGTGGCAATGTCGAAAAACAATTATGTGAAAATAATTTAATTTTAATTTTTGTTAAATAATTTCCCCTTTTCCGAACTTATTTTGTACATACACTCACACATACACACACACTCTAGAAAAAATACAAATACAAACACACGTACACTTGAAAAATTATTATATTTCATAATACTATATCTCTTCTTTGTTTTTCCCTAACTTTAAATAGATCTAAGCGAATAGTTATTTAATTCATTTAATGTTATGTATGTATAAAGGACGAAGATCGATGACATTGTATCAGACAATTGAAATCTGAATAAAGGAATATATATATATATATATACTAGGGTGGATCTAATTATTCACAATTTAAAACAAAGTTAATGTCCTTATAACTTGGCCTTATCCTTGCGCATCGTGTGGGTCCCTGTGTAAGTAGATGCTCTTAAACACGGACTATCTTCATGATGCAGGACACTTGAATTCTTTAATAAGAAATCAAGGGAACCATGATCCTGATAAGCTTTCATTATATTTTGTCCAATGTCCAATACAGCAATGAAGTTTTGTCAGAAATAAGTTACGAACCGATTATTTAGCTCAGTATTCAAAGGGATGGGTTGCTGGGTCCCAATGCCCTCGATTCGTAATCAGATTCCGAACGAGTCAGTTTCGTTAGCTTCTACAACAATACAAACAAACAGCTAACTACAGTTGATTGGAGATTATGCTGGTCGGGTGTCGAATTCCAAGATTCATAAATTTTATTATTCAATTAATATTTGGCCCTAAGGTGGCGTATAGCCGTGGCAGCAATGCTACTGTCTGCCAGGGTGATCGCACGCGCTATGTGCGGCAATGTTGCAGCTGCAAATAGCCTCCCAATATTCTTTTACAGTCAATGATGAGGGCCCTAACCTGCCTCGGGTAGCTCCTCTGGGCCTGTTACCTGTTACCGCGGCAGTTCTCAATAACCAATACAGATATACCAAATGAATTGGCAGACGCCGGATTCCAGACTCATGCAGTCGCAGATGGATCCGGGCGTCACCTGCTGCCACAAAAATTCACAATTTACAATTTATTCCACAGCAATAAAGTCTGCTTATCTGGCTTATATTAAACCTCAAGGTTAAAATTGTGCATGTCTTCATTTAATTTGAATTTATTTAACCGGTCGCCTACCGGCACTTCCAGTCTGTTTGCAGATTTGGTCACACCTTCGCTGGTATCACAGCTGATCTTGACTCTCAAATTCAAGGGCAACCAATGACCCATTCTCGTATAAGAGATGACAGATGCGGACATAAGAACCTTTAGAATTTTGTGAGTGACCTCAAGCACTGACCATATAACATATATGTAGATGGGACATTTCATACAACGAAAACGGCCACGAAATTTCTTAGCGAGATACCCCAGTTTGATGCGACATGCTTCTCTCTGACTTTTCATACGCAAGCATCAACGACAAATCAGTGAGAAAGAAGATATTGTAGCATCCCACATCAGTGTTGCCAATATTAAAAAAAAAGACAGATTGAGAAAAAACAACAGGAAACATAGGATGGAAAATTTTATAAAAAGGATACAAAAAAGGACAAAAAGTTTGTTTACAGTAATTTTATATTATTGTTATTAAGATAATAGTTTTAAGGCATCTTCGATTATTTTTCCTTCGTCATTATTGCTGCCCTCATAAGTAGCCATGAAGCCAATTAATTGGAGATACTTTTCAGGCAAGTTATAATTATGACAACATTATTTATGGCTATAATGCTGGGCTATAAACTAAGCTATCGCAGCTTCTTGGCGACAAGTTTCTGAAGATTTTACCGGCTCGAAACAAATTTTATTTTGTTGCACTGAACTTGATGTATTTTGTGCATGTTTTTTTGTCGACATGTGCGCTCTTATTTGGTCAATTTTACAGTTAATACTGCATTTGCAGTATTTGCAATAAGCCTTGTTATTGTCTGAATTATGTCGGCTAATCCAATCTTTAAAATCGGGCTGGAGTAGCCAGCAATCCCGAAACTTTTGCTTATACACTTCTTTTGGCATTTTTAATTTAATAATACAAACTTTGAAATTGCGTGTAGTACCGAAACAGAGTGCAAGTAAACCGTAAATAGAGTTGATTTTCGATGAATTTTTTACCACCTGTTTCATATTTTACAGCTAATAATAAATTTAAATTGGAGCGCAAAAGAAACTATTTTAGAAAAAAAAAAAAGAATTAATATTAGATTTAAAAAAAGGACAGATTTCCGGATGAAAAATCTAAAAGAGGAAAGATTTCCGGATGAAAAATCTAAAAAAAGGACAGATTTCCGGATGATTCAGGTATGCGGATGTTTTTAAATTGTTACCGGATGAAGCGTTAAAAACAGGACAGATCTGTCCGGAAAAAGGACAAATTGGCAACACTGTCCCACACACCAATGCTGTTGAGAGCTTGCATCTTGCCTGTCTTTCTATTTCTATGTTGCCCATTTTCATTGCTATCACGACAAATACACTAATCATATTGTACGTACACACATACTCGTCACTGTGTGTGTGAGTCCTCAGCCGAATTTCATATTTTTGCCTTTTGCTGCTGTTCGAGCTCAGCAAAGTTTCTTCGACTACCTGCGACGGGTCGACCCATCCACTGCAAGACGGATCTTCACCCTGTTTTCGAAACACAAAGTTTAGCATTTGTGTGCAGTAATACCGACTTTATTTTTCTTATAGGATATTTTTTATTGTATCATTGCTTTGCATATCGCTGATTCTGAATTGGGCTATTCCACCAGATCAATGCCTGCCAGAATATACAAACACAAGCAAAGCTTGCAAAAACGTCATAAGAGTGAAAATTTTAAAATCGTAATTTTTTAGTGCTCAATCGATTTCTGGCATCAAAAGTATAAAAAACTATACCGCACTTGATTTGGACCAATATTTTAGAAAATATGGCCAAAATACTGAAAAATGGTCAGAACAGCTTTTTGAGCAAAAAATTAATTCTTCCTCTTATTTGAGAACCGCAACTTTCTATACCTCAGCCGATTTATGAAGTTTATTCATTTCTGAACATGGCGATGATCGTATTTTAAATCGGTATCAAATGTAAATTACATGTTTTAAAAAATATTGCAAATAAAGTGCAAATTTGTAAAAAAAAAAAATGTTTTTTAGTACAAAAAATTGAGACTTTGAGAATCCATAAATTAATTAAAAGTCAACCGATTTTCAAAATTTTTTTTTCATCAAACTTGAAAATCTGTTGAGATTTGACAAAGTAATGGTCCATTAAAGTTTTGAAAGACCCGAAACACCGATTTTCAGATACAGTTCTGGCCTTGTGGAGGGGTCCAAAAATAATGTTCTTAATTTGGACAATCTTTGATTGCAGTTCTGTTCAATATGCCGAAGCTTGGAAAAATTGGCATTAAACTTGAAAATCGGTTGACATATGGCCAATGGAAGTTTTGAAAAACCCGAAACACCGGTTTTCTTTATAATTCTGGGCTAGGCACAGGGGTCCTAAAATGAAGGTCGCAATTTGGACAATCTTTGATTGCAGTTTTATTCAATATGCCGATACTTGGAAAAATTGGCATCAAACTTGAAAATGGATTGAGATTTGACGAAGTTATGGCCCATCAAAGTTTTGAAAGACCCGAAACACCGGTTTTCTTTATAATTCTAGGCTTGCACAGGGGTCGTAAAATGAAGGTCTTAATTTGGACAATCTTTGATTGCAGATTTATTCAATATGCCGATACTTGGAAAAATTGGCATCAAACTTGAATATGGATTGAGATTTGACGAAGTTATGGCCGATACTTGGAAAAATTGGCGTCAAACTTAAAAATCGGCTGAGATGTGACGAAGTTATGGCCCATCAAAGTTTTAAAAGACCTAAAACACCGATTTTGAGATACAGTTTTGGGCTTGCACAGGGGTCCAACAATGAAGGCCTTAATTTTGACAATCTTTGATTACAGTTTTATTCAATATGCCGATACTTGCAAAAATTGGCATCAAACTTGAAAATCTGTTGAGATTTGACAAAGTTATGGCCCATTAAAGTTTTGAAAGACCCGAAACACCGATTTTCAGATACAGTTCTGGCCTTGTGGAGGGGTCCAAAAATAATGTTCTTAATTTGGACAATCTTTGAATGCAGTTTTGATCAATACGCCAAAACTTGGAAAAATTGGCATCAAACTTGAAAATCGGTTGACATATGACGAAGTTATGGCCCATCAAAGTTTTGAAAGACCCGAAACACCGGTTTTCTTTATAATTCTGGGCTTGCACAGGGGTCCAAAAATGATGGTCTTCATTTGGACAATCGTTGCATGCAGTTTTTTTCAATATGCCGTTAGTTGGAAAAATTGGCATCAAACTTGAAAATCGGTTGAGATTTGACGAAGTTATGGCCAATGGAAGTTTTGAAAGACCCGAAACACCGGTTTTCTTTATAATTCTGGGCTTGCCCAGAGGTCCTAAAACGGAGATCGCAATTTGGACAATCTTTGATTGCAGTTTTATTCAATATGCCGATACTTGGAAAAATTGGCATCAAACTTGAAAATGGATTGAGATTTGACGAAGTTATGGCCCATCAAAGTTTTGAAAGACCCGAAACACCGGTTTTCTTTATAATTCTAGGCTTGCACAGGGGTCGTAAAATGAAGGTCTTAATTTGGACAATCTTTGATTGCAGATTTATTCAATATGCCGATACTTGGAAAAATTGGCATCAAACTTGAATATGGATTGAGATTTGACGAAGTTATGGCCGATACTTGGAAAAATTGGCGTCAAACTTAAAAATCGGCTGAGATGTGACGAAGTTATGGCCCATCAAAGTTTTAAAAGACCTAAAACACCGATTTTCAGATACAGTTTTGGGCTTGCACAGGGGTCCAACAATGAAGGCCTTAATTTTGACAATCTTTGATTACAGTTTTATTCAATATGCCGATACTTGCAAAAATTGGCATCAAACTTGAAAATCTGTTGAGATTTGACAAAGTTATGGCCCATTAAAGTTTTGAAAGACCCGAAACACCGATTTTCAGATACAGTTCTGGCCTTGTGGAGGGGTCCAAAAATAATGTTCTTAATTTGGACAATCTTTGAATGCAGTTTTGATCAATACGCCAAAACTTGGAAAAATTGGCATCAAACTTGAAAATCGGTTGACATATGACGAAGTTATGGCCCATCAAAGTTTTGAAAGACCCGAAACACCGGTTTTCTTTATAATTCTGGGCTTGATTGCAGATTTATTCAATATGCCGATACTTGGAAAAATTGGCATCAAACTTGAATATGGATTGAGATTTGACGAAGTTATGGCCGATACTTGGAAAAATTGGCGTCAAACTTAAAAATCGGCTGAGATGTGACGAAGTTATGGCCCATCAAAGTTTTAAAAGACCTAAAACACCGATTTTGAGATACAGTTTTGGGCTTGCACAGGGGTCCAACAATGAAGGCCTTAATTTTGACAATCTTTGATTACAGTTTTATTCAATATGCCGATACTTGCAAAAATTGGCATCAAACTTGAAAATCTGTTGAGATTTGACAAAGTTATGGCCCATTAAAGTTTTGAAAGACCCGAAACACCGATTTTCAGATACAGTTCTGGCCTTGTGGAGGGGTCCAAAAATAATGTTCTTAATTTGGACAATCTTTGAATGCAGTTTTGATCAATACGCCAAAACTTGGAAAAATTGGCATCAAACTTGAAAATCGGTTGACATATGACGAAGTTATGGCCCATCAAAGTTTTGAAAGACCCGAAACACCGGTTTTCTTTATAATTCTGGGCTTGCACAGGGGTCCAAAAATGATGGTCTTCATTTGGACAATCGTTGCATGCAGTTTTTTTCAATATGCCGTTAGTTGGAAAAATTGGCATCAAACTTGAAAATCGGTTGAGATTTGACGAAGTTATGGCCAATGGAAGTTTTGAAAGACCCGAAACACCGGTTTTCTTTATAATTCTGGGCTTGCCCAGAGGTCCTAAAACGGAGATCGCAATTTGGACAATCTTTGATTGCAGTTTTATTCAATATGCCGATACTTGGAAAAATTGGCATCAAACTTGAAAATGGATTGAGATTTGACGAAGTTATGGCCCATCAAAGTTTTGAAAGACCCGAAACACCGGTTTTCTTTATAATTCTAGGCTTGCACAGGGGTCGTAAAATGAAGGTCTTAATTTGGACAATCTTTGATTGCAGATTTATTCAATATGCCGATACTTGGAAAAATTGGCATCAAACTTGAATATGGATTGAGATTTGACGAAGTTATGGCCGATACTTGGAAAAATTGGCGTCAAACTTAAAAATCGGCTGAGATGTGACGAAGTTATGGCCCATCAAAGTTTTAAAAGACCTAAAACACCGATTTTCAGATACAGTTTTGGGCTTGCACAGGGGTCCAACAATGAAGGCCTTAATTTTGACAATCTTTGATTACAGTTTTATTCAATATGCCGATACTTGCAAAAATTGGCATCAAACTTGAAAATCTGTTGAGATTTGACAAAGTTATGGCCCATTAAAGTTTTGAAAGACCCGAAACACCGATTTTCAGATACAGTTCTGGCCTTGTGGAGGGGTCCAAAAATAATGTTCTTAATTTGGACAATCTTTGAATGCAGTTTTGATCAATACGCCAAAACTTGGAAAAATTGGCATCAAACTTGAAAATCGGTTGACATATGACGAAGTTATGGCCCATCAAAGTTTTGAAAGACCCGAAACACCGGTTTTCTTTATAATTCTGGGCTTGCACAGGGGTCCAAAAATGATGGTCTTCATTTGGACAATCGTTGCATGCAGTTTTTTTCAATATGCCGTTAGTTGGAAAAATTGGCATCAAACTTGAAAATCGGTTGAGATTTGACGAAGTTATGGCCAATGGAAGTTTTGAAAGACCCGAAACACCGGTTTTCTTTATAATTCTGGGCTTGCCCAGAGGTCCTAAAACGGAGATCGCAATTTGGACAATCTTTGACTGCAGTTTTATTCAATATGCCGATAGTTGGAAAAATTGGCATCAAACTTGAAAATCGGTTGACATATGACGAAGTTAAGGCCAATGGAAGTTTTGAAATACCCAAAACACCGGATTTCTTTATAATTATGGCTTGGAAAAATTGGCCAATGGAAGTTTTGAACAACCTGATACACTGGTTTTCTTTATAAATCTGGGCTTGCACAGGGGTCCAAAAATGATGGTCTTCATTTGGACAATCGTTGCATGCAGTTTTGTTCAATATGCCGATACTTGGAAAAATTGGCGTCAAACTTGAAAATCGGTTGAGATTTGACGAAGTTATGACCCATCAAAGTTTTAAAAGACCTGAAAAACCGAATTTCAGATATAGTTTTGGGCTTGCACAGGGGTACAACAATGAAGGTTTTAATTTTGACAATCTTTGATTGCAGTTTTATTCAATATGCCGATACTTGGAAAAATTGGCATCAAACTTGAAAATCGGTTGAGATTTGACGAAGTTATGGCCAATGGAAGTTTTGAACAACCTGATACACTGGTTTTCTTTATAATTCTGGGCTTGCACAGGGGTCCAAAAATGATGGTCTTCATTTGGACATTCGTTGCATGCAGTTTTTTTCAATATGCCGATACTTGGAAAAATTGGCGTCAAACTTGAAAATCGGTTGAGATTTGACGAAGTTATGGCCAATGGAAGTTTTGAAAGACCCGAAACACCGGTTTTCTTTATAGTACTGGGCTTGCACAGGGGTCCTAAAATGAAGGTCGCAATTTGGACAATCTTTGATTGCAGTTTTATTCAATATGCCGATACTTGGAAAAATTGGCATCAAACTTGAAAATGGATTGAGATTTGACGAAGTTATGGCCCATCAAAGTTTTGAAAGACCCGAAACACCGGTTTTCTTTATAATTCTGGGCTTGCACAGAGGTCCAAAAATGATGGTCTTCATTTGGACAATCGTTGCATGCAGTTTTTTTCAATATGCCGTTAGTTGGAAAAATTGGCATCAAACTTGAAAATCGGTTGAGATTTGACGAAGTTATGGCCAATGGAAGTTTTGAAAGACCCGAAACACCGGTTTTCTTTATAATTCTGGGCTTGCCCAGAGGTCTTAAAACGGAGATCGCAATTTGGACAATCTTTGACTGCAGTTTTATTCAATATGCCGATAGTTGGAAAAATTGGCATCAAACTTGAAAATCGGTTGACATATGACGAAGTTATGGCCAATGGAAGTTTTGAAAGACCCGAAAAACGGGTTTTCTTTATAGTACTGGGCTTGCACAGGGGTCCTAAAATGAAGGTCGCAATTTGGACAATCTTTGATTGCAGTTTTATTCAATATGCCGATACTTGGAAAAATTGGCATCAAACTTGAAAATGGATTGAGATTTAACGAAGTTATGGCCCATCAAAGTTTTGAAAGACCCGAAAAACGGGTTTTTTTTATAGTACTGGGCTTGCACAGGGGTCCTAAAATGAAGGTCGCAATTTGGACAATCTTTGATTGCAGTTTTATTCAATATGCCGATACTTCGAAAAATTGGCATCAAACTTGAAAATGGATTGAGATTTGACGAAGTTATGGCCCATCAAAGTTTTGAAAGACCCGAAACACCGGTTTTCTTTATAATTCTGGGCTTGCACAGGGGTCCTAAAATGAAGGTCTTAATTTGGACAATCTTTGAATGCAGTTTTGTTCTATATGCCGAAACTTGGAAAAATTGGCATCAAACTTGAAAATCGAATTAGATTTCACAAAGTTATGGCCCATCAAAGTTTTAAATAACCCGAAACACCGATTCTCAGATACAGTTTTGGGCTTGCACAGGGGTCCAACAATGAAGGCCTTAATTTTGACAATCTTTGATTGCAGTTTTATTCAATATGCCGATACTTGCAAAAATTGGCATCAAACTTGAAAATCGGTTGTCATATGACAAAGTTATGGCCAATGGATGTTTTGAAAGACCCGAAACATCGGTTTTCTTTATAATTCTGGGCTTGCGCAGGGGTCCTAAAATGAAGGTCGCAATTTGGACAATCTTTGATTGTAGTTTTATTCAATATGCCGATACTTGGAAAAATTGGCGTCAAACTTGAAAATCGGTTCAGATTTGACGAAGTTATGGCCCATCAAAGTTTTAAAAGACCCGAAACACCGATTTTCAGATACAGTTTTGGGCTTGCACAGGGGTCCAACAATGAAGGCCTTAATTTGGACAATCTTTGATTGTAGTTTTATTCAATATGCCGATACTTGCAAAAATTGGCATCAAACTTGAAAATCGGTTGTCATATGACAAAGTTATGGCCAATGGATGTTTTGAAAGACCCGAAACACCGGTTTTCTTTATAATTCTGGGCTTGCACAGGGGTCCTAAAATGATGGTCTTAATTTGGACAATCTTTGAATGCAGTTTTGTTCAATATGCCGAAACTTGGAAAAATTGGCATCAAACTTGAAAATCGAATTAGATTTCACTAAGTTATGGCCCATCAAAGTTTTAAATAACCCGAGACACCGATTCTCAGATACAGTTCTGGGCTTGTGGAGGGGTCCAAAAATAATGGCCTTCATTTGTACAATCTTTGAATGCAGTTTTGATCAATACGCCAAAACTTGGAAAAATTGGCATCAAACTTGAAAATGGATTGAGATTTAACGAAGTTATGGCCCATCAAAGATTTGAAAGACCCGAAACACCGGTTTTCTTTATAATTCTAGGCTTGCACATGGGTCCTAAAATGAAGGTCGCAATTTGGACAATCTTTGACTGCAGTTTTATTCAATATGCCAATAGTTGGAAAAATTGGCGTCAAACTTGAATATCGGTTGAGATTTGACGAAGTTATGACCCATCAAAGATTTGAAAGACCCGAAACATCGATTTTCTTTATAATTCTGGACTTGTAAAGGGGTTCACAAATGAATTGAATTGAATTTTCGGAGTTGGGATAATTTTGGACCAACTTCGAAAATTATCCCAACTTCCAATTTCCAATTGGACCAATTTAGAAAATTTACCCAACTTCCAAAATTGGTATTGAATTTTTAAAGTTGGAATAATTTTGGACCAACTTCGAAAATTATCCCAACTTCCAAAATTAGTATTGAATTTTCAAAGTTGGGATAATTATGGACCAACTTCGAAAATTATCCCAACTTCCAAAATTGGTATTGAAGATCAGGGTTTCAAATTGTCGTCCCAAGCATGAAAAGTCTAATTTGGCACTCGAGAAGAAGACCCAAGCAAATTCAAGCATTCACATGTATGAAATGTCCCATCTATATGTTATATGTTCACTGCTTTAACTGATTCGAAAGATTTAAAAAAAGTTAAGATCATATGGGTTTTTTTTATAAATTTTTATATCTTAAAATCTTCTTGTTTGCGCAGATGATTTTCTATAAAATTTTTCCCTAAGAATACAATATAAAATTCATTCAACTATGAGAGGCTCTCAATACGCACTTTTAATTAGAGTTACCCTTTCAATAGCCATAACTTTGCGAAAAATCATCCGATTTTAAAAATTTTTGCACTTTCGTCAATGGTTTTGATCCAAAAATAATTCTGCATTCAAGTTTCAAGCTTAAGCAAGTTTTTAAAATTTGAAATTTTTTTGACCATTTTTCCATACCTTGCTAAAAAGTTGAAAAAATTCGAAAATATTTTGATAGAAATTTTTTGAGCCGAATTGATTTCTGGTATCAACATAGGTATAAAAAACTTTACCAGAGATAATTTGGCCAGTGTGTTTCGAGTCTTTCAAAACTTCCATTTGCCATATGTCAACCGATTTTCAAGTTTGATGCCAGGTAGAGCAGCAGCTACCTGCGATCATAGGAGTAACATGCGAGCTCTATACGAAACGCTATTAACTCAGTATAGGTTCGCACATTGAGAGATCGAAGTTGTCGGAAGCTGTTCGTGTGAGCCGATCGGGGTATGTCGCATCAAACTGGGGTATCTCGCTATGAAATTTCGTGGCCGTTTTCGTTGTATGAAATGTCCCATCTATATGTTATATGGTCAGTGGTAGTACTTACTAAGTACTTAGTTTAGACTACAATTAAGAGTCGCTATTTAAGACCCACATTGAATGACCCTGCAGAAGTTCTAATGTATAGGGGAACATGTTACTTATAGGGGTCTCTAAACTATCGCTCGGCTATTTCCATTAAAAATTAAATCAAGCAGTTGTGGTTGCATTTCTGAAATTGATTTATGTAATTCAAGTACAGGCAAATATTGTTTTAGATGATCGATGGATGAATGGTGATAATAATATAATATATATGTATTATCTTATTTTTAGAGCAGTGTTTGGTTTGGTTCACAATTCTCATTTATTTTATATGTAATTTTTGCAGTCGTATTATTATAATATATAGTACTTTAAGAGCAGTTGTCGTTTGTTCTTTTTCTTGTTATTGTTTTCTAATTTAGAATCCAAGTTGAATATATGTAGAATGTAATTATTGAACTGTTTTTATGGTGTGGTTTGTGGTTGGTGAATTGTTTAATCGACCTCCTCGATGGTGGGGCCAGCACCGCCGGCACCACCAGCTCCGGGAGCACCACCAGCGCCTGGCATACCACCGGGCATACCGCCAGGCATGCCACCGGGCATACCACCTGGAGCACCACCAGCACCTTGGTACAGCTTGGTGATGATTGGGTTGCAGATGCCCTCCAACTCCTTCTGGCGGTGCTCGTATTCCTCCTTATCGGCCAACTGGTTGGCATCGAGCCACTTGATGGTGTCGTTGCACTTGTCCAAGATGGTGGTGCGATCGGTATCGGAAATCTTGCTCTTCACATTGTCCTCGTCGAGAGAAGCCTTCATGTTGAAGCAGAAAGACTCCAGACCGTTCTTGGCAGAGATAGTCTCCTTTTGCTTCTCATCCTCGTTGCGGTACTTCTCGGCCTCATTGACCATGCGCTCAATATCCTCCTTGGAGAGACGACCCTTGTCATTGGTGATGGTAATCTTGTTCTCCTTGTTGGTGGAACGCTCCAGAGCGGTAACGTTCAAGATACCGTTGGCATCGATATCGAAGGTCACCTCAATCTGAGGCACACCGCGTGGGGCTGGTGGGATGCCCGACAGCTCGAACTTGCCCAAAAGATTGTTGTCCTTGGTCATGGCACGCTCGCCCTCGTACACCTGGATCAACACACCGGGCTGGTTGTCCGAGTATGTGGTGAAGGTCTGAGTCTGCTTGGTGGGAATGGTGGTGTTACGCTTGATGAGCACGCTCATCACGCCACCAGCAGTCTCGATACCCAGCGACAGAGGGGTAACATCGAGCAGCAGCAGATCCTGCACTTCCTGGGACTTGTCACCGTGCAAGATGGCAGCCTGGACGGCAGCACCATAAGCAACAGCCTCATCGGGATTGATGGACTTGTTCAGCTCCTTGCCGTTGAACAGATCCTGCAGCAGACGCTGAACCTTGGGTATACGGGTGGATCCACCGACCAACACAATATCGTGAATGACCGACTTGTCCAACTTGGCATCACGCAGAGCCTTCTCAACGGGGTCCATGGTGCTGCGGAACAGATCAGCGTTCAACTCCTCGAAACGAGCACGGGTGATCGAGGTGTAGAAATCGGTACCCTCGAACAGAGAGTCGATCTCAATGCTGGCCTGGGTGGAGGAGGACAGCGTACGCTTAGCACGCTCGCAAGCGGTGCGCAGACGGCGCAAAGCACGCTTGTTGGTGGTCAAGTCCTTCTTGTGCTTGCGCTTGAATTCCTGAACAAAGTGAGTGACCAGACGGTTGTCGAAATCCTCACCACCCAAATGGGTGTCACCGGCCGTAGATTTGACCTCGAAGATGCCGTCATCAATCGACAGAATGGAGACATCGAAGGTACCACCGCCCAAATCGAAGATCAACACATTGCGCTCTCCAACAGCCTTCTTGTCCAGACCGTAGGCAATAGCCGCGGCAGTTGGCTCGTTGATAATACGCAACACGTTCAAACCGGCAATGGTACCAGCATCCTTGGTAGCCTGACGCTGTGAATCGTTGAAGTAGGCAGGCACAGTGATGACGGCATTGGTCACCGTCTTGCCCAGGTAAGCCTCAGCGGTCTCCTTCATTTTAGTCAACACCATGGAGGAGATCTCCTCGGGGAAGAAAGTCTTCTTCTCATCCTTGTAGGTAACCTGAATCTTGGGCTTGCCATCAACGCTGACCACCTCGAAGGGCCAGTGCTTCATATCGGACTGCACAGCCGAATCATCGAATTTGCGACCAATCAGACGCTTAGCATCGAAGATCGTTTGGGTTGGGTTCATAGCCACCTGGTTCTTGGCGGCGTCACCAATCAAACGCTCAGTCTCCGTGAAGGCAACATAGGATGGGGTGGTACGGTTACCCTGATCGTTGGCAATGATCTCAACCTTGCCATGCTGGAACACTCCCACGCAAGAGTAGGTGGTGCCCAAATCAATACCGACAGCAGGTGCTTTAGACATCTGCAAATAAATTATAGAAAATTCAAAAAAAAAAAATTATTAAAAATATATTTATAAATTTCTCGTGTTGTGATGTTAATGAACTTTGCTTGAATGAGAGTTTTCTGTGATCTGGCAACACTCGTTTCCACAAATTACCTTTGTGGAAAGTAACAATTGTTTTTATTGTCAAATAATAAAAGCCTGAATGATGAATGCTAATATCGATTAATGTTATGTAATATAGCTATTGATTAAACTTATTGTTTAGATGAAGGTAAAGGCTAAATTCAGCGAATTACATGCCTTTTGCGCTCAATTTCTCATATAACCAAAACTGGTCGACGCTAATGTCAGATTCAGAACCTAAAACGGCGAAGCAAACGTGAAAAAATGACTAATTTATATGGCCGATACACGTTTGAACTTATAAAAGCGGATGTGTACATTATGTACACATTGTGTATGTACAGACGATAAATTCATTGCGAGATAACAATGAGGTATAATTTCAACAGCAGCAGCTGCTGCTACATTTCACATCTTTGCCTTTGTTCCACAAAAAAGGTGCATGATGCAAATACCGCATGGACGAAAATTCTGGAAAGCATACACACTCACCCTATATTGAATTCGTATTTAAGTGTGTGTATGTGTGCGGGTAGGTACGCCACGAAAAAACCACGCCGTTTTTCGAAGCATTGCTTGCGTTCCACAGTGCGAAGGCAGACGGAAAGAGATGACAATACTGTACAAACACGCGCGTAGTACGTTAATTCCCTATGTAAGCATCTTGTATTTGTGTTAGTTTCTTTTTTCAACCATGCGTGCTAACGCATACATAGGCAACCCGGTTAGCAACGTATACTTATGTGCATATGTATAACATGACATCTAGGTTTATGTATCGAATGTATATAAATATAAATATTTTGTTCGCAAGAAATGTATTTTTAAACATTTTATATTCTAATAATATTAAAAATTCATAATTATTGAATATAAATAGTTGATTATCGCCAACATGAGTCATTAGTGAGTAGGCAGAAGATAATCATCGCTTGGAATATGCGCGTGTATGAGTGATGCGGCAAAAAATTTTCATTGGAATATTCCAGTAGTAAAACAATACTATTGATGCATCCAAATTAAAGCAAATTATATTGAAAGTACTTGGGTTGATTACTCACTAAAATGCAACCAATAAATTGGCAAGAGTTCAATGACGCAATGCCTACACAATTTCCATGCACGATTCAGAGTTCAAAATCTAACGTTCGAGTACTGCGATAATTATACTATATGGGCGTTCACAACATGGAAAAGTTGTAATTTACATTTTTAGTACGCTATCGACTTTTCAATCCAAGTAATAACTGTGCTCTTGGAATGAGTCAATGGAAATATATTTTCTAGGCCAAATGCACGAGGTGAAAATTGGAAAGCACGTGTTAAGTTACAATTATGTACCGCACATAGCAATTTGATAGTAAATGTTTAAATGTTACTAACCTTTGTGTGTTGTTTAGTTGAAATGTACTAAATATATGAATAACCGAGTAATTGCTTCTTCACTTCTATTTGTTCCACTTAAATAATTTCTGCCGAGTCGACACTCAGACGTTCGATCAAACTGGCACTTGTATTAGGAATAATGATGGCGTACCGAGTTGCCTTTACTTATAAGTGCGTCGATTTGCTCTGGAAAATTCTAAGGTTCACCGATTGATCGATGTGGCAACGCCAGTTGAATATGTGACTGGCGTGGGGTATCGATAAATTTCTCATGCAAGTCTGGCCGGTATAAGATGTTTGACATCATGCCCGCGAAATTTGAAGAACTTGTTAATCTATATTCCTGTATGGTTACGGATAATAAATCAATAAACTGTCATATAAATAGCTTTTTATCTCGCTCCCTCACGCAAAGTATTTAATGGCAGATGTTATCAGCAATACTTGTTGAGCTGATACTGACAGGATTAGAATAGATATGGGTTTCCCAAGAGTGTTTGTGAACTTTGTCAATAGATTAGCCCGTTCATTGCATTAAATATAAAAATTCTTGAATACCTATCGTAAATACGTATCGGGGGCAATATCACTTTATGGATTATAACGTTATAACAAAGAAATTAGTTGTAATACATATAAATTAATTTTATTTGTATATTATAAGTATATCAGTCTTAATTACGAGTCTCAGGCTTACAATCTGGTTCGACTCCTTCGAAAATGGGAGGACTTTCTTCGCCACCACCACCTCCACCTCCAGTAATTATTTGAAGAATCCCAGATATTTTACTGTTTATTAGCTGCATTCGAAAATTATAGATTGAAAATTTATAATTGTTTTGGTTTATAATAGGATCACTTACAGCTTCCAGTTTCTCAGTAACTGTACCCTGCTCATAGTCCCACAGATCGCCAAGAAGTTCTACGCCCAACTCATTAACCAAATTATGAACGAAGTTATTTATACGCTCCTCTTCCAATAATTTTTCAAAGTTCATTTTTAAAGTTCCCAGATGTAGATCAATTTGTAGCCCGGTAATGGAAATGGTTGTTGATATAGCTGCTTTGATTCGCCATGAAATTGTGAAACGGAAGTCCTCGGCCGATAATCTAAGATCATAATTCTTCCCCATAATATATATTCCACTAATTCTTAAATATTTAACTTACTCTGCATTTCCGTCACCAGCGAGGTTAAGAATGTAGGCTAGGGATCCCTTAGCGGTATAAAGTGATTTGAAGTAGGTGTTCGGAAAGGTTACATTGATGGTACTACGTTGAACACCAGGAAGTATGTTTATTTTCAATGTCTCCACTATGAAATCCGACAGTCCATGAAGTTTGAAGTCGTCCACAGAACCCGTAAAACTATTATGATTAAATATTATACCATTATAGATTATAAAACAGATTGAGATCCAGTGTGAACGCACTCGATTAGGTAATCATTATTTATGGCCGTTTCAGCATGCTCCAGCTGCAGTGGATCCAGTGCGGGCAAACCTAAGTTGGGTATGGGATGGCACATGCGCATCCGGAATTCCTCTAGAAATGCTAAAATCTCCTTCTCGTAGACACAGGCAACTGGTGGCAGGCAACTATAGATAGTGGCCACGGCCAGTAGTAGCTGGAGTAGATGGAACCTCTGCATCTTGGTATCCGTTCACCTGGAGCTAAGCAAAGCGACTGAAGTGCCAATGCAAATGGATTGACCTTTTTGTGCTTGAAGTACTACAATTTCCAGTTCCCATTCTGCATGTCCAGATACGAGCGAAATTAGTTTTATTTACTACACAGCAATGGGATTTCGTGGTACGTTGGACAATCTTGCTGTGATTAGCGTAGATTAAATCGAAATTGTATGAACTACCCTCGCATATTATCACTATAAACTCGATGGGGCCCGTGCCCAATAAAGTCAATAACAAGTGGGTCGTTATCAACGGGAGCTACTCTTTCGATTAGCCCATAACACTTTATTTGTTGTTGACCATTGAAGAATGCGAAATACCTCAATGGCTGCCACACTTAACTAGATAACTATTTGGATTAAATATCTAATCTAAAAGCTAGACTTGCTCGGGTGCTTGCCGCAGATGCTCCGGGATCTGTTGCAATTCCGTTTTGGATGCCTGCAGCGCCACGCCCTCGGGTAGATTGCGTTCAATGTACTCTAGGAAGGTGTCCAATGTGGAGCCAGTCAGCTTATGGAAATTCATATACCGAAAATGTGTACGAATCTCATACTGGACTCGATGCTTCTTATAGATGTGCACCGACTTCAGCAACGTCATGCGTTCATGATGTGCCTTTCGTGGCGACCAACTGTGAGTAAGTTCATCTCTTTATTTAGTGTTTAATATTATCGATATGAACAGTATTTACCATTTGCCCAATTCGATGCCCAAGTGCTCAGCCGCTGTTGTGGCGAACCAAGTGTAACTCTTCAATACGGCAGGATCAACACCTCGCAGTTCAATTTCCAATTTGCTAAACAACTTATCGGGTTCCCCACCGGTTGACGGAGGTGGTGCTGCTACTTCTGTGTTGGCTGTGTTGCTTAACGAGGAGGCAAATCGCGCTGGCTGTGCAATTCGTAATGTTCTAAATAACTGCAATACATTCAATAAGTTAAATTTAAACATTTTATTTGATTAATCCTATTAAATTACACACCTGCAGCATTTTGTTATTGTCCGACAACCAGAAACAGGGTTATGCAAGTACAGGGCTGCAGAATAGGTGAATTGTTTCGATAGTTTCGCTGGATGTATTGTATTGCCGGGGTGTGGTAACACTGTTTTAGCCCTGCACGTGCATCCATTAGAGCGCATTTAAATTATTTTGTTGTTAAAAAAGCTCGACAATTTTAAATTGTAAATATGGAAAATACAGAACAGAAACGTAAGTTATACAGTACAAGTCGTATTAATGCTGGTTTTTAAGACTGTATTTGATTGCCAGTTTCCGATTCCGTCGAAGCTCAGAGCTCTGATGAGGAGGCATATGAAGACATTGATGAGGATGATGAGGACATGGACGATGAGCGGGAGCCCACAATTTGTTTGTTTTGTGTTGAGATATTTCGCGGCATCGACGAAGCCGTCGATCACCTGAACACTGACCACAAAGTGAACTTATTGCAATTGAAAAAGAAATTCCAAATGGACCAGTATGCGTTCATCAAGCTCATCAACTACATTCGGTCCACCAAGATGACAGCTGAGCAATTGCTGTTAACGGAGAAATCGCTGTGGAATGATGATAAATATCTGAAGCCAATCGAATACGAGCCCTGGTTGTGCTACGATTACGAAGCCCTCAGGGACAGCGATGAAGCAACAGGCCCAACTGTTCCAGAGCTGATGGAGCGAATCTCTGAGCAGGCAAAACTACTGCAGCAGGCCAGTGAGGATATGAAACGCATGAGTGATGACTATCAGAAGCTCTTGTTAAAGGCGCATGGTGAAAAGGAAGGTGCCGAGTCCACAAAGAATACTGTGCGCAATGCTCCAGGCTATGATAAGGAGTATTTCAATAGCTATTCCCATTTTGGCATCCATCACGAGATGCTGAGCGATAAGGTGCGCACAAATACATATCGATTGGCCTTGATGGAAAATCAGAGCTTTATGCGTGGCAAGTCTGTGTTGGATGTTGGCTGTGGCACCGGTATCTTGTCCATATTTGCCTCCAGGGCAGGTGCCGATCATGTCGTGGGCATCGATAACTCTGAGATTGTCTACACCGCAATGGATATAGTCAGGTAAGTTATGATTTTTTAAAATAAATATCGATTATCGATTAAAAAACGATATTTTTCTTTTTAATTATACATTTTCGATACATTTTCAAAAAGATGAAAAATTATTCTTTGCTTGCAGAAAAAACAAAATCAATAATGTTAAATTGTTGAAGGGACGTCTGGAAGACACTGAACTCCCGGATCAAAAGTATGATGTAATCATTTCCGAATGGATGGGCTACTTCCTGCTGTACGAGGCCATGCTGGACTCGATAATCTATGCCCGCGACCATCATCTCAATCCCAATGGCATCATACTGCCAAATCGCTGTACGTTACATCTCATGGCTATCAATGACGTGTTGCACGAGCAGCATGTGCATTTCTGGACGGATGTGTACGGAGTGGATATGAGTGATCTGCGCAAGCGTAGCATAGAGGAACCGCTCATGGAGGTGGTCAATCCGGATGACGTTCTCACCGAGAGCGAGCAGATAGCCAACTTTGACATGATGACGGCCGATCTGAACTATCCCAATTTCACATATGAATTCAATCTGAAATGTACATCCTCGGGTAGACTTGGTGCATTTGTGGGCTACTTTGATACGCTCTTTGAGCTGGAGAACACGGTCATGTTCAGCACGTCGCCCAAAGAAACCCCCACACACTGGAAGCAAACAGTCTTCTTTTTGGATAAGCCGCAAACAGTGCAAGAGGGGGATGTGGTCAATGGCAAGATCAGTTGTCGTCGTCACCAGGGTGATATGAGGGCACTGCGAGTCCATATCGATGCATTTGGGAAGCTCAACAAGTACACGGTGGATTAGTTGGTTGTTTTTCCAGATCGTTTTTAATGCAGATATTTTTTTATGTACGAGTAGACAAAATGTGAACTTAATTAATTATATATTTTATAAATTAAAAATGATTGATTCCAATAGGCCAGGTAAGCTGGCATTGTGATCCTCGCCAGAACAACAAATTAAATTATATATTAAGGGTATGGGGAATCCAGTTTGAATTGCTCATGTTGCTGTTGTTTGTTGCTTTAAGCTGTGTTGGTTTCCAGATCGGAGGCGGGTATCTCGGGTTCCTCGTCATTGTAGACGTTCTCGGCCATCTGCCAGACTTGCATGATATTGTCCTCGGAGACGGAGCAAATGATCCATGATTCGTTGGGGTTCCAGGAGAAGTCGCTGATTTTGGCCGTATGACCACCATGGATGAAGAGCAGCTCGGGTGGTCCATCCTCGGCATCCTCGGAGCTCTGCTCCTCACCAATCTTGGATAGATCCCACACGTGCAGGCGGCGATCAGTGCCGGATGAAGCCAAAATGGTTTCGTTATGCGGCGACCACTGTACCTGGAAGATCTCATCCTTGTGCGATTCAAAGGAATGTAGTTTTAGCTTGAGATTACGTAAATCCCACAAGGCGACCGTTTTGTCCGCCGATCCCGTTGCCAATATGAACTCCGAATATGGATTAAAGCTCAAGCAATTGACTTCGGCGGTGTGAGCATCGACCGTATGCGATGGCTTCGAGGTGTTGTTGTTCCTGGTATCCCAAATCATAAGCTTCTGGTCATCGGCCACCGAACCAAACAGCGACTCATGCAGCAAATGCCATGCCACATCCTCAACGACGGCCGTATGACCGGTGAATATATTCTTGGCATCAATCACACGATGCTCCTTGGGTGTGGCATTAATATCCCATAGGCAGATGGTGTGATCGTCAGAGGCCGACAAGAGGTAACCTAAGTCACACATTTCATTAGGATAACATAGTCGAAAATCGAGACTTGTCAACTTACCATTGAGATTGGGATTCCACGACAAGCCGTAGCCCTCCTTCTGGTGTCCACGCAAACGCAAATCCGGTTGGCACTCACCGGATGGTTCCGGTTTGCTTGGATGCTTTGTGTAATCGAAGACAAGGACATCGCTTGACGGGGTCTTCGTGGCAATGACGCATGCATTTTGGGGCATGTAGCGAGCACGATTCACCTCCCCCTCATGGTTGATCTTAATCTCGATTTCAATTTTGCCGCAAACGGATCCAAATCCACCAAATTCACCCTTCTCATTGTCATAGTGTGAGCCATCGAACTGAGCATCTTCGCTGGGCAATTGGACACTGGCGATAAGCAAATGATTCTGTTCATCGGAGGTGTGTGTGCCCAAGATCAGGCGATGCACTGAGTAATCCTTGCCATCCTGTTTCGTGACATCCGGCAGCCATTGTGCCGTCAACGAAGGCCATTCCAGAGCGTGCGTCATGACCAGATCATATAAAAATGGAGTATTCTTCTTCCATATCTTGTACTCCTCGTTGATGACACGCTCTTCGACGGCATCGTCAAACGATTCCGCTGCTTGCAACATTAAATAAAATATTTGAATCTTAAATAATTGATTGTTAATTAATAATAGACTAACCATTATCACTGCGATCAACCATTTTACACTACGCAGCTAATTTGCGATTGCAGGCAAAAATTTTTGTTGCGCGTCACAAATTCGGGCGCCAAAACAACAGTGCGGCGGCGGCAAAAGCGTGTCGCACGGAGTATTGTCGGCAAACAAATTACACGCTCTGCAATTATTTAAAATACGATTTTAAATTGCAGAAATTATGTTTACACGCACAATTGCCTACTTCGTATAATGTTTGCAAAAACTGCAATACGTTTAGCACGCGTACTACTGGCGAAAAATGTAGAAAATTATTTGCCCGATTCCTTTTTTTTGCAAGCGCGTCGGCTGCTGAAATGCGACAGGGGTGCGTTGGATTATAGCCGGTTTATCGATAACGATATAAGAGCGATAAGTGTTGCCACATTAGAGTAAAGAGTTGTCTGATGATTTGCAGTGTTGTTTCACAGTGGCAACTCTTTGCAATGATCTAACAAGCTTGAACAATAAAATATGTTTGTAGCTGCCGTCATTTTTGAAATCAACGCGCGTAACGCTCTTCGACGGCATGCCTGTCTGCATTGACACTTGTGCTCTCCGGTCAAACCGGTCGTTGCAATCCCCATTCATTGGTACATTTAATAAGAGAGTAACAGTATTGGGGTACCAGTTTGCTTTGCGCTGTTGCACGAAGCGCACATTAGTTATACAATTGGTCGCTGTAAATTGATTTGGGTTGGTTTGTTTATTTAATTCTATCAAGCGAACTGTGCAAAATAAATTTACTTATCTATTCATTGTACAATTGCAACGTCGCAATACGTAAACCGAAGGCTTTAAAGAAGGTAACTCACTGTGGAATGTAGAGTGAAGAAGCGTTAAACAAAAACTTTCTCTTCATTATTTACATGGTGGTAACTGTGTTCCCATCTCTTTCTCGCCGTGTTACTAACATTGTTTTGGTTATAATCGCTTTTCTTTGATTTTGTTAAATTCAGTGGCCCAAATACCCAAGATGCACGTACACAAATCCGAAGACAGTGCCAATGACAGTGACAGTGATGCCAAGGCCGAGGAGTTTCTGGCCAACCTGTTGAAGAACGGCAGCCAAGAAGGCGACAGCGGTGCCGATCTAGAGTTGCCGTCATGGTATGATAGGCACCTATTCAAGCGGTACGAATGCTCATTTTGAATTCATAAATTGTTTATTATTCTGAGCACGAATTTTGCTGTTGGTGCTTTGCAGGGGACAGGAGTACTTTAGCAAGTATCGCTTTGTGATGAGTTCTGGCATGGTGGCCGGTTTAATTGCGGTCTTTGCCATACCCTCGATACTCCGGGTGCTTATCTTCACGCGTCAGTCATCAACCCCGTGCACTGCATTTCGTCGCTATGTCCGCACAATACTGCATACGAAGGCGTGGCATTCGTTTTCCGTTGAGGATCGGAACAGTAAATTCTGGACGAGCATGGCGGCTGTGAGGAAAGCACACTCTCGCTCCAGTTACATGACATCGAAAGGTGGAGCCGGGTTTATATCCCAAAAAGATTTGGCATTGACCCAATTCGGATTTTTTGGCTTCATCACTCTGGGAGCCCCACGCATCGGACTCCATGATGACGATTTCCTAGAGGCAACCGTACATTTTTGGCGTGTGCTCGGACATCTGCTGGGGATCAAAGATGAGTACAATATGTGTGGAAGCAACTGGGCGGAGACAAAGCCGCGATTGAGCATTGTCATGAAACAAGTCTACGGGCCCGCGTTGTCCAATACAAGCGAGGATTTTTATCGCATGTCCAAAGCACTTATGGATGGACTTTGGCATATGAATACCATGTTTTCCGTCGATGCCAATATTTATTTCGCCAAACGATTGGCTTGCATTAAGGGTTACGAGTATTTCAGTTTCGATCACCCTGGCGAAAAACGTGATCCCCAACAAAAGTCATATTACTATGATCTGAAGTGGTGGGATCGCTTTATTGTCACTTACGGTCTGTTAATTGTCACTTACTTGCACAAGTATGATATTGTCCGGTGGTATCTGAACTTCCGAGTTTTATTAGCTGATTATATCAATTACTACTTGCCATGGCTAGCAATTTGGAATTTCGGAATTAAGTCTGCTTATGTACGTATTTTCCGATCTGGCGGGAAAGCGCATGAGATTGAATTGGTTAAGGGCGATTAATTTGAGTGACCTTAAATAGTTTACGTAACTTATTGGCAATGTTATTGTTTAATTTTTTTTTGTTATTATTATTACTATTATTGTTTTATTGGAAATGTTGTAGTGAAATGCCTCGTTTGCCCTTACGATAATTAAATAAGTCAGCAAATGCCGATTGCCTATGCTAATAAATATATTTCCTGTATATCAATTAATAAGATTGAAGTAATTAAATGTGATTTGAATGTTATAAACGCGTTCTATGATCTTATGCAAATTCTTGATGAAATAGTCATTTGTTGTATTCGAGGAAACGAGAAATAAAGGCTATCTCTCAGTAATTAATCTTTTATCTATTTTTTTTGTTTAAATCTATCTTTTTCTATCTTTTCTTAGCGGGATCTGGCAAGATGAGTTCAACAGTTCACAGTATTTGCTGAACAGCTCATAATCCATAAATCCGTATATCCCTTATGACTTTTGAAACTTTTTACATTATAAGTTTTGAGTATCTCAACTGTGGAGCAAAAAAGTGGAGATCCGAAACAGTTTTCGGTTTCCATAGGTAGTTGACAATCGCATATACAGATAGAAAAGCTTTTAATTGGCGAAAGCAACGTGACTAACACCAATTTGAACTTTAACGTAGTAGACTTTAGTATATCTCGTACCAATTACATATTTTACAAAATTAAATAAAAATCTACTTACTATACTGAAAATATTTTATATTCAAGAAAATACTAGTTTATAATCTATGGCAATCAAATTTATTTGAAAAGTAATATTCCAGAATTCGCATCCTCCAACTTGTTACATCATTATCTATAAAACGTTTCCGACAAATGTGCTCATTGTCCGATTAATTTATGTGAATACAAAGCTTAAGTACTGACAAGTAGATGGCGCCAGTAATTGAATTCAGTCGGTTAGACTTTAAGCAAAAGCTATAACTACACTTATAACTATAGCTGATTACATATTTTTACAATGAAAGACTCTAATTGTCGAACTTGATTAAATATATTAAATTTGATGGCACATACTGTATCTGCAGTTGCACAACTCGTAATGAATGCAAGAAGCAGGACAGCTAGATGGCGCTGCAAAAGCGATTCTATCGCAGAGGCAAATGCACTATTCATTATTATTAAATTCGTATTATGTATAATTTGCTTAAATCAAAGACGTTGCCTGACGTTAATTTTATAATTTTTATTGCTACTTTATAGCAACACCCCAATGTTTGCACAATAAAGTTTCATTACTAAGCCGAATAAATTTTAGTGCATGACGGAAACGTTTTTCGCGATACGATTTATGCAATTAGCGCAGGGAGCGAACGAGAATGCAGTGGAGAGCGAGATGAAGAGGGAAAGTGTGAGAGTGTGAGTGAGAGTGAGAGGGGGTGTGCATTACTGTCTGGCTGAGTGGGCGCTGCGGGTGGTGAGAGTGGGACGGATATGTAGGTTGTAGAGGTCACATGTGACTGGTGTTTTTATATTGACCGGCAAAAGCGAGGAACCAACAACAATGCAATCGGATTTTGCCTTTTGCTTTGACTTTTTACACGCTAGCTACTTGCGGGCACAATCATACATAATTCAACATACATACACACACAGACATGCATGTATGCATGTATGTATGTGTGTGCATATTATTTATATATATCGTATACTATATATGGACTATATTATTATCTATTTGGCTGCATCGCACAAATACATACAACATGATGTTCGTGGCAAATAGAATTCTATTTTTGCAGCCGAGGCTGTTGGCCAACTTGTTGTTACTTTATATTATTATTGTTATTGTTTTTTTTTTTGTTGTTTTTGTTTTTGTTGATGGTGTTGAGAGTGAGGCAAAGTGCACTATGTTTCGATTAAAATTTTGAATTTTTTATTACCTGCGGTTTTAATAATGATTATTAAGCAAGGCAGTAAATATTGATGGTATATACATACATATACATATGTATATGTAAGTACATCCGAAGTATGTTTTTCTATGTATATTTATAACTATTTGATTGATTTTTTGTTTGGACAACACATATGTGCCGCATTTGCGGCCCATTTGCATTGCAACGCAACGTTATGGCCCTTTGTTTGCAACCAAATGCCGCATATGCCACACGGATGGCGCTTGTGCCTCTCCTGGGTGTTGCACTGTTTGCATTTGCATAGCCATTGCCACAGTCACAGTCTCAGCAGAGAGAGAGAGTCACATAGACCATAGACCGTGGTTTTGGCCATGGCTAAGAGTCGCGTGTTTTGACCAACTAAAGCCACAACACTTTGTCTTTGGCCTAAAAATAGACTCAGCTCGCATGGGAACTGCCACTTGCCACAGAAATGAAGTTCGGAAATACCGTAACATATGTATGTACACACTCACACACACACACACACACACACACGCACACATAGCTTGTAATAATATTTGAGCCGAAAAATGAATGAAAAATTAAATACATATTACACATACATATGTATTATATGGTCGCCTTGAGACCTGTGTATAAAAATATTTTCATAGCGTGTCCTTCAATTGGATTCTCTCCGCTGCATCTGCCACAATGTGCCACGTGCCCCAACAACGATATTATTATTATCAAAACTATATATTTTGGGAATTTGTAAAAAACACCAAGCAGCATCCACAGAAAGCGATTAGAATGCAGCTTTGGAGAAAGTCGGAAGACATTTTAGAAAATGGCGAAAGAAGCTAGCGAAACGTAAATTAAAAAAGATGGTAAGTTACAGTTATGAAAAGGGATGAATCGAAGTAATTTGTATGAAAGTATGTGTAATCCTTATAACAACATTTTAGTTAAAAAACATTGTTATATTGAATCAACTTGAATACTAACACCATTGAGAGTCGAATGTAAAAATTAAGCGCCTAGAAATATGCAACATTAGTGGATATATAAAAATCAGTCTGAAAGAGAAAATCAAGAGAACTGATCGAAATTGTGGCAGTTTAGCTCAAATGTGCACATCAATAATTATATCTCGTTTATATATGTTAAATATAAATATATTATAATATTATACTAATAAATGTAACTAAAAACTTGTGGCCAAGTTATAACTTTCTTATTTATTATTGTTATGTAAGTTCATGTGACTATCATTAATGTTTAAGTTAACACAAATCTTCAATTTTGTTTTCTGGATAATAAATTTATAAATTTAAAAAAAAAGTTCTTCAAAAGAAGACAGAAACCATGAGTAAGGAGAAAACATGAATAGAGCTGTGTGAAGTTCATATCAAATCTGGAATCTTTTTAAAAATACTTCAATATTATAAAGAAACAGATATATTACCGGAAATGAGAGATATTTTCATATATAGAATGTTCTGTTGGTAACTTAGATCGCCTACTTGTATTTCGATATGTTGTATCATGTATTCTTAAATTCAAACTTTAAAATATTTAAAACTGCATTTGAATACAAGATAAGAAGGTTATGCTTCTATAATTTCTTTATTCTGCCGCTGGCAAATTCGATTTCGCGCTATAATGGTCGCATACAAATAATACATTATAACACCCCATTCACACAAACCCACACACACTCGCACACACACACACACACACAGAGCGAAATTAGCCAGGCTAATAGTCGTAGTAGCGTGTCTTGTATAGTTGGTATTAGTGTGTAATAATATTACCAACACCGACGACTCCATTTCGTGTTCGCTCTCAGTGGGGATACTTGTATTTTCTTTTTGCCTCTTTCGGCATTTTCACTTTTTCCTTTACCATTTCTCCGCCCTCCCGCACCCCATTCGAAATGTTGCATAGTTTTGTTACTATTTAATGTGAGAAGGCAACGACGATGGCGTGCGTGGGCGTTGTCATCGGGGGTGGGTGGTGAGTGTGCGTGTGTGTGTGTGTGTGTGTGTAAGTGCAAGCAGGTTGTGGCTTCGTCTGCTACTTGACCCAATTATCATGTTGTGGCAGCTCGGAATATTTAAGTAGTTGTCTACGCCGTAAGCAGCTCCAATCTCTGCCTCTCAACTTGCCATGATTATTATTACACACGGTTTATTATAAAGTGTATTAAGTGTATCTAAATGCAAGATATAGTAATAATAAAAAAAAGCAAGCATACTTTTAGCTGGCATCATTAATGCTGAAAATTATGTGTGCACTAGATACGATTTGATATCAATTACGTTTTTGTGTTTCTCAAATTACTGCCTCCAACAGCATTATAATGTAATACTTACTATTACACAAAACCCATAGACAGGCAAAACCATAAAAGAAATGTGAAAAAATTGTTGCTTTTTTACTTACAAACAACACAAATTTCAATCGCAGCCGAAGAAACTGAGAGAGTCGTTCGTGTGTCAACGGACATATATATTTTTTTTGTTGGTAGTTCTCTCTCCGTTTTAACTATAATTCACTCACGCTCTCTCGCACTCTCTTGCGCTGACTATCAGGTGTGCTTGCCTCATGAGGCAGGCAAAAGGTAAAGGTTCAAACAGTAGCGCTTATGAGCTTAATGCGAAAGGATCAAATGGAATTTTCGTGCGGGAACATCAAATGAAATGTATTACGGCGTGCGCGCAAAAGTATGCAACCATATTTGAATTGTCCAAAAAAACATGTCCGCCTATTGCATACGTGTGCGCGTATGAATGTGTGTGTGTGTATGAATGTGAATGTGAATATGAAATGTGAAAAAAATGTAGTAATAAGCAGAGTTTAATAAAAATGAAATGAAATGAAATACTAAATGGATATAGAAAAGTAACGAACATTACTCGAGTGCCTAATACCGTTCAACAAATTTTGGTTTTGGGTTTTGGTGCTGTGAAGTGAAGTGACGCGTCGTCGTTGTTAATAATTACAAGTTTTTGGAAAATTTAATGAGTATTGATTGAATAAAAAAATATATATCGTAAGTGGAATAAAAATGTGTGCTACACTACATTAAAATAAGGGTCGCGGAGGTCATTATACGCGGACCGCATTCCAATTCAATTTAGTCACAAAAAAAAAGGAAGAAAAACTTAACTGAAGAATAGAAAAAAGGACACTCACTAACATACTTATTGCCCTAAAAACACATATACACACACTAACTAATAAGGACATACGCTGACATGGATACAGGCGACACATAAATTACACAAATACTCGTGCATAAACATTGCCTCATTCAACTAACTTTAATAAACATAGAAATGGATTTGTTTATTATAAAATACAAATATTTTTGTACTTTAATCTCGGAAAAGAATTTCTTTTTTTTTTGGCCAACATTTTAATTGTTTATAAATGAGCATAAACAGTTGACAAAACAGTTAAGCCAGTTCTAAAATTTGGTTAGAACAGGTTTTGATATTATATATAATAGTCTACTCTTCACATACTTTTATATACTATGTTATACATATATGTATATTGGGTATATACTTTTGGCATATACTGCAGCTGCCACATGGCGTGCGTGTCAAAGCATTTTTACAGCCACAAAATGTCATTTCACATTGTGTCTGTCTGTCCATCATCCGTCTGGACACAAATGTAACAAAGAGACAAATAAACAAAATAAAAAAAGTAGACAAAGAATGTGAGCCAAGGAACAACTTGAAATAAAACCAACTAACTAACTAACTAGTTCAAGTTCACAAATCATAAAACTAAACACGCTATTTTTTTTTGTGAAAAAATATTTTAAATTTATTAAAAAAGTCATTTTTTCTCAAGAATAATTATATAGTGTGTAGTTTACAAAAGATTTCGCAATATTTTACAATATATTTCAAGTAATTTTCTTAATATCAAATTAATTGGTATAACACTATACTATATTTGTGTATTAAAATTATGCCCCTCTTGGCGAGTATCCTTATAAAGCACATGCTGTCAAGCATCAGTTAATCAATTAGCGCGGCAATTATGACTTCAGTTCGTGACACACACACACACACATACAGTCACACATGCACATATACACACACATAGGCATACTCAACTCGTATTGTTTAACACCAACCCCCCCCCCCACCACCAACACCCACCCCCCCACCCACTGTGGCTTATTTCTGTCCTGCTCTGTTTTGTTTACTTAAGAATAACACATGGAATTATAAATAATTAATTGAAGTTATCAATGGTACTTAATGGGAAATTTATTACCAAGGACACCTATGTATATCCTATATATGTATAATATGTACAGTCGATAGTTGCATATATACATATATATATAAATATAAATACATATTCATGTTGGGTTGGCATATTCAATGCACTTTAAGGTAGTTTTCTTTGCATAGATATCATTAGCTGTACAAATCAAATGTTTTTTTCCCCCACTGTTTTCATTTACATGTTTTTACTTTTTCGAATTTATTGTCAATTTTTATTTCTATGATCATCCAATTGGAAATTTTACTACATTGGTAGGCTTTTTATTTTTTATATTTACTATTCTAACATACTTAATTTCCTCATATTAAATATGCACGAACACTTCCTTAATAAACAATTTGTCAACTAAGATTAAGATGTTTTTAAAAGGCAAAATAATACATTTGTATTGCTTTTGTGAAACATGAAATGTTTTGTTACTATTATTTTTAATTTAAATTTGAAATTTTAGTATGAAGTCTGGCAACAATGCAAATACTACGTGGTGCTGGGAATAATGGAGCTGGGAAACTCCGACCAAATTTTTTCACATTTTTATTATGAACGGATTTTGTGAAACATGAAACATATTTAATTTTTATGTGAAATTTTAATCTACAGTCCGACTAACGAATCTCTTATAGATTTTTGGTGCTGAGAATAATGTAGCTGAGAAACTCCGACCAAATTTTTTCACATTTTTATTATGAACGGATTTTGTGAAACATGAAACATATTTAATTTATATGTGAAATTGAAATCTACAGTCCGACAGGTGTATAACGAACAAATATAACGAATTTCCTATAGATACTTGGTGCTGGGAATAATGTAGTTGGGAAACCACTGACAAAATTTTTTAACTTTGCTGTATTTTGCCAACAATACCATAACATTTTAAAATTAAAATTAATAATGAAATCGAGAAAAGTCGAGATTACCCAATTTTATACTATCACTAAATAGAGCGTTGAATCTTTAGTATTTCGAAGTTATCGGAAGGAAATCATCCATCGTCATGCCCATATTAGAAATACCGTATTGAGAATATTCTTGACGGATGGCAAAATGAAACATTATAAAATTATTTTAGTATGTTCAATAAATAAGTGAACAGGTGTCCACCGCCAGGTGTTAGATACCGATAAGTATTTGGGTTTTGTTTCATTTACTTTATACTCTCTCTCTATCTCTTTCTCTGTCTATCTCGCTGTCTATCTCGCTCTGACTGATTAGGAGTTGTCTGATTGCGAGATTAGCAAATATTGGCAGCATGACTAATTAGCCATGGCAACAATTAACCGTTACCAATCCGGCTAAAGCCGAACTTAATACATTGTGTTAACTACGATAATTCATTAGATTGCCAGAGGCTAAAAGTGCTCAATATCAAATCGATGTACATTATGGCCACTTCCGATAAGATTTGCCTAATCAGCCACTTAATGGCAGTGGTTCCATCAACTCACTAGCCAAACAATTTACCAACTTTCAGTATCGTTCTGAATGTGGCCCAAACGTGCAATCTGCTTAGAAGTTACCAATTACCAAAAATTACAAAAAACAAAAAAATTAAATAAAAAAAAAATATGGCAAAACTGAAAATAATTGCATTAGTTAGTTTCCTGTGTGCTGTGCAACTTAATATTCAAGGTATTTCCCATTCAAGTAATTTGGAAAACCCAAACAAGTATTTCATCAACAGACTTCAAAACATTTATATATATATTATAAGTATTGTGGGCAATGGCCGGTAATTGAATTAAAGTCGCCTTCTGTGAAGAAAATATATCAAAAACAAAATAAATAAACAGGAAAGTAAAGACAGGAGAGAGAAAGAGAGAGAGAGAGAGAGAGAGAGAGAGAGAGAGGCTTATCTCGTGTCCTGTCGAATTGGCATACAAACAATAAAAAAAAACAGCAAGAACAGTAAAACTAAAAGAAAAACAATAACAATCGTGAAGCAGTCAATCAGTCATTTAGTCATTTAGTCAGTCAGTCCGTCAGTCATTAAAGTATGAAAACACAAAGTAATTAATGCAAACGCAATCAAGGTCAAGTGCTTTGCCCTATTGACCCAAGCGATGCGAAGGCTCTTCCGTTAGGATCGCTGGCATTGTTTTGCGGGTCGCAGGCCACGGCAAATGGAAATTAAAGTGCCGAAGTGACGTGCAAAATTTCAACGTTCGTCCTGAGAAACTCTTTTGTTAGACGGCACAGTTTGAGTTACCAACTCACAACCAACCACTAACAGTTAGCAATTTAGCATTACCATTTACCATTTGGAGGTTGGCTGTTGTTAGTTTGCAGCAACCGGAAGTTGTTGGCGTATACGTAATAAATTTTTTGCAGGCTTGCTTGCGTGCTGGAAACCGTAACAGGCCGCAAAATGACGCCGACATTAAAGCCGAATGCTGGATTTTTAATCAGTTAATTAACAGTTGGTTAGGCGTGTGCTAAGTCGATAGTTATAATTGATAATGCCGTTAAACAAAAGTTCTCAACACAACAAAAATATTTAAGCTCAAGGTCAAGCTTAAATTAATATTAATTCTCATTTATTCGTATATATTTAATAACATATTAATTATTGGTGTTTTGATCTCATTTTAATATTTTACTATATTACCTCAATAATCGAATTAAAATTAGTAAGCGAAAAACGGCTGAGAATCATTTTCAATGCAGCGCCTTAAAGTATGCTTTAACAATTGCAGTCAAGTAATTTCGAAAAAAGAATCCAAAATTTGCTGACCTATGTAGACAAGAGCAGTAAATCAATAGAAAATGACATAAAATACGTTCATTCACTACATAATCATGTAATAGTCTTGACCTTTCCAATCATATATAATTTCATTAAATTATTGAATATGAAATTTCGGCTGGCAATGGCGTCAAAAGACAGTCTAAAATAGAAATACACCAAATATAGATAATGAGAAGTGATTGTTCTTTTGTTATTTTCGTTGAATTCCAGGAGACGGCGGAGCATTGGCCGTGTTTTGGCCATGTGAAAGCGATGCGGATTGCACAGCTGATGGCTCCAGCTGTGGCTCTGATACGAGTCAATGCGAGTGCCCCAGCTTCGATACGGTCTTCTCAGAGAGTTACACAGAATGCCTGAAGACCTCCCAGATTGGTGACGCATGCCAAGACTCTGTTCAATGCAATCTTATGCCAACGGGAGCTAGTTGTAAAACCGGGGTCTGCGATTGCGCCGATGGCCAAACCTATCTGAGTGGGAAATGTAGGCCACTCAACGGACTCAACGAGCCCTGCGAAACGGTGCGACCCCCAAAATCTGTAGCTTCAGAAATATATAAAAAATAAAAAATTAATTCACATTTCTTTGCAGGACTTGGACTGTTACTTTGGTTACGATCGAGCCTCCGTGAGCTGTCAGGAGAAAGTCTGTGCCTGTGCAAATGGCTATTATCACAGATATGGAAACATATGCCGTCGCAAATCAATGGGTAATCAATCCAAATTTCATATAATCGATGAAGCACTGAAAGTTTCATTTCCTTGTAATATAGAAAAGAACGATGCTTGCGTCGTTGATGCGGATTGTGAAACACTGGGAGCCAGTGCCGCATGTGAGAGCTTAGTATGCATAATTGTGGATGAGACTACGTCTGGTACCACACCGACAACTATTACAACTGCGGCCACATCAGAGACCACCGCCGGCAATACTGAAACTGATCCTAACACAGATACCACTCAGCCAGAGTTCGGCTTTACAACTGAACCAGAGTCGATCTATACATCAATAATTCCCACCAGTTCAGTGCTCGTCAAGAAACAATTTGCTAAGGCATTTGTGCACTCATCACCCACATATAAGGATGCATACGCCCAGTCAACACTTTCGCTGACTAACGGTGATATCGAGCCACTGCTAACTCCTCGTCGATCTCGTGAAATTGCCGTACAGACAAGCATCGATAAGTTCGAGCTAAAGGATTTGGCGCCAAGATTCAAAAATGCTGCAACCACAACAACAACGGCGTCGACTAACACTAGCAGTCGACGCACCTCCACAAATACGCAAAACTATCGCCGACGATTGCCAACCATCTTTCGATACGATAACGACGACATCAAAACGTATTCAACATTGGGATCGAGTCGTGATGACGACGATGGCGACGATAAGAAATGTAAGTTTCAATGATGATATCAATGATGTGCGTGTTATAGCCCTTATCTCCCGTTAGTTGAGTTCTAAATATCAGTTTTGAAATTGAAGTTATTAAGGGAAATATTTAATTTATAAAACAATAGTCTGCCTGTAGATTATACAAACTCGCCTATCGGCTTAATCATCAGTTCATGTATCTGTACATTTGGAGGCGTCTGAATGCAGTAACTGATGGCGTCTGCAACATCTTCGGATTTAAGCAGAGGGAATTTATCCTTATTAGGCAAATCATCAGGAATGATTTCAGTATCCACAGCGCCGGGGCTTATGCTCTGTTGATTAAGACAACAGAAATAAGTAAAATATCGAGTTAAATTAGTGTTCCACTTACTGTGATCTTGATTTGAGTGCCCTTGTTGAGGAACTCTTGACGCAGCACCTCCGTCATGGCAGTAACAGCATGCTTCGATGGAGCATACATGTTTAGGCTCATTCCAGGTATGTTCGGCACTCTATGGCCGGCAACACTATTGACAATCAACACATGTCCATCATTGACCTTTCGACGCTCCATGGACTGGAATGCCGCCCGTGTGCACCAAACAACGCCCAAAACATTAGTGTCCAAAATGGCACGCAGAGCGGCACTATTGTTCTCACCAATCAAATCTACAGGCTTCGCAATACCAGCATTGTTGACCAACACATCGGCGCCACCAAGGGTCTTATCAATCCAGGCGAAAGTCTCGATCACCTGCTGCTCATCGCTTACATCGCACTTATGGAAATGGAAGCGGGCAGCCTGATCGGCGGGCAGTTCAGCCTTCAGCTCCTTGAGCCGATCCTCACGACGTGCCAGGCCCACAACAGTCATGCCCTTGGCAACCAAATCCTTGCAAGAGGCAGCCCCAATTCCAGAACTGGCACCGGTCACAACAGCCACACGATTCAACCAACGATTCATTTCAGCGCATAAACAAACAATAAATAAGCATATCAACAAAGCTGCGCGGCTTTTATAGCACCGCTCAAAGCTTTCAAAAGCTCAACGAAATTTATGTATATTGAGCATGACAGCATACAGAAGCGCTTCATCATGCTGATATCACAACAAGAGATTGTACTGTTGAGAGAGAGAGAGAGAGAGAGTGATTGTTAGAGTGGGGGAAGGAAAAGGGCGCAAGAGAGATTGAATTAGAATAAGAGTAAGAGTAAGAGCTAAGAGAACTTAATAATAGGCAAATATTTATAAAATTAAATTCTTAAAAATATTTATTAATTATAGATGGCAGCGGTTGTACAGACAATGGAAAAACTTGCGTTGGACTTGCCCACTCCATCTGCTCCAACAAGATCTGCCTATGCCGGCAGGGGTATTATCCGAAGAATGGAAAATGTTTTGCAGGTGAGTAGCAAAATCTCTTCCCATCAAAAGAGAGTTGATAGAACAATTGATTTCTCCACAGAGCTCGGTGAGATAGCGGAGAGCAGCGATGAGTGTGAATACGAGTTCGATCAGCTGTCAAAGACTTGCATATGCCAAAAGAACTATTTCTACGAACGTGACTTGCGAAACTGTCGAAAACGTAACTGTTCATGACTTTACAAAACAAAATCAGTTTGAGGAAAACGATCGTAATCATGATTCTCTTTCCCTGCAGCCATTCAGTATCATTTGTCGTGCACATCGAATAGCCAGTGCAGTCCTTTTGGCGCCTCCTATTGCCATCCCCAGATACCCAGACGTTGTACCTGCGAGGAGTATGCCCAGTATAATGAGATCAGTCAGCTCTGTGAGTACAAGGACGGTCTCGGTGCAGAGTGTGAATCCAATGATGGCTGTGTGGTGGATCATTCCATTTGCTCAAATCGATTCTGTATATGCCGGGAAACCTATTTCGAAAAGGACGATACCTGTGTGGCAGGTAAGTTGACCGCATATGAACTCAACTCCAATCTCAATTTTCTACTCCACCTGTTTTACTTTAGGCATTGGTGCGGACTGCTCGGAGGATGATGAGTGTCGAGCTGAAAATACTATCTGTCTGCCGGGCAGCAACAGTAACAGCAACTCAGCGAAGGACTCGGAACAGGCACGTTCCTGTCAATGCCGCAAAGGTTACGTTCACTTCAAGGACGAGTGTCTAAAGGAAGGTAGGTGCTTCACTCAGCTTCTACTTGGCTTGTCAATAAAGACTACCTTTTTATAGCTGAGGAACTGGACGATGAATGTGTCGAGGATGAGCAATGCAAGCCACTGCTGGCAACCTGTAACCCTGATGGCAAGTGCGGATGCACGGATGAGCAGCATGTCAAGAATGGCAACTGTGAAACAAAACGATGTAGGATTCATTTATAAATCGAAATCAAATTCAATTTAATTCGAATTCTCTTACAGTTTTAAATGAGCCCTGCAGCAAGGCAACTGAGTGTTTTGTCGAGAAGGATCCAGAGAATGTGGAATGCCGCAATTCCGTCTGCCAATGCAAGTTTGGCTACCAGGCCAGCACTGATCAGAAGCAATGCATCCGTGTGTTGCCCAACAAAAAAAGTAACACAAAATACCAATAAAATACCAAAAAATACCTTACGAATCCCTTCCTTACAGATTCTTCCGGTAGGCCCAGCGCTCTAAAAATCATCACGTTCGTTCTGATAGGGTCCGCTTTTTTGATCACCAGCGCCGCCATTAAGCAGGCGTATTACTAAGCTCCTGGTATCCATATTCAGTAATCCTTTTAAGAAAGGATATCTATAATCAGGATAGCTGTAACCATGATAGCTTAATAATTGTAAATGTTAAGCGTTGTGAGAAACTCCCTGTGGAACTAGTGCAATGTACCCTCTCCCAACCTACCCAACCTACCCAACAACCGCGGATTAAGTATTGATGGGTACATGCAGTACTACAACAAATGACGCTTGAGCTACTCCCCATTGGCAAAAATACACATAATGTATCGATAACTACAATTTACATATAGTACTACTAAGCTTAGTATTTAGGATCACAAGCAATAACTATTGAGACGGAATCGGTTAGAATTATACATAGGTACACCTTCGAGAGCTTAATCGTTAAATTCGTAATAAATTTTAAAGCCAGTCCTACAAATTACAATTAAAATAATTTTAATAATATTAATATATATATATCCTTAAATAAGGTAACATATAGAGGCAAATTTGTAATCTATATATTCGCTAATAAAAATAAGTCTAAAACACAGTCGTGTTTGAAATGTTAATTATCTTCAATCTTTGATCAATCATTTCTTAGAATCGAGGCAGTCGAGAGACATAAGACCGCGGGTTCTGCTGCTTTACATACCCTGTACAAATAACATGGGTTATATTTTAATATCAACCTTCTCGGAATATAGTATAAAAATAAATCTCAAACTTCGAACTACTATCTTTCATCACATAAGCATAGTATATGCATAGATCTGATATTTCATACAAAAAAATGTCCACAACAGATCAATACATGAATAATTCAATACAGCAATAATTCCCACCAGTTCAGTGCTCGTCAAGAAACAATTTGCTATGGAATTTGTGCACTCATCACCCACATATAAGGATGCATACGCCCAGTCGACACTTTCGCTGACTAACGGTGATATCGAGCCACTGCTAACTCCGCGTCCATCTCGTTAAAGACAAGCATTGATAAGTTCGAGCTAATGGATTTGGCGCCAAGATTCAAAAATGCTGTAACCACAAGAAAAATGGCGTCGACTAACACTAGCCACACCTCCACAAATACGCAAAACTATCGCCGACGATTGCCAACCATCTTTCGATACGATAACGACGACATCAAAACGTATTCAACATTGGGATCGAGTCGTGATGACGACAATGGCGATGATAAGAAATGTAAGTTTCACAAAGCGATATATCGATATTGTGTGTGTTGTCTATCAATAATGTGCGTGTTATAGCTCTTATCTCCCGTTATTTAAGTTCTAAATATCAGTTTTGAAATTGAAGTTATTAAGGGAAATATTTAATTTATAGAAACACGAAAAACAATAGTGCCTGTAGATTATGCAAACTCGCCTATCGGCTTAATCATCAGTTCATGTATCTGTACATTTGGAGGTGTCTGAATGCAGTAACTGATGGCGTCTGCAACATCTTCGGATTTAAGCAGAGGGAATTTATCCTTATTAGGCAAATCATCAGGAATGATTTCAGTATCCACAGCGCCGGGGCTTATGCTCTGTTGATTAAGACAACAGAAATAAGTAAAATATCGAGTTAAATTAGTGTTCCACTTACTGTGATCTTGATTTGAGTGCCCTTGTTGAGGAACTCCTGACGCAGCACCTCCGTCATGGCAGTAACAGCATGCTTCGATGGAGCATACATGTTTAGGCTCAATCCAGGTATGTTGGGCACTCTATGGCCAGCAACACTATTGATAATCAACACATGTCCATCATTGACCTTTCGACGCTCCATGGACTGGAATGCCGCCCGTGTGCACCAAACAACGCCCAAAACATTAGTGTCCAAAATGGCTCGAAGAGTAGCACTATTGATCTCACCAATTAAATCTACAGGCTTCGCAATACCAGCATTGTTGACCAACACATCAGCGCCACCAAGGGTCTTATCAATCCAGGCGAAGGTCTCGATCACCTGCTGCTCATCGCTCACATCGCACTTATGAAAATGGAAGCGGGCAGCCTGATCGGCGGGCAGTTCAGCCTTCAGCTCCTTGAGCCGATCCTCACGACGTGCCAGGCCCACAACAGTCATGCCCTTGGCAACCAAATCCTTGCAAGAGGCAGCCCCAATTCCAGAACTGGCACCGGTCACAACAGCCACACGATTCAACCAACGATTCATTTCAGCGCATAAACAAACAATAAATAAGCATATCAACAAAGCTGCGCGGCTTTTATAGCACCGCTCAAAGCTTTCAAAAGCTCAACGAAATATATGTAAATTGAGCATGACAGCATACAGAAGCGCTTCATCATGCTGATATCACAACAAGAGATTGTACTGTTGAGAGAGAGAGAGAGAGAGAGAGTGATTGTTAGAGTGGGGGAAGGAAAAGGGCGCAAGAGAGATTGAATTAGAATAAGAGTAAGAGTAAGAGCTAAGAGAACTTAATAATAGGCAAATATTTATAAAATTAAATTCTTAAAAATATTTATTAATTATAGATGGCAGCGGTTGTACAGACAATGGAAAAACTTGCGTTGGACTTGCCCACTCCATCTGCTCCAACAAGATCTGCCTATGCCGGCAGGGGTATTATCCGAAGAATGGAAAATGTTTTGCAGGTGAGTAGCAAAATCTCTTCCCATCAAAAGAGAGTTGATAGAACAATTGATTTCTCCACAGAGCTCGGTGAGATAGCGGAGAGCAGCGATGAGTGTGAATACGAGTTCGATCAGCTGTCAAAGACTTGCATATGCCAAAAGAACTATTTCTACGAACGTGACTTGCGAAACTGTCGAAAACGTAACTGTTCATGACTTTACAAAACAAAATCAGTTTGAGGAAAACGATCGTAATCATGATTCTCTTTCCCTGCAGCCATTCAGTATCATTTGTCGTGCACATCGAATAGCCAGTGCAGTCCTTTTGGCGCCTCCTATTGCCATCCCCAGATACCCAGACGTTGTACCTGCGAGGAGTATGCCCAGTATAATGAGATCAGTCAGCTCTGTGAGTACAAGGACGGTCTCGGTGCAGAGTGTGAATCCAATGGTGGCTGTGTGGTGGATCATTCCATTTGCTCAAATCGATTCTGTATATGCCGGGAAACCTATTTCGAAAAGGACGATACCTGTGTGGCACGTAAGTTGACCGCATATGAACTCAACTCCAATCTCAATTTTCTAATCCACCTGTTTTTATTTATTTATTTAATGTCAACTATAAACAGTCGACAGAAATTAATTAATATGTATCATTACAATAAAATTTAAAAATAATTAAATTAAATATATAAATAAATTATATATATAATTAAAAATTAAAAATTAGAATTAAATTAAAATAAAAATAATAAATAAATAGTTCTGGGGTGAATAAACGTAAATGTTGAATTGATTCAACATTTGTTGCTAGGATTGGGGAAACGCAGGAAAACCCAATTAAATCAATGACCACCACCAGAGATTATGTGATTAATGTGTGAGTAAATGTTCTAAGATTAAGGTTTTATTGGTAGAAATAGAAGACTCTAATCTAATAACCCCGTAAAGTCTGTTAAACTCAGAACATAGTACTCTAAATGGTTCATGCATAAGGTAATTAGTAGGGCAAGTGCTAATTTTTAATAAGGAAAAGAAACGGGTAGATCTGATAGGAATTGAAAAGTTTAATTTGTTAAGCAAGAAAGGAGAGTTAATATCACCATTGATAAGTTTCAGAATGAAAGTAACACCCAGCATAGTGCGACGGTGAGAAAGAGAAGGAAGATTAATTAATAGTAATCTACTAGGATATGGCGGTAGGTTAAGCTGTGGTGACCAGTTTAAGTTTCTTAGTGCAAAAATTAGAAACTTCTTTTGCACCGACTCGATTTTGTCTTTGTAAGTCTGATACTGTGGTGACCACAAACAGGACCCATACTCGAGAATGGAACGTACCAGAGAGACGTAAAGCTGTTTAGTCGTATAAGGGTCATTGAATTCCTTAGACCAACGCTTAATGAAACCTAAGACCTTCATGGCTTTATTTACCATGAACTCAATGTGATCGTTGAAAGAGAGTTTACGATCAAGTAAGATGCCTAGGTCATTAATTTGAGATATATTCTCAAGAAGATGGCCGTCTAACAAATATTGAACATGCACAGGTTGTGTTCTGCAAAAAGTCATGGCTTTGCACTTTGAGCAATTGAGGGCAATAAGATTGGTTTTACACCATGAATGGAGAATATTTAGATCAGCTTGCAACAAAGAAGCAGAAATAGGATCCTTATAAGAGAGGCATAATTTAACGTCATCTGCATACATCAAAACAGCACTATTCTTAATAATAGACGGAAGGTCATTAATAAATAAATTGAAAAGCAATGGTCCGAGGTGGCTACCTTGGGGCACTCCTGAATAAACAAAGATCTGCTTAGAAAGGGCAAAATTGAACATAACTCTTTGAGTTCTATTTTTAAGATAATTGGAAATCCAGTTCATAAGAGTATGAGGAAAACCAAGAAGCTATAACTTGTGCATTAGGAGAGTATGGTTCACAGAATCAAATGCTTTACTGAAGTCAGTGTAGATAACATCCGTTTGCATCGTACTATGAAACCCATTAATGACAAAAGAGGAGAGTTCCAATAAGTTTGTGGTAGTAGATTTGGATCTCACAAAGCCATGCTGGGTTGGTGAGATGATTGAGCTACATAAGTGTTGGAGTTGAGAAGTAATGATTTTCTCGAATAACTTAGGAATAGCAGACAACTTAGAAATAGCTCTATAGTTCATGACATCAGATTTAGAGCCTTTTTTATGTAAGGGAATAACATAAGATTTTTTCCATATCTCAGGAAATAATCCGGTCGAAACGGACAAACAAAAAAGTTTAAGAATTGGCTTACAGAGCGAATTAGCACAGTATCTGAGAACACAGCCAGGCACCCCATCTGGCCCAGGAGAAAAAGATGGCTTGACCAAACTCAGCTCACAACCTAGCAAACTTTCCGTAATCTGCGGACCGAAAACAGAGTTAGCTGGATAAATTCTATAAGGATAAGGAGACTTAGAATCGTAAATCTTAGACGAATAAGTATCCTGGAAAAAATCTGCAAATAAGTCCGAAATATATTGATTGGTACTAGCTGTTTTCTCGTTAAGAGTTAAGGAAGAAGGATATGTAGCAGCTCGCCGTTTTAGATTTACAAAATTATAAAACTGCTTAGGGTCTTTGGCAAATTGTAATCTACAGCGAGTTAAATATGCATTATAGCAACGGTGGTTCAGAGTATCAAAGCCAGACTTAGCGCTAACATACCTTGAAAAATCAATAAGCCTACCAGATAATTTGAACTTTTTGTAAAGCTTGGATTTTAAATTTTTAAGTCTACAAAGTTCCCTAGAGAACCAAGGTAGTTTTGTAGACATAGAAAGATACACCCTAGGAACACTTGATTCAAAAATAGAGTTAATAGCTCTATAAAAAATGTGAATCGCACTTTCTAAATTATTAGAAGAGTACAATTCCGACCAATCGTAGTTAATAAATAAAATATTGAGATCACTAAAGTTTACTTTACGAAAACAGTAGTGTTTAGTGGTTGGAAGTGTTTTATTTTGCTGCCCGGATGGTGACAGGAAGGACTCGGAACAGGCACGTTCCTGTCAATGCCGCAAAGGTTACGTTCACTTCAAGGACGAGTGTCTAAAGGAAGGTAGGTGCTTCACTCAGCTTCTACTTGGCTTGTCAATAAAGACTACCTTTTTATAGCTGAGGAACTGGACGATGAATGTGTCGAGGATGAGCAATGCAAGCCACTGCTGGCAACCTGTAACCCTGATGGCAAGTGCGGATGCACGGATGAGCAGCCTGTCAAGAATGGCAACTGTGAAACAAAACGATGTAGGATTCATTTATAAATCGAAATCAAATTCAATTTAATTCGAATTCTCTTACAGTTTTAAATGAGCCCTGCAGCAAGGCAACTGAGTGTTTTGTCGAGAAGGATCCAGAGAATGTGGAATGCCGCAATTCCGTCTGCCAGTGCAAGTTTGGCTACCAGGCCAGCACTGATCAGAAGCAATGCATCCGTGTGTTGCCCAACAAAAAAAGTAACACAAAATACCAATAAAATACCAAAAAATACCTTACGAATCCCTTCCTTACAGATTCTTCCGGTAGGCCCAGCGCTCTAAAAATCATCACGTTCGTTCTGATAGGGTCCGCTTTTTTGATCACCAGCGCCGCCATTAAGCAGGCGTATTACTAAGCTCCTGGTATCCATATTCAGTAATCCTTTTAAGAAAGGATATCTATAATCAAGATAGCTGTAAACATGATAGCTAAATAATTGTAAATGTTAAGCGTTGTGAGAAACTCCCTGTGGAACTAGTGCAATGTACCCTCTCCCAACCTACCCAACCTACCCAACAACCGCGGATTAAGTATTGATTACAGTTATGGGTACATGCAGTACTACAACAAATGACGCTTGAGCCACTCCCCATTGGCAAAAATACACATAATGTATCGATAACTACAATTTACATATAGTACTACTAAGCTTAGTATTTAGGATCACAAGCAATAACTATTGAGACGGAATCGGTTAGAATTATACATAGGTACACCTTCGAGAGCTTAATCGTTAAATTCGTAATAAATTTTAAAGCCAGTCCTACAAATTACAATTAAAATAATTTTAATAATATTAATATATATATATCCTTAAATAAGGTTTTTTTTTTTTTTTTTTTTATTTATTAAGTGTAGGATCCGTACTTCTCATCGTACCTTAACCACACAATAATTGCAAGTATTATGAGGGCCAAACCCCTTTGATGGGGAGTTAAATGTTAAATAAATTATATTATGTTTGTTGTGTTAGTATGGATTCTGTGATCGTTTTGGCGAAGCCTAGTCGTTTGAGCCTTCTGAGTCGTCGGGCAGGTCTTAAATAAGGTAACATATAGAGGCAAATTTGTAATCTATATATTCGCTAATAAAAATAAGTCTAAAACACAGTCGTGTTTGAAATGTTAATTATCTTCAATCTTTGATCAATCATTTCTTAGAATCGAGGCAGTCGAGAGACATAAGACCGCGGGTTCTGCTGCTTTACATACCCTGTACAAATAACATGGGTTATATTTTAATATCAACCTTCTCGGAATATAGTATAAAAATAAATCTCAAACTTCGAACTACTATCTTTCATCACATAAGCATAGTATATGCATAGATCTGATATTTCATACAAAAAAATGTCCACAACAGATCAATACATGAATAATTCAATACAGCAATAATTCCCACCAGTTCAGTGCTCGTCAAGAAACAATTTGCTATGGAATTTGTGCACTCATCACCCACATATAAGGATGCATACGCCCAGTCGACACTTTCGCTGACTAACGGTGATATCGAGCCACTGCTAACTCCGCGTCCATCTCGTTAAAGACAAGCATTGATAAGTTCGAGCTAATGGATTTGGCGCCAAGATTCAAAAATGCTGTAACCACAAGAAAAATGGCGTCGACTAACACTAGCCACACCTCCACAAATACGCAAAACTATCGCCGACGATTGCCAACCATCTTTCGATACGATAACGACGACATCAAAACGTATTCAACATTGGGATCGAGTCGTGATGACGACGATGGCGATGATAAGAAATGTAAGTTTCACAAAGCGATATATCGATATTGTGTGTGTTGTCTATCAATAATGTGCGTGTTATAGCTCTTATCTCCCGTTATTTAAGTTCTAAATATCAGTTTTGAAATTGAAGTTATTAAGGGAAATATTTAATTTATAGAAACACGAAAAACAATAGTGCCTGTAGATTATGCAAACTCGCCTATCGGCTTAATCATCAGTTCATGTATCTGTACATTTGGAGGTGTCTGAATGCAGTAACTGATGGCGTCTGCAACATCTTCGGATTTAAGCAGAGGGAATTTATCCTTATTAGGCAAATCATCAGGAATGATTTCAGTATCCACAGCGCCGGGGCTTATGCTCTGTTGATTAAGACAACAGAAATAAGTAAAATATCAAGTTAAATTAGTGTTCCACTTACTGTGATCTTGATTTGAGTGCCCTTGTTGAGGAACTCCTGACGGAGCACCTCCGTCATGGCAGTAACAGCATGCTTCGATGGAGCATACAAGTTTAGGCTCATTCCCGGTATGTTGGGCACTCTATGGCCGGTAACACTATTGACAATCAACACATGTCCATCATTGACCTTTCGACGCTCCATGGACTGGAATGCCGCCCGTGTGCACCAAACAACGCCCAAAACATTAGTGTCCAAAGTGGTTCGAAGAACAGCACTATTGTTCTCGCCAATCAAATCTACAGGTTTCATAACACCAGCATTGTTGACCAACACATCGGCACCACCAAGGGTCTTATCAATCCAGGCGAAAGTGCTGATCACCTGCTGCTCATCGCTCACATCGCACTTATGAAAATGGAAGCGGGCAGCCTGATCGGCGGGCAGTTCAGCCTTCAGCTCCTTGAGCCGATCCTCACGACGTGCCAGGCCCACAACAGTCATGCCCTTGGCAACCAAATCCTTGCAAGAGGCAGCCCCAATTCCAGAACTGGCACCGGTCACAACAGCCACACGATTCAACCAACGATTCATTTCAGCGTATAAACAAACAATCAATAAGCAAATCGAACGAAGTTGCGTGACTTTTATAGCACCGCTCAAAGCTTTCAAAAGCTTTCAACGAAATCAAAATTGAGCATGAAAGCATACATAAGCGCTTCATCATGCTGATATCACTCTTGAGAGATTGTGCTCTTGAGAGAGAGACAGAGAGATAGTTAGAGTGGGCGAAGGAAAAGAGAGAGAGAGAGAGAGAGATAAGAACAATAGCACAGTGAGTTCTCTTTATCGTATTTCATCACAGTCAGTTCGTATGGTACAGAGACATGTAAACCTCACAGTTTCAAATGAGCTTGAAACAGAGTAAGAGTAATAGCTAAGAGAACTGAATTGTAATATAAAATAATAATATTAATATAATATTAATAATAATATTTATAAAATTAAATTCTTAAAAATATTTATTAATTATAGATGGCAGCGGTTGTACAGACAATGGAAAAACTTGCGTTGGACTTGCCCACTCCATCTGCTCCAACAAGATCTGCCTATGCCGGCAGGGGTATTATCCGCGGAATGGAAAATGTTTTGCAGGTGAGTAGCAAAATCTCTTCCCATCAAAAGAGAGTTGATGGAACAATTAATTTCTCCACAGAGCTCGGTGAGATAGCGGAGAGCAGCGATGAGTGTGAATACGAGTTCGATCAGCTGTCAAAGACTTGCATATGCCAAAAGAACTATTTCTACGAACGTTTGCAAAACAAAATCAGTTTGAGGAAAACGATCGTAATCATGATTCTCTTTCCCTGCAGCCATTCAGTATCATTTGTCGTGCACATCGAATAGCCAGTGCAGTCCTTTTGGCGCCTCCTATTGCCATCCCCAGATACCCAGACGTTGTACCTGCGAGGAGTATGCCCAGTATAATGAGATCAGTCAGCTCTGTGAGTACAAGGACGGTCTCGGTGCAGAGTGTGAATCCAATGGTGGCTGTGTGGTGGATCATTCCATTTGCTCAAATCGATTCTGTATATGCCGGGAAACCTATTTCGAAAAGGACGATACCTGTGTGGCAGGTAAGTTGACCGCATATGAACTCAACTCCAATCTCAATTTTCTACTCCACCTGTTTTACTTTAGGCATTGGTGCGGACTGCTCGGAGGATGATGAGTGTCGAGCTGATAATACATTTGGACGGAATATAGTATAAAATGATGATGTGATGTTAAAGTACCTTAAGCTGTACAGATTCTTCACTTTATTTATTAAAAAAAATTTTAAATTAAATCTCAAACTACGGAGCCCTTTCTTTCATCACGTTATAATAGTATGTACATATATCTGATATTTCATACAAACAAATTTGTACAACAGTTTTCAATCATTTGAGAGAACTATCGCTACTTGTTCTAATGTCTTTGGGTTAACCTTGAACACTCCATCTGCTCCAACAATATCTCACTAGTACGACTAATGTTCATGATTATCTGAGGGCATTTTTTGAAAAATATTTAATTTTCATTGATATTTAAATAATTGTGTACAATTTATCTCAATGTGCACAAATCATACGCCAAACTCTATTGTAAATAGAGCCAGGAGACTGACTTGTTATTTTAGCGATCAAATTATATACACAACTAAACGTTTTAAAACATTAAACCTAATTGAGGAACAAAATCAGAGTTTATAACTAAACTTTGAACGCTGAAAAGTATGCTATGTTTTTAATAAGGAAGCATGGGTAGTCGACTGGATTTATAAGAAGATATACAAAAAAAATTGTTAACATATTAGATATGTTAACAAGATCTGCCACAAATTAAAAAATTTGTTTTTTAAAAACAATGAAGCTAATTATTTAATTGTTTATTCCCCCTAAAATAGACGAACTTTTTATTTATTAACAACTTTGCCACTACTTTCTTGGCATTTTATCAAGTTGAAACTAAACTAAAAGTTACTAACATAGTAAATTCATACGAATATTAACCAAAAATTAAAGGAGTAACTATGCTAGCAAGCACTCATACATGGGATGTTTTTTAATGGATATCCTGTAGAATTTAATTGTCGATTGCCAAAGCACAAAATTAAATATACATTTCTATTAACTGTTGGCTTAACTCTTTTTTTTTATGAAATTCCGTTCCGGAATTTTCCTGTTATGGAACGTGGGAACAGTAAATAGTCTAATTTCAAAATGGATCCATAGAAATGTCGTGAACTGATAGCTAAGTGTCGTGTGCGTTGATTATCTTTGTCGGCCATTTCATCTCGTACCAGAGATGCAGAGTGTATAATGGATTTGTGTAAAGTACGTATTGCTCGGTAGAAAGATGATTAATTAGTGAAAGTTTCCCAATGAGGAAGTGACTTAAATTTTAATTAGAATGTTATCCTATGTAATATATATAATATTAAATTTGTATTATTTTAGTCTACAAAATTTACTAATTATGGTAAAAACAAATAAAAACGGGGATTCCGATGCATGCCTATGTACTCTGTTCTGTTTGGGACGAGATAATTTGGAAGAGAGATCGTTGCTAATTCGGGATTGTTTTCTGTTTATGGTTTTTATAATTTTGTTTCTTTTGGTATTTAATCTTAGTAATATCAGCATGATGTAGCATATACAATAAAATGATCGCTATAAAATGGGTGCGCCAGGCAAAAGCCTAGATCAGTAGTTCGTGGCAATTCAGTAGAACAACACTGTCCAATAATGTTAACCGAGTTTTTATTAACACTTTGTGCGATCGCATTTACATATCTATCATATAAGTATGCCGTTGATCGACCTAAGAACTTTCCGCCGGGTAAAGAAGATGCGTTTTTCTTAGCAAACTATCTCAAATAACAAACTCTTTGATAATATGATATTCGAATAGGACCTCCGCGAATTCCCATTTTCGGAAGCTACCTCTTCTTGCTAATGATCAACAGCAAGTATCTTCATAAGGCGGCACTGACACTCAGTAAATGGTATAAATCGGATATTATTGGTCTTTATGTGGGAAAATTTCCTGTGGCTGTTGTTCACAATCCTGAAGCCATGCGAGAAGTCCTCAACAATCAGGCATATGACGGACGTCCGCCTCTATTTCTATCCGAAATACGTGATCCTGGTGACAGTGTGCGAGGCAAGTTTATAGATAGGAGTAATACCTCAATTGTTATGTTATTGGTGTATTCAAACTTTTAGTGTTTATCACTATCAAAGCTTATCTTCTAGTGGTAAAGCGTGCTTCATGAGCTTATCAGAGAGAAACAGATTTAATATATCTCGTGCCGCAGATATGATGCAATATTATTTGATATTACGTTGTAATTATAGAAAAATCAAATGTTGCTTTTGTCATATTCCCATGCCAAAGAGAAATCATCAGACTTGAAAGTGACATAATTCCCTGATTAATCTTGTATGTTTGTACGTAAATCAATCTGGTACGAGATAATGTCAAATTCGGACAGGTCCTACTTTTTTTACTATTTATGAACAACACATATTATGATAATGCTAATCCAATCGTCATAAAAGACCTGAGCATTATGATAAGAATGAAAGTTTTTTTTTTTTTGGTTAATCATAATTATTTTTATTTTCACTGTAAACACTTTAGGTATTTTATTTCAAGAGGGTGTTCTGTGGAAAGAGCAACGTCGCTTTATTCTCCGCTACCTTAGAGATTACGGTTTCGGGCGTCGCTTTGAAGACCTCGAACTGATTATTAAGGAGGAGATCACAGATATGCTAAGTCTTATACGAAACGGGCCACATTATGAGCACGAGCATCATATGGTTAAGCCAGGCGGATATCGCATCCAGTTACCCCTATTTTTTAATCCCTTCTCGGCGAACTCGTTTTTCCCTATTCTCTACAATGAGCGTCACTCGCGTGCCGAAATGGGGAGAATAGTTCGTTTAGTTCAGCTGGGATTTCAGTTCCAGCGAAATTCTGATGATTATGGAAGATTGTTGAGCATAATACCCTGGATACGGCACATTTGGCCAAATGCAAGCGGATATGCTCCGTTGATGGAATCAAACAAATATATCTATGAGTTTTTCACGGAGATTGTGGACCGTCATCTAGCTACCTATGACGAAAGCTTCAATCGCAATTTTGTGGACCTCTACATACGTGAAATGAAGACGTCTCCACCGGAGGAATATGGTTTCAATCGGGAACAGTTCATTATGGGCCTTATTGACTTTTCCTTGGCGGTCTTTACTTCCGTGGGTTCTCAGCTATCTTTGCTGGTACAGTACCTTCTGCTATATCCGAAAGTTGCCCAAAGGATACAGAAGGAAATCGATGAGGTCGTCGGCTGTGGCCGTTTACCAACACTGAACGATCGAGAGAACTTGTCCTTCACAGAAGCCACCATTCGTGAGATCATGCGTATTGAAACCCTGGTGCCATCAGACGTACCTCACAAGACTCTGTTTGATACAGAACTTTTGGGGTATAATATTCCCAAGGTGAGATCATTTAATAACTGTAATGTAGTTTATGTTATCATTAATATCATTTTCAATGTAAATAGAATACAGTTGTGCTACCTAGTCTCTATGCCTATCACATGGATAAACGTGTTTGGCAAGATCCGGAGAACTTTCGGCCAGAACGTTTCCTGGATGATAATGGCAAACTGTCTCTAAAACTGGATGTGTCCTTGCCCTTTGGAGCTGGCAAGAGACTTTGTGCAGGAGAAACTTTCTCCAGGAATATGATGTTCCTTATGATCACGGCAGTGCTGCAACAATTTGACTTTGTCCTGGCACCAGGAGACTCTTTACCTGATCTCTCCAAAAATAATAATGGCTTCATTATAACACCTGCCGATTTTTGGGTGCAAGTGAAAGAACGATCTCATTAGAATTGAACAAATTTGTAAATATTAATACAAAAATATATATAGTTTTATATAGGAATGCATTAAGATTCTTTGTGTTTTTATTGATTCACTGTAAATATAAAATAAATATTTAATTAGAAAGCATTAAGATTTATTGATAACTTAAAAATAAACTTTAACATTTGTTGCTAAATACTTAAAATTGTATAACTAAATTGGCTTAATGAACACGCTCTTTTAGCTGTACCCAAAAATCGGGAGGGGTTATAATTAAGCCATTATTATTTTTGGAGAGATCAGGTAGAGAGTCTCCTGGTGCTAGAATAAAGTCAAAGTGTTGCATCAGTGCCGATATCATAAGGAATATCATATTTCTGGCGAAAGTTTCACCAGCACAGAGTCTCTTTCCAGCTCCAAAGGGCAAGGACACATCCAGTTTTAGAGATAGTTTGCCATTATCATCCAGGAAACGATCTGGCCGAAAGTTTTCCGGATCCTGCCAAACACGTTTGTCCAGATGGTAGGCATATAGACTCGGTATAACAATCGTATCCTATATAAGCAAGAAAGCATTATTAAAAAAACAATCAAATATCTTAGAGAACTCACTTTAGGTATGCTGTATCCCATTAGTTCTGTATCAACCAGAGTTTTGTGAGGAACATCTGATGGCACAAGGGTTTCAATTCGCATGATCTCACGTATAGTGGCTTCTGTGTACGATAGGTTCTTTCGGTCCTCCAGACTCGGGAGACGTCCACAGCCGACGACCTCATCGATTTCCTTCTGCATTCTTTGGGCCACTTCGGGATACAGCAGAAGGTACTGGATTAGCAAGGATAACTGAACACCAATAGCAGTAAAGGCAGGAAAAGAAAAGTCAATAATGCCCATGATGAACTGTTCCCGATTGAAACCATATTCCTCCGGTGGAGACTTCTTCATTTCGGTTATGTAGAGATCCAAGAAGTTGCGATCGCTGCATTCATCATAGCTGGTTAATTGACGATCGACAAACTCCGAGAAGAAGTCATAGATAAACGTGTTGGATTCCATCAGTGGCGTATATCCACTTGCCTTTGGCCAAATGTGGCGAATCCAGGGCATTATACTCAACAGTCTGCCATAATCATCAGCATTCCGTTGGAACTGCAATCCCAGTTGAACCAGGCGAACAAGTTTGCCCATTTCAGCTCGGGACTGACGTTCATTGTGGACGATGTGGAAGTGGCAGTTGGCAGAGAAGGGATTGAAAAATAGGGGTAACTGGATGCGATATCCGCCTGGCTTAACCATATGATGCTCGTGGTCATACTGTGGTCCACTCTTGATGAGGTTCAGCATATCTGTGATCTCCTCCTTGATAATCAGCTCAAGTTCTTCAAAGCGGCGACCGAATCCATAATCTCTGAGATATCGGAGAATAAATCGTCTCTGCTCTTTCCACAGGACACCCTCTTGAAAGAATATGCCTGGGATCGGTGATAAGAATGGAAGTGAAAGTACAAATTATACGACTGACCCAAAAATTGAGACATCTTATATTAAAATCTTATCGCTTCCTGCAGAGTCAGTATATAAAGATTGCAATCCCATTATCATTATGTTTATATAAAGAAAGTATATATACCAATGTCCCGCTGCTTATTGCCTCCACCGAGTTCAAAGTTAGATGATAAAGACTGTTGTTGATATGCACAGTATCATATATATATATATATAACCGATTGCTCCAATAACATAATAATTGAGGTATAGCTTTAATCTAGACACAACTCTGATTTCTATGCTGATAAAAACAAGTGAACAAGTGTTAGACATTAACTTACCTCGCACACTGTCGCCAGGATCACGCATTTGGGCCAGGAATATAGCAGGACGTCCATCGAACGCTTGATTATTCAGGACCTCTCGAACTGCTTCAGGATTGTGGACCACAGCCACAGGGAATTTACCCACAAACAGACCAATGATATCCGATTTATACCATTTACTGAGTGTCAGTGCCGCCTTATGAAGATACTTGTAGTTGATCAATAGCATGAAGAGGTAACTTCCAAAAAGTGGAAGTTTCGGAGGTCCTGCCAGGATAAAAGCAAGTTAATCAGTGTTTGGTTGAATACCGACTCTCCTTTTACCTGGTGGAAAATTCTTAGGTCGATCCACAGCATACTTATAGGATAGATATATAACCGCTAGGCCGCAGATCGTTAGCAAAATCTCGGTTAACATCGCCGGACGCGCTCTACGTTTGAATTCCCGACAAATACTGATCTAGGTAATTTCTTGGTGGGCCCATTTTGTAGCACATATTGAGCGATAACGATTGTGTTTTCACTTTCAGTATGGCAAAAGGCAAAACAAAGGAATAACAAAGTATATATAGATATAGAATTAAATCTATTAAATTTGAAGTACATAAACAGACGAATGTGCAATCAATCGAAAACGAAACAATATTTAATCGACAAATAATTGTATCAGTTTATTTGTTGAGAAAACTCGAAGGCTTTTGCAATATATGCGCAATTTCATAACACATATAGATTATCTAAGCATATTTAAATTAGTTGTTTGACTTGAACTTCGTCGTAATATTACACACTTAATAGAATGTTGTCTAATCAATAATCAATCATTTGTATGACAATGTTGAGGCTATAACAAATACATCATCAATGGCAGTCGCCTTATTTTGGTGTTCACTTCAATAAAAATAAGAAGTAAGTAAGTATACAAGTTTAATTTATTTTTCCACAATATCAAAAAAGTCTTTCTTCGACTAAAAAAATTTCAAATTATAGTTCTTCAGTTCAATTTCCGCCGATAATTTTTTTGAAATTCAATTTATGGTGGGACTGCCAGACTGCCAATTGAAGCTATAAAAATAGAGTTGCCAGATGGTTGATTTAGATTTTGCTAGCGATGGACGATATAATTGAAGATCGTAGGTGGCGCACTTTATACGATCATAAACAAATGATGGTCACTTTTGTACATATAATCTGCTAGGATTGGGGAATATAGTAAGAACTATAGTAAATAATTTCTATTGACATTTTTAGATAACTGTTAATTGATTTAATGAATCCGCTTAAAAGTATACCTCGTTCAATTAATCTCTCGAATATACGATGTAGATTTGAAAATTAAATATGCATACAAACAATCAAATTAAATTTAAATCAAGAATATTATGTTACAAAAAAGCTTTATTATAAAAATTGATTTTATATTTTGTATTATTTAAGTTCAATGAACTCGTTCCTGCAGCTGCACCCAAAAATCGTTGGGCATAACGATTAAACCGGTGTGATTTTTGGACGGATCAGGTAGAGAGTCACCTGGCGCCAGGACAAAGTCAAAGTGCTGCAGGACAGCCGAGAGCATAAGAAAGATCATATTTCTGGAGAAGGTTTCGCCCACACAGATCCTCTTCCCAGCTGAAAACGACAAGGAGAGATCCAATTTTGGACACAGCTTGCCATTCTCGTCCAAGAAACGTTCCGGGCGGAAGTTTTCCGGATCGTGCCAAATACGTTTGTCCATATTGCAGGCATACAGACTGGCGATGATTAATGTATTCTAAAGAAGAAGAGAAGATATCGTTATAAACATTGTAATAGAAATGTAATATAAGTATACACCTTGGGTATACTATAGCCAAGTATCTCCATATCGGTCAAGGCTCTATGGGGCACATTTGATGGTATAATGGTTTCGATGCGCATTATTTCGCGTATTGTGGCCTCTGTGTAGGACATGTCCTTACGATCCTCCAGTGTTGGTAAACGTCCACAACCGACAACTTCGTCGATTTCACTCTGAATGCGTTTAGCAACATGGGGATAAAGCAGAAGATACTGTATCAACATCGACAACTGAGTTCCAGTTGTGGAATAGGCGGGAAATGAGAAGTCAGCCAAACCCATGATGAACTGTGCCCGATTAAAACCGTATTCCTCAGGAGGACACTTCTTCATTTCCCGTATATAGATGTCCAGAAAGTTGCGATCGCAGCAATCATCATACGTAGCCAGATGACGATCCACTAACTCCGAGAAGAATTTATAGATATATTTGTTGGCCTCTACCATGGGCGCATATCCGCTTGCATTTGGCCAAATGTGGCGTATCCAGGGAATTATACTCAACAATCTACCATAATCATCAGCATTCCGCTCGAACTGGAATGTGAACCTGATCAGCTCCACCAACTTGCCCATATCGGCACGTGACCGACGTTCATTATGGAGTATATGGAAATGACAGTTGGCCAAGAGGGGATTGAAAAAGAGTGGCAACTGTATTCGATACCCTCCTGGCCTGACCAAGTGATGCTCGTGCTCATATTGTGGTCCACTGCGTATTAGATTCAGCATATCTGTGATCTCCTCCTTCACAATCAGCTCCAGCTCCTCATAGCGACGACCGAAGCCGTAATCTCTAAGGTAGCGCAGAATAAAGCGACGTTGCTCCTTCCACATGGTGCCATCTTGGAAGAAAATGCCTATATACAAAAAATATACACATATTAGTAATTAAAATAAATAATAGGGTTATCAAGAGGCCTCAGCAGCCAGTGCTATAATTCGCAACAAGTAAAGTTATTTTTAAAATAGAGGTTTAACTTATGTAAATAAAATAAATGATTAAAAATGGAAATAAAAATTAGTTTTTTATTAGTAGAATTACATTGTCCTTGAATTTTCAGAAATCATCACCTAATCAGTGTTGGCTAAGTAGCCTTTTTTTTGTTAAATTGTTTTATTTTCCACGGTGTTTTAGATGAGAAACTATTTAAAAATATACAATTCGAAAATCCTTCATATTTTTGAAGCTTGGCTATTTTTAAAGAGTTCTTGAATTTGTTAATATTTTCACTGAATTCACACAAATATTTTATATGCTGTTAAAAAATGTAAAAAATTATTTTTGGACCGATTTGGTCGAAGCAACGGTAATAAAAATCGGAAATATCACAACTCACCTCTGACACAATCTCCAGGATCACGTATCTGTGCTATGAATACAGGAGCACGACCATCACAATCCGTATTGTTGAGCATTTCCCGAGCAGCCTTAGCATCGTGGACAACGACTACAGGGAACTTCCCCAAATGTAGACCAATGATATCCGATTTATACCATTTACTGAGTGCTAACATGGCCTTATGGAGATACTTGTAGTTGATCAATAGCAGAAAGAGATAGCTCCCGACTATAGGTAGTCGAGGAGGTCCTATCGTCAAGAATCCAAATTAATTTTTGTAGTCCTGGTTTGCTATATATACTTTCGATTTTACCTGGAGGAAAGTTCTTGGGTCGCCCAACAGCATACTTGTAGGAGAGATATAGAAAGGCGACTATACAGATCGTTAGCAAAACCTCGGTTAACATTTTGACAGAAGTAGTGGTTTATTAGATTTACCGGGAATAACTGAACATTGCAATGACTCGACGGAACATTATATTGAATTTTGTGCCTATCTGTTGGGGCTATTTCATAATGAAATGGAAAAATAGTTTAATTGAATTGTCACCGTAAGAGGTCATTATAAATAGTATATATAATAATATTTATATGTATAAGAGTTCAAAATGTATTTGAATGGTGATCATCGTTATCGATTACAAATCTAGCCAAATTATCAATTAATCTTAATTTTGTGATAATGATGCTGTTAAATCTATTTCAATTATTGATGCATTCCCCACGACAATATTTTCCTTGTCGTCAACATCTGTTCTTCGTGTGAACAAATCCCGCCAAGCATCCGCATGGACACTGTTTGTGGTGATCTTCTCGCACAGCAGGCTAATGGCATCCTTATCATTTGAATCGATTTTAAATTGTATCAATTTATTACCATTGTCACAACCAGAGAATCCTATAATCTGTCCAGGCAGCTTCTTGGCATTCACATATGTGTTGGTGGCTTCGCACAGAACACGCACACTATATGAACAAAATGTGATTCAATTAGTTTATACAATTAAGGAACTCTTCATACAACTCTCACCTGGTCATCAAGTCATCATATTCGTCTTTCATTGCGGCTAGATGTTTTTGCATCTCCGCATGATGCCGATGCCCAGCAGCAATTTGTTGCTGCACTGCATCATTGAGAGCGAGACGTGTTTCCATGTCTGTCTGGCGTTGTTTTAGGATGTTAAGTAGTTTTTCATAATCACACAACTGCTGTTCAATTGTTTCCGTGGCTGCCGCTGTTCCCAACATTAATGTTTTATTATGAGCATCATTTTCTTTAAATAGAAAACAACAAATCGCATACAAACCGATGTTTGATTGGAGTTTAGCGCTCTGTTTGACCAACCTATCCATTTCTTGTTCTGCTTTCATTTCTTTTTTAAACATTGCCCGCAGGCGATTGTTTTTATCAAATTGTTGCAACATTTGAAAGACACTTAGCAATTGTTATTTTGAATTTAAAATAATGCGGCCTTGTTTATTACATTCCAGATGCAAAAACAAACAACGCTATAAAATACAGGGCTGCTACAATTTTTATGGCGATAGTCGAAGAGATTCGCGCGATATATAATTGTCGCCGCATTCAATGAAACTAAATTATATATTTTTATTTGAATAGAAAGAAAATTATCAATTTTACAAAATCGTATCAACCTCAGAATTTTTTTTTGATTTAGAAATAATTTATATAAATGCTTACTTGTGCTCCTCACCGATAAGAATCGCTGCCGAAAAATATCGATATGTTCGATACTATCGATACTTCAGCCATCCCTATTACACAGATAGCCGGCAAAAATTGCAAGCCAGATAAGTTCGCAGTTTTTCTTACGTGCTGCATAATTATTGTTTTTCTGCAAGCTTCAATTAATGCACCTATTAAACAGCCTAAAGGCAGTTAAAACAATATTATATCGGAGTTACTGCAATAGCAGCAGTACTTTCAAGGTAAGTCTGATACGAGTGCATATGATTGCGCATAAGAAGCCTTTGCGGGCGAATATCATATTTTTTTGCGAACAAAGCAAAAGTGCGCTGTCATTTAAATTCTAAAAATAAATAGGACATTTGCATAAACAATCTGCGCTGCCATATGTATACATATATGTACCATGTATCATACACCAACAAACCGATCACATGAAGAGCAAGTGTCTCACCATCCCCTCCTTCTATCTCCTAACAAGTGTACTCGATGCCCACTTGTTGGGCTTGCTTGACCACAAGGTCACGACGCTTGCGAATTCATTGCGCTCTACGGTGACGTCGCGACGTCGCGTCGCTGCCGACACCAGCAGAGATATTTACTGCTGCCCCCCACTGTATTCCCTTATCAGAGAGTATTAAATTCGGCAGCCAATGCCCCAATTGTTGTTATTTTTGTTTAGCACGATTGTGATTATGACTAATCATAATGCTGAATGTATTGTACTGTATTGTTTAAATAGACTATTGACAGTTGATATGTTCAAATTGAGAGAGTGTGTTTTCTTTGATAAAAATAATAATTCTTAAAATTGATTTATAGCGCACAATGTTCAAGATTGGAACGCTATTGAAATCAGTTAATCCAATCAACCAGTTTACAGTAGCAGTAGTAGTACAAAGTCATCGATTTCTGCCAATCTGGGGTATCATAAACTCGAACACGGCGATTGGCCATGCTAAGGTTGTATTCTCATGCTGAATTTCTCCGCTCCCAACTCTCATTTCATGTTTGAACTTTGTGGGGTTCGCAGATGGCAACGGAGATCCAATTCAATGCATCGCTGACTCGCAGTGATCCGTTGGTGCAGCCAGTGCTCATCATTGGCCAGCTGCGCCACTTGAATCTACTGAAGTTTGGCCAATTGGCCAGCAAACTGGAGCCACGTGTCACCGAGGAGACATTCAAAAACGCCATCGCCTGCCTGCATCCGGCTCCCACCGATAAGTGTTCCTTGTATCTAGATGTGGCAACTGTTGCTGCGTTGCCTTTGAAGGCATCGCGTCACAACACCACCTCAAGGGCGCATTCGATTACACGTCTGGTCAAGAATCATGTGCTCAACGTGAACGAGGAGAACGTTGTGCTGGTTTGTGAACGTGAGAACATCTTTGCCAGCGCCTGTGCTGTGGTGCGCGCCTTTCCCCTCTACTCCCGCAAAACGGGAGGCGGTAGTGGCGCCAAGAGCCCGACCTCTGATGGTGGCGATGCTGACACCTCGCGGTCCGTTGTCAATGTGGAATTCGTTGTCATTGACAAAGACGGCTGTGTGGAGGAGCAGCCGCTCAACCAAGATGAGCTCAATTGCCTGCAGGAGGCAGCACGTAGCATACGTCTGGCTGCTCGCATTGTCGACACTCCATGCAACGAGATGAATGTGGATATCTTCATCGAGAATGTGGCCGAGTTTGCCAAAGAACTGTCATTGGAACCGCAGATCATACGCGGCGAGGAGCTCAAGGAACGCGGCTTTGGTGGCATCTATGGCGTGGGCAAGGCTGCCGCTGTGCCGCCTGCCTTGGTGGTGCTCTCCCATGAGCCGAAAGGTGCCCAGGAGACCATTGCCCTGGTTGGCAAGGGCATCGTCTACGACACCGGCGGCCTGAGCATCAAGGGTAAAACCGCCATGCCCGGCATGAAACGCGATTGCGGTGGTGCTGCTGCTATCTTGGGTGCCTTCTACACGGCAGTCAAATGCGGATTCAAGGACAATCTGCATGCCGTGTTCTGTCTGGCTGAGAACTCCGTGGGTCCAAATGCCACGCGGTAAGTGTGGAGTAAAGAACTAAAGAATTTGTAGTAATGATGGTTATTCTCTTTGTAGTCCCGATGATATTCATACGCTGTACTCGGGACGCACTGTGGAGATTAACAATACGGATGCTGAGGGTCGTCTGGTGCTCGCTGATGGCGTTTGCTTTGCCAACAAGGACCTCAAGGCAAACATTATATTAGATATGGCGACCTTGACAGGTGCTCAGGTGAGTTGCCTCCAATTTCTGATTTGTCTTTCTGTTAACTAACTATCTAAAGTTGTTTCACTTGCCCCATATTGCTGACGAATCATCATGCTCCATTTAGCTTGGCCGTGCACTTTTCGTGCTCCGCTCTTAAATGCAAAATTTATGCCATGCTTTATAAAAGTCAGGAGGTTAATTGGCAAAAATAAATTGCAAATTTCATTTTCCCTTTTTTTTTTGCTGTTGTTGTTGTTGTCGGCGGTGTTGGCGGCTACTTGGAGTGGAAGCAGCGACATGGCAACCCCGAGTTTGCGGTGGTTGCTCTGCTCTTCGTAGGTCTGGCTAAAATGCAGGAGGTTTGGGTTGGGGCTTGCCCTGCGATGGTGCACAATTACCATAAATCTTGAATGCAATTTGCTTAAAATATGATGCCAATTTGCGTTATTTGTGGTTCGATGGGAAATATATCGAAAATTCTCAGAGCAAGCCAGGATAACACAGCGCAGCGCAGCACAGCACAGCACAGCATGACAGCGACATCCTGAAAAGGGGACAGTCAAGACACCGTCTGTCCACGTAGATCAACTAAAATCTGTTAACCATAAGAATGAAGCAACAACATTTGCTATTTTTAGCCATTCTCAGCTTTAGCTAAATTGTTTAGAATTTGTTTTGACGCCTGTTGTGTTTAATTTAATTATACACGCGCTCACACACACACAAACCAATACAATATCCATACATATATATACAAAGTGCAGAATACTTCTGAAACATGCAATAATATTAATTGCTAACATTGGTGCAACTGCGACAGCAACTGCGAAACACAATAAGTAAGCCAAAGTATGAGTGGAGCAAAAAATTGAAAGGTTGACTAGATAGATATTCTGCATATATTCATTGAGTATTTTTAAATTGATTTTCCGAACATATTCCATGATTTGGTATATGGTAAGAATACGCTTTTAAGGCATTGTCTAGCAATAACTCAAATTTTCAGACGGTTCCTTATAATTCTCAACTGCTTTTCGCTAAAATTCGTAGTAATAGTTTAAATATGTATAGACTTACTATTATTGTTTATATTTTAGCCATTAGCTTCATATTATGGTAGCTAGTGTGAAATTCACATTAATATTGAAACTATGTCTAGATTAACTATAACAAGATATTTACCGTTTTTAAAATTTAAAATTTGAAAAGCAATTAAATAGACACAATCCTAAAACACATCAATATACATATGTAATCGCCATGCAAAATTGACGTTTGGTTCCACTTACACAACCCAACCATGTGATGTTAAGGTACTTAAAGATGTACGGATTCTTCACTTATTAAATATATTAAAAAAAAAAAAAAAAAAAAATTAAATAGAGATTATTGAGTAGGTATATTTTCTTGATATTTTTATATTTAATTTATGAAGTGTAGTGTTCTGATTAATAAGTATCTAAAATTTACATAAATAGAGAATACAAATAAAACTTAACTTTAATGAAAAGTATGAGGATTACATAAGATAAGTGTTTAATTATAGTTTGGAAGTATAGTATAAGTATAGTTTAGTATACAAAAATTTGAAAGAAACCGAAAGCTTTTAAATATTGTATTTGTATTTTTCATCATTAGAAATATATTAATTACACACTTTTACCTCTATTTGTTACTATTTTCCATTTAGCAAATTTTTGTCAAATTTCACTATAAGTGAACAGCTAATATGCCACTTGCGTGTGGCATATATTGTAGGGTATAAAGTAACAACCAACAAAATAGCAGGCAACACTTTTGTGCTTTTACATTTTATGCTGCTGCTGTGGGTTCTGTTGCTGCCACCGCTTGTTGTTCCTATTGTTATTGTTGTTGCGCTTTTTACATGCTGCTGTTCGTGTTTGTTAGTAAGTGTGTTTATAGTTGTGTGTGTGTCTGAGTGTGTGTGTGTTTGTTGCTTTCATTTGTCCGGCTGTAGTTTAACACGCGCCCTGCTGCAGTCCTTGGCTGGTCGTTGTTGTTGTTGGTTGTTGTTTGTTGGTTGTTTGTTGTTGCTTGTGCTAAATAACCTTGCACCTTTTTATTGCTGGTCGCGTCGGAAGCTTGCAATTTTCGGTATCAAGCATGCATCGTCGCTTGGCTGCCCCTGCAACTTACTGATGGCATTCAGCAACAACAACATAACAATAACAACAACAGCATCCAGGATTCAGCCCTTGAGTTTGAACAATGCGAGTGCTTGCAGTATAGTTTTTTTTTGTCTTGTTCTATTTTTTTTACAATTTTATTGCTCTGGCATTTTGTTGAATATTCCATGTTTTCTATCAGCTGAAATGGACATTCTATTAAAGAGATTCTAAGCTCGTCTACATTTTTGTTTTGTTTTTTGGTATTTCCCTTTTAAATTGTTCATTTACCAACGTGTACTCTGTTTTCTTGGTCTATTTTGCAGGGCGTTGCAACAGGCAAATATCATGGTGCCATATTGACAAACTCGGAGTCTTGGGAGGCGAAGGCATTGCAAGCCGGACGCAAATCCGGCGATTTATTGGCGCCCATTATTTATAGTCCCGAATTGCATTTCTCGGAATTTGCATCGGCCGTTGCTGATATGAAAAATTCTGTGGCGGTAAGTACCCAAAATGAAAAAATAAATGAAACCCCATCCAAGTTGACAATCAAACCATCCTACCCCACACCCACACACATTCACACATCAAGAGAAACATCCAGACACACACATACACACATAGATGTGAAGTTATTCGTACAATCCATTTTTGTGCCGTGCTTGCCACACGGATCTCTGTCAAAGTAAAAAACTCGATTTTTATGCGGCTTTCCAACACTTTTGCTGCCAATTGCACTGAGTCGACAACAAGCGAACGAAAAACGAGAAAAATTGTGACAGTTGATTACAAACTAACAGCTAAATGTATCTTTTCAAAACACGCTTAACTTCAGTAACTAACATTTTTAACCTATAAATTTAATCTCTTTAATATATTGATATGTTTTTCGATTACTTACGGTCTATTTCATTGTTTAGTACTAGCACGACCAACAACTGAACTTATAATTCGCAACTGCTTTGAGCTTTTTCAGAACTAGTTCAAGTTATCTCGAGTACAGTTGTTATTGTACCATAAATGTGTAGATTTTTAAATATTTTAGTTCCAACAAATATTTTTCAATCAATGTAAACTCGTTTAGCACCAACATAGCATACCAGTCTAGCAACTAAGTACCTGGTTTAAAAAATTGCTACTGTGCTAAAAAGCCAAAAGCCGAGCTTATAATTCGCAACTAGTTCCAGCTTTTTCTTAGCTAGTGATTTCTCGTACAGTTGTAATTTGTGTAGATAGCTATTTTTCAACCAATGTAATCTATTTTCTCGTTTAGCACCAACATGGCATATCCATCTAGCAGCTAAGTACCTGGTAAACAACAGCAGCCCTGATAGTCTGTATCAAGTTTGGTGCATATATCAAGAAGTGTATAACTTAAGCCAACTGGACATACTCATAAATATTTGCAGGACTCGCATATACTATGTATAAATTGAGCTGTGGTTGTGTGGGGGATTCTGTTTTTTTTCTTTGTATTTTTTTTTTTGCAAATATGTTACACAGATTTTTAATTAACTTTATCAAGTGAGGGAGGACAATGAGGAGGGTATCGGTCACTTGATGTTGATTTTGTTTTTTGGGTGCCGCAATGTTGCGAAAAATGATGGACGTCATGTTCGGTTTAAAGATTGATTAGTATTACTGTGATTTACTATACCCAAGTTGCACACACAAACACACACTCAAATGTACACCCCAATGTGTACGTGGCGCACACACATGTATCCGAAAACTTTGGCGTTCAATCTATGTTGGCAGCCATTCAGAGAGAGGGAGAGAGAGAGAGCGCGAGGAGAGAGTGAGAAAAAGTGAGAGATCTGAAAGAGACTAGGAGTTGGCTACGAAATTGGTTGCCTGCTGTTTGTGTGTGGGTGTGGGTGTGTGTGTGTGTGTGATGCGTGGAGCCTCAAGCTACACCGCAACGGCAACCAAATCGAGTTACCTTATTGTACATCTAAAATGCTCTGGATCAATGGTCATTCATCATTGTCACGCCATGGGCGAATGTCGCCTACCACCACCTGCCTGGGACTGGGTACTGGGTTCTCGGTTCTCGGTTCTGGTTGGATGTGTTGTAGGTGCCGGTTGAGGTCAAGTGGCGAGGCAAGGTGATGAGGCAGTATTGGCTGGCTGGCTGGCTGGCTGCCAGTCGCCTGCAACTACCCAATCATGCTACGCATGAACTTGCCACATGACTTCACGCCCGTTTGTCTGCCTCCATTTCCCCCCCCCCCCTGCCGCTTCACTGCCTCTCCTCTTCCAAAATGTTGGCTCTTGGCTGTTTGATTTTTCGACCACTTTGACACTGGCTGACGATGCTCCAACTGTGTGTGTGTCTCCAGTGACAAAAACTACAAGTACCTGTGCTGCAACTGATGCATCACAGAGGGGGTGGTGGGGGGGGGTGTGGTCGGTAGTAGTAGGAGGCTGCCACGCCCCACAGCTGCATTTGATGTGACATCAGCGCTGTGCCGCGCACTTTGTCAATGCGCCTGTGATAAAGTGTTTTCAACTCCAAATGCATTCAACGTTAAATGCGAATAAGGTGAATTTTCGAGCACTCACTCTTCGACTACCTAATACCCTATCAAATGTAAACTTCATAAAATATTGTGCAGGGTATTAAAATTGGCGCTACTTTCGTTATTGTGTCAGGCAAATTCCCACGAGTTGCGTTTAAATTACATGTCGTTGTTGCTTTTTTTTTTCTCTCGGTGTATTTTGTTGCTTTGGGAAAGCCACTGCTAGTTTTCCGCTAAATGGACGGATTATGAGTGTTGTTAGCGGTTGCTGGCCCTTTGTGAAGCAGCTTTATTACTGCCCGGTACCAGTGACCCATGTACCTCCCCGCGACCATGTGCCTCCCTTTTGTTGCCAACATTCGTGCTGCCTCATTTTGATGAGCGCTCTTTGCGGGTTTGTTATGCCAAGGGTGGGGGGTTGTCGGTGGGGGGTCTGGGGTTCGGTTTGGGCACTGGGTGAGATCTCCATTAGCCAGGCTTTTAAATAACTCGCTGCAATTTGATATAAGCCAGTGCAGGTTTGTGCTGCGTGCATCATGTAATGAATAGACTTTATTTATATACATACATGTATAATTATTCTAAATTGCATTTAAAAGGTTTTTTTGAAGATGGATTTTTGTAATATTTTGTTAAGTTATGCTCTATACTAAAACGTCTTTTAAAAATACTGACTATATACATATAAATATATTTATTTTTAAATTTATTTAACATGTTAAAGTTGAGCTTTTATCAAATGTTATAATATTTTTAATACCATACTAAAACTTTTTTGTGGACGTCTACAAAATTTTAAATATTTCTATACGTGTATAATTATTTTATAATTAATTTGAAACATGTTTTTAAACATGAATTTTTGTAATCTTTTTTTTTTGTCGTTTAAAATATGCAGTCCATTTATATACATCTACTAATTTTTTTTGAAATATATTTAAAGAGTATTTTCCATGTTGAATTTTTGGAATATTTTAGTGGAGTATTAAAATTATTGTCAAATATTTGGGGTATTATCTATTATACTTAAACTTGCACTGAATTCTAACATTTCTTAATTGATTTTTTATAAGTTTAAAATATATGATAAAAATACATATTTTCACAAATGACGAAGTTTAAGAATATAGTATTTATCTATAAATTGTTAAAGTAGAGATTCTATATTTATTTATTAAATTTTTTTATGAAGTGAAATTTCTCACCTTAATGCTCTTTTTAATGCTGCTCAATTTCCTCGAATTCTTTTCATTATAATTTAATCATAAGTAGCGAAAACTAACGGCGGTATCAAATGTCTTAAACATTTTCAATTGTTTCTCAATTTTGTGCTGCCTTCAGACATGCCCAACTCCAATGTCCTTCGACTCGATGTTGCTGTCGTCGCCGTCGAATAAGTTACTCAAATTTTATGGCTGTGAAATTTTACCATTGTTGGTAATTGATTTTTATGTTAAATCGTAAAATGCTGGCGGAGGAGCATGAATTTTAGATAAACCCGACGTGTTGAGCAGACGGGAAACATCCTGGAGGAACAACGTGTTGCAGTTGCCATTGGTGTGGCTTATGCGGCGTGTGCGTAATTGCTTTCTTACTTGTTCGTTGTTGTTGTTGCTGTTGTTTGGTGAATCGCAGTTGGTAAATTTTTATTAAGCGGGGAAACATTTCAAATTCAATTGTATGGCGACTTTTTACGCTTTTTAATGAATTAAATTGAACTTTTTATGCGGCAAAGTTTGTTTTTATGCGGCATTTTTCTCTTTTGACCTCCCACTCTCTCTCTCTCTCTCTCTCTCTCTCTGTCTCTATCAGTGGCTGTTGTATTGTTTTGATACCCTGTGCTCTTTCGGAAGAAGCAAAGCAGGGTATCAAAATCTTATGCGAATGTGCGTAACAGGGAAAAGGGTGGCAGAGATTTAAAATTTGGTATATAGACTCCTTGTTTCTTTCAGTTTTTGGATGACACGCCCAATATGCCCGCAAATTGATTAAAGCGGATAGCTTGAGATTCAATTATGATGTATATATTCGGCATATATATCTCTGTTCACATTTTCAAATGGTTTTTCGATGATAAATTTTCGAAAGTATCTCATAGTCGAACCCACTCGACCTTTTAACTTGTTTTATTTGAATTTTTACGCGTCGACCTCAAGGCGCCAAATGGTGTGTGTGTGTGTGTGTGTGTACTCTTGATTAAATAATGCCTACAGTTTATAAATAATGCCGCAGCTTAGTGGTTAAAATGCAGATTTTTTTAGAATATATATTTTTTTTTGTTTTGTTGATGAAGTCCAGGATTGGGAAAAGTCAGCTCAGTCTGCAGTCGTCTGTAAGTCACGTAATTTGCGCAATGACCGCGATTTCCGTTTGCCGCCTGCTAATGGCGGACGCGTAAGGGGGGGGGGTGTGTGTGGGGAAACACTCTTGACAACTCCAGTTACGACTCCGGCGACTTTGTTAACACAAATCTTTCCGCTTGTTATGTGTTTGGTTTCCTTTCCAACTTTTGCACGACTCCCTCTACTTCCTAACTCACTCAAATTCTCTCTCCCTCTCTCTCTCTCCCCACCTCTCTCTATCTCTCTCGCTATATATAAAGTGAAAGCAAAAAAAAAAAGTGAAGGAGAGAGACAAAAAATGGGCATAAAAAAGAGAGAGCAGACATTGACGCCACGCGCCTTTCGCATTGAATGTTTCTAATATTTTGCGTTCGCTTTTGCTTATGCTCTTTTGCTCTCGACCCGTTGGCTGAAAAGTTTTCTTTTTCTTTTTCATTTTATTTTCATTTTTCTTTTTTGTTTAAAGCATTTGGCTTCGACATCGAGGCAAATTGAATAAAAAGCGTTTGTCGCTCGCTCGGCATCGTTTCCGACTTTGAGCCTTGAGTTTGTCGACTGACTGCCGCCTATCGCTCCCTCTCTCTCTCTCTCTATCTCTCTATCTCTCTTTCTCTCTGTCTCTCTCTCTCTCTCTCTCTCTCTCTCTCTCTGTATATCTGTGTCTCACTGTCTGCGCAAATCCTTGTTACGCCCATTCGATGAATGTGTAATTGATACTGAAACCAGTCAAAGGCATTCAATACATTGATGCCCCAAGGCGTTAAGCAAAATGCTGCAAGGCAGCACGACACGTCAAGCCTTGCCACAGACGAGCCAGAGCCAAGGCATCATGGCAAGTGTTGCCATGTTATACATACATATATATATATATATATATATCATACATATATAATCGTATAGACATACATATAATCGTGCTTCAAGCGGCATACTTAAGTTGAGAGGAGTTGCATGTCTTTAAGACGTAACGAGGTAAACGGCAAACGATTTACTTTTAACTCGAACTTCAACTAAATAAATGCGATTATGTTAACACTGTGTTATTTTATTTTGTTTGGGAAATTGCATTTAATTTCTAATATTAACATTGTATTTTATACGCTCAATACTATCTGGTAAGAAAAGATTATATTCGCATTATTTAGGAATAGTCTTGCTTTTTGCTTTTTAAACTTTTACATTTGAGTTGGATTTGATTTTTTTTTATCATTTTTACATTTACATTTTTAATAAGAACATTTATTTTAATTTTCTAATTCTTGTAAGATAAATATTTCACCCCCAAAACTTGCTTATCGTATATATAAACTTATTAATTAGATATGATATAATTTTAAACATTCTTTTGTAATTTATTTATTTTGTACCTTTTTTATTGTGAATAGTTCAAAACACAATTTTAGAAATATACTGTTTTTTTTTTCAAATTTTCAAACGTACAAATTAAAATTGATTTAAATTTTATTAACATTCCAATATTTTTAAATTAATTAATTTTTTTTATTAATGCTGAATCTAATTTGTAATTGTTGCTTACTTTTCAAAATCTTATTTCCTTGAATCACATATTACAGTATATCTTTTGCATATGTGCACTAAATTTTGGTTTGTAGTTGTTGGAGGGAAGGATTCTCTTGTATTTTGCCTGCTAATTAAAATGCATGTTAATCGCCATCTCCCTTCGCATCTATTCCGCGTCTCATTGCATCACATCACATCCAAAAATTGCCATCGATTTTGAAATGACACGTGGTGGGGATCGCATAGGTTGTGTGTGGTATGTGGCATGTGTGATGTGAGGTCCTCATCTCTGTGCTCTGGATTTGGTCACGTAACTAACCGCAATTAGTTGTCCGACCCATTGCCAAACTTGATATGTGGCTAGGCTTGGGTATTTTGTTGTGTGCGTGTGTGCATGTGTGTATGAGTGGGTGTGTGTAGGCCTCGATTATTTACAAAAGGTTCACACAATCAATGCCTCGCGCAATGCAATCAATGCTAATGACATTATGTTGACAAATGTTTGCCATTATTGATGAAAGCGCCGCATGACCCATCAACGGCTCCAACTCCAACTCCAGCTCCAGCTCCGGCTGCAGTCCCAGCATCATGGGCCACTCGGTTGAATGGGCTCACTCGTCGTTTCCATCTGAATCAACTAGATCTGGGAACCCTTTATAATGAGCAAATTGTTTCCACATTTAATTACAAATGTGTGTGCGCAACAACTAAGCTTAGGTTTTTAAAGCCCAAAACTTTTGATATGTTATGCGAAAAGTTGCGTAACTTTTTGTTACAGAACTGGTAATGGTTGTAACCTCACTTTAAGTACTAACTGCAGCTTATGGGTCATGATGAGAAAGTATCTCTCAATGTTTACAGGACATCCATTTCTATGCTGGCAGCAGCTACTTGGAGTTTGGCTTCGGTTTAAGATAATTTACAGAGTATCTAAGTAGGGTAGCATACTTAACGTAAACCTGTCTACGGCCGGGATGCATTTATTGTACTATATACATATATGAGTTGGCTGTCAGAAATGTTGGCCAAGTTGCACTATGGGCCAAAAACGAATTGTGATTGTCACGACTAGACATATTTCTGTTTATCTATATAATTATTAGTATTATACAGTACTTGTTTAACTGCAAATAGTCTGATAAATCCCATGGTGAACACCTATTGTGCATGCAACTTTATGTTTTCCCTATTTATGCGCTGTAATTTCCGTTCAACATGGCGGAGCGACAGCTTCCGCTTGAAGCTGCCACAGCAAGGCAAGAAACCAAGCATACTTTTTGGCATATTTGAAGATTCTATACATGGCATACATGTTATATATATACATTTGTAGAAATATGTTTATGAGGTTGCTTATATAAGGAAATAGTTTTTTTTTTTTGACTATTACTCTTGATTGTTAATTGAATCTGAAAATCATTCCTTAACTGATGTCTAAGACAATAAAGATTTATTTAACATATATTATAGTTAAAGGAAATAGGGAAAAAATAAAAAACTTAGTTTTTGAAAATTTTTCATGTTTGATTTGAAATATTTATCAACTAATATTGAGCTAATCTTCCTAGTTATAACGTTTTAGACGTATTGGACTGAAGATTTAACTATATTTGCAGTAGAAAAAATAGCATAGAGAATTTTCTTTTAAATCGATGATTATTCCTGATCCTGAGAAAAAAAAAGAAAAAAAAAAGTCCTTGTGATTTTCTTGAATTAATTTTGTTCACTATTTTGTAATTAACTATGATATATCATCTCCGTTTTATGAATAATCAGTATGTCCTTTGGCAAAATGTTAGCTTTTTCTTCAGCATCGAGTGAATTATCGCAAAGGAGAAATATACTGGCAGTACTCATGGCGAGAATGTATGATGCTCAACAGGGACGGACTATCATGCTGCCAAAGGACACGTCACGCTCACAAGTGTCCTTATAACTCATATTCTATCCTCACAGTTTATTGTATTTTCGTTTACATTTCTATGTGATATGTTCTTTCAGGATCGTCAAAATGCACAGGCTTCGTGTGCCGGACTCTTTGTTGCCGCACATTTGGGCTTTGATTATCCTGGCGTCTGGATGCACGTTGATATGGCAACGCCTGTTCATTGTGTAAGTAATTGCCACACCTGCATACATATACATACATATATATTTATAGATTAGCAATAATGTGCGAACATTTGTTGTTGATGTTGCAGGGTGAACGTGCCACGGGTTACGGTGTGGCACTGCTGCTAACACTCTTTGGCAGCCGCACAAACTGCGCCCTGTTGCAGTCAATTGCGCCCACCGATGAGGAGCCGCCATCGAAGCGTATGTGCCGCGATTAGTGTCTCCAGTTGTTGCCAGCAATCATTCAGCATTTCAATCACAACCCAATTACATATAGAGATCTTAATGCATTTACTGTTAACATATACACAAACACATATGCATGCAACATGCAACATGCTGAAATAAATGCCAATTAAATTAAGGAGTTGACAGACAGGCAATAAAATGAACTGAAATGAAATGAAAAACTCTGAAACTTTGTATTAATATTGTCGCTTTCATTCGCATGTTGCTGCCACCGTAGCACACTTCTAAAATATTTCACACACACTTACAGCGACTTGCAACACACCTGGGCTGCTGCAGCCGTTCAATTAGACGACTGCTGTGCAACAACGCATTCGTTCCTTGGGTGACTCTGCCTGGATCCGGGTGTTTAAGTGGATTCATCATCATCATCATCAAGTTGTTGTTGTTGCAGTTGCTGCGGCAATTGTGTCGACAACAGCGATGGCAATGGCAACGTCAACAACAGCAGCAGCAGCAGCAGTAGCAGCAGTTTCAACAACAACTAACAATACTAACAAATTAAATTGCAACATCAGCTTGCCACGTCCCAGTCGCCGTCGCCGTCGCCATAGTCGTCGTTTTTTGTTGCCTACTATTGTGTGCTCGTCTGTCCCGCGGGTTTGTTAGCTGTCAGCGCGTCAGCTTGAGAGACACAGCGTAAGTGGCACGCCTAACGCCCATGCATACGGCATGCAACATGCAGCAGCCGTCTTTATTCAACCTACTACTATTTTTGCTAAATTTCATTTGGACGCGGGCGCATTCGCCTTTCAATTTACCTTAACGCCGTCGTGTACCCTGCCAGCAAACTGCAACTGAAGGGGCATGCAACACGATGCCAGCGTGTTGAATAAGTAAGGACAAGTCAGCCTCGATTACAGCGTATCTTATGGTAAGTTAACTTTCCACTACATTCTGTTTTCGTTGTTGTTTTTGGGTCTGCACTCTGGCGCGCTTTTATTGTTTAATTAGCTTGAAATAAGTTTATTTTCTGTTGCAAGTTGCCGTAAACAATGGGGCAAGGTGAGCGCACCAGAAACTCGAGGTGATTTGTAAAACCTTGAAATGCAACGCGCCAGGTAATGTGCCATTGTGTAAAATGCATGGATTGCAAATGGAAATGGATTGGCTTCCAGTTTTCACTTCTCTCTCACTTTCTCTACATATGTTTCTCTAAGTGAAGCGAACTGAGAGTGTGTTGAGGGGGGAGAAAGTATTTGTACGTGTATATGTGTATGTGTGTGTGTGAAAGGACTATTGATTTGCCACTGGTAAATACACTTACGACAACAGGGCTCTCAAGTGGGATGGGATTAGTCTGGAATGGGTAATTTGTTGACTCAGTGGAGCAGCAGCTGCATAACAACAACAACATTTACCAACAGTAAATAAGCTGATTTGTAATAAAATAATGATAATAATAATATTAATAATAATATTTCTCCGTATTTGTCTATTCAATGCAATTTGTCAATTGGAAATCAGAGCCATTGGAGTGCATTAGTTGTTTGATTTTAATTATTTACTATCATATATGTATGTATATATTTAGGGACTTTCCAATGAGCAGAGAGTAATTGTATTTTTATACTATTAATAATATTTAAAAATTATGGCATAAAGTAACTTTAACTTTAATTCGATCACATAAAATCTGAATTTAAAAAAATAATAATTTATATATTTAATCTGAATTTAAAAAAATAATAATAATTTATATATTTAGTTTAAATAAAATCTGACAAATTAAAAATAATTTTAATATTAATTTTAATTTTTTTTTATTTTTTTTTTTATAAATTAGATCATATAAATTTAGGATTTTAAATTCATATATTTTATTTTATATATCTTGTATATTAGCATACCAAAATTTCATAGTAATTTCTTAGTTATTCCATAAAGAATCTTTAAATTTAATTAGATCAGAAAAATAAAAAAGTTTTACAATTTTTAGTTTTTTATTTTAAAAATGTCACAAGCCAATTTATAAACAATTTTTTTTTATGCTTGAAAAGTTTTCTTTTATTGAACAATAAATCATGTCAAAGTATTTCTAAATTATTTTTAAATATAAATCCAGTTGACTAAAAGCGTGTATTTTATTCCATTTAAGAGCATTTCATCTGCATAATCCTTAAGGTTTCGTCCTTAAAACGTTACAAACAGCTTTGTCAAAATTGTGTCTGATTTGCGAGTCTGATTTAAATTCAAAATAAGAGGAAAAATTGAATGATTATTGCTTTGGGTTTGATTCATGTGGCACAGTGCATTGTGTTGCAAGTGCATAATTTATTATAAAGTGCAACACAAATATAGCTCTTGCAATTGCCTGACTTTCTATATACTACATATATGTATATATACTATATATATATTGGTGAACCTCAACGATGCAACACATTTTACGAGCTATTTATTTACTTTTTTCGTTTGCCGTAAAATACAGTTGTTTTTCTTCTTTTTGCCACCTCGATGTTGCTGCTGCTGCTGCCCGCATTGTTGTGGCATATTTGCATGACGGAATTAAATTGATTTTCGGTAGTAATTTTTTTTTTTTAATTTTCTATTTATTTTACATATTACTCATACGCCATGTTGGCCAGGGGCCGCTTGGCTGCAACAATTGAAGCGTGTTTTGATGCCTAAATGGCTTACGAAGTCAACTGAAGGCGCCCGGCTATGTCCACTGGCCATAAATATCTTCACACTGAGAGCAGGACATGCCTCCAAGGGCCGCCATCGACCAACGACTATCGACTATTGAGCATCGTCGTCCATTGCCTGGACTCCCTATGCAGCAGTTGACTTTTGTCGCATTGGCGCTTGGCCCCAACGGCGTTGACTGAAGTTTATTCAACATATTTGGTATTTCTCTATTGGAATTTTCCTTTATTTTTACTTTTTGCACACAACTCAATTTGGTGTCCACTGTGCACAGTGCGTGCGGCTGGTGCTGAGTCCCGTTCACAGGCAGAAACAATAACAATGACAACATTTGAATTTGTTGGTCTGCTTCAGCTTCATGCTCGACTCGAGTTGTTGCCTTTGTGGTCGTTGTCGTTGTCGTTCTCGTTGTCATTGTTATTGTTTTTCTAGCAATTTTCATTCCACTTTTTATTGTTTTTATTGTTGTGGTTTTGCTGCCAGATAGCTTAACCCCAGCACGGCATTTAAGCTGTTGGAAGTAGATCCTTGCCTGCTCGGCTCTGCCTGCCTGCCTGCCTGCCAGCATCATCATGCTACAAATTCTCAGCTGTTGCAAATAAATTATTCTTTTTCGCACCTCAAGTGACAGAGATCTTGCTCCTGGCCATGTTCTCTGTCTTCCGTATATTGTTTGCTTAGATTGTTGCCTTTTGTAAGTTCTTCTTAAATAATGCACAACATTGTTGGGCAAAACTCTTCTCGCCAGTGCTGCGATTTGCCCATATTCCCCAGTTGACTATATGAAAAATAGATAATAATTTCAGCAGGCCTCTCTGTCTGTTTTTTCTTTGTGGAACTTGCGCTGCTTTCCAACACAACACAACAAATTGTCAATTTATAAACTGAAAGTTTTTCCGCTTCAGCTAATGGATGCCAAAAGTTTAATAAATAAAAAATTAGCTGAATTATGTTGCCTACTTTGCGGGCGCTGCAAAAAAGCCTAGACAAGAACCCCCAAGCATAACTTAAGTCGCGCTCGACGCTCTCAGCGGACCAATAGCTGTCATAAACAAGTGAGATTGCTGACACTATCAGCTGATGAACGGGAAGATACCCTAGCTTATTCGCATTTACAATACTTCTAGCTTTGTAAAATGTAGAAATTATGTTATACATATTTTTATGCGGTCTATTATGCCGCTTTGGCTGTGGGAATGAAGCAGGAGTTGGCCTTGGGAATGCTCTGTCACAAAGCTACAAACAGCCGCGTCTCAACTTGTTGTTTTGTTTGTTGTTGTTGTTGTTGTTGTTATTGTTATTATTGTTGCTGGCCACCCGGTGCTGGGTTGGCCGCTGGGGGGGCGGTAGGTGCAGGCCACAGGGCAATAGCTTAAAATTAGCTATAAGCAAAATTACTGCAAAATGGTTTAAATGAGTGTAAAAGCAAAATATAATAAGCCCAAAAGCAGCGACTAATAAAAAAGGGCAGCACCAGGCAAAAAAAAAAAAATAAAAAAAATTCAACAAAAAGAAAGCAATGGAAAGAGAAACAAAAACAATGTTCGGCTGCTGCGCTGGGTGGTCGCATCTCCCGCGGGGCATGCTGTTAAATGAAGAATAAGGCACAGCAACAACAACAGCAGCATAACAGAATATACCAGTAACTGTTACAGTCTGTGTGTGTGTGTGTGTGTGTATGATGGGAAACATATTTTATGAGCTGCTGTTGTTGCTGTTGCCTCTCAAACGCAGCTGATAATAAAACTTTCCTCTCGGTTGGCTCTGGCCCGCTGGGAGCGTAATCGAGGCTGTTACATCTATGCTACACACACACACACACACACACACACACACACACACACACACATACACATATATACACAGAGAGTGAGAATCAGTGTGAGAGTGTGTGTGTGTGTCTGTAGTTGCTTGCGTGTAAAATATATAGAAATATATCAAAGAACATTACAAAGATGTCTATCATGATGCGCATACAAACAAAGCCAAGCTACACAAATAAATATTCAAGATATAGAATGCATATGAGCAACGATTATCTAAATATAATGCAGCTGTTTCGTATAGCAATATTTCATAAAATTTAAAAAACTTAACTAAAGATTCTCATACATCATATTAATGTAAAATTCTAATTTTAAGCGTCGAATACCTACTTCACAAAGTAACTTAACAGAACTTCATCAACTATTAAATAGAACATTTATAGTTATAATATTGAACATTCAGTCGGAAATACCAACTTGTGGACTCTTCTAAACTTCAAAATGCCATAACTTTTCCAAAAATCACACGATTTTCAAAATTTACCCACCAAAATCATGGTGTTGAAATTTCTGATCGATTGGTACCAATATCTCATACTCAAAAATTTCACCACACAGAAGTTGAATTTTCAGTCGAAAATACCAGATTGTGGGCCCCGTGAAACTTCAAAATGCCATAAATTTGCAAAAAATCACACGATTTTCTTAATTTACCCACCAAAATCGTGGTGTTGAAATCTCTGATCGATCGGCACCAACTATTAATTAGTATTCCCTTTGAGGGAATACTTAACATGTTACATATGAAACGAGCAAGTAGTTGATCACACTTTGTTAAGAAGATCTTTTGTTTTAAAAATAACCAAATAAAAACACTTGTAGTATTTACAGGCATATTATACAGTTCACCATTTAATTAAATTAATAAATCCCTTAGGCTGATAAAAATCTATTTCTATGAAAGGTAAATTGCCTCAAGCCATCTACACATTTAGTCACCATTTAGAAAAAGTTGAGTCTGGAATACTTTTATAGCGCCATAACCATCATCAAGTGACACAGATACATTTCAGAACAAAAACGGAGAATGAAATTTAAACTTGTACAAAAAAAGACAGAAGAGAAGAAAGTATAAATTGGTAATAGAGGACTTCATCGTTATTGTTCGTGCTGTCGTTGTCGTTGGCTGGTTAGAGAATGACATCAACTTATGTTGCAGGACAATCTATGCTGTGTTGCAAGTATCTTTTTGTTATCTTACAGATTCTCTTTATTTCTATATATTTTATTTTATGGTCTTTTTGTCGAATTGCTGTCATGCAGCAGCAGCAGCAGCAGCGAGTTGAAGGCAAAAACGCTTAAAGGCATCGAGGAAAAAGGAAAAAGGGTCAGTGATGGACTTGGACATGAGCATATTCAAATTGCTTTTGGGCAGCTAATAAAAAGCTTGTAATCAAATGGGGCGGACTGGGGCGTTAGCCAGACAACTGTTGGCTTGGCCAAAAACTTTCTGCTTAACAAAGTCACAAAACTTGGACATGTTGTGTGGCACTGCCAAAAAAGTAGTTGGGGTGGGTATGGGTGATGATGGGTGGGAGGGTGGGTGGTTGGGTGCAATAAAAAACATACATTCGACTTGGATATGCATGAGCTGCATGCAGTCTGGTTGAAGCACATCTTCTTGATTTGGCACTGGCAAAAAGTAACTAAGCAAAACTCACTCGTTACAGCTGCTTAAACTTAAGGCTAATTCAAGAGTGCGTCTCGAGTCCTTGTCTCTCTGTTATACCTGTGCGAAGCATACATCCTGTGTGCCTTTGCTGCTTCGCATCATCAATGAAAACGCTCGTAAATAATGCAAGCCTAAGAAAATAAGCTGCACTCAAGTGCGCTCTTTGGAGGCAACTTCTGAGTTGCAAGTAGCAGTGGCAGCAGTTGCATCCTGTTCTTGCAACTCCTTTTCACAACAAGTTACATATGTTCGCTTAGCAGCAGCATTAATATTTCTTAGAATTTTCTGCTGAAATCTCTTAAATAAACTGAACATCAAAATTCAATTTAAATTGTTCAATAATCCATGAAATAATTTCTACAAACCCCAAAAAAAAAAAATTATCCTCTATATATGCTTGTTAAAGCATAAATAAAGTAATTACGGGCTTTAAATACAAAATGACATCAACTTCATTAATAACGCTGACGTTGTTTTATGAGATTTTAATAAAATCAGCGGAGCTCGACTTTGTTTTTACTTCGGCCGCAATTTTAATGAAGTAAAATGGAAAGCCAAGAATTAAGTAAAGTGATTAACGCTGCGAAATGAGCAAAAATGCAACAAGCTGAGCAAAAAAATAAAAAAAAGAAAGCCCCAAGTGAAAGTCGCGAAAATCGTGAAAAGCGAAAATGTGAATGACAACGGCAATAAAAAAAATTAAATACAAAATAAAATGTGATAAGCGCAGCTGAAAACTTTAAATTGATATGAACAGGACTTAAGGTAACACACACACACGCACACGCAGGCACACACATGAACACACACACGTAGGCAAGTTGGAAGCAAAATTAAAACTGAAAATCGTTGCTGGCATTGCAAAGTTAAAAGCAAAAGTTGCGCCAACCAAAAACTTGATACGTTACCCAACACTTACACACACACACACACACACATACATATGTATATTGAGGACATTCAAGTCGGTGTGCACACTTGAAAAAGTAGGCGTTGCACGGTCGCAAAACTTGGCCCACGTTGAACTTTGGCCCATGCCGCACTTGGCCGCGTTTACCTTGGCCATAAACTTGGCCGGCGACTTGCTGGCAATTAGTGCACCTTTCATGTTGTTTGTACTACATCTACATGCATACATGCAACACTCTATGGGCGAGTGGGCGTGGCTGCTTAATTCATTTGCACTAGCTGCAACAGAACAGAGGCTCTTGAGGCAGTCCTGCCCAGCCCAGCCCTGCCCTCCACGCCCCCACACTGTCGCTTTTACACACAATTTCTCATTCAGAAGTTTTTCACTGTGCCACATACCTTCCTCTCTCTCTCTCTCTCTCTCTGTATCTCTCTCTTACTCCTCTCAAGTTTGTAATTCTTAGTCTGTTAACAAAGTTCATAAATACTTGGCCAAGTTGCTTGTGTTTCCCAGCAAAAAAAAAAAACAGCAACAGCAACTCAGCTCCTTTCAGCCTGCCACTTTCTTTGATTCCTTTTCACAGAACAGATTCAGCAGCGAGATTGCAATTGTATATGTTGCTGCCAGACAGACAGATGGACAGACAGACATACAGACGAACAGGCAGACAGACAGACAGACAGACAGACAGTTGCCGCTTTAATCAGCTCTTCATCTGGCAATTAATTCTATGAAGTTGTGCTCCATATACGACCTTGACCCAATTAACAGTAACTAACAAATGCTACGGTAATGAAAACATTTTCTAAAACTTCTCAACATTTTGAGATGAAGTTGAGTCTATAGTATGATTCTAGTAAAATATCTGGAGTTGAATATTTCTCTGTGTTTTTCAGGTATTATTGAGAAGTACGGATTCTATGCTTAATAAAATATAAAAAAAAGGAAAATATTTTGCGGAAATTACATTATGTCTAAATATAATATTTATTCAGCTGGAATTAAAGCAATCTATGCAATCTCAAGAAACTATGTTCTGAAATGCTAAGAAACTGAGTCGGAATAACTTAGTATATATAACACTAAAATAATTCAGCTTTTAAGTAATTTTAAAAATTATTATAATTCTTTGCATTCTTGTTACTTTAAAAAAAAAACTCAAAATTTTCCAACAGATTTTTTTTACTAATTGTCATGATTTATTTATTTGTCATGATTCTCTTGAGTATTGCATAAAAAAAAAAAAAAAAAAAAAAAATTAATTAAAAATATGAAATGTAGTTTAAAAAATTCAATCGAAATATGAAAAATTGTATGAGTTGACATAACTTTTCCAAATCTGTATCAAAATTAATGAATATTTTTGATCTTCATAGATAATTTAAAACTAACAATCTTAATATTTTTGCAATATCAATATTAAGATTTTATCCCCTTCAAATATATTATAATTAAAGGAAAAGGATTAAAGATTTTGAAATTTCTCTAACTCACTGAATTCTGAAGTTCTTTCATTAAATTAGTGAAAATAAAATGTAAAATAAAATTAATTGAATAGTCTAATATATATAATAATAGTTTCAACAATTTCATACCATACGTCACAACTTAGTGGATAACTACTGTAAGGGACTCGTCATTATGGCATCTCCATGTGCATTCAATTTAGCAGGTGGGTTTCTCAGTTGGCTTGAGGCAATCCATTTAGGGCAGGTTATCTCGTTTCTGGCAGCTTGCTAGATGGATGCGGCACAGGTGAGACATAGATGGAGTCTGGATGAGAGATGAGCATGAGGGGCATTTGCAATACTTCAAAAAGTAATTGTTTGCGATTCGGAGAGTGTCGTGAGGTGTGGAGTGTGTCAGCAACAGAAGTGGAAACAAAAGTCGGAGCATATCGAAAGTCGTCGTCTGTGAATTGGAATGTGGGTGGGCATGAGTATGTGGTCGAGGATGTCGATGTCGATGTGGCTGCAGAGCACTTGAGACATTTGAGTGGCCGCTCGGGTGCCCATCCAGCAACAGCAACAACAATAGTGCAATTCTGTTAAAGTTGCCCTGATGACGCCCGAGGATGCACTGTTCAGCTCCACTGTGCCGTGCTGATGTTGGTTGAGGTGGAGGGATGGGAGGGATAGGGGATAGGGCAGCATGGCAAAGGGCAACGAGTTTATTTGCAGTCGAAATATGTCCCCAGACAGCAACAATAGCAATTAGTTCATTGTCAATAGTTTGCTTGCTGAAAATTTCATTCTGACAAGGACAATTGCCGGTGGGTGGGCAGTGTTTGAGGGGCATGGCATAGCGTGGGTGGTGGCAGCAAATTTAACTAAATTGTAATCGGAATATGCGCATACAAATGGCATTAGCCTGAAATGCAAATTACTTTACGACGGCATCAAGCAAAGGCAAGTTGTTGCAATTTGAGAAGTAAGCAGTCCCAGTGGCAGTGGCAGTGGCAGGCGACAGCAGAAGGACACTGCGCTGTGAATGCATGTACTGTGCAAGGACTTTGCCTCTCGGCATTGTTGCAGTCAAATTGCAAGCGATTAAGTGAAGTAAGCTAATTAATTTTGCATTGTATGCCATACGAAACAGCATCTAAGTGCTGCTGACTCTCTCTCTCTCTCTCTCTCTATGCTTGGCTCAACTGATTGGCACACAAACACAAATGCATACACAACGACATACAGAATATATGTATACTCACAGAGAGAGAAATCGTGTCCTCGCCTCGCTGTCTGTTTACTTTGCATTAATTGAGTTGGCAAAAGTATCCATAATTTGGACGCGACTGTCGCGGCTTTTGCCCATTAAAGAAAACGAGGCCAGACGCTGCATTGTTCATTCAACGGATTGAAATGGCGCCGCGTTAATAATGCCATTAACGCTTTCGTCCTTGCCAGCAGCTCTTTTATTATTTTATACATACATATATTTGCACAATGCACTTAACTGCGAATTTCACTTTAAGTAGAGCACGTCTTAAACTTAAATTAACGCATGTTATCGAACTAGCGCGAGCTGAAGTGTAAATGAACTAGTTGGGAACTAATGTAAGGGAACTAGCAATGAACTGAGGTCACGATCATTACAAAGGCGGATAAGCTTGAATTCTATTTAAGTTCATTTGATTTAAACAAACTTTGAAATATCATAAATATTTTAAATTCAGACAGTACATAATATTAACGATATAATCGAGCAACTATTGAATTTCATATATAATTAGCATAATTAATTGCTCATTTGCTTGTGGCGCGAGTACATATACAAATGCATACATATTAATATTATATTTAGCATATGTAGCTGCAACGTATTGAGTTCGATCTAAATATTTATTCATAAGATATGAATGCACTTCATTTCCATTTTGTGGTTTTGCAATCTAAATGATGAAGAGCCTTGGCTATCCCTATATCCCTTTTGCGATATTGTTTTGTCTTCAAATTGGCAACAACAAATTATCAAAACACATTCATACATGTGCTAGTGTATGTATATTTCGCCCTTTCACTCACACGCTCCTGCTTATGATGTGAGTTGAGTATGCTTATATGTACATACATACATACATATATGCATACGTGCATGTGTTTGTTTGTGTGTAATCAGGCATAGTGAGTTTGGCGGGAGGGAGAGGGAGCAACGTGTGCCCAAGATTCCGACGGCAAATTGAGCGAATGGATGACAATTTCGATTTGTGTCGTAAAAAGTGCAATAAATGCAATGCAAAACATATAGTATATACATATATTTGTATATAGACAACATCGGGCTAACAGTTGCAATGGCCAATTCCAATTCCAGGCTTGCTTAGTTCACAGAAAGCAAAAAGCAACAACGATATATTGTATGTATGAGTTTTGATGTTGTTGGGCAAGGTTTGAGGGGGGAGCAAGGGAATATCAGCATGTGCATAGATTTCTTATACATACATACATGTGTATGTATATACAAGCATAAAATTTTGTATTTTTGTAAAGTTTTGTTTTCATTTTATCTGCCATGTTTATTTATTTTTATTTGCTGCTCGTTGCCGCTGGTTGTCCTGTCATCCCAGCTAGCTAGTTGCCCTCCTCACTCTCCCACACTCCACTACACTCTCACTCTCTCTATCTCAATCTTTGTTTCTATCTTAGTCTCGCTTGCTGTTTTAGTATTTCACTATCTTCAGCTATTTCTTACAGTATGAGCATGTTTTTCTTTTCTATCTCCTTTTTTCTCTTGTTATATGTGTATGTATATATTTTCTTTCATTTTTATTTTCTCCTTTTTTTTTGTGTTTTTGGTAGTTTTTGTTTGCCTTTGCTTTCCCATTCCCATTCCCAGGCCAGGGATGGGTGCTGCTGCCCTTTTTGCTTGGGTGTTTCGAGCAAATGAAAAATAAGCTTTCAAAACATTTTGTGCCATTTAAAGAACAACATTTTTGTTTTGTTTTTGTTATTCTTATATTACAAGTTGGTCTCCAAAAAATAGCTGGACATACTAGTTGTGCATGTGTGGGTGTGTGTGTGTGTGTTTGTCTGAAAATCGTTTGTTGTGTGTCCAATTTGATTTTTATACATTGCTTTTTTTTTTTTTGCTCTGTTGTCCAGCGTCATAGAAGAAATGAGTTTTTCTTTCCAGTTGATGTGTTTAATGGCGTTTGCTTTTACAACTTTTCTTTCCTTTCCTTTACATTTCTATCTATTTTCTTTTGGTTGCCAGCGATGCTTTGAGCCACACATTTATGCTAATTTTTATGTGTCAACCAAATAGCTGGCAGCTCCTAGTTTTGCCACCAAATGCCTTCGCAGCCAGGACATGTTGTCCTGCATAATGCGTATACGCTGAGCTGAATCATCTTAACGTGTTAGAAAGGACGAAAATCGAGGACGAGGAAGACATACAAGTAAGTAGGAGCAGCAGCAGCAGCTGTGGCCGATGCAAGGACATGGCTTTTAGTGTGATTAAAAGTGCAGCGCGGATACTGCCACATCGATGTTGCATGCAACGCTGTGGTGTGGTGTCCTTATCCCTTAAAGTGCAGATGTGTGTGTGTGTTGGGGCAATGTGAAAATGATTTAATTTGCCGCACATTTCGCAATTAACTGCAAGTCCTTGAAATGTACGCAGCAAACACTAATTGCATTTTTTTGCGCCATTTTTGTTTCTGATAAAAGGATATGGCCAAGCCTGTCCTGTTCTGTCCTGTCCTGGCCTGCAAATGAATCTCCACAAAAGGCAGCAAAGCGAAAGTCTAGAGCTGACAGCAAACTTAATTAAGCTACGCCAACGGCCTACGGGGCGAAGAAAGGGGATACAGGGAATGGAAGAGGAACAGGAACAGGGAATAGGCCGGCACAAGGGTAAGGGAGGAAGCAAGGACGAACCGAAGAGGAATGCCACTGACGGTATTGCTGCAGCTGGCAGCATCTTTAATAAACCGTTGCAGAGAGGCACAGAGAGAAAGATAAGCACAGAGGGAGAGAGAGAGAGAAAGGGAGAGTGAGAGCTAAGTTGGCCGCAGGTAATGAAAATCCTGATGACAATTTTTAGTTGTCGCAATGAAAACATTTCAATTGCGGTTGCCAGGCGTTGATGTTCTCCTCTCTCTTTCTCTCTCTATCTACTCCTTACTCTATCCATTATTGTTGTTGTTGCTGTCAGTGCGGAAGTCGTTGCGCCTGATTGCCTGCCCAAGTCCAACACAACAACAATAACAACTAAAGCAATAACAGCTGCAGTCGCAGTCGACGTCGCAGTCGAAGTCGCAGTTGCAGCTGCAAAACGAAACGGATGAAGTCAATTCAAGTAAATGCTTTTCTACTTTTGCTTCACTTTCCTTTCATTTTCCTGCGCATCCCATTGCCGTCTCTGTCTCGCTGTCTCTCCTTCTATCCTCTTTTCTGCTTATCGCAACAATTGCAATTGTCATTACTGTAGTTGTTGTTGTTGTTGCTGTTGTTATTTTTGCTGTTGCTGCTTTGCTTCATTGTTGTAATTACAGGCGCTTTCTAGTGTGCGAATGCTGGCAGAGCTTTGTGTTGGACGTTGCCGCTGCCTGTGGCAGGTGACGCCATTGCTGCCTGCCACTGACAATCATCAGCATTTCCCTTTACCGGGCCAGGCAGCGTAATACACTTACCTACTTTCATTGCTGCACAATTATAAAAATCCATAAATTTAATTACTTTAAATTGTGAATCTCTCTTTTCTTCGCGCCATTTTAATTGGATTGGTTCAACAGGGCTGAACTATTGGCTAGCTCAAATGAACTAATTGGAACTGAATGAACGAGCGCAACATTTATCGATGCCATTGGAACTACGATCGCTTAGTAATCGAACTGGCGACGGTTTAGAGATTTAAATTTGAATTTTAATTTTTGTTTGATATTCTTATGCTACTTTGTTGACTTTAAGCTGCAGATCGTGTGTGTGTGTGTGGATGTTATACTTACTTGCACACACATCGCATATCACATATAGTCTGTCGATGGTTCATTAGCTGTGCTGGCTAAAAAATGTGCTGCCAAAGCACAAAATGTATGCAATCTCAGCTAAAGTTGGCCGATTCCTTAAGGGCACAATTTTTCTTTTTCGTCTGCATTTCGGGGTGCTCCCTCTTTTTCTTTCTCTATCTTTTTCTCTGTTCGCCAGTGTTGCCATGTGTAGCTTGAATAAATAATGCCAATCTATCTTTTGCAGCAACGGATCAGCGGGCATGTGTTTGCCTTGCCATGGCTCCCCATGCGTGCTACTCTTGAAGCGACCCATTTTCATATTGTAGATGCAGCTGGGAATTTTATTGTCCTTTTGACATCAGCAAGCAAGCGTGGCAGGATATACACACACACACACACATTTATCCAGCACTGCATAATGTGCATATTTAAAATGAAGAAACAAAAATAAATGACAATAAAAGAAGTGTGAAAATGCTCATAAAATGCTCATAACTGCAGCAATCTGAAGACAATAAAGAGCGGAGTCGAGCCGGGAGACATGGAGAAGGAGTTAAGTACGAAGACGAGGAAGCAGCTTAGAACCGGACCACGGTCATTGCAAATTAATGGCCTTCAAAGTGGACGAGAGACCGGAAGTGGTTCGTTGGACCCGCAAAGGAACAGCACCAGCAATTTTTATGGGTTCTCAACGGCAAAATAAGAAATTTTCCACAAAATAATATTACCACCAAAAATACAAAAAAAAAAATGTAAAAATACTGTGATAGAGACAGAAACAGAGCCGTGGTCGGTGCTGCTTCCTCGTGTTGCCATTAAGTGCAAAAGGATTTTCATTCTTATGGGCATCCTGTGCATAATACAGTCGCATTGCCACACGCAAAACTCATTGGCATCGCTCGTCTCTTTCTCTATATCACACACACACTCTCTCTCTCTCTCTTTCTCGCTCTCGGTGGATGTAAGTGTGTGTGTGTGTGTGTCTAAGAGAGCAGAGAGAGAGAGAGCAAGAGAGAGAGAGAGTCGGAAGCTCTTCAACTGGCACATTGCTTGATTCTCTCTCTCACTCTCTTATAGTATGTGTGTGTGTGTTCTTTGTAAGGATATGCCAATTTATTGCACACACGAGTGCATTAGAGTGCCATCCCCATTCCCATCCCCATTCCCATCCTCGTCCTTCTCGGCGCTCTCGTGCTCATCCTCTTAGCCGATTTCTGCCTGCCTGGCAAAGTTTTTGTGTTCATTTGGCGATTGTGGCTGCTGCATGTCTGGCAGAAATTACTTAATCCTTGCGGTTTTTGGAGCAGCAAGTGCAATCTCTCACCATCTCTCCGACAACTGATGCTCCAATTTCCTCTTTACAGCAGCAGCAGCAACAGCAGCATCACATTAAAGCAATTGTAATTGGCATTTGTTGTTGTTATGTAAGCAGCTCTTGAAATTATTTGCGCACTTGCAGTTAAACCCTTTAAGCTGCCCGAAGCACAGCTGCCTGCTGCTCGTCCTGCTCCCATCCTGCTGACCAACCATGCAGCTGTCCACATAGCTTGAGGCACTGGGCTGCCAGCGTTGCCAGACAGCAGTCAGCAGGTTGTCTGGCAACCGCCAAATTACCGTTGCCGTCTTTAAATATTTGCTTGGTGCTTGGGGGGCCAGGACATTGGCTGCCACAGCCGTTTTTATTACACAAGGAGACGCATTCGCTCCGCATCCTTTCCACAGGGTTGTGTTGTCTGGGTTGTGCGGGTTGCAACCGTCTGCTGAGTTGCATTCACGTCGCAGATTACAAATAAATTATCGCTTAATAGTCTTTTTACTGGGCTAGCTATTTTCTGCACTTCTTGTTGCTCCTTTTTGGTCCTTTTCAGCTTTTACTTGGTCATTTTGTGCTCCTTGTGGGAGGACAGCAACAACTTTGATCCCTCATTTTTATATGATTGTCTGGCATGGTTTTCTCTTCTGTCTGCCACAAATAATTGCTTGCTGCAGCTTTTTCAACCAAAAACACATAAAAATAAATTCGAGATTTTTTTTTATTAAATTTATGTGATATATTTTAGATTTTTTTTTTTAAGGAAAAATAACTTATATAGTTTTTTGTTAATTAATAAATTTCTTAGCCTTTTTTTTCATCAACAAAATCTGAAATATAGGAATTTATTATAAATTAAAAAAAAAAAAATTTTAAAAAATAAAAAAATTAATTCTTTAAAGTGTATATCAGTATAGAATATGTATATGCCGATTAAGTAGCTCAGAGTTGGTCAGCTTTAACTGAAAATTGAAAAGGATATTGCAGGCAGCGAATGGCAACGGCCCCCATGCCCTTTCATAGCAGGTCCTTGAAATGCAAACAAAAATCAATCGCAATGCTGTCGAGGGCTGTAATTGATATGCAATTGGAGTGTTTGGGGTGTTTGGGGGCCGCTAGGGGTGCTGGGGACTCAATGAATTCCTGTGTGGTGGTCGCATATGCAAAAGAGCAAAGTTGGTGCCCATTAACACATGCCTCAATACACACAGACGGACCAATATACATACAGATATGTATGTATGTATGTATACACACACTTGTACACACACTTCGGAGCGTTGCAGGCGGCGCACATTTTGACAGCCACAAACTTGCGTATGCAAAATGCAATTGCAATTGAATTCATTGAATTCGATTTAAAAAGCTGCAAACTGAACAGAGAGAGAAACACAATCTGCTGCTCGGCTGACGTTGAAGTCATACTGCCCAAGAGTTATGCATTTAAATTGACAGCAGGGTGGTTACCCTAAAGAAAGTGTTAAAATGCAGTATATTTTTAATAAAAATTTATTTTAATTTTAAAATTATTTAATATTTCTTATATTGTTATTGAGTTTATTTACTTATTAAAAACATGCCCAATTTGAATTTAAATTTCTGGCACTCGAATTAAAGTTATCTGTTGATAATCGATAATTATAGCACGCACCTACCTATCGAAGCTTTTGCAATTATCGATGTAGCCAGGGCTGCAAGGCTGCCAGATCGGGCAGCGGCTGCGCACGCATTTCAAAGGAAAAGCACGATCTCTAAAACACGATTATCACGCAGGAAGTTTGTTGTTAAATTGGGCATGCCGATGATTGATGACAGACTTGCATATTTATTCATATTTTATAACTTTTTTTTTGCTTGTTATTGCCTGTATATACTATATATACTGTATATACTATACTATAGTCGAGAATATCCCTTGAAGCAGTGCCTCCATATCGTATAGGGTGTTAAGTGCCTCAGTCGCAATTGAGGGCTTCCATTTTGCACAGCCATCAGATCAGGGCCAATATACATACATATATAAATGTATATCTTTATTTTTCGTTGGTAATTGAAACTAACGCCTTCTGCGTGCATATATACTGTACTATTTTCATTCATTTTATTACTGAGCTCATCAGTTTTTAATTGTATCGCGTACTTACAGGCTATTTACACAGTTTGCATATATCGCGTCTTAACTTAAGTGTTTTGCTGATATACATACATATATTTTTGCATCATTTAATATATCTATATATAAGTATATATTTATATATCTCTTTGTATATATCAGTTAGTGTTTGTAGTTGTAAATTCTCACGTGCATTTCAGTTTGCTTACAGCTAAAAAAAATTGCATACAAATAATCGTAAAATGGAAACAATAATATCGCATCTCCCTTCTATGTGTGTGTGTGTGTCGGTATGTAGACTAGTGGCTGACAGCAGCCATGGCAGCCGTCGCCATTTTGTAGCGCGTCAACTTCCGTGCGCCATATTGAAATGTCAGCGGCACAAATAGCCACTGTGCGCTGATGGCAGCTGCCGCTGCGGTTGTTGCTGCCAGCAACAGTTGAGCGCCGATCAAAGCCATGCATCCAGGCGCAGCTGCAACGAGCAAGACAGAGACAGAGACAGTAAATGGCAGAGAGAGAGAGAGAGGAGCAATTATTTGTATTATAAAATTGTCGAAATATGCAACCGCTGTCAGTGCGTTTCGATGTGCATTTATTTTTAATTAGTTGGCCGCCATACGTGCATCACTTTGGCGGTGACTGTAATTGCGGTTGACTGCATTAACTGCAACCGCACTGACAGCAGTCATACTACCACCCCTTCCCTCAGTAACCCGCTCGCTATACACTTACCGGACTTGAACCAGTTTTGATTCCTTGGATTCATAAGCGCAGGCAGCAGCTGCGCCTGCATACACGCCTCTCGCACCAGCTCCGGATAACCCTCGATCTCGGCCAGGCAGCGTAGCTCCACGACTCGACGTCGCTGCGGCTCCAGTGGCTGCTGATGGAAACGCGGATCGTTGGCATAAAAGTTAAGCGGCGAGATGATGCGTCTCAAGTTGTAGCCATGGGCGGCGATAGTTGTCTCATAAACAGGCTGCAGATCCACCAGAGAGGCCTTCACAAAAAATTTTAAATATATATGTGACTGATAAGAAGAAGAATATGCACATTTGGACAAACCTTTATGCCATTGATATACCATCTAATTTTAGTGGATAGACTAGCGAAATCGGCACTGCAATTAACCTCAACGAAGTCATCAATATTGTAGATCGAATGGAAGTTGCTGATGAGGGGATTGTTCTGTGGCAGAGCTGTAATTAAAAAGAAAAATTAAATAGTTACAAAAGCATAGGACTATATTAATTTTTTAACAAAATTAATTAATAATTATGTTTTTAGTGTAGAATGCAAAATAAAATTAAAACAATTTTTAAACTTTACAAGATAAAAACTTGGAAAGAATCGAAATGAAAATTTGTCTATTTATTTTAATATAAATTAAAATTAAGGAGAAATATAAATATAAATTAAATGAAACTTAAATATTACATAATAATATTAATTATTTATTATAGTTTAATTATAATATCCTTATTAAAGTCCGCTAATATACTGTCGTCTGAATAATTTAAAATGGAATTACATTATGATAAACGAATTATTATAAAACCAATTATGATAATATAAAAAAAAATTAAAATAATCATAAAAATTAAATACTATTTCTTGCAATAAAACTAATTAATTAATTTTATATACTAATTTATATATACTTGATTTATATGTATTATGAGTAAAGTTACTGTCTTCCAAACAGATTTATATTAAATTAACTAAAGTTTTATTTTAAAAAATAAATATTTTTAATCATAAAAGTAGTACAATAAAATTGAACGTTTTTTTTAATTTTTAAATATTTTTTAAATAATTTAAATAACATATTTATATTAGTATATCTACTTTCTATTAATAAAGTCAATTAAGTTATTATTCTCTGAAAAAATTAAAATTAATAAAAATAATATTTGCACTGAAAATATATAACAATAAAATTAAATACTAATTATTATAAAACAATGTTTTAATTAATATAATATAATTTTATGTATTTGATACATATATTTACACAATTAATATATTCAATGTGCATTAAACTGGCAAATTGTGTTGATATTGTTGTTGCTGCTGTTGTGTGGCAACATTTCTTGCTGCTGTTGTTGTTGCTGTTGCTGTTCCGGTTGTTGTTTATTTTACAACTTCTCTATTTGCTTTTGATAAATTTTTAAAAATATTTCAACAAGCAAAACAACAACAAGGAAGTACATGCTGGCAGCGTTGTACGCATCGCATCTACAAGATATTTATTTTATATCAGCGGAAAAATAGATGATCATAAAACACATGCAGAGCAGCATCAGGACGCACATCCTGCTGAGTGTGTTTGTGTGTGAGTGTATGTGTGTGGGAAAAGTAAAAGCGAAAATAAAAACAAGCAGACTCACACACAAAACCATATATATGTATATATATATATTTATATATATGGATATGTATAGAGAAAGAGAGAGAGAGAGAGAGGGAGCTGCCTTTTGGTAGAGACAAGGCAAGGCGAAGGCAAAGGCACTCGGCAGCGGAGCTTTTCATTTTAGCGATATCCTTTTTAAGCATAAAGTGCTGCCGTAAATCACAGAGGCGCACACCAATACACACCCACACACCCACACATACACACACATAGACAATGAAGCACACCCGCAGACTCTGGAGGCATTGGCAAGGCAAGCGCGTTTCCTGTTTGCTATTTTAGTATCCTTGTTGTTGGCCAGCTCACAGTCTTCACACAGACATACATACATGTGGCATGTGAACGTGCTGCTTCACATATATATATATATATATATGTTTGTATGTGTGTGTGTGTGTGTGTGTGTCTGACTATGGAAGCGAATCACATGCATCTCTTGGTTACATTTTATGAAAACGTTCAGTTTTCGCGAGCACATCCTGCTGCTGCTGCTGTTGCTGCTCCTCGTGCTGCTGCTTATCCTGTGCGTGTTGCCGGCCGTTGCATGCTGCATGTAGCATGTTGCAGCCCGCAGTCAATGCATGGCAAGCATTGTGTATGCATGTATATGTATGCAAACGAAGTTGCATGTTTCTTTCTTGCCGTATTCTTGCCATGTTGTTTACCATTAAAATATCACGGAAATTGCACATTTTACTACGGTTTATGCTGTGCGGCAACCGTGCACACGGATTGCCAATGGATAGTGGCAAAAATATTTGCATTACACACACACACAAACACACGCACACTCCTATCTATGCATGTGTGCCCACAAAATACACATGCACATTTAATTTAAGGTAAACAATTGAAATTACATAGCATTAATCATACGCCCCATGGGCAGTTAACAAGGGTTATGCCAAAGGGGGAAGTTTGGGGGGGGGGGTTAACTCACCTTCAACACTCATGTTGGCGGAACGGGCGGTTAGCTCAAAGTTGGGTGCATCGCCGGATACTTCGCACCTGTAGACGCCCGTTGATTTGATGCCCAATAAATTGAGATCCACGCGACAGGAGGATTCATTGCATTCGTTGCTGCCATCGATCAATTGCACGCCCGCCACCGGAAATTTACGAAAAACTGTCTGCATTAGCGGCGCATATCTGTGAGAGAGACAGAGAGAGAGAGAGAGTCACAAACTATAGAGTGAGAGAGAGAGAGAGAGTGAGGATTGTCTTGGCACGCGTTTGCTTTGAACGGCAGCTAAATGGCCCGAAAATTGCGCTGCCTCTCAGTTAGTGTCCTTTTTTTTAACTCCTTTTTACTCGTATTTTTTTCTATTTTTTTTTTTTTTTTTTTTTTGGTTTCTTCAAAATGGTCAGCTGATAATCGGCCCATAGGCTGGCTAAAAGCTTTCAAAGCCATAAACGAAACGTAACAAGTTGAGCGCAGAGTTCAGACGAGTTGAGTTGAGTTGAGATGAGATGAGATGGTAGAGGGGTCTTAACCAGGGCAGGAAATGGAGATTTTTCAGACAACTGGCTTACATGCACTCAGCCTTAATATCGATCTAACTAAGTGTGTGTGTGTGAGAGTATGTGTGTGTGTGTGTTTGTGTGTGTGTGTGTGTTTTTGGACTCTAGGCAGACTTCTTCAATTTGTTTTGCTATTGTGGATTGTTGCTCATTAATCCCTCAAATGCGTATGGAATCGATGTTGATGGGTGTGATTTTTTTGTGAGTGTGGATCTGTATGTGTGTGTGAGTGTGGATCTCTGTGTATGTGTATGTGTGTGTGATAGTGTGAGTATTTGGGTGTATAAAAATCTGCAACAAAAGTGTTGAAGTGGAAAACTTGTCCCACACAACAGCAATAACAACAAAAAAGCCAACAGACATAAATAAACATGTCGAGGAGACACTAAACTGATGAACTAGCAAATACCCTATAAAATTTAGAAATGCTCAGAGCTGTGTAAAATTTTAAATATTGTTCGTCCCACAACTTTGTGTTTAATATTTAGTAATATTTTTTTAATGCGTGCTCAGAATTATACTTATTTATAATATATTTTTAAAAATATCCCGAAATTTGGCGATTAAAGTTACACAAATAATAAATATAATAAAAAATAAATGAAAAATGAAAAATGAATCATATTTTTTATTTTGCAAAAGAAAACAATCAAACTATAAGATTATTTTTTCAATTGGATTTTGCAAAGTTTTTTCATTTTTTTGTGCCCCGTTCTTAACTTAAACATATATTTTTTTTTACAGAGGGAACTGATTTCTTAATTATTTTTAATTTTTTTGTTAAGTATAGTATTAGCACATAAAAATACAATTTTATGAGAATTATTTCTTTGTCATTTTTGCGCAGTTCATAATTTTCCTTTTAAATTTATTTTTTATTATTATTATTATCAATAATTTTAAGAATTTTTTTTATTTCTTTAATAATACTTAATATGATAATTATTCATATTATTACATTATCTAGCATTTTTTTAAAATTAAATTTTATATTTTTTAAAATTTATATTTATCATAATATTTTCTTATTTTAATTTTAATTTAATTTAATAATTACATTAATTATTAATTAATTTAATTATTTGATTTAATTTAATTTTTATTTTATTTTATTTATTTTTATTTTAATTTTGTTTTTTTTTATATATATTTATTTTATACATTTTTTTATTTTTATTTTCTTTTTTTTTTTATCGATTTTCTTTGACTTTTAGCCCACCAAATCTTTCACAGCATACCCCATTTGTCAACAATTGCAGGGCATAACTAGCTGCCTACTTTTTTGCGGCCTGCTTTAGTGTTGATAAGTCGTTTTGTGCTCCACTTGTTAATAGCTGTTGGCCATCAGCACTGCTCTCCCCTTGTTCCCTGACCAAGACTTGTCGGGGGGGTGTGTGGGGTTGGCGGTCAGTGGGGATGATGTACGAATTATTTGCGGCTTAGGCGGCGACGGGACTCTAAGTGCTGTGGCAGCAAATCAACAAATTTGATAAGCAATATAAACGACAACGTCCAGCGCTGCTTTTCTTTTTGTTGTTGCTGCCCCAAATGTGGCATGCCTTACAAGGGATTTTGCCGCAGACGTCGCTTTATTGGTATGTGTGCGAGCTGTGTGTGTGTTTGGATTTAATGTGTGGGGGTTTATTTCTGTTGGCCAGACAATATTCACTTTTTTCACATTTAGTGCGTGAATTCAATATCCAAGGATTTCTTGATATTAATATTATTAAAAAAAAGTAATATGATTTATAATAATATGTATGTTAATATGCAACTTAACCAAATAAACAGTTAAATAAAATTTAAACAAATTAAAAACTGCAATTGCCATGAAATTTAATTGGAATCTCAATTTATTTATTTATTAAATATTTAAAAAATTTTTTTTTTCAATTATCTGTTAAAACAATTTGTTTTCTTGTGATAAGTGGATTTATGGCAATATCTGTTAATTTGCACATATTTTAAATAATATTAATTAATATATTTAAAATGTGTATAATTCAAAGTATTATTGTTTTTATTTAAAGTATATCTCGTATTGTAGAAAAAATGTAAACATTTCTGCATTATGTTTTAGGTAAAAATTTCACTATGAAATTATTTATCTAGACACCAAGTAAATATATTGCCTTTAAAATTATTAATACATTTTTAAAGAACTTGTAATGGTCAATCTATAAACGCCAAAGCATAAAATACAATTTAATGAATTTATTTTAAATATTATTAATGTGGAACATCTAATTTTTATTTTTAATATATTATTATTTAATTTAATCAATTTTTAAAATTAATTTCAATGTTGAATTTTATTTAATTTCAGTCGCCTGTTAATAGCTGACTTAAAATAAAATAAAATAAATAAATAATCATTTTAAATATAAATAATATAATTTCTAATATTCATATACATGAACCCAAAAGAAGATTATATAATTTTATTAATTTATTATATAAAAATATTAAAATTTTAGCGAGATATTCAAAGTTTAGTAACAGTTAATTAATAAAATAATTTCTAATATTTTTTATATGAACACAAAATAAGAACATTTAATTTACTTAATTTATAATATATAATAAAAAAAGTTAAACGACAAATTCAAAGTCTAGTAATAATTAATTATTATTAGTTCAAATATACTGAATTTTGTTGACACAACTTTTTTAAAATTTTCAAACGTTTTCAATTTTGTTTGTTTTTTTTTAAATATTTATTTTGTTGAAATTGTAAGTACTTGTTTGAATTTTATTTTGACTCTGGCTGCCAACATTTTCTGCAATTGGCTTCAGTTGATTTTCAGGTGCTGCTGTCTAATTAAAATTGTGCAACAAGCAAAACTCCCCAGTATCCATGTGACAGTTGCACAGTCTCTGCTGGGGTTGCGCTCTCTAAGTGTGTGTGTCTGATGGTGTGTGTGTGTGTGTGTGTGTAGATGGTGTGTGTGGGTGTGTGTGTGTCTGGAATGCACCTAAGCGCTGCTCATTCTCATTTTTAATTAAGCAAAACGCGCTGCACACAAGTCACTTGAGATTTTTCATTAAGTTGAAGCTGATGATGATGATGGTGATGATGATGATGGTGATGATGATGATGGTGATGGCAGTGCAAATAGTACTCTGATAGATGCTCCGACTCGGCGACTCTGCAACGTGCTCATAATGATAATAATGAACACGCCGTAATATGATATGAGTCTATGTGGCAGCGTCACTTGGTGGTGGTCAAATGATCACTTAATATGCATTTAAAGTTGCCACCAACTTTGGCTATAATCAAATGCGGCCAACTGCCTTTTGGCCAATTAGTTAGCCAGCATTGTTGAGCGCCTGTTGACATACTCCTAATGGCGATGCTGTTGCTGCTGTTGCTGCTGCCAACAGCTGTGGCATAAATATTAAATGCCGCTTAGCAATCAACTTTCAAATGTGTGTGTGTGTGTGTGTGAGAGTGTGTGTGAGTCATAAAGTTGCACAGAGAAAATAACGTATATGACAGCATTTAAATTAATTTAAGCGTCGCATAAACGAAGCCAACGCAAATTAATTTATTTAATAATTAATTAGGCAAGAAAGTCGCCTGACAATCAACATATTTATATGTGGCAAATATATGTGCCACCCCTCCCCCCCACTACTATATATGTATATGTATGTGTGGGTGTGTGTGTGGGTGTCTGTTTATGACTGCCTTTTGCCGGGCACAGCCCACATGCTACGGGCGTAGATTTCGATTGTTGCATTTGACAGCTGTGCAGCCTCGCAAAAATGCCTAAATAAATATCATAAATTATCAACACACACACACACACAGTCACACACACAGTCATACACACATATTTCAACATTTACTGAACTTACCTAAAAAACTCGCTGTTGTTTTTGTACCACTTAACGGAATTTAACGTGTGACCACTTATGTCATAGCTGCAGGATAATGTCACGTTATCACGAAAATCAACAATTTGTGGCACATTGATGTCAGTCACAAGTAGACACTGAATGCGTCGCATAGCTTCAAAAACAAATATATATATATATATTTATATAAATATTTAACGAAAAGCGAGATGGAATAGCAAAAAGGGAAACCGATGTTGCCTTGATAAAGTAAAAGCAAAAAAAATGAAAAGAAAAACAGAATTCTGTCAGCTAAAATATGATGAAAAAATGCCGGAAAATATTTCATAAAATCGTAAAATGTTGCCATTTCATTTTTCTTTTATTTTCGTGTGTATTTTTCTCGTTTTTCTTTTTGGCATATTTGCCAGATTTAAACTTTCGTGTAATATGCGTATACGTAATATTGCACAGGCAACACTATAAAAATGATTAATTTTTTATGTAAACATGTGTTTGGCCAGCGAAAGTATTTAATGAAATAATTGCAAAAGTAATTGCCAGACAAGCGAAAGAGCGTGAGAGAGAGAGTGAGAAAGTCGTGCACTAAAATTCGCAACTGCTTTAAGCTAAAGTGTTTAGTTATGCTGTTGCCTGAATTTTGAAGTGCATTTAAGCGCAACTCGCAGACAAATTAACATAAAAAGAAATTACGAGCGAAAATAAAGTGTAAAAGGGAAATGTTGAAGCAAAAGATGGGGCTAAATGGGAAGCAGACAATTTGCTGCAAGAAAAACGAGAGAAAAAAAAATGGAAAACTGACGCACAACTCCTAATTGAATGAACTTGTAAAAATGCCCAACATCCAAATGACACAGCAACAAATGTAACAGCAACAAGGACGGCACAGGACAGCTACAATTTTAGCTGCTAAACACTTTCCCCCAACAACAACAACAACAAAAAACTAAAAAAAAACCCAAAAAAAAGAAGTACAGTGATAAGAAAGACGAGGACAACAAAAGCGAGAAACCGCTTTTGTTTTTTTTTTCTACGATTTGCTGAACGTTTTTAAGTGGAAACAGAATGAAGAAAAGGGAAATGGAAATGCCAGAAAATAAATAAAAAAACACCAAGAATTGGTTAATATCATTAGCTGCATTTTGTGTTTTTGTTGTGTGTGTTTGCTGTGGGGTTTTTCCAGTTGCCACTGCCACAACTGCTTTTTCTTCATCATTTCCTCTTCTTCTTTTTGTTAGTGGCCCACAACTGTTTATGGCGCTAAATGCTCAACTCTACAGCTATCTCTCTCCCACTCTCTCTCTGTCTTTTTCTCTCCATTTGTGGCACGCTGTTTTTGTTGCGGGAAAGTTGTGTGAAATTTCCATAATCTCGGGCATGTCGTTGCAGTTGCAGTTGCAGTTGCAGCTGCGTGATAAGCAACAATTTAAGGCAACGACAACTTGCAACTTGCCTGCATAACATTTGATGTTGCTATTGCTGTTGCAAATGGCATTAGCGGCAACAGCGGCAGCAACAAGCGAATTTAATTTTCAGCAAATAACTCGAGGTATGCCACACACACCCACACACTTTCACACACATACACACACACATACTGAGGGACATTAAATTTTTGTTAAAGGTTTTGTCAGGCCTTGTGTTTATTGCGAGACTTGTGGCAGCTTTGTGTGGCATGCGACAGATTGCAGACTGCATAATCAGTGCATTTGTTTATTGAGCTTCGGGGGAATGCAACAGAGAGAGAGAGAGAGGGAGAGAGAGAGACAGAGTGAGAGGGAGTAAGTGAGAGAGGGAAACTGCAAACTTGTTTAAAGTTTCAATAGACAAATAAACAAAAGTGCCTCGGAGGCAAGTATATATGTGTGTGTGTATGTGTATGTATGTATGTATGTATGTATGTAGGTAGGTGAGACTCTTGCAGCATCTTTACTGTGTAGACTTTCAAGTCTGACATGAGTCTTTTCAGGCATGTCAAAGCATCCGACTACCAGTTACATGAAACAACAAACAGACAACAACAACAACAAGGACTACAACAAAGGCAAACACATTTGCAAATGGCAGCGGAAACCGCAGCTTAATGACAGCATCAACAACAACAACAACAGCAACAGCAGCAGCAAGCAACAAGAGGCAGGGGCAGGCATGTTGCAAGCAAGGGAAAAGTTCACCTGCAGACGGCAAAAGGCATGACAACTGTGCGCTATTTATCTCTTTCTCACTCTCCCACCCTCACTTTCTATCTCTATCTCTCTCTTTCTCTCTCTCTCTCTCTCACTCTTTCACTCTGTACCTTCGTATGTAAATAATATAAATAAGTATATAAAATACAGAGCAGAGACAACTTTTTTGCACGGCAATCAACGCACTTGAGCAAAGTTTGTGCCTAACAAACGACAACAAGGATAACGACAACAACAACAACAACAACAATAACAACAACTCCTCCAATGCCAATTCAAGACATCAATTTGGCTTGTCTCCATCTCTTTCTTGCCCTCCACATCTCATCTCCTTTGATTTCATTTCATTTCTGTCTGTTTGCATTACTTTTAAGTACGCCTACTTGTCTGCTGCTTTGTCTGCTTCTATATACATCATATATACATATATAGATATATATACAAATATATATATATATATGTGTAGAATAAGATATCTATCTGTGTATTTTGCTTGTCTGAGATTGTTGCACAGCTGTTCGCTTGCGGTTAACAAGGTTGAAAGTTGCACGCCGTGAAAATGCCTCAACAAAGTCAAGAGGCATGTTGAGAGTAGTTTCACTACTCTGCCGCTGCCGCTGCCGCTGCCGCTGCCGCTGCCGCTGCCGCTGTCTCTGTCTCTGCTTGTTCCTCTACCTTTGACTGGATAATGCAAATTGTCTTTTGCCCTGCAAAGTAGGCAACAAAAAATTGCAAACGAAGAACTCACTCCGCATAGATAAAGCAGCAGCTTCAGCGCTTTGGCCAATTTAAATCCGTCTACAAAACATTCTCAGTGTCCTGTCTCCAGTCTCCAGTCTCAGCTCTCCACTCTCTATTCTCAACTTGCTGCGTTAAATGCCAAAGCAGACAAATCTGCAAGGAGAGCAAACGATGAGGCCCGAGCATAAAGAAAGATGCCAAGCATCTATAATTTGCATATAAATGCGACAAACGCTTCCAGCGTGCCACGAGACGCCACCGTAACGTAAAACGCCAGGACCAGTACCAGGACTAAGAGCAAGAATCCAAGACGGAATCAGAGACGGAGTCCAACTAGCAGTCGTAGTCCAAGCAGAGCTGCGGGCTGTTTGTTGTCGTTGTCGTTGTCGTTGCCGTTTCGTTACGGTTTGTTTTGGTTTCGTTTTGGGTTTCATTCGTCGCTTCAACTTGCGGCAAGCGAAACACAAATAAAGATGCTAATCTCAGTAGAGCGTAGTTCCCCAGCAACAACAGCAATTGCGACATAAAAAAAAAAATCATAGATTGAGCTGCTAAATGGCTCGCAAAACGAGCAACTAAAAGAAGCAGCTGCATGATAAACTAAAATATACCAAGTAGTAAAGGTTGTCTTCGAACAGCAGTTAATGAGAGTATTTCAGGGTATCCTTAAAGATTTTTTCGAATAATGATTTAATATTTTTATATATTTTAGGCGAAGCGATAAATTTTAATCAAATCAAAATTTGAATCTTGCAAAGCATCACAGAGTGGGTTTTATTAAATGTTTAGTTTGCCACGAAATTTTAACAAATTGTTTTGCAAATATTATAAAATAATTAAAATTTTATTTTACACTTATGTCGAATTCACATTCAAAATTATAATTTATAATTTTTTTTTAAATATATATATTTTTTAAATATATATTTTTATTCAAAATAAATTTAAGTTAATTTAATACTTAATTTGAATATAATTAAAGTAATTAATTAAATTTAATTTTTAACCGAGGGATAATTGTTGAGTATATAAATAAATTAAATTTTATGATTCCTCAAAGCAAAGGAAATCGAAGTCAATAAAATAAAATGAAATGAAATGAAAAAAATAAAATAAAATAAAATAAAATAAAATAAATTAAAATAAAATAAAATAAAATAAAATTTATTTATTTATTTATTTATTTAATGTCAACTATACACAGTCGACAGAAATTTAAAATTAAATGTAAAATTAAAATTAAATTGAAAAATGATTAAATTATATATATTAAATATTTAAAATATAAAATTAGAATTAAATTAAAGGAAAATATGAAATAAAAATAATAAATAAATAGTTCTGGGGTGAGTAAATGTAAATTGATTCAACATTTGTTGCTAGGATTGGGGAAACCCAGGAAAACCCAATCAAATCAATGACCACCACCAGAGATTAATTGATTAATGTGTGCGTAAATGTTCTAAGATTAAGGCTTTATTGGTGGAAATAGAAGACTCTAATCTAATAACCCCGTAAAGTCTGTTAAACTCAGAACAAAGTACTCTAAAAGGTTCATGCATAAGGTAATTAGTAGGGCAAGTGCTAATTTTTAATAAGGAAAAGAAACGGGTAGATCTGATAGGAATTGAAAAGTATAATTTGTTAAGCAAGAAAGGAGAGTTAATATCACCATTGATAAGTTTTAGAATGAAAGTTACACCCAGCATAGTGCGACGGTGTGAAAGGGAAGGAAGATTAATTAATAGTAATCTACTAGGATATGGCGGTAGGTTAAGCTGTGGTGACCAGTTTAAGTTTCTTAGTGCGAAAATTAGAAACTTCTTTTGCACCGATTCGATTTTGTCTTTATAAATCTGATACTGTGGAGACCACAAACAGGACCCATACTCGAGGATGGGACGTACCAGAGAGACATAAAGCTGTTTAGTCGTATAAGGGTCATTGAATTCCTTAGACCAACGCTTAATGAAACCTAAGACCTTCATGGCTTTATTTACCATGAACTCAATGTGATCGTTGAAAGAGAGTTTACGATCAATAAAATAAAATAAAATAAAATAAAATAAAATAAAATAAAATAAAATAAAATAAAATAAAATAAAATAAAATAAAATAAAATAAAATAAAATAAAATAAAATAAAATAAAATAAAATAAAATAAAATAAAATAAAATAAAATAAAATAAAATAAAATAAAATAAAATAAAATAAAATAAAATAAAATAAAATAAAATAAAATAAAATAAAATAAAATAAAATAAAATAAAATAAAATAAAATAAAATAAAATAAAATAAAATAAAATAAAATAAAATAAAATAAAATAAAATAAAATAAAATAAAATAAAATAAAATATAATAAAATAAAATAAAGTTAAATAAATTGCTGCTGCTGTCTGACAAACTATGCGTCAAGTGCCGAAGCAGAAGTTGAGATTCTGAAATGTTTTTAGATCATCATCTTGTTTTGTTTTAAATCGCATTTGGAATGCAGCTTTTTAGTTAAGACTTTAGCTTAGTTGTAGAGCTCAGCACGGGCTTTGATTATGGCTTTCTTCAATTGTCAAAATATGCCAGGATTTTTCATATTTGTGTCAGATATTCTCTTAGTCAGTTGACGCTTGAACCTTCAAAGTCTTCAATGTGAAAGTCAAGCATATGCTTGAGCTGAGGTGTGGGAGGATTGAGATTCAGATTCAGATTGAGATTCAGATTCAGATGGGAATGGGGCTGTATGTACATCATTTACTCTGGCACCCAAATCGCACACTTAATAAAATTGAAGACACTTGTAAAATAGGCAATTTGTTTAAATAAACTTTATGGCACTCGAAGCAAACGTTTGTCGTGGAGTTTGAAGACTGGAAACTGCCAACCAACCTCCCAGGACGAGGACGAGGATGAGGATAAGGATGAGGACGAGACAGTCGAGGCACTTGTAGCCAAATATTTATGCTGTTTGCCATGTCCTTGGTAGCCTTGGCAGCGCAGGACTCGCCCTCAGTGTTTGCAGTAAATTTTAGAAGCGTCTATAAATTTTAGAAAAGTGCAAATAAAAAATAGCGCAACTTTTTTTTATGCCTGTTGTGTGGGTAAATCCTTTAAGGCGTGCTCCAAAATGAAATTGTCACATTTATGTTTGCTTTATGCAAATTTCTTTTACTGTGTGAGGACTTGAGGCTTGAATGCCTGAGTTTTGCTTTTGCTGTTTGCTTAAAGTGCTTAAAATTTATGCAATAAATAAAAATAGTATTTTTGTATCATTAACCTATCTGAGCGTGTTTTTGAAAATGTTAAAACAGAAAGTATGAAAATATTTTATGCATTTGTGATTGTATAAAAAATCAACTTGAAATAGAATTTCATATTTGATGGCCTTTAGTTTGTCATATTTTCCTTTTTTTTCCTTTTTTTTTAATAAAGACAGTCACACAGACAGATAGAGAGATGTTTTAACTGTTCACATTTCTCTGCAATACACTCGACAATTCTATATATATATATATATATATATATATATTATTTTTTTCTTCACGTAAGTTTAGTTGTGCTTTTGCTTTGGTTGCTGTCAGCTTCGTTATTCGTTTGAAAAGCTGAAAAATTGTAGCCGGAAAGTGAAAGATGTTGGGAAAAACAGCAAGTGACACACGGACCAAGTGCAATATAAAATCCAATTACTAATGCATTTCGGCCAGTTGCCTCTTAATAGAATTTATTTCCATTTGTTCAAAGGACACGGACACCACTAGATTGTCCAATCAACTTGAACTTGCAGTCAGTTTAAGAAATCGTAAGTTAAGTTTATTTTTTTTTTATTATAATTTGTAGTCAGTTTAAGGTAGAGTTACTTTTCCGTCTATTTGTCTAGTCAAAAAAAAAAAAAAAATAAAAATTAAACTTGAACTTGTAGTCAGTTTAGGGTGGGGTTTAATCCCTTTGTCTTGGCAAAAAAAAAAAAAAAAAATAAACTAAATGAATATAATAATTATTGGTAAATATATATAATTATAATGATGACGTTTCTAGTTTTATTTGCTGGCTTTGTGGTTCAGGGCCATCTAATTGAAAGTGTATTTAAAAAACAATTTAGTGGGCACAAAATTTGCATAAATTTATGCGGTTTTCCCCCCTTTCTCTCACCCCCTCTCTCTCTTCATATTTACACACAATGCTGCTCCACAAACACATTTATTGCTATGCTAATTTTCAGTTCTGGGTCAGAGGGGGATTCCACACACCGACACACACACACATAGACATCAAGTGGAAGGATAAGAAGAAGCAGCAGCAGCAGCAGCAGCAACAAGGGCAAGTGCACACAAAAGCGCAAAGCGGAAACGGAAATGCCTAAATGACTTTTCATGGGTGTCGCCCGTTGAAGGGCCAATTCTTGCCCTCTCCCTTCCCTCCCCCCTCTCTCTCTCGATCTCTCTCTCTGTCTGTATATTTGGGGTTCAACCGCAAAAGTTGTCCCCGTCGTCGACTTTGTCGTAAAAAGGTTGCCCGGGCAGCTTAAAGGGATTAAAAGCAAAAGGCAATAAAATGAAAAGTTTCAAATATTTTTATTATTATTATTACCGGGGCCATAGTCCCAGCCAAAAAAAGCTAGACCTTAAAGCCAACTCCAGAACTTACCCAACAACAGCATGTGGACGCCCAGCTGCAGCAGCCACCGCGCATAATCCATTGTCCCTACAGTTCCGTGTCCTGTGTCCTTTGTCCTTTGAGCCGCCAATGCTCCTTAAACGCCAAGTAACAACTTTTTCCCATCCATATTGCTATACGTCTTGCTTTGAACTATGGATTGCCATATGGATCTGGATCATGCATATATTTGGGGATTGAGTTCACGTGCAATTACCCAAAATAAAAAAAAAATTAAATTTATATATCATACATTTTCATTTATTTTTTTTTTTTGTTAAGCAACTGTGAAGTTTTTTCTTAGTTCCATGTACAAAAAATGCTTGTACTTTATGCGCCGCCAACGAAATTCATTTGTTTTATTTTAGTTTTATTTTTTGGGGATTTTTTTGTGTTGTTTTTTTCAACTGTTTGCTACTGTGTTTTAAGGTTATTAAATTTGAAAACTTTTTTGGCGTCAAAGTCCGCCGTCCAGCGGCGTCCCACGCCCACGCCCATACACGCCATCTCTCTCTTTCTTATACTCTCTCTATCTCTCTCTCTCTCCCTCTCTCTCGCAGTTTCTCTTTTTACAAAATAGATATATTCCCGCTAGTATGCGACTTTTAGAAAGTTTGGCTTTGACTTTGGCATGCTCTACAAAAAAAAAAATATTTTAGCTATTTTGAAATATTTAACCAAATATATGATAAAATCTAAATTTTTCTTGTTTTATTTTTCTTATTATTAATAAGAATATATATTAATTTAAGCGAACTGCACTATTTTAATATTAATTCTATTATTTAGTTTGTAGCAAATATATTAATGTGTTTAATATATTTTAATAAATTAAATTGTCTTCATTTTTTTAATTTTTGGAAAATTTGGCAGTATACTTGCCATAAACTAGTTTTTGATTTGTATTTAATAATAAGAAATATATTTTTGTTTTTCGCGCTCTGAATTAATTTCATATTGATGTTGTTATCATAGTTAGCTGATGGAATTCGTGCCAAGAAATATTTATATTTAATTTGTTTTTGTTTTAGGAACTTGCATTTATTTAATTCGAAGGATATTTAAAATATGTCTCACATGCTCTATTGTTAGGTATATTATTATAATTAAAAAAATAATATTACTTTAAGCGTCGTGAAATATTTCCTTTAGCTTTTAGATAGACTAAAAGTTTTATAGCAAGGAAAATTTTGACATAAGAATTTTTTTGTTTATCAAAACTATTCCATTTTTTTTTAATAAATTTTATACTGTCTTTTTTTATTTTTTATTTATTAATTAAGTGCTGGACCCATACAAATATATTTGTATCATAACAGATACTGATATATTAAGTTTGTATTTATTAAAAAAATATATTAATATTATTTTCAGCTTTCTCAATTAGTTTCATATTAAAAATTTCAGTTAGCATAAACTCAGCAAACAACATTTGTATTCTGGAATTTTTTCAATTTTGTAATATGTACTCCATTTTTTTTATTATTATTATTGTGGGGTATCTGGGATATCTGCCATACTTCAATTTGACTATAAACCAGCCTTCTCCAGGCTGTTATTAAACTTTGAAATTTTTTTTAAATATATTAATATTGTCTGCTTGTTTTTTTAGAGGGTATCTGTGAGTCACATAGCCCACATTGACTGCAGGCCGCCTTTATTAAAGTTCCCCATTTGTTTTTTTTTCTACTCGCTGTTGTTAACATATATTTCTATATTTTTGGGACAGTCCAGTGCATTTGTTTATTGTCATTGTCGGCGTTATTTAAGCGTTGACAGTTTCCGAAGAGAAAGAGCGACTGAGAAAAAAATGAAACAACAGCTACACAAAATGAGAGGCGATGATGATGATGCAAAGGACGTAAAAGATGAAAAATATTGTGGCGTGGTGGAAAAAGAATGAAAATGTGGCAAGTGGCAACTTTGTCCTGCCATTCTGTGGCACAGGCATAGAAACGGAGCACAGCTGCCAACATGCAGGCTGAGGCCCAGAATCGGGAACAGGAAGAGGAACAGGATCAAGCTCAGGCTCAGGCTGCGACTCGTGGCTTGGGACATACAGGATACAGAGGCGGAGGAGGGGAAGGTGGAGTCATGGGGCGGAAGGAGCTCGGACTAGTTGCCAATATGCTGTGTGCCTCAGCAGAGTTTTTTTTGTTTTTTTTACAGCCTGTGGCGCAACGGGCTTTGTGGCATAAAGTCCTTTAATGCTCTAATCAAATTGTGGCTTCTTTTTGCGCTGACTTGCCATCAACTTTAACTTGTTGTTGCCGGCATTTTTCCCCTATTGTTGTTTGTTTATGTTTTCTGTTGTTGTTGTTGTTGTCGTCATTGTTTTGCCTTCATTGGCACGTTTATTAAAATTGCCGTGGCAAGTTTAACAGCAGCAGTGGCAGAGGCAGAGACTGTAGCCGTAACATTTAATTTTTAATAATAGCTGCTTATGCTTTGACCCTCAGTTAATTTGCTTTTATCTACCCACAAAAAATATTAAAAATAAATTTAATAATATATACATATGTATAAATACAAATTTTATATTTTTAAAAAATATATATATATATATATATATTTCTTTCAAATGCAATTCAAGCTTAGAGTGTATTTTGTCTGCAGGGCAACATTTGAATTTGGTTTATTTGTTCAACTGCTTAACATGGTTAATAAACTGCAACAGTTTAGAATTATACCTCTCTTTCTCTATTTATCTATCTATCTCTCTCTCTCTGTATATCTTTCTAAGTCTGCAATTGTGTGCTTTTGTTTGATTGCTGTCCACAAATAAACAATCACTTAGTACTTAACGAGGCTTGAACTGCATTTCTATGCAATTTAATAAATGTGTCTTCTTCTTGCTACTGATTGCTCTCTGCTAACCCTACTGCTTCTTCTTCAACTTCTTATACTATCGACGAATACTCTTTCCCACAAAGTAAACATTTCATGTTGCAGCACATGTTGCACGTGGCGTATACGCAACGTGACAAAGACAAGGACAGACTAGCAGCTAAGTGGGTGAGAGCGACAGATACAGAGATAGAGAGAGAGAGGCAGAGAGAGAGAGTGAGAGAATGTGCAGCACTTGCCACACCTGTTCGACAGTGCGTCAATCTAAGTTAATTACTTAATGACAATGCAATGCACAGACCTCTAAATAATTAACAAACATTTTCATTGACTGACACAACACACACACACACACACACAGATATTGTGTCTTGCAACTGTTTGGTTGCCTCTCAAATCTACATTAAGCGTGTGCCACACATTGTTGCTGTTGCGGTTGTTGTTGCAACTTTCAAATATTTATTTATATTTAGATTTCTACAATTTTTTGTGTGTTGTTTTTGCTTTAACTGCCGTTGAATTTGCATAAATGCATAATTTCACTTACACACACACATACATTCACACACATACACTCACATGCATGCAGATGTGTTTATAAATCGTTTTTTATACTTTTTTTATGTTTTTTATTTGGCATTTTGTTGGCCTCACTCTTTTTTAGTCACTTGGCTGCTGCTTCTCTTCTCTGTTGTTTTGTTTTGTTTTGTTTTTTTGTTGTCGCTCGTTTGGCAGCGGCGAACACCGCACTACACCGCAACTGCAACGCACGCACTTTGTCACACAAATGTTGGCGTTTAACTGACAAGCAACATTTACTGCCACACACATGGAGTCCGTCGGTTGCCGCTCGCTGCGGCTGGGAGTAAGTTCATGTCCTGGTTTTGCTTGCGCTGCTGCTGATGCTGCATCTGTCGCTGTCGCTGCTGCTGCTGCTGCTGCCGACGCAGACGTCACGTTGACGCTGCTGGTGCTCAAAAGAGTCGGAAAAACTCGCCAAACACGCTGAACTCTTTGATGCCGGCTCTGAACTGATGCTGTGTTGTGTATGGCGAGTCAGCTGCTGCTGCTGCTGCTGCTGCTGCTGCTGTCGTCGTTAGGCACGCTTCGGCTGCAGACTTCGGCTAGCCGAACAGGCAGCGCCTAAAGAGAATGAGCGAGAAAAAGAGCACGCGAAGCTTTGTTGTTGGACACGCCTTACAATTGTGTTGAGAGCATAAAGCAGCAACTGCTCAGCATAACTTGTCGCTGCTGTTAGGCGACTGTTGCTGCAAGTGGAGACTTTTAACAGACACTGTTAAACAGCATCACGCTGTTAGCTTGCTTAGCAGTTGCAGCAGCTTAACAGTGGATGTTTATAACATGCTTTTAAACTTGACTTGCATTTGTAACATGCTAAATTTAAAGTAATGAAATTAAATATAAACAAATAATTTTGGAAGATATAAAATGGTTTGCTTAAAATATTATTTGATTGGGCATATAATTATATATAATTTTGATTGATTTATAAACATATTTTCTTCTATTTTCTTGCAAGTTGCTCGTTTTTTGCTGCGTGGCAGTTTCTTGAGTATTAGAATAAACTGCAACATGATGTGGCAGACAGTGCAGTGCCAACTGCCTTGTGCAACGAAGTATGCAATTGCAAAATCCTCCGGCTTTGACTTCATTTCTCTTGTTGTAGCTGTTGGTGGTGAAATCCTATTAGCCACATGCCTGTCTTCTTGCACATTTCAGACAGCCAGCATACTACACACCACACACTCATACACACACACACAGCCACCAAGCAAACAAAATGCAATGCAACAAGCGGAAATGTATTTTTCGGCTGAGGCTGCAACAAAAGATATTCCAACTGCCAAGCCGCTTATCAAAAAAATAAAATGAAATCGCACAAAAAATGGAGAAAAAAAATCCCCTTACGAAATGAAACAAAAATGATGAAAAAAAATTTAGTTGGCAGTTCTTAACGATTTCATTTGTTTCGAGCTGCTGCTGCCAGCTTCAAATCGCCGACTATTTTTATATAAAGAATAGGATATGGCTTATCAGTCAGTAACAGGAGCTACTGAATGCACTCTATGACGTGGATCAACAGACAATGGATTGCCCCATAGATGCCAGTCTCCACCCTGTGCACTTGACAGTCAAGTGGATGCTGTTGCTTTGTTGTGGTCTGCTGTGGCATGTTTGTGACGGACTTGCAACATTTCAGTCAATTTCGGAAACTGGAAAGGAGTTTGTTATGGATATTATTTATTTATTTACTTTATATAAATTTTGTTAATAATAACAACAATTTAGAAGATACCTAGAAAATAAGAGGAAAAAAAAATATTCATTTAAATTAAAATATTGTAATAATTGTTAAAACATTTATTCCTAAAACTTTTTTTATAAAACAAAATAAAATCTTTTATATACCGTCAGCAAGATTTGCTTTGATTTTATGTTAACTAAATTTATCAAATATTTTTGAGCGTTTGAGTTATGTCATTTAGACTAATAAGCTTTTAATTTAAAAATTTAATATATTTATATACATATAAATATAAATATATAAGTAAAAAATTCAATGAGAAATAAATTTCTTTAAAATAATTTACTCGTTAATATAATATGCGATTTTGGCAAACTTGTCGTATTTCACCACGAAGAAAAGCATAATTTACATGAAACTAAAAAAAACACCAGTAGATTGCATGTCATTGTTACTCACTGTATCACTCTGCATTAAAATACAACAATTTCAACTATTGAACATCACTTTTTTTTTTGGGGTAACGAAACGAGACTGAGGAGAACAGACATAGTCATCAAAGCATACTGTATTCTCTCTCTCACTTCGTGTATGTTCCAACTAGAATTGGGCATATCATTCCCTCACAGAAGCTTTTTAAGACACGAACGCTCTTTCAACAGTGCTGGTGAACGTCAAAAAGTACAAGCGATAGCAGCAGAGAGACGAGAGTGCGCTCTCCCATAGTCACAACAGAGATATCAGCATGACGAGTCACTTTATGATCGCGAACAGACGCCGTTCGCTATCTATAAAAGCAAACCGGCACGCGACTCGACGCTCAGTTGTTGTCTTGGCATTTGTGGAGAAACACTGAAAACTTCTAAAAAAAAATATTAAATATGAATCGTTGGTTGAATCGCGTTGCTGTTGTGACCGGTGCCAGTTCTGGCATTGGGGCTGCCTCTTGCAAGGATTTGGTTGCCAAGGGCATGACTGTTGTGGGCCTGGCACGTCGTGAGGATCGCCTCAAGCAGTTGAAGGCTGAACTGCCCGCCGATCAGGCTGCCCGCTTCCATTTCCATAAGTGCGATGTAAGCGATGAGCAGCAGGTGATCGACACTTTCGCCTGGATTGATAAGACATTGGGAGGTGCCGATGTGTTGGTCAACAATGCCGGAGTGATGCAGCTGACTTCCATATTGGGTGAGAGCAACAGCGCCGTGTTGCGTGCCCCACTGGAGACCAATGTGCTGGGCGTGGCATGGTGCACACGCGAGGCATTCCGTTCCATGGAACGTCGCAAGGTCAACGATGGCCACGTGCTCATAGTGAACAGTGTTGTTGGACACAATATTCCCATTTTGCCCGGATTCAGTGCCAATATGTATGCGCCCTCCAAGTTTGCCGTCACCGCCATGACGGAGGTACTGCGTCAGGAATTTTTGAATAAGGGAACTCAAGTGAAGATCACAGTAAGTCCAACTAACAGAAAGCCTATTTATGGAGTACTAAGCAATATTTCTTGCATTTGTGTAGAGCATTAGTCCTGGGGCCGTTAATACAGAACTTTTGCCCGAAGAAGTGAAATCCCATTTTGGAGACATTCCCTGGTTGCGCTCCGAGGATATCGCCGATGCCATCAGCTACTGCATTCAGACTCCGCCAAATGTCCAGATCCACGAGTTGACTATACAACCTCTGGGAAAGAATTCTTAAAGATGGCATGCCTTTGATTCCCTTAGGAGAACCTAGAAGAGGTTATTTTTGATCAAACCAAAAATTCTGTTATTTAACATACGAAAATAACTTAAATAAATATTATTTTGACTATTGCAAAATAAATAAAAATACTTAACAGAAAATAAGGGAATAATTTTCGATGGCTTTTGTAGTACATATAATTTCAACTGAACCAAAAAAAAAAAACCAATTTTAAAGAAAAACATTAAAAAATCAAATATTATTAAATTAAACAAATTAAAAATATAATTAAGTAAATGATTGTGAAAACATTTCAATTCAATACTTTTGAATATATCAATCAATATGTGTCCATATGTAGAAGTTATTTATATGAATTGTGTTATATACACATTTTATTTTCTAATTAATTTTAATGAAATATAATGCCGAACAAATTTTAAATTCAACAATGGCTTAAAAATTATATAAAAGAGTCTTGTACAATAATATAAAATTAAAAAAAAAAATATTATGCCATTATTCGATATATATATGTGCACGTATACAGTTTCTTAAATATATATATATATATTTATATATATATATATATATATATATATATATATATACATACATATATATAATAATACTATGAAAATTAATCTTTGAATAATTGTGGTAGGTCATGATTGTTTCATTGGCGCAAAAAGGGGAAAAATGAGATTGGAAGCAACTCATTCCCTTAACAAAAATATACTTATATATAGATAAAGTCTATATAGTATATATATATTTTTTTTATAAGAATGACAAACATTTTTCAAATAGGTTTGTATGGCATATCAATTGTTAGTGACTTTGTTAATAATATAACTTCCACTACTTTAGATACATTATCAATTTTTTTATGGATCCAACCCAAGTGAAGAGTCAAAATTTATAATTTAAAGTGTAGTGCATTCTCTTTCAAAATTCGAGAATGTTCTTTAAAACTTTTTAAGCTTTATCTTTAGCAAATAAGAGAGAGCAGTTCAGTTCAGAGTTGCCAAGTATTGAGATCACTGATAAGCTAGTTTCTGAAAATAGGCTAGAAATATCTAAAAAAAATTTGCCAAAAATAAGCTATATCAGTAATTAAAAGACAACAAAAGAAATTTTGTTTATTTTTACTAGTTTTACATCAATTAGATCATTAAAAACATCTTAAATTTTACAATTTTATTTTTAATTAGGTTCACACAATTTTGTGGCAAAGTAATTCACATTGATTTAACATCATGATCAGCCAGAAATATTAAATCTTTTTAGCAAAATATTTTTTATAAAATTTAAACACTAGGTTGCCTAAAAATTGAAAATATATTTGGAATATCTAGTTACAAAATTCAAATATAACTGACAATATTCCAATTACTATTACTATATATAATGTATTTAAAAATCATTTTAAAACTTAACTATTTTCAATTTGTAAATTATTGTAACTAAACGTTTTCAATTAACTAATTTTAAAAAAATATACAAATTTTTAAACTAATTTAATTCATATTGTATTATATGTGGGTTGAAAATAATCCCAATTATTATATTTAAACGAGAGTCAAATACGTAATTAAAAAAATTAAATTGAATTTATTTGTATTTATGTTATTGTAAAAAAAAAAAAAAATTTTAAACCTATTTTAGCTCATGTTGAAACGGGGAAATGATTTTAATTATATATTTCTTTATGAAATAAGATTGTAAATAATTTTATATAAATTCCGGCATATTTTGCCACACTGTGCTGAACAGATTTAAACAGCTTTAGCACGTTCAATTAATTATGCTTATTTTTTTTTGTTAGAAATTACAACAGACTTCACTTAATGTAATCGAATTAAACGTAAATACATGAGCATATTGTTATATTCTTATATTGTTAAATGAAATTACCCGTCACTGTAATTCAAACAGTCGAGGGTAGTTTATTCCTTGAAAAGCTGAAACTTTATCAGGTCAGTTCCCAATTCCGAATCCGTGCGAAACTTACGGTTTGCAAGGGTTGCCAATGCCAAAACCGAACATTTTATTCGGATTTGGAATTGAGAATTGAACTGTAATATGTATTTCTAACTTTCTCTATGTATGGCTGCATTTTTATTTATATATTTGTATTTGATAGAGTTCTTGAACTTTGAACTACTAGTTAAAAATTGATGAAAATTGCGAAAAAGCATGTCAATGTTTTATGCCATGAACTGCAAATAAATAACCACAACTATTGCACTTTTGTGAATACTTTAAACATAAGTAAGGTATATACTATAGTTGTATTTGTATAGGTGTATGTGTGTGTGTGTATATTGTCTGGCGTTGCATTTGCAGCAAAGTTTGCTGGCAAGCTGCAAATGCGACACGTGAGTTTTCTGCAGCCGGTGCATGACTAAAGGAACTAATGGCAAAAACACATACACTGTCGCACACACATGCACAGGACACGTGTTTTGACTACAACAAATATGCTAAAAATGTTATGCCAAAAGTCAACCCAAACAACAACAATAACAACAGCAATTTGCAGCAGTAGCAGCAGCATCGGCAATGAGTCCTGCCTGGTTTTGGGTTTAGTTTTTTTTTTTTTTTTGCATTTTCGAGGGCCGCACGGCGCGAAGCTGCTAAACTTGGCACCGTTTGTTACCATTTGCGAGAATGTGCGCAAGTATTTTAAAAATGTATTTTTTAGGATGGCAGCTTTACATTCTGGGACACGTCGAACGTGCGAGAGCCCAGCGAAGGAAGGCAGCGAGCCGAGACAGTCCTGGCCAAAAACTTGCTAAGCGTTTGCCTTGCCAACGCGCATAAGTATGCTATAGTTTTGCCACCAACACTATCTGTCGCTTCTGCTTCTTCTACTTTCTTACCATTTATATATATTTGAGAGTGTGTGTGTATGTGTGTGAGTGGGTTTATATGTTTTTGCATGCAGCGTCGCATTTTGTGTGCGCGGGTGTCACGTTGCCTCCCATCGGGTTAATGGAGTTATAGCTGCGACTAAGCTCATGTGTGGCACGGCACTTACTGCCTTTGACTACGAAGTATATCCATGGCACATAACCCCTAAGATAAACCTCCAATGCGATCTCGCTTAAAATCTCATTCTCATCGTTGAGTTTCTCTGTCTTCAAAGTTCTTATTCGCATTGGCTTTTCCTTGGTAGTTTCGCTTTTCGCTTTTCGCATTCTGCGTTTTTGACTTTTGGCATTCGCTTAGCTCGCTGATTTTATGAACTGGCGGCGACTTGGCCGCTTAACTTTGTTGGTAACGTTGGTCGTTGGTCTGCGGCTCATTATGCAGAGACTGCACAGTCCGAGACGGAGTTGGAGACGCAGACTCGTGACCAGCAGCACTTGGCAAGTGGCCCCAGACGGCCGAAAGTTGCCGTTTGTAACATTTTCAGCCAAATACTCGTAAATAAGCAAACCAACAACAACAAAAACAACAAGAACAATAACAGCAGCAGCAATGGGCACTAAAAAGTACTAGGCTCACAAAACTGAAGCTGACTGCATTTGCCAGCACCCGAAAGTATGCAACAGAAATGCGGCACGGGCAGCGCGCAGACTTCGCGAGTTTATTAAAAATTGTAAGCGCTTCCCTTCCCCTTCCCCATTCCCATTCCCATTCCCCCTCCGTCTACGTATTTTATTGTGTGTGCTTTCTCTCTCTATGTATGTAATTCACTCTTGCTGCTGTGTGCTGATGTTTTTCTTCGACTGTGTTTTATTTTGAACATTATATTATTTTTGTATTTATTTTTTTTTTGTTCTTTTTTGGCTATTTTGTGTTGTTCGCATTTTTTATTTGGAGGCACTTGGCCAGCAACTATATGCACTTGAGTTTCATTTGGTTGTTTCGGCGACCCGGGCAATGCCAGAGAGTGCATTAAGCATTGTAGTTGTGCCTGGAGTAGTACCTCGAAAAAGTTTTATGTACATTCCCAGAGAGAGAGAGATATTCAGAGAGAGAGAGAGAGAGAGAGAGAGAGCAGTGCCAAAAGAAAACCACAACCACAATGAAGTCGAATGCTTTGCAGCCATTGCCAATGTTGCTCATGTTGTTGATGTTGCTGCTGCGGCCAATGAGGTTATTATTATTATTATTGTTGTTGTAGCAGTTGTTGTTGTTTTTGTTGCTAGTTTGAGGCGCAACTTGTTCACTTTGTTAAATCATGTGCGGTATACGTATGCAGATATTTTTATTTGTTTTGCACTCTTCTGTCTGCGCTGCAAAAGTCCTGCAATCCTTTGCTTTGTAATCCGTTAGCTTCTCATATGTGATTATTAATTAAAATGGCAGCCCCAAGGTCTAGCTCAAGGCGAATTCACAAGTACTGCACTTAGCTGGTTAGAAACTACTTTTAAAAGTAGTAAATTTGTGAAATGGAAAATTAAAAAAAATCTGGAAAATTAAAATATCCAAAAATTTACAAAAATATAACCTACATATACATTTAATCTATTATAAAAAAGTTTTATGCTCGCTCAGGGTCTAAGAGAAAAAACATTGTTACATGAATTTACTCTCTATATATTTCAAAAAATATGTGACTTCAGATAATTATTTTTTTTAATTATTTGTTAACTGAAATAAAATTATATAGTAAATATATATGTCAGAAAGCAAAAAAAATTTAATATAATTGGACAACTGAATAAAATAGAAAATTTAATTAATGAAAATTAACTTTCTTAAGTATCTTTATTAAGTATAGAAATTTATTTAAAGACATAAGTTAATAAATAAAAATTAATTGGTTTAATTTAAATTTTGTAAGTGCCTGAATTTAATAAACATATTTTGTATATAATTTGTCTTTGATATGTTTGTGATTTTAAAATATATGATCTTAATCTATCACTTAGAAATACTATTAAATTATTACTGATACTTTAATTGCTATTCTTTTATAGAAATAGCTATTTACAGTTAATTTTTTATTTGTTACACATCCACTTTAGTCATATTATTTGTCCTTAAAATTTCATATGTCGCTTAATTACAAATAGAAAATTTCATTTAATTACGGATTACAAGTACTTTGCAGCAACTTTTTCAGTTCGCCGACGGGACAAATACGCATACACATACAAATACATAAAGTTACAGATGCGGACAGAGATAGATACACAGATATAGATACAGATACAGATACAGAGAGGGAGATGGCATCAGTTGAGTTGGCAGTTGTTCATCCGCGCAATGCCAAACAAATGCATGACAAAATCTTAATTAACCTCAGGCTGCTCAGCATAAACCAGCACCATTCACACACATACACATATATACACTCACAGAAAGAGAGAAGAGAAGAGAGAGAAGAGAAGAGAGAGAGTGAGAGAAGAGAAGAGAGACTGGCAAACTTATACAGAGTTTGCCTAATACGCGAGAGCTTCAAATGAATACAACGAGCTAAGCAAATAAAACTATACATGAGAGTGTGTGTGGCAGTGTGTGTATGTGTGTACATATCATTTTATGTGTTACGCACTTTATTCTAACTCAAAGACAAACCAATACACACACACACACACATACACTCACATAGAGAGAGTGAGAGAGAGAGAGATGGATACTCATGTGATGCGCATATTTCGCTGCTCGGGAATTACATTAAGCGTCGGGCATAATAAATTATTCCGTATGATATGATTCCTGGTACATGATAAGCGTTTGTAATTTTAACTGTCAGTTAAATGGGTATCTGCAGACTCAGTGGAGAGGGGGTTGGCAGTACAGTGGGGCAGGCAGTATTTTTCTTTTTTTTTTGATTTAGAATTCTTAATATTTGTCTTTAGCTGGAAAACTTGAGCATTAGCGCGCGTAAATAAAAGTTTTATGTCAATATTTGTCGGCACATTCACACACACAAACACACACACACACACATTCACATTCACATTATAGACTTTTCACACATACAGACACACACTCAAACATATACATACATGCACATAATTACTTTTAGCTGGGAAAGTTGAAGCTGAAAGAGGGCGTTGACATTGTACTACGTGACTATATAATCAACGCGCATTTGGCAATGAATGCGCCACACGATCTGCAATGGCTGGGAAAACAGGGGAGTGAACTAAAAAGGGGGAGAGGGGGCTCTTCCCCTGACTAAGCTGTCCCTACACCCTCTACCCAACTCGCCGCCTCTGCTCCACTCTCACTCCCCTTGTTGGCTGTGTCCATGCTATTTGCTTTGAAATTAAAAAAGTTTTCGCTCTATGCGCTGTTAGACTCTCCCACTCTCTTCAACTCTCTAACACTCTCTTCCACTCACTCTCTCTCTCTCTCACACTCTCGCTCTCTCTCTCTCTCTCTTTCTATCTCTATCTCTGCTTTGGCGCTCTGCCTTGATTTACATGTTAAATCATTTTTGTGCCTTCGTCCGGCATTGCATGAAAGCCAAATACAACTATCAGCATGTGTGTGTGTGTGTGTGTGTGTGTGTGAGTAACTGTGTTGGTGTGACTCTCTTTTACTCTCTGCTCTGTTTGCCATCTGTAAATATATGCAATGGCGTCGACTCTGCCATCATGGCCATAAAAATGGACTCGCACTCATACGCACATTTGGCAAATCAAGAGCTCATTAAATCTTGTGCTCTGCCAAAAACTCAACGCAAAAAAATGATTTATTCGATATATATACATTTTTTTATAATTTTCTAAGTATAAAAAAATGCTATTCTGATTAACTGAACGAAAGAATTTTTTTTTTTACATTCTATTTAATTGTTGCATATATCCGAATTAAAAAGCTTAAGGTAAAAATTAATCAATTAAAACAAATAAAAACATTAAGATTTATAAATCAATTATATACAAATCCACATAATTAACATGTCAGCCCGAAATAAGAAATAAGATCTGTTCAGTGTTTTTTTTTATTCTGGTAAATATTTTCAAATATGTTTCTCCAAATCAACTTTGGTAAAGTTCTTTATATAGATTTTAATGTCAGAAATTGATTACAAACAAAAAATACGATTTCAAAAATTTTAATTTTTTATACAAAAAACCCAAAATTTTTCATATTTCAAAAAATAAAAATTTATTGGTGCAGTTTTAGTGAAAATGCTAAAAGTTTTTTCTCTCACTATATTTTTCAAAATATTGCTTCAAATCAATGATGTTGTTGAATCAATTAGCTACAATAATTGTAGTTGTAAATATTTTATTTTTTTATCTTCAGCTTTTTGGCCAAGATTGAAAGTTACAAAAAGAGGATCATAACATTAGGAGAAAATTGAAAATTTTGAAAATCGATTGATTTTCGTGAAAGTTATGCCTATTTGAATAAGTTTTAGTTTTATGGGCAAGTCCTACTTTTATTTAATTCTCTGGCTTAAATTAACATAATCTTCACCTTCCTTGAGTCCCCTTGGTTTACCATTGTTTTTAGTTTTTCAATATTATATTTATTTTCTTTGTTTAAGTGTGGAAAATCACAACATCCCATAAGCTTCGCATAACAATGTTGCGCTCTAAAAGTCAAAATGCACAAAGCACTTCAATGGATTTTGGCGAACTGTGGCACATATACATATATATTTTGGTATATTTCGCAATTCTGTTTATATCTTTTTGTAGATTTTCAGTGTATATAGTTTTCTAGTTTCGCAGTTGAGAGCAAATCAAAGTAGATGTTCCGCGTGCAGAAGACATCAGCAGGGATATGGGAATGCAAAACAACTTAAAATGTCATATGAAATTTGTAGCGTTTGCTGATTGCGCGTGTTAAACAGACAGTGGGAGGGAGACGGATGCACCGAGACAAAGAGGGATATTCAGGATGAGAGATAAAGAGACACAGAAAGAGAGAGAGAGAGAGAGAGAGGGAGAGCGAGAGAGATGGTGGATGGCGTAAAAGGACAACGCGTAAATCCAGTAACGCCCAAAGCTCCAGCGCTGCGGGGGCAAGTGAACTAAAAACAAAAAGTGCATCAAGAGAGAGAGAGGGAGGGATAGAGTGAAGAGGCAAGCAAACGTGGCAAAAAAAAACGAATGCGAAAAATCACAAATTCCGACAACAAAAAATCCTTTAAATCCCATGGATTTATGCATTTTTCCGTTGCACTTGCCACTGATGCTGCAACGACTGTTGTTGCCGCTGCCGCTGCAGCTGCTGCTGCTACTGCTGCTGCAGCTACACTGTGGCAATGTCGCATGTGGGTTGTCTATCGCTATACCTTCAACGCCTTCATCGTCACGCCCATTAAAGCCACCCGCCAGCTGCCACTTATACTCCGCCACTCACACTAACATACATACATACATACAAACATACATATATACATATATATATGTTTTTGTTTCCTCTTGTGATGGTGTAAATGCGGGTGGCGACGTCGACGTCGACGTCAACAGTGACTGCAACTGCAACAGCGACGTCGACATTCACGTTTATTCGATTTCTGCAGCTCGGCAAAAGCGCCTCAAGGTGCCTCCGTGCAGCTGTGCAATGCATTCCTGCCACACTCCAGTTGCTGCTGATGTTGCTGCTGCTGTTGCATGTGACTCTCATGCAACACATCTGAGTCTAGGCTGGACCTAAATAGTTTCTTAAGTCATTTAGCATAATTATTGAAAATATATATGCCAATGAGAAATTGTTTTTTTAAGTAAATTATTTTATTTTATTTATTATAATTTGCAATAAATGAAACTATCACAAATATATAAAAATTATTTTAAACAATTATAAAAATTATACATAAAATACTTATATTGGTTGTATTACATTTTAAAAATTTTAAATTTTAAGCTGAATAATAAATATAATAAATAAATGTATCTAAAATATCTCGCAATTAATTGGGAAATAATAAAAAACATAGATAAATCATTATTCTATAAACTTAATTTTAATTTATTAAATTAATAAGAGAATCACAAATTTGCATCGCTATGTTTTATATAATTTATAAAAAAAAACATAAAATGATTTATGATAATAAAAATTACTTTAAATTAGATTATAATTTCATTATGTGAAGAATTACTGTAAAATACCCGTATAAAAATTATAAAAATTAAATTGAAATTTATTTATAATACAATAATAATATTTTAGCATTAAGTATATAAATAAATTGATTTATTCAAAATTACCTTATTTAAAAATTTGACTAGAATTTGCCAACGCTAGTGGATTCAAAAAATAAGGAAATACGTTTCAGAAATATTTTTGTAATATTCATTACAAATTTTATATATTACTTTTAAATATTATCATTTAACTAGAAAGTTTATCAATTTAATTCGTGAAAAAAATTATAGTATTTCAAATTATATTAAAATGTTGTATAATGAATAATATTTCAAAGAATATTATACCAAAGATATTTTAAAATATTTATATTAAAATATTTTAAATATTTATATTATTTATTTATTTTAAAATTTATAAAATCTTTAAAATGCTTAATTTATTAATTTGATAATATTTTGTGGTACGTATTTTCTGCGTATTTAAAAAAAATATTTTTTTTGTTATCACATATCCCAAATAATTATAAGGTCCAGCCTAATGGAAGTGGCGCAACACACGGTGCAGCTATTGATGACGTTGCTGTCGTTGCCACTGCTGCTGCTGCTGCTGCTGTTGCCGTTGCACTTGCCGCAGCGTGTGTCTGACTACGCTATCTGCACGACGACGACAGCAGCAGCAGCAGGAGTAGGAGCTGGAGTTGAAGCAACGGGAGTTCCACCTTGCCACATTTGGAGAGGCAAGCACACACATACACACATATTTAACGTTGCCGAAAAAAGTTCACACACAATCGATTGGTGTTGCCTCCAACGTTGTTGTTGTTGTTTTTGCTGCCACTGCTTCTCATTGTCATTGTTGTTGTTCGATGTTGTTGTTGGTGTTGATTTTATGGCATGCTGCAAACTATCTGTCGCTTTTGTTTTACGATTCCTTTTGCGCTTGATGATCGTCACCGTTGCGGGCGTCGCATCCCTTCGCGTCGCGTCGTTGGCATTGCTAGTTGCCACCTCCTGTGTCTTTCGACCTGCCTCCTGCCACCTGCCTGCTCCTGCTCCTTTAGCTTGGCATCGCCGGCGGCGTATTCGTGTTGCTGTTTGCTGCATTGGATGTTTGTTTGTCTCCGCCATTCCGAAAACGATGCTGCATCCACACAGCAAGCAACATCCAGAATTGGAAACGGGCCTAGGGCGCCGAAGCTGAAGCTGAAGCTGGAGCAGGAGCAGGATTTCATTGTTGGTTTGCTTGGGTTGGATTGGGTTTGGTATTGGAAATGGTTATGGGTATGGGTATGGGTTTGGTTTCATTTTGTTTTCTCGCACTGTCGCTCCAATCTCGGTGTAATATTTTATTTTCAATTCGCATTTAGTGCAATCGTGGCAGTCATGGCGCTGTGGCAGCCGTGGCATCGGTGGCACCAGTGGCAGCGGTGGCAAGCAGCATCTAAGGGAAGAATAAATTGTATCTGACAATTGGCAATTGGCCTATCCGCCCGTTTGATAGTGCGACAGGCCCAGATCCAACTAGGCAGCCAGCCAGTAGTAGCTGGCAATGTGAAGGGGATGTGGAGGGACAGGTGTAGGACACAGTGAGGAATGGCCAATAAATCGAGGAGGGGGCTGGTGGTTGGTGGTGAGTGGCCTACAAGAGGTCGTTGAATGCTTCGGTTTTATGCTGAATCACGAATTGCATTAGACCCAGGGCCACTCACGAGCTATCCTGGCCACATCCTCGTGGCTAGGCTGTGACTGTGCCAGGACTTGCCAATTGGATTATCACATGGGCCGAGGTTCATAGCTGACACTTTTCATTAAAATTTTGCGCTGGCACGTTATATGTATGTGTGTGTGTGTGTGTGTTGAACATGCTTTAAACAGCTCCATCAATGCCAAAGCTGGACAGATCTGTGCTGGCCCTGGCCCTGGCTATGGAATCGAAGTAATCCAGCAGCTGCACTGATAAATGTCAAATAAGCTTTGAGTGTCCTCGCTGTGCTCGGCGTGAAATGCTTTTTAAGCACTCACACGGCACTCTTCTTTACACACATACAGACAGACAGACAGACAGACAGACAGACAGACAGACACACATACAGTTACAGCTAGAGAAAATGATGTAAATGTGTATGGGGAAATGTCGCGCTGAAGCTGTCGATTGCCATGTCCATGTCCATGTCCATGTCCGACCATGTCGAGGGCGCATTACGAGCAAACAAAAATTTTGCTCTGTCAACTAAATGTCAGAAAAATGGCCAAACGGCAATGGAACTTGCTGTGCTTCAGCAGCTCCTGCTGCTCCTTGATGCTGTCCCTGACACGCACGCACTTGATCAATCATGCGAGGATGACGACAAGTGTATGTCTATCTATATGTGTGTGAATGCGTGTCTGTGTGTGTGTCTGTGTGTATTTGCATTGATGACAACTACATGTCCACAGCAAACCGCCAGAGCTGCTGTAGATGCTGCTGTGACGATTATGGAGCACCTGCGGGAGCTGACAGCGATTTGGCCAAACAGATTGCGCTAAAATGTAGGCAATATTAGTTCGCACACTTCCTTTCTATCTCTATCTCTATCTCTATCTCTGACTCTTTCTGCCACTTCCGACACTCTCTCTCTTTCTCTCTCTCTGTTTCTCTTTCCGGGTATGTCACCTTGCACATACCGCATATTAATAAGCCCTTTGGCAGCACCATAACTAATGGCCTGCCATCCGTTTTAGCCATGAAATCGACAACCATTAACCACCAACACGGACCAACTCACCAGGCAGTCAGACAGACAGAGATCCTGGCAGGAGGCAAAACACTCCAAAGTACTCGTAATGGCAAAAAATTATAGAAAACGAATGCTACAAAATGGCCCAGCAAATCCAAACAAATGTTTGAGCTTTTAACTGGGATTATCGACGCGATATTTATGCCCATCATTTTTCTTCAACTCAAATGCCGCATTCTTCTTTCGCCCGCTATCCGCGATGAGATTTTCTATTCTGACCACAAACAGAGCAGAGTAAACAAAATAGACAAAAAAAAAAATAATTTTAAAACGGCGCGTCATTTTGTTTTAAATTCCCCCACAATAAAACAGACAGTTAAGTGGCATTTGGAGTCTACTTAAGACAGATTTAAATACAGCTTGAATAATGTTAGAAAAGAGTGGCCAAGACTTTTAAAATTTTTTAAAATATTTAAATATGGTTTAGACACTGGGAAATTTTAAAATACTACACCAAAATATTTTCTTTTTAATTATAAAGTAAGATAAAAATATTAGTATATTATTGGAATTATGATTTTTAATTAAGTTGACTTGAAATTAATGCTAAAATTTTAAATAAAAATTTTAAAAATATTATTAATATAGAAATAATTGTGTTTTAATTAAGAAAATTATACATATATAAAAATTTTATTATTAAATTGAATATTAAATTATTAAATTAATTTTATATTAACAAAAAGTCACAAGTTATTCGAATTTATAATACTCTTTCATATTATATCAATGAGTGGCAAGTATTGTTCTGTAGTAATCAAATTTATTGAATAATTATAAGCTTGTTATAAACATTAAATTTTAAATATTCACCAATTTAAGTATATTCTTCGAATTATCCCACAATTTGGGGTGATTTTTTTTTTTAATTTTAAGGGATGCATATTTTTCGAATTATTCAATGATCATAATATATTATCACTTTCGTTAAAAATCTTCTTCTTTCTTTTTGCTACTATGTTAAAAAGAAAATGATTACACAAAATTTAGAAAAAAAAAAATAAATATCTGTAGGAAAGCGATTTATATCTTCAAAAAAGAGTTACCTTTATCCCCGCCCTCTCACTATGCCTTTATATTTTTCTCTCCCTCTCTTTCTCTTTCTCTTTCTCACTCTCTCTTTTCTCTCTCTCTCTCTCTCTCTCTCTCTCTCTCTTTTCAGCTTTAAGTTTCTATAATTTTGTTGCAAAGCACTTGAACACACTTATACAGACACATACACACACTCCTGCAGACTCACACTCATAGTGAAGGAGCATCGCAGTCACACGCATACATTGAAAATTAATTAAACCGCAGGTTGAAAGCTTGTTAACAAGATGCTTAAAACAAAAAGCTTTCAAAAACAAATGTGGCAAACCCCGCCGTGTCCCCTGTTTCGACCTGGTCATGACCTGCCCCCTTTCGAAATTACTGTGTCGTCTATTTTGGGGCAAAGTTGTGCGCATTACGCATACGCAATGTGGCCCGTGTGAAAAATACTTTGGCCAAAAGTTTACTCAAAAATAAAAACCAAAAAAAAGGTAAGCGAAACATATAAAAATAAAAAGAAATGTTAAGCCTAAGCAGGCGGTCTTTACAATGCCATAAAAAAAAAAAAAACATAATATAAGTATAAGAAGTTGAGAGACCTTTTCTATTAAGGTAAATGTTACAAGAAATTCGCGAAAGTGGCAAAGTGATGTGAGACAAAGTGTGGTGCTGTGGGAATCGAGTCTAAGCCGAGCCCAAAATGAATTCTTGGGCTTTTGTTTTGGGGCAACTTTATCAGACACCCAATTAAAAGGGCTTTATAACAATTAGAGCTAATAACACGCTTCAATTGTGCCAGCCACTGCCAGAGGGCAATCTCAACTTTCCCCCAAATTTCACTCACTCTCTGTCACTCTCTCTCTCTCTATCTCTCACTCTCTCTCTCTCTCTATCTTTTTATCTGGCAGCATTTTATTTTTATTAGAATTTTATTTGGAATTCCTTGTCTGTTTTGTTTTTTGTCTCGCTATTCGGGAATAGAGCATAGCTTATGGCCGGGTTTTTTATGTGCTGGCATTTTGGTTGGAGCTGTGGTCGCAATTAAAGCGAAAAACCACAGCAATTAGCAAATTGACAAGTGGATCTAACCCCCTGCCATGGAATGTCCTGGTGGCCTTTGTAGCCGTGTCTGTGATTGTAATTATAATGGTAATTGTCATGGTAATGATAATTGTAGTTACTCCCATAATTAAAAACTGTATGGCCATTGTTGTGAGATTTAATATGCAGTTGCGCATCAAACTTTAGCCCAAAACAAAAAGTGCAGTGTGAATCTCTGAAATTTGATAAATTAGTTGTAAAACTAAAAAAAACTTTTCTACGGCTGCCTTGAGCTGCTTATCACGACTATCTGTTCTGTCTGTCCGTCTGTCTGCTTGTCTGTTTGGCCAAGAGAAAAGTTTTTGGCCAAATGCAAAATCCAATTTTTCGAATGAAAAGTCAAACATGAGTTTAACTTTTGATCCGTTTGGCTGCCTAAGCAGTCAACAGTCTCTTTCAACTCTACCCCCCATTTGTATACCCTGCCCACTCTGCATTCCCAATCGAAATCTCTTTCAACCAGGCAAATCAATTTTCCCCACTGTATAGTCGGACATCAAATCGATATTTGAATTTTGCACACATTTTCAGCAACTAATTTGCAATCATTGACGTTTTTGTTAATTTTAATTTGATTATAGATATTATTGGGGGGCAGGCAGCAGGACACGACACGAGAGACAGGACAGCACAGTCAATGCCATTGCTGCCTATCTCTCTCTCGTTGTCTCTCTCTCTCTCTCTCTCTCTCTGTTTCTGTCTCTACAATGGCTCAAAATCGAACCTATTGTTGCAAATTCAATTATTCACACACCGTTGAATGCACAATAAAGAGAGTGAGAGGCAGGGAATGCTCGACGAAATCATACGCTAAAAATAAAAATATTTTTACTGAAAGAATTTTATTATTCTTTTGTGCAGTTGTACCACTGTGCTGTTAGTGACTGAAATTGCCTCAAATGATAATTATTAAATGCAATTCAGTTGAAATAATATTTGCTGATTTCATACCATATCATTTTATGCGTTTGTCTGTCTGTCTCTCTCTCTCTCTCTATTTTTCTCTGTCTATGGAAATTGGGAAAAACGAAAACGAATTGAAATTCCTAAATTCAAATCTAATTAACATTTAGTCTGTGTAATGCATATTGATTGGCATTGCTGCGATTGCCATGCAACAAATTTACATTTTAATGAGCTGCAATTGCTCTTAATTGTTGCCAGTTAAAGTTGCCTCCGCATTTTGCTTAATTATACCCATCAAAAGTACGTTAAATTGCAGAAGAACTAGAAGAAGAAGAAGAATAAGTAGAAGCAATCAGAGAGATTCCAAACAGAACAATGCCATCTATGATATATAGTATACATTAGTTTGTTGCATACTGTATCCCGTTGCATTATTGACAAAGTCATCGGGTATCGGTTACACAGTCCTTAAGTGGCAAATGCAACAAGCGAGGCAGCAACAGCGCAACAATGCCCAGTCACATGCCACACACAATAAGTGCAGTGCAACAACTCATATGTATACACATCGACGCATTTCCATCCATTCACACACACACACACACACACACGCACACATATATGATACATATGTATGTATATGAGGCATATGGCAGTGCCGTTGCAAACACATGCTCAATTGAATCGAAATTGAATTTGCAATTCTATGTGCTGTAGCTAACGCCATTTTCCTTGGGATGCGGCAAACCCTAGACCAACCAATACTTTTTTTTCCATAGCACTAACTTAGTAGAGTCCCTTGACTTTTATGGCCATTGTGGTAGAAGTATATTAAGACACTTACATATTACCAAAAAAATTAAAAGTTAGCTATGTACATATAGAATAGTCTAAGAAATTATATTTAATATTTTAAATATTTTTCATACGATTTTTAATAATATATATATATATAAATTTGTAAACATATTTAAAATATGTTAATTTATCAGCAGAACAACACCCTAGAGTACGCTACTGACCCTTACTTAGGCTATAAATTTATTTTCTATCTTATCCATACTAAATGATAATAAATTGGAATGTTAATGTATCAAGATAAAAAGTGTTAAAATATTAAATAATTTTTTTAAAATGACAGATGTGTTTACAAAAATATGATTGACTGATGATATTGAATTTATTTTTATCCAATATTATATTATTTTATTAGAAATTTGTTAAATAGTTTTAAAAATGACAATAAATTTGCAATATTTTATTAAATTTTATTTATTATTCATTTTTCATATAAAATTTTATAATAAATCAGTCGACTGTTTACATTTCCTTTAATAGCTTAAAATATTAATAATTAAAATAATTAAATCCCTTTTAATTCATAAATTTCACAATATTTCTTCAAATAATTTGTCAGAGTATCGCGACTTCGTTGTTGTTCATGACATGTTATTGATGCATGTTTTTTATGCGGGCTCGACGGGCACTTGGCAGCTTTCTTTCTGTTCCGTGCTCTTCTATTCTGTTCGTCTCCGCTTCGTTTCGATTCGCCTCGTTCCGACTCGTTTCAACTCGTTCCGTTGTGCTATTCGATTTGCTTTTGCACTTGCCGATCTCTTCTGTCGTTGTGTGTATTTGCGTGTTTGCTCTGTTCCCCTTCTGCGTCTCCCTTCCCCTCATGCTATCGTTCTCGCTCTCGCTTTCGCTTGTATTTGCATTTCGTTATTGAGATTGAGACAAAGAAGCGTAGAGAGAAAAAAGACTCCGTCGACAGATTCTGTTTTCCCTTCTTCTGCTGCCGCTATTGATGCTTCTGCTGCATTCAATCATCAATGAGTTTTTTGCATTTTACACATTTCACTTGGCTCATCTTCCTCTCACTCACTATCACTTTCTCTCTCTCTCTCTTTGCAGTTGCAGCAGCTGCGGCTGCTGTTGATGGTTTTTGTTGTAAGCATTGTGTTGGTTGACACGCCCAATATGGGGGCGTGAGACTGTCTATATATGTATGTATCTCTTGGGCATAATTGGATGCCACATGTGGGCGCCACCCACCAAACTGATTGGCAAAATCCAATGCAAAGACTTTTGATTTATTGATTGATTGTCAAAGCGATTGCAATCTGCTTGACTGCCCGCCCCCCTCTCCAAAACTCATGTCTCCACCACAATTGCATGTTGTGCCGCTTTAATTAAAGTGCAAACAGACACAGTCAGCAGAGCAGAGCTGGCATTAATTTAAGGTAACTTGCAACATGTTGCATTTAGGAATTTGACATTCTTTCCTTTAGTATCCTCAACACCCATCAAATATTTTTACATCTCAAGTTGCCTCCTGTTTCTCTTTGTTCTGTTGTGTTTACATTAGGGCAGGGCTCACGCCCACTCGACAAAATGATTTGTATGTCAAACGTGGGGAAAAACATTTAAGAGCACACTCACACACACACATACACTCACACACACAAATACACTCACACACTGACACTCGTGGCAGGCGCCACAAAGTATGCCACACTTTTTGCTTGCGTATTGAGGTAAAGTGTATGTGGCTCTGGGGCTGTGGGGTTGTGGCTGCACATCGTCCTAGCCGTAGCTGGATGTCCTTTTGCCAAACACAAATGTGATATTTCACAAGGACAAGTGGTCCAAGAAACATCACTAACCAAGTAAGCAAACACTGCACTAACAACAGCAGCAACAACCATGTTGAATTCCTTTCAACAAAATACTAGAGTTCATTAAAATGAAATGTAAATGTAAACAAATAAAAGAGAAATTAGAGAAAGAGCAGTTTGTTGGTAATCTAGCATTTAAAAATAAATGTCTTATTGTCGAAGTTACATTGAGCTTAACATGCCAAATAATTAAGTAATACCAGAGAAAAAGTATTTTAACATATTTTGACCCGGGGGTTTTTACTTCAAAAATCATGTACTTTCTGGGAACATTTTTCACTTAAGAATGGTCAATTTTATATTTCTTTTTGGATTGATTTACTTTTTTAAAAAATTTTTTAATTTATTTATTGATTAACTTATTTGTTATTTTTTTCATATAATTATTTATTTTTATTTATTTTTTTTATTCAAGTATTTAGTATAATTTGCTCACTATTAAGTATAATATTTTAGAAGGATTTAGGATATCCCTCATATCTACCTTGTCTCTGCAACTTCACAAATCGCGATAGTTTCCTCTATAAAAATGAATATACGAAAATATAAATTTTCTACTTTTATACATATTACAAATAAACGCCTATAAAAACGGTCTAAAAGAGAGACGGAGACGAACGGAGCTGGAGAGAAAGAGAAAAATGTAGAGGTATTCAAAGAATCCCTCATAACTTTCTTCAATATTATTTTTCTCAAACCTCGATACGTTCCTATATAAAGCTAAATACAAAAAAAATAAATTATCAATTATATACAAAATCTCTAATCTGATGAACGAGTATCATATCATAAATCGTTAAGATGAAGAAGAAGAACTCACAAAGACAGACAGAAATAGAGAGATGGCCAGAAAGAGAAAGATAGTAATGTCACAAAGCTGTTGGTCAAGTCTTAGAAGTCCTGTCCAGGATATTAAGGTTCGTCTGCGAAAAGAGTATTTGCTTATATACATACTTCTGCATAGTCCTTGCCGCTTTGCAAATTTGCAAGGATATTTAAATTGGCCAAAAGTTCTTTGCGTGCATCGTCACAGTTTTTCGCCAAAGCTACTTTGCCAACGCTGCAGGTTGCATGTAGCGAGTAGCAAGTTGCAAGTTGCTGGTTGCTAGTTGCAGTTTGCAGCTGCATAAATGTTACTTCTACTTACGTAAATTACAAAATAAAGTTATTACGAAAAGTAATTTAAGTTAAAAATTTTTGTGCGCCGCCAACTTACCCGCGAAATTGTGCAGCCAACTGGCAATGCTGCGTTTTCTCTTTTCTTCCTCATTTTTCCTTTTTTTTTTTTTTTTTTTTTTTTTTTTTTGGTTTAGTTTTCATTTTTACTGAACCCTTGCTGCGGCATGTGGGCGTTTCGGCAAGGGAATTTCGCCCCTGTCTCGTTGCAGCATAAAATGAGGTAACAAGTTGTGAAATAGTTTTGCTTTGGGCACATTTTTGACTTGCAGCTACGCCGATGTCAAGTTGACGCTAAAATCAATGTACATTAAGCATTCAGAATGCCACATAGCTGATGATGTATGCAACAAAATGGAGCAGGCATAAAGTATGCAAACTGTGGCAGTTGAAACCCATGGATTGGGGGCAAATACTCGTCAGCTTGGTCACGCTTAATCAATGGTCCAATAAACAAACAACAACGATAACTGCAACAGCACACAGATACACACATACGCACACACACACACATACCAACACTTATACAAACACACACAACACGCAAATGGCAGGACTTCAATCATGGCCACATTGAAAGCGCCAACGACAAAACTTTAAGCAATTGTGCAAAGCTGTAATGTCAGTTGTTGCATTTGTTGTTGTTGTTATTGTTGTTGTTGTTGCTTGGTTCAGTTGTTGCAAAATCAAGTTGAAAGTTCCTGGCAACTTGAGGTGCAAGTGTCGTGTTTTTGTCAACGGGCCAACAGCAGCAATTTCCGTTTCCTGTTCGTCCCGTTGATGAAAGCAAAAAAACCAAAAAAAAAAAAAAAAAAAAAAAAAAACAAAAACACAGGAATGAAAAGAAACTGAAACGAGTGAACAGTGGTCCTGTATAAAAGTTTAGATTACAAATTCACATACGAGTACGTACTACGTACTACACTGGTCAACAGGGTAGCAGTTGATTTACTGCATGCCGCCATTCAACCTGCGACTCCTCTGCTCTACCATCACTCAGTTTTGGCTATTCCTATATCCTTTTTTCGTTTTTCCCTTTCATTTCATACCCTGTTGGAAATACAGTGAGTGTGATAGTTTTGTGTAAAGAGTATGCAACGTGGTTGGGTTGGGGTATATTTTTGATATTTTATTATTTTATCAGAAAAATTAGATTTGCTTTTTGGCTTTTTTAATTTAAAATATTATTTGGATAACTTTTAATTTTCTATTAAATTTACCAAAATATTATTTATATAGTATTTATTTTAAAATTAAAGTCGTTTATGTATTTATCGAAAGTAAACAAGTTAACTGTTATGGCCAATTATTTAGCCATAGGATCCACATCAGTGGAGAAGATTAGAAGCTACTCCCAATCAGAATTTGGCTCTATATCCTTTTTTTTAAATATAAAAATCGAATATAATAATTGCCAATAGTGCTAAATTCGCATCTAGCCTAAAATTGGTGCTGCAGCACAGTGTGGCAAGGACAAATGACTGAATTTATAACTATAAAAATAATGATGAATATTATAATCCATTGAACATATAACATCGATTTCCAGATTTTATTAGGAACTTAATCTAATTAATCTACTTAATCTAATATATTACTATGTTAATCCTATTATATTATATATATAAAATTTAGTTAAAATGAAATTATTTTATAAAATTCAAATATTATACATTTTCCTCATATAAAATGAGTATTCAATATATATATTCGATCCAGGAATTTTAATTCTTTAGAGTTGTCTTAATACACGATATTCGAAGCATATATATAAAAAAGTGCAATTAACAACAGAAATTATAAATTTTATGATTATGATATTACCATAATATTCTTACAATATTCAATGCATAATTTTCGAAGCATGTATGCAGAGTATCTGCAAGTCGATCACACTCGACTGTTGCATTCTCAGTTGCTTTGTTGTTGTTGTTCCTTTTGCTGGTGGCAAGAAGCAGGCGCATGTTTTGTGGTCACTCTGTGTGCTGCAATTGGAGCATTCCCTCTCAACTGTTTTTTTCCTCAGCTGCTTTCTCTGCTTATTGTTGCTGTCTTTTATTTTTATTTTTTGGTGTTGCCACTGCCGTTGTTGGTGTTGCTGTTGGTGTTGGTGTTAGTGGCAGTGTTGGTGTTGTTGGGATGTTGTACTTTTTGGCAGTGGCAGTCATGCGTGCCACGTGCTACGCTTTGATGTGGTGCTTGCTCTTTCGCCTCATGCGCCTTGCCTAAATAAACTTAAAGTAATAAAAACGAGCAAAAAAGTCGAAAAAAAAAAACAAAAATAGAGGAGAGAACGAAGGCAAGAGAAAGAAAAGAAAGCATAACAAATTCGCACAGCGCAATAGGGTTAGAAAGAGAGCTGCACAAATGTGAGAGAGAATGAGACGGCAAACTGCTTGTACATTTGGGTAAATTGGACTCAGTGAAAGCCACTGTCACACACACACATACATACAGATACAGAAACACACACTAGCACAACAACTTTGTAAATATTTTATGCAAAAACACAAACACAGTGAGGCAACGTCTCAGCCACAGCAGCAGCAGCTACCTGGGAAATGTTTTTCGACACATCTGTACACTCGCATCAAATAATATTTACTTTACCATCTGCACAACAGCGGGCAGAGGGGGGTGATGGGGACAACCTCTTATACAAATACAGCACACACACATATATTTAGATATATATATATATATATGTATATGTATATAACTAAGACATACGGTTCATTAGGCGGCTCAAGAACCTCACACAAATTGCAACTGGGAAAGTTGTTGCCTAACTTGAGGCGGTTAAATAAATTTCTTAATGTCTACAACAAGTTGACTTCAAAAAGAAATTACTCAACACTGCCAGAGCAGCAGCAGGACCAACAACTCCAACTCCAACTCCAACTCCATGAGCTGCAAATGAACAAACACTTGTTAAACCTAACAAATTGTGTAAATAAAACTTTATACAAATCTATCAAATTCACAAATCCACATTGAAATTCAAAAATTATATATTTATATGCGCCACTGACCATACTAAATCAAAGATAATAATTCCAGCTAAATTATATAGATTTTATTTTGTATGAATGCGACATTTGGAGTGGAGGCTACCACACCATAAATAAACCAGGCTAATCAGCGCTGCCATTGGCAGCATTATTGTCACGTATTATTTTACATTTGTCCCCATTTGCATTATCCTTCTGCCTGCACATCGCGTTGTCCTGGCAACTGCAGCACACATAAATTCTGCCTCCTGACTGACTGAAACACAATTCGTTGACATGTCAACGAAGCCAAATACACTCTCCAATTGCCCTCCTCTGATTACTGCTCGGTTAGAGTATCTGCAATTCGTTGACTTCACTTGACTCGGGTTATTTATGTACTGCTGCTTGTAACTGAAGTTCGCCATTCATGGGATGCGCCAAAGTGCAAACATATTGCCAGTTTCTGTTTACGTTGTTCTTTGGCTCAAGGACAGCGTTATATATACACAATATACCTACAGGATAACACTTAGCGGCCTGCAGTTCATAGGTCTTTAGACATAAATAGAGGAAGTAAATTTTTCAAAATTGTTCTCTGTTTAGTCTCTGTGGAGGGGAGTGTAAACTAAATTTTTTTATTGTTTTCAATTTTAATATTTATCTTAATTTTAAAAAAATAATATGTTGAAGTTGTTTAATTGTTGCCACTCAAGCCTCAACTGAGGAGCTCAAATTATATTATTAGTTGTCAATCAATTATTTAATTTATTTTATATATTCATTTATTTTATTTTATTAGGATTTTTTAATTTTTATTATATTTTATTTAATTTTTATTTCACTTATTAAATTTAAATTTTAGTTTATTTTATTTCATTTTTTTCATTTTACTTTATTGTACTTTATTCAATTTTATATTTTTAAATATTATTTAACTTTATTTAATTTAATTTATTTCATTTCATTTCATTTTATTTTATTTTATTTTATTTTATTTTATTTTATTTTATTTTATTTTATTTTATTTTATTTTATTTTATTTTATTTTATTTTATTTTATTTTATTTTATTTTATTTTATTTTATTTTATTTTATTTTATTTTATTTTATTTTATTTTATTTTATTTTATTTTATTTTATTTTATTTTATTTTATTTTATTTTATTTTATTTTATTTTATTTTATTTTATTTTATTTTATTTTATTTTATTTTGTTTTGTTTTATATTATTTTATTTTATTTTATTAAATTAATGGATTCAATTAAATGAAATGAATATAAGGACCCTTCCAAATGTTTAAGAGATTCCTAGAACTTACAAAATTTTCCAAATTTCAATAATAAATGTATTTGTTATAGCTTTATAAACTTTTTTTACAAATAATAATACCTTATTAATTAATAACATAAAACTAATTTGCTTTTTAGTCAACATAGAAGTTGGTAGGTACATGGGATCATGCTGTTGGGTAGATGCAGAAATGTTTTGTTTCTCATTTGATTTGTCAATTTAAATCATGGCAAGTCGCCGACTTTGTTTTTTTCGCAGATAATGTCTTGTGAGATTTCTTTTGATTTAGACGAATCGTGCAACAATATAAAACTTTAACGCGCCCCAAAGTGTGCCCCGTGGAATACTTGAATCCGTGCCACACTGGCAACACACACACACACCCACATACACCTTCATGACACACAATCACGGTAATTGTGAACTTTTTGGCAGTGGAAAGTGGAAAATGCGGAGGAAATAAACACAAAAAAAAAAAAAAATAAAGGAAAGTCGACAGCGTCAAGCGAAGATTTACTTCGGTTTGGCAAAGCTCCCACAAATGCTGCAGTATATTGCTATCTCTTTCTATCTCTCACTCTCTGTCTTCCTCTTTACCTATCTATCTCACTCCCACAGCGTGTGCTGAGATATATGTGGCTGGGCAAAGCAAAAGAACAGACTCGCGTCATAATTTACACGTGTAAGGACGAAAAATGAAAAGAAAAAGAAAGCGCAGCAAAAGAAAAGAGTAAAAAAAATTTAGTAGTAGAAGAAGCAGAGTGAATGGTTTGATGGGGTCAGCAGTTGGCAGGACAAACTGTTGGCAGCAGCACCAATGCGACCAAATGTGCAATTGGCTAAAAAGTGTGAAAGGACGATAAGATACGAGAGTGAGCTCGAGAACATGGCTTGTCACACATCCATTAGGCTCTCCCTCTCCCTCTCTCTCTCGCACTCTTTCTGTCTCTCATTAGGCTCGTCTCTTTTTGCTTTATGCAAATGACGAGAGTTGTTACTCGACATCCTCTAACTCCCACTCGGCTGTCAATGTCCTTACTTCCTTTCGGCTCTGGCAACTTAATCATGCATGTTTACACGCAAGTACAAAACTCAAACAACAAACGGATAACTGAAAAGTGGAAACAAAGTAAGTACGAGTGCAGGAAGCACTCCCTTCGTCCCCAGCCCTGAATGTCTGTGTATCATCACTTTGTATTTCATCTCCATACAGACAAGGTTGGAGGCGACTCACCACCTCCTTTTCGGCCTCTTTCTTGGCCTGGTCTAATCAACGCGCGCATGCCAAAACACAAACATTTAACTGAATTAAGTTTGTTTATAACAATTTTTGCATAGCTAATTAGACGTAATACCCCTCACCTCTCACCCACCATCCAACAACCCCCTCAACCCATACCCTCCAAACAGCCTCAGGCCAAGAGATGAGTTTAGCTAGCAAATATCCGGACTTCAACTTCAACCCCCCCACAAATCTCTTCTCATCCCATCCTAAGCAAATGTTGCTTGTTAATTTCTTGTTAAAGCCTCCACTTCTCTACATTAATTGCTCCTTGTAGAATTTTCCATTAGGGTTATTGGACTCTCCACTCTTGCTGACAATTCTTCTTGATGGAAATACTTTGATTTCATGTCAAATTTTTCATCAGCTTTTCTCATAAGTTTTTCCTCTTCGGTATGCAATCAACAAAGTTTCATGTTGTTTAGGAATCTAGACAAGTTCTTGTAAAGAAGAAAGAAACTTTCACGTGGACAAGAAGAGAAGTGATGAGGGGGAAGTGGAAAGGGGGGGGAATGGTGGTGGTGGTGCCCAGATGGGCACGTAAAATATGGAGTTGGTTGTTTGGCAGGGAAACAATGACGAAAATAGTGGAAAAACTGCCGCTTGTTTTATTTATACATTTTTAGCAACTTGACTTCGCTTTCTCTCACTTGTTCTCTCTCTCCCTCTTTGTGTCTTTCTCTTTTTCTGTTTTCCCTCGCGATTCCCACGATTCGTCGCTCCTTGACTCTTGACTTGAATTCGTGCCGCGCTTCCTTTGGCACTCGTCACATTTCCAGACTTTGTCTCATTTTTTATTTACAAAAAAAAAAAAAAAAATGAAACAAAAACGAGAAAAACTTTTGCGCTCTCAGAAAAAATTCTTTTCTTTTTTTTTTTTGTTATTTGTTGCATAAAAATTACCTGAGGATAGCTGGTTATAACTTTTAGCGTGAAACTTTTGTTGCAAATATTATTAAATAAGCAAATAGGTGAAGCGCATAGCAAAAGAAATTATAAATGAAAAATGGCGAATGGGAAAAAAAATGAAAATGACCTAAAGCATCTCAGGACACTGAAATGTATAGGGCAGCAAATATTTATATAAACTTTCAACAAAAGTTTAATTGCATTTGTTTACTTCATTAGGCAAATTATGTTCGAGTTGAGGAATCGCATTGAATATGTGTGTCTCCAGACAATTAAAATAATTGACAGGAATAGAGAGAGAGAGACAGAGAGAGAGAGAGAGAGAGTTGAGCTGAAGGACAACTAGGCAAGAAGGAGAAGGAGAGTCGATGGCTCGATGCTCGTAAAATGTCCTCACAATGTAGTACACCATCCATCAGACGTCAATTGTATGCCAACTGCCAACAAATCAAACTGTCATCCTGCCCCATCCTCAGCATCAGCATCAGCATCAGCTTCAGTTTCAGCTTCACTCTGAGCCTGTGCCTCGCCAGAAACGAGTCGAGTTGAGTTGAGATGAGTTGAGTTGAGTCAGTGAAGCATTCAAGCAGTGCAAAAGTATTTCTGGGGCGCCATATTTGAAATTATGCCACATGCATTGCCATTCAACGGATAGGGTGAGGGTGGGGGGAGCAGAGTGAGAACTATGTGGCAACTAGCTGCTTTGTGCCACATATTCTATATGCAGTGGCATCCATCTATCCAGCCATCCATCCATCCATCTATCCAGTCCGTGTCTCGTTGCAGCTGTCAGCGTTCTATTTTGCAGTTCATCATCATTGTCATTGACAGTTTGGAGTGGTTACAATGGCAAGCAGCCTGCCAGGATATGCCACAGACGATCTCTATGAGCATTTCAATGGCCAACTGGCAACTGGCAACTTCCAACTGGCAACTGGCAACTGCATTGCTTTCGATTTATTTTTGTGCCTGAAAGATTTATGCGCATCATTCGATGGCAAATTGCCACAAAAAAAAAAATGAACAAGTAAAAGAAAACTGGACATGTTGCTCAAAATTAGTTACATTCTTGAATACCGATCAATTTGCAATCATTTTGTGTATATCTACAAATTTAATATATGTACATCTTTATATATCAGCTATATTAAAGAGTGCTGTGAAACTGGAACCACTTTGGCTGAAGCTAATAATAGCTGAGTGGATATATCCATGGCAGCCTCGAATTTGAATTTGAATTTGAATTTGAATTTTTCGACAAACGGAAATTGATGCCATTAGGGCTGAGGTCTAGCAGTGTGTGTGTGTTGGGGTGTGTGTGTGTGAAGGGAAAACGGAAGTCGCTCTAGGTGCAGTGCTATTTAAGGAAAATGCGAATGGCAGAAACAAAGTGAAAGCGAGCGTGAAAACACAAGGCAGACGAAGAGAAGAAACTTAAAGGCATCAGCAACGACTCATATATCGTAAGGTGGGAGAGAAAGACAGCAAGAATGAGAAAGAGAGAGAGTGACTGGCCGACACTTTTTCAGACAGACGCATACATCAAACAGAGACAGACGAACAGACGGAGGGACTGAAAGTGAGAGGAGACAAGCCAATGACACCCACAACCAAAAAAAAACACAACACATCCGTCAATTTCTCTGCATTTTGGCTAGGGGGTTGTTAGTGGCGGGGGGTGTGGGGTGAGCGGTGCTAGAGGGCATGGAATGCGTGTTAAAATTTACGTATTTTATGCGAAAGGGGGTTGATGATGGCAGGGGATGGCAGGGGTGGCGGGTGGCGGGCTGGCCCATTGAACTTTAAGTGTAATCCGGCTAGTAGAGAAATCTACATATTGATAAATGACCCGAGTCCCCTTCGGGAGGCATAAAAATCGATGCCACTTGACATATCGACAGACAACACCACACCCACTCCACCATGCCCCCCACTCTCACTCCCCCTCCCCCTTAGATGCCACTCATTTGCCTTGAATTCAGAGTTAATGCGGGCATTAATTTGTGGATGTGAAACTGCGACGAGGACTATGAGTATATATACTTAAGTATGTGGAGTATCGGTTTTGATTTCGGTTAATCGGTTCATGATAATTGCACGTAACATTGCAGTGGCATTAACGCACTTGAAGTGCGTGCAACAAATGGTGGCAGCAGCAGCAACAGCAGCAAAAGTGGGCGTGCAACTTCATCAAATTGCTGCCTGCCCAGTTTGCAACGAAGTGTAAAATAATTACTCGGCTTTTTGCATTACGCGCACGGCTTTGCCACCAACATGTGACATGCAACACGCCATGCCACATTGCCACATTGCCACATGGCTGCCACTTGTTTTTCGTATGCGTAATTAATTAAATAAGCGCCTTGACCCACAGATACATACATACATATCCGTATGTATATATCAGAGTGGCATCTCTGCTGATTGACTTTTGGTTTTTGCAACAGAAGCCGGTGGCAGCTGCCCCACTTGCCGTGCCACAATTATTATTCAAGTAGCATACGCAGTTGCAGCATTTTCAACTCAATTTCAATTGAGTTTAACATATTTCATTAAGTGTGGCAAACAAACAACACAACTCAACAATTTATTAAATATTATCTCAATGCATTTTTCATTTTTCCATTTGTATTTACGATTTCCCATATTCCATTTTCCATTTTCCACTTCCCATATTTTTATTTTTCGTTTTTCTGCTCATTTCAATATTTATTAATATTTCTTTTAATTATTTACGCACCCCAAGCGACATATTTATTGCCAGCGCTTCCTTAATTCATAATTATAAATATGAATATAAATATAAATATAATATTTGATCACATGCAGCAGTCTCATATGCTGCCAAAGTCCTTGTAAATAACATTTTAATTGGAATTGGCCAAAAACGAGTGCTAAGCGCCTAGAAGTTGGCAACTTTTATTGCCTGGCCAACATGATCCGCTTGGCCTTCAACGAGTTTCCCACAACACAATTGTAAAACGTTGTTCCTCTTTTTATGACCCATGTCCAGTTGCTAATTGTGCCTGTTCTCCAGTTCCTAGTTCGTCCTTTTTTCTCTAGCAGCTTTGTGTTGTAATTGCAATTGAAAGTTTGCTCATAAAGCAAAAGTATTTGAGCTGCAGCAAGGACCTTTCTGACATGAGCCTTATAGACTTTTTAATGTCACATGCACTCCACACTGTTGATGATCATGCTGCACAAAGAGATGGGGCAGTCGAGTGAGGGGTAAGGGGTAAGGGGTAAGGGGGTGGTGCCGCATATTGGGGGGCAGACCGCATGGCAGCACACATGAAATTATAACATTTAATTTTTAATTATGAGTGCTATTAACATGCCTGAAAGTTCTCGCCGCAGGCAACTGCTGCCAGACAGTCATAAAATGCGGAAAATAAGCGAAATAAGGAAAAACCTACAGAATTGTAAAATGAAAAGCCAACAACAACAACACACACATACACACAAAATGAGACACAAAACAACACGAAAATAGGGAAGAGCGAAATGAAATGAAATGATTATTTTGCATTTAAGCAGCTGCGGTTCCTACTTATGAATGTCGACTAATTGTGATGAAAATGTAAGCCAGATATTATAAAACTTATAAAATATTAAATAAATTAATTTGATATTTCTAAATTTTAATATTTTGTTTTTGATTTATTAGATATTTACTATATATTTATTATATGGCAATACAATTAAGGGGGAAATCAAGTAATTTCTTTAAGAATTTTTTGTTTACAATATTGAAATTAAACAGTTAACAGTTTCATTACGTGAAATATAATAACTAATAAAACTTATTAGCAATTTTGTGAAATTGCGTTTATTTTTTTTTTTGCATTTTAAAAAATTATTTTAAATCTGAACTACTAGTTTCTTTAACGTAATTAAGTTGAATAAATATTTTAATAGTGTGAAATTATAGTAGAGAAATTAGTTGAAAAAATGTACTTTCTTGTATTTAAAAAAATTATTTAAAAATATTTTTATTTTTTAATAGCAATAAATGTTATTTCTTTATTCAAATTATATTAATATATAAACAGTTTGTTTATAGAAAGTATCTTATAACTAAATATCTATTAAAAATATTATATTATATATATTTTTTTATATTATATATATTTTATTATTATATATTTTATATTTATTATATATTTTAACTTGTTTTTAATACATTTTTGAACACAACTGAGTTTTTTTTTTATTATAGTTCTGTATTAATTTTTTAACGTGAAATTATATTAGTTTACTTTATTTATATTAAAAATCATTTTTTTGAGTAATTAAATTAAATTAATATTTTGAAAGTTCCATAATATAAAAGGGAATTTACTAGGCAAGAATTAACAAGAAATTATCAAAAAAAATATATTTACATTAAAATGTTAATGATATTTTGATAATTACTTTAAATTTGGAAAATTCTCTTCCATATTTATTAATTCTCTGTTGGTATTTGCTCAATATTCTCATTTTCAATCGATATCATAGTCTGCAAACCATGGGAATTCATATATCTGTCTGCTTACTTTGGCAAATTGTAAGTCAACTTTTGTCATATTCATTTTGCATATGGCACATAACAATAAACATGATTAACAAACAATCATATATACATACATATACCATCTACATGTACACTATATGAATATATATATGTATGTATATAGAAAGATAGCTGCTGATTTATGGCCATGGTTCAATTTCAGTTCGGCCAACAGTGTTTTCTGTTCGCTTTTATTTTATAATTTATTGATAGTTTTTTTTTTCATTTCATTTCATTTTTATTTATATTTTTTTTTTTATTTGTTGGCTGTTGTTCAGGTTTGCCCCATGTTAATGTAAAACGTGTTCGACTTTCTGCCGCTCATTTGTATGTGTAAACACACCCACATTTACATTTAAATTCACACCCATACACACACACACACATGCACACACAGACATGCACATACACATGCATACAAACAGTTTGGTTTTTCAGGTGTTGATGCATTATTAATGCCATTTTAAATGCCACATTCGATAACTGCAGGGCTTTGGCTAAAAACTCTTTAATTTTCGTATTTAATTTATAATTAAATTAAGGCCATCGGCCTGGTCGGGTTGGCAAACTTGATCAGCAGCTGCAGGGCAGCACAAAATGCACATTTCAATTGTAATTTTACACAAAATTTATTGTAATTTACTTAAGGGTCGCCGCAAGAGCAGCAGCAATATTCCATTTGCAATTTTCATGGATTTTAAATATTACATTAAAATATTCATGTCGTTTCATTTTAAGCTCAATTCAGGTAAATTCAATTAGCTTTGCCTCTCATTTTTACACAAAATCGAGCCTTTTAAGCGGCTCTCACATTCAGTTTATGTTATTATCCCGAAACTATTGCATCCCATCTCCAATTCCCTAAACATTCCAACAAAACCCACACAACATGGCGTATACGCGATGCGGGTATTTTCCCCCGTTTCTCTCATAAAAGTTATGGCACAATCATCATTAATGGACAGCTATGAAATACGTCGGGGAAACTTTTCACTCGTCTAGCTGTCAGTTTCATCACTCTCTCCACTTTCCATCCGGATGATCATCATTATAATCATCATTATGGCAATGCTCATTAGCTTCGAAAATACTCAAGGGTCTAATTAACTTGATGCGCAGCATTTCGGCAACATGTAAGACGCTTTCATCGCATAAATTGTATTATTATCTAAGATAGAATTATGATGCTCACTTGTTACGGATATTCCCAAAATATTAATGCCCTAATTAGATGATAATTTCGGAGAAATATTGTAGAGCCCCATAGCATAATGAAAAACTATTTGGGAGTTATGTCAGTGGTATTGTGAGAAAAAAAACCCTATTGGTATTATAAGTAATAAATTAAGGTAAAATTTATGGAAATTATTTATATTTGCTATAATATATAATTATTATTTTATTCTTATCAAATTCTAATTTAATAAAATTTGTGAAAATCGCAAGAAAAAAATAAAATAAGATAATCTCTATACAAATTCTTTATATTTGCAATAATATTTAATTATTACCTTATTCTTATCAAATCATAACTTAAAAGAATTAGTGAAAGTCGCAAAAAATTTTATCAAATAAAATAATAATAATTATAATAGGATAAATTCTATGGAAAACATATATATAAACTATAATATATAATAATTATCTTATTTATATCAAATCATAACTTAATAAAATTATTGAAAATCGCTAAAAAAATGTTATCAAAAATTATATCAGGTTAAATTCTATGGAAATTATTTATATTTGCGATAATGTTTAAATATTATCCTATTCTTCATAAATCATTATTTAATAAAATTATTGAAAATCGCAAAAAAAAAAATTGTATAAAAAATTAAATTAAAATAAATTCTATAGAAATTCTTTATTTTTGCAAAAATTTTTAGTTATTATCTTATTCTTATCAAATAATAATTTAATAAAATTAGTCAAAAACGCTTAACAAAGTTTGATAAATGTAGATAAACTCCTACAAATATATTTATGTAAGTAGTAATACACAATTATTTAAAGTAAATATCACTTATTAAACCATATTTTCAAATTACATGACATCACTAAAATATTTCAAAAGTATTATTTTAGGATAATAGTCTCCCAATTTAATTGCAAGATATTATAATTAATATTAATTCCCTTGCAATATTAATAACTATTTAATTACATGTTATATAACAATGAAAATGGGTGAGAACATTTTAACAACAAAATGAAAATAAATATACTAATCAACAAAATGTCTTTCAAAATCTGTTGGTATCTTTAACAAAATAAATCTGTTTCTAATTGTGATTTGAAATAAGAGAGACTCTTTATATATCGATAGGTTACTTAGAAAATTAATCTGAATTAAATGAAACTTAAAATAATGGGACTCGGGAGAGAAGTTTCATGCAACACAGTTACAGTAACTGTAATTGTACGACTTGTGTTGTATGATATTTAGTTGCACTAATTAAATACAACTATCTATTTACATAAGCAAACACCAAAGTCGTTGGATTAATTAGCATAAATTTGAATGCAGTTGATTCGGTTGGGATTGTTGAAGCCATGTTCTTGGCCTAATCCGAGCTGATCTGGGAGGCTGTGGTGTGTGTGTGTGAGTGTGTGTGGAAGATGTTACGGTTTTTGTGGAGAGCGGAGAGTGCTGAGTTGGAGAATTGGAGATGCGACAAATGCAGTGTAAACATAACAGATTTCAGATTTCAGTCGATGCCAACAATTTGACATGCATTAATTAAAATGTTAATTCGTTTATCGAGACTCGTGATGCGTTCCTTCGTCGAGGCATTGTTCGGCGAGTAATTGGCAATCACAGAAAGAGATACAGACACAGAGAGATAGAGAGAGAGAAAGAGAGAGAGAGAGAGAGAACACTTTGACTCAGTTGCTATTTGCAATACTTGAAGCAACGCACAAAAGTCAATTAGTCTTTATCAAGGAGCAACTGCAGCGTCAATTCTGTATAGACATGACTATCTGACTGTCATTCTGTCTGCCTGTCTGTCTGTCTGTCTCTCGGTCTGTCTGGCCAGTAATGCAAATGTTGTGTCTTGTGACTCCACGACCCATAAAACAGCTGCAGTTGTCAGATACAGTTACAGCTATAGACAGATAGATACAGCGAGTGAGATATGATAGTACAAGGACGCAGAGGGCTCCAAGCTCCAAGAGAGATACTTACTCAAAGAGACGCGATAAAGCAGAGTTAATAATAAGCAACATTTACAAACAACAAAAGCCCATTTTAATGAAATAACCATGCGATGTGTGCGTGCCACACGCCGTTGCAGTCATTTTGCCAAACAACAACAACAACAACAACAAAATATAACACAAAAAAAAACAACAGAATGGGGCGCAACAACAACGCCCCAAAAATATGAATGAAACAACAAGAAAACATGCTGAACAGAAGAGTGCAAAGAGCAGACCATGTTGAAGGGCTGCTGCCCCAGAATGGGCATTCTGGTACTGGGCCAGGACACAGCCAGGACCAAGCGGCAGGACAACAACAAGAACAACAACAACAAGCATGCGTACGAGATGAAATCATTAAAGGAAATGAGTTCGTTTTCCCCATCGGGTTATGACAAAAAAATGCGTTAAAATAAATTATTTTAATGTAGTTCTCATGTCGAGAACTCACACAACCTTACACTTACACTGCATACATGATATATACATATATACATGTGTGTATGTGTGGGTGTGTGTGTGTGTGTGCGAATGCGCGCTTTTTAAAAATTCATGTAATCACAAAAGTACACATGTTGTAAAAAAAACACCGAATCACATACGAGGCGAGCCTGAGTTGTGTGCAAATGTTTGTATTTGGCCAAGTGAGCCCCTCCCGCCTACTTACCAACTGCCACGCCCACACTCAGTACGAAAATGGCAGCCCTTAAGCCTAATAAGCTGCACACCATTGACATTTATCTGACGGAGAAATTTGACCAAATGGAATCGATACTCTGTGGTTGGCCAATTGAGGTAAGCCAATTTCATGCCAAATTAGAGGACTTTGATGTGATTCTCAGAATTAAACCACTGAATGGCCTTTTGTTTCAAAATTCTATGTGGAAGTTATGCAGTCTAAATCCTTGACTGTCGTATCCTGGCACGGCCTCCGCTTGATGAGACTGTCGCTTTGAGTCAAGGATGCATTGGAGCGTGAGGGGGCATGAATAAAACGTTGCATAGAAAAGTGATGAATAGCATGTGGCATGTGGCATATGTGGCATATGCAACTCTGTGACAAAGCCACTTCAACTGTAGAGCAGAGTCAGCCACTCGTGCCACATTTTGCTGCTCCCCCCCACCCCAAAAAAAAAAAAAAGAGAGTCGCCCAGCCGCAATTATTGAAAGCAACTCGTGTTTTGCGGTCAACTGCGGCACAAAAGTCAAATTTGCATTTGCCATTAGTTTGTTTACCATATTTTAATTAACATAAAATAATATTAACACCACATGCTCACACATGTGCACTATATATTCATAGTATATATTGTGATGGACTCATAAAATTGTAAACATTGCGTCGCTTTCGGCACATTATGTCCTGGCGAGACCAGGACTAAAAACCGCACGATTTATGGAACCATCAATTACAGGGGAAGTGGGATCCCAACTCCGATTATGGTATATTATATTTTAGATAGTATTATAAATATTTTATTCTAATTGAATACAAATACGAGTCTCAGCAGCTGTTTGATTTGCATTCAACTATATCCTATAAACCAAAAACAAACAAACAAAATAATAAAAAAAACGGAACTCAATTAAAGAGTGAATAGTTTCTTATAATTACATTATTTATGACTGAATTGGAATTTTTCGACAATTAAAAAGTGAAAGCAAAGTAACAGCTTAGGATTGAATGAATTTAATATACTTGATAATATAGTTGAAATATATGATAAGTTATCAGGCAGTTTTGATAATGGCAGTTATTGAAAAATATAACATTTCATTCGAAAATGCAATTGCGAAGAGGCCAGTATTTTTTTTTTATATTTGAAAAAAGACAAGTCTGTAAAATATTAATTAAATACTGAGCGACGGAAGTTTTAGAAGTGGTCTTCAAAAGGCAAGAATTTTTGATAATTTATCAGCTTTGTTTTCGATTCCAAAATCCGTATGAAATGTGCGGTTTTTATACTTTTATTTTTTGATCGGAAACAGATAAATTCTTGCTTTAAATATTAGTGAACAAATAAATATTATAATTTTTATATTTTTTAAAAATATTTCTTAATTTATTAAGTATTTTAAAACTATAAATTTAAAGTAATTTATCAGACCAGTTCTTAATTCTGATTCCAAACGAAACGTGCGGTATTGGCACTGGTAACTATTGCAAAATCACTTGTTTTATAAGGAATCGGAATTGAGAACCGGACTTCATTTTTATTTGGATAGAAGTAAAATTCTTTTAAAATATAGCATTTCCTGAGCGATTCCGATGAATTTAAATTTTTTACGTTTCTTGATGTAATTATGCATTCATTTGTATAAATATTTTCTATTTTATTTTGTTAATTTTTTGTTAGATTTCTTTATCTATATCTGAAGAATTTTCTATGGCATCCTTTCGTTGATTATGCTCCGGATTAATATTTTATTTAATAATTTTTTAAAGCTGTGGTGTTATTTATTTATCTATCATAATTAAGTATGACAAACTTTTGAATCAATGTAAATTATTCTATTCGATGCAAATCGTGAATCACAAAAGGTGTCGCCGATAATTAGCAATTGCCGCTGCCTGAAACTAATTAGAGTTATTTCAATTTATCATTAATTTAATATTATATTTTTTTGGTAATTTCCAACTGCGCCATAACGCTGTCAATTCGCTGTCAAATTCGGCTGCCTGTTGCATCAATCCTTTTAGTTGCTCAACGTTATTTGTTATCCTAAGCCCATTATGTATGTGTGTAATGTATGTATGTATGTGGAGGACACGTATGCGAATATTAAGCTGCTTGCAGCACTTGTTTATTTCACTCAGGAGGACATTTGCCCGAGTCCTGGCAACCTTCAGCAGTCGTTGCCGTAGCCAAGGATTTCTGTTTTGGCCCATAAATATATTTACTTTCACTTTTTGCAGCTAAAAGAAACTTGGCCTTTGGTTGCAGCTACAAATCTTCGCTGAAACACAAAAGGGTGGTGAGTGCGAGGGGGGGGAAGTGAGAAGTGGGGGGCAAGGCAATGACATCGACAACAACTTAAATGACAGTTTATAGCTCCCACGTTGGTCACGTGGAGTTGGGCGGTCAATGGTTATTAAGCTGCGACTACCCAACAACAACAATAGCAGCAACAATAACAACAACAACAACAACAACAATAGCAGCAATAATAGTGCAAACAATGTGGCAACAACAAGGATGAGTAGAAGGAGCAGCAAGTGGAGGCAGTGGAGGTCCAAAACGGCAATGAGCGGATTTGTTGGCCCGAAAAAGCCAAAGCAATTTATTTTCGAAGCCAAAAGCGCAAAATGAACACGGCTGCCATGTTGTTGTGCCTTTGTATATGTGTGTGTGTGCAAATGTATATGTATATGTATATGTATGTGTGTGTGTTTGTAGTGTGTGTATAGTGTCGATTTGATGTATCGAGGCGTGTGGTTACCTAGAGTTGAACAATTGTCCATTTCATTTGCAGTTGATTAGGCATTGCTCTCGATATTCATCATACGCCGCGTGGGCGCCAATAAAAACAACGATTGAGGCATATACCAAACATGCTGGTGACGATGGAAATATCAGAGAAGAGAGTGCGATTGCCAGCAAGGATAAATAAATAGCTGTCACTCACACACATATCGCAGACTCAACGGCGTTAAATAACTTGAAAATTGAGTTTGTCGTTGTGTTTTTTTGTTTTTTGTTATTTGCTTCTTTGTTGTCCCAAGACACGCATTGGCGCAGAATAATTGCACAGCACTTTGCTGTTAGTTTGATATCACAGATTAACTTGGCAATTGAAGCTGAGGCTGTCTGCCCGACATCAATTATAATCCAAATGAGCCGCACAACAATTGCCGAGCAGCCTCTTATCCGCCTTGGTAATAAAATAAAGCAAAATTTGTGTCCTCCTCACACCAATCGCCAAACTAGCATAGCCAACTCTACACTCTTCTCTCCTGTATACTGGCCATACTCTGAATGTTTCTCGGCACTGGGAGAATGACTCTCCAAGGATGCTGAACGCACTTGGCCTCGGCTTTAGTTGTACAATCGCTTAATCGGTTTGTTATTTATACATCTAATTTGATCTGCAAGCGATGGAGCAGTAAACGCCCCTCCCCCACCCCCCTCCCACAACAAAAACATCAACAAACTCTACAACAACAACTACAAGCCATGTTACTTCAATTGCTGTCTGTTGTTGTTGTGGTTGTTGCTTTGGTTGTTGGTTAGCGCTTAAAACATGACACTTGTAAGCTAGTGTCTAGTATACACAATAGCCACAACTTATCTATTTATCTCTCTCTCTCTTAGCCACTCTAACTCATCCGCTCTCTCTCTCTCTCTCTCTCCCTCTCTGTATATGTTCGACTCTAAGCCATGGCCATAAAATGGCCAAAAATTATTGAACAACGATTACAAATGTCACAAGCATTTTTCGGATATTATCCAATCAGGCATTTTGGCATTTTATGTTTCAGTATTTCTGCTTCTTCCTCTATTTATATAAGATTTTTCCATTTCATTGACAATTTGATTTCCGATTTTATGGATTTTATGGGTTCTTGGCCATAACTATGCAATTTGTTATATTTTTTATTAAACAAAAGATTATGTATCTGTTTTGCTTTTTTTGGTTTCTTTACTAGTATTTATTATGAATTTATTAGAAATTCTTAAGTTCAACTCTATTTAATTTTTGGTTTTCACTTTCACATAATTTTTTGGTTTCTTTGCGAAGTATACTTTCATTGGTCTTCTCCATATTTTTCTTAAAAACGATATCGCTTTAAATTTTTGCAGGTTCTGTAACCAATTTTTTAAGCAAGAACCAAGTGTACACTTCTATTTCTTTAATTATATTTATAATAAATTAGTTTTAGTTTATAAGCTTAACTCTAATATTTTTTTTTTGTGTTGCCTTAGAAACTTCTCTTAATTTTGTTGAGCATTCTCAGTTACCTAAATGGAAATAATGTCAATTCATTATGTGCAGCCTATTAAAGTGATTTCCCAGTTACAACTTTATTCTGTCTCTATCTCTATTACTCTCTCTAACTCTCTTTCTATCTCTATCATGCTCTCAGCACGCAGTTAAAAGCATAATTCAATAATACAGCGACGATAAATGAAGATGCCAGTAGGAAATGCCACCACAGAAACCCCAAATGCGTTTTGGTATAAAATAATTGAAATCCGTAACAGCCACACAGACTGCCAGACCGACAGACTGCCAGACTGCCAGACAGACAGATACATAGACAATCAGTCAGTCATGGGAGGAAGGGATGGTGGAAGCGATGGAGCGAGGGAGGGAGGGTGGTGGTAGTGAAGGGAAGTGAACACCTACAAACATCTTGGTATACCACACACACTCCGCACTTAGCATTCAGAGCACTGAGTATGGGAATGGAAAAGGAAAAGCGAAAGGAAAAGGGAATGTAACTGAGTTGAGCTGAGAGAGGTTGGGAAAGTAAAGGAAGCGGTGTTGGATGCGCAGCACAGCACAGCACAGCACGCATTTAGCACAACTTCATTTATCTTTTGCATTTTCTTTTAGCATTTAATTAAAAAGACAAGTTCCATTGTCAACGGCAGCGTTGAAGGCGGCTGCGATTCTCGTGGGCGGAGGCATAGAGCATACGGTATATGGTATACGGATTTTGCCAGCCATGGATATCCTGTTGCCTCTAATGTACGCACACAACCGCAGTCAGGCAGACACACCAACACCAATACCAACAGCAACAGCAAGTAGAGAAGAAGAAGGACGACGACGACGACGTCGACAACAAAAGCAAAACATATTTGTGGTTTTTACGCCAACATTGTCGCCCATGTGGTTGTCGCTGTCACATATGCCACAGCACGCTCACTGGGGAGAAAGAGACAGACAGAGACAGAGAAAGGGGAGAGAGAGAGAGAGAGAGATGTTGGCGCTGTGTGGCAGCCTTTGCTTATCTGAGAACTCCCCCTGCGGTGGCAGGCAACTGACTTTACCTGCCCATTAAGAGCATAATCATGTTGCTTTGATAAATGCCAACACTCAAATTAAGATAACTGTGCAGTTGTAAGGCCTTAAATTACCACGCTGATTAATTAAAGGTGCAGCCTCCCAACTGCCAACTGCCAACTGCCAACTGCGAAGCTGTGAGCTGTGAACTGCCAGCGCAGCAAAGTATGCAACAGAAAAGGGCACCAGGCAAAGGCAACATCGACGCTTAATGTAAAATTCATAATACTTTTTCGACGGCGCGTGAAACAGCAATTAAAACATACATACAAGACAGTCAGAGATAGAGAGGGAGAGAAAAAAAAGGAAGAGAGAGAGAGATAGCGCATTTGTGTAAGAGATTGTAGGAATTGTGCCCGTCACAGACCAAAAGCTTATTACCATTTATTCAAATCTGACAACGTGCATCTCTCTTTCGTTCTCTCCCTCTCTCTCTTTTTAAATATACATATATATCTATCTCTGTCGCTGCTCAGTCTGTTTTTGCATGTGTGTGTGTGTGTGTGTGTGTGTGTGTGTGTGTGTGTGTGAGAGAGTGCGAAATTAAATGACAACATATTTGACACTGATTCTTGTCAGATGACAGTGTGCAGCGCGTGTCACGGAAATTTATCATCTCTGCCTAAATGCCTTGAGTTCTCCGCCAACTGCCTCCTCACCCCTCATCCCTCACCCCTCATTCCACATCCCTTGGCCCTAGACACAGACAACAATCTCACGCCCTCAGAGCAAAGTGCTGCCACTTCGGTCGTGTAATTTTTAAATCACACAATGCCAGTGAAAAATGAAAAAAAAGAACAATGTATGAATGTATGTATACATATATGTGAAATACATATCTGAGATATGACGTTTCGCATACGTCGGAGAAGTGACGTAGCTGAGATATCGATGTAAAATCTTAAATTGTCAGGGAGATGACCCCATGAAGGAAATATATCCTATTGATAATACAGGAGAAGGTAACAGAAAGCATGTTAGTTATTTAATAAAAGTTAAATACATTTTATTTTAATGCATGTTTCTTGCATTTTTATTTATTTATTTAATTTTTTTAAATAATTGTAAATTTAACTTAATTTTTATTTCATTTCACTACTATATAGCTTACTTAAATAATAAGTGAGAAAATATTATTAATAATTATTATCTATATAACTTATATTAACTTTTTGAGGTTCATAATTTGTTCTTCATTTGTCAGATAACTCTAATGAGGCTTATGGCATATTTTTATAAAGATTTTCTTTTTTTTATAATTTAGACTTTCCAACTTGCTTAATTGAGATCTCTGTTGATGTTTCTCTCTCTCTCTCTCTCTCTCTCTCTCTCTTTCTCTCTTTCTCTCTCTTTGTAGCAGTTTCTGTGCCCCAATGGAGATACTGTCTGCGATGAAACACATGTGAACATAATGAATTATTTCGTTTTGATTAATTTACGAGCATACTTGGAATAACAGACAGAAATGTTAAATCAATTTATAATAATTGATTGTGTGAATTTGCTGGGGAAAAAGCTTAACTATGCGAATGCAAATTAATTAAGAGTGTTTTTCGGGTCGGAAATTGATCAGCGCTGATTAAATATTTAGCAGGATAATTTGATTAGCCCCAGATAAGCGCTAAAATACACATGTTTATGATTTTAAATGTTTTCTATTTGCTTTATTTAATTTTGCGATGAATTCAACTTCCGTTTTTCCCCAACAAAAACTAAACTTCACACTCACACACACACACACATACAGCATTCAAAATGGAAACTCACACATACTAACACACAGAGTATTTGTCAATGCTTTGGGGCATAGTCTGAGAGCAGCCAGAGTGTGGCAACTAAATTGAGCGGGAAAGAGAAAAAGAATGAGAGATGGAGATAGAGATAGAGAGAGAGAGAGGGAGAGAGGGAGAGCATACATGGTACTCAGAGTGCTCACATCCTCAGTCAGGATAACAATGTCTCTCTCTCTCTCTGTCTCTGTGTGCGTGTGTGTGTGTGCGGAAACACCTTAAAACATTTTCGTGCGATTTTGAAAAGATGTCAACAAAATTTATGCAAATGATATGTTAACGCTACTTATATGGAAATTAGTATAAGGAGTCAGAACGCGCCAAAGGCAAATGCGACTGGAGCAGCCCCAAGACGACAACGACAACGACAACGATGACGATGACGATGGCGACGAGGACAACGACGACAGCAGCAGGAGCAGCTGCCACTACCATGCGACCCATGTTAGAGCGAGATAGTAACAGACAGTGTGTGTGAGAGAGAGAGAGAGAGATGTGCTTAAGGAAGAGCGGCTCCAACACCTTTTGCACTTTTAGTCAAAGTTTTGATTTCGTGTTACATGTGTCAGAATTTTAATGATGCTGATAAAAGTTGCTCACAAAACGGCTTATTATGTGTGTTAGTGTGTATATGTGTGTGTGTGTGTGTGTGTAAGAGGCAGAACTTGGCTTGTGTGTATGAGTAATTGCAGCTGTGTGCGAAGGTGTTCCTAAGCGTATTATCCTTTGAGCGTATTTTGGCCTCATAATGCAACTTCTTCCTCTGCCTGCATGCCCTCCTCCCCTCCTGCCAGACTACGATTTTTAATTACACACGAAATCCTTGGGATATCCTTAAACTAGTTGGGTTGTTGAATATATACCGCTAACATGAAATATGCTTATTAAAGCAAAGCTGAGCTTACTTTAAGGCAAAAGTAATCAAGTTGCCCAAAGCATTTAGTTCCTTTTAACTAAGAATTTATTAAAGTAAAATATATACATTTATAAATATACATCCAACATTTCTAATGGAAATAGCCGATTACTTAAAATATTTAATTGTTATGTCGTCTACTTAAATAACAATATTATTAATCAATCAATTACTAAATTAAAAAATTATAATTTTTAAAATGTGTAAACCAAAAAAATATATAAATATTTCAATCTGTTCTTCAATTTCAGTTTTCTGGACTAATGTACTTTTTTTTGGCGAATTCTTTTTCATGAATTAAATATTTAATAAATTGCAATTACAAAAGTTGAATTGCAGAGTTTAAAAAATAATTTGTTTCTTATCGCAAATTTACGATTACAAGAGTTTAAAACTATTTTCAGTGCACCTATTATTTTGGCCAGTAACGTACTGTATGTGTATATGGTATATACATTAATTTATATTTTTCATATATATTTAATAGAATTTTTTTTTTAATTTCTTTATATGCATTTTCTTCTGTATTTCAATAATTAGTTTAAAGTCTTGGCAACTGTGATTCTAATAATATTTTAAAGCTTTTTATGTAGAAATTATAAATATCAATTTATTTTTTTTCTTCCAATTTAATTTTATATTTTAATCTAAGTGATTTTAAGACTTAAACTCAGCAGCAGTTGCTCTAAATATTTTTGGTTAAATCCAAATCAAAATTGTCCTTGACATGTGCTCAGTTCAAAAGGATAAAAAAGACGCGCGTGGAGAATGAGAAGAAGTGCGACGGTGAAAGCACGTCTTTCAGTGACTGTAAAACTGTGAAATTCATGGCGTAAATAAAATGTAAAATTTTAGAGTGAATAAACAAGAAGTAATGTTCATGATAATTACCCCAAAGCCAAAGCGATTTCAACCAGTTAAATGCCATAATTTAGCATTTCATTTTCAGCGAGGATGGGGCGATGAGTTTGGCAATGCGTAGTCGGGACTTCTTCGACTTTGGCCCAGGAGGGGGGTGGTAAACTGTGTGCTACACCAGGGCACCATGGCAGACGACGACTAGGACGACAAGGACGACAATGATGGTGACTAGGACGAAGTCGGCAGCAGCAGCAGCTCAAACACTTTACAAAGGGCCAACTGAACAAAGCCACTTGAGGTGCGCTCGAGCACTTTAACGGCTGCATGTCAACACACTCTCGCACACACACACACACACACACACATACGTAGCACGTTTAGGGCTGTTTTAACACCTTTTAGCCTGGCCAAGAGAGGTGATGAGGTGATGAGGCTGCCCTCCATTCTCTTTCTCTTTCGCGTCGTCTCGTTTCGCTTTGCGTTGCTGTTTAAAATGTTAATGAGCTTTTAGGGTCGCACAACTGTATGTGTGTGTGTTTGTGTGTGTGTGTAGTAGTAGTAGTAGTAGTAGTAGTATTGGTGGTGGTTGGCTCGACCGGATGTGGTGCTGCCAGCTTCCGGTTTGGTGAGTCTTAAGCGCGCGCTACGTGAGTGGTGTGCAAATAGTTTCAATTGCGGCTTTTGCCGTCGTTTGCTTTATTTATTTTTATTAAAACATAAAGAGGTGAAACGAGCACTCGTGGAAAAATGGCATTGACTTTGTTAACATTGCGTTAAATTGTGGTACATTCATTAAAACGTGCCGGAATATAATGAACGCCGACAACAGCAGCTGCCAGCTCTTAACTTTCAAGAACTCTGCGTGTGAAGTGCCTTTGGGAAATGCCCAGAAATGTGTAACAACCAGAGACACAAACTATACAATAGCTGCTTAACAGCGAAAGAGAGAGATAGAGTTACACAGATAGCGAGAGAGAGAGAGAGTGAGACACTCACTTGCACTTTTTATCAGTAGTAATTCTCGCCGGCGAAGACAATGCCAGAAATGGCTAAAAACTTTTGCTACTACATAAACTTTCAGCCTGGACAACCAAAGATACAATGCCCAATACTCGAAACTTGAAATGTATGCGCGATAAGCAGCAACAGGACACAACAGACAACACTACACACAGGACAACTCAACACAATAACAAGAGCAGTTGTCCTGCGACAACTTTCTTTTCACTCCCATTTTGTTGTTGGCCAATTCAAAGAAACTGCGCGAAAAACTAATCAGCGCGGCAAGTGAAACAAAAGCCGCGAACAATGCCGAGTGGAGAATTGGTCTTGGGGTTGGTTTGGTTTAAGGGAGAAAATAGTTGGGGAGCTGCCTTAAAGAGTTAAAGTAAAATGGCCGCATTACGCATACGTCACGTGTTCGGGCAGAACGAAGAGCAACATGAATAAATTTCAATGCTCTGCAAATGATAATAAATGTAAAATAAACGCAAAATTCTATGCAGTCGAGAGCAAAGCCATATTAAAATTAAGAGCAAACTTCTTGCACAAGAAGTCAAAACAATAACAACTGCCCACACACAATATATGGGCGAGTGGGTGACTTGACGAGGGTTGTTTAAGAAAACCATTATAAGAATAATAAAAAAAAAAAAAAAATGTAGAAAATTTTCAAAATTAATCTAGAATTTTTTTTAATATTTATTGATTTAGAAAATGGAAAACAGTTGCTGTTTGTGGCAACTTATAGAACTAAAATCAAAAGTCCTTGTTCTCAGTCAGTTGAAATTTCATAAGAATAATTGTAAGGAAAACTTTTTTATTTTTTTTTTTGTAATAAATTAAATAAGTGACGGTTCTGTACAGCTTGAAGTACATTAACATCACATGATAAGATTGTATAAGAAAAATCTAAGAAAAACTAACAAATAAAAATATTTACAATATTTACATATTCTCCTTTTAACAATATCACTTAATTGATATATCTCGCATTGATATTTAAATATATATAAAATATTATATAAATAATATGTAAAGGTTCAAAATTTATGTAATTATATAATAACAATTTTTTAAGTACAATTTGTATAATACTTAAATATAATTATATGCAATTTTAGTTCGTTTTTGCGCTTTTAAATGATAAACAAAGTATTTAATTTAATTTAATTATTTATGAAGTAAAATATTTAATTTTAATAAAATACAATCCGAACTTAATTTATGGTGTAAATAACTTAAATAAAAACAAAATTAAATACTTATGTAAGTTGTGTAAATTAAATTTGAAAAAATATTAATAAATATATAAAAAGTATTAATATTTGTGCTATTATTTAATACATTGATTTCCTTTCATTTGTGTTAACACTCAAAACGGCTTCACAGCAAGTTATGGAGCAACCCTCGCTGCCTCAATGCATGCTCCGGCTTGTGCTTTTTGCACATGATTTTTAGCATTGCCAGTTGTGATAATGTTTATTTTATCGGCCACGACACATTCTGCTGCACTTTTGCCAGCACTTAGCACACAGCTCGGCCGGGTCACAGCAGTTGCAACAACAAAGACAACAAAAACAAACAGAGACAACCAACATACATACATAGTGCATATAAAGAGAGAGAAGTACCCCCCAAATAAAAAAAATAAAATAAAAGGAAGGGGTGCTTGGGGTTGGGCAACAACAAGAAACAGTTTTCGTATAGTTTGTCCATTAAAAGTTAATATCACTTCTGGAAAGTTGTTGCAACTTGTGATGCAGCAGCAGCAGCAGCAGCAAGGAGCCACACCAACTGCGAGTGCAACTGTCATTGTGACTTTCAGTTTCAGTTTCAGTTTCGGGTTTGGGTTTCGGTTTGGTTTGCTTTGGCACAACTTTCTGGGCAAACGGCAATCAACGATTTTCATAGCCAGTTGCACATGTAAAACAATGGAGAAGGACACGGAGTAGAAGAAGATATACAATTTGCTTAAGGCTGCAGTCAGCTAATTTATTGCCTCACCCATCCACAGTCACTCCCACTCCCACTCTCTTCCCCTCACATTTAATTCATTCTTATGGCCATTGACGTTGACATTTATAGCGTTTTCCTTTCGCCTGCTTATAATTCCCATAATCTTAACGCAATGCCCGGGCAAAGTATTATGCCGAGCAGCCTTGAGTCGGACACCTCGTCTGCAGCAGCACAACAAGGAAGCCATTATGGAGGAGGATGGCCATGTCCAGTGGTGTGGAGGCATGTTGGCCGTTGTAGACGTAACTCATACGACGCGTTGAACACCGTGCGCAAAGTGAATAATGATAAAGCGCCTTAATGCTTTTATTGCGAACGATTGTAGCATGAGAAATCCGTTATAATCCACAGCGAGCGACAATAAACGAGGATGTACGCCGAGAGCAACATCAGCCGTCAGTAGATGGAGCTGGAGCTCTAGGTGGAGGTGTAGGTGGAGGTGGAAGGACGCCCACAATCTGGCAACTGCTAAATGAAAAACTATCCGCGTGTCTTAAGCCGTTGCCTGGCTCTCGAGCAAATCCTTGCCAGTGTCAGCCTATGGAGCTGTTATCCTTTCGCTGCTGCTTGTTTGTTGTTGCCGGGTTAACAATTGTTTCTCTCTCTCATTCTTTTTTCTCTCTTTCTCTGTTGGTCTCTATCAAAGAGTTCAGCAAAGTCTTGTGTCGATTTCAATCATCTTTTGCATGAATGGCAACTCCATAATGAGCTTTTCGGCTCTTCTAAGTCCGCCACTAATAGTACACCATCCACACACAAACACACACACACACACACACACATATATATATATATACACACAAATACACATTCACATAGATACTTTAAACAGCTTAAAGAGTAAATGTGTTTGTTATGCGTTGCCTCCTCTGTTTGTTGAGCGACTTGAGACTTTTGCGCACGTCCCTCCATTTGGCTTAGCACGTTTTAGCCACCAGCAGGAGCACCAGCAGCCAACAAGAGGAACAGTTGGTAGTGGAACAGGACAGGTTCATGGCTTTATTAGTTCACGCATAATGACAAAAATGGGTCGGCACGTAATGCGTGCGCCTTTTGTTTGTTTTACTTTGCTGCAAGGATTTTTATGCCCAGCAGTCATAAAAGCACCGCTCGTATCCTGCGGGGACATGCAAAGCGAAGCGACACAGTTCCCAAGCATTAAATTTGCAACTCTTAAAGGAATTCCTAGAAATTAAAGCAAAAAGACACATTACATTAATAAAAATTAGAGAAAAGTCTCAGAAATTCATGACAAATGTAGATTGTTTAACATTGTTAATATTAATAATGTCAAGACTTGATACGACTAACAAATCTACATTCAAAGATTGCTCAAATTAAGACCTTGATTTTGAGACCCTCTCTGAAGCCCTTTTCTTTGGTAAAAATGAACTTACAGGTACCTTCAAACTTTGATTAGCCATAACTTTATCAAATTTCAAGCGATTTTGATGTTTGATATCAATAATTTTAAGTTTTGATATAACTAACAAAACTGCATTCAAAGATTGTCCAAATTCAGACCTTGATTTCGAGACCCCTCTGAAGCCCTTTCCTTTGGTAAAAAATGAAATTACAGGTACCTCTAAACTTTGATTAGCCATAATTTTTTCAAATTTCATCCAATTTTGATGTTTGACATCAATAATTTCTAGTTTTGATATAACTAACAAAACTGCATTTAAAGATTGCTCAAATTTAGACCTTGATTTTGAGACCCACTCTGAACCCCTTTTCTTTGGTAAAAAATAAACTTACAGGTACCTTCAAACTTTGATAAGCCATAACTTTATCAAGTTTCAACTGATTTTGATGTTTGATATCAGTAATTTTAAGTTTTTATACAATAAGCAAAACTGCATTCAAAGATTGTCCAAACTCAGATCTTGATTTTGAGACCCACTCTGAAGCCCTTTTCTTTGGTAAAAAATGAACTTACAGGTACCTTCAAACTTTGATAAGCCATAACTTTATCAAGTTTCAACTGATTTTGATGTTTGATATCAGTAATTTTAAGTTTTTATACAATAAGCAAAACTGCATTCAAAGATTGTCCAAATTCAGACCTTGTTTTCGAGACCCCCTCTGAAGCCATTTTCTTTGGTAAAAAATTAGATCAGTCATAACTTTTTCAAATATCACCCGATTTTTATATTTGATATCATTAATTTTTAGTTTTAATATAGCAAACAAAACTGGATTCAAAGATTTCTTAAATTTAGATCTTGTTTTGCGACCGGCTTATAAGTACTGATCTAGAGGGGAAACTGAATTTGCTTGGTTTTCCAAATTATTTTAAATCATGAGATTGGCTAATAATTGATGATGTTGATATGAGTAATTTCAATATCCAACAAACGTTTCAAGACTATATTTTTTTAATTAATTTAATTTTAATTTTCATTTTAATTTTTACTTAATTCTTCAATCTACTGGAAACAAATTTTTTTGTAAATTTGTTTTGCTTTGATTTGAGATACTTTAAAGCTGTTGGCGTCTTTTTTGATTCAGAATCCTGTGCTGCAATATCTGAGATATTTACTTGACCCACAGCTCCTGGGGATGCCGAAGCTATCCTGGCATGGCATGGGCATTGCTGGCAAATCAATGGCTTCGACTCGGAAGCTGTGAGATGCTTTGACGGCTTCGTCAGCGTTGTGACCCCGTTGCGTATACGCAGTGTGGGAGGGAGTAAGAGTGCTGAAGGTGTATGTGTGTGAGTGTGTTGCTACGTGTGTGTGTGACTGCGAATGTCTTTCTGTGTTGGTAGATTGTTTAGGTATGCGTGACGCATCACGCGGTCGCTAAGCTGCAAATCTCTTTAAGATGATACTTTGCAACATTTACAAATGTTTTAGTGCCTGTCTCTGCCTTGCCACACATATACACACACATACACACAACCTGCCTCCCCCCTCCGGCAACCCGTTGCCACTGATTGGCTGTGTCGGCATGTGAGTGTGTGTGTGTGTGTGTGTGAATGTATATGTGTGTGTTTGGGTTAGTCTGTGTTTGTGATTAGCATTCTGAGCATATCTTACATTTATGTTGGATGTTTCCGTTGCAGCAAATGTGTGCCCTACATGGGCGAACAGTGGGTGGCAGTGAGTGGCCATAAGTGTGTGTGTGTGTGTGTGTGTGTGTGTGTGGCAGTTGCACAATTGGGAGTCTGGGAATCGGGTAATGTTACGGTTACGGCTCGTTATGCTTTTGCCCTCAACACATGAAGTTGTTCGAGTTGCCATATCAGTAACTGTTGCTGTTGCCAGTATTATTACTGTTATTGTTGTTGTTGGCACTACTGTTGTTGTTGTTGTTGCTGTTGTTGCAGCAATGACAGTTGTCTTTTGTTGGGCTGTGTTAGTGTCGGTAACTCGACTCCCGCTGTCTTTGTTCTTGACTTATCCACCACCATAAAACATATACACAAATGCAGAAATGGAACTGCAGAAGGAGGTGCAGAGACAAAGCATATCTTTCTCCCCCTCCCTATTTCTCGCTCTCCGTATCTCCCTCTTTTTCTCTCTCTTTCTCTTCCTCTCTAAAACACACACATTCAGTTATGTAAATTCAAAATTTACATGTATTTCTTGTCTTGTCTTATTCAGCCCTGACCACTTACATTTATCTCTAGCTTTTCTCTAGATTTCTCTGTCTCTTTTTCTCTCTCTCTCTCTCTCTCTGTCTGAGAGAAATCAAAGCTGGTTGGCAAGTCGATTGGTAGCCCATTGACAAAGGCAATGATTTGATTAGACAGTTGCCTGCCAGCCATTAAATTTAATTATGTTTAGTGCATGTGCTGCATGTGGCAAGTGGAGCATGTGGCAAGTGCGCCACTCCACTTAACGTGGCATCATAAAGGACAACCGCACATAATGCTGCAATCATTTGTTGATGTCTTCGTACCTCACTCTCTTCTCATTTCTGGCCATATCTTGGTTGGACTCTGGGACTCTATTACTCATATGTCTATTGGGTTTGCTGGCAGTTTATTTTTTAAGCTTATTCTGGCAAAGGTAACGGTAAAGCTAACGATAACTGTTACAGTAAATGTAACGCCATTCCTTCGAAGCAACTCCTGCCAGCTGGCTAGGGATTGGGAATGGGATTGGCATTGGGAATTGGAATGGGATCGGGAGTATGCCTTTGGCTCTGGCTTTTAACTTTAGCGCTTTCTTGCGTCCACAACCTGTGAAAATGAGATAATGTGTATGTGTGTCACATATACATACATATATCTCTCTTTCTCACTCTCTTCTTGCAACAACTCGTCCTTGGCTGTTGTCTGTTGTGCTTGCCAGAGACTTGAAATATGTTGGCTTCACGTTGAGCTCATAAACTAACACTAACACCTTGACACGTGCGCTTTTTTGTAGCTAAACTCATACACACACACTCACACACACACACACACACACACACACACACACACACACACACACACACACACACACACATACGCACACTAGCAGAAACACACACACACCCATATAAATGTCATTAAAATTGCAGTAAGAGTTTTTGGCTTGGCAACAGCAGCTTTCTTGCTTCTTCTCCAGCTGGAATCTCAACTCTCTCTCTCTCCCTCTCTCTCTTTCTCTATCACTGACTCTGTGGAAACTGCACATTGTCTTACACATATTAGCCGAGCTTTGTGCCAGTTTCCACTTTGGCCATAATGCCGCCATATTAGCACTTCCTTTGACATGTATATGCCACAAACTGTGTCCTCAATCATCAATTATGCATCCACCAACTCAGTTGCTGGCAACACTTTCCCGCCACATTTAAATCAATTAGAAGCTAGCAACTAATTAATTCAAATTATGATTAAAGAGTATACAAGCTTCGGCCTTATTCACTTATTTAGCTGCAGCTTTTATTTTTTTTAACTTTTTCTTTGTTACCTTTTTTGGCAGCTACAGTTTTCCGTGTTGTCGCCCACACGGCGAGTTATACAGACGTTTTATTTCACAGACATAGAGATAAAGATAGAGAGAGATAGATAGAGTCTGAGAGAGAGAGAGAGGCTGCATGTGTGTTTGCAAAGGGGGCATGGTAAAGGGAGGGGGGGGCAGTTAGCTGCAGCTTTTGATTTATTTTGCCAGCTAAAAACGTGCTTAATCATATTAGAGTGCATTTGTGTGATTTAGTGTAAAGCAGCGAAGGCGAGAGACAAGCGACATCCAGAGAAATATATATTTAGTAGCAACACTAGAGAAAGAGAAAGGGAAAGGCGGGAAAGAGAGTGTCACTATATGAGCTGGCAACAAATTAAAGTGTAGACACTTCAAAATAAAAATGACTGTTGCTTTTCTACACATGCTGCCGTTCTTGATTTCGCTATTCTCTCTCGCTCTTTGTCTCTCTCACACTCACACTCTCTCACTCTAACTCTCTCTCTCTCTTTCTCTGTCCCCATTCAGCAAATCGTAAACATATGATCAACTATTTTGCTATAATTCACGACTAGGTTTAGTCATGCATTAGTTTAGAGCTAAAAGAGACATTTAAATTCTGATGTTCAACTTTTTTTTTTCGCTAAAATTCCCAACTACTTAATGTCACGCGGCAGTTTAGAGTCGAAAGCGATTATCTGTATTATCAAAGCATAATTTTAATAATTAGAAAAGTCTCGAGTCTGAGCCTGAGCCTCACTCTCATTTTTTTACTCTCTCCCTCTCTCTCCCTATCTCACACTCTCCTTCTCGATCTCTCTCCCACTCTCTCTCTCTGTCACCCTTTAGCAAATCTTAAACATATGTTCAACTTCTTTGGTAAAATTCGCAACTACTTCATGTCAACTATCAGTTTCGACTCAAATGCGGTTAACTTGATTATCTTTGGACAGTTTCAACAATTATAAAAGACATTGCGACGGTGAGTTGAGTTTCAACACAAATCCCCAGCAATGGTGAGTTACTAATGCTGCTTAGCTTAAGCGCACAAATTGCTGTAATGGGCTATTAAAGCTCAATGGACTTTTGGTCATTATCTCGTCAAGCTGAAAGGCCTCAAATCGTACATTGTCATCTGCTGCTGTTGCTGCTGCTGCTACAGTTCAATGCTCAACGTCATTGTCAGTTGCCTCAGTTCCCCTACGTGATTCCCTCCACGCAAGTCTGCAAGTATATATGTGTATGTGTGTGTGTGTGTGAAGTACCGTTGAGACTTTGCCTGTCAACGTCCAGAACATCAGCATAAGCTTTAGTTATGCTCGGACAGAGCGCCAGAGACTGCGGCATTGGTGCTCAGCCTGACTGACCACCGACCACCGCATCCAGCAAATACCGCAGCCAACACAGACACTCCGACATGGACACGGACCCGGACACGGACAGGGACACGTAACGCCTGCCACGCCTACGAGCAGCGTGACAAGGGTGGCATGGGAGGCAAGGGTTTGGGCGTTTCTTGCACGTTGTGCGCTTGTGGCATGTGTGAATTTTTCATTAAAATTCAAGTGACATCAAAAGGGTTGACTACGGTGAATGGCAGCGCCAACTTCCTTCCACTCAGTTCATGTGGCAAGTTCTCTTCTCTTCTCTCTCTCTCTCTCTGTCATACTCACTCTCTCCTTCTCTCTATATGTAATGCCGATAGTGACAACTGTGACGACATATTTTGCACTTGTACATTGTCACACACTCACAAAACACACACACACTCCCACTAACACACACATGCAACACACACAGTTAGGGTTGCATAAGTAGTTGGCTGTCAGCACTTAGTCACTTGTCAACTGCGAGTTAGCAGCACCTCCACCACCATGCCCATGGCCAATAATGGTGCATACTTTAAGGCTGAAATTATGGCAACTTTCAAATGGGGAAGAAAAGTTTCTCCTTCTTCATCCCCCCAACTCACACTCACTTACAAAGCGCTCTCATCTATTAATAAGCATAATTTATGGGCAACCATTTAGTATAGGTTGCCTGCAACTCTCACTCCCTTTCTCTCTCTCTCTCTCTCTCTCACTCCCTCTCCCTTTCTCTCTGAGAGCACGCTCTGCGTCAAGTGAGAGAATCTCTCTCTTTCTCTCACGCAAAAATAATTAAATTTAAATATTAAACAGCTTATACGCATTTGTCAAAGAAATATTCCCCAGTAAAAATGCCGCACGCCGAGCCCATAATTCAGCGCACAGAAACCGCGATATATACCTTATATATATGTTCCTCAGTGGATATCGGATCCGGGATCTATGAGAGGGATGGGTTGAAAGAGGATTCGTTGTGGGGGGGGGCAGGGGAAATACGCGTAGATAAATTGACAACTCACGTGCTGCTGCAGCATTGTTTATGAACAGTTAACCGCAACACGAGTCAAAAACAAAGTCTATAATAAATATGCTATATCTATTCCCAAGCTCTTAACTTTCAGAAACTCCACTCTACTCATCTCAACTCTATTTGTGTTCATCATAATTGTGAGCATGTCAGGAATTTAGAGGCAGACAACGTCTTACTGGAAAAACAGTACAGTCCACAGTTGTTGGTATAAAACATAGTCAAGGCCAAAGGAAAGAGAGGGAGTGGGGAGTGAGAGCGAGATATATGGGTAAAGTGAGAGGTAGCGAAACAGCAACTCAAAAAACAAAAGCAAATATGCTGTCGTGAATGAAATAGACTTTTGGTTTTTCATCTTTCGTCCAAATTGTTTATGCAAATTTTGAATAAATAAACAAGATTGTTAATTTAGTTAAATATTTCATTTTTGTGCCGTTTTCATCAGCAAAATGCTGTGTCTGTGTCTCGGTCTGTGTTCCACGTTCCATGCCACCCCACTCACCCTCGCCGGACCACCCCAAGTCTCCACTTGCCGCTCCCCCCCCCCACACTTTCAGCATCAGCTACATTTCCATTTCCATTTCCACTTGGCATCTTCAACTGAGTTGAACTGAGAGAGGTTTCGTGCTACGTGCTGTAGGTTGTAGTAGATTGTAGGTTTGCAGTAGGTTGTAGGTTGTAGTAGGTGTGTCCTCTGCCTCTCCAACTCGCTCTCTCTCTCTCTCTCTCTCTCTCTCTCTCACTCTTTCTCTCTGTGTTCCCGCCTTGTGGCAGGCGGTGTTGTCATGAATTTTGATGCCGACACTCATTAGGCGATGCCAACAACGATGTCGAGAGTTCTGCAAAGGATTGCGACTAGCATAGCCAGCCAGGATAACCAAATAATATTGGTGTGGGAGGGGGGGGTATAAGTGGAGGGAATGGAAATTGGTTGAGGGGGACAGGATGGTTGCCGGCAGCTGCCATGGATGTTGATGTTGATGCCTTCTTTGTTATTGTTGTAGTTATTGTTGTTGCCAAAGGCGCAATAAAATATTTTTGTATTTGTTTATATATATATATATATTGCCGGTCTCCTCGCACACCCACACCCTCCATCCCTCTCTTGCGTTTACTTTGTGTGTGTTTGTTTGTATTTGTGCAGTTGTACAAACACATGTTAATTGGCCGTAATTGTAAGACTCTTGAGTTTCACAAGAGATCTGCATAGTTTAAGCAGCATTTTAAAGCAACAAAACACAATAAAAATAATGCAAATAATAATAACAAAAGCCAACAACAAAATCAACTCATCATAAAAATAACATCAGAAATTAAGGGAAATATGAAAAGAGAACGTTTGCCAAATATTTTAAAAATCTGTAATGAAAAAGCAAATTTAAGCAGCTGGAAAAGTAACGTATGTTCGCAACGCAACGGGAGTGAGTTGCTTCAGTGGAATAGGGGTGCAGGGGGTGACAATATTTATGGCAATGGCAACGGCAACGGACGCCACATGACGTTGAACTATGCGTATGTCCAGACGGAAGCAACATGGCCCCGCTGCCTCTTGCCTACCTTCTCCTACCTCTACACCACCCTCTTCACCCCATACCGCTTCGCCATTTTAATAAACTTCATATGTCGCCTGTCGCCATTTTCTTTGCTCTCATTTTGTTTTTTTCTCTTGCTTTCATTTCGCTACTTCATTTTCTTTTTCTCCATATCATTTTTTTTTTGTTTTTTGGTTTTGCAGGTTATGTTGGCTGTGCAGAGCAGTCTTGTGGCTTTATTAGTCTGTGATTTATGTAGTCAAAGATAGTGCACACAGCCAGTCGAGCAGGAGCAGCAGCAGCAGCAGCAGGAGCAGGAGCAGAGAGAAGGATCAAGGAGCAGAAGCTGGTGGCTGTGTCGTGGCTGGGAAATTTATACATGTGGCGCAAGTAGTCGGGCGTGGACAAATGAATGACATGGCAGGACTCGGTTCGCCAGCATTTTTAGGCAGTTAAATTTGAACTAATCGGCTGGCCAAGATCTGCAGCCTGCTCCCAATATGCTATGCAGGTTTTATGGCCAACAGGCAATTTAAAAACCAAATTATTGAGTTCTTTATATCAACACACACACTCTCCTTATATGGATGATGAATGTGAGTGTGTGTGTGTGTGGATTGAAAGTGGGATTGGATTGAATTGGATTGGATACTTGCCATGTTTATTTGGCATTATGGTCACGTATTTGACGCAACGTTTGGGCCTTTAATTCGTTCAGTTAGCGGTACAGTTAAAACGCGGCCCAAAGCACGTCCTCGTAATTATTTACAGGAGCACATCGCGGCTGCGAAAATAAAACATTCACCGAGTACAATATAATAACACATCATACAGAATATTTATGATATTTATGGGCATTACGCTGTAAACATATATATATATTTATTTTATACACGATCTCTGACATCCCCCTAACATATGAATAAATTCGCAACATCCTCATGGCGCCTAGAGTGGGGGGTGGGAGATGGGATGTCAGAGGGTGGGAGGATTAACTGATGATTTGACAGAGAGAAACAATTTCTATATCTTACCCGCTATCCCTCCCATCTCATTATCTGTATCATTTTCATTAAATTTATATTTACTATATTTAATAGAAAGATGATCTTAACCTGGTAAGTTTTAAAAAAAAAATTATGCTAATTTTAAAATAAAACGAAAAATATTAATACCTAAATTTATTAGTATATTCACTTTCCACTTAATAAATTTACAATGTTCTCCAATTTAAGGATTAGTTGAAAAAAAAAACAATTGAAACAGTTTCTGTCTCTCTTTCATTGAATTTATTTTTGAGATTTTTCTACAAAATTAATGTTAATTATACAAATAATATTTCTATGATTTTTTTTATTAATTGGAATATTTAGAAAAAAAATGTTTCTTTTTCGTAAATGACTGCTTTCCGTTATATATTTTAATTTTTTTACTTTATATTATTTTATTTTATTTTTCTTTATTTTTATTTTATTTTATTTTATTTTATTTTATTTTATTTTATTTTATTTTATTTTATTTTATTTTATTTTATTTTATTATGTTTTATTTTATTTTATTTTATTTTATTTTATTTTATATTATTTTATTTTATTTTATTTAATTTTATTTTATTTTATTTTATTTTATTTTATTTTATTTTATTTTATTTCGTTTTATTTTATTATGTTTTATTTTATTTTATTTTATTTTATTTTTCTTTATTTTTATTTTATTTTATTTTATTTTATTTTATTTTATTTTATTTTTTTTTATTTTATTTTATTTTATTTTATTTTATTTTATTTTATTTTATTTTATTTTATTTTATTTAACTTTATTTTATTTTATTTTATTTTATTTTATTTTATTTTATTTTATTTTATTTTATTTTATTTTATTTTATTTTATTTTATTTATTTATTTGATGTCAACTATTATCAGTCGACAAAATTGAAATTAATTAAAATAAAAAATCCAGTTTACTTCTTGTAGCAATATTTCTTTATTACACAACTGACTTTTGAAATGAATCAACAAATTTACTTGTCATTTCTGGCTTATATTTTGCTTATAAAACTCTCGTTCGATTTGGGTATGATTCGATATTGAATTGGATTGGATTTGCGATTGGATTTTATTGTTTGAAAAACTTTATTGTAATATTTTCGAATTGTAAATAGAGACTGTTTGTAAAAGAAATTGTTTGAGGACGACAAGGACGACGGCGACAAGGACGAGGATGACTGACAAATATTTATACTCAATTAATATAGGCTGACCACAAAATGCAGATATTTTTGAGGGTCCATGTATGTGTATGTGTGTGATTGTATGTGTGTGTGTATTTGTGTGTGTAGATAGACTAGTCCTGAGGTTGCTCTGGCATTTATTCATTTTTCTCGATCACAATAATGCCAATGGAAATTTATCAAAGCAGTAGTATGAGTATGGATATGAATATGAGTGCGAATTTATGAATGGATGGGAATGCATTTGTTGTTGAAACTGTTGCAATCATACGTGCAACGACCAGACACACACACACACACACACAGATAGACACTTCCATTGTCCTGGACAGAGGATAGTGGCAGAGTGAGAGTTGCGTAGAGTTGAGCAAATATGGTGAGGACACAGAAAATATTTTCAATTTCCATTACAAAAGTGTGTGTAGAGAGGGAGACAGAGAGGCAGAGAGAGACAGAGAGAGAGAGGGAGGGGGTAGCAGAGCAGAGAAATGGAAAATCAGATGGGCTGGTAACGGATTGTACTGTGTTTTCGAGTATTATGAAAATTAAATTTTTCATTTCAATGCATTTCGTTCAATTCGTGGCAGAGGCAGGGCTGTGGCAGTGGCAGTGTCAGTGGCACGTTGCATGGTTGAGTGAGAGAGAGTTTGGGTGGCGGACTGAGGGAGATAGACAACCATTCAAGAGCCTCTTAACGCCTAGAGGGACACGCCCTCCCAGCTGAGCCTACATACATATCAGACGAGTATATTTGTTGCATGTGCCTCTGTTGATGCCACAGCTTAACAGCATATCAATGGGTGCAATCGGTAGCAACTTAATAGTCATATAATCGCCATACGCACCATAGCTTCGATCTCATCAAATTATGTGAGCAGAGTATGAGAGTGTGTGTATGTGTATCCTTGAGAACGTATCATATGTGAATTAAATTGCAATTTTACATGTCAGTTGTCTTGTAATCCATTTTTCTTTTGGACTTCCCATCATTTTTCTTGTAATATTTTCTGTTATCAACTAATTTACTTATTTTTATTGTCAATTTTTTTTAAGTTTCATTTAAATGTTGAAATAATGCAAATATTTACTCTGTAAAATTGTTGAGGCTTTTGTGTAGACAGGATGGTGTGTTAATTTGTTGCAGGACATCTGCATACATATCTGCTTGGGGCATGGGAATTGCCTTTAAGCAAATTACATTTTAATTTTGAAAGTGTAACGAAAACTAAGGCGCATTTATAGCTTGCCAGTGCCATGCCCACACACTAAGAGACACACAGAGAGAGAGAGAGAAAGATAGATATAAAGAAAAAGAGAAAGATAGAGTATTGCCCTGTGCTTTTATGGGGGCAGGCATAAGCCGCGCATTTTATTCGCTCGCAATGTTTATTAATGAAACTGTTTGTGATTTGCATTTTAATTTATGCAAAATTACAAAAATATACATATATACATATATATATGTAAGTGTATGTGTGTGTTTGTTTGTGTTTGTATGTATGTGTAGATCGTAGTACAAGTTGAGCATGGCACAGGACATGCCGGCAGCTTCAATTGAAATTCAAAAGGAAGCAAACAATTTTTAATGTGCTCAACGTTGGCATTTTATGACGATGCCAATGCCAATGACTATGGAGATGGAGATGGAAATGGTGTTGGAGATGTGGCTGTAGTTCAAGTTGGAGATGACAACGCCGATGACGACGCTGATGGCGATGGGTATGGCAATGGCATTCAAACTGAATTGATAATTAACAAGGCAAATGCGCGTGTAATTAGCATTCATTGAGTATACGATTCAGTTCGTCATTCATTTCTTTCTTTTTTCCTTATTTTATTGCATCTTCAAAAATAATATAATAAGCGTAAAAAAACATTGGGTAGACAAAGGCCAAAATTGCATACAGAGAGAAAGAGAGAGAGAGAGAGAGAGAGAGAGAGAGAGAGAAAGAGAGAGACACAGAGAGAGAGAGAGAGAGAGAGAGAGAGAGAGAGAGAGAGAGAGAGAGAGAGAGAGGGTTGTATAGCTTAGCTTCACCTCCACCGATACCTGCATCGAAGATCTCATATACCCTGTGCTATTTTGAAAATGAGCAAAAGGGGGTATTATATCTTTATATATTATAATATATATTTATTGTTATATTGTATATTATATCAGTATCAAATTTGCGTAAAAGGGAGAAGAAAACCTTTCCGAAGTATATATATTCTTACTCAGCATCATTAGATGAATTGATAGAGCCGTCCGGCCATCTGTAAGTCCGTCTGTCCATCTATGTGTCTTTCCGTTTGTGTGTTTGTGTGAGTGAAAAATCTCAGAAGCTATAAGAGCTACAAAGACAATATTTAGTATATATAATCCTGAAAACCATACGCAGATCAAGTTTATTAAACTGTTCACTCTAAAAAAAATAAAATAAATAAATAAAATAAAATAAAAATGATAAGCTGTGCGGCAGGATTTACTCCGTTTACGGAACTTTGGTAGAAAAATGTACAAAATATGGGCTTTTATAACATTAAAGTCAATTGCCAAGTATCCATATAAACCAATAAAAAAACACAAACAACAAAAACACACTACAAATTTTAACAAAAATAAAACATATTTTTGTACAACAAATATCATTATTTGACTACTTGACAGATAATTATACATTTTCATGGGTAAAAAAAGTATAAATAATTCGAAATTTCTTTAAGTTGCATATGTACATTTCCACAAAATAATAATACCCCCCTCTTCATACTTCTCAAGGGTATGGACAATCGGTGTATTAAGAGAGGAAACTGAAATTGTAGAAAAATTATAAGTCGGAATTTTTAAATTTCTTTGCATTTGTATCCCTATAAATGAGCTTTTGCACTGACAGCAGCAAATCCCCGACTCAGTCAAGGACCCAAGGACTCTTTTACTCCTATCTCCCCATCCGTCCCTTCCACAATAGCCACTCATAGGGTATATAGTATGTATATTTATTTGCATTTATGTGCTCTGCTGTGATTCGAGCTGAGCTGAGTTCAGTTGAGTTGAATGGTGAATGGAGAATGGAGAATGTTGAATGGTGAATGTTGCAACAGCTTTTGGCCGCTTGTCTTGCTCCATTGTCTAAACTGTAATCTCCCCAGCCTCGGGCTGTCAGTCAACCAGTTTCAAAGTCACTCAGTGGATGCGCCTGAGCGTAAATTTCATGCGCTCCAATGCATTCCACATCAGCTAAATAGAGTTTTCCAATCCCCCAACCATGTGGCAGAGACTGTGGCAACTCTGGCCAAAGAGGGTGAAAGCTGCAGACAGATAGAGAGAGAGAGGGTGTTGATTTTTCTCGTTCCCTTAACTCGATTTGTAATTGCGAAATTGTGTTGTGAGCTTATGGTCCATTGTTATTGTTAATAATTTCTGCCTTTGTTTAACAACAAATTGTCGGTTTTTAGCTCACTATTAAAGCTTATTAGCAGGGTTGCTCTTGATTGTTTAGTAATCTATGACCATGCAGGTATATGCAGGTTAAAGGTCTAAATGGAAAGATACTAGAAAGATACTAAACACAATGTCAAACCTCACTATGTATGTATATAGGGATAAATTAAGGCAGCTTTGTGAAGACAAAAGTCCTTTATTGGCAAATGCATCCCTTAACCTTAAACTGCAACTAACTTTCCTTTTGTCCCATTATTGCCATCAATAAATAAGCTGCCATTCATGATATGTTTTCCAAAATTTTTCTTCAATTTCAGTTTTGTTTCGTGTTCTCATCAGACTGTTAATTAGAGATCTGCAGACTGTATCCCTTGAAAAGCTGCTCAGCAGCTAATTAGGATCGAAGAGACTATAGTTGCCAAAAAAAAAGGCAAAGACCGGAAATGCCCCAGCTAATAGAAGGGCTGTCAGGGTTGCCAGGGTTGCCAAAGCCTATGCAGCTAGTTGTCACTAGTTGCAGTTGCCTTTTGCTGACTGAAATGCACATGCAACAATGACATGGCATGAAAATGCGGCTGAGGTCGAGGGAAATTGCCACTAAGTAGAAATTGGCCAAAGTCGACAATGGTATTGACTCGGGAGGGGAGGGTTGGGTGGAGAATGGGGGGGGGATACATATCCATAGATGTAGCCACAGCCACAGCCGCATTGGCAATAGCCAAAGTGCATTCAGTGCTGTGCGTGGCAGTTGACAATATGTTCAGCATGTTGCAGGAAATACAAAAAAAAAGAAAAATACAGAAAAAAAAATGGAAAATTCTAAGCTATGCACACACCCAAAAAATACACACACACACATACACACTCATTGCGAGTATTATGCACACGGGAATTGCCGATGTGTGTGTGGCAAAGTTGGCAAAAAATAACGTTAACAACTTTGCGGCAGTGCGCCTTACACCAACACTAACACACACTCACACACACACACACACATGGAGGTCGCTTGGCAGCAACTGACAGTGGTTATTTATGGCAATTAAAGGACTAATGATGTCCCAGCACAGTTGTCCAACACATCAGCTTCTCCCCTCTCCATCAGCGCCCCTCTCCACATCGAAACTGGACTCTATGTGAGCAGCCAACATTTTATGTTGTCACCAGAGTGCAACTATCAGTATACCCTGCCTTTGGGCCACATTGGCCCACAAATGGCTCAGACAATAACAGTTCTTTACAGACTGATCAAAAGTGTAAATAAACTACACTCACTTTAGTAACTATTTATAAAACAACAAAGAATTAATAAAAACAATATATATATTCAGATTAAGATTTCGAATTCGTTGAAAAACAATATATCATAGTTCCAAATTCTTTCTATTACTTTTGTCAACTTCCAAGAATATTTTAAAATATATTAATAATTATATTTCATTTTATTTTGTGTTTGCCTTATTTTTAGAAGATTTTATATAGTGTGCTTGAGATCGTTTTGTAAAAATTAAAATATTTGTCATTAAATTTAGCATAATTCTTATCCATGAGTAAATGTTTAAGACCTACGAGTAACTTTTCAAAAAATTATTGGAAAATGTATAGTCTCATTAAAATATATATATAAAAAAATATATTATATATATATATATATTACTTGCTTTTTTGCTTTTCATTTACTAATATAATAATTTCTTAAAAATAAATTGATTGTTTGAGAAAATAATTTAATAAATTTTGTTTATCTTTTTTTTTACAAATAAACTCGAAATAAATTTTATGTATATAATATGTTTATTTTCATTATAATAATTTTATAACTTCAGAGCTTATCTTATCTAGCACAAATTAAAAAAAAATAAATAAATTTTTGTATTGCCATTTTATTTGCTAATGTGGATTTAATTCTCACCACGATCAATGTTAGTTTTGCTAAACAAAAATCAGTCATTATGGATATAAATTATAGTTTGAATGTCTAATTCAATATTTTTTCTTCTTTTTTGGGGTACTTCCAAATTAATTTGAATTGAATTTGTAAAGTATTGTTTACTATATTTTTTTTTTAATTGTTTTACTTCAAAGAAAGTGTATTTGAAATTCGCAAGCGGCAAATTGAATTCATTATAAAATGTTGGCAACAATTTTTGGTTGTTCAAGCGAAACTAGCTTAAAATTCAATTAATTTGTATTTTGGAATGGAAAATGTTGCAACTTCAGTGCGTGCCCGAAGAGCGGTTGTTGGCTGACAGTTGCCAGTTGCCAGTTGCCGGTTGACAGTTGCCAGTTGCAAGCTGCCAGTTGTTGGGGTGTCGGATGCGACAAGGATAACGCCAAAGTAGCTGATAACGCCCAATGGAGGCAGTAACAGAGGCAGGCAGGAACTTGAAGAGGCGTCAGGAAGTCGACTTTCTCTCTCTCTATCTCTATTTATCTTTCTCTCTCCGTTTCTCTCTCTCTCTCTCTCTCTCTGTCTCTCTCTGTTTGCTCGGCTACCTCTGCAGGCGGCAGCTTTTTGAGTTAATGCTGACAGCATTTGCGGCAGCAGCCGTGGCAGTTGTAGTTCGAGTTGCAGTTGCAGTGGCAGTGTCAGTGGCAGAGGCAGTGGCAGTGGCAGAGTTGCACTTGCAGATAACCAGGGCAACCGAAAGAAAAGTTGAGACTCGAGTTAGGTTCTCTGGCAACGACAGTTGCCATTGTGTGGCCAGTAATTAGATTCACATTTCAGTTAGCGACAAGTTAAACAGTTAAGCAGCAGTTGGCCAATAACATCGACAGCTGTCATATCACTACTACTCCTCCTATTACCTCCACTTCCCTGCTCTATACCCCACTCCTCACTCTCTCCACCACTCTTGCCCTTTCCCCAGTGAGTTGCAGTTTTGAGGCAGCCAAATTAGTCAACGAGATCAATTAAACAACTCGAAATTGGATTATGGCATAGAAAGGGTAGTTCAGCAGCAGCAAGGACTCGTCGGAGGAGCGGGCAGGACACTTTGTGGTCAGTGGCGTTTAAATTAGCTATGGCCGTAAAGCCAACTCTTGGCTAACTGTGAATTCATGAAGCAGAAGCTGCCATCATCCATAACAACAATAACGATAACGATAACTCTCACAATCTGCAGCAGAAGAAGGCAGTCTGAATGGGAGTAGGGATTACACAAGGGAAAAAGAGAAAGGGAGAGGGGAGTGGGTGACTGGTTGGGGGGGGGGAGGACAGGACTGCAGCGCATCTCATGACTGCACGCTCGGATGCTCATTTTAAATTGACTTCAAACGTTGCTGCGTGACGAGCTGCATGGTCATGAAGCTGCTAGTTGCTGGCCATGGCCAGGATGTGGATGTGGAGTGTGGGTTGTGGGTTGTGGGATGTGGGTTGTGGAATGTGGCTGTGGCAACGCGCCAACTGGGAGAGACACGCACGCACACACACACACAAACACACTCATACATACAAAGACATGTTGATGGCATGACGAACATGGACAGTCTAAAGTGGCAGCCCTGGTTAGTTGAGTGGCAGCCCCTGGTGTTGCTCGTGGTGGTGGCGATGGCGCAACCGGCAACAATACGAGACGAGCCTGGTTAACACTTTTGTGCTGCGAATGAAACGTGTTGGCCATGGTCATAATGGCGGCACATCATATAGGACAGACATTGTAGTGTGCGCATATAGCATATACATACTGTAGTGTCAAAAGAATTATTATTGTTTTATGTTTTATTTCTTTTTATTTAATTGTAATTTTTATTTTTAAATTTATAAATATTTAATTTAATTAATTTAAATTTAATTTTAATGTTATATTTCAATGAAATTTTATCGACTTTTAAAAGTAGACATAAAATAAAATAAAATAAAATAAAATAAAATAAAATAAAATAAAATAATATAAAATAACATAACATAAAATAAAATAAAATAAAAAAAGGTAATATAAAATAAAATAAAATAAAATAAAATAAAATAAAATAAAATAAAATAAAATAAAATAAAATAAAATAAAATAAAATAAAATAAAATAAAATAAAATAAAATAAAAAAATAAAATAAAATAAAATAAAATAAAATAAAATAAAATAAAATAAAATAAAATAAGGTAATATAAAATAAAATAAAATAAAATAAAATAAAATAAAATAAAATAAATTAAAATAAAATAAAATAAAATAAAATAAAATAAAATAAAATAAAATAAAATAAAATAAAATAAAATAAAATAAAATAAAATAAAATAAAATAAAATAAAATAAAATAAAATAAAATAAAATAAAAAATAAAATAAAATAAAATAAAATAAAATAAAATAAAATAAAATAAAATAAAATAAAATAAAATAAAATAAAATAAAATAAAATAAAATAAAATAAAATAAAATAAAATAAAATAAAATAAAATAAAATTAAATTAAATTAAATTAAATTAAATAATATAAAATAATGTAAAATTAAATTAAATTAAATTATATTCATAATTTATTTAAATTAATTCTTATGTTGATGTCGTGAATTTCATTAATGGAAATAAAATTTAAAGCAAAAACAAAAGAACTTTTTTAATCAATTATTATTTAATTTTTTACAATTTAATACATATTAATGTTACATTTATTTTTTAGTTTTCTTTTTAATTACAGCTTTGAAAATGCTGTGAATTTGATTTAAGGAAGAGGCTGAAGAGGCGCTATCATTGGCTGCCTCAAGGACATGCTGCAGCTGCCTCTCGTGAGTGGCAAATGAAAAAAAGTTCAAGCAACACTCAACGAAAAGGCAAAAGACGACAAGGAAGAAACTGATGAGGATAAAAACAGGACAGGGAAGAGGAAGACGAATCAGAAGAAGAAGACGAAGAAGCGGCAGTAGCCACGTAAATGTAGAGGAAAAGAAAAACGTGGCATCAGCAGTGTCAGTGGCAACATGCAGCAATAGGTGTGGCAGGAGGTGGGTGATGGTGTGGACAGGTGGAGGCAAGAGTGTGTGTGTTTGTGTGTGTGTGTGTGTGTGTGTGTGTGGCAAAGTGTTCAAGAAATGGCAAACTTTTTGATGCTCGCAAAAACTCATTAAAAAGGATTTGACACGTGAAGTGCGAAAAACTTTTTATTTTTATATTATTTCCCTTTTACATTTTTATGGCAACGTGTGATGGACTCCTCTCCTTCTATGTGTGTGTGCGTTTGATGTGTGCATGTGTGTGTGTGTGTGTTGATTGGCATTGCCAAAGAGCAGCTCCCACATCATCAAAATCCAAAATCCAAGACCAACTCCGACTCCAAACTCCGATTTTGATGCCTTTCCCCACTTCGTTGGTGTATCAGAGTGTCGCTAGAATTTTGTGGATTGAATTTCAATGGCGATTGATGACGACTGCAGTTACAGCTACCTCAATATATGTGCATGTGTATGTGTATAGGTGAGAAGTGTGTGTGTATGTGTGTGAGTAGCTGTAAGTGGCAAAGATGAGGCCAAAAAACGAGATTCGCTTTTGGCTTTGGCATTTTGCCTCATTTTATGATAATGTTCAAACCTGGCGTTAATGAGCTCTTAAGCTTAAATAAGAAACGTGATTTAGTTACTAAGTAAACTACCAAAACATAGACGGCACATACTCAGAGAAAGAGAGAGATAGAGTGAGAGAGAGTGAGAGAGAGTGAGAGAGAGGTAGACAAGTAAGGGGTAGTCCGTGCAAGTTTTTGGCAGAAATCTGCGCTTAATTTGAAAAGTTGGCTAAGGCAAGAGTCGCTCTCTATCTATCTCTCTCTATCGCTATTGCCGTCTCAGTCGCACAGTCGATGCTCAGCAGGTGTAATAACTGTTACACATACACATACACATACCTATAGTCATATGTATAGAGGAACTAAGAATATCCAAGTCAATGGAAATGCGCAACTTTTTGCATACAACTTTGTTGGCCACTTAATTGCCAAATCAGTCGAACAGCGAACTAATGAAAAAACTTTTCGATTTATTTTGCAGACATTTTTTGGCTGCCACTGTATTTGTTGTTGTTCCATTTCCCTTTAGTATTATTATTGTTGTTGTTGTGGTTTTGTTGTGGCCAGTTAGCAACACGTAGTCATCATTCAGAGGCATGTCAGTTTTAATAATTTTCAATTTTTTTATTTTTCAGGGGTTGCTGTCAAAAAGGCAAAAGTTGAGCTAATCAGAAACTGAATCACTGAGAAAGTGAGAGACAGAAAGAGAGAGAGAGAGAGAGAATAAGAGAGTGAGAGGGAGACACAAGTTGACAGTCCAATGTCGAAGCCTCAAAAAACCCTTTTCATGATATGCAAATCTCAATGAAATTGAAATATGCAGATGTTCGTTTGCGTTTCAAACATACATCTATATACATTCATACATACATACATACATAAAAACATATATTTTATATTTTATATGCTGTGGAATTTTCAGCAAACGCATAATAAATTTTGTGTTTTTTTCTTTTTATTTGGTGGAAAGAGGTCGTCTGTCATGTTGTGTAGCAACTTAAATTAAGTAATAACTTTTATATGCGTCTTGACCCCAAACACACACACACACACACACAAGCATACACATACCCCCTAACTCACACTCACACACATACATTTTAGACAGACTTGAAGAAGTTGGGAATTATACTCAGAATTTGTATTAGCTCGTTGACATTTTCTTGCTTGGCATTTTGCCTTTGTGGTTGAAAGCTTGAGTCTCTCTTTTGTGTGTATATGTATGAGTGTGTCTATATATGTATGTGTGTGTGTGTGTGTGTGAATAAAGTGAAAGGCAGATTTTGTTATTAAACTTATACAAGAGCGTTAATGTCTGGCCTGAACTTAAGTCCTGTCTACCCTCTCTTCGCTTTAGGGTTAATTCAGAGTTGGGGCAGTGCAAAGGTTAATGTGATTAATGTTTACTTAATGAAATGAAGTTATCAAGTTGATTCTATCAATTTACACGCACACACACACACACACATACACACAGATACCAACACAGACAATGAAAAGGACCTTCTCAGGCTGTCAGAAGTGGCGCCGGTAACGCCCTCTGATGTAGGTGCCCCAGATGGTATCTGTTTGAGGAGTCTAGGCCCATAACTGTGGATGCAGATGCAAATAGCCAAGTGGTTTATGCTCGACTTGAGTTGGTTTTAAGCCCAGTTTGTTGCTGTTGTTGTTGACTGAAAGGATTGAGAGGCATATTAGTTAAACGAGTTAGACAAACGTCTGATGTTCAGAGTGTTGGCCATGCCAAATATTTGACATTTTAGCTCATCTTGCCATTGACTTGGCACTTGCCAATGCCTCAGACTGAAAGAGAGATAGAGATGGCTTATAAGAGACAGAGGTAGAGAGAGAGAGAGATACAGAGAGAGATAGATGGGGGGCGGGGGATTAGCGGCTGTTGTTGCTGTGGTTTTTGCAATCAGACGCGTCCTGCCAAAGGAATTTAATAAAAAGCAGTTCAATTAAACGCTCTTCACTTTGCCATCTCTCTCTCTTACTCTTTCTCTCTCTCTCTCTTTCTCTCTCTCTCTATCCTTCTTTAGGTAGCTTGCCGTCTCTGTTGCGCATTTCGTTAATCAATGCGTTTAACGTTTTCAATCAAGCGACTGGCAAAAGGCAACGGGTCTGCGGGCTGTTATCCTGTAAGGAGTGCGGGGAGTGGCAGCTCAAATTCAGTTAAGCATTTCACTTATTTGCATATAAATTGATTAAAAAGAAAATACAAACACATACAAGGCGCAACCCACACACACAGACACACATACATACACACATATTGAGTGAAGCATTTGCATGTGTCAACGAAGCAAAGGGTCCTCTGTTCTCTCAGTTTCTCTCTCTTCACTGCTCCACGCCCTCAGTTTGTCTCTCTTTCAATCTGTCTCTGTATGTTTGTGTGTGTGTGTGTTTTACGTCTTGCCTTTTGCAGCTCTCTTTGTATGCGTGTGTGTGCTTCCCGCTTTTTGCTAGGACAACTCCGCCCAGATTTTCTCTCTCTCCCTCTCTCTCTCTCACTCTTTGCCTCTCTTTCTCTCTGTGGATTTCTTCACACACTCCCTTCTTTGTCCTTGGCCATTTCTGACACTTCAAATGCGTATGATTGTTTCCTTTTGATCAGCGAATTGTGAATTGATTCACTGATTGAGTTCAGGTTCCGTTGATGCGACAGCGTCGGCAACACCCCCAACGGGGCCATGTGTCACTTTGAGTGTCGCCCAACCGGACGAACAGACGAACAGATGAACAGATGGGCGGACGGACGAACAGATGGATGGACAAGCAGATGCACGAACTGAGAGACAGTCGAGTTAACGATGATCTGCTCAAGTGCTTTACGAATTTATTAAAGGCTCAAAAAAAGGGGCAGAGAGAGGGAGAATGAGATTTTAACTAAAGAGTAGATTTTTTTATTATTTATTATATATTTTTGATTATTTACTACATATTATTTATAATTCATTATTTATTTTATATTACTTATTATTTGTAATTTATTATATATAATATATATTAGTTAGCATTTATTATTTATAATTCAATATTTATTTTTTAATTACTTATTATTTGTTATTTATTTTTATATATTTATTATATAATATATGAGTTATCATTTATTAGATATTCATTACTTATTTCCACCCTCAATTAATGTGATGATATTTTTTACAGATTCTTCACTTAATAAATTTATTAAATAAATATATTGTTTCTTTGCCAATAAATTTTTACTACCACTTAGCTATTTACAGTTATTATAAACATGCCCAAGTGACATTTTGAGCCAAGTAAACTTTGGCTGAACATTTAGTTTATTGATTGCTGGCAATTAACTGGGCAGCCAAATAAAGAAAGCTAGAAATAAAAAAAACAATATTTGTTGCCGGTCATTGGCCGCGTTTTGTGTGTTGTGGCCAAGGCTGTTGGCCAGGCTGTTGTTGCCTGGCTTATGGTTACTTGACTCTTGACTGGCCTAAATACGATTCCCGGCCAAGTGGCCGCCTTAGTTGGCTTTTCATTGGAGTGCCGTCATGTTCTTCGAGGCCGTGCGCAGGTCGAGCAGCCATCGGCGTCGCAAGGTGAATTCAATTAATTAAATATAAATAAATCGTTAAAGCAAAGCAAAAGCCTTAATAATATAATTCTTTGATTGCAAAGTGCAGTCTCTGTGTGTGTGTGTGTGTGGGTGTGGGTGTGGGAGAGTGTGTGAGGGAGTGCAATTAGTGTACGAGTGTGCAACAAGGACATGTCCTTGCACAATTGACACCTTAATGGCCACGGGACATGCCACCAGTCGCCTCCACCCCCCACCCTCTTCATTCAATTATCCAACTGCAACTGCAACTGCAACATTCTCCTGGGAATCGAGAGTGTCAAACTACTTGGAACAGTGAAGCTTCCCAACAATGACAATAATTTATTGATGATGTCAGCTTATTGACTTCTTACTACAGTTTAAGGTTGTCATATGAATTGGCTTAGAAAATCTAAAATTAACAAATCAAAATAAAAAAATTGAAATAAATTTTTAATTAAATTTCAAATAATTCAAATTTATTCCTCTCCAGCTCATTTCAATTCTCCCAACTATCACTATAGTTGTTAACTCAGCTGTAGTTTTCGAATGTCATTCTATACTTTTAGGAGTTGTCATTTCACGATTTTATCTAGATCAATTTATCAACAGCAGCAGCAGCAGCAGCAGCGTGAGAGAAAATGTTGTATTTATTTGTTGTTGCGGGCGAACGTCACGTGTTTGACTCGAGTAAACATTTGTCGGGCAGCAGTGCAAAATTAACAAAACTGACGAACTGACTAGTTGACTCGCCGTTTGTTTGACAGACTGTCCGACTGACAGACTGATTGGTACACTCTCTGTCTGTCTGTCTCTCTGAATATTCGAGCAAGTGCGAGGCCGCAACTTTAATTGAAATAAAATGTTTTGAGTGCGCCGCACAGGTGGTCAACTACAGGCAGACAGAGACAGTGAGAAAGAGAGAAACATGAGTCAGTCACACAGCACCCCACACACACCCCCCTACACAACACAAACATTTGTGTCTGTTACGGCCCACTGTCTGTTCCATACTATGACTATATATGTATGTTTGCAAGTAAGTAACTAGTTTTGAGCCCGCACAACCCACAGCCCACAGTCCACACTCACATACACATACACATACACATGCACTTCCACATTTCATTTCCATTCATTCCCACTGTGTTCGCATTGCTGTTGCTCACTCTCTCGTTCACAGCTGCCTTTATATGTTGTTTAGCTGTCTCTCACGCTCTCGCTGGTTGTGCGAGTGCTTAGCTGTTTATTCATTGCCGCCGCTTTATTTTCTCGCATTCAGTTTGCATTTCAAAGCGGCTAAAGTAACAAGTATCTTGGAGATATTCAATCCATTCGCACAAAAAACTCGTAGTGAAAAAGCAAATTTTGTGCACAACTTCTAGATAAAGTGAAAAGGGCCATAGATCTGATACTGCCTGCAATGGATGTGAGTTGCTGTTGTTGTTGTTATTACTTTTTCTATTTATTTTCTTTTTTTGCCTTTTGATTATTTTTCCCCTCATTTTAACCCATTTGAAGATTTCGGCTTTGTGGCTTTATTTGTGTGGCTTAACTTAGCCGGGCGACCTTCACCTTGGGCTTCAATTAAACAAATTGCACTCAAGTGCTTTCACAGAAATGAAAATAATTTCGCTAAAAGCGAAGCAAGAGTTAAAATCCCACAAAAAAATAAACCAAATAAATATAATAAAAATATACGAAATCCGAAAAAGAGAGCAGAAAAAACATG